>OY982975.1:16495348-17866715 GCA_963890685.1 Plagodis pulveraria
CAAACCTACGAAAAATTTAATTCTTTGTTAAAAATACTACAGTCCTAAAGTAATTAATATGAAAAAGGGAATTTCTAAATGTTGCTCTAACAGTTAAAAAACATTATAACTGTAATTTTTTGATAAATACATTTTATTTTTGAGAATGAAGTTTGATTTTTCCTTAATGTGTCTAGCATTAGTGCTTTTACCTTATTAGGTATTCGAAAAGTTAATTACTTCGCATATTAACCTTAATCTATAGTTCTTTTACGATTTACAACAAAAAAACAAAATGTTAACTCAGCTTGTAGATTGTGATTAAGGACTTCGCGCTTTCAGCTTTCACTTCATAATATTTAACTCAATCTTGACTTCCGAGGGCTGCTAAAGTTTTTATCTCCGCAGATTCAAGCCATCAAGCAATTTTAATTACAACTAAATTTGCTTTTATGTGATCGGTGAGAACAATGTTGAAAACATTGAATGCACTGTTACCTCGGAAGGTATGATGAAAAACAAAGATGGTAATTAACTACTTTAAATCGTGTACATAATTATTTTTGTCCCGACGTTTGAAACACTTTGCAGTGATCGTGGTCACGGGTAGACTTATTTACACGATCACTAAAGTGTTTGAAGTTGTTTAATTACTATCTTTAATAATCACGTAAACCAAAGACAGAAAAACAGTCTTATTTTAAATATCTGTAATTCTAACATCGAAGACTTAAAGTATTGATTTATATAAATTTAAGTTAAGGCAAAATTTGCATTGTGATGCAACTTGCTCAGTATTTTCCTCAATTGTCAAACAGTAAGGATTTTGAACATTTTCTGAATAGATTGAATATATCTGAAAGAAACGTTTTTAAAGAGTAGTCAGTATATCATTTTACGAGTCAATATTCACGATTGTAAACTAAATATATAACTACACTAACTATGTAAGCTGAACTAGATACGCAAGAACAATAAAGATTCAACCCAACATCAAGTTAACGTTATGGTCTAAGGAGCCTTCCGAAGCCACCATCATTCAAGAAACCGGCCACAAATGCTTAATAAACCTTCTTTATTAACACCGTGCACACTTAACACCTAGGCCGGCCTAGTTTTAATAACTAGAAGTTGCGAAAGCCAGGTGTGGCCAAGATAAAGCCTGTACTATCACGCGATTTGGCCGTACATCGAATTATTCAACGGGACGTATTTAGGACTTCCATTGTGGGGTTTTCTTAGGTTGATGTATAACGTCAGCCTCAATTTATGACAACTCAATTTTATGCCACGTTGTAGATACGACGTAAGATCTTACTTTTTGTTTAACCATACAATAGACAATAAGCGCGAAATATGCACTGGAAATGTTTTCGGGTGTTATATAGTATAGAAAACCGTTACTGTACTGTACTATTACAGTGTCATCTTGATTGTAAACCGCTGAACACAGCCTGCCCCCATTATGGAGGAGTTTGCCATAATCCCCACGCGTAGCAGGCGTCTTGGAGATCGCAGTGTAGGATAGCAGTTGCTCGACGGCTTGCTGCGCAGCTGCTTTTATTGTACCCTTAGGCGCCTCTTACGACACCCACGGGAAGAGATAGGGGGCGATAGTCTAGCCGGATAGGCAGCATGGGCTGGAAAAATCTGAAAATAGTTACTATGACAAATTGTTAAGATCTGAACTGATTTAAAGTGGCAGAATTTAGTTTGTACAATGAAAAATGTGTGCAAGTAGAAAAAAATACTTAATAATAAATTTTTTCAATGCCATTATCTTTTGAAGTCATCAAAAAATCTGAAAAAATTAGTACCGAAACAAATATTGAAGTCATCAAAAATAGCTTCCTGTAAATTGACCAAAATAAACTAGCACTTTCAAAATTAATCGATAAAATTAAGGTAAAATTCAATCCTCTAACAAATTATTCCCCCTACCCCTTGCTACGTCCATGCTATTGAAGTTGATTTATCAAGGCGTTTGCCAGCCGACCTTGTATGAAACCATTAATTTATCCACGGTGAATCGTTTGCTGCAATACATGATTGGTGGGCAGGGATCTGAATTGGTTGGAAGCTATCGATTTACTATTCGTGCCAAGCCAACTGTTCTTTGTGAAGATAGTGCTTCCTTTTTTAAAGTTAGTTTCGTTTCATTTTACTTAATTTGCAGATAGATGGCCTGGATGTGTAATTCTCACAGACTTTTTTAGCGGATTAATTTATTTAGCGATAGATCTTATTACTTATCCATTCATTCTAAATTCAATAACTTTCATAAAAAAAAGAAAAGTCGATTGCAAAACCACTAAACAACAACACAATTTTGGCTCTCAAGGACTGCTGCCAACACTATGTTAGGTGCTTGGCGACAGATTTTCTACATGAAGGTGGTAGCTAGCCAGGTGAGAATTCGCAAAATGCCCTTCAAACATGCGGCGAAGCTTAAGCTGGCGGTGGGGATCGAACCATGAACCTGCGGTGCGCAGTCCATAGCTATTACCGCTCGGCCATCATTGCTTCAAAATTTCAAACTTTCGGTAACATTGGACGTATATTTAGGTTTAAGCATTGTTTACGCACTGTTAGCGCCGGATCTAGGTAAATACTATATATAACTGGTCGTAGGACTTGAATTCGTGTTTGTTAGGCCATGATAATGCAGGGTTCAAGAATGTATATCTGTATTGTTTTTAATAATTCTATAATGTTATAAATTTCAAGTCGCCTCAAATACCCGCAAACGACTCCACACC
This sequence comes from Plagodis pulveraria, assembly GCA_963890685.1. NCBI lineage: Eukaryota > Metazoa > Arthropoda > Insecta > Lepidoptera > Geometridae > Plagodis > Plagodis pulveraria. The sequence goes on from OY982975.1 coordinate 16,498,087, forward strand.
GTCAAAAATTCGCGAATCATCTCGAATGATTATATAAATAATTTCACACACGGGATTTCGCCTCCAATATTTCACATACATTAATCATTAGCAGGCGAGCAGGTACGCACACATCGATTAAACCGGTTCGTTGTATCCGATTAGGAGTACTTTCAATCAAGATTGTTTGCCAGCGTGTGCCAAGTTTGCGGTGGTACACGTCTATTGACCCACTTGCTTGTGTACTGCAGTAAGGATGTTTGTGAACTAACGTGCTGGACATTCGTCTTCCATATATTCTGCCAAAGGTTTGCGTCAGTCAAGCGGCCGGCCAATAACCCAACACAAACCTTTTTACGATTATACCCTTGTGTTGTAAGAGAAAACATATTTTGTTCTATTTTTGTCATTTTGTGTCATCACAGTAGACGTAGTATAAGACCGCATAATAAGACAAATAGTATGAAGATTATGATGAAGAAGCGTTATTCGTTGTTTTATTGTCACCAATATATTGCAAGTAAAAATATATATTACGTGATCACTATTTTATGTAAATAAAGTCGTAGAAAAACGAGCAGAATATAAATAAATCTATTAATTAAAATTCCAAGCGATCTAAGTTTCTGACTGCATGAATATCTTTACACATTTTTAGGGTACAACAATTTGTAAAAATGTTATTCGCTTACGATGCGATAGTGCTTGTTATCATATTTAGAAGCATAATAATAGTTATGCTCGCTATAAAGTGCACCGAAATTAACCGAACTGAAAGTGCCAACTTGTAAATAAGCACACTGAGAAAAATCTAAAGTCAAAAGTGCAATGACGGCCAATTTATATGGTATGAAGGCAAAAAACCGACCAAACGTAAATACGTTCAAAAACGCCTTCCAACTAGAAGGCGTTAAACGAGGTCAGTGAAGGCGAATGTTTCTTTTCGTCTTCCTTTAAGGTGTATTTTGTGGTCTTTCTTAAATATTGACTTTTCGATGAGGCTGATTAAGTCGTACGTTATAGTGATAATCACCGTATATAAACCGCCGTAAAAGTAAGGTATATTTTATGGTCAATACTGCAATTATTATCGTATAACAAGTGCAATTCTGAAAATACTTTACGGAAGGCGTTTTTTGACGGTTGTGTTTATTATAAAACATGGTACATTTTTATTGATTTCGCTTTGCGTGGTGAAAATCATCTTAAGAGTTGTGAATTCACCTTGCGCAGTTACAACTCAACGGTAAAAGGTAAAATTTTATTTAAACTCCAAAGTCGTTTTTCTCAGTGCAGAAACGTCATTATATGTTGAAGATAAACTCCAAGTTCTATCGGCGTCTACCAGGCGCGCAAAATCTAACAGAGATGGGCACTCGCTCGACCTAATTGCTAGCCGTTCAACGACACTCAACCCGGATGCCGTTGGCATCCCTCGCGATGCGGTGGGGGCAGACCCTCTTAGGAACCCCCTCCCTGCTCTTTAGTATGACGTTAATAGCCCATGCACTCTATATACATCTCTTTGATTGGCTTTTGTTTATTTTAGTGTATATATAAACGCATTTCTAATTGAGAAATTCTAGTAAATACGCATTTTATGAACAGTTAGGTACTTATATTTTATATCCCAACCGTGAAACAAACTTTCTATTAAATGGTTCTACTGCCACCTCCAGCAAGAGTGGTTTAAGGGCTTAAGTGACACTGGGTATGGCTGTGTGATCCACGCTGAAAATTATAAAAATAAACTGAAATTCATTTGAAGTTTATAGCATCCTATAAATTATGGACACACAAAAGTTTAAGCATATAAGGTTTAGCTTTAAACCGATTCAGTTTTAGTTATAGTAGAGTCAAACCTACATATGTATTCAAAGTAAAGCTTTAATGGCACACTACAATAATAGCGGAATTATACGCAAATGTTCGTAAAGCTAGCATCCTTATACATGTCGTTCGTAACTTCCGCCACATTTACTCGAATATAAAGTATGCCCTTTGTACGCATCTGATCATCCTGGATCACAGTTTGAAAGCTTTACTGTACTACGGAGTTCTATTTTAATATACATAGTGTGCGTTATACTCGGCTATAATAAATAGTGCGTGTGCTGTGTTGGTGGTAGTTGTCTCATAATCTTACGTTAGTTTCTACAATAATAAAAACAGTTACGTGCTGAATCCCGCGCTCGCTGCTTCGCACAACAGTGACTCCCAGACGAAGGGCTACAATATAACCCGAAACTGGTCGGAATCTATCCTGTTAATACGCGAGTCCCAGCCGGGTGCCTATTTAGTTATAAAATAAAAACATCATCAACATTATCGATTAATCCCACAAATTGCTAGCTAAGCCTGTATTCCTCGAAAAAATTTCAAGTTTCTTTTCCATGGTTGCGGAATCTTTTGCAGTAGTTAGCATTGTCCTGTTCTATAAACTTTTCTGAACTAAATTCATGTTTACAGTAACATTGTGACTAACTTCGATGCGACGTTTTGATCGATCTGCATTGATCGTGGTCACGAGGTCATTAGTAGATTCCTTTTAGCGTGTTCTTCAAATAGGTGCGTAAAATAATACCTGGATACCATCAATTGTCGTTATAGTGTAGGTACTTAATTTTTCTAGAAATATTCTAGCGTACGAGATTCTCCAGTATCATTTATTACTGCGACACCTATTTTGTGTATTCAGCAAATTTATGAGGTACTTTACTGTCTCTTTTTGGCAAGCATCATCGGCCTGAAGCTTACTTGGCCATGTACTATTGTGCTTATGTTCTTCATTTCCTCCGGTCTTTGAACTGTTATGTTAAAAAATGGTATTGTCTTTAAATTACCATTTCTCGAATTGCTTTCAATAGATTGTTCCTAAATTTAGCTTATTATTCATTATTGTATTGAATTAACGCCATAAAACGTAAATGTTATTCTATATAGTCTCCTAGATAGACCTCTCTCATCGGAACATAAACTCCAGTGGAAGCGAGTATACTCCGCCTTGTTGAATTTGAGATCAAATGATGGCTACAACATGTACATCATGTTTTCTGTTCACTGTTTTTGAAGAATTCACTTCAGTGTATGTGAAACTAACGTCAAAACACGGTTCAGAGACATTGGCATCTCAACTAACTATAGCAATGTAGTAAAATAGGTACCGTAAATCAATAACAATAGCCTCATATTAAATATTACAAAAACTGCGTTTAAGCATGGCGGAGCTACTCAGTCCGTGTCTCCGCTGAGCACATACTCGTGATCTACAAAGCCAAAGTCGATTGTGTATGAAAACTAATGGGAGTTTAAATTTAGACTTGAGTCACGTTTGGAGTATCTGTTTTTTTTTTATGTTATTTTGGCGGAACGACCTGATGTTAAGTGGACTAACCTCTGCATATAACAGATGCATTTCGTCAACGACGAATTGCACTGTGCCCGTTCATAGTGAGACGTACAATTGTTAGGTCTCATATGTCTGTAATTTCACTGGCTCTCAAGGACTGCTGCCGGAAGACACTGTAGGTGCTTGGCGACAGATTTCAGATATAGCAATAATTTTTATTTGAATGCAGATTCATTATTATTATTCTGCTAATTCCTCGGTTCTCAAGTCCTATACGCAATTTTGACGGAAAATGCACAGTCCAATGTGTGACATTTCATATGTTACTATGGAAACATATCCACGTGCAATCGGTGAGAATTCAAAAATGTTTGTTCAACTATTATTACTTTCAATACCTTCACCAGTCTCGGTTAAACTATCTCCAACACCGGCAACTTCCGACCCAACTATGCATTCACTTTAACCATTCCGTAAACTAACTTCCACTTATCTCCCGACTTCAGTGTAATCTATTCGAAGTTCAACGTGTACCTATCAAAATCTATTATTCTTGCTGAGTCGTCGATCACGAGAACGGTTACTTATGTAAGGTTTAAATTATGTATGACATTGCAGCGAGAGTCTTCAGATCACTTTATTGAGTCGTAAAAGAGAATAATAGCTTTTTGCAGGTGTACACAAGATCCATGGTAGCTGACCTATTCTCATCGATTACTCTTGCTCACCCATCTCTTTCTTTTATCACTTGCCCGAAGAAAACAACGATAGTACCTACTTGTATTATGTTGGTTCGAGATTAGAAACGAGGTCCGTTTCTTTTGCTGAGAAAAAGTCAACGCGTTGCTCGTTTTAATTTAAAATTGAATTCGAGCGGTTGTTGCTACTTTCAGTTTTTAATTATACAGTTTTTCTCGTCGTAGGTGTATGGCACGTGAAATGTTAGTTTTATCGGACGATTTGTTTTAATTAAATAGCGACAGTTCGAGACTGAAAATAAAATAAGTGTTTTAGCGTTATAGGCGTCGGTCTTGAAGATGCTTCCTTGAACGTTAAAATAATAATTCGTGTTGTAAATTATATAGTTATCGCGGCGTGTGTAAATATTTCACCCTTCCTTAATTATACTGGGAAGCATAGTTTAAAAATACTCTTGTTTGCAATGTACTAGTACTTATTATAGACAATATAGGCAGTTGTGTGATACAAAAAAGATTTTTATAAACTTTCCCACAAAAAGCTTGGACTTTTTAGAAGTAATCTGAATGAGCACCATCCCGGCAGGCAGTCTTAAATTAATATGTGCGTAAGGATAAAGTTACGAAGTTAGGACGGCCCTTAGTGTGGGACGCTACATGCGTAGACACTTTAGCGCCGTCACATCTTTCTGAAACCCACGTGAAGGCTGGCGCCGCGGCTACTTCGGCAGAGCAACTCAAGCGGCGCAAGTATGCTAACCTCGGTATGGGTTACATATTTGAGCCGTTTGGTGTAGAGACGTTGGGTCCGTGGGGACCGGGAGCTCATCGTATTTTCCAAAATTTATCAGAGCGCTTGGTCGATGCGACGCGTGATCAAAATGCTGGCACCTATTTGGCTCAAAGAATAAGCATTGCAGTTCAACGGGGCAATGCTGCCAGCATGCTGGACACGCTGCCAACTGATAGTGGGCTTGAGCATTTGGACTGCCTATGAATCCAAATGCTTTTATTGTAGTAGCTGTAGTGTTGTATATAGTTTGTAGTATTTCGTAGGGATTGAAAAATTATGTAAAATTAAAATAGCCTTTGAAATCATAGGCACAAAGATTGAACATCTTATATTATTCGCATAACTCACTACAGGAAACGCATCTAAGTGTAAAACAATGTTTTAAATTACTTTACTTTTGTAGCACAATTCATAATAAATATGATAATGTTAGTTATTTTCACTTTGAAAACTATCGCGAGTTTTATCCATATTAACTTATTAGGAACCGGCTAGGACCCGCGTTATATTTCCCGGAAAGATTCCGACTGGTCAGTTACGCGCTGAGGCCCGTGCTCGTCGCTTCGCGCAATCGTGACTCCCAGACGAAGGACTTCAAAACAATCCGAAACTGGTCGGAATCTTTCCGGTAAATATAACGCGGGTCCTAGCCGGTTCCTAATAAGTTAATGTTAGTTATTGTAAACAGCAATTTATTAACTAATGGTTCTTGGCATGATAAAGATTGACTACAATTAGTGATGCGTGTAATTACTCAAGTCGCGGCTATTGGCTCCATTTATCTGTGTAAGCTTACTAGATATAGTATAGGTGTCACCTTGTACTACTTAAAACGGTGCTGAACGTTCAACGTGGAATGCCCAATTAAATTTACTTATATTTTTAACAGTGTAAACGTCATTTATAATATTTTAGTAGTTTTATAGTTCAAACTTGTGATATTATTTCGGTATTCATTACATCGAAGTGCTGTTACTGATTTGTTTTCTGCATTGAATCTTACGTTTTCAAATATAATAACGAAAAGTTCAAAACTACATGCGAGTGCTATATTGCGAGAAACTTGCCTGAAGTCGTTAGTGTTTGTATACATCGTTTATTAACAATATAGCTGAAGTATTTTCATAAAAACTAATGTGAGTTGACATAATTATTTACTAAATATACCGGCTAGCACTCACACGTTGCAATCAGTGCGCGTCTAGCAGCCCTCGAAGCTGCCTGCATTCCTTGATAATGAGCATCTTTATTGCTTGAACACCGGTCGGAGATTACGATACATTTCGGTGAATGTGCACAAGAACTGCACGACTTGGTTCCGCTCCCACCCTTTTTCCATCGGACGTCCAGACAAACGGGGAGGCGCCATCCGTACATGGTTGATATTCCCAAGACTCGTACGAAGCGCTTCGCTTCCACTTTTCTCGTGCGAACTGCGAAATAGTGGAACTCCTTACCGTGGTCAGTCTTTCCCGATGAATACAATATGGGTGTCTTCAAATCGAGAGTAAATAGGTTTCTTCTAGGTAAGCGTGCTCCATCCTAGACCACATCAATGCTTAACATCAGGCAGGGTGTGGTCAAAGGCGAACCTATTTCGAATACAAAAAAAAAAACGACCAAACACCGTGAGTGCTAGCCGGTATATTTAGTAAATAACATAGCTGAAGGATTGAATTAATGCAGTCTGCAATTATTTTACTTCAATTGTATTTATTGTCTTGTTATCTGGCATTCAGTGTTTTGGGACTTCGCTGAGAAACTCAGAACACCACTTCGTGAGTTACTTTACATAGTTATATTTTACCTATCAAAGAAGCTTGTAATGAAATATTCTCATTCTTATTTGTTTTTCTTTAGTATCACTTCACTACCTCCTGATAATGTTGAGTCTTCGGAGTCACGTTCACTGGCTGGTTACGTTAAATTCCTTTTATGTAGCTGTTAATTGAATATATCAAATCCATTCAGTCTGTCGATGATGTCATATCTTGTATCATTCTACTTGTAAGGTCCTAGCACATCGCATAATCAGTTATGTAATCATGTGATCGCGATCTTAAGACTGGTGATATCTGACTCATTTTACTGAATTGTGTATAGTCGTAATAATGAAATGAAATGTTTGTTGTTCCAGAGCTAGAGGGTTGTCGGGCTTGGTGCGGGCGGCGGCCGCGAGCCCGGCACCATGGCTACCGTGGAGGGGCGGCCGGCGCAGTACGGCGTCTCCCTGCGCCAGCTGCGGGAGCTGATGGAGTCCCGTGGCTCCGAGGGTCTCGCAAGGATCAACGCGCTCGGCGGGCCGCAGGAGATATGCAGGAAGCTTTACACGTCGCCCACAGATGGTAAGTGCTTTCATTACCCAGTTTTATCTTGATCCACACTTGAATCCCTTTTTTGCCAGGTGACATACGCTTCCTGGCGAGCTCTTGCTCACAAAGTGGGCGTCATTAGTTGTTTTGATTCAGGGATAGGTTTATGTTTCCGATGATTGTTAAGAAATTACCATTGATATACTCCTATCAAGATGAGAAAATTACAGAATATATGCCTTGTTCGTTCTTTTTTATGTGCAGAGGTAATAGTTTAACATGAAGTAGGCTGCTCTTGACTTAGCGACTTCACAGTGGTAGGGGTTTGATATTCATTATGTAGATACTTAAGGTATTATGAAAAGACTAGTATTTTTCTACAAATTATGAAGTAGGAGACCTAAAATAGTTCTAATATAATAATACTCAACACTTATCTGTTATATTTCATTGTTCGGACGTGGGTCGCTTTTGCGTGACACGACCTTGTTTCGTTAGTGTCAACAAACGCTACAAAAAATTAACGTGCCTACATATTTTTCTTTGAATCTGTAATTCTCGTTCGGCTGCATTTGAAACTAAATAATATTTTAAAATGATATGATTGAGTTCTCTATACATAATGTATTTGTAATCAATAGCTCGAAATCGCGTTACAAAAATTAATGATTGTCTATTATTGTAACTAATATTCCTAAGATTACTTATTGAGTCTTCAAACCCTGTCTCGATACCGTAAATCGTTGATCCTTTACCTAATGAAGGATTTTCCGTAACCACAACGGCTTTATATCTCCCAAACGTTTAATATCCGTTATCAATTTGATAGTTATCAAAGTTCTAGAGCCTCACGAACAGGTGGGGCGGGATCCTTATCCTTGCACCCCCTGATAATGTCTCCGATAACAGTTTCCTTAATAACCGCTACGTTTATATCTAAACTGCTATTAATAGCGACTGAAATGGCCTGTTTTGAAGTTATATCGTTTTGTTTATCAGTTTTTCCCTTACCGTTAGTTTGTTACTCATGCCTTTCTATCATGCCGTCACCGGTCAAATCAAATAAGGATGTTACCTTATGGCGAATTCCCTAATGACGAGTGACGGTATATTATCCATTGTTCGATTTATTCTTACTAACTAGCATACGCATATGGAATATAAAATTACAAATTATTTTTTTATTGACATAAGATAAGATACAGCAAATACAATGAACCCATAGCTTCCCGAACTTGTGTTAAACTGTATTTGAGGAACCAGTGGCTTCTCCTTTAGTAATTTCAATACAAAAAACATCTCATTGAAGTGTCTGTTCGTAAATGCATTATATTTAATGAATTAAGATTATGTTTGAAAATTCAATGAATGTGAGTATTGTAATTGTTGTGTTTTGTGTCTATTGAAGTGTCGTGAATGTGCGTGTTTGGGTGTGTGTAGAGTTAAAATAGTTTCCTCTAATTTTCATGAAATGAAAAATTTTGAAGCAGTGATGGTTCAGTGGCATTGGCTATGGACTGCCGTGCAGCAGGTCCATGATTCGAATCCCGCCCAGAGCTTGAGCTTCACCGCATGGTGGAAGGGCATTTTGTGAATGCCCGCCTGGCTAGCGACCACCCTCAAGTAGAAAATCTGTCGCCAAGCACCTAACAGTGTGTTCCGGCAGCAGTCCTTGAGAGCCAGAAAAATTACAGGCTAATGAGACCTAACAACTGGACGTCTCAGTGTGACGGGCACAGTGCAATTCGTCGCTGACGAAATGCGTCTGTTATAGGCAGAGGTTAGTCCACTTAACATCAGGTGGGCCTCGGGCTTGTTCCGTCACAATAACATAAAAAAAAAAAACCAAACCATTTTTTCAATACTTTCATAAACAAACGTTTCGAGCCATGTTATTAGGATCTTTTTAATTTTTAATTAAATGTGTATATACATGGTGCTATGTTACTCGTACATAAATATTTACAGTATTATATTAAAAAGGGTGTTTCAGTGTACCATTACAAACTATTATATTATGCATTATGATTCCATGAAGAATAGAGCTAATGTAGACTTCAGACATATTTGCGGTCTATTTTCTTACCTATATGTATTATTTTTGATATAATATTCCCACATATGAAATTGACTGGCAAGTGTAGGTAACCTTTATACATCACTTGTTATATTGGTTTCATTACGTGAAGCGTTAGAGCAGAGGTTTCTAAATATCCAGTTTCATTGAACATGTTTTGGCCTCATGTATTAAAGGGCGAGGCAATAGCTATCTACAAAGCGCAGTTATACACTCTCTAGACTGCTGCTACTGAAAATTACATTGTTAGAATAAAAAAACTGTCCAACGCGGAGATTAAACCCAGGACCTTGATATTCTAAAGCAACGCTTTCGTCACTTCACCAACGAGTCAGTTTATAGATATAGAAATTCAGGCATACTTTAATAAAATCGTTTTAACATACTTAATTGTAGAATCTTAAAAATCGTTCATAAGAATTTCTCTGTTTTAACTCCCTTGAGTTTGGTATAATCTCGTATATTGCTTCAACAACAATATGTTCCCCGTTTATAAGAAAATTCATGAAATAATCAATGTTTATTTTGAAATCTTTCTCACATTATTAACTATCCATCACGTTCACACGATTATTTTCCACAATCTATGTCCGAAATAACTTTGACGTCGCCAGAAATCGGCGCCGTCGTAAATCAGCCCCATAACAATATAAACTTTTGCTCGGTTTGCGATCATACGTCCTCAACACGAGAACACGATTATCTCATAGCTCTGAACTGTAATTTCATAGATTTAAAGTCGAAGTCAGCATCAAAACCTTGGCATGTTTCGCGACTGTACATTATAGTTAAGTTAACCGCTATCGGTCTCGGCTGACGCGGGTAAATCCCCACGAGATGGTCGACGGGACGTGACTTCCGTTGGATTTCGTACGTGGATAGCTTTATCCGTATCCTTGTGTACGGATGATGGATTAGACGAGGCACTTTCATTAGTAGCAATTCTCTTACAATCACCTTTGTTATCTCTATTAATTGTATCTGCTTTGTTCTATCCATCTTCGTTTAGTTTATTTTTGTTTTCTTATATAACAGCAGCCGTTATCTACAAGTGATAAACGTTGTCGTTTCTAACCGTTTTGGTAATATTATTTTGTGATTCACCTCCAACAGTTGTTAGTGTTGTGACACTATCTGCAAATACTTATCGATATTGTCCAACACGGCCCCGATATGTATCTACGGCTGACAGCGGTTGTTCACCGCTCGCTAATGTACCCAGACCGTGCCAATATCGAAGTTATATCGATACTATTACCAATCGTTACGGCTTCTATATCGACGCGGTTTATCGGAATCGATTTAAGTAACTATTTATCGGTTTCAATCAGTGCGAGTAGCAGCATGTCTATATCGTTTCTATATATTGCCCTTCAAACATATTCATGTGCAAAATTACAGTCTATATCAGATGTTGATGTTAAACAGTATTTGTTTATTTGTATATATTACATCTCGATTATATGTTTAGTAAGGTAATATTTTGCCAAAACATTTAGTTTAATGTTACAAGACGACAAGTGAATAAGCTTTTATTTGCAAAAGTATGTAAAGCTTTTGTTTCAGAACCTCCAATGTCTTCGAAAGATTTCTTACACTGTGAAAGGTCATCGTATCGAATGAGTGCGATAGTACTCGATAAATTTATCGACAAATAGCTTATTTGACCCTTTTGACCGTCGTCGCCGCCTTCGGACTTCCAACTGTGAATTCGAAAGGGTTCTATTAAGTAAAGGGTCGATAATTTTAAAAGTCGAACAGGATAGTTAGATTTATATCGAGAAAGTTTCAATTGCGGTCTAAGAATACAAACTTATACTCAAAATAATGTAAAGGACCTTTTTGTATATACAGGGTTATTGGTTTTATATGTTTTTGACTGAATAAGCACGAGGACCACCTGATGTCAAAGTCTCTTGTGCCTGTAGTGTATTATTTCATATTTTTTATTACTTTGTTCGATGTAGATATTCAAAACTCTATTCAAAGGGAGCACAGTGCGGCCCAGTGTTTTTCGCGGCGGGCGCTAACCCTAAGAAGAGCAGAAGTCAACCCTAAGAGGTTGTTAGCATTTTACCAATAACCCTGTATAATAAAATACATCTTCTTTTTGAAATATCATGAACAACGTAACAGCCGAGCCTGCGTTAGAATTTAATGAACGCTGGAATACAAAAGGAGAATCCTGCTATGTTTAGCGAAGAATGTCTAATTGATAAATCAAATAGCCTTAATAGAGTTGTTTTAACCATTGGCTGTGATGAATCAGCGAGTGAAAGAGGATTTTGTACTTGCGGGTTGTAAACGAATCGAATAAAAGTTTTGTTACCACAGAATTGGTAATTCCTTAAATACCTAACGTTGGTTCAATTATTGCCTTCATTTTGAACAAAAAGTTATTTTTATTAAAGTTATTAACATTGCAGTTTTGTATGAATGAATAGACTACAGGAATGAAATCACTACGACGTAAGCCTCTCACGCACGCAATTACTTCATATAAAATAACATTAATTATGATATGAGTGAATGTAATTTATAGGGACATTAATATAAATGTGTTAAATTCTTTGCGGATACTCCTGAAGCAATGATGGCCGAGCGGTAATAGCTATGGACTGCTGTGCCGTAGGCCCATGGTTCGATCCCCACCGCCGGCTTGAGCTTCACCGCATGGTGAAAGGGCATTTTGCGAATGCTCGCCTGGCTAGCTACCACCCTCAAGTAGAAAATCTTTCGCCAAACAAGTAAAAGTGTGAAAAAAATACAGGCATATGAGACTTAACAATGTCTCAGTGTGACGGGCGCAATGGAATTCTTCACTTGTAACGAAATGCATCTGTTAGGTATAGGCAGAGGTTAGTCCGCTTAACATCAGATGGCTAAATATAGCCATCTGTGACGAACAAAACTTTATCAACGTTTTCTATAAATATATAGAAAACGTTGATATAGTTTTGTTCGTGAATTACTTTTCTCACACTCCCAAAAATGCAAAATCCATTTTGTTTTGCCTTTTCCTGCTGGAGAGGTAAAAATCATTTATTCAATTTTGGCGCCTACGAAACTACGACGCTTTTACGTACTATTTTGAATAATATATTTCAAAATGTGTAAAAAAGATTAGCTCAACATATTTTGAGTTGAGCCTTACTTGTTCATATTAAAAATTAAATCTCTTTCAGAACAACGCCTTGTTTTTATAACGTAGCTGTGTCCACAACGTTTGTATACTTCATCTTTGTCGAGATTGCATCTCAAAGGGTTACGTACGGTCCCCTGTATCAAAAACAGGCTATCTCGGACATTATGTTAACGAAGTTGAAAATAGCCATTTTTATGGCGCGAAATAGCCATGTTTTTTTAAACGACTTATGAAAGCTTTGCAGCTATGAAAACATCGTTTGCATATATAGGTGTAACATTTATGTTGTGTTGTAATTATAAAGGACAGGTACTATTTTACAGGCAGGACCGATGCAATATAAATACAAGAACATGTTTCAGAAATATGTTGTTTCTAATAATATGTGGACACAATTACATAATTTTAAAAAACTTTGTTGACGTTTTATGGTTGGCTGCCTTAAGCCATGCCCCCTCCAGGGATTGTAAACTGTCTTTTTGGTAGTATAACCGCTACCTTACTGTTAATGAAGGCGTTAAGATTATAAAGGGCCCGATTCGTGTCTAACTTGTGGCAGCAACAGCACCCTACTTGCGTTGCTGTGTATTGTGGCGTACTGCTAATAATTCGACACGTTATTTCCTTTAGTTGCTTTTGACGTTCGTCCAACGGAAGAATATGGAACAGTGCATACATTCTTATACCCCATTTGCAAATGCGTACGACTGGCCCGTCGCGCTACTCAGCATAACTTGCGAATAAACATTAGTGTGGTTTTACCACAAGCGCATGCTTACACAATCGCGTGAGTTCATTTCGACTTCCGAAGTGCAACGCTAGGCGATATCTCACTGAACAGAAAACAAATACTTTTAACAAATGAACTTAAAGAATGTTTTCGTACCAAGCAAATGTGGGAATTAAAAAAAAACTGGTTTAAATCATACACAGATTCATATTTAATAATAACAAATATTTTAAAAATATTTTATGAAAACATCAAATTAATATTTTAATAAAACACTTAAAAATACAAAAATATATCTAGTGACAATTCCGCCTAATTTTCCTGTTAAGCCGACGTGACGTCACAAACGCCACGCAGCCAAACCGGAAGAATTTTCGACGCTTCGCTTCTACACGAAGCATCCTCAGGAGGTCTTGACTCTACGAGCGCAAGACCTCCTGAGGATGATATAAACATATTTGTTATTATTGGTTAAAATCACTTTTGCTAAGTCCTATTTATTATTTAGATATCCGTGAATCCACTATTCCACATCCATTATCTATACATAATCTGCACGTGTTGCTCGAAGCGCGTCTCATGTTGAATTGAGCGAGAGTGGATTGTATAAACGCAAGTTCGCGTAAACTACTCGTCCCTTTGACTGGTCCTCAAAATACCGACAAAAGTAGACTTGAAAGCAGTGATAGCTCAGTGGCATTGGCTATGGACTGCCGCGCAGCAGGTCCATGGTTCGAATCCCGCCCAGAGCTTGAGCTTCACCGCATGGTGGAAGGGCATTTTGCGAATGCCCGCCTGGCTAGCGACCACCCTCAAGTAGAAAATCTGTCGCCAAGCACCTAACGGTGTGTTCCGGCAGCAGTCCTTGAGAGCCAGTGAAATAACAGGCAAAATGAGACTTAAGAGACATGTCTCAAGGTGATGGGCGCAGTGCAGTTCGTCACTTGTGATGAAATGCATCTGTTATAGGCAGAGGATACCGCTTAACTGATGTTAAGCCTGATGGTGGGCCTCGCGCTTGTACCTTCACAATAACATTAAAAAAAAAAAAAAAAAAACGCGAGCGGCGAGGCGAGTCACGAGCGCGCTGTTTATACGAGTACATGCGCCTCGCGGCTCGTCACACGCCTGGATACTCGTGCGATTGTGTAACTTATGCCAGGAACTGTAAATGTATACAATCCAAACATCTTTGGCATTTTATTAAAGTACGGAGAACATTTTTTTTAACAAATAAGGATTCTACTAGCCGCCTGAGATATACAAGATGTCCCAAGAAGTAGTGATATACTGAAGCTGGGAGCTAGAGGACCTAGAGGGCTATCTGATATATCACCGCCATGTATGTTCCGCGATTTTTCGTATTTTCGGAGTTATGCCTTTTTTTTTAATTTTTCACCTATCGCCGAGTACGATGAAATTTTTATTTATGGTGACGTGAATTATTGCGGTAGATGCTTGATTTTTTTTGTGTGCTAAGCTGATAGATAGGCCAATTCAGTATGGTAACATTTACTATCGTTAGATCTTTGAATGGAATAAAAAAAAATTAAATGCCAAGAAAGATAAAATTACCCAGTAGGTTCACAACTTCAAGGGCCCTTAAAGAAATAAAATCAAATACAAAAAAAAATCCGTTTGGCTTTTAAAATCTTGCTCTATCTCAGTATATCACTACTTCTTGGGACACCTTGTATATATTTATTTTTTTAATTTGTCCAGTCTTGTATAGACTTTACTTGTTGCCTATTCCTGGAATGTTCTAAATCACATCTTCCGATATATGTAAGATATGTCTGTGAAGCTCTAAATCCTTGCTGGTTTACATATTTGTGCGTTGTTATCATGGGCGTTTTAGTTTGAATTAAATGGTATATTAACATGTATATAATGTTATACAAATATATATAAAAATATATATAATGGTATACAAACATTACTCACTTTGGTGGTATGTACTGAGTAAAATTTTGTTTTCTAAGATAATAATATTTTTTTTGAGGGTAATATCTCAGGTCGTTGCGTCCTTTAGCTAATGCATCTCGTTATCTCGTTAATCAGTGTTGCTCATCAAAAAGTAATTAGTGTCGGCTGAAATACTCCGTGACAAGATATTCCGGCGACAGCCTAAATACCTGTACTGGGTAGTCGGTTTAAAAATTGCTAAAAAGCAGTGATGGTTCACAGGCATTGGCTATGGACAGCCGCGCAGCAGGTCCATGGTTCGAATCCCGCCGCGGGGATGAGCTTCACCGTAGGTGGTAGGGCATTTATAGAGTTTGTGAGCATAGAGTTCCGGCAGCTATCCTTGAGAGCCAATAATTCTAGGTTGAGCCTATTAACACCTTCGACCACATCATCACTTACCATCAGGTGAGATTGTGGTCAAACGCTTACCAATCAGGCATAAAAAAAAGAAAAAATGTTTCCAGTAAATTGTATCAGCAGTGACCGATATTCCAATATGTTGATGCTCGAACTAAATCTAAACAGCTCGGCTTTAATAAGTTCTCTCTAAGTGCCGTAAAGTCATTTTTTTTTAATGTTATTGTGATGGAACAAGCACGAGGCCCACCTGATGTTAAGCGGACTAACCTCTGCCTATAACAGATGCATTTCGTCACAAGTCACGAATTGCACTGCGCCCGTCACCTTGAGAAATAGTTGTTAAGTCTCATGTGCCTGTAATTTCACTGGCTCTCAAGGACTGCTGCCGGAACACACCGTTAGGTGCTTGGCAACAGATTTTCTGCTTGAGGGTGGTCGCTAGCCAGGCGGGCATTCGCAAAATGCCCTTCCACCATGCAAAATATGCCAAATAGCTGACATGAGTCCAATAATTAAACTTGAAGAGTTGTGAACTAACTAAACTTTTGAATGACATATTCGTCGTTGAGGGTAGGTGAGTGCAGCCAAATGTGTTACCATATCTACCTTTTCAAACAAAATGCTCCCGTTGGGGACTTTTCTTTTTTTATTCCTGTTTGGTTAGCCTTTTGACCACTATCCCATCTGATGATAAGTGATGATGTGCTCGAAGATGTTGTTCAGGCTAACCTTGAAGTACTGTTTCTCAAGGACAGCTGCCGGAACACACCGTTAGGTGCTTGGCGACAGATTTTCTACTTGAGGGTGGTAACTAGCCAGGCGGGCATTCGCAAAATGCCCTACCACCATGCAAAAATGAAAAAATATTTACATTTTTGCATGTGGGTGTTAGTTTTATACACCTGCCTACGAAGGTCCCGAAGGTCCCTTAGGTATGACGATTATGTTATAAAGAACAGGCCCTTTCGGATCGTCAGTAAAAACATCGGCGAAGCTGGAAATAAATCTGATGCAACAGCATAATCTTTTGTCATAACATGAAGACAGTAAACAGATCGAAGGTAAAATAACATCTATAAGTAAAGTTCAATCTCAAAATAGACCTCAGCATTGAGATAAATAAGATTGTCTGAACCTAAAGTTACTGCTGAGCTTATACATTATTGTATAGACTTCATTTATAATTGAATTAATACATACATATCACGCCTGTATTCCCCAAAGTGGAGAAGTGTGTGAACACAGACGTTTCGCCAATTGGGTTTTGGTCCCATGTAATAGGGGGCGAGCCTATTGCCATTCACAAATGATAAAAATGGCTTAAGATGATGAATAGATTCAGGCGTTACTTTGCGGAAATCCATATTTAATAATAACAAATATTTTTTTATTAAAGAAAACATCAAATTAATATTTTAATAAAACACTTAAAAATATATTAATATGTCTAGTGACAATTCCGCCTAATTTTCCTGCTAAGCCGACGTGACGTCACAAACGCCTTATAATTATGTTATTATGGCTTAAGATATTTTACTTAAAAAATAGACTTACTCAATGTTGAGGTTCAGAAAATTAATTTATACCCTATTAAAAAAAACAACCATAAAAACAGAATTATATATTTCCAAATTTTTCAACTATTTAATAGTGTTATTTTGGGTTTATAATTTATAAAGGCTTTAACACTAAAGGTATTTACGCTTATTAAGGATATTTATTATAAGGTTTACGGCCCTTCTGACACTTCCACGGGCGGTTAATGAGGTCACAGCCGTTTTTATTGTGTCGACATCTCTCTCAGGGCCCTTTGCGAGGGAATTCTGCGGGGAATGTCAGGATCGGCCATTATATGGCAACAGTTAGGATAACTCCACATTTATTTCGGAAGCTTTAATAACGTGCTTGTACGTTCTGCTTTCTCTTTGGTAAGATTCTGAAGGTACTTTATTTTTAACTTTGATAATGATTAAAGCCTCAGTAAACTTAATATTAGATGTCGTTGAACGACTTAAGAGTTCACGGAGTGCTTTCCATGCAATCCTAGTTTCGTCATATTTTAAATACTATTTATTCAAACTCGGTGAAACTTTGCATGTATATCCTTGAGCCTGATATCTATGCTTATGGTTTGGCAGATTTCCGTAATAAAAAAATACGAAAAATTGTTTTGTATGGGAATTGTTATTTTGACATTTAGGGATATAATCAATAATAAATCGAGAAACTGGCAAACCAGTAGCATCGATGTTAAGTTCAGCAATGTGCGTACAAAATTTCACCTAGTTTGAACACTCGGTATATAAAATATGAAGAAACTTTAGAATTAATTTAGATTTTAATTTTTGAAGCACTCGTAGCGAAGTTTACTTATCTGTTCTCAACCGATCAGCAAAGTTAAGCAACGTCGCCCGCGGTCATGAGTTGGATGGGTGACCGCTAGTAACATTACTAATGAGCATTTCCGTGCTTCGGAGGGCACGTTAAGTCCCGGTTGTTGTCTTAGGATGGCAGTCGTTATAGTGGTAGGGTATTTTGCGAATGGCCACCTGGCTAGCTACCACCCTCAAGTAGAAAATCTGTCGTCAAGCACCTAACGGTGTGTTCCGGCAGCTGTCCTTGAGAGCCAGTACTTCTAGGTTAGCCTGAACAAAATCTTCGACCACATCATCACTTACCATCAGGTGAGATAGTGGTCAAAGGCTAACCTATCAGGCATAAAAAAAAACCTACGTTTGTATGGAAAGCGCTCCGTGATCTCCTACTCTTAAAACTTTCAGCTCGGATAATGATGCGTCATCAATAGTAGTAAACTTATTACATACGACACTTTTTCGAATGACCTACATAAATGTTATAGAAGCACTTTACATATATGGAGAGCAATCCACGTCGTTGAAATCAATTTCACTGAGAAAAATCTAAAATCAAAGCGCCCTAATGACGGCTAATTTATATGGTATAAGGCGAAAAACCGACCAAACGTAAATACGTACAAAAACGCCTTCCAACTAGAAGGCGTTAAACGAGGTCAGTGAAGGCGAATGTTTCTTTTCGTCTTCATTTAAGGTGTATTTTGTGGTCTTTCTTAAATATTGAATTAATTTCGATGAGGCTGATTAAGTCGTACGTTATAGTGATAATCACCGTATATAAACCGCCGTAAAAGTAAGGTATATTTTATGGTCAATACTGCAATTATTATCGTATAACAAGTTCAATTCTGAAAATACTTTACGGAAGGCGTTTTTGACGGTTGTGTTTATTATAAAACATGGTAAATTTTTATTGATTGGTGAAAATCATTTTAAGAGTTGTGAATTCATCTTACGTAGTTACAATTCAACGGTAAAAGGTCAAATTTGATTTAAGCCTTTAAGTCGTTTTTCTCAGTGTTCTCGTCTTAGGAAACCATGCGTTAGTTCCAGTCCATAAGTGTAAACTCAAATTCTATAGCTGTAGCGAAAACAAAAGATGATAGGTTATTTAAAAAGCCACAGTTATTGCGGTACGTACAGGAATAAAACTGGATGGAGCTCGCTTTCCAAATCAGTTGCTCGTTATGGAAACTACAGGTTTGACCCGTTGTTTCTTCGAGAGCACTGGTGACTTGACTATATGAGTTTAAATTTGTGGCGATGTGATCTTGAGTGATGAATCTACAGATGTAGAGTCACATCTTTGATAATAATAGTTCCAATCGTCTCTATTGTTCGACCTTTTTATAATGTTTGCTTGTCGTGTGTAAAGAAAGTTTATTTATTATCTGCAAACATTTGCTGTTTGTCTGCCTGAGATGAAGCCTTCGTGCGGTGGCCTTTGCAGCTGGCAAATGCATTACTTGATCATTAGGTATGTTTGTCTTTCTGAAAACGAAGAGGATTATTAATGCGTCAATTATATTAAAAGTCTGTTATTTCAAAGTAAGTCTTCTAATGAGGTCGCATACTTTGATTCTTCCCGTTCTATTGTCCTCAAAGATTTTCTGTATCGTATTTCGAATAATTTATATGAACTATAACTTACTCCTATTATGATAGTTCATTACTTCGCAAACTGTTCTATATCCTGCCAAATCCTAATATTTCTTTGCTAAATAACCAATTTTGTTACTGTTTCTGTCAGCGGAGCTCATTTCCCTTGCCGAATAAAAATAGTACAGTCATCCATTTCGAGCGTACGTTGAACCATTTGGATCGATACCGAGCAGCATATCTTTAGTGAAACATTATACTTGGTACGTATAACTACAAGTTTTATATTAGAAACCGAGTAGCGCGACTGAAAACTTATGATATTGTATAATTTAAACACATCCGTTTGGATAGTACCTATATACCTTCACGATTACTTTGCTCTGAGACCGCTTTACTTTCCGATCAGAGTAATGTTGATCATTGAATTGTTATCATTTATGTATCGAGATCAAAGAATATTGTGCCTACTTCTGCTTAGTCAAAAGGTGTACTATCCATTACTATGGCTATCTTCATTTGGGTCGTGACATGGACAATTGACTCTGATACTGCATTGCAAGGAGGGTGTAATAAAATATGATTAATTTACTGTAGCACGGATTATCCACGGCTGAACACAGCCTCCCCCATTATGGGGGTTATGCCTTTATGTTATCCATAATCCCGGCGCTGGGTAGATATCTTGGAGATCGCAGTGTGATATAGCAATTCTTCAGAATGCGCTGCTGCTTACTTTCCGGAATTTATCCATAGTCGCCTCTTACGACACTATCGGACAGCGATGGGGGTGATATTTTAGCTCAGCGCCTCACGGGCAGATATTCATTTATTTTAATAACATTTTCTACGTCATAAAATCTAGAAATAGGAACGTCCAATTCTGTTACGAATGATCTAATATCGGTGTCCGTATTTAAATTCACGCTATTGGTAAAACAATTCAAAATTTATCACACAATTCCTTATCTCGGCAATACTTCGATAATTTAAGCAGATGTGCAATAGAATTTTATTACGATAATCCAAATTCCAATGAAAAATGTGCTTTCCAGTCTATAATTTAAAGCAATTTGTTAATAGTCGAAGTTATAATGACTATAAAACTCTAATTGCGGGTATAAATTTCATAATATGTAGACCGAAAGTCACAAATCATTCGAATGGTAATTGCCTATTCAATATATTTGATCCATAAAAACAGTTGAATGATATCACCTTTATATCAGAACGCTATTTGATTGAAGACTGATTCGTTTTATTCAAGTGATAGCTAGTGTATCTATATGAAGTTGAATGTTACAGTATCCAGCACGTCTCTTGCGACGGGATTTTCGAATTATTCAATAAAAACTCGAACACAAAACTTTGTTTCGCGTCGTCCGCGCAAGATACGGGCCTATACCCACACTTTGTTTTGTTTCAGAAACCACGCACTGTAGATACATATCTTTGGTTCACGTAGTATTACTTGCTCAGTCATTGGTTCAAATGCCAGTACCCCGGCCCTCTCTACCTGGGCGATGGGTAGATGTTTTCCATTAGCCACGGAAAGCATGAAACTGCAAGTTTTTATCTACCAGAGACAAAAGTTTCGTGTTTTTGTGTAATGTTTCGGGAAAAGCATTTACCGGAGACGCGCCTTCATGTTCTTTAAATCAATTATTTTTTCATCTTTACTCCAAATCTCGTATGAAATTGTGTAGAGAAACATGCGAAAAGATAATAAGCATACAATACCGGCATAAACTCCATCAAGTCGCCTTTTCCAAGAGAAAATATGCAAACCTTAGAAATGTGAAATGAATTTCACTTTTGCCAGAATATAGATAAAGTTCATATTCCTACGCCACCATCGCAGGCTTCCCAGGCGTACTTTGTCAATATACAGCGCTAGTCTCCAAAGATTTTAGCCCGTATATTTAACTTGATAAAGTTTATTATGCTCTGGAGAAACTTGATAGATCGCGCCTGTCAACGTACCGTCGAGAAGCGCTAGCGAAAAATTATCCTCCTTATCTCATACCAGGGGATTAACTTGAACGTCTTCATTTGGAAGGAAAATTTTTATATAACTCATCTAATAAATTATAACACTTTAGAATGTTCAGCTAAATTAAACTTCCGACTTGAATGTAACTCATGGATCACTGCCAAAACTGCAATTGCATAGTTCAGAAGCCGTTGGCTGAACATCTAGGTGCACTCCACGGAATTTTATTATGACTGCGCTTCACAAAATCCTTGTCTGACATTGACTATGTCCTATTCTAGACTGAATGTCCAAGAATCTTTACATAATTGGCCAGCAGTTATCGTCGTCGCAATGTTTCACATTCGTTTCAAGTTATAATAAAATTAATATTTTTTTAGAAAATAATATTCAGGTATGCTAGTGACTAGGTCTGTACGTCAGTCTCCAATCTCTTTAAATCCCTAACTGTCCCATAAATATTAAACTCTGCCTCCGAAAAAACTCATTCACAAACAAAACCCCTCTGAATAAATGGAGGATTAATCAAGGCTAGCAATTAAATCCGAACATATCCTGCGAATACATTGCCCTCACGTTTATAAGTAACAGTGTGTATGTGACCCAGTAGGTTTGTGTACTGATGACCTTTGTTTAGGACCTTTGTAATCAGCCAAACCAAAGGAGCTGGTTTAATCGTAGATTCGAGAAAGTTAAATTGACTCGTAAGTATTTAACGGTCTATTAGT
This sequence comes from Plagodis pulveraria, assembly GCA_963890685.1. NCBI lineage: Eukaryota > Metazoa > Arthropoda > Insecta > Lepidoptera > Geometridae > Plagodis > Plagodis pulveraria. Next base: position 16,520,193 of record OY982975.1, read on the forward strand.
TTTAGTTAATGTAGGTAATTTTAATATTGTTATGTTTGCAATAACACCTTCTATGCGGATTACATTACAAAATTACAAATATACGAGAGGGTTTCTTTTTCCATCCCAATACGATGGTTAAAGAACGATAGGAAAAATTTGAGTTATGACTCATTGTTATGTTAGCTCAATTGGTTAGAGCATACCGCGGCTAAAGGGGTGGATGGACGCGGGTTCGAATCCCGCACACGACTTAAATTTTTTCTCTCGTATATTTATAATGGTACTATTATGTATACTATTACGTATAAATGTAATGTAGGTAATTTAGTTCACTGGAAGATTATTCGAACAAGATGCAATAACCACGGGAGCAAAAGAAACCGGTGGCATAAGCCACGGACGCTATAATAATTCCCAATCTTGGCGTTCTTTCTACTCTTCTAGATGTTTTTTTATGTTATTGTGACGGAACTAGCTCGAGACCCACCTGATGTTAAGCGGACTAACCTCTGCCTCTAATAGATGCATTTCTTCACAAATCACGAATTGTACTGCGCCCGTCACCTTGAGACATAGTTGTAAAGTCTCATGTGACTGTAATTTTACTGGCTCTCAAGGACTGCTGCCGGAACACACCGTTAGGTGCTTGGCGACAGATTTTCTACTTGAGGCTGGTCGCTAGCCAGGCGGGCGTTCGCAAAATGCCCTTCTACCATGCGGTGAAGCAAGCCCGCGGCGGGATTCGAACCATTGACCTGCTGCGTGGCAGTCCATAGTCAATGCCATCACTGCTCCAAGAAAAATATTTATTCGTGACTTTGATAAAGATCAGTTAATTTGCATGTATTTCACCTTGTATTTTTTTAGTACTACGATAAAAAGCTCTGAAAAGAGCAAATATGTTTCTGTTGATTTTGTTTTTTCTGGAGATCTTGACGTTGATTCTACTCTTCTAAACTAACAAAAACTTCCTTAGCAGTCGTCAGTCATGTTCCATCTCTATCATAAACAACATTCTATCTAAAGCAACCTATTTGATTAGACGCAAAACCGTATATAATGTTAAACGATGTTATAATTTACGAAGTATAATAAAAAGATTATGGAAATACTGCCTTCCTCTCGGGCTTAAATCTCCTGAATTGGATTAGAATAATTAGAAATCGGACGCTCAAAATGACGCCGTTTTCAACCGCCGAAATTAATGTTATACAAACTTTATTCGCCGCATATCAATGCGAATTTGCAAAACAGATATTGAGTTGACGAATTCGTCTGGATTCCGTCACGTTGGTAAAACATTTGAGCCTTGTGCCGCAATTGGCGTAAACGCTGGATGAAATATAATCTCCATATTGTGCCTGATATGGTGTCATACAATACTTCATGTTGCGTCACTGAATAAACTGTTTTATTCTTGGATATTGTGTAAGCTCGGTCTTAGGACATGTAGCTATTCTTATTTTACTTTGTTATTTTCCCTTTGAAGTATATATCTCGAGCCTTAACGCCACGTTTTTTTTTGCGTTACATATATTTATTTCTGATTATATATTCTCCAACTCTGTCTTCAAATATTACAGAGCCAGCATTCCTAGAAGCAAAATAAAGAAGGTGCCTACCAAATGGGCTGCGGTGTCAGCAAAGCTTGATGTCCTTATTTACAATTTAAACCAGTTTAAACAAATATGGAACTTATCTCTGTTATCGGGAATTATTACACTGAGAAAAACGACGTTAAGGCTTAAATCAAATTTGACCTAAAAGGTCAATTGTAACTACGTAAGATGAATTCACAACTCTTAAGATGATTTTCACCAATCAATAAAAATGTACCATGTTTTATAATAAACACAACCGTCAAAAAACGCCTTCCGTAAAGTATTTTCAGAATTGAACTTGTTATACGTCAATAATTGCAGTATTGACCATAAAATATACCTTACTTTTACGGCGGTTTATATACGGTGATTATCACTATAACGTACGACTTAATCAGCCTCATCGAAAAGTCAATATTTAAGAAAGACCACAAAATACAACTTAAATGAAGACGAAAAGAAACATTCGCCTTCACTGACCTCGTTTAACGCCTTCTAGTTGGAAGGCGTTTTTAAACGTATTTACGTTTGGTCGGTTTTTTGCCTTCATACCATATAAATTGGCCGTCATTAGGGTGCTTTTGACTTTACATTTTTCTCAGTGTAGCATAAAAATCTTAAAAGAACTGTTACCTACTCTTAATATCTACAATTGTATTGTAATCCTTTATAATATGCCAGCTGGTTTGTGGCCAACTTGTCAGTGACAAAAGCTATTACTAACTGATGGGCTTCAGTACAGCTTTAGTTATTATCAAAAAAACGTTTTCCCAAAACCGACATGCTATGATTTCAATAAGATTTTGTTTGGAACAAATTTTATAATTGGACCACTGATGACAATCCTCTGTCGTCTGGCCCTACTAAATAATTGAGATCCAAATCTCGCGACGGGATTAAACTCCACCAAGTTTGTACCACACAAACAAAACCGTCCGGCTTAAAACAACTAAGTACCTACGTTAAGTTAGCCGTTTTTCCGTTACTAGGAACCGGGCTTATAACTCGGTAACTCGACCGAACCGGCTGGTATCCGTATACGGCAAGGTGACTCAAATCGCATTAGCTGCTGATCGAAGATACTCGTAGATCGAGGACTTAGTTATTTTTTGCTCTTCATGCATAAGGGTGGGAAGGCAGTTTATTTATAGATTCTACATTACACCTGAGGTTGTTTCAATTAATTTTAGTTTAAGCTTAACTAATGTTACTCCTCTGCTACTCCTCTGAACCCAACTCTAGTTCTCTTTAGCTGCATACCGTCACCACTGTCCAACTGTTTTAAAATGTTGGTATGCGTATTTTGAATATCAAAATTTAATACTTACTCCGTTAAATTATTGGCTTGAACCTAAAATTTTATCATGTAAGTAAAGTAATTTTGTTTCCAATTATTTGATTAAATAGTTCAGGTTTTTTTTAATGTTATTGTGACGGATCAAGCTCGAGGCCCACCTTATGTTAAGTGGTTACCTCTGCCTGTAACAGATGCATTTCATCACAAGTCACGAATTGCACTGCGCCTGTCGGCTTGAGACATAGTTGTTAAGTCTCATGTGCCTGTTATTTCACTGGCTCTCAAGGACTACTGCCGGAACACACCGTTAGGTGCTTGGCGACAGATTTTCTACTTGAGGGTGGTAGCTAGACAGGCGGGCAATTGCAAAATGTCCTTCCACCACGCCGTGATGCTCAAGCCGGCGGCGGGGTTCGAACCAGGGTACTGCGGCGCGGCAGTCCATAGCTATTACCGCTCGGCCATCATTGCTTCAAAATTCAATTCAAAATATACACCTTAAACGAGACAAAAAAATCAGATAAATCTGCTGTAAGCGTGTCGTTTAGCCAAGCATCCCGACTTAACTATTTTTTTATGCTGTCGGCACAGAACACGCACGAGGCCCACCTGGCGTCACTGAAAAAATCTAAAGTCAAAAGCGCCCTAATGACGGCCAATTTATATGGTATAAGGCGAAAAACCGACCAAACGTAAATACGTACAAAAACGCCTTCCAACTAGAAGGCGTTAAACGAGGTCAGTGAAGGCGAATGTTTCTTTTCGTCTTCATTTAAGGTGTATTTTGTGGTATTTCTTAAATATTGACTTTTCGATGAGGCTGATTAAGTCGTACGTTATAGTGATAATCACCGTATATAAACCGCCGTAAAAGTAAGGTATATTTTATGGTCAATACTGCAATTATTATCGTATAAAAATTTCAATTCTGAAAATACTTTACGGAAGGAGTTTTTTGACGGTTGAGTTTATTATAAAACATGGTACATTTTTACTGATTGGTGAAAATCATCTTAAGAGTTGTGAATTCATCTTACGTAGTTACAATTCAACGGTAAAAGGTCAAATTTGATTTAAGCTCTTAAGCCGTTTTTCTCAGTGGTTAAGCGGTTAACTCTGCCTATAACAGATGCAGATCGTCACAAGTGAAGAACTGCACTGACTCATCACCCTGAGACATAGTTGTTAAGTCTCATATGCCTGTAATTGCATCCATTTCCTTCAAACCGGAACACAGTAATGTAGAAATAGGTATGATGTCAGTACCTCCTTGGAAGACCTCGCACAAATAGTTCTACTGCTTGAAAAATACCTGTGGAAATTTTCGAAAATATTGTCGAATCTGACTTATTCACGTGAGATATATCTCGTATTATTTACTAAAACTAATATAAACATGTCTATTTTAATTGCTAACAATTTTCTTTTTTGTTTTTTTTTTATATGTTTTTGACTAAATAAGCACGAGGACCAACTTATGTCAAGTCTCTTATGCCTGTAGTGTATTATTTCATATTTTTTATTACTTTGTTCGATGTAAATATTCAAAACTCTATTCAAAGGGACCACGGTGCGGTCCAGTGTTGCCGCGGCGGACCCTCTTAGCTCGGAGTAGGCATTAAAAAAAACATCTAAAAATTTTTGTTAGCACTAGTAGAAGTCAACCCTAAGAGGTTGTTAGCATTTTACCAATAACCCTGTATATTGTCCTTATCAATGATAGTTACAAAAGTGAGAGATTCCTTCTCTTCAAATCATCAATGGTTCGTGTGTAAATTACTGAATAGACAGTATACACAGTGGACTTCACTTTCATGATTCAGAATAGTTGTCACATCCCACTCGTAAATCCATTCGACAATTGTGAGTAGGGACGCTCTCTGACGTCACGTAAGCTCTCTACAGCATACTATAGGCAACGCATAGTACCTATAGCTGGTCCTCCTTCAACCCTCACACGTCTGCAATCGACAGCGCGAACAAATGGTGCTCAGTCACGTTGCCGGCGAGACCCTTTGTTTTATACTGATGGTGTTTCATTGTTGACCTCTCTCAATCAATCATACTAACGCCCGATGAGGATTTTATTTTTGGAACTTTTAATGTTCGCTTAAAATCTTTAGGTACTTGAAATCCGTTTCAAAGCTAAAGCTGCTTATTTGTTAAAATCTGGCTTCGCGTGTGTCAGATGTTCTTGGATATTGGTTGGTTGACAAGTTGAGATATATCTTAACAATTGTTTCTTTATTTTAAAGGAACAACATTTTACCGAGTTTTCTTTTTAAGGCGATTCTGGCCATAAAACGCCTTACAAGAATTAACTTTTCTCAAAGAAAATACTCAAATATTGAATTGAAAAAAATATATGTTATTTTTAAGCATATGCTTTAGTGTAATCATAAATCGGATACACATAATAAGTAACTTCACTCGATCGAAAAAAATCCCAAAGTCACCTCTATAGGAACGGATTTTATTTCCCTGAATAATATGAAAGAACTTGTAGAAGTTGGACAGTGATAATGTGAGTGAGTTTTGAATCAGCACGGTACCGACTTCAAGAAGTTATTTCATGTTTTTCAGTAATGTCAGTCTGTTCAGCTCTTTTTAAATATTATTCTTGATATTGTAATCTTTATTGCATACTGAAAGCCAAGTCAAAAATAAAATTCTTTAAAAAAAATGCAATCACTCCCTATGCTTAGAATTCTTTGAATAAAATTAGGTACTCAACACCAGAAGGCATATTTCAACTTGAAGTATATGCAATCATTACATACTCCGACTTATTATTAGATTTAAGTTGATGCTGAAAATAAACTAACGTAGCCATTGAGCAATTCTCAACCGTGTTACATAGCAACAAAGTTCAATTTACTCAGAAAGCATATTCGCAGAGTAAAAAGTGTTATTGCACTGAATCGCGTGCAATCGGTACGCTTATTACTTACATTTTCTGCACACCCAGTGACTAGTGTAGTAAATTTAATAAACTCATTTGTAAATAACTATTTCACCGCACAAGCTCGGAAAGGTTTTGTTTATTATTCGAAATATATGCAATTTGAATGAAAGTTCCTTTTTGGGCGCTAGTGTTAAAAAGTTTTTTGAAATTCGAACCTTTTCAACAGTTCAAAAAATAATTTTCCAATAGCATTTGTAGCAATTTTACTTTTTATTTTTAACATGAATAAACACTACCTTACCATATGATATTGAAACAGATTTTTACACCTATAGGATTTTCGCTGTATCGAAGTGAAAAATAGTGTGTTACGCTCGGCAACCAAAAATATTTTGCGTCTCGGTACCTTCGAAACCCTCGCTACGCTCAGGATTCTATTTTTTACTGCAAGCGAAGCGAGCGCAGTTCTAAGATCCGTCGATTTCTTGGGTCTTAACACGAGTTTTCGTGTTGCCGCAAGTATATAGCATATTATGTTGGCATTTAGTGGCGAAATTAGCTGATAGTCGCGTCTTATAATCTACAGTCCCAACAACAACAGTAAGTTAAATACGATTCGACATGTCCAATAATGTCCATTGCACGTTTATACTGGGAACTTATATAATTTCAGTATCATATTGTTGAGTTGGCTGCTGTCGCTGGATGCAGGCCGCTTCCAACCGTTCTATTTGTGAATCTATGGGAGAGGCCTATATCCAGCAGTGGACTTCTTGCGTCTGAAATGATGATGATGATGATGATTCAGAGGTTTTCCTAACAGGATTCAAGAAATAAAGGCATGCTGCTTGATAATTAGTTGCTTAAAAAGCAGTAATAATCATTGACTGCTATAAGACGTACGTGTATTATTGAAAATTCATTTATTTTCATAATTATAGGTAGTACATAGATCTTAGAATTATAATAATGAATTATGTCCACAATGTTCTACCATAAATGGGTGAGCAAAATTAGATGTACGTGTCAGTGAAAAATAGGTACATATGAATTAAATTAATTAAAAATAAATACAACTGCAGTCAAAAACCAAAAAAAATGGTATATTAGTTATTTAATGGTATTATTATTACCTACATTATTATGTCTATATATTTTTTTGAAGTCATAACTTTCGCCTTTAGGAATCTGCAATACCATTTAGTAAGGCGCGTTGCCGACTCTTGAACACTCTGTCAATCCCCTTTTTAAATGACTATTTATGAGGAAATACCGTGTAAAGAATAAAGTATTATAACAAATATACTTGTATAATAATTTATTTAAAGTAACGAAAATGTGGTAGCTATACATGTTTTTAGGGTAACTTTATAGCTGTAGAATTATCAGATTGAATGAAATTGTTGGCTAATTGTAGAGTTGAAATGTGCCGATAAAACTCTACATGGAAGTTGTTACATTCTAGGTCAACGTACTCGTATAACACAATCGTAAATACCTTATTACTTCTTTGCACTTACTACAAGTGGCCTTGGTAAAGCAGTTAAAATGTAGGTATTGAAGATATAACCTACAAAAGTGACACCCAAGCGGTCACAGCTGTGGACTGCCGTGCCGCAGGTCCATGGTTCATTATCCACCGCTCGCTTTAGATTCACCTCATGGTGGAAGGACATTTGGCGACGGTAGAACCATACTGATCCAAGTGTCGTTTTCATTATATTGAGAAAAAAAGGAAACGCGATTGAAATTGTTTTAAAAAAATCGTGATTTATTATGCTTTAATCTTTATCGAAATGATGGCTAAGTCAGACAAAATGAAAAAAAAAATCTATACTTAAATATTTTGATTAAAAGTACTCAAGATGTTGGATTCTGAAGAAAAAAAAACAGATACATAAAAATTGGATCAGTATAGCAGGATATATTTTTGAAAGTAAGTCTAATGCTAAAGTGAAAAATTGAGGTCCTCTAGCAATATAAGGCGCTTTTTGTACTTGGATCAATGTGGCATCAATTGAATATGTATTTCCTTGCATTTGTTGCATATAACTCCAATATAGAAAAAATGTTACTTGGATCAGTATGGTTCTACCTTCGCCATTTAGCGAATGCTCGGCTAGCTACCACCCTCAAGTAGAAAATAGCCAAGCACCTAACGATGTGTTCCGGCAGCAGTCTTCGAGAGCCAGTTAGTAATTTTGAAATTACATGCAAGCTCATGAGACTTGTACTACGTAACTTGTAACAACTGTACGTCTCAGGGTGAAGAGCGCAGTGTAGTTCGTCATTTGTGACGAAATGCATCTGTTATAAGCGTGGGTCTCGTGCGTATTCCGTCACAATCAAATATAAAATCTAAGCCTAACCTCCTCTAAGTAGCATAACTGGGATCTTCTTCCCACATTCTAAAACATGATTGATAATATCCTAATTTAACATCTTCATCATCTTGAAGCAGTGATGGCTCAGTGGCATTGGCTATGGACTGCCGCGCAGCAGGTCCATGGTTCGAATCCGCCGCGGGTTTGAGCTTCACCGCATGGTGGAAGGGCATTTTGCGAATGCCCGCCTGGCTAGCGACCACCCTCAAGTAGAAAATCTGTCGCCAAGCACTTAACGGTGTGTTCCGGCAGCAGTCCACTTCTAGGTTAGCCTGAACAACATCTTCGACCACATCATCACTTACCATCAGGTGAGATAGTGGTCAAAGGCTAACCTATCAGGCATAAAAGAAAAAAAAAGTCCTTGAGAGCCAGTGAAATTACAGGCACATGAGACTTAATAACTATGTCTCAAGGTGACGGGCGCAGTGCAATTCGTGACTTGTGACGAAATGCATCTGTTATAGGCAGAGGTTAGTCCGCTTAACATCAGGTGGGCCTCGAGCTGGTTCCGTCACAATAACATAAAAAAAAACATACTAGGTAATTAGGAGTATAAATAACAATTCTGGAAATAAATGGCTATTATAATGTGTAAACTTAACACTTATTTGGCCTCGTTAAAATTACAAAGCTAAAAATATTCATCGCATTTAGACTTCATTATTATGATATTCATGCCGTTCACCTACTATTGGACGTTAGTATATTGATATATTTTCCTCAAAACAACAGTCGCTAACTGCCTGTCATGAGTATTAATACTTAGTATCAGTTTATATTACACTAGTAAACAATAAATCATATTGAATTGACGCAGTGACATTATATGACGGAAGCTGCTTCTGATTCCGTCGAGACTAAGTAGTACGTCATCGATGACTTAGTAGCTAAATGTATTCTACTATATGTTCGCATCGCTCTGTCATTGAATGAATCATCGGTTAATATAGCAATGATATGAGTCGCGATTTGTAGAATTAAAACACCGCGTGGTAACAACACTGAGGTCTATCTGTTTTGAATACTCGTATAAACTAGTCTAAGATGGCGTTGCTTATGTTTTCATCTCCCTTGCACACTATAAATGTCTTATCTGCAAGTGAGATGTCATAATTAGCGGAACCATCTTTGATTCGCTCTTTACAGGCTTTACTATTTATGGAACGTTATGGAGATTATGACGATCGTTATCAAAAATCTCTTTCTAGAACATGAACATTTTGTACAACACATTCATCTGATAATTAAAATGTCATGAAAAACAACAAAAAAATCCTTAGGAATAACAGCTTTAGGATCAATAATCTGTGAAAGATTTCTGTTCAATTATTCTTCAATCGTGATAGCACGAGTTTTAAAAAAAATGTAGATTATAATAACAAGAAACGAATACAACAGAATAACGTTCACTTATACTTTGATATAATTATAATCAATTTATGTATTAGCACAGAATAAAGTTGAGAACATATATAAATAAGTCGCGGAATAAGTTGAAAGATCAAATTTTTCAACAAAAGACTCAATAATTTTAAACGTTATAAATACTGAATGCGTATGCTTCGTCACCTAATGAAGATGACAGAAGTCCTGTGAAGAACATAATAGATGTGGTCACGGCCAATAAAACGTAATCAAAAGGCTGCAAGACCGTCGACACTAACTTGAATACGTTAATGACGTCTCGATGATGTAAGACAATGATAAAGTAGGTATCCGTTGTCCAAGGTAGTACGAATATAATGATGACCCACCTGCTGATGGAATGGAGTTAATGCCGCGATTTGTTGTTGAAGATTATATTAATGAGTAATACCTACTCTAGCAGAGGTCATCGCCTAAGTTAAGCTACGAGCATTTAGAAATTACAGGCACAAGAGACTCAACAACTATGTCTCAAGGTGACGGGCGCAGTGCAATTCGTGACTTGTGATGAAATGCATCTGTTTAAGGCAGAGGTTAGTCCGCTTAACATCAGGTGGGCCTCGAGCTTGTTCCGTCACAATAACATAAAAAAAAACTATGTGATAATATCTCGTTTCAAAAACGTATTTGATTTATATGATTACTTACCTGAAGATGAAATGAAATTGAAAGACGTTAAATTGAAATGATACATTGATATTTCAAAAGAGTAATAAAATGAAATGTGGATTTATATCTCCTTTCATCAGATTTGATTTATTTTTGCGTCTGTGAACTCTTAGATACCACATCTTCAGTATGTGAGTAGAATTAATTGGTCAGAATTTCACTACATTTGACTCGCTTTTATATTTTGCATTAATGTTTACATAATTCACTTTTTAACCGACATCCAAAAAAGAAGGAATTTCTCAACTCTACGCATATACATATATAATTTGTTTGTGTTAAAGTTATGCGTGGTCTTAACACACATAACTTTTCGACACATACAAACAGAGTTTTAGACAGAGTTTTTTTATTTTACAGAGGTGTCCGATATTGATAATCTTTTTATTGAAAAGAGTATAGTATATAAGACCTCTGAGGTGGTCCCATGTAAATTTCATCAATATCGGTCGAGTACTTTTTAAGTTACACAACTATCTGAAAAATGCTTGACATACATATTATTATAGGACTTGGTAGTTGCAGAGTTTGCGTGATATAAACCGTAGTGTTAGTACGTTAGAAGTAGCTCTGACAAAATGAAAGACAAACGTGAAACAAAGTAGCGTTAGCAATTAAAATATTTCGAGAGCTGTTAAACCTCGTTTAAAGTACACACAATAGAGCTTGTAAACTTACAAAGTAGTAAAATGACCGTTTATATTCGCATGAATGCAGAATATATTTAAGGGGGCCAATCAGAACAATTAAGAGTTTGTAACGGAAAATAAAACAAAATATGAATTAAATAAATTTCAATCGAAATGCGCACTGCACTTGGCCGATACGACCTGTTGTTCAAAATGCGTGAAAATTAGAGAAAATAATACTGTTGGACTAAAAGCTGTCCGATTTTAAAATTTTCAATGCCGATTTGTTATGGATTTCAATAGTGACATTTTAAGTTGGTTCGATGAGAATCATTACCGTTCAGAAGGAGTTCCAAACGATAATTTGAATGCTGCATTTCAATTTTTTTTACCTAAACAGTAATGAAAAATCTTTTACGAATTGGTTGCCAAAACACCCGTTTATAATATATATTACTAGCGGCCAGTCCCGGCATCGCACGGGTAATTTACTTAAATTCCAAAAAAAATAAAATATTTTGTTAATATCCTATAATAGCCTATGTACATTAGGGATAATGTAGGATTCTAATGGTGAAAGAATTGTTCACGTCAGTCCATTAGTTTTTATGATTATTCGTTACATACAAAAATACAAATCTTTCCTCTTTATATTATTAGTATAGATACTTATTTCTCTTGTTTCTATCTTCAGTGGCTAAAATCAAGGAATGGACATCATTACAAAGATATCATATATCACATTCATAGTTGCACCTGTTCCCGCATTTTGATTAAACAGTATGTTAATAAAATAAACGTGGTCATTCTATCTTGAAAAAAAGACTTCAATAAAATTCCCATGTTCCACAATGTGTTTAATTGCTATTTTATCTTTGTACTTTACAAACTTTTGCCTGCAAACGTTCGGTTCGTAACGTGCTAAACTTACATCACGATAGCAATATGATGTCATCTATGACGTCATATCCGGCTGCATACAACGCTCACAGAAACAGGAGGAGCAGCATATACATAAACGTCAAACTCAAATTTTGACTGATAAATGAGGAGAGTTTTGTTGTGTGGTTAGAATTTTATACGTAAAACAATCTTGTTCTCAATAGAATGCCTTGAAATGAAATTCTTGTAATCTCGATAATTGGTTATATATCGATCTTGAAAAAAGACTTCAATAAAATTCCCTTGTTTCAAGATGTGTTTAATTGCTATTTAACTTTTACAAAATTGTACATGTGAAGCATAACTAAGTAGTCATACCTAAGTAGAATCATTCATAGTAGGCACCACTAATGATAATTAAAGTTAATTTGCTGCTATGAGAGATAACAATCAGCTTAGTCATAAGCTATTTCTGTATTAGGTTATATCCATTCTCGATTGTGTTTATCATCTCATACAAGATTGATTTGTTACAAAATTACGAAAAATATTTACATTTAGATAACTTCCAAAATTAAGCATGATCTCAAATGATGCGACTACGAAGTGTTGCGCCCAATGTCAAAGTATCGTAGCAGTGCAAAACTGGTGTTAATTGTCCTCTTACTTGCCAAAAGGGTAGCAGCATTTTTTAGCTTATAGGCTAGTCTTTGACCACTATCTCACCTGTTGGTGATGTTGTGGAAGATCGTTATCAGGAATAGCTGCCGGAACACATTTTTTTACTTCTCACGAAGGATACGGAACGTTTTGTACGCGATTGTACTTGGCCGATTTTCGTATGTGTTGTTATAGCCGTGGGGTGCCGGGCTAGAATGTCACACCCCCCCATTGTTACCTGTGGATGTCGTAAGAAGCGACTACCAGAAGGTGGGCAGCAGCGCCTTTTGAGGAACTGATATCTTAAAATGCGATCCCCAAACGCCTGCCAAGCGTGGTATTATTACAAACCCGCTTAATGAGGGAGGCGGTGTTCAGCAGTGGGACTCCGGCTGATTTAATAGTAGTTAAATTTGTAAGTATAGTAGTAAAACAAAAGTATAGTAGTAGTAGTTGTTATAGTGGCAACAGAAATACATCATCTGTGAAAATTTCAACTGTCTAGCTATCACGTTTAATGAGATACAGCCTGGTGACAGACAGACAGACTTATACCGGAGGCTTAGTATTTTTTTTTTTTTTTTTTTTTTTTTATGTTATTGTGAAGGAACAAGCTCGAGGCCCACCTGATATTAAGCGGTATCCTCTGCCTATAACAAGTGACGAACTGCACTGCGCCCAACACCTTGAGACATACCTGTTAAGTCTCATTTTGCCTGTTATTTCACTGGCTCTCAAGGACTGCTGCCGGAACACACCGTTAGGTGCTTGGCGACAGGTTTTCTACTTGAGGGTGGTCGCTGGCCAGGCGGGCATTCGCAAAATGCCCTTCCACCATGCGGTGAAGCTCAAGCTCTGGGCGGGATTCGAACCATGGACCTGCTGCGCGGCAGTCCATAGCCAATGCCACTGAGCCATCACTGCTTCAAAATATGGTCTCGTTTTTTCACTTTGGGTACAGATCCCTAAAAAGACTATATCATCTCTGATGTTACAATTGGCTTTCCCATAAAATTAAATTATAAGCGGAAAATATAAAAGAACTTAACGTTCAAAAACACTATTTACAAGCATCGCCCTCTTAACGTTATTATACTGTGTATTCAGATGTAAAATTACAGACATTGCATTTACATTAAAAACTTGTATTGTTACACATATTTTCGAATATTCGAGTGCCATTATATGCAAATATTATGATTCACGAACATCGTGTTTGTGAATCGACTTTCATTCGCTATTCGACGAATAAAATAATTGTTGTGTGCATTTTGATGCTTGTTTTGGTGAAATTTTGAAGCGCTCGTAGCGAAGTTCACTTAGCTGTTCTCAACCGATCAGCAAAGTTAAGCAACGTCGCGCGCGGTCAGGAGTTGGATGGGTGACCGCTAGTGACATTACTACTGAGCGTTTCCGTGCTTCGGAGGGCACGTTAAGCCGTCGGTCCCGGTTGTCGTCTTAAGGTGGCAGTCGTTATAGCATGGTGGTAGGGCATTTTGCGAATGCCCGCCTGGCTAGCTACCACCCTCAAGTAGAAAGTCTGTCGCCAAGCACCTAACGGTGTGTTCCGGCCAGCCTTCTAGGTTAGCCTGAACAACATCTTCGACCACATCATCACTTACCATCAGGTGAGATAGTGGTCAAAGGCAATCAGGAATAAAAAAAAAAAAAAAAAAAAAAAAAAAAAACGTTAACTAAAGTATATTTTTGTTCAAGTGACTATTAACCCCTGTATAATTAATAAACAATCGCTATACGCTCGGGATTCTATTTTACTAGGTTCTTCCTCAGGTTTCAAATTTCAATACAAGTTTTTCACTCACGCCCTATAACAAGTTTGCAGCATTACATGACAAACTAACAAATAACTATTTCATCTTGGTCTAAACAACAGACGTTACATTGAAATCAACGACTGATATTGTAATTTTGCAAAAATTACCCAATTGAGAAAATTATTAGACCTCTTAATTATCTTGATATTAAAGTACAAAACACATTGTACTGAACCGTGACCCGTCAATCGTATGACTCACACTTAATTTTCACGTCGCTGGCCATGTGTTTTAAACTTGTCTGAATTGTCCATGGAATTGCAGTCGAGTTAATCTTCAATTTGCCCTGCACTTCTTCAAGTGCATTATATATCTTCAATACTATATCCTCACGTCATCCGCAAGCGTTATCATAGGCAGTAGTAAAACAAAGGTCACCTAGTATCATAATCGTTCTCACTAATGCATCTCCACAAACGGTAAAACGATAACCACTCAAACATGTATATCTGTGCCATTACTGACAATAAAGGACTTGTCCCTATCCGTCTTAACAAATAAACCAGTAATTTATGTCTCGCAAAGGCGCCCGCCGCTTTTGTTGCGGCCTCGTTTTTCGCCTCCGAATCAATTTCCATGATGACGTCACCTACGCCTCCTTCCATTTCCACACCCCGCCCGTCGTCTCCCGCTCCTAGAAACAGGAATAAGGCTACTTCCGTTCCTTACACAGTACTGTGTTTCCATTACGCCTCGTCTTACATAAACATAAATGGTGATATTTTTCTCTCTCTTCAGAGAAAGCCTTATGTTTATTCGGGCTGTACATTCTTCCTTTATCTTATCAAGTTTTTACGAGCTGGAACTCAAGGCTGACAGTTTTAGCTGAGATTAACGTGGCTTATTACATAAATTAACGTTTCTCGCATGGACTGACGAGGTATGCGTCCGCTGTAATATTTGAAAAGCTATTTTTCATACGGGCCTTCAAAGTTCTGCGAGCGATGATGGAGCGGTCGGTATGGAACACGCACACATCCATTAGGCAATGGTAAAACCGACGGAAACATGAAGAATAAACTGTATAGCCGTAACGCAACTCTAAAACTCGCGCAGCAGAAACAAACCAGGTATTAGGTACAAACGTTTATGATTGAACGCTCCCAGATATTTTAGTATAAAATATTAATATGTAGATTAAAATAAATTTCGCCTAACGAAAGACGGACGCACACTGTTACGCTTAAAACAAATAACCAAAATGCTACCAACACGCGTTACACAAGCCCGTTATTGAGGTGCTACATCATTTTATTTACAGCTACAGCAGGTTAATGTGGTCTGTACGGTAAACTGTACGAAACAATCGAGCTATTTTTGTACTGTTTATACGCAAGAGTAAATTTCAGCCGAGATTATAAAGGAACATGTAAGAGCGAGTTGTGTTGCGTCCGTAACACCACTCGGCATACCTCGGGTATCTAACGTCATATATATTGCTTTCTTTGAACTTTATCATACATTATTTAATTAAACGATATCAGCACTCGTGAACTACCTGTCCTAACAACACGTTTGCGTTATCGTAAATAAATTCAGTGGTGTCAGTAAACCGATCGAAGTGTTTACATCCAATTTAGCAAACGACATTAATTTGAACAACATGAATTGCATTACGTCGTGATGTCATCCAAGGCTGTCCAAGGCACTGTATTCAGTATCATCTTTCATTCCACACGTTTAATACGAATACCAAACGAGCTGGATTACGTCATTGATAAAATAAAGCTGTTTGGAGCGTTTCGGCGTTATCCGCAAAGATGTGAATTGGTAGCATTAAGAATATCTACTTTCCAGGTTTACTTTCAACAAATTCATCTCATTAGTCACATGATTTCTGATGTTCCCAGACACATACAAACGAATTCCGAGACATGTTTTGCGACGATCAGAAATAGAACGCAGCGGGTACTAAGCGTGCTCCCTGTGGGACGCCAGGCGCGTGTTCGCGTCCCGCTCTATCTAACAACCTGGACGTATAGTTTTCCTGTTCGCGCGCACTCGGTTCATTGTTTCAGAACGTAGCTTCGTTGGCCGATGGACTGAAATAGGTCGGGACCGTCTGAAACAGACGGTTCACGCTATCGAAAGCCGCTGCGAGGTCACTGCCGAAGGATCTCTCCACGAGCGCGCTGACTGATTTCTTTATAAACTACCAATTTCTTATGCGTCATGAACACAATAGCAGATTACTCACTATCATTAATAACGTAATTCAGATATTAATAAAAATGTGAATTTATCCGCACGAACACTGGTCTCACTGCTAATTATAGTAGTACAAATCGAAATAGAGCAATAATACTCTCACATTGTTACGTCGCTACGGTAAGCAATCGGGAATTGTTTCCATAACTGTTACTCGGATTACGTAACAAATTGTATAACATTCGAGTACGTTGCTCGTATTTGGTACGGAACAAGACGTAATAATAGGTGTCATTTACTTGCGCCCTCAGTTTTCTCCGTTGGTGTAATTGCCATTCCTTTTGTAATACTTGGGGTAATCTCATTGGCTGCCAACAAATGGTGGTGCTTAACGCGCCCTATAAGCTTTTGGACCGTTCCTTTTACGTCACAAGTCACGATTTCAATCAACGATTTACTTATAGCTTTAGTAACACCTTTTATTTCTGCACAAGAGAGGACATAATTAGCTAGGATATTACATCTTTGTAGGGATGTAACTCCTTGGTGTACAAAAGCAAGATTTACACGTTCATTTGCACTATAATCTCTTCCATACGCGTAAGTATCGGGGGAGAATCCTCGAGGGCGCCTTAAAAACACTGCCAGCATAACTTAACACATTTACTCACACCGGTCACTAGTGACCGTTTTGCGTGTCTCCATCCTTAATTTATGAACAAGTTCATCTGAAATGGCATTTTCAGAAAATAGCTCGGTCTCGTTATTGCCGACATTAACATTTCTACACGATTTTTCATAACTTGATCTAGCGAAACGCTTTTATGGGCTCGTGATATATTCAATTGTATATTAGAACAATTACCTCTGATGTTATTGTGGTCATTGCCCCCTAACCTCGTGTAAGGTCGTATGAGTTCAATTCTTTTAAATAAATATAAATTACATTATGTCTTTTTATTACGAGAGCGGTCAATTATGATTTTATTCAATCCGTCGAGTTAAATAAAATGTTATTGAAGTATTAAATATTTTGCCCATCGTTATACGTGCTCTGTGTGATAAATTTGAGACCATACTTACGTATTGTTTTTATTTCTACACTGGCTTTACATTCTTCGGTCACAAACCTATGACTTTCTGCAATGTCACACAACCATAAAATTTTGTTTATTTAAGTGCATTACTCACGTTTTGTTATATTATTATTCACCTTTTTGTCATTAGATTTTTGTACTATTGACCTGATATCTTACAAGTTGCCCTTCGAGTTTGTATATTATGGAGTTCTTAATCCCTAAGACAGTTAATGCAAATACATAAACATACATGAAACAACGTTGCCAAAGTTTACTTTTCATGTCTACATACATTTACATGCATGTGCCTATTAAGTACGTTGATAACACCGACCGCCCTTTGGCAGACGTCGATGCCAGTAATTCATGACCATTTTTTGTAGAACTCCGATAGTTCATTGGCTTTTGCTTCTGGCGTCTGTTTGAATACTGTAGTAGAGGGATGAGGAAGCTCCCGAATTTCTGGCGGCTAAAGATAGCGCTAGGGTTGGCAGATTAGCGTTCAGTTCCGGTATAAACTGGGATTCAAGGATTATCCATTTTGCTAGTTTTGCAAGGGTCACTCATATCCCTGTGTTTTATTCTTCCCATGACGGTATTTATTTGTGGCATTTCTAATTATACAGCCTGCTTCAGTAAAATTAATCATTGAAGAATGCACACGTACGTGGCGTGGGATACTAGCGGGCTTGTCATTCACAGACTTGCTCGTAGGAATTTCTTCCGAGACAGCCCTGCTTGGCACGCGATACCTCCGCTTCGTTCGATCGTTTGGTTGCTCCCCGCGCTTCTGTTGCTAACTATACCTTGTGTATAGACACGCAGACAAATGTATTTGTACAGCGGCATGTAGCGAACATGTGGTAACTGATCTTGTCTGCGCATACATCATCTCCGCCAAAACTTGCCAAAAGTTGTATCTTTAATTACACGTCTTTGATTCTGACACGGGAATACGTGGGAGGTTGCTCACTTTCGTAATAGATATACGATCTAATGCCAATGTTCTAATATCTCGAATATGAAATCGACTACGTAATTATCGTATTTTGTTTACGGGCTGACTTCATTTATTCGTCCTTTTTAAAACAGCTGTGTTTATCTCCTTGTTTATTTTTAACATAGCTACAATGTTCTCATTAAAATTCAGTAATAAAACCCCGTGTCTCATCCAATTTGTGAGCATTTTGTCGCTCGCCATGAATGCTTAACACTCGTTTTACTACATGTGATCATTGTTGTGCCCTGGTTAATTAGGTCGAGGCACCGGCCGTGCGCCGCTGCCACCCCTATGATTGCCGTTTACCTCACGGATAGGTATGGAGGTATGGGGAAAGGTTGCCAGTATTTTAAACAGAATACTCCCTATATCGCACAGAGCCTGCGCCTAAGCTCGTTATAATAAAGTTTACATTCAAGCTCAAACTGCCAGTTCGGGCTTCGAAATGCCGCCGCCCACAACAAACTCATATCTTTATGAGCTTTGTAGTGGTAAGGACTGCGGTTTGGATATATTTTAGAGAATTAATAACGACTGCGAGGAGCTTCTATTTACTCTAATCTCGAAGACACTGTTAACAATATTGGCTAAACACATTTGTATGTTATACTGTGGAATGAATTCATAATAAATGTTATACTCGTGCCTATAATATTTTGTACTTATCGTCATTAAAACATTGAGTCTAAACAAATTTTAAACATTCAACAAATCATAATTAGAAATATACAAATATCAATTTATGGTAATCGATGGAATTCAGCATTTAACATTCCGTCTAAATGTATGTAGTTGTAAATATTCATAGAAATTCCAATATATGCATATAAACAACAAGTCTGCTGGGATTCACCATGTGCGATTTAAAAATAAATACTTGGTTATTAGCCGATAGAATTTCTCCCGTCTGGTGACGTTTGTCCAGACGTCATTGCGGTCGATGACTACGGAATATCTAACTATAGCTATATGGTAATTTAATAACAAATGACGTTTTGTGATGGCCAGTATCATGTCATCGTTCGTCATCAAATCGTCAGAAGTCATCTACTTCAAGTGAAATGACTAAGATGCAATCATCTGTAAACCTTATACCATCTAGGTTTATTACAAACTCAGGAAAACTGTTGGTTATGACAAAATTATATTAATAACCCCAATGTAAATTATTAGTTCAAAATATTTCTTTTATTTTGTGCGATGGTGATGATAACGGCGGAAACACGATTTGGTGTACATTTATTTCTTAATATTCATTAAAATATTAAGTAACACTTCACACGCTACTTCAGTTACCTTTTCGTCTCTAAAGCTGTCCTGTATTCAATCGTATATTAACCCAAAATCCAATTCTAAAAGCCCCGCCTTATCTAGGAGACCGAAATCGTTTGTCAGTTCCCACTACTTACGTCTTTGCGATCAGATCAGACGTCAGCTTGATGGGATGAGACTGCAATGCGGTTTGGGAATCTTGATTACCTTTATAAATTTGGAGAAGCTTTTGAAAGCACGCAATCACTAAGGTTTAGGGAAGGGTTGGGCAGATCATTTTTCACAGAAGTGTAACAAGTTGCTAAGCCAGTATTACGCTTTTTCTAAACCATTTCTAAATCAACCGTCAAACGCTTGAGACATACATACATAAAACAAAACACACTTCACATTTGAAACGTAAAGTAAACTCGTCCCTTTTACTATCTACGTGGGTACAATAACGCTGAATCTTTCATCAAAGCTCATATAGAACAGTGCGGAAGCAATTTAGTTTCGTAACCATTTGCGTGCCATCCGCTAGCTCTACATCTGCACCTTAAACCTTTGCAACAAGGTTTATTTTATATCAGGAAGTTTACCTGTGTACGGTGCGTGTGTTGTGTTCAGTACCTTTCTTTCGGGTTCAATAAAGGTTTGATGTTCATCGATATAGTATCCCAAATCAGTAATTTGCTCGGAGTTAAACTTTCTTTTGTTTTATGTAACGTGTTTCTGGTTTCCTATTGTAGCTTCCGCCGACATATCTTAAATTTACAATGTCCTCATTGTTATATACGATTCTCGTTCCTTTTTGGTGGCATTTGAATGGAAACTTCCTATGATTTATTTAATCGTATCACGTGAATGCTTGGAAGCTTTTGGAGTCGGTCTTCCGACCGAGCGATTCATCAATGTCTGGGTTGGAAGTGTTGAACTTTTGCAACTTGATATTCTGTGCTGGTTTAAAGTTATCTTGTTTAACGGCTCCAATGGGTCGAATGTATATATTTATCGCTTCGTTTTCTATGTTGTTCACTATTCCTTTGTCACATTAAATATTTGCATTAACAGTTTTTTGAGATTTCACGTCTGTTTTACTTGTGACCGTGTAAATTGATCCAGACATCAAATATAGCTCTGCTGAAAATCCACTTACCTTCCCAGTCAAAATGTCACTCTGTTTCCCCGACGCAGAGTGTATTTTCCTATGTACAGCAGTTTAAGGATTGCGGAAGCTAAGCCGATGTCTAAATATATTATGTTCCGTGTATTTTCGTTCTAGCTACATGTATGTGTAAGTAGGTTGTAAGTGCTTTCTGTAGTTAGCGTGTTGACGTTTACATTTCTTAGCCTTTTACTTGGACTTTTGCTTTCTGTCCTGAATATGTTTTTCTCAGTATTTTTCATCTAGAGATGTTCAAGTGAAATATAATCTTCAAAGATATTTTAGAGCTAGGTGTAAAATAGCTCGGAATGTTTTGAAACTGGCATTGACATCTTATTGAAGTTCTATGAAAATATTTCATCTTCATTTAGCATTGTGTAGGGTTCCGTAAGTTCATTAAAGAAAGGGCAAAACGAGCCCTATTAGTGTCACTCTGCCGTCTGCCTGTATGTCCATATGTCCCGGTCCTCTAGCTGGTAACGGAATGAGTTACCACATTGAAATAAAATTTATTAGGTGTAGTTCTTAAATTATTAAATTAGAAATTTTAAATTTTACGCCTTATATATATACAGCGTGTCCCAAAATTCAACGATAAGCCGGCATCGGAGCATGGACCTACTCATGAACCTCGGAAAAAAAAAAAATTATAACTGTTTTTTTTTATTAATTACAGAGACTTTTATAAATTTCATCGATATTCGATACCCATTATGCTATTTTCAACTACCATGACCACAATTTTTGACATATTTTTGATATTTTTGTGCATTAGCAACCTAAGAAGGATGGCTATCTACCACAATCCTTTAAAATTACAGAAAGTCTGTAGTTATTTTACAAAAATCAGTAAAAAAAAAATTTTTTCTTATAATTTTCATAGATTTTAACATTCTATGCACTTTCTATAGTCTGGGTTAAAAAAAAAAGTATGGACACTACCATGGCAAGTTTTATTAAAAGTTGGCGCAACTTTATAAAAGTCTCTGTAATTAAAAAAAAAAAGAGTTATAATTTTTTTTTTATTTTTTCCCTAGTAGTCATGAGTAGGTCCATGCACCGATGCCGGCTTATCGTTGAATTTTGGGACACGCTGTATATAGGGATATAGGTAAATAAATCACCAAAACGGGTATTTCGACAGAAATATCTAGCAAATCGATACGATACGAAAACTGTATTGACACCAGATAAATGATGGAAGCAATACATGGAGTAGGTAACTTAAGTAGGTACTATGAGCGGTCTTAACACTTACAGCGATCTCTTCCAGACAATCTTAGGAGGTAAAGAAGTAAAGCTCAAAAATGGTGTGTGCTGAGACACTGATGTACACATATATGTTTTATCAGGGTACAATTAGAAGGCGTGTATAAATTTTGAGCACAGTGTCTATGAAGTAAGTACGTACCTGCCTATGTGAAGCCATTAAGTAAAGTTGGTTTCAAAGTAACAACGGGGTTAACGCATGGTAATCGCTTTTGATCGATAATCATAATCACCCGACCATTGTGTTATTACTTACTTAATGACTACGACAAGGTACCGTAGTAAATCATTATACTGTATGAGAATGCGCAACGTGGCATAGATGTAGTTCATGGAACTTTCAGAATTTCAGTTCATACATTTGAAATATTTTAGGGTTAAATTCTGATGGACTTTTAGGATACTTTTTCGGATCCTACCTCATTAAATACGTATACTTACTAAATAGCTTTGTGTCTCGTTATAAATAATTACATTTGTATTTAACTAGTTCTTGGCCGTGACTAATTACCTGAATACACTTTGTTGCTTCCGATCTTGCGCTATGAGGTGACTCCGCTGATGAATTCTCAAGAAAATTCAATGACTAACAAATTGTCCTTGTTTTGTACAAAACAGATCGTATGCTTACATCAGATCTATATGGACACTTACACAGGCAAATTTCACGCTAATTTGTCTACTGATATATAATATAAGTATACCTATGTATAGAGTTGAAACAAAATCTTAGTAATTTAAATAAAATTTAACATCTAAGGATATGAAAAATCATTACACACCTTACGAAAAATATAAGTCAAAATAAAAAAACGAAAGGAAGATTTATGGTGAACCACGAGCGAGATAAAAAATTTAAAATTTTTGATCCTTCGATAATAATGTTCCTAAAGTTTATTTTTTCTATAAGAAAAATAAATTACTTTTGTTGTAAATCTGTAAGCTGATACGCCTCCTCACCAAGAGCAGGCGTTAATGCAAATTTTCAATGTTGGCACCATATGTTTATTTCGATGATAGCATTCATTATTTTCATGCAATAAAAGCCTAAAGCGTTTCACAGACGACAGCTATAATATAAAGCTATATATTATAGCTCGATATATTTCAATACATCTCAACACATTTTCCATAGAAATTGACAAGTGACAACACACGGCAGCTTTAATATATAGCTTTACATACCGATGGTTAAGCTATAATATATATTATAGCTGCCGTCTGTGAACTCCTTAATGATCGACAGCGGCCACAATCGTGCTAGTATCGAAACGCAATGACGTTTTACATTCATCGATAAATAATAGAGCTTCCTGAAATATTAGCTTTGATAAAATCCAAAGCGTAAACGATATTAGTTCAAAGAAAATATCGACACATCCCATAAAAAACATGGCCATATTTTTATCTCTCATAAATAAATAATCTTGTTTGAACCAACAGTCAATTAATGAAGTAATCAATTTTAAAAGCGTAAAATTACCGTTTTGCGGACGTTAATCCCGTAAAGGTTGTTTATGTACTGTTATTGGGAAATCGCTTAATGAATCCGGTAATACCAACGTAATCAAAATTTATTTAATAAAGTGTAATAAGTATTTACGATTTTTTTCTTTTTTATAACTATAACATTTTGTTTATGGAAGCCCTAATTTGTTTCTTTAATCTTATTGTTACACCTCTATTCGACAAAGGAGTACAATTCAATTCTTTATTGCTACATATGTGGTGTACATTTTTTTTTATGTTATTGTGATGGAGCAAGCGCGGTGCCCACCTGATGTTAAGCGGTATCCTCTGCCTATAACAGATGCATTTCATCAAGTGACGAACTGCACTGCGCCCATCACCTTGAGACATACCTGTTAAGTCTCATTTTGCCTGTTATTTCACTGGCTCTCAAGGACTGCTGCCGGAACACACCGTTAGGTGCTTGGCGACAGATTTTCTACTTGAGGGTGGTCGGTAGCCAGGCGGTATTCGAACCATGGACCTGCTGCGCGGCAGTCAATAGCCAATGCCACTGAGCCATCACTGCTTCAAACACATGCTTGTCTAACATATTTTTTTGCACATTTGCCCATTTTGGGTATAGCAAAAGATATAATAGTAAAGCGACCGATATTTTTCATAAACATTTAAATTTGTCACTAAGAAACTCGTTTATGGTGTAATAGCATTTAGTAATTTATAGTGTCTTTACACTATTGACAACGTTAGTCTTTTTCTTCACTTTTTAATATATTTTGTAACGTGTTAAATATTTTTATTGCCATTACATTCGGACCAGAACTGTGCATTGCTTTGAGCTAGATAGTATGTGGTTACGTCTGAAAGTAATGGGATATCTTCTAGGTTGGTCCACTTCTTTAATAAAGAATTGATGGTATTTTCTTACAAACTTAAATGTTTCTTATAAGGACATAAGGGTTAATAAATTATTTGTTTAAATAGGGCTTGCAACTCTCCATAGCTTTAATATTGACAAGGATACGTATACATTTTTTTGGGATATAAATGGCTGCTAATAGGTTGGTAGAAGTCTCACAACGCCTACGTTCCGTATATTTATTTTAGTCCGTATGCCGTATGGGGCAAACTTATTGCCATTGGCATTTGTCTGACTGAATTTCTTTGATACATAAACATAATGCATGTACCAGGTATCGACCCAGAATTTCAGTGCATTGCGTTCGTCACTCCAGCAACGAGACAGTCAATACAAATAGTTTTTAAGATTCGCTTGCACTATTGACTTGTCAATATTGTATTTGATATGTATTGAGACGCTGTCAAAGCTTAAATTTTGTCACTATCGGACTGCGTAGGAGTGAGAGAGAGGCAGCGAAGGTGAAATCGCATTCAGTTTAGGTAAAATCTGAAAGAACGATTAATAACACAAAAGTAGTAAAGTGAATAAAAAAAAAAAAACTTGTCCCTCTTGATAAGGTTTTGCTATTTTATTATGATATTTTCATACACATTCATCATAAATAATTAAGATATTTACGTTACAAGCGTAATTTATAGATAACTTTGCGATTTTATTCCATCGAGAAAAGTTTGAGGAAACGTGTTTCGGACTTTTCTTCGCCTTAGATAATGTGATCATAATTAACATATAATTTTCTTACTGCTATAAACTAAATACATTTTGCTAAAAATCTGTTCAAGTAAAGTTATTAAGCACATGTTAGCGCCTTAACAATAACTGAAATAACTTCTAAGAGTTGTTGATGATGTTGTTAAATGAACAGCACATTGTACGAATATCAAATACCGTTGAAATAATTATAATTGCAACGCGCGCCCCGACGTGCCAATTACGTACGTTAAAATATTCGGCCAAAATGCACGAAAATCGCACTCACCAATTAAAAAAGAAGTGATCATGCCAGCTTTTATATATTTTTTCAGTGTAAGAGTAGTATGAAGCATTAATTGTTGATATTACATTGGGCTGTTGGCACTTGTATATATATATTAACGTTTTTACATTAAATCAAATGCAAAAAAAGCCGTTAAAACACGTTTCTTGTGTGGCGTCACCTTCTTATGTTTAAATTATTGTTAACATATTATGTGAAAATTTCAATCGGTTACCTATTACCGTTCCAAAGATACAAACCTTTAAAGGTCAGACAGGCAGACGAAAAGACAGCAGAGGCGTAGTAATAGGGCCCCGTTTTCTATTACGGAACCCTGAAAAGGGTCCGTTGAAACCTTACACTAAATGTCGCGATAAAATTCTATTGCGTTTGGTGCTATCACCTAATCCGCACCAGACACACGGACTACGTCTCTCAAGCGATAAAGAATTCCCTTTTACAAGAAAAAAGTTCTAGTCAAGCCTTTCGTCGGTTGAAAACCATAAGCTACGGAAGATTTCACTTATTCCAATCACATGCCGGACAAAACTGAAACTTTCCGCCTCCCCTCACACCATTACACGTGGCACGGTAGATAGGCCTGAACGTTTTTACGACCACCATAAAACCGTAGTGTCGGACACTCGGACACTCGAAATACTCTGGCGTTCCTAATTCGATACGAATCACTGAGTTTCAGCTAGTGATGTCACATATAAAGTTCCACATCCGCTTATATTTGAATTTAGCTTATTTTGTAGATCGAACTTAAAATTATTCTTCTAATCAATCAATCAATGCTTCAGTTACTTTGAATTCTGAGTCTTTACAAAAAGGCGTAGTCTGGATCTTGTCTGGACTCCAGAGTCCAGAAAAGATTGTACCCTTCTTTGTAAAGACTCAGAATGCGTGCTAAAGTCCAGAATAGACTGTACGCCTTTTTGTAAAAAGTCAGAATTCAAACTGAAGTCCAGAAAAGACTGTACGCCTTTTTGTAAAGACTCAGAATTCAAACTGAAGTCCAGAAAAGACTGTACGCCTTTTTGTAAAGACTCAGAATTCAAACTGAAATCCAGAAAAGACGGTACGCCTTTTTGTAAAGACTCAGAATTCAAAGTAAATTTTGACCACGCCGCCACACATTTTTTTTTATATATGTTTCAGAAATGATATCATCAATGAACTCAATTATAGTAGGTATATATTTTACCGTTCAAAATTGTTATAATGCATTTAGTCATTTATATTTGCAAAAATTCTCTGACATACAAGCTCCATAATATGGCAATAAAGTTTTTAGTGCTTAATGAGCGTCTAGATTTATATCTGAAGAGAATGAGCATCCGTAGTCTTAGAACTTGCTAAAAGATTTCACTTCCGGGCAACTGTAGCTTTAGCTGTAATAAAACTGAGAGTTTGGTTAGTATTTATTTATTTATTTATTATCCAACTTGCAGCTGTCATTACCGTTACTCAACCGAATGCGACAGTGTAGCGACTTATACATTAACTACATAACTTAAAAGCCTCAATTCAGTAATACTAAAGGAGCTATTATGAATATTGCGGCGTGGACAGGACATGATAATAGATTATTAAATTCGATTATATCCCATGGTACAAGTATATCTGCATCGCTATTAAGGGTCTGATCTTTATTTTGTTGTCTCTTATTGACATTCAAATTTTATATATTTGAAATCTTTATTATTACTATATCCCATATAGATACTTACTATATCCCATGGTACAAGTATATCTGCATCGCTATTAAGGGTTTGATCTTTATTGTGTTGTCTCTTATTGACATTCAAATTTTATATATTTGAAATCTTTATTATTACTATATCCCATATAGATACTTACTATATCCCATGGTACAAGTATATCTGCATCGCTATTAAGGGTTTGATCTTTATTGTGTTGTCTCTTATTGGCATTCAAATTTTACATATTTGAAATCTTTATTATTACTATATCCCATATAGATACTTACTATATCCCATGGTACAAGTATATCTGCATCGCTATTAAGGATTTGATCTTTATTGTGTTGTTTCTTATTGGCATTCAAATTTTACATATTTGAAATCTTTATTATTACTATATCCCATATAGATACTTACTATATCCCATGGTACAAGTATATCTGCATCGCTATTAAGGATTTGATCTTTGTTGTGTTGTCTCTTATTAGCATTCAAATTTTACATATTTGAAATCTTTATTATTGCTATATCCCATATAGATACTTACTATATCCCATGGTACAAGTATATCTGCATCGCTATTAAGGATTTGATCTTTATTGTGTTGTCTCTTATTGACATTTAAATTTTACATATTTGAAATCTTTATTATGGCTTGCACCGGCTAAATGTCCTTCCACAAAATTATGATATGATAGTGAATTAAAACACGCATTACTGGACCGGAGGTATATTGCAGAATAAGTATTTAATTGAATTTACATGGAATTATAAACGGACGCAGTCGCGCTAAGTCATCAAATTATACAAATTGTACGTAAACCGAACAGCTTTTCTTGACAATAAAGTTGCTACCTTGCTAAGGTATTTTAGCATATTTTAGCAAAATCATCTGGTGTGTGGTGTTACATGTCGGCGACATTTAAGGGTTCGAATACTTCAACGCTAACATCATTAGCCTACATTAAAAGAAGGCATTAAAGATATATGATAGTCCTCTTGTTAGTCTGATAAACGAACTTTAATGTATGTAACGCGAGGCGTCGTCGTCGTCGCATCGGCGATGCTTTCTTTTCTAGATGTGCAATTGTTCATTGTTCATTTACATTTTGACTTACTGACTCTACTTCTATATCTTGGGGTTTGAGTAGAAAAAAATACAGAATATTTAATCATACCTACTAATCGTCTTGGGGTTGAAGTGGAATGATTTTTGGGGTTTAGTGGAATAATCATCCCATCTAAACTAATATAATAAAGAGGAAAGATTTGGTTGTTTGTTTGCATTGAATAAACTCTGAAACTACTGGACCGATTAAGATGAAATTTGGTATAGAAATAGTTTGAGATACGGGAAGGGACATAGGATAGTTTTTATCCAACTGCGCAAAAAGAGTTTAATGGTTTTGCGCGATAACCGATGTATACTATCATATTTCCTTCCCCGGGTCTTAAACTATTTCCATACCAAATTTCATCCAAATCGGTCCAGTAGTAAGTTTATTCGTTGCATACAAAATACAAATCTTTCCTCTTTATAATATTAGTATAGATAAAAAATGCAGTAAACTTTGAAGAACGATAAAAATACTCAAATCACTAGCGAGCTACGCTCGAATGGTGCCATCACGAATCAGTCAACCGAGGTATTATTCAGAAAAATCGTCAAAAGATAAAAGCCACTCACGATTTTACGACGACGGCGACGTTTACAACTATATCTCGACGGATTCATCATTTCCTTGACCCACTTCCGTCGTCATCTTTTACCCCGTAAACAGCATACGAATGCCCCGAGTGATAGTTGCCAAAGAGGTCGTTAGGGATACTTATCTAAAAAGAAATTATTGCTGGTGCTTGGTTTTATAAAATTACTTTCAATAGCTGACTCAAAAGACTTACGCCGTTATTCATAGTGGATTTGCAACTAGAAATCGCGCTTTATTTTTAAGCGCTATTAGTGTAGCTTGCTTTGTCGTTCTTAATCAACTACCGCTGCGGTCATGACTTGGATAGGTGAGCGCTGCGCTGGTGCCATTACTAGCGCTATTCTGAGCGTTTCCGTGCTTCGGAGGTTCCGACTGTTGTCTTACAATGGCAGTCGTTATAGCATGGATGTAGGGCATTTACGAACTCTCGTCTGGCTAGCTACCAACCTCGAGTAGAAAATCTATCGCCAAGCACTTAACGATTTATTCCCGCTTCTCTCCTTGAAAGCAAGTTATTCTAGATTAGCTTAAACAACATCTTAGACTTCATCATCACTATACAAAAATGGTCCTAAAATTAAGTCCCCTCTCATATTTATGTGACGATAATGACTAGAATAAGTTCAGAAAAAAACCTATTAACTCTAGGGTAGGTATTAGGACTCTTTCAAGCCTTGAAGTGTTTAATGAACTGTAGAAAAAATATTTATATAAAGTAATGACACACTATCAAACTCTAGTCTCTAGATACGAGTGAGCCTAGCTTCAACACATCCGACGCGACCTACTTTTTCTTCCTAGCTTTATACCCGGCTCAGTGGAGTCTGTATGTGCTTATTTTTTTTCATTCCGCTCTATAAGTCTATATCTAAATCTACTATGACCAAGCTAGACGATTCATCACGTGAGAGACCTTTTAGAAAGTTCAATAGTCATAAATAATATCAAAAGACCCCTGCATTATATAGAGCTCTACAGAAAAATGTTCTACACCACTGTTTTAAATTATACCGCCACTTTACCCTTTTTCGTTGCCTATTCTTCAAGACGGTTCTAGGCGTACCCAAAGACCCGGACCCTTTTATCCAATTCACCAAGATAAGCCAGCGTTCTGCATTAACGCGGCAACACCTCTATTTATTACAGAGTTCGGTGCTCATGTGTTGGCCGAAATTGGGTTATTACCGTCCAACGACATTGGGTTTTATTGGAGCCAGGTAATGATCGTGTTCCTAATTCCGTTGTCTTCGATTAAAGTACGAAACTAGTGGAGAAGATGGTACCTGGAAATCCTTGTTACTAAACTGAATTTTTAAAGATAGATTTCTAAAATTTTTCTTGTTTGTGGAGAAGAAAGTTGATTTTTATTATTTTACGTTTTGATACTCGTATAAATTGCCTGTATGACCAAGGTATGCCGTTGTTTAGGCACCTCTATCTGCCCACCCCTTTGGAGATCTATAGATCGCGTTGACGAAACTAATTCTTCCAGAACTTATGTTATCGTTTTTAGAGATAGCAAACGAACAAACCTCTAAAATGTTGTGTTTGTTTGTGTTTATTGATGCTCAATCCTAATAATTATTTCAAGCATAAACATTGATAGCATCGTATTCATAACATTAGGATTCTCCCATGTCTGCTGACGCCACAAGTTAGATTCAGAATCTCAAAAATATGTGTTACTCTTGCTAAATGTTGACACATCGTCAGTTTTGCTTGTAGAGGAAGTCCTTCTACTGTTACGTAAAAGTAGTACAGTGGATAACATTCCATATCTAAAATAAGGACATCCCACGGAATAGAGTTCACGATGTTACTCAACCCAATTAAGTATTCGCCCAACGCTTCAACAATTCAAACAAATGTCACTAAATAGAAATTTCAGTCCATTCTAGTTAGTTAACCGCCTTCCGTTGACGTCAATATTCATAATTGCTTGTGTCCTGTTGTAATTTATATAATAACCTTCACAATGTGTTTCCATTTCTGTCCAAAATAGGTAATCTCTTTCCCCTTTTGAGGGTAGACTAAAATAGTTGCGGCCGAGGTTGTGGGTTTTCCTTTAAAAAAATATACGGTTCTTTATTTAACATTCATGGAGCAAGAGAATATTTGGATTAGTATTTGTTCGTAAAGTTTTGTGACTTCGTGTACACTCTCACAAATGACAAAATATTACTTTATTAGTATACTTTTTAAAATATCCATCCAACATGCACTGCCAAACTGAACTCCTAATGAAAAGATTACAACATATATAACATGATTCCGATCCTAAAGCTTTTCCTGCGTGCGGGGTGTGTTATATCTTTTTTTGAATTCCACCATCCATTTCAGCTATGGTCATCATTACCTAATATTACCTATAACCTAATATTACCCTAGGTATTTTTTTTCAAAATCACTCTTTGTAACATAACTGGCTTCTGCCCGCGAATACGTCCCTGTGGAGTAAGCTCTCCTTTCGGCTGGAAAACTTGTTAAATTAGTATACAATGTATCATGTCTATTATTCCAAGACCTAAATCTAAATGCCAATTTCAAAGAAACCTGAGTAACCTTTACGAAGGTGAGTGTTAACAAACATACACAAAGTTTCGCATTCATAACATCTGTAATCTTCAAGTCTTCGGCTTGGGTACTGTTGGATGCACAATAAGATATTGACCTATTTACCTTCTCATGGTTTACGACAACCATTCGACACCAATAGTTTATACTAACGTATTTTATACCCTCGATTTCCCAATGAAAAGTCCCAAGTTCCCGACACTATCGCCAGTGGCACACCGGCGCGGCGTCCGATATCGACGTTCTATTTTAGTACGGACACGGTGAGACAGCTGTGCCGATGTGACGCCCCATCAGTTATTCAGAATATCGTCCATTGTGCGCTTACGTGACCTTGGCTCCATGGACTCAAATATTTGTCTTTAGGAAGCTGGCACAAATTATCAAACTCTGGCATTATCTCCTCTTATCACTTTTGAGATGATCGAATTTCCGCCCACAAAGCGACTTCGTTGAAATTCAACTTCTCTTCCGTTGATACCTCAGCTAAGGATATATTTCAAGCGAAATTCGGTTGTGACATAAAATGTTTAAACCAATTCCCTCAAATACCGTGTGGGAGTATTTTGTAGAATATATATCAGAGTGGTTCTTGTCATTTGTTGAGATCGTTTGAAATAAAACTTAAGAGTTATGAATACTATCTACCGTAAGATTCCAATCGCCAAATATTCATGAAGGCGTCTGACATGTCGTTCCGTGTAAATGTGCAGAAATGACAAAGTATCCGCTATATGAAGAGCCATCATCCACTCGAAATATCATCTATTGTGTGACGCCATCGGACCTTGGCTTCGATCCTATCTCGTAGACACAAATATTTCCTTTAATACGAATTCTTTTTGGGAACTTGGCCTAATTCTTGATGGAGATGTTTTGACATAGTGTTTGTGGTGGTGATATCTAATGCCAGCAATTAAGAAAACATCCGTTTTAGCAAGGTTTGTGTGAAATGCCTTTTGGATGAAAGAGGAGTGAATTGTTTGATGTAGACAATGCAAGGTCTGGAATAGATAAACTGATTTAAGTAGGTAATTAAATTGGGACAATGTAGAATCATGATACTGGATAACTCAAGAAGTAATTTCTTTACTGGTATCCTTCAAAGATATTATATATTATGGTTATTGTATGAAAAATAAAGCTTATGCAACCCTAATCTTCACTACATTAGACAGGCTCTCTTAAGGTATTGGTAGCTATTGTCGTTTTCTGGGTAAGTTTTAGTACTATGAAGTATGTGGCACACGTATTGGCATCGCGTAAGTACAGTTACAGATACCGATCTGCTACTGGATATTTAGTTACGCAGAAATACCCATTTAATTGCAAACCCATGGCATGCCTAGGTAGGGTAGCAAGCCTAAGAACTCGGGATTTCTAATCGGCGCTTGACGACACTTAATCCACGTGACAGTTATATCTCCTGCAAATGGTTATTGAACTGGCTATACCAATTTTGCACTGAAGATGTTATTCTTTCTATGAATACAGATCTTTTAAATACGTTGGCATCGTCAGGACCACTACGTCCTAGTTATGAATGAAATACTATTATCATTATCGCTGATGCCAATGGGTTAAGTTACTATCAATCGTATAGGAGGAACTCCGGGTAACGTTACATATGAACGTTATACTTTTTTTAAAGATATTCTAGTAAATAATATATTTTTGTTTCATGCTTTGTGTTTTCAGAGAATATATAATTTTGCATAATTATATATTTTTTATTTATTTTCTTGGGCTAGCCTTTGATCACAATCTCATCTGATGGTACTTGAGGAGGTGGTCGAAGAAGTTAGGCTAACATAGAATTACTGGCTCTCAAGGACAGCTGCCGGAACAGACCGTTAGGTGCTTGGCGACAGATTTTATACGAAATATTCTTGTGCGGTCCTTTCTTAGTGTTGCTAGAGATAACATAGATTCTTGCATATATACGTTAGTTAAAGGTAGGACGATGAAGAAAGATTTTCATAGGAGTTGACATTTGTTTTAGTTCTTAAGTACAATGCAGTCGCCTTTAGGATTAATGTAACTATTCATTAAGCCCATAAACAATTTATAGACAAGTCCCACCATTTCGTACAATTTCCCTTAGTTGGCTCGGACGCGTTTTTGTTACAAGGTCGCCACACGCATCGGTCAAGGACGCTCCGTTGTTGTTTAGACAAGTTGAGGAATTATTTGAACTCCAATATTGGTATTGGGCTTTTATTTGGTTTATTGATTAACAAACTGACTGTTGTTTTTCTTTGCCTTTAGCTTATTGATAAAGGATAATTCTTTATGGATCTAAATGTGTCGTGGAAGCCTAAACTATCATGAATTTATTTTGTTATTGATTATGTAGTCTTTACTTTTTTATTAGTTATTATAACTCCGTTTAACATTAAACGATCTTATAGTATATGCACTAAATTATATAGCCATTTGACAAATAAAATAAAAAATATATCTTTTAAACAATTAATGTAATTCATATAATTAAAATAATTAACAAATGTTATTATAATTTTGATGACTTTTTGAATGATAAAACACTTGAGAAGGTAAACGAAATTCACAAAAATATTTAATAATAATATTTATAAAATGAATGAATGATTTAATCTGAGCAAATTAATTATATATTATGTATGTGTTTGGGGAGTAATGGAGAACCTAAAACCTTGATGAGACCATATAGTTACCCCATATTACAATAAATATTCTTGATTCTTGATACCTACACTAGGTACTAAGTGGAAGGATAATAAAATAATTGAATCTATTGACAATGCAACATGCAACTTACTAAAAATAACGTTAACATATTATCTGTAATAATGCCATACAATAGTTGGATTCTGGACCAGTATCCACTTGCAACACCCGTTTACGAGTTGACTTGCATGGTAGATAACTATCTCCTCAACCATACCGCTGAAACCTGGACTTTTCTGTGACCGTGACCAGGTTTCTTCATATGTTGTCACCGTCGCTTCTTCTTGTCTCGTATTGTATTCATGTCATCACTCATCCATCATAAATTTTGGTCCTACATATACAATTACATATTTTACAATAAGTTTTAAGGGTTTTTGGTTCAATTGCAGACTAAAACCCCTTTTGTCCAATTTCAATTAAAATGTCTACTACGGTTAAATCTCGCAGTTTTACGGCAACTGTAAAAATTGTAGTCTATGAACTGTATATCTGATGGTAGCTCTACTTTCACTTACTATCGCTGAGATCGCCATTCTTTAAATACTTGCTAACATCATTACTGAGAATTAGTAATCAATGTCTAGCCTATGTCAGTATCAAAAAGAAGCTTATTCGTATTATTATTTTCCTTGTGCGTGTGGTTATGCCAGAAAAATATCTTTGTCAGCAATCGTATTTGATTGCAATGAAAAAGTTCAAATATATTGAATTTTCAAATATCGCCAGCAAGGCACGAGAAAACTCCAAACAGCAGCGAACATTCTAAATAAGCACCTGAGCCGAATTCTCCATCAGGTCGATGAATAATGTATGTTGTTTGTTCAAATATTGGCGCCCACCGCCGCTGCCGCCCCGCTGGCGGCGCCAAACTCGACTCCGGTATCGGACTCGGTTTTATAACTCCGAGCCGTTTCATCACACTGGTCTACTTGAGCAAAAAGATGAAAGAATTGTAGCCAGTTGCGCGTGAATTGAACAGTTGAAAAGCAGACGTTGGCGAATTAATTCTGAACAAATTGAAGAGGTTTTGAACAGAAGCTATGTCAAGGATGGCAAAATCAACCGTGTCTGAAAAGCGTGGATTGTAAATGAAATAAGAGACGTTATGTATGTACAGACAGAGGTGAAAGTTTGGTATCCTCTCCACAGAGGTCAGGAAGTCTGGACTGGAACTGACGCATTGATTTAATAAGAATCATAGAACATGTAATAATACTACTAAGAATGTAATGTACATGGTACAGACAGCGTCGCAGTTTGTTAACTGCTCCCAAATAAAGGCCAGAAAATTCCTGAAAAATAAAACAAGTAAATGGTAGGAAGGGGTAAGATGGAGTTACACACACGTTTCACCTGACATCATATATTGATGGTGGACCTATTGTCATCTACACCATTCACAGTTCTAGACTCCGGACGGCAACTAAAAAAATCTTTGTAAGAAAAATCTAACAAATTTTCCGAGCCCAGTGGTTCCACAGTGGAGCTTATATACCAAGTGCTGGTTTTTTCTCCGGAACATGTCTTCATAACCCGTATTACATAATTATATATACTTCTTCAAACATGATAAATAAGATTGTTTGAACCCATTAATAAGTTAAGGCATTATAAGCTTTCTATCTTAGTCAGCAAACATTGTCTAACGGTTGTACTTATAGATGTGTATAAACTGTCAGCTAGCATTAAATGCAATGTTTTACAGTTATTAATAGTACTGTACTGTATCAGCCGGATAGTCCACTGCTGAACACAGCCTACCCCAATATTCTTTTAGTTAATAGGTTTGCCATTATCCCCACGCTCGGCAGGCGGCTTGGGAATCGCAGTGTGAGATATCAGTTCCTCAGAAAGTGCTGCTACCTTCTGGTGTAATACCCTTAGTCGCCTCTTACGACACCCACGGGTAGATTAGCGTCTCCAGTAAACAATCCGAATTCAGCGCCGTATTTAGTGATTCCTTAATTCTTCTTCGATGGGCTAATATATACTCATGCACTCAGTCTCATGGTATGAGGCAACAGATACTTCTGTATTGATGAACTTTTAACCCTTAGTGCCGCTCAGCTTGTACCTGTACGCAATACTAAACGCTGGTCACAAGAGGCATTGTACATACGATTTATCGCCAATAAACCGAGCTCTGCACGCCAAAATGTACCGTAATACTTGGATTTTAATCGATAAATAAGCAATATTGTTTACACAATGTTAATTAATCGACTTGGAAGTTAATGCGCGCAGCGGCAGATGTTATAATCGAATAAACATTTTTTTTTATGTGTGCACTCTGGCTGGTTAGTAATGAGTTTAAAAATGGAACGGGTTTTTGTAATTTTATCATTAGTCATGTATTATGCTTATGGCGACTGCCTTTGGTACGAATTTGAGAATGAGAGGAAGCGGCCAACATTCTGCTTGTGCCTACTTAATATTAATACAATAGAAACTGTTGTATTGTATTTTATTGCTAGCCATTGGCAGGAACAACGATTCAATCATGGGGATCGCACTTCTTCAAACGCGCTGATGACCGATCACCTTCTTCCTTTCGTTGCATCTTACGACTCCACGTGACAGATTTTCTACTTGAGGGTCGCTAGCCAGGCGGGCATTCGCAAAATGCCCTTCCACCATGCTGTGAAGCTCAAGCCCGGGCCGGATTCGAACCATGGACCTGCTGCGCAATAGTCCATATCCAATGCCACTGAGCCATTACTGCATCATTCGACGAGCACGGAATGGTTTTGTCGCGGGAGATTTTCTTCAATAGCCATTTATCTATTGGTTGGTTTACCATCTTCTTCCAACACATCATCGCTGATGTTGGATGCTGTTGTGGTCAAAATCAAGCCTATCATGCCACCGCATACCACAGCTTTAACAGGGATTACCGAAGTCTCAGATTCCAAACCATATCAATACATTCACTGCAGACCTACACGTAAAAATATACTCGAAAGCACTCAGCTAAAAGGGAATTTCGATAACATTTAACAAAATCCTGCAACCTTAAAGGTTTTATCTATTTCCTACGTACAATTCAATCGTGAAGACAACAAATGGCGTATGCATGAGTTATTTTCAAAGCTTTATCGATTGGCACGTGTTACTGAAGGGGAAAATTGAATCGTTGCGAATGACATGATAGAAGAACCGACCGCAATGCTGTTGCCTTCGAAATAAACTCATATCTTACGTAAAACCTGTAAACCGCAAGAGTATTGTCGTAAAAATGGCAAATGTCAAACGTTACTGCGGTAAGTTTGATAATGTTAAAGTGTAAGGAATGGGGATCAGTCGGGTGGATTTCATTGTAGAAACGTGTTTAAGTACGAGAAAACTGGACTGGACTAGAATAACTAAACCTACGCAGTTTATCCTTCTCCCTTCTTGAATCTTTTGAATCATAATAAGAGCAGGGAGCCTCTTGATATTTTAAAAGAATAGTTTTGTGTTATTATAGCGGATATATCCTAAGAAATAATAATAGAAAGAAAAAATAAAATCCTGAAATGTATTCGTCTGACCGTGATCACTCATCAGCTCAAGGACAGCTGCTAGAACACACCGTTAGGTGCTTGACGACAGATTTTCTACTTGAGGGTAGTAGCTAACCATGCGGCAAATACTGTACCACTACGCTATAACGACTACCATCGCCGACAGTAACATGGCATAATATAGAATAAAAACTACTTCCATCAACACTTGAAGTATTATTATTATTTTTTTTTTTATGCCTTATAGGTTAGCCTTTGACCACTATCTCACCTGATGGTAAGTGATGATGTGGTCGAAGATGTTGTTCAGGCTAACCTAGAATTACTGGCTCTCAAGGACAGCTGCCGGAACACACCGTTAGGTGCTTGGTGACAGATTTTCTACTTGAGGGTGGTAGCTAGCCAGGCGGGCATTCGCAAAATGCCCTACCACCATGCTATAACGAATGCTATCCTAAGACAACAACCGGGACCGACGGCTTAACGTGCCCTCCGAAGCACGGAAACGCTCAGTAGTAATGTCACTAGCGGTCACCCATCCAACTCATGACCGCGCGCGACGTTGCTTAACTTTGCTGATCGGTTGAGAACAGCTAAGTAAACTTCGCTACGAGCGCTTCGCTATATACGTATTTTTTTCCAATAGTAAGTGCATTGACTCCACTCAGTATTACGAATTCACACACACATACAAGTATTTCCTGTCGTCGCCTCGCAGACGTTTGTTCATTCATTTGTATGGATGCATTAATGGAAAGGCAATTATGCCGTGTCAGACGATTACAGCCGGTTTCATGAAAGTTTAATTTTAATTGGGCTATTTGAGTGCATTCGCTTGTTTACATTCATACGTTTTAAGTTTTAGAAATCATTTGCGTTTTTGGTGTTGACATCCAAAGCCCCTAAATGGATAAGTTACTGATTAGAAATTCAATGAATTTTGATTCAGCAAGGGAGTATGTGCTATTATAGAGAGGTGGGAAACTATTTAAAGTACTGTATATTTCTGTATGTATATATGTAGCCGGATAGTCCGCTGCTGAACACAGCCTCCTTAATATGGAGGTTTTTTTTTATGTTTCATAGTTTAACCTTTGACCACTATCTCACCTGATGGTAAGTGATGATGTGGTCGAAGATGTTGTTCAGGCTAACCTAGAAGTACTGGCTCTCAAGGACAGCTGCCGGAACACACCGTCAGGTGCTTGGCGACAGACTTTCTACTTGAGGGTGGTAGCTAGCCAGGCGGGTATTCGCAAAATGCCCTACCACCATGCTATAACGACTGCCATCCTAAGACGACAATCGGGACCGGCGGCTTAACGTGCCCTCCGAAGCACGGAAACGCTCAGTAGTAATGTCACTAGCGGTCACCCATCCAACTCATGACCGCGCGCGACGTTGCTTAACTGTGCTGATCGGTTGAGAACAGCTAAGTAAACTTCGCTACGAGAGCTTCAAAGCTTCGTCAACCGACAAAAGAAATACTGTGAGCTCAGTTGTACTATAAGAATTTTCCAATTAATTCATCACAGCACCTCGGCTAGGTGCGGCGTGAGTCATAAAATAAATGCAAATGTTTTGCACAAATACCATTAGTCTGCGAGCATGGAACGAGGCGATTGCTTACGTAATCGTTACTCTGTTCAATAGTCTCAGTGCGTATCTTTGGACTATAGGCATATATATACTATAAGTATATATAATTATAGGCTTTGTATTTAACAAAAATTATAAATTGAAACACTAAAAAGTAGTTATTGTAACATAACTGTAATAGTTAGACATATGGTATTGCGGACTTTTTTGTAGATATTGATATCTTCGTTTTGACAGGTGATATGTGACAAGGACGAGAAAAGAGGAGCAAAGTTTAGTTTAGGCAAATAAGTCTAGTTTAAGTTCAATTTTGAATATGACTTAGTTTTAATATGTACGGAAGGGGTGGATGGACGCGTGTTCGAATCCCGCACATGACTTAAATTTTTCCTATCGTATATTTGTGATTTTGTAATGTAATCCGCATAGCAGGCGTTATTGCAAACCTAACAATATTACAATTTATTATAGTCACTTGTCAAGTTGAACTTGAAACCTATCATGGCGGACGCTTAAAGTTCAATAAGTCCGTCGGGTCGGGATGCCAGTGCGTGGATGATCGAACGACAATTTCCCGGACGACTTTCACACCGAATGCGTACTTAATGAACGTACGAATTTATATATACTATTGCCTCTGTAAGCAAGTACAGACCTTACTAAATATTTATGTTACCTACATAAATTTTCCAAAAAAGTCAACGCCTTCTCTTATAAGAATTTGTTGATGGATTATTTAGCTATTTATACTGAACGTTACTCTAATCTATAAATGAATTTTGTGATGTTTAGTTCGTATCGAAACTATTATAGGCACTATCGATGTAAATAAAAAAGGAAGATAGGATACGCTCTAATGTCACGACAGTATAATGTGGCGAAAATTTAACACTAGCATATAATGCACACAGCTACACTTCCATTATATATGATAGATAAGTTGTAATGAATGGCAGATACACTGAGAAACGTCAAAAGCGCCCTAATGACGGCCAATTTATATCGTATGAAGGCAAAAAACCGACCAAACGTAAATACGTACAAAAACGCATTCCAACTATAAGGCGTTAAACGAGGTCAGTGAAGGCGAATGTTTCTTTTCGTCTTCAGTTATGGTGTATTTTGTGGTCTTTCTTAAATATTGACTTTTCGATGAGGCTGATTAAGTCGTACGTTATAGCGATAATCGCCGTATATAAACCGCCGTAAAAGTAAGGTATATTTTATGGTCAATACTGCAATTATTATCGTATAACAAGTTCAATTCTGAAAATACTTTACGGAAGGCGTTTTTTGATGGTTTTGTTTATTATAAAACATGGTACATTTTTATTGTTTGGTGAAAATCATCTTAAGAGTTGTGAATTCACCTTGCGTAGTTACAATTGAACGGAAAAAGGTCAAATTTGATTTAAGCTCCAAAGTCGTTTTTCTCAGTGTAGGAAGACAAGCATGCAATAGACGTACATACGCACATTACTGAGATGTCGCGTCGCCTGATTTGACATTGTCATGTTCAGGGTACTGGTGCCGCTTCTCCCGTTTTTATAAGTTCAATGATATGCACTCTAAGATAACCAAACCGCATTATCAAACTCTATCTTGTGGTTTTGATGTTGTTGTCTATATTTCTTTACCTGAGTTGGACTTGGTGCTATAAGTACTACGTGAATTTTTTTTACATCACACTAATACATATTATAAGTGCAAAAGTTTGTTAGTGAAGATGTGTGTGTATATGTTAGTAACTCCTTCATGCTGTAGCGGCTGAACAGATTTAGATTAAACATAGAATATAGATAGTTTAGGTTCTAGATCAACGTATTGGATACTAACTTATTAGGAACCGGCTAGGACCCGCGTTATATTTACCGGAAAGATTCCGACCAGTTTCGGACTGTGCGCTGAGGCCCGTGCTCGTCGCTTCGCGCAATCGTGACTCCCAGACGAAGGACTTCAAAAGACAAAAGACAGTCCGAAACTGGTCGGAATCTTTCCGGTAAATATAACGCGGATCCTAGCCGGTTCCTAATAAGTTAATATGGATAAAACTCGCGATAGTTTTCAAAGTATTGGATACTTTTCATCATTGTCTACGCGGGGTCAATTACTTTATTTTATTTTATTTACAATAAGGGAGATGTATTCTTTTGCAGAAAATCCTTTACATAAACAATATGAAAAGCTTTCTGTAACAAAATATATAAAACAGTTGCGTGTAAGCGCGGAATGTATCAATGCAAGCTTTTGCACTTTACCACAGAAATTGAAACGGTAGGCCAAAGAAACTTGAGCTTTACACCTTTTAACACGAATATTTCCATTAGAGTGCATTTTTCACGGCCTCGCACGCAAGCCGAGTATAATCTACTATAGCTCACAAGTACCTAGGAAATACTAAATCTACAACTGCTCGGTCTAAAGTCCGTGGGAGCGGCACATCACTGTACAATAGCATGTAATTTATTATTTGCAGAAATAAAGTTACATGTGATCACGATATAACACAGAAAAAATATTGAAGTACTTCTTGTTAAGTATACAATATCTAGGTTAGCCTGAACATCATCTTCGACCACATCATCAGTTATCATCAAGTGAGATAGTGGTCAAAGGCTAAACTATCAGGTACAAAAAAAAAATAACAATGTACTTAATATACATTTTTAAGGTCACTTGGAGTCTCATAAAGGCAAATTTTGAATATGTTTTTTAGGAAGTCTGTACGCCTTACAGATATTTATAAAATCTATAATATTCTAGAGGATATGATAAATACTATGTCTAATCCGAAAACACAATTCTATATATTAAAATTATGAATACAGATCTTAAATTTCGCTTGATGTAGTTTTCAGTCTATATAAGACGTATTAAAAGACAATGCCTACTCCGAGCTAAGAGCGCCCGCCGCGGCAACACTGGACCGCAACGCGGTCCCTTTGAATAGAGTTTTGAATTTTTACATCGAGCAAAGTAATAAAAAATATGAAATAATAAATTACAGGCACAAGAGACTTTTAACTTCAGGTGGTCCTCGTGCTTATGATATCGTAAACACATACAAAAAGAAACAAAAAATAAAAAGTAAAAGAAAAAATGTTTGTGAGGACTAACAGCAGTCAACTATAAAAGGTTGTTAGCATTTTTTAAATAATCCTGTTTAGTAAATCGTGTCAATACATTTTTTTAGTAATTATTATGTAGTAACCTTGATACCTGAAAGATTTTTTCCGGGAAAAAAATTCGTTTACGTTATTTTAATATTGCGTGGTTCTGTTTCCTTCACTCACGTGCGAAACGAGGTCCATCCGTCCTACACTCTCAGTCAGACATTTTTCAAAGACCACTTCGTCTATATCGTCGTTGTCATCAACCAACCTACCCGTACAAACGCGCATTAATAATTTCCTGTCTTAGGCCGCGCCTTTATGAGAGAACAGGTATGTCGGCGAGGCAAATTTTCTTCAATAAAATGAAGAACAATCAGTAAAATTAAAGCTATTGAAGACTCTACCGACCTTCATTTTCTTCTCCAAAGTTCTACTTATGTTCTACTCCAAAGTATTGTTTTTTAATTGCTGATAGTTTAGTCTTTGACCACAATCTCACCTGATGTTAAGTGATGATGTGTTCGAGGGTGTTAACAGACTTAACCTAGAATTACTGGCTCTCAAGGACAGCTGCCGGAACGCACCGTAAGGTGCTTGGCGACAGATTTTCTGAGAGGGTGGTAGCTAGCCAGGCGGGCATTCGCAAAATGCCCTTCCACCATGCGGTGAAGCTCAAGCCCGCGGCGGGATTCGAACCATGGACCTGCGGCGTGGCAGTCCATAGTTAATGCCACTGATGATCACTGCTTCGAATCGTATATTTTAATTATGAAACGTATGTATTTGTTTACTTCAAACACGTTACAAAGTTTTATCTGAATTCGTCCAAGCAAAGTTTGCTTCCATTATATCGAGGTAG
Organism: Plagodis pulveraria; assembly: GCA_963890685.1. Classification (NCBI taxonomy): domain Eukaryota; kingdom Metazoa; phylum Arthropoda; class Insecta; order Lepidoptera; family Geometridae; genus Plagodis; species Plagodis pulveraria. The sequence continues at coordinate 16,563,526 of OY982975.1, forward strand.
GGAACTCTAATCTCGACAATTTCTTTTTTTATTCTTCTGTTCCCTTCCCCCTAAGGCGCAAAGGGAATTTATTTGCTAAATTATAAGAACCAATTCAGTGTGAATCTTGAAAAGGCCCGTTGCCTTTAGATTGGTATATTATATTTAAGTTATTTTGGAAGTTCGAGATGGTTTATTGAATTCGTAGGGGTATGACTTCCTCTTTTGATTTCTCAGTAACGGTTCTGAGTATAAAATCGTGCATGTATGGCAATTGGCACGCTGCTTAATTAAGACCTAACATATATTGAATGTGAGTTGCTTTACCTCTGCCCTTTTCTTCTTCTTAATGTAATGTCATGATGTGAGGAAACGATCAAGTCGCCCGCCTGATGGAAAGCGTCATGTGTGTGCATTACAGTTGCTGTGTCACCATCTTTGTTCTGCATGGCACTGCACTGCGCTCGTCACTCCGGTTAAATTCTTATGTCTCGTTTTCTCAGTAATTTCACTTAATACAATGTCTTTTACATCTAAACACAGAAGTGTTTGCACAGTATATTTCTTCGAGTTGGAATATTTGACACTGCGGTGTTACATCTAAACACAGAAGTGTTTGCACAGTATATTGCTTCGAGTTGGAATATTTGACACTGCGGTGGTACCTACCAAGACGGATTCTTGCTAAAGAAACCTGTCCCTTTGAAAAAGATATTATGATGATAATTATATAAGACTAGCTTTACGGCCGCGCGTTTGTCGGTTATCTCAAAAAAAACCATTAACCTCTTTTTGCGCAGTTGGATTAAAACTATCGTAGGTCCTTTCTCGGATTTCAAAACTATTTCCATTGCAAATTTCATCCAAATCGGTCCAGTAGTTTTTAAGTTAATTCGTTATATACAAAAATACAAATCTTTCCTTTTAATATTATTGTAGATTGAATAAATGAGATGAAATATTAGATTTTTATCACTATTTTCTCTCTTTTATTTATTTTGTACAAATCATATTTGATGTTCCGAATTCGTAATTAACAAATAATGGCCTATTAGTGTTTCCTGAAATTTTATGTGCTGTAATCTAACAGAGTAATGAAGTAAATTTTTATAATTCAAAGAGCCATTTCCAACGCTGTTAACAGGGCTGAATTAAAAATTGCTGCCTGCCTATCCGCCGGGGCCTGGCAGTGTTAACGACTTATATAAATATTCATAAAACTGAGGAAAAATCGCTTAACTACGACTCAAGCTTCACGACTCCAAATAACAAACGACGAATTTTGAAGCGCTCGTAGCGAAGTTTACTTAGCTGTTCTCAACCGATCAGCAAAGTTAAGCAACGTCGCGCGCGGTCAGGAGTTGGATGGGTGACCGCTAGTGACATTACTACTGAGCGTGTCCGTGCTTCGGAGGGCACGTTAAGCCGTCGGTCCCGGTTGTCGTCTTAGGATGGCAGTCGTTATAGCATGGTGGTAGGGCATTTTGCGAATGCCCGCCTGGCTAGCTACCACCCTCAAGTAGAAAGTCTGTCGCCAAGCACCTAACAGTGTGTTCCGGCAGCTGTCCTTGAGAGCCAGTACTTCTAGGTTAGCCTGAACAACATCTTCGACCACATCATCACTTACCATCAGGTGAGATAGTGGTCAAAGGATAACCTATCAGGCATAAAAAAAAAAAAAAAAAAAAACATGATATTAGATATGCAAATTTATCGAGTAAATTTTATAGGTACTTGGTTGTATTGAAACATGCGTTAACGGTAACATTTCTACTGTAGTTTTTTTTTTAATGCCGTTAGCCTTTGACCACAATATCACCTGATAGTAAGTGATGATGTGGTCGAAGATGTTGTTCCGGTCAACCTAGAATTACTGGCTTTCAAGGACAGCTGCCGGAGCACACCGTTAGGTGCTTGGCGACAGATTTTCTACTTGAGGGTGGTAGCTAGCGGGCATTCGCAAAATGTTCTACCACCATGCTATAACGACTGCCACCCTAATACAACAACCGGGACCGTCGGCTTAACGTGCCCACCGAAAAACGGAAAGGCTCAGTAATAATGTCAATAGCGGTCACCCATCCAACTTATGACGTCGCTTAACTTTGGGGTTAAGAACGGCTAAGCAAACTTCGCTACGAGCGCTTTAAATTCAACGAAAGTTTCATGCATGTCAGTCATTTTCCCGAAAAGCGCAAAGATCGTCTCGCGAGCAATATGTTTGTGATATTCTAGCTCTTTCATTGAGAGAAATAAAATACGGCCATACACACGGTATTGAAATAACCATTTTGTTCTGGCATAAAAATGTTACAGCCTTCTGTATTGTACATCGGCTTACATAAATAATGTATTTTTAGATACGTACGCGTAATCTCGGCAAATGTAAAACTGTCGGTCGATGAACTAGATGTATTAAAAACTAATATGCGATCTATCAGTTGGCATGATCATTCGCTAGATGACTGACAGGATTCAAAATGAAGAAAACTGGAATGCGGGCTTCTTATGACTCACTCGTGTCTCGACGAAACTTCGATGCAGTGATGGCTCAGTGGCATTGGTGGACTGCCGCGCAGCAGGTCGCCGCGGGCTTGAGCTTCACCGCATGATGGAAGTACATTTTGCGATTGCCCGCCTGGCTAGTGACCACCCTCCAGTAGAAAATCTGTCGCCAAGGACATATCGGTGTGTTCCGACAGCAGTCCTTGAGAGCCAGTGAAATTACAGGCACATGAGACTTAACAAATATGTCTCAAGGTGACGGGCGCAGTGTAATTCGTGACTTGTGATGAAATGCATAGTATGTTACAGGTAGAGGTTAGTCCGCTTAACATCAGGTTGGCCTCGTTCTTGACCCGTCACAATAAAATAAAAAGAATGATTTTCCTGAAGTTTAAATTATAGATTTATTTATTAGCAAACCATACGACTAAGGGGGCAAATTCCCTGATTATAGGTCACTTTGAAGGTGTATTCCTCTTCAAAGGATTATCAATTGAATTCTGAAAAATGATGTTATATATTTGCGGATGTTTTGGCCACAAAATACTTGCAAATATTTTTTCATAATTCATTATTGGTTAAAAAAACATGAAGTGCTTTAAAAATATTTTCGGAACTCCTCAACAATTTTCACATAAATATTACCGATTATATCCTTTAAAAATGTTAATCGGACAATCGCATCCTTGTGAAAAGTATTATTTGCTGTTATTTTTGCGAATTTCGGACAAAAGATCGTTACTGCCATGTGCAACGTGTATTGAGACTGAACTTTATTTAATTCATGTTTTGTTTTATTTTCCGTTACAAGCTCTTAACTGTTCTGATTGCCCTCCTTAAATATATTCTGCATATATGTGAAATATATAATAGTAGATGCAACGGTTCTTTTACTACTTTGTAAGTTTACAAGCTCTATTGTGTGTAGTTTAAACGAGGTTTAACTGTTCTCGAAATATTTTAATCGCTAACGCTACTTTGTTTCACGTTTGTCTTTCATTTTGTCAGAGCTAATTCTAACGTACTAAAGTATATTCCAGTTTATAAGCAATGCACAATCCTCTGTAGTGAATGCTTTGAAGATGTCACTATGTTTATACATGTGTATTGCCTCTGAACAGACAACAATCAGGACCCAGCAGTCCACTTCCATATTTTATAGAAGCCTTACAATAATGCACGTCACAAGAACTTCTTTAAACTTTAATTCATGCAGGAATCATTGGTATAAATATTCCCTGCTACGATCCCTTTGCCCTTAGTTTTATTATCGTTCGTGAGTCTATATCGCTAGCTCGTTCAGGCTCTTCTATTATGAATGGCGACGCGTATTTCGCAGCAATGTTCTTCCAAGAAACGACTGTTACAGGAATTTTACGATTACTTCATCCCCTTTCAAATAATACTTTGTTAAAACGATGAAATTTGTTCTCTAAAGACTGTCTGCAGTCCCTGTATATTTAAAGAAGTAACATCTTAGTTTCCCTTTTCTACTTGTTCTGATCACATATTTATTGCTTTCAATCTGCCTATTTGATATTTTTTTAATTTCTATTAGGTGTTTAAATATATCATTCTACAGATTTAGAAATGGTTCAAAGGGAAGCGTATGTTGAAATGCAAAACTTCAAACGTGTTTGAAGATACATTTACAGCTGTTTATGTAATCAATACATAAACAGGAAACGAATGGTCGTGTGACGACGTAGACCTTCCTCAACTAAAAGTTTGAGTTGACTTCAAGTCATGTTCTTTGATTGTTTCGATAAAAAAGATGTGAAAGTTGTATTTTACAATGAATTTCTCATATATAATACATAAATTAACTTGATAGACCCTTACTTTTATCAAATTACCCAGTTATACCATCAGCTAAATTGGATGTTTTCTTGTCCTCAGGTCTTAGCGGTTCCAAAGCTGACATGCAGCACAGGCGTGAGGTGTTCGGCTCTAACCTGATCCCGCCTAAACCGCCGAAGACCTTCCTCACCTTAGTATGGGAGGCGCTGCAGGACGTGACGCTGATCATCCTTGAGGTGGCCGCCGTAGTATCGTTAGGTTTGAGCTTTTACAAGCCGTCTGACGACCCCAGTGATATTGGTAAGTTTTTCTCTACATATATTATTTTTACTCTAATCCTTATTGTCATCGTTAGCTGGGTTTTAATTTAACATAAATCATCAATTGTATATAATGTATATTCAGTAGTATCTATGTCATCGAAACATGGTATTAGAACATTGACCTATATATACTAGACGCGACATCTCAAACGAAGATAGTTGTACAGTGCAAAGAAGCCGGCCGGCATCTTCTCACCCACTCGCTACTGGGCACTCGTAGAGATTAAACGTGCTTTACGTTCGAAAATTGTGTATTCAAAATACACATTGATAATAGACAATTTTCGAACGTAAAGCGCGTGTAATCTCTATGAGTGTCCAGCTACGTGTGAGGGAGAGTATACCAGGCGGCATACTTACACTGGTCGACTATCCTCGTTTGAGATGTCGCGTCTAGTATATATAGGTCAATGTAATAGATTTCATCAGGCAATAAAATGTATTCTCTTACGTAAGTAGTAAAGAACGATACGTGATATATTAATCCCCAGGTGTCATTCTATTTAACTAATTACTCATTCATTACTGTCACTATGTTAAGTAAACTTCAATTTGACCTTGTCGTGTGCAGATATATGTTATAGTAGGATAACTGCTGTTTGTTATGCTGTAAAATTGCCAATTGGTGTTATTGTAAATGGAGCAAGTTTCTCTTTTAAATTCATATTTCTGTTATTATCGTTCCTAGCAATATATGATACTGGATTCATTTTCTTTGATATTAGGTTGTGTATCATTAAACTTATTCGTTAAATTGTCTTGGTTATATAAAACTTTATTGTCTATACAAGGTTACTGCTAATTAACTGGCGATACGCGACAGGCGTGACGGGTATCGATAACAAAAACAAACAAAAATGAAAAAAAAAAATTTTTCTTTTGAAGATTTTTTCAACTTGTCATTGATTTATCAATGAGATAATAAGCGATACACAATACTGTATGGTGCTTAGAATCACTCAAAAACATTTTTTTTTTTTCATTTTTTTTTTCATTTTTTTTAGTTTTTGTTATCGATACCCATCACGCCTGTCGGGTATTGCCAGTTAATTAGCAGTAACCTTGTATACTCGATTTTATAGTTTTCAGATACAAGATGGGGTTTAATAAATTTAGAGTTAGATATCTTTTCTAGGTCATATATATTATGTTTGCATGTCCTAGTAACATTACTGACATTATATATGTTATTAATAATCAGTGTATTTTCTCTTTTCAATAACAATGTGGGAACTTTAGATGATCCTGGTAAGATTATCTGAATAATAACACTGTTCGTATTTAGAAATGTACTCAAGATGACGATTAGCTTCTTGTTTATCAAAATATGGAAACTCCTGAACGGATGTTGCAACTAAATCAATTTTAGTGTGTAAATGCTTGTCTACGTTTTTTACTAATTAGTATCCGTTTTGTGGTCTACTTTGCCATGGTTTACAAATAATCGGTATCAATCAGTTTTTCATAATATTTCAATTTTATTTTGCAGTAAGTTATATAATTCATTGTGATTATAAATTCGTTTATTGTTTCCGTGGTAACAAATGATCACATCTTGTTGTGTTCTATCGATCTATCAAAAGTAAAGAAACCATGGTAACACGGCATGATATTGGTTTAGTTGCATTCGAACCCCTGAGTACCACGGTTGAGTAGTGTCTTGCACCCTACACTGTCCTTCCCTTAGTGGATTCCCTTATGGTTTTCTGCTTATATGTTGGATAGATCGTAGTGAATTTCTCATGTATGACTGTATGACTAAAGAAAATAATTAGCAAAACTTCCCACTTTCCTAGCTACCGAATATGAAATCCCTTTACAGCTACACAGTATAGAGACAAAGTGAGCACAAGGCTGAGCAGATTACAATCGAATGTACCTATCTGTATTCAATGAACCGAATCTAACACTTAGGTACATCTGCATAATCAAATGTGTGGCGATTCGTTCGAGCGGCAACAACTCCAAATTCGATTACTATACATGTGCACGATCTGTCGCATATATATCTCTTTGGTGTAAACACGCGTAAAGAAATAGTTCTGTTAAATCCTACTTCTAAATATTCATTTGTACGTGCGTACTTTATGTAATTATATTTTGGTCTTTGAATCGATTCCAAAATCGATTATTGATTTTCCTTGCGAGCAAATCAGGTCTTATCCCCAAAAAACTTCCCAATCATGAATTCTCAATTGGGTTCATAAATAGTGTGTCTGTCACCAAAGAGGTCTAAAACAATATTGTATAAAAAAGTTACAGTATATGAATGTGGCGCGCTGAGAGTATTTAAAAAGATTAAATCATTTGCTAATGCTTGTACTAACACTCTTCTAATTTTATCATTACTAAAATATTATTTGCATCTCCTTTCTACTACCGGACTACAAGACGTACGGAAACACGCCATCCGTATATGGTTGACATTCCTCCTGTCCACACAAAGCGATTTGCGTCCACCGTTATAATACGGACAGCGAAGGAATGGCACATCCTCCCAAAAGATTCCCGAGATGAACTGTCAGAGAAACACCACACTTCTAAAAGACATTCGTTTGTTAAACCCAGGTCTGACTGGTCAAACTCCGATTTCGTGAAATTGAGTTTCGGCGTATTGTACTTAGACTAGGCGCCCGAGCTTCGATGTGATGCTATAACAAATACAGACCGAGCAGCATTCACATGCAACAAATGCAGACACAAAGCTCTATACTGTGCGTTCTGGATTCTGTTATGTTTGTAAATATTAGTTCTTCATTCTCATACATTCACTACCAATCTTATACATAATAAATTCTTTACTAAATAAAAAAGTATTTCTCAACAATATCAAAATTATTCCATAAAGAATAACCTGAAACCCTTTGACCGAGTTTGGCGCAAGCAGAAAATGTAGGTCATGAATAAATAATGATGTGCCATAAAACGCTGCAGTTTATACGCGCTGACGAAAAGTATGCAAGTTTTGATGACGCTTACGTCACCATTATTTTAAATTGTCTATGAGCTTCGTCTATCCTAAAATATAACGTCATGTATAATATCATATATTACATAAAATACATCGGCTCGCCTGTTTCCCAAAGGGTAGAAACCACGGATTTTTTTATGATTTTTGATGTAAATGATTGGCTATAGCTTTGAAATGCCGCGCAGGGGTGTCCTTATCTTCGAATTCCATTGCGGACTTCAGCTCCACTGCATGTTAGTGATATTTCAAAACTGGCTAGCTTAAGTATAAAATATGTTGCCAAGTAAGTAGCGTTGCATTTCGGCAATCTTTTAGGTTAATCTGTTTGCTATCTTTGACCACACCAGCACTTACCAACAGGTGACATGGTGGTCAAAGACATGCATTTCAGTCCTAAAAATAGAATATTCCTCATTGCTTCGTTTTCATACGCGTCCATCAGATCAAACCTGGCCCTTCTCCAGAAAACGTCTCTGATTTGTCTAGAATACGTTTTCATAGTAATATCCGTGCTGTATTGTCGCATGTATTATTGCTGTATAATGTGTATAGCTACAGCTGTTGTTAAATTTAATATGTCTCCATTAACGGTCGAGTGTGCAGCCGATACGGCTACTTAAACTGTTATGCGTTATAATCCAATTGCAGGGTTGCCACTTGCACGAGACTTAGTTATTCTGAACTCTAAAGTTAGCGTGGACTAACTTCAGTTAACTCGAATTGCGTGGAATTCTGAGTGGTTGGACTTTCGAGTTTCGAAAACATCAAAAAGATAATACTTTGAAATATTGAAAACATTATAGATTTCTTACATTTTAAACGAAGGACGTAATATAAAAAGAAAAATTTAAAATGATATCTGCTGTTTTCGGAACATTCCTTTCAACCACTCAGAAATACACAATTATAAAAGTATTCTACTATTAAATTAAAAAGTGCACATAGAAACACATTTAATACAAAGATAATTAAATTTTACATAATATAATCATGTTTATGGGTACATCATGATCCGGCTGAATGACAACCCTAATAACTCCATTCACTGTAGCCAACCTCCTATAACACTACACCATATTATTAAATAAATAACAGACGCAAAGACAATAAATAGAACAGTGCATTCGATTTCGTTGAATAAGTAATACCATTATAAGTGTCCATCAATTTCATAGTCTGTTCAGAAATACTGAATGCTGCAGTTATCTTTGTATGCAAATACAAGTACATTTTAAAATGACTAACATTTTGTATTTGCATTAAATCAAAGATAGTTCGATTCAGGACATTTATCTATTTTAATATTGTTAGGTTTGCAATAACGCCTGCCATGCGGATTACATTACAAAATCACAAATATACGATAGGAAAAAACTTTTTTCCGCACATGACTTAATTGTTTCCTATTGTACATTTGTGATTTTGTAATTTATCTATTTATTAGTGTTTCGTCAATCCGCTGAAAACTCTGAAACTATAAGATCACTCGGATGTCTGCTCGTTTGCTACAACTTATTTTCATTACAGAGATTTCCTTATTATAGTGAAATTTCAAATCAACAGATTTAAAACTATAGTAGTTTAAGCAATGATTAATAGTACTGGCCCTACTCCACGGGAACTCACTCACTTTTGACTTAATGTTTTCTTTAATAATACAGATGAAAGATCTGAAATGGATAAACAAACTTTTACAGTGCCTTTTTATTTTCCTTCGTATTAGTAATTCCTTTTCCTTTTGAAAAAAAAGCTTAGTTTATAGCTGCATTCTAGAGTCTAGTTGGTAGAATTATAGTGGGTGGAGCTATACAAATTTTTCGGCGATATTACTATGCCGCTGCACATCTATATACTCAAGATTTTAATATAGTATACTACAATAAAAATAATTAATTAAATGTAAAAAAAAAAATATCTACAAATGTGCACGTCGCTGATCCCAATACCCCATTCCTTGTAAGAAGACTGTAAGCTTATATCACTAAATAAAAAAAATAATTAATTAAATTATATTAATATGTATGAAAAACATACATATATAATTGTGCACCTCGCTGATCCCATGATCCCAATCATTGTAAGAAGGCTGTAAGATTATATCACTACAGTAAAAAATAATAAATTAAATGAAATAAAATTATCAAACACAATTTTATGTATAATTGTGCACGTCGCTGATCCCATGATCCCAATCCTTGTAAAAAGGCTGTAAGCTTATATCTTTAGAAACCTATATGTCTTATTAACTACTAGTGGGTATGCTTGAAAGTAGGTTAAGAAAGGTTATACATTATATCAATTTATTAATGTTCTCAGTGTGTTATTTTTTTTTAAGACTAGCAGCCATAAGGAGACGTATCCACTTAAGATGTGCAGTAAGCGATGAAAAATCTACCAATAAGATGGCTGCGCTCAGCGAAGCTAGGAAAATAAAATGATCCTATTGGTGGATTTTTTCCTAGCACACTGCTCATCTTCCTCGCTCACCTCTGGTGGATACACATCCTGAAAAAAAAACTGCATATTTCGTATACTAGAATATAATGAAAAATCGGCCAAATGTGATTCGAACTCGCGCACGAAGTTTCCTTAACCATTATCAATACAACATTAGACTCTATATTATAAGCTTTCTTTTTAGTTTTCACGAAAGGAACCCTTCGTGCGCGAGTCCGACTCGCCTTTGGTCGATCTTTTGTATTTTTTATAGCGGCAGCAGACATATATCATCTGTGAAAACTTCAACTGTCTAGCTATCAAGGTTCAGACAGTGGAGTCTTAGTGATAGGGTTCCGTTTTTATTCTTTGGATACGGAACCTTAAAATGTTCAAAGTCTGTTGTCTACGATTTTTTTTATTGTCTTTTACAATATTAGTATATGAAAAATGCAGCTTTTTAAACATAGACTGCAAATCTGTCATTATTTATTAGTATAGCAGTAAGCTTGATTCCTTCGTGTGACTTTTCACTTTGTCCTCGTTGTTTGTTGCTATTTATGTCAGAATGTGTCATAATGTTTAATCTGTTGTATTTTCCAGGACATTTGGATGAAGAAGAGGGACACTATCAATGGATCGAGGGTCTCGCTATTTTAATATCAGTCATAGTCGTCGTAATAGTCACAGCGTTCAACGATTACACGAAAGAAAGGCAATTTAGGTGAGGACATAATAATTATTGTTTATTTTTCAGTTGGTGGTCACCAGGAAACCCTCCTGGTTACTTCTAGATGGCTCCACAGCCTAAAACATAATTTACACCACTAAATTGCACTGTTGATTCATTCGGGATTTTAAAATATTTTAATGAAATTATAAGTACACAAAATGTGTGTACTAATATCCCTGAACCCTGGTATGCATGTTGTCTGGTCTTATAGTTTCCGAGTTTATAACATACCATTATTAAGTCAAAGTGATCCGAACAGTTTCTACTTGTAATGATTTGAGTAATGGCAGCAGCTGAAGGTGGACTATTTTCTCGATTTGTCACTATTTAGTATGAAATACTTGTTTATATAATTCTTAATATTCGCTTGCTTCCGAATGCTTAATTGCTAATAATGATAGGTAAAAAAAAATGATAAGTTGGAAAAGAGTATTTAAAAATGTATTGTTTAAGTGTTCTTAATTCTGTGTTCGGTAGCATCAAGGAAGACTCAAACTTCTCCAGAAAACAATCCCGTGATTGCTTTTTAACCACTCTAGCTACAATTGATTCAACGCTTTGCTTGCTACGATGGAAAATTAAAGTTAGATAATTATAGGAAGATAAAATTCTAAGATGTTCTTTTGAACATAAGTAAATATCTTGAGATACGTGTCACCATGCTTGTATTTTCCCTATGGCTACCAAGACAGATTAGTCGAAATTTCCGCATGCCGCACGTTATAATGTAGGTCGCGTATTAATAGGTGGTGAACCTATTGTTATCTACCAGGTACAGCTTCATACTCTAGGCTGATAACCTTGTCTGAACCAGGAATAGAATTCAGGCTGTCAAGATCCCCATGCGATGCGTCGCCATACGACGACTTGGCAGTCATAATTCAAAAGGAAAATTTTAACCTGATCATTAATATTTTCAGAGGGCTCCAGAATCGGATAGAAGGCGAGCACAAATTCGCAGTTATCCGAAGCAATGAAGTGAAACAGATACCCATCAGCGATATAGTAGTCGGCGACATATGTCAGATCAAATACGGTGATCTGCTTCCCGCTGACGGCATTCTGCTACAGAGTAACGATCTAAAGGTGAGATTTTGTTAACTCTGTTAATACAAGCAATAGTTTTTTTATAAAAACACATACATGGCTATATATTTTATGGCAGGGCAGATGTATAATTTGTAGTTCAGATCAGGATTATGTAAGGTTCTAACTATACCCCATACAAACATGAACCCTTGAACATTACACTCCACACTTCCTTTTCGAAGTTGTATAATAAAAACTGGCAATTTTAATATTTCCATTTTTGCAATGATTCATGCTCCGCATACAACAGCCTATTTAATTTACCATAAGTTTGAAACAAAAGAGGACCGAAAACGGGCCCTTGAGGGACGCTATCTCCGGTGGCTTGATTTTATAGATTCTACATTATTAATGTTTACGTTACTGTTATGTATGTACACCCAGGTGTCATATGAAGTCAAGAATGTACAATGTAACTTAGACAAAGCTATATTTGGAAAACAATAAGATTACCTTCAGGATCAAATGCTTCGAATAGATCACAGTAGAAAATCCTTAGCAAATCATAGCTCGAGTGATAATTTTGAGACATTGATCAACTGTTTCCTATATAATATAAAAGTATTTAATTATGCGTAACCGTATTTTAGTTCATATAAAATTGCCCTTTGTAGAACAGATCTTTACTATATTGAATTCTATAGAAGTAGTCCTGTTGGAATTTATATTGAGACCTTGTATTTTGTTAGTCAATTAATCATGGTTACCACAAATACTACACAATCGCAAGGAATAAAACTTCAGAATTCCAAACTTTGCGGCCTTATCGGAGGAATTCTAATCGGCTTTGTATAATTTCTATATCTGAACGTTATCAGAATTCCGCAGTACGCGTGCGTCAATGCCTAACTAGCTAGTGAAAGTAACGCATAATGACGATAAGTCGTGTTGCGTAATTGGACATAATGAATATCACGTTATTAATATTATTTATGACTTTAATCCATAGATTAATGTTATTAAATTTTTTAATGATATAGATAACATACTTCCTGTATGATATTAATATTATTTTAAAATTTCGCATGATGTCAGTGTATAAGTGCAAATGATATTTAGAAGCAATGATAGCCGAGCTGTTACTATGGACTGTTTCGAGTTCCGTGGTTCGATTCCCACCGTTGGCTTGAGCTTCACCGCGTGGTATGAGGGACTTTTGCGAATGGTTGCCTGGCTAGCTACTACCCTCAAGTAGAAAATCTGTCGCCGAGCACCTAACAGTGACTTCCGGCAGCAGTCCTTGAGAGCCAGTAAAATTACAGACACTTGAGACTGAACGACCGTATGTCTCAAGGTGACCAGCGCAGTGCAGTTCGTCACTTGTGACGTAATGGATCTGTTATAGACATAGGTGACCACTTAAAATCAAGTAGTAGCGTGCTAGTTTCCTTCACCTGATGGTAAGCGATGATGTGGTCGAAGATGTTGTTCAGGCTAACCGAGAATTACTGTCTCTCAAGGACTGCTTACGTCGTTTAAGTGCTTGTTGACAGATTTTCAACTTGAGGGTAGTAGCTATCCAATCGCAAAATGCTCTGCCACCAAGCTGTAACGACTGTCTTCATAAGACAACAACCGGGACCGACAGCTAAACGTGCCCTCCGAAGCACGGAATCGCTCAGTAGTAATGCCACTAGCGGTCACCCATGCAACTCATGACCGCGGCGGACGTTGCTTAACTTAGCTGATCGGTTAAGCACGGCTATGCAAACTTCGCTACGAACGCTCCAAAACACTTCTTTACATATATTCGTAGATGCATTAGTTTTGATCAATTTAGTTTTTTTTTTTTTTATAGTATGTGATTGACTTTTCGCATCAGGGTCGTAAAGAAATTTTTTTTTTTTTTTTATGTGATTGTGACGGAACAAGCCCTGAGGCCCCCCTGATGTTAAGTGGACTGACCTCTGCCTATAACAGACGCATTTCGTCAACGACGAATTGCACTGTGCCCGTCACACTGAGACGTACAGTTTTTAGGTCTCATGTACGTAATTTTTCTGGCTCTCACGGACTGCTGCTAACACACTGTTAGGTGTTTGGCGACAGATTTTCTACTTGAGGGAGGTCGCTAGCCAGGCGGGCATTCACAAAAAGCCCTTCCACCATGCAAAATTATTCCACCATGCAAATTTATTTTATGATTATTGTGAAATTACACTGTATAGTAGTTGAAATACTCGACTGAAAGAGTAAGTTTCGTTAAATTTCCCTGCCTAAATTTAGCCGTATCAGGCAAATAATCAGATAACGATGCGGTTATTGGGTTATCGCGCGATGTTTACGTAACGTAAATTGGTACGCTTACACTAATTGTTTAGGAGATTATATATATGATTTATTTATTGTATCGGTTATATTTATTGCCTCTCCTTAAATGTACTTTACTATGTTTTTATTTATTTCATTTTGATATGTCGCCATTAATTTTTTTTTTTTTTTATTTTTATTTTATTTAATACTTTATTGCACAAAAAAAGTATGTACAAAAGAAGGACTTAATGCTAAGGCATTGTCTACCAGTCATCCAGCGAGGGTGTTTGAGAAGGTGTATGTGCATCAAGGGGTGAATAAATAGGTTAAGCATGCAAAAAGGAAACTACAAGAAGTACAGAAGAGAAAAAAATAAAAAATAAGTTGTCATGATAACTATAACTACATATAATAAATAAATGCATAATGCAATATAAAATATGATAATAAATAATAATAATAGCTAAATATATATTTATAAATTTTGATAAGAATTATATGCGGCGGTATATCTTTATTAATAAAACACAATACTACATTTACTACAGCGAAAGCATTTAGACAATCTACAAGCTATTGCAGGCTCACAGGCAATCCAAATGTTCCAACCCACTATTAAATTTTGTTTATTCTGTTTTGCGATTGACCTCTGTCTTGCTCACCTGATATTAGATGATGATGTGTTTATTGATGGTATAATATTAACTAGTGAATTAAATTAGTTTAAAATGTTTTTCCAATACACCAAAATTATAATTTATTACGAAGTACATCTTCAAAGAATGAGTCTTTCGTGAAAATATTAACAAAAACAAAGTTAAATAACAAAAACTTAACATCACAATCTAAACTAATATAATAAAGAGGAAAGATTATTTATTTGTTTGCATTGAATAGGCGCTGAAACTACTGGTTTTTTTTTTAACCGGCGGTATGCCTTTGTTAACATAATACTAAGAACTATATACAACACTACAGCTACTACAATAAAAACATTTGGACTCATAGGCAGTCCAAATGCTCTAGCCTACTACCAGTTGGCAGCGTGCCCAGCAGCATGCTGGCAGCATTGCCCCGTTGAATTGCAATGCTTATTCTTTGAGCCAAATAGGTGCCAGCATTCTGATCACGCGTCGCATCGACCAAGCGCTCTGATAAGTTTTGGAAAATACGATGAGCTCCCGGTACTAACTACTAAACTAACTAAGTAACTACTGGATCGATTTGGATGAAATTTGGTATGGAAAAAAGAGGTGGTAATGGTTTTGCCCGATAGCCGATATACCCGCGGGCGGAGCCGCGGCCGGAAACCTAATATATGATAAATCCGAAATTCACAAAATCTTGCAACAGTCGAAAACATTCGGGCTAATATAGGATATACATTTTCTTGTTATTTAGATATAAATGATTAATAAACAGTATTGCAATATATTATGTTACGTAATATCTTCAACAATCATTTTTTTTTTCTTTTTTTATTGTTGAACAATATAATTAAACTAAGTCCTCTCTACCTCAAAAGATAACAGTATCTTCTACATCAAATCAAAGCTCACCCAAATAAATATAATTCAGGGTCAGATGGCTCACTATCTAGACATCCTTATCACTTTACCTGTTTCTTTCAGTTGATAACGTGTAATTGTTGTATTTGCGTCAAAAGGCAGGGTAGATTGAATTGATAAGTAGGGTTGTCGCTTTTAAAAAAAAATTATAATTCTATTTTCGTTCAGTTAGAAAGATATTGTCAAGATTTTAAAGATATTATCCATCATACGGTTCATGCTTAGTGATTTGTACTTTTACAATTGTTTTTTCTTAAGGCATTTCACCTCTACTTAATTGGAAGAATTTTTTTCTAGCATTCGGTTCGCTTATGTTCCTCAAATTCCTTTTCCATTAAAGATTTTCTAATTAATTATGTTTCTTTATTTTTCTTCGTATTTTGGACAATTAGAAAAGCCCATATTTGGCCACTGTTCGCGGTGTCTGTAACAGCATCTTACAAAAAGTATAACAATATATTATTTTCTAAAAAACTGAGCTACAGATCCTGGCATACCACTGGCTTTTCACACTCAAATTCTTCTTACTTGCTTAACTTATGAACGGTTTTCTATTCTCATCAGTGGTAAATGTAATGTGGCAACCCTGTTCCCCTAGCGATACAAATAGATAGCAATATAGTAATTTGATAAATTAAAGAGTAGCTTGCCGCATTTTTATCAGCACATGTTTGTACACCAAGAGGGTTTTGTAATTAAAATAGAACACTGGTTATTTGCGCTGTTAGGCAATTAAATATTTGTCATTCTCTTATCACGGAATGGTCTCGTGAACTGTAAAAGTTAAGCTTTTAATAAAAGGAAGTTAGGTGCCTTTTTTTTTAAATTTTTTAGTAGTACAGCCTTTGTCCACTATCTCACCTGATAGTTAGTGATGATGTGGTCGATGATGTTGTTCAGGCTAACCTAGAAGTACTGGCTCCCAAGGACAGCTGCCGGAACACACCATTGCACTGCAGATTTTCTACTTGAGGGTGGTAGCTAGCCGAGCTGGCATTCGCAAAATGCCCTACCACCATGCTATAACGACTGCCACCCTAAGACAACAACCGGGACGGACGGCTTAACGTGCCCTCCGAAGCACGGAATCGCTCAGTAGTAATGTCACTAGCGGTCATCCATCCAACTCAGGACCGCGGCGGACGTTGCTTAACTTTGCTGATTGATTAAGAACAGCTAAGTAAACTTCGCTACGAGCGCTTCAGAGCGTTTTCAGTAACTGTAAAACATTGATGTGTTATTTTTAGGTATGCTGGTAGTGGCTAGAAAATGTTGCTTACTTCCGGCGTAATTAATACTTCTCCTAACGATAGGGGAAAATAACATATATTTTTATAGGTTAGTAAAAAAGAAGAAGTACTATGTTTCGATGGAGTTATATTATTAACGAGTAACAACGTACCTACTGGATTATTTATGATATTTGTAAAAAGGCAACTTTTTTTAATTCTAGTCGTGCATTTACCTAGTCAAATACTGTAACATAAAACCTTCTTTCAACTTTTTATTATTTTCAATTTGGAACATGTTTATTATTTGAAAAACTTCTTTAGATTCCGCGCCATTTCAATTTTTTTTTCGTGTTCATTATCTAATCACAATATGGAGTGGAGTGCTATAGAAAATAGTACTGCAGAGATCGCCTTGCACAAAGTGGTTCTGGAGCAACCTGCACTAACTACCAAATCATGGCTGGAAACCAACGTTCCGGACTTTATAAGAGGTGAAGACAGGCCCCCATCTATCTCAGACTTCAACTTAAAGAAATTCCTTATGCAAATAGTGCGAATATCCATAGATTCGTGGCCGGACAAATTATAGCTTGTATAATAATAGCCAAAGATGGTAATTTCGAATAGAACATTGTTTATGCTATTGCTGGGACTTTAATAAATATGACACATAAGTTTAAGTAATATTACATTACTTCATAAGGAAAATGCATTTTTATTTGTTACAGTACTTACGGACGGACTAGGTAGAGCTCAGTTAAAGGCGCTATGTACATTGTACATCAAGATATGCGAATTGGGTCGGAATTAAAAAAGCTTATCTCATTCTGGATTTTCTTTCTAATCGAAGTTGCCTGTTTTCTTTGATAAATACTTAAAGCTGATTTCATTAATATCAACAGAAACAGAAAAACTAATTTTAATAACAGTATATATAAATGGAACTGTACTGTATCAGCCGGATTGTCCACTGCTGAACACAGCCTCCCCAATTAAGGGGAGGGTTCCCATAATCACCGCGCTTGGCAGGCGTCTTGGGATTCGCAGTTTAAGATATCAGATCCTCAGAAGTCCCTGCTGCCAACCTTCCGGTATTTTACCTATAGCCGGCACCCCACGCGGCAGTAGAATACTTTCATTTTACTTTTGTCAATTAAACTGATGTTTCTAAATCATAAACGGGTCTCTTCACGCACGAATTAACATCAAAATAATATTTTGCTAACCTCAACGTTTCGATCAAGTTGCATTGGCCGTGGTCCCTACTCGTGACTCGTCTTTTACTCCTATTTTTTTTAAATTGACCTTCATTGACTGAGCTTTTCAAATTGATTATTTATTTATTTATTCAATTAGTACCGCACAAACACGAATTACCCTAATGACATGAAATGTGATTACTTATAGGTACAAATAAATGATTAATCTTTGCACGTCATAGATAATGATAATAATAGAATCTCACTCGTAAATGCCCGAATTGGGGTACGCATGGTGCTACAAAATTACATAATAACAAATAACATGAAAAATTACCCATAATTAAAATATAAATTCAGGATGTCAAATACAATATTAAAACTAGATGTCTATTAATTTCAATTAAATCATACTTATTACAGCAGTCACAGATTATGCTGAGTACCTACACAAAAACAAAGTCAATTAAGAAATATATAAAATGTCATGTTAGTTTAGATGTACACAAAAAATAAAATTATAATATATTAAAATGTCATTTAAACATGACATATCCAATAAAGTCAATAATAATGTAGTTTTCCTAATTGGCTGTAGTTAAATTGCCTCACAATAGGTCAAACATTCTGCCATGATATTTTTCCTCTCATGAATTATGAATTGATTGAGATTTCCAGGCGACATTTATTCTTGTCATCCATAATTTATAGTAACTTACAGCTGTAATTATTTTTAATAAGCGCCTCTAACTAAAGTGTTCATTTCAAATTGTTACAGGTCGACGAGTCTTCGCTGACGGGTGAATCCGACCATGTCAAGAAGGGTGAATCTTTTGATCCCATGGTGCTATCCGGAACTCACGTTATGGAAGGTTTGATCACAATACTCACTTCTGTCATTACTGCCTTATTACTGTTATAATATTGCAAAGCTTTGGTTTGCAATCTGGTAGTCTCAGGTTCGATTCCCAGGTCAGAAGGTGTTATTGAGTTTTTCTGGCCAAAGAAGTGTGGTTGTATAGCGACACTGCCAACTAGGACATTCCTACAGGGAGCAGTGATGGCTCAGTGGCATTGGCTATGGATTGCCGTGCAGCAGGTCCATAGTTCGCAACTCACCGCGGGCTTGAGCTTCACCGCATGGTAGAAGGGCATTTAGCGAATGTCCGCCTGGCTAGCTACCACCTTCAAGTAGAAAATCTGTCGCCAGGCACCAAACGGTGTATTCCCGCAGCTGTTCTTGAGAGCCAGTAAAATTACAGGCACGTGAGACTTAACAATAATGTCTCAAGGTGACGGGCGCAGTGTAATTCGTGACTTGTGACGAAATGCATCTGTTATAGGCAGAGGTTAGTCCGCTTAACTTAGATGGGCCTCGTGCTTGATCCGTCACAATAACATAAAAAAAAGGTTGGTTTGCAAAGGCACTATTTATTCATTGTAAATACTGTGCTATATACTGATGACTATCAGGGAGGGATAAGGGTTGGATGTTGATAATGATTAAAGCTGCGTGTTCCAGGTTCAGGCAAAATGCTGGTAACAGCGGTGGGCGTCAACTCCCAGGCCGGTATCATCTTCACGTTGCTCGGCGCAGCAGTAGAGAAGCAGGACAAAGAGATTAAGCAGATGAAAAAAGGTCCGTATGCCCCCGAAATAACGCACATGGTTGCGGTAGACTTAGATATACACGGAGAGCTTTTTGATGACGTCATACGATATCGCTCCAACCTATGCAAAATGTTTGTAAAACACTTAGGGGGAAATATCTAGAACGATGACGCTGCCGTTTCGTAAGAATACTGCATGTGTCTCTGCCGCGGCGCTCTCGAATATAAAAATCGGTACACGTTACATGGTTGGCCGACTTATATAAAAAAATATTTACAATTATGTGTCTAACCATTTATAACTGTATACCAAACGACGTCAAAATATTGGATGGTAACAAATTTAAAAGCTCTTTGACTCACTGGCTTCTTTACAACTGTTTTTACACTGTGAAAGAATTTAAAGAATTTTGTAAAACAATAATTTTAAGTACTTAATAAATAAACAAAAATTTGCACGTCTGCTTGCAGACTAAATACATTGTATCCTTAACCATTATTATTATACGATCTTATGTAACATGTATTTTAGCAAATAAATGATTTGATTTGATATGTTGTAAAAAGACGCACAACATACAATAGAATTGAACCTCCTCCTTTCTTAAAGACGGTTAAACTATTCAATATGCTCAGTTTTGGAGGAGAAAACGGGGAACAAGAAACGTCGACCTAGTGAATTTTGTCTCCACTCGCACGCCTCGTTCCCTTGTAATAGAAATACATAAAATCAAGCAGCACTTGCAGCCTGCAGTTGTAATCGGCAGCATCTTTAAGAAATAGTCTCTTTACACACCCTGCTACAATGGTCATACGTATTATAGTGCAAAAAGACATTGTTATATAATTCTAATGCCAATTTGAACTTTAATGTACTGCATTAAAGGCGATATCATCAGAAAGCTCACCACACAAGCATATTTACCCCTGCAAATCTAGTACAGCGTTGTCGTTACTTTGCTCATTTAGACGGGAACATTGTCAGTAGTGCTTATTTAGTGACGCTTCAAACACGCCCAGAATTACTTAGGGTTCTGTGCTACCTCTATATATGCAATACACGCCAGTGAATCTAAAATTATTTGATAGGTCTCTACCATAGTAGAAAGAGTGGAAAGTAGGCCATCTCCGGCCCAATCCGCGATATAATTACCTACCATACTTGCCTGTCTCAGGGTTGTTACTTATTTATAATGTATGTATATGCTAAATTTTAAATCAGTACCTAGAATAGGCAAGGGCCGGGAAGTTGCATTTTTTACTTGTGTTGTCTGGGTTCAGGGTTAGTGAGGTCGGTTTTACCTAAACGATGATGAAACCTTTCACGATGAAAGAAAGAGCGACAGGCGATAACTATGTGGTGGCGGAGCCAGAGACGAGCGACGCGGGGCATACCTACCTAATACAATAAAAAAATAAGTAGGTATCTCACTCATCATCAAGTAAAAATGATAGGTATGCTAGAATAAGTGACTTGCTTACCTTTCCTGTTCAGTAGGTAATCTAAACAGAGACAACAAGAATCGATGAATTATATAAACAGCCGAACAATAAGTTCTCTTTATTATTTTTTCGTATATTAAAATTTTTTCGTTTATTTAGCGGTGCCGAAAAGCCGTGACGCGCGATCCTTGTTCTGTATTAGCCCCAGCCTGCGCACTGAGAAACGGGTCGAGATTGTGTTAGAGTGTGCGTGCGGGACGCATAGATATTATGGCGCACACAAACAAGCCGCGTGCGGTACGTTTGTATGAAGATAACTTACTTCCCCACTCTTTCTACTATGTCTCTACTATGTTCTTGGGGATTTGATATAGATTTCTTAGGGTTCTGTGCTACTTCTATATATGCAATACACGCCAGTTTATGATGTAAAGTGAATCTAAAATTATTTGATAGGTCGCTACTATGTTATCGGGGATTTGATATAGATTTCTTAGGGTTCTGTGCTACTTCTATATATGCAATACACGCCAGTTTATGATATAAAGTGAATCTAAAATTATTTGATAGGTCGCTACTATGTTCTCGGGGATTTGATATAGATTTCTTAGGGTTCTGTGCTACTTCTATATATGCAATACACGCCAGTTTATGATATAAAGTGAATCTAAAATTATTTTATAGGTCGCTACTATGTTCTCGGGGATTTGATATAGATTTCTTAGGGTTCTGTGCTACTTCTATATATGCAATACACGCCAGTTTATGATATAAAGTGAATCTAAAATTATTTGATAGGTCGCTACTATGTTCTCGGGGATTTGATATAGATTTCTTAGGGTTCTGTGCTACTTCTATATATGCAATACACGCCAGTTTATGATATAAAGTGAATCTAAAATTATTTGATAGGTCGCTACTATGTTCTCGGGGATTTGATATAGATTTCTTAGGGTTCTGTGCTACTTCTATATATGCAATACACGCCAGTTTATGATATAAAGTGAATCTAAAATTATTTGATAGGTCGCTACTATGTTCTCGGGGATTTGATATAGATTTCTTAGGGTTCTGTGCTACCTCTATATATGCAACACACGCCAGTTTATGATATAAAGTGAATCTAAAATTATTTGATAGGTTACTACTTCATACTCGATGATTTGTTATATATATTTTACATTAAAATAATATTATGTCCTTTCACTAGTAGCGAGGATATTCCTGTGTAAAATTTTCTTTTTCTTTAATATAGCTGATAGGCTAGCCTTTGACCACATTTTCTCGCCTAATGGTAAGGGATGATGTGGTCGAAGATGTTGTGGCTAACCTAGAATTACTGGCTCTCATGGACAGCTGCCGGAACACACCGTTATGTGCTTGGCGACAGATTTTCTAGTCCTTAGTCTAGGTTAGCCTGAACAACATCTTCGACCACATCATCACTTACCATCAGGTGAGATAGTGGTCAAAGGCTAAACTACAAGGCATAAAAAAAAAAATAGGTATGCAGTGGTGTTTTAATATTGCCAATAAATTATAAGAACATATGCTTATATTCCTTAGAGGTATAATGCTGAATAGCGCGTTAAGAAATAAAACAAATAGTAAACATAAATGCTTAGAAGGAACAATTTGACTTACAGTAAAATGGCTCAGTAAAGCGATACCTCTTTATACCCTATATTGTTCATATATAGTCGCAAGCCGAATTTTTCCTTCTCATAATACTCTGACATGTTCTCTACTAGACATAGACAAAAAGTAAACTATATCATAAATGATAAAGCAATTAACTAAGTGAGCATAGTGCGACAGTTACGCTTTCTCGCATACATCTTAGTGTTACCACCAGTGATGTTTTAAATATCCCCTGTATCCCTTATACCTACACTTCCCTCATCATTGATTTGCCGCACATTTTGAGGGAAGTTTTTTTTAATGTGGAAGAAATTGGTAAATATATTGAAATTTATCTTTCAAATTTAAAAGTATAAATGATGATAGCCATCGTACGGCTGCAAAAGAAAAACATGTCTAATAATAACAAATATTTAAACATATTTTAAGAAAGTATTAAATTAATGTTTAAAAAATCACGTAAAAATGTAAAATATATATCTAGTGATCTAGAGACCTCCTGAGGATGCTTCGCTTCACAGGGAAACGCGTCGAAAATTCTTCCGGTTCTGCTGCGTGGCGTTTGTGACGCCACTTCGGCTTAGCAGGAAAATTAGGCGGAATAGTCAATATATATATTTTTAAAGTGCTTTTAATTAAAAACATGAAATATTTGTTATTATTAAATATGAATTTGCAAAGAGTAAACGCCTGAATTTATTGATTAAAAAATAACTACTCCACCTATTGGCACGAGTTTATAAAATACATGTTAAACTTACCAATTCCGTCCACAAAAGAGATTATTTTATTTATTGACGATATCAATTTTTTTCTTAAACATATTGGGTTCTAATCATGTGTTTAATTTGTAAGAGAAGGTCATGTTGAACGTTGTTCGTATATTTGTTTTATGTTTAACTAATCGCCTGATTTTTATATGTGGGAGCATGGTACAACGAATTTATATTGTTTTTTCATATATTTAGTGTTTATGTACCCCGTCTTCAATAAATAAATAATCTCCTTTAAATCCAAAAAATAAATTAAATACCCTTAAAGCATTATGTAAATGCAATATTAGATACGTTCAAGCATTTGAGGCCAAAAATTATGACCTGGATAATTTTTTAATCAAATGCTTGAACGTATACCCCCCTTTAGATCTAGTGCCACTACCAAACATATAGTTTGACCTGTTCAGTGACATCCAATTTTTTTTTCTCCATCCCTCGATACCCCGGCCTGCTGCACGCCCACCTCCATGTCGTCGACGAAAAAAAAATATATAAAAAAAAAACATACACATTGATTCTGCATCGTGTTTATGTCGTGTCGATGACTGCATGATGTTCCAAATACGAATCGTTGTCATTTAATGTGTATGCTTGTATGACAAACAAAAAATTGGATTTTGACGAGTGTAGAGGCTAAAAAGCAGCAGAAAAGGGAAGCCTCTCAGCGCAAGAGCCTGTCCGGTAAGTTATCCTTTGCTATGCCCCGCTTTTTAAATCTTCCGTACACTGAGGGCCAGAGTTAAGTATACGCCAATATATTTATTTAAAAAAACGGTTGTGCTTACTATGTGGCTTCAAAGCTTATTGTTATGGGAATATGGTAGTTAACCTGTCCTTTAGTGTACCTTTTTTTATAATTAATGTACTTTTTATCAGTAGCAAGTGTAGGGAATAGATTGAAGTAATGTTTGATATATAACCCGCACTAAAATGTAACTAACCTTTTTAATTACACTTCTCATGTTCATTTAATAGCATTTTAGATTTAGCGTAGTGGTAATCATTGTAGTTAACTTCTTATTAACTTTCACTCTATAGCGGTATACTAACAGCGATATTGTTTTTTTTCCTTCTACGAAACGCGAGCTACTCAGTTAATTTGATTAATCTGTAATCACTTGAAATAATGTTTTTTCTATTTTCAGTTTGTTTATTTTTTATTTGATTGAAATGTAACACTCGCAATTTTACTGCACCACGTAATTATTTAATTGGATATTGTGATTTTTTTATTTTGTCCTCAATTGTAAACATGCCGATAGATTTGAGGAAGTTTTTGTGGCATTTTTTAAACTATATTCAATTCACACAGATTCTGAAACTTTAACTAAAAAAATCCCAAATAGACTTTTTGAATACTTTTGTGAATGTCAATTGAGTAACCTCAATTGACATTCACAAAAGTATTTTGATTAAGTCCAAAGTTAAAAAATATATTTAAAAAATCTTTTTAATTTTAATGTACAAATTTCTGTGAGGCTCAAAAACTAAATTTCAAGAGAAGAGTCAATACTTACTATTTTATTGAAACAAGACCTTTGAGTCAGGCAATTATCTCCACCACTAAGTTGACCCGTACGAACAGGCGAAGATGACGTCACCCTCCCTGCCTCGGGTAACAGCCACGGAGCCAACCATGCACGACCTGACGATAACCACGTACCCGCGCCACCTGCTGATAAACCAGCTGAAACCAGCCACAAGAAGGAAAAGTCCGTGTTGCAAGCAAAACTCACCAAGTTAGCTATTCAGGTACGGTATAGACATCACCGTAGATTTTAGATTTTCTGAAATCGGTAGTGACCTCTTTCTTAGCTTCCGCATTGGACGATATCGACTATTTCTATTGTTATAATTATCTACGATGCGCATGGGTTAAACACGTATAGTACCACCAACTTAACTGTGCAGTTTTCGAGGGCGCTACTGGTCAAGGAAATCAACTATAAACTGTCACAATTTGAAGGAATGTTGTAGTTCTTTTTTCTGCCGCCTGAACAGATAAGTTGGTGGGACTGTAGAAGAGACTACATAGCTGCTGGCAATTATGTAACTGTCAATTACTTACGAATAAAAGGCGTTTGTGTATTTACGCCATCTAGCGAAAAACACCTAAAACGAGCTAGGAAGATGGAGCCGGACGAAGTCTGCTTCTAAACTCACCCAGGGTTTTCCTGTATACGTATAAACACAATATAGAGGGTTTACGTAACTAGGGATGGGTGCGTAAAAGGATATAGCGAGGTTGACACGAAATACACGGATGTTGCAATTAAAATAGGTTTAATTAGTTTTAGTTAAATGGTTTTGGTGGTTCTGCCGTTTTCCAAAAGTCGAAAGGTTGAAGCAAATATTGGTAGCTTTCTAATGAACGCTCCCGTTATCTCTTCGAATGCTAAGTGATTCCAGAGTTTCAGTTAGTTCAGGATCGTCAACAATTCTGGTGATTCTTTGCTGTCGAAAGCGATTGCAGCCTCAAAGTCAAAGTCAAAATAATTTATTCAATTTAGGCGTCTACGACGCTCTTATGAAGGTCAATTACAAATTTTAGTATTGAAATATTCTACTTTGTACTGCCACGTTCAGCAAATAAATTGTATAGAGCCACTGCGAGAAGAACGGGCAAGAAACTCGGGGCCATTATTTTAAACATCTTCTAACAAAGTGTTACATACTTACAATATAATAGAGTTATTACAATATTTGTTTAAATTATGTAGGTGACAGGCAATAGCTTGGCAGAGGCGGAATTGTCCAGGCATTTTTGTCGTTTAAGTTATCAGAAACTGTGTAGTAGGATTTTTCAATCAATATGTTTTTCACGTGCAACTTGAATTTCCCTTCTGTAAGCATTGTAATATGTTTGGGAACTTTATTATAAAACCGTACACAATTACCTAAGAAGGACCTTTTATTTGTCTTTGCTAATCTAAAAGACCTATATGTATAGGTAGCTTTCTAATGAACGCTTCCTCCACACAGATCGGTTATGCCGGCTCGACCATCGCCGTTCTAACTGTCATCATCTTAATCATCAACTTCTGCGTGCACACGTTCGTCATCGAAAAGAAACCATGGAAGGCTACATACATCAACAACTTGGTGAAGCATCTCATCATCGGTGTCACTGTACTGGTGGTCGCTGTGCCTGAAGGTCTGCCGCTCGCTGTTACACTCTCACTCGCTTATTCCGTCAAGGTGAGTTAATTTCCAAGTTCAGATTTTTTTATAGCTGATGATGTGGTCGAAGATGTTGTTTAGGCTGACCAAGAACTTAACAGTTCATGTCATGTTAGCTCTAATGGTTAGAGCATACTCTGGCTCGCGGTTTCGAATCCCGCACATGACTTAAATTTTTCCTATCGTATATTTGTGATTTTGTAATTTAACAGTTCAGTTTTATTCTATAATTCGCGCCTCTGCTATCGTTCTTAGTAGCAGAATTGGGAATTATTTTTTTATAGCTAATACTTTATAGTAATATTTTATCTCACGTAATGATAAGTGATGGTGTGTTTATAAGATGTTCCGGCTTGCTTAAAATTACTGGCTCTCAAGGAGAACTACCGGAACACACTTTTAGCGAGTTATATAATAACAAATTTTCTTTTCATATATTATTTTTAGTAAAATTAAATAATTTAACGATTATCACGAAAACAAAAGTGAAATCTTGCCTTTTTTGTTCAAATTTGAACTCCTACCCCATAACTACTCACCTAATCCTACCTAATAAAATTTTTTTTTATATATATAACTTTCCCATAATGTTCAGTCTATGTTCTACTAAATATCTCATTTTCATTTTACAAATAAAACCTAATTCAACTCCAAATTCATTCCAGAAAATGATGAAAGACAACAACTTGGTACGCCACTTGGACGCATGCGAGACAATGGGCAACGCGACCGCCATCTGTTCGGACAAAACCGGAACTCTCACCACCAACCGGATGACCGTAGTGCAATCGTACATCTGCGAGAAACTGTGCAAAGTGACGCCTAACTTTAGGGACCTTCCGCCGGAAGTGGCGGAGACTATGATTGAGGGTATCTCGGTGAACAGCGCGTTTACTTCCAGAATCATGGTGAGTTATTGTTATTTTTTTTTTTTCGCAATCTCAAATCTATTTGCCGCTTAGAAATTATTGCATCCGATGGTTTAAAATTACAGAAAACTTTGCCCCATTATAAATTCACCAACATTGAAAACAGACTAATCTGATGTTAAAAGGGTTTTCGTTAATGTTAATCAAATATAACAGATATCTGAGATTGATGAATCTAAGTAAACATTGAAAGAGGTCAGGTAAACTACCAAACGAGCTTTTAACTAAAAAGTTCAGCTTAAACGAGTTCAAACGTGGACTTGATCTCGGTTCACGTCAAAAATATTTCACCAGTAACATTTTTAACCACTTTTATTTTCCATGACAACAAATGTTGTGATTACTATTATACCGGATAGCAGTCACGGTGTTTGGTCGTAATCTCCGACCGGTGTTCGAGCAGTAAAGATCATTCTCAAGGAATGCGGGCAGCATCGAGGGCTGCTAGACGCGCACTGACACAGAGTGCGCGTCTAGTAGCGATAATAGGAAATAATTATGTCAACTCACGTTCGTTTTTATGAAAATGTTGTGATTGGTGAAACGTAACGGATCTTCTATTCTAGGCTGCAATTTGTCAATGAGACTGACAGCTCCTGAACGCGTTTAGTTGAGCTATACGTCGAAAATCGGGCATTTGGATGTTAATCTCGGTTTGAAACTTTGAAACAAATTATGTTCCAGAATTTTAAATTCAGGAACATAATTTATTACAAACTATTGAACTGCGTTTAAACTTGAATTGATCGCATGCAGTTTCATTCACAAAAACCCTAAGGGGTTGTTAGCATTTTACCAATAACCCAGTATAAACTGTTTTTGGTCTGACTACAATTCTATACAATGTTCTACATAAAATGATTTAGCATCGTAATAGCCTTAATAATGGAATTCCAGCCATCGCAAGACCCGACCGGACCCCCGATGCAAGTGGGCAACAAAACTGAATGCGCGTTACTCGGGTTCGTGGTCAACTTGGGACAGAGCTATGAGGCGGTGCGAGAGAGGAACCCTGAGGAATCCTTCACGAGGGTGTACACCTTCAACTCTGTCAGGAAAAGCATGTCCACTGTCATTCCTTTCAAGGGGGGATACAGGCTCTACACCAAAGGAGCCTCTGAGATTGTGCTCAAGAAGTAAGTACCATTTTTACCGATTTCAAAAAAGGAAGAGGTACTCAAATCGACTGTATATTTTTTTGTGTTACTTCATCAATTTAGACGGGGTGAACCGATATAGATGATTCTTTTTTTCTTTGAAAGCTGATGCTTGCCGTGTGGTCCCATTTAAATTTCATCGGAATCGGTCAAGCTGTTTTTGAGTTAATCCAATAACTGAAAAGTATTTTCCTATCTTGATGATATAGTAATTGACAGTGAATGACAATCGATCCCATTAGTAGCAAGGGTCACTAAAAAGGGTGAAAAAAAATGGAACCGACTTTAACACTCAAATGTGTGGAATAGCTTGTGGAAGTCGGTACCATGCACACAATATTGTGATAATAGGTACTTTTGAACCATCATGGTACCGACTTCAACAAGTTGTTTCACACATTTGAGTGTTCAATTTTTTGGTAAAAAATGTTTGTATACTTTCTTACTTTCCGGTCGTAAGGAGAGAGATCCTTCACGAGGATCAAATCACGAGGTTCAGATCTTACACTAAGTAATCATCTGAGATTACTCAAGAAGTGAGTATCATTTTGGATAGTTTTTACTACTAGGGGTTGCGTAGCGTAGAGTGGTATATATGAGAGGCATTTATTACGAGACTTAGAAAACCTCTGAGATTGTGCTTCTTACTGAGAGTTTTCTCTCGCGAGAGTCTACACTTTCTCGACACAAGTGCACTAAAGGGTCTCTGAGATCGTGGTGGAAAAAAGAGTATGATTTTCGACTGATAATGCAAGACATAAAGGTTTCGTGATTCCCCTGTTGTGCACCAGATGTGCAGCAGCAAATTTTTCTCTTTGCCGGCTCTTACGAAGTCCAAAAGGGGGTACCCATTTTGAAATATATTGAATAGGGTTGTATCTTCGTTTTGTTCGTGACCATTATAGTTTTCGGTTGTTCCCAGATGCGCGTTCATCTACGGACACGAGGGTAGGCTGGAGAAGTTCACGCGAGACATGCAGGACCGGCTCGTGCGGCAGGTCATTGAACCCATGGCCTGTGACGGACTCAGGACCATCTCCGTTGCGTATAGGGACTTTGTGCGCGGGAAGGCTGATATCAACCAGGTAACATTGGAAATTATAAAATATAACTCATCTTTAACAAGCAAAAGTACAAAAAATGCATAGTAACAAGAACTAGGATGTGATTAACCAGTTCCAATTTTAGGTTTTCCCTGTTTACCACACCATCAGGTGAGATTGTGTTCAAAGGCTAGCCTATTGGCAGCAAAAAACACTTTGTCAGGACTATACTTCCCAAAGGGAAGGGCCTTCATAGAGAAAATAAATATACCAGGGGGCATTGCAGTCCAAACACCCACGTTTCCCCAGACATGTTTTGGTCCCATGTTATAATAGGTGAACCTATTGCCATATACCGGGCACAGTTCTAAACTCCAGACTGCTAATGATAATTTCTATTGACACTATTATAATATGCTATTATATAAGTATCTTTTTTTTTCAACTATTTATTTACTATTAAAATAAAATAAAGGATATCCACATATATGCATTAGAATCTATATATTATATCATAATGAAATAAGAATGTGCTGACGAAATTACAAAGAAAGGAAACATTTTCACGACCAGCGGGACTGACATGCCTGGCCCACGAAAACTCTAAGATATCGTGGAGTAGTGCGTCATAGTTAGAATTTATACTTTTGTACACTCTTAAAGGGTTTTTTTTTTTTTTTATGTTATTGTGACGGAACAAGCCCGAGGCCCACCTGATGTTAAGTGGACTAACCTCTGCCTATAACAGACGCATTTCGTCAGCGACGAATTGCACTGTGCCCGTCACACTGAGACGTCCAGATGTTAGGTCTCATTAGCCTGTAATTTTTCTGGCTCTCAAGGACTGCTGCCGGAACACACTGTTAGGTGCTTGGCGACAGATTTTCTACTTGAGGGTGGTCGCTAGCCAGGCGGGCATTCACAAAATGCCCTTCCACCATGCGGTGAAGCTCAAGCTCTGGGCGGGATTCGAACCATGGACCTGCATAAGCATTGGCTATGGACTGCCGTGCATAGCCAATGCCACTGAGCCATCACTGCTGCAAAATTAAGACTAGATAATGAATGTTACATTTGGTTTTAGGTGCACATAGACCAAGAGCCGAACTGGGATGACGAAGACAACATCGTGAACAATCTCACCTGCCTCTGCGTCGTCGGCATCGAAGACCCCGTCAGGCCTGAAGTGAGTACTTGGAAACCACATCTGGAACTGCTTTTAGCGCTTATTGTTCACTTTACTTTTCTTTCGTAGGGTACTCTTCTTTACTAAATGGTTATATGGGAAGTTCTAGATATTTTTCTATATCTTCATACTGCATTGATTTTTGGGGTCCCGCATTAGAAAACTGGACCCTATTACTAAGTCCCGGCACATTGTCCGTCCGAGCTTTCAAAATTAAAAATCTTTAGCACCGTCATATATAGCCGGTTGAAATTTACACAGAATATGTGTTACTGTGGCAGATTGCGTAGTAGAGAAGGGAGGAAAAAAGGTTGTCCATACAAGAAACGTGTTTTTTTATGTTTATTATTTTTGCTCTATCGTAAAAATTATAATCCATACTACCGTCAAAGTTGGTGTGATATGAAGCCTAATATCTTATAACAATAAATAATAACGGGTTAGGGCCAGTCGGACTCTCGGTACTCTTAAACTGTATAAAAAAATGATTTTATAGTTCTCTGTTGGTACGGAACCCTCGCATCGGTGAGGAAGTCGAACACTTTTTATATGGGAGGTACATACTGCCCTAATATAGATGCGAACCGCTAGTGGCTCAAACACCGCCCTTCTATTATATATATTACCAGCAGTAGCAACCAGTATTTACTATATACAGTATTTTGAAGCAGTGATGGCTCAGTGGCATTGACTATGGACTGCCGCGCAGCAGGTCCATGGTTTGAATCCCGGCCAGAGCATGAGCTTCACGGCATGGTGGAAGGGCATTTAGCGAATGCCCGCCTAGCTAGCGACCACCCTCAAGTAGAAAATCTGTCGCCAAGCACCTAACGGTGTGTTCCGGCAGCAGTCCTTGAGAGCCAGTGAAATAACAGGCAAAATGAGACTTAATAACTATGTCTCAAGGTGATGGGCGCAGTGCAGTTCGTCACTTGTGAAATGCATCTGTTATAGGCAGAGGATACCGCTTAACATCAGGTGGGCCTCAAGCTTGTTTCTTCACAATAACATAAATATATATATATATATATTATATATTACCAGCAGTAGCATTTACTATATATAATTTGTATAGGAATATAATCCACAGACTTATGTTTAATTTGAATTCCTCAGGTACCAGAAGCCATCCGCAAATGCCAGAAATCCGGCATCACAGTCCGAATGGTAACGGGCGACAACGTGAACACTGCACGTTCCATCGCAGTCAAATGTGGCATTCTGAAACCTTCCGATGACTTCCTCATTCTCGAGGGCAAGGAGTTCAACAGCAGGATCCGAGACAGCGACGGAGAGGTGTGTACAGTACCTACTAACTATAGGATAGTCATTGAAGATGACTAACAAGACAAGCAGTGATAGCAGTGTTATGGTAGCCTATAGACAGTCGTGCCGCAGGTCAATGGTTTGATCCCCAGTGCTGGCTTGAGCTTCATCGCGTGGTGGAAGGGCAGTGAATGCTCGCTTGGCTACCATTCTCAACCAGAAAGTCTGTCACCAAACACCTAACAGCGTGTTCCGGCAGCATACCTTGAGAAAACTAAGTAATTATAAAAAAAAAAACAGACACATGAGACTTGACAACTGTATGTCTCAGGGTGATGGGCAAGTTTGTCAATTGTGACGAAATGCATTTTTTTTTATGCATCATAGGTAAGCTTTTGACCACTATCTCACCTGATGGTAAGTGATGATGTGGTCGAAGATGTTGTTCAGCGTAACCTAGAATTACTGGCTCTCAAGGACAGCTGCCGGAACACACCGTTAGGT
The DNA here is from genome assembly GCA_963890685.1 of Plagodis pulveraria. Lineage (NCBI taxonomy): Eukaryota > Metazoa > Arthropoda > Insecta > Lepidoptera > Geometridae > Plagodis > Plagodis pulveraria. The sequence goes on from OY982975.1 coordinate 16,596,349, forward strand.
GTTTTGGCGACAGATTTTCTACTTGTGGGTGGTAGCTAGCCAGGCGGGCATTCGCAAATTGCCCTACCACCATGCTATAACGACTGCCATCCTAAGATAACAACTGGGACCGACGGCTTAACGTGCCCTCCGAAGCACGGAAGTGCTCAGTAGTAATGTCACTAGCGGTCACCCATCCAACTCTAGACCGCTGGCGACGTTGCCTAACTTTGCTGATCGGTTAAGAACAGCTAAGTAAACTTCGCTACGAAACTTCGCTCGCGCTTCAGCATCTGTTATAGTCAGAGGTTACGGTTTAGTGTGCCTCGTGCCTGTTCCTTCACTATACCACAAAACAATAATGTCAACAGTCATAAAACGTATCGACCGTTGGTGGCCTAAAGGCTGCCCAAATGTTATAACTCACTCTATTTCATTGTATTATTATTAGAAATGATTACTGCTTAAATGGAGCAAAATACGTCAAGATCAGTTGTTGATAAAAAAAATATAGGCCTGTTTTTTGGCGCGCTTAATTCAGGGGCCCTTCGTAATTCGGCTTATGCTTGTTTTACTGTATTTACAAAGCATAGTTGATGAATAAGACATACCAATATATTTGCTCTTCTCTACCGTCGTGTAGAAGATCTAATTCAAATCATTTATTACGCAAAAACATGGGTGAAATAACAAAGGGTTGAAAAATATATTATAGAGAAAGTGCGACCTATGGGTATGCGAAAATGATATAACATTATTATACACATAGAAATCTAAAAATTATAAATTATATGGTGATACGCAATTCTAAAATATAAAGTCACAAATTCTTTCTAAGTATGTCAAATTGAAAAATAATGCGAATATAATAATCAAATTCTAATATTATGTACATGTCAAATAAATTCTATGTCTATCTTATCGTTAAGAAAGTCATCAATTGAATAATATGTTTTGTCAAGTAAAAAAATTCTTAGTTTACATTTAAAAATATTATAACATTGGACATCTTTCAATTCATCTATCGCCGGCACCTCCGGTTGTTGTCTTGCGAGCCAGTAATTCTAGGTATAGCCTACCACATCACGAGTTTCTAGCCCATGCTTCTCACACCGACTCTATATATAAGTCTATACCATTGCTAACTTATGGCATTGCAGCAGAATGAGTAGCTTTCCATTGTTTTTCCTACTACTTTTACAGATTCTATTGGATTTAAAGCACTTTACCATGCAGATTTCGAATGATAAACAACCTTTCCGAGCTAGTGAGGTGAAAACATTGTTTCCCATCAACTTAAAACTATCAATTACAACGTTTTGTTTATCTATATATTCTTTCACAGGTCCAACAGCATCTTCTCGACAAAGTGTGGCCAAAGCTGCGCGTGTTGGCCCGTTCATCCCCCACCGACAAATACACACTCGTCAAAGGAATGATAGAATCGAAAGCGTTCGACACGCGCGAAGTGGTCGCTGTCACCGGAGACGGTACCAACGATGGACCTGCGTTGAAGAAGGCTGACGTTGGTTTCGCTATGGTGAGTCTCTTTCTCTTAGTCCGTTCGGATAGCCTATCGGTGCCAATAATAACACACACAACGCTATAAATGATCACACGGGCCGTTCGATTTGGGACTTCGTGAGCAAAAATATCGTTTTCGCTCACCGTTCGGATAGCTTTGAAAACGCTATAAATGACAGAGACAAGTGATATTTTTGACCCATGTCTTACCGGGGGTCGTTGTGATCGTTTTTTGACAACTGCTGGTTTGACAGTTGTATTTGGCGCGATTGAAGAGTTTCACAAGTTTTTTATATAGGTAACTAGCAGAAACCATTAACAAAGAAATAAGAATAATATAGTACCTACTTCTTTTGTTAATTTTAGAGATTGATTCCATGTTTCGTTCTGTGCAAAATTGTTAAAATATTGTCGGTTGTCAAAGTATGTTTTAAGCCGTTCGGATAGCATGCAGTAATTGGTGGTCAAAAATAGCAAAAGCTTCTATTCAAACGTTATGCCACTTTTGAAACTGCTATAAACGCAATCGAGCCAAAACGAACGCACCTTCTCTAGGTCTCGGGATATAGATAGACAGATAACACTTGAGACACCATTAGAAAAACTATTAAATACGATAACATTACAAAATACAATTGAGTGTAACAATAGGCGGTCTTATCGCTTAGAGCAATATCTTCCAGACGACCTATAACTGGAGGACTAGATTTTACTCAAAATACACGGACGGTGGTATTCATAATACAAACAAAATACTGACATAGAAAGCATCTAAAATATGTACGATTATAAATAAAATTGAATGAATACAATTAAATTAAGTAGGATTACCTATTAAGGCGGTGAAGTGATAAATATCTTTACTTAAACAGATTTTTAGGAAAATGTATTTAGTTTCAGCAGTGAAAATTAATATTATTTTTTATTCTTGATCACATTATCTAAGGCTAAGAAAATTCCGAAACACCTTTCCTTAAAATTAAGAAAAGTTACATTTTCTATTTACGTTACTAGTTTTGTGTTATTAAGCTTACATTCGGATATTACCTAAACTGATCGTGATTTCAGCATCGCTGCCTCTCTTTCACTCCGACGCAGTCCGATAGTGACCAATTTCAGCATATGACAGCGTCTTAAGATAATTTTTAAGTAAAAAAGATATTTTTGGCATTGTTAGGGCATAAATGCTAGCTACCACCATCAAGTAGAAAATCTGTCGCCAAGTCCTTAACGGTGTGTTCCGTCAATTGTACTTGAGAGTTGACTATTCATGTTTATGCCTCTACGAATAAATAAAGTAAAGAAGTATAACTCTGATACAGTGAACGCTTTGATTTCGGCCTCATCAAATTCACAAGTAACAAAACACGCACTATTTTCCAAATTCAATTGGATTGGTTAATTGATTTGGCGCTTAGAAATGATTGCATCTGATTGGTCGCGTCAAAGTGATGTTGTCACTGCCGTCATTGCCTAAGGTCAAACCGCACTACTGCGGTACAGAGCGCGGCAGCGAAACGGCACGGCTCGGGAAATATTAATTTGTATGGATTTATAAATGGCGTAAACCGCACTATGAGGAGAGACGCGGTGCAGTAAATTATCTAGTTATTTCACGTTTAAATAACGTTTCAACAATTCATAAGACCTTACTTTAGGTTCTAAAATCTGTGTGAAATCGATCATTATCTCTGAAGAGTCGTAAAAAAAGAGTTTTTCGAACGAGAATTTTGTTATATCTTGCACCCAAATATAACACATATTAATTTTTCAGCTAAATCTGCTTCTTTGCAAGCCTCCACGATTATTTTACATCGACGACTTCATACATTTCGAATTTTTGCCATTAGTTGGAAAAACCGTTCTGCTACGCCGTATTGCTATTGTGAATGAAAAAGTCGCGCCACTTAGCTGAAGCACTGCTCTGCACCTCTGTAAATGCATATTAGGGGTGCTTACCATTTGAAGTTACATTCGCTAAAAACGTTAAAAACGATCACACTCCCAAAAAGTTGTTCCACATGGATCTTGGCGTTATTTTCGCCATAAACACTACATCTAATGTCAAAAGTGACAGAAGTGGCAAATTTTAGTGGCATTCTTAGCGTTCTTACCCTAAAAAAAACTTGTAATTGGCCCAGTTTTCAACTCCTTAGATTAATTTTAATTTGTTTGTAATAATTAGGCTGTAAGTTTTCCGATGAAAATAAAATAAAATAAATGGAACAGGGGAGAGCAGTTACAAACGATCACAGTGATGACTACCATAGATGCAGAATGTGATCAAAATTATCGAAAATAACGTTATTAGCGTCAAATGGAATATACCCTAAGTAGTGACAGCCGCTTCGCGACGAAACTCTGTAGTGCGTTCCCAGCTTTAGATACGCGTGGATGGCGTTATGCTACAATATGTAAGCTTGTTTACGTACTCATTTTCTATTACAGGTTTTTTCAATAAAATATTTTAGGTTTTTCATGCAATTTATTTCAGTAGATTGGAATTACTATCTTGGAAATAATATTCTATAATTTAAAAGTCGGTATGTACATATAATGCTCTGAATAAAAGAAATGGATTTCAAGTAGAAATGTTTTATTTAAGGCAATATTGATAGTAGGATATCAGAATTAAATTAGATTTTAAAAATGTCTTATTGCGTGTATTAGATGAATAAGTACATATTTTTTTTTTATTTTAACAAAATTCTGCGAACTATAATAAATACTTTTAACTACTACAACGAAAGCATTTAGTCAACCTAGCTGCCATTTCAGGCTTGCAGGCAGTCTAAGCACTCCAGCTGTCTACCAGTTGGCAGCGTGCCCAGCATACCCAGAAATATTTTTCTAGTATTCCATTGTACCAAATTAAGTAGATGGATTATATAAGTATACCTATTGGAAGTAACAATACCGCATCCATAGGTGTGACAACTGACTACTATCAACGTGGCAGTTGATGTAGTATTTATATGTTTTAATTTTATGTTTAGGTACAAATTACATTATAGTTATCTAGGTATAGATCTCAAGCAAGACAGCTGCCAAAATGACAGTTAATATCATATTTTACCGTTTCTATTTCATATTTTGGATTAAAATGACATAAAAGTACCTAGAAATTACTCTTACGTATAATAGCTATAAGACCAATTTTTATGTCCTTTGTATTCCAAAAATTAAATCAATACTGGGAAATATGACATCAACTGACACTTTGACAGTTGTCAGATCTAAGCCCTACTTGTAGGATATTTTTATGTCATTAGAAGCACAAATACTAAATTAGAAAATTGAGGACCTTTATCAAAGTTTTTCTATGACATTTGTAGTACATGTTTGACATAAAAAATCGAAAATACGAAAAAAAAAATTGAATTGTTTGCACAAAAACAATTGTCAGACTAACCATGTTCCGAAGTTATTTTTGACTTCATATAAAATTCATGTTGCATTAAACTATCCAGGGTAGTCAAGTATGGCTTTCCAAAATATTGTTATTTACTCGTTTATACAAGTTATTCCCGATTTTTTTATATCCGTATGGCTGCTCCACCATTTTACTACATAGTATGGTATTTTTTCAGAATTAAACAACGTAGAAGAACATTGGTAAATTCAGTTGAAAATTCCCGTGTTACAACCGCATGACTCGAACCCACACGGCGAACTGACAGCGCCGCGCGGTACACTTTTTAAGCCACGCCCGCTGCGGTATAGTTTGCGTTGTGTTGTTTTTGAGCATGAATTACATTTCTTTTCATTATTATTCGTAGTTATGCCTATTTATCACCTTCAACAACTTCATGACTTACTAAACAGTGAGATTGTGGTCAAAGGCTAGCCTATCAAGAAAAACCTAACATAATATATAATAATGAAATCACCCACTGCAAGGCTAATCTTCTGCCGGCATATATTGAATCTTACTTATGAAGTGGACATACAAGTGTATTTTCTTATTTGCTACAAATTAATATTTTAATTTAGACTATATTAAAACGGAAAATCTATACTCTAGACAGAAACTCGCTACACATCACACCCTCATCACTTCATGAACTCGAACATATATATTTAATATCACCCTTTCAATATTATTAATGTTGAACTATACGATAGTCTATGTACATTACTCACATTACAAACACCCTATTTATAGTTACGTCTTGATGAATGGAGGGCGTTGGGCTTTACTACAATTTTTATTCTACAACAGGCATCAACTATCTGACTATGAAACGGTTTATTTTAGCAAAAATTTTAAAAATAAATATATTTTTTTAATATATTCTATAGCCCATGTTCATCAGGGATAATGTACGATTCTAATGTTGAAAGAAACTTGAAAATCTGTTTAGTTGTTTTTATGTTTATTCGTTACATACAAAAATACAAATATTTCCTCATTATAATATTATTAGTAAGTGTAGTTTAAGTACAAATAGTTACATCCTTAAAGTTAATGTTTTGTAAGTACTTACAAAACATTATAGTTTGGGCCAACTGGTGATTTTGGGGCAATTGACAAATTGGGGATATTCTTACTGAAGTTTGTTACTATGTTAATGTTTATTTGATGTATTTGGTGGCCTAAGAAATATATCAAACAGTTTTGTGCACAACAACCATGAATACGTTATGCATTATGTCACCTTAATTGTAATGAAATAAGCGTTATAAGAGGTTCTGCTGTATTTCTATATGCACATTTTATGTTCCCAGGGTATCGCGGGCACAGACGTGGCCAAAGAAGCGTCAGACATCATCCTAACAGACGATAACTTCTCGTCGATAGTGAAGGCCGTGATGTGGGGCCGCAATGTCTACGATAGTATCGCCAAGTTCTTGCAGTTCCAGCTCACGGTCAACGTAGTGGCTGTCATAGTGGCCTTCATCGGTGCTTGTGCGATACAGGACAGTCCACTTAAGGTATTGCAAACTTCTAAACAGGCATCCGTTATCGGAAAATGACTTAGGATTATAGAAGAGAGCATATGCCCTCCTCAAAGGGCAGCAGCGAGCTGCTTTCCGTGAGCCATGGTGATCACTTATCACCAGGTAAATCGCCTGCTCGTTTGCCTTTCAACATAAAAAAAAACAATATATAAAAACATGGTATATTGAAACAACCGGTCATGTTCGATGGAGAATCACCATCGCAGCGTTTCGTATCCACTTTTATAATGCGAACAGCAAAGGAATGGAACAACTTACCAGTGTCCTTGTTTCCTGATGATTCCTGATGATCCTTGGCAAGCATGCTTCACCTTCGATCGCGTTGATGCTTTTCGTGAGAGGTTGTAGTCAAAAGTGCCTTTCTATTAAATGAAACAGTGATTAGTTAAATAGTAACTGTTTCAACAAATTGTATGTCTGGGTTTTTAATGATACCCTGATGTATGTCTAGGTTTTTAATGATACCTTTGGGTATTATTGAAGACCCAGGCAAACTTCCTACCTGAAATCTATTACCAGCTGAATTTGAACCTATTCGAACATTTACAAAATTGCAAAAATAATAATATTAAACTCTTCTAATAGTTTTAATAAGCATTATCATTCACTTGTGCTCAAATACAAACTTTAAAGCGCTTGAATATAAAAATACGTTTTATTCCGCTTACATAAACAAGAACTTTACGAGAACGAGAAATTAAAAATGCTAGTATACTACAGATATTATAGATTGTTAGGAAATAAGCTTGACTTTTAAGTAATTATTTAGATTTTATTACGTAAAAGACATTATAAATCAAAAATGTACTAAGTATTGTTTTTTAATAAATTATGGAGTATACAGTCTGCATCTTGGGTAATAAAGCGCACTGGGAGGCTGTAACACTTTGAAATAAAGAAAGAAAGACTTTGGCAAACAGGATAAATGAATGAGTTGCCAATTTTGGTTCTTTTTTTTGTAATTTTAATCGCAGATAATCAACCAGACTAATGTACTTCATCTGATCGGAAAAAGCTCTATTCCAAACCCTTAACTCTCGTTTTCATGTTGCCTTCTGCAGTTCTAAATAAATATTGTTTTTGATTGCAGGCAGTACAAATGTTATGGGTAAACTTAATCATGGACACACTGGCCTCCCTGGCCCTAGCGACAGAAATGCCAACGCCAGACCTACTGCAAAGAAAGCCCTATGGACGCACCAAGCCCCTCATCAGCCGCACCATGATGAAGAACATCCTCGGCCAGGCGCTCTACCAGCTGTTCATTATCTTCTCTCTTCTGTTTGTGGGTCAGTATTGTTCTGTCAGGATTCTAGATCATTCAGGAGCTGCTCTCAGACCAAGACTCATCAGGTGCACTATGATGAAGAATATCCCATGTATGGTGCCGTACCAGCTGTTTATTATTTATGTTTGTGGGTCAGTATTGCTCGTTCAGGACTCAAGGTCATTCAGGATTTCGCAGCAAACCCCTCAACCATTTTTTTACATGAGGGCATTTTATTTTGCCCGCTCTTAGGTGCTTGACGACGGATTTCCTACATTGGCAATATGACCTATCTTCATGATTAATAGCATCCTTGTCCTGTTCTGGTCCAGTACCAGCTCTTCACTATCTCATATTTTGTTAATGGCTCATTAGGATCTACTCTCGCATGAATCCTTTCATCAGCCGTACATTGGTGAAGAGCATCGACCTGGTGCTTCCAAAGTACCAGCAGGTAATTTTCTTATCTGCTGTGTGTTCATGGCTCAATATTGCTTCTTCGTGATATTAAATACGATAAAAGAATCTCAAACGCGTGTCATTTACTGTAGATGACTAAGATTGTCCCTTGTTCTTTAATTTAATCTTTTTGTTCGACATCTGTTCACGATAGTCTGATAAACTGGGGTTTTTAGTTTTTTTTTATGTTATTGTGATGGAACAAACTCGAGGCCCACCTGGTGTTAAGTGGACTAACCTCTGCCTATAACAGTTGCAATTCATCACAAGTCACAAATTGCACTGCGCCCGTCACATTGAGACGTAGTTGTTAAGTCTCATTGTGCCTGTAATTTCACTGGCTCTCAAGATCTACTGCCGGAACACACCTTTCGGTGCTTGGCGACAGACTTTCTACTTGAGGGTGGTAGCTAGCCAGGCGGGCAATCCCAAAATGCCCTTCCACCATGCGGTGAAGCTCAAGCCGGCGGTGGGGATCGAACGAGGGTACTGCGGCACGGCAGTCCATAGCTATTACCGCTCGGCCATCATTGCTTCAAATCATGCGTTTAACACTGGTCATATATCTGGTTTCTTAGAGTTGTAGTATATATCATCATATCCTACCCATATCATAGGTACTCTTGTTGGGTTGGTACAAAATGTTTTCTCAAACAACACAAGAATATATTATATGAAACGATCGTAGCGGAGCTTGCCCAGTCGTCCTTAAACCGATCAACTCGGTTTTTCATTTCTTGGATGGGTCACCGCTAGTGACGTTTAATGAGCGTGCACGTGTGACGAATGGCACGTTAAGCAGTCAGTCCTGGTTATTGTCTTAGGGTGGCAGTCATTATTGTATAGTAGTAGGTGCGAATGCCCGCCTGGCTAGCTACCGCTCTTATTTAGAAATTCTGTCACCAAAAAAATACCATATTATCACCTGTGTTCAGATCTTTGCCTATATGTTAAAACCTTCAATTCCAGGTGACCGACTCCTGAACATCCCGTCTGGTCGTGGACAGCAACTGAGCTCGGAACCGTCCCAGCACTTCACGATAATCTTCAACACGTTCGTGATGATGACCCTCTTCAACGAGATCAACGCGAGGAAGATCCACGGCCAGAGGAACGTGTTCCAGGGTCTATTCACGAACCCCATCTTCTACTCTATATGGATTGGCACTGCGCTTTCTCAGGTAAATTACAAGTATAAATGGAGCTTGATATACATTTTGCTCAATACAAAAACAAATGGTTTATTCCTTTTAATAAAATCGCAGGATAAAATATTAACTTAAATACGGAAGTTCTAAGACGATACACAGTATATTTACGTTCCTTGAGCAGACGTACTAGGTGAACTTGTGTTAAGTCTACTTAAAATATAGCATATTCCCAGAAAAACTTAGTACATATATATAAATTATACAATTATAGACACGCAATCCAAATGTATTAATTATTTGTGAATTGTAATAAGTATTCTATAGATTTACGTCTAATAAAACGAATACTATCTAAATAATCTTCTTATAGAATAACTACCTGAAGAATAACTTAGAGTGTAACTCATTAACACTAGAATGATAGCATAGAATATACCAAGTTACATATATTAAAAATACAATGGATTCATTTAGTTTTTAAGATAGAATATAAGTTTTTAACAATAATCTTAGTTCTTCTTCGTCTTAGTTGTCAATAAGTAAATACTTAAAGTGTAATATGTGTAAAAAAATGAATATTAAAATTAATAAGAAACTAACGGACCATGAATAATCACTACAGACATGGTCCGTACTCTTTTTAGATTCTTATTAATTTTTTCTCAAACATTTTTAAGAAAAAACATTTATATATCTATGTTTGTTTGTACAGATCAAAATTGTTGGTAAAAATTCATCACTATTTTCCTGTCATAGGTTAGAGAGCTTCGTACGATAAAAAATCCAGAATTACTACCGATTTCATACATAAACATTGTTAATATCTTTCAAGAAAAAGTAAAAAAAAAAAAATATAATAAAGTACATGTTTAAAATTTTATTAGAAATACATTGTGTACATATGTTTTTCCACATTATGACATTACAGCTCGCCATGAAAACTGAATCTGGTGGTATAAAATCTTAGAGTGAATGAATTGTGTAGATCTACCGTAGTGCCCTGGGATGTTTAGTAGGACAATTTTCTCTTTTCGATATTGTAGAATGCGAATCCGGGGATTTTAGCTTTGGCGCTTGAAATCCCCGGATTTTAAGACCAGTTGCGGTCCTCCCAATGTTTTGAAGGCGTATTACCAATTTTTTTAAACATACCGTTTGACAACCAATGTCATTTTAAAAAAAAATTACTTTCTTTACAATTTGCGACAATTTTTACTGAACTAAGAATTTGTGCTGCGGTTTTCCAGGTAATAATCATCCAATTCGGCGGCATGGCATTCAGCACGGCGGGACTGTCGATAGACCAGTGGCTCTGGTGCTTGTTCTTCGGCGCTGGGACCCTCGTCTGGGGCCAGCTGGTCACCTCCGTGCCCACTAGGAAGATACCCAAGACTCTCTCGTGAGTAGACCCACACCAAAAGACTGCACTTATTATACCAAAAATTTAATATAGCTAATAATCTTTATCAGTAAACTAGTAACTAAATATCTTTGTCGTAAGACAAGCCTTTGGATTATACCTAGATATTATGTAGCTCGTGTCCCTATAATATCAACGTGTTTATGTATAAATTAGAGATGAAACGGACAGTTATTCGGGCGGACATCGGATAGCGATTATTCGGCCTTAAATCTGACAGCAGAAATTATAACGTAGAAAAAAGTGGGTAGTAACTTGTAACGAACGGGCTCCTGCCCATTTGGGCGTCTCAATCTCTGGACGTGGCTGCGTATCTACTGGAAATGTGCGACAAAGATGAGAAATTAATGAAGATGGAAAAATGGCATCAGGTGCGACTTGAACCGGAGCCCTCGAGAACTGCTGCCGGAACCCACCATCAACTCTTAAAAAGATTTATAATCACGACTGTATATCTCCGAACGGGAAGGCAGTGGTGTCTTAACACCCACGCTCATGTTTTTAATTTCGTGTAATGGGGGGCGAGCCTGTTGCAGTCCAGAGGGCAATGTTCAGATTCCGTGCTGATTCTGAAAAAACATCGGTAGTTTGCCAAAATTTTACTTGGGGAGACTGTGTATACGCTTGCCTAGTTACTACGATTTAAAGTTAAATTTAGGTACTTCTAATATGTATTGTTATTTTCAGAATATTTTGATGATAGCCGGCCAATTTTTTTTTAACCACCATTCAAGACTTCGATAATCACAAGACAATCGTTTTTTTTTGTTTAAGTTATTATTACGAATGGGGGTAGTTGATGAATTCTTTTATTGTTTTTTTTTTTAACCGCCAATCATTTAGATGGGGCCGAGGCCAACCCGACCCAGAGTCTATTCAACCAGGGCCGGACTACGACTCTGATGACAAGAAGCCCCGCGCTGGACAGATCCTATGGATACGCGGACTCACGCGTTTGCAGACGCAGGTATGCATTATACAGAAATGGGGGGATGGGGGTTGAAAGTGGGGAATGGGGTGTGAAAAGGCGTGTATCGGGGGGACCCTTGGTCGGCTGAGTTGTGTTGGAAATGAAAATTATGTCAAGTGAACGTGCTAGAAATGTCTGAATCAATATAAAGAAAAAGAAAAAAATAGAAAGAAATAATCATTTGAATTAAAAATTGAACGTCTCAGTAATTCCTGCAAGTAGAATATTATGCAACTTATTTATAAATAATATTTGCAGTATGTGTCCTTCGCTACTGGTTTATTTCTCAATTACATTTTATTATAACTGTATAAACATATTTTGGAAAATTTAATATTTTGGCACACATTTCTCCTTGCCCGTATCCCGTGCTATGCAAATAGGGTCGGCATAAAAGTTATGTATTGTGTTAAAAATGACCTTGTCAGCTGCCTGGTTTCATGACATTCTGGTCTTTGCAAGTAAACACAACTCAACCGTCCACGGAAACATTTTCAACCTAATTTCAAAATCTGAAGTTATAGAATATGGGGCTTATGTGACGACATATCAAAACAATTGGCATATGTTAGGGATAGCAATGTGGGTATATGTTGATAACGTGTTATAATAACGATATAAAAATAACTAAATATCGTTATTATAAAATGGGAACGATATATTCATTTGTGACTGGGGATGTCAGACTTGAATATTTAAAATACTGTGAAGTACCCTGTTTGAAATAATAACGAAATATTTAATCGTTCTGGGGTTTTCTATACCTATCTCATACTAGATTAATGGGTTACTTCTCAGTATTTATGTTAAAGTTATTGGCCTTTATCACTTAACTTAGTTCTACTTTTACATGTCAATTAATGATTTAAAGTAATATAAGTGAATAATTAAATTGTTTTAATTTTAATTATTTGTTAAATGATAAGACCAATAACCTTTTCTGTATTCATGATAAATTATATTAATTTATGATGAATATACAACTTTGAAAAAATCTTACCTGTGTTACGATATATGTTTACTATTAATTTAGTAGCGTTATATCAGTAACATTATTAGTTAAATTTTCAAAATTTCTATGATAAATAATTAAGAGTGGCAGAAAAAAAATACTTTCGTACTTTCCGAGGGATAAGTTTTGAGTTTACAGCTGATATATACTATGATAATAAATATATACATGTATATAACTTGGTTTCTTAATGAAATGAATCTAATCAAACATAGCGCTGCTAAATCTCTAATTCGCACACATACAACAATAGTGTGCAAGTGGGAGGTTTGGAGGCGCCACTTTCGTTTCGATTTGTGTCTTTATTAAATCGAGCTATATATATATACAGCAAAGTCAACAGGTCAACACTGCGGATACCTTGGGCATCCTAACGCTAAGTTATACGATTATATTCTCCATTTATATATACTTTTACTATTTTTGCATATACAAAAACCGAGTAATACCATCATCTTCAACTTCAATACTACGCATCCATAGACTGATATCGTCATAGAACAAACTTAGTGATACCGCTGTCATTTTATATTATTATACACATTTTAATTTCCATGGTACAGTTTGTCGGAGTATTCCATAAATAATCCATTAAAATCAATTAAAAAAATACACAAAATAATTATATCTTCAATAAATAAATTTAGAAAATATCGATATGATCGTACGATTACTTTATAAACTTTTATTTCTTATTTTACGTTTTCCTTTTTTTATTTTCTGTATTTTATTTTCATTTCGATTCTCCTATTCTTATGTTCCGTTTTCGAAAGATTTTTCATTTGGAACCTTTACAGAGAAACACTTTACAAATAGTTTAATTATAGTAGTGATGCTATTTTATTTTTTGGCCCATGATTAACGTAGAATTTGATAGTTGTTCGGTCACTAATTTTGCTATAGACTGAACATATTAACAGATACACCTAACTATATATACTATACGAAATTGGCAACCGAACAATGCTAAACACTTAGATTCTTTTAGTTTTCCAATTTGACCTTCATTTATTATTCTCAGCTGCCTGGTTTCATGACATTTTATTCTATTTCCGACACGACCGAGTATTATTTCTTTTCTATTTTATATATTTCCAATCTATCCCTTATATATTCTGTCTCTGCGTAATGTATATAGTTTGTCATGAAACCGGTGGTCCCGGTAGTACACTAGTTAGCAAACATCGCGAATAACGCCCTGCATGTATCGCCGCAGTACCGTTCTATACAGTCTGACGCTTCCCGGATTTTACATATATATTATTTCATACTATATTCTAATTTACCTGAGTTGACTGTACCACCCCTTACCCCTATTCGCATGCTCTTTTTTAGGCTGTGACGATGTTACTTATCCCTCAAACCCAAACAGTTACTATGACTTCCCGATAGATAGTATATTTATAATATATTATCCACTAAACATAACTACATCGCGGTATGAATATGACTATTTCTATCTCTGTCTATCTTTTATTTTACTCTAAGTCATACTGACTGTTTGATTTTTTTTTTATTTCACTATTGTTTTTATTTTAATGTCTTGTTTTTTTGGTTTACTTTGATGAATAGTATTTTGCTTGTGAAACGCCAACCCGTCACCCGCTAAGTCCCACGCCTCGCGCCCGCCGTAAGCGTCCGCGACTAACACGCGTTGCCCATTTACCCAACATTATGAAGCAGTAACAACTTACCGACGTGTTAAACTCACCCATTTGTTTATTTTTAATATTGATTTTCGTTTTTGTATCGAGTTGTGTTCAGTTACTGCTGTTGGATATGAACGTTAATTTGAGTGTGGAGTGGATTTTTCTTGCAAAAAAAAACATATATAAAGAAATATAAAACACACGTAGAGCATGCCGAGTGTGCTCGTATACTAACACGATATTGTTTCCGGTCGTACCTGTTCCTTTGCCGTTGTGTTGTCAGTGTTTTTATGTTTTTGTTTTATTTTTTGTTTGTGATTTTTATTATTTTGTATTTTGTTGTGAATGTTGTCCCCATAGAGACGTGTGTTGTCGGGGTGTGTTGTCAGTCAGGTGGGTGCAAGCGTCAAACTGCAAGGTCTCATCATATAGAGTAGTGTTGCCTTGCGTTGTTTAACTACCGCCTTTTTGTGTTCATTTGCGTTAGAAACGTTAGGCTTGTTGTAGTGTCCATATTATGTAACTGTATATAGATAGACGACGCTCGCGTTGCAACCATCGCGGTAAGTATTGTATGTAGAAAAACAATTTTATTCAACAAAAAATATATAACAAAGCAGTGATTCTGTTCAGCTTTCTAACTATTTATGTTTTGACGATATAATTGTGCAAACGTTAAAACTTTGTTTGTTATTTTAATTTATTTTAATGTTACAATGTCTAGTGATAAAATTTAAATCAATACATTAATTTTTTCACAATAATAAACCGTCAAGAATTACTAAAACAATCGTGAGTTTGTTCCTTCTTGGCTCCCAAATATTTGTTTTAACCAAAACCCGAATAAATTGGCATGTTAGATGTTCTAGTCTAGATTAAGTAACCCTTTATTAATACCACATATACCTAAATCGACTAGCGACCCACCACCATACAGTGAATATGGAATTTGGATAAATACAACAAGTAAATAGTATCCTGTGTAAATACGCATAGCGATATAAAGCCACGAGTGGCGTAGGAGATTGGTTGAGTTGTTTAGTGCACATTGATCCCTTCCCGAGCATTCTTAGGTCCCTGCGTCGTGTAGGCTTAGTATAGTCGGCGATCTTCGAGGACATCTAAAGGCGATTCGCTCACAGTTTTGTTTCATTTACATTATTTTCTTTATTTGTTATCGTTTCGTTTGTCACTCTTCCCGAGTCATATTCATATTCGTTTCACGCGTACACAGGCCCGCATTAGGTCCGCTCGCATACACGCATCAAATGTACACGAATATACACTATGTTTCGGTTATTTTGTTGTTGGTTTTTTATTTGATTTGTTTATTCTATATGGGTCTCTGATTTTTCCGTGTTGGCCTGATTGCGGCTGGGGCTGATATGGAACTGTAAATAGTTAACTAATTATTTACTTATTGTATATAAGTGTATTGAGAAATTTAATTGTTGGAAATTTATTTTATATGAGTAATGCGTTTGACGTCATCAATTTTATAAAGTCTATATTAGACATATAATTAGCTTTCTTTCTTCCAAAAAATATACACTACTATCCTCCTTCATGGAAATTACACTTTCTATTTACATTATAATTATAAATTTACTTTTCCAATTATATTATAATTATAAGTTTACTTTTCCAATTATATTTATTGTTCTTTGATATTTTTTTAACTGACTATTTAATTCTTTTCGAAATTATTGTCAAAAATGCATAATCAAAGATTAATTCAAATATACACTATGCAATAAAAATTGAACGTACAAGAAGATTATTCAATGTAAATAAATTTGAATATATTCTGTTTTATATTGCTCAAAAATAACCGAAGTTTTGGTCAATTTCAACCATAACAAAGAATCAAAATAAGAATTTGGTGACGTCAAACGTTGCATTAGTGCAGCGTCCCATATCGTCCCCGGTCGGATGAGGCGGGTGTAAAAGCTAGGGCTGTGCCGTACGTAGGACGGGGTCGAATGGAGCGCCGAGCCGCGCGTCGTAGAGAGATGTTGTTGGCAGCCGAGGCCCGTGCTCGAGACCGAGGTGTAGTGGCGGCCGCGGCGGCTGGCGGCCCGCTGCGTGCGACGGACACTCACGGTACTCGCACACCCCTAGCGCGTAGTCTCCCCTCCATCCCTCCCTCCCTCCACTCTACCATGCCTCGGTGTCTGTGGTGCAGACCACGTCCTACCTCTACCTCTATACACTCCACGAACGTGCGCATTCACAGTTTACCTAGACAGCTCTACTTAACAAATATTATTCAAATCGCCAAAAAATGCCAAAATCGTGTGCTGAACCAATCGGTGCAAATATCTTTGTTTGAAAACGAGCCAAAGCTAAATTTCTTAAAAGATGTGCCACTAGAAAAGAAAAAAAATGCTTTTGTGTTTTTTACTGGCAAGAAACGTGTGGTAGTGATAGGTGTGGTTTGTATAAAAGCCAACAAGGGAAGGAGAATAAGGGGTAAAAATTGCCAACTGTAATTTGGCGCAGTCGGTAGGATTATCGGAATGTTAACGTAACCTGTTCTTTATAATTTTCCCCTTTCCACTTTTGTGATTAATCCATGCAACTTAGATGCATACGATGCTATACTGGATGAATGCGCCTGTGCACAAATAAAACAAACTATGTCGGGCCATTTGTACATGATTTTATGATTGGATTTGAATAGAGTCATTGTGTATATAATTTTGTAAAGCGTACAGTTTTTTTTTATATATGCACTTGTTTTTGTAACTGTCTAGTAAACTGTGGTATTGTACATCCCGTGTGCGTATTCGGTTCGTTCGCTAGTCGCACGCACATCGTGTATTGACGCTAACTGTACCACTGTTGGTGTGCAGTCAGTAGAACTAGTTTATAGGACTGTATGACCTCATGGCAATTGTTGAGTTTGTGTTGCAATGAGTGCGTAGTTTTGCAAGCCAAATTCAGTCGAAAAATAACCAACATCGTAGTCTACCAGTAGTACTGTATCTTCAGCAAGTCACAACATTGATTAACCCACAATTGTTTTTTATAGAAATATTTAAAATCCTTTAGTAAGTTTGTTACATGAAGCTGTGAATGGATTCTATGATGTTGCATTCTATTTTTATTATTTTTGTGCGTAATTGTGTGTTTCATCGGTTTATATAATCAATAGACTGCGTGTATGCGACTAGTCAGGTACCGAATTAGCAGAGTGACGTCGACACATCGCCTCTTCATATCTCAACACATGGTATCCTTTCCACGGAAAGCGTGACGACACGACGCTCGCAGTCGTAAGCCTTTGCCCTCTTATCCTAAAACGGGTCAAAGAGCAAATTTTTCGTTCTCAATGGGGTGTTGAGCCACCTCGCAACTCGGAGTGTCGTCAGCTTCCCGCAGCATATTCTAGTTCTATTTTCTCGTCTGGAATGCTCTCCTCACGTCTATTCCGGCCGTAGATTCGCCCCTCTCCTCGACAACTCGCTCCTTTCGTTCGTTCTCCACGTCCTTGGCACAGTCTCGTCCCGTCCGTTCAGCACCCTGTCTATCTCTCGACCGCATCGGACAACAGCCTCACCACCATCGTCGTCCGACTTCCATCGTCCCGCTTTGTGATGTTCTATTAGCGGTCGGCCACCTTCACAGTAGCGTCCGTTTTGTCGTTTAGCAGTGCGAGCATGCACCGGCACCGGCACAGTGGCGTCGGCGATATAGATGCATGTCGTAGATGCGCCGTCGCGTCGGTCCGAACTCTGAATACAGACGTTGTGTTTACGCACGACGTAACATCCACACCACACTCTGGTTAGCGCGCGTGAGGGCAGCGGGCAGCGGGCAGCGGGCGGCAGGCGTGGGGCGGTAGGGCAGTAGGCAGGGACGGGTTGGGTAGTGAGTAGCGCGCGGCACGTTGCAGCTGCGGGTGGTGCGCGCGTTCAAGTCGACGCTGGAGGACATGGAGGAGCGACTGTCTGCGCACTCGGCGGCCGGGCTGCGGTCGCGGCTGCGCGCGCCTCCCGACGTGCCTTACATCGACGCGGAAGACGTGCCGCCCGCACAACGAACAGAAACTACCATATTCTGAGCACTCCACCCCGCCTCCGCAACCGCCCGATGGACACTTCACCTCCTCCCGCTTTACGTTCCGCTTCGAACGATCGTACTTAACGAACCCGTCGCGCGAATTCAACGCGCTCGCGATACGCGATTCTTAAAACTTTTTTTTTCATAGTTAAGATTTTAAATTAAGTGTTGAAAGTTTTTATATTAGCGCTAGGTAGTCGATAGCAATAAACCGGTAGAGACGTCGGCCGCCCGTCGGGGGCTCGAGACCGAATTGTGCCTGTTGCGGCGCCGCTCCGGCGCGCGTTTACATTTTCGATTCACGTTTGTATGTAATTTAATATGTTGATGTTTCGCGATGTTAATGTTTCAATAGAGTTTTTAATAGTTGACGAATGCGCATATCTAGTGTCGGGACCCCCTGTTCGTATAATTAGGTTAAACGACTCTTTCTATCGAACGTAAAATGAACACTGCTATTTTAGAGAGAACCATATTTGTACATAAGTTAGATGAAACTTGAAGTCCTTTTGTGTATATGAGAGCAGTGATATTTTGGTAGCTATATGAGACAAAATTAAAAAAAAAACTTCTTAAAAGATGTAACTTTTTGAATCTTCGATTAATTATGAGAAACTTTTAATACATTTCAAATTTCGACTTGACTAGCTTTTTATGTAAGTAGTTGTATGGAGAAAGTATAATGTAAAAGAAGGTACTAAACTCCGGCAGCTTGTGTTATGTTCATAGTACATATTGGGACCACTATCCTATTCCTACTCGAAACGGGATACTGACTATTATATCTACGAACTATCGGTTACTACTACGAGTTTATCCAGAGTTTGCCTTCTTTAATATTCTAATTAATAATCTATTGTATTATACTAACCTATCAAATGAATTTATAATCTCACATTAAGTATACGCCTAAAGTTTAAAATGAAGGAAACACCCCACGCTTAGTTAAAGATCAAAGGGCTTAAAATAAAGGTGTATTTATCTTTTCAAAAATTACTAAATCTAAACTTGGTTTTTGCGAATGTTACGAAGAACTATTTACATTTGAATAAATTTTCAAGCAAATTCCATAGCATTTTCTTTTGCCACTCGTTAAGTATGGTGGGGGCCGCCCATTTTAGCTGATTCGCTCTATTTCAGATGTTAACGGTAAGTTTAGGTGTGACGCATAGGGGGAGGTACTTTGTAAGTATGCTCTGAGGCGGCGCAAATATGTAGGTACGACTCACGAATATAAGTACCTTAGAGCATGGGTAATATTGATGTTCTGCACGCTGGTAACCCCAGTCTATGTAATAGTTCCGGCCACGGAGCAAGGGGTACGTCGCGCCGCGGCCCATATTTGCATTCAATCGAAGGATGATAAATACTCCGAACAGATTGTAGATTAATATTGCATAACTCTTGATGCGTGGTCCGAATTACACGATGTCTTATTGAATACTAGCCATTTTGTATTATCATCGAATCTTAGCGAGATAATTATTACCTAATCTTAATTCAATAAGTCATTTCACGAACACCACAAGGTGAGATCGCGGGCCGCCATTTTGTTTTATATAATAACAAAATGGCGGCACCGACACTTAGTGTAAGTACTGATGAGAAATATTGTTTTGGTACAAATGTTGTTCTGTGTTCTTTTTATTATAATTTTTTTATTAATTTTTGCTTCGCATTTAAAGTGTGATCATGCTTATGTTACAGTGTTTTATGCATGTATACAGATGTCTGTGAGTATGCACAATTTGTATTTTTCCTTTTTTTTATTAGGTAGATGTTTGTATACAATTTCTTATAATAATGCTTCAAATGCAAAACTTTGCAGTATCGCCCATCAGGGTTTTATATCCGAATTTATTTACACGTTTTATAGAATGACATACTCCGAAAATAAATTAATCAATCAAGCATACTTGACTACAAAAATTAACACTGTATCTAGTATTGAAATTCAAAGTTAATTAGGTTTATAAATGTTTTATCAAAATATAATATGCAAGTTATTTTAAATCTCCACTACTACACCAAAATTTGTAGATGTAAGTAAAAATTATTTTATCAAAAATTAATAAAATAAAGCTTTTATAGATTCTTTCCACTTAATTTCTTTATAATATTAGTTAACTTGGTTGTGTGTGTACTTATAATTATTAAGTTCTTTTCGTAATCTTTATAATTATTTTTTTATTTATATTGTAATGATTACATACTTTATAATTGTTAAAAATCAACATACCGGCACAACCACTTTTATATTAAAAACTTAACTCATTTTAATAAAAGTATTTATTTGACGCAAAATTGTTTTTGTTATTTATTATTAATGTACCTTAGGAAAAAAATATTACACTTTTCACTCACTTCAAAAAAACTTATAAGTATCGCGAAGTAGCTCACATACCGGAATTTTTATTTTTTTTCTGCGTAGAAGTAGTTCCGACACGGTATACTTTTTACTATTTATTTTTCTTATATATTTAGTATTTGCTACTGGATGCCCTGGACCCCGACCCCGCTAGAGTGAATGCCCCTGATATAGTTGAAAGTTAGGCACTTTCTTACTAACTAAACTGCTTTACTACCTTTTCATAGTTAGCTACTAATTCTTCACACGTAGCATTTTGATACTTTAAGCTGATTTGCCTAGGAAAGTATTAATCCTAATAAAAACGTCGTGATACTTTATATTTTTAGTATCAGATTGGAACATTATTAGGCCTCATTTTTTTTGTAAATCTCATTAATATCGCACCTTTCTAATTAATGTTAATTAGTGTCTGCACAAAAAACCTTTAATGTAAGTTATTATTATTATGGAAAGGGGTTTTGTAAAATTTTTATATTGAGTTTCATCAAGCATTTTCAAACACAGTAAGCAAGCAAATTATTATGTGCAGAATTTTTTTTCTGCTATTATATTCCACGTTCCACTGCCATTTTTTATCAAGAGTAAAACATTAATGAAAAATGAGGCGTTCGGTTAGCACTTTCGTAGACAATGAGGCCCGTTTGGTATGGCACGCCACGCCAGTAGGCCGTAGGCACCACGTAGTCGGCGAAAGCAGTTTGGTTAGGTAGAGCGTGCGCGTACGTAGGCATACGTGCGTAGGCGCGTGCCCGATGCATGGACGACCGACTGACGCGTCCGTGATGTTGTTTTGCAGCAAAAGGCGGACATATTGGCCGGCCGCAGGATATTTGTCAATAATTATTTGGCGGAACACCGGAGGATCAGCGTGCAATCCGGGGGCAGCTCTCTGCCCGCTCTCAGCCCCACATCGCATCAGAGCGATGAATAAATAATGCCCCCAAACATTACTTAACTAATGGAGTCAAACACTCTGTTCATTTACAAAACAGAAGCGACAGATCTTTTAATAAGCTTTAAAAAATAATAAGAATCGTAGTACAGCGACGGTATGTCATATAAACTGCCATAATGACAAAGTATAGTAAAACCGTGCAACTTAATATAATTCAAATTCTAAATATGTACATGAAGTAGATTTGAGATTGTACTGTTTCCTAAAAACAAACATTAGGAGTAAGTTCGACAAAAATATATTAGAATATTTGCAAAATTATATAGATTTATGAATATGGTGCACCATTATTTAGATGGAGTATATTTAGAGTTTTAAATGAATAATCTGTTTTATACCGGATATATAAAAATACAAATAATTTTCGGAAATATATTATTTCTAACGATTATAAGTGAAATGTAATCTCTTTCTGTAAATAAGCTATTCTTCATAGTATCCTATCTTCTATTTTTTAGATGGAATTGTTATGTGTTGTGCTAGAATGAAAAAAAAGTATATAATACGTATAAATTCATGTGCCATTTTTATATTTATAATATAAAAATAATACAAATTCACAATTTGTGCTACTCAAGTGCTTTTATAAACGTTTTTAAATTTAAGGATGATATTTAAATTTGCTTGTTTATTATTTGGTGTTTTGTTTTGTGTATGGGAACGAATGCAATTTTTAGATTTATATATTTAGTGTGTCGACTTTTTGATATGACGTGTATTAGTGTTTAGTGTATGTGTTTGGCTCGTGGTGTGGACGTCTGGTAGTTTGTCCAAATAATATATATTTCAAATTCTACTCTTGAATCACACTATTGCCTACGCTATTTATTTTCTTCGATATTTCTATATTTATATTTCTTTTAGATTTATATTGAAGATGTAGTGCTGCATTTTAAAACAAAGTTTTATATATACAGCACTATAATTTTAATGTTTTATATTAAAACTTGCATGACAATGTTATCTATTATTCTATATTTCATGAACTTCTTGTCCTTCGTTATTTTTCCATACATTTATCTTTAAATTAGTATAATCTGTCAACACTTATGATTACTTATTTAAACTATTTCTAGCCTATGTATTTTCTTCTACTAACACCTCACACTTGACTTTAACCGCCTTGTCTTCCGGTTTTCTCCTATCTTTCTGATTATTATGTTTTTTTCATATACATTTCTACAATACCGAATATTATCAAGCAAATTTAATTATCGATAAATAATATGTTTGTGGTAAATAGCATTTGTTTATGTGATAGGTATATAAACTATACTATTTAAATATTATGTCGTAATTTAATTCAAAATTCTATTAAAAATGCACTTCGTGTACTATCTAAATACTTTGCCTGCTACATGAATGTTAAAACTAGTGAATATTAACACTTTAAAAAAAAACTTAAATTAATTAAATTTGTGTCTTAGTGCACAACAAAATTAGAATTAAAGGTCTCAACAGTTACGCTTGTAGGTATTACACGCCGTATATAGTGAAGCTGATCACTTAAAAAATTGAGAAAAGCATGATTTACCTAACTGAACTGTCTGTACACTTCTAACGCTTCTTGTCTTTAAAATTTAGTAATAAAGGTATCTATACTCCAAAAGTAACTTTGATTTCACCCAACCGCGCCACATTCGGAGAGCGACTAAATAAAGGTAACAGCAAAAGGATGTTGGTGTTTATATGTTGGTCCAATGTTTGTTGTCACGGCCGACGGCGACGCGGCGCTCGCCCAGGCCGGTTGTATGTCGTACGGTCTAGTTTCGATGTTAGAAACGCTTAGTGCTTTCACGCTACTAGACAACTGTATAAAGCATAGACTATGTTCTAGTTTGAATCACGTTACAGCATGGATTTTATGTCACTGCATATACGAGCTCACGCCATAGCCATTCATGAAAATAATTCAAACAATTAAGCTGTAATATGGATTGAAAGCTTTTATTGAGATCCAGATTCCCAGGATGACAGCAGGTCTGCAATTGTAAATTATCGTATATGCTTTGACATCGTGTATATATATAAATAGATACAACGCTTTGACTATACTAAAAACGCAGCTCAATTCAAAAATATAAAATAAAAAGGGCACAATACTGGGGCTCAAACATTGGATAGGATTGTTGTTATAGTTTATTTTGCAAATCCACGATTTTCATATAATTATCTGCTTTTGTAAATAGTTTGTAGCTTAGTGAGTAAAATATTTATTATAGATCTGGTATGTGAGCGACTACGTTGATTATAATATATTGTGTGTGTGCTTCTAGTCCATAGTTCGCATGAATACAGAGAGACACACACGAGTAATATTGAACACGTCCAACACACAAACACGCACAAAACACATATGATTTAAAAATACAATAAAATTATACGCTTCCACAATAACGTGGATCCCGAGATCGATGTTCGGTGTATAAATGTTTTATTATGTATTTAATTGTTTATTTATTTTTAGTTTTATATGTTGAAAAATATGCGACGGAGCCCTGGATGAATAATGTGTAATAGAAAAATGTAGATATTAAGTGCACACCCCCATGAATGTGCTTCTTAAAAATACCTCCTAGGAAGAAACCCCATATTTTATTTTACTGTGTCTATATCTATCTTCTTCCTACAATCTGTTCATTGCTACCAGAGGCGCACTGCTTCGTTATAGCCCCCTGAAGAACTTCTATTATATCTACACTCTGAAATCTCCACGGCTGTTCATAATAATCAACGGACGCAATTTTATACAGAACTCATTTAAAATTTACGAGTAGACTGCATCTACGAAAAACAAAATCGCAACTTAATAGCTTACAATGCAAATAAAAACAATTGCTAAAAACGTTCTGTTTTCAAAGATTATAAAATTGCGTCTAAATCCCCAGCACCGCAAATTCTATGTATCCCGGCAGCGAGCGAGACAGCGCTCATACCTCTCTCACTCTAGTCTCGTGAACCTTTTACTTCATGTTCTCGTTTTTATTTTCTTTTCCATGAATACCCCATTCACGCGGAAGGTGATAGGTGGCGAACTTCAAGAGAGATTGATCCCAGTGCCCTACAGCAAGACCTCTACAGATCAAGCTGTAAGAAACGAATTAACCAAAGGAGTTCCGCTGTTTCACTCACATTTTTATTATGTTACATTTTTGTTCGACTATTTTTACGTTCGTTTGTTTTTATATGTCTAATTACTCTGTCTCTATACCTTACAATTCTATATTGTTCCTACTCTTGTATGTTGTTGTATTGACCTTTTCATTTCAACAGTGTGGTGCTAAAATACAAAAATGTTTTTTTATATTAAATAGTTCATGGCAATCGTAAATGAAAAGGTCCATGTAACTTGCATGTTTCCTATACTCGAATCATCATTGTGCACGAATCCTGACGCATGCGCTGTTTATTGTCAACTTTTTTTTTATCCATAGATTTGGGGAAAATTTGATGGTCTTGGGCAAATATAAAGGATAATGTTTCAGCGTGTAAGTGATTGTACTAAAGGGGGTCTACGGTCTACAGACCAGCGGTCTAAGGGCACAAATGTTTGGGCAATGTTGTTTTATACAATGCAATGTTGTTAATATCGATGGATCAAAATGTCAGAGAGAGATGCAAATGCTTGCCTCCTTCTCTGGTCTTTATTATATTCTATGTGTTATCCATATTGGTGTTTATGAACCAACTTCAACATTTCAACTTTCAAGTATTTCCATATTGTAATAATTGAATTTTGTGTACAATTGAAGTTGGTTTTAAATTCCAATATTTGATTGTCTGCTTGTATATGGGTATGTTTTTTTATAATCGATGTTTTTAAATGGTTTTCTATTATTTAACGAAATATTGGTGTTTATAATCAACTTTAGCTCTGGGGATATTTTTTATGAATACTTAATTATTCGTTAAAAATGTGAGGATAAGAAATATAATTGTAGAAAAAAAATAGGGTAGGTATCCTAACGTAGAATAGTAGAATTAAATTGAGTTCGCAACCATACATGGCATAAGTAGTGAGTTATTTAGTTGCCACACATTGTGCACAAAAGATTCGTGGGATATGCTCTACAGTAGCTCCATCTATCGCCAGGGGTTCGTAACCATACCGAATTCATTTAGGATATCATTTTTCAAAACTAGCTTTTATTAGCTACAAGTTTCTATCAGGCTTAATTTTTTTATTCGTGTTGAAGGTAAATGATAAGGGTTTACCGTAAGCTTGCTTTGAAATGTTCGGATATAGGACAAGTTGGGTATCGCGTTCGATGTTGCTTATAGAATGTATACTAGGGTTAGAGCTTTGAATCGCGAAGTAGCTCACATAGAGAGGTCAATGTCTAAATGCAGTCACAGTTTCTGTTTGTTTTGAGCATGTAACACGGTTAGAGACGGCACACACGGCCACGGGCCGCTGGAAAACGGGATGTCTGTATTCAGAGCGGCAATAGTCCCACAGATGTGTACACTGCATGGCATGGGGCCGACCGACGCAACGATTCCAATATTCTGTGACTGGAATTTCGAATTACCTAACGCTTTCTTGCCTACTTTTTATATGGCTCGGTGTGCTTATATTTATGTTCATTTGAAACTGTATTATTATGAAACTGAATGTGTTTTATCGACAAAATTGTGTCGTTTTCGAGCGACTGGTCTTTTCATCATTAAAGTGTTAAAGACCGGTTTCTTATAGAACAATCGATAATGTCGATGAGAACATTGAACAAGTCCCTCTCTTTCGTCGCAAATTTCAGCCAGTGACGAAAAAGCGGGAGTTATATAACTCCAAAGTTAAATGGCTCTCGTGTTGCTCTGATCGTAACTCAAAAGGATTAAAGCGCAATGAGAATCTGATATGAGTTTCCCGCACATTCACATTAGTCCACGGCACGTCCTTTTGAGAAGTAAATAATAAAGAATTTGAGGCTGACATTTGAACTTTTTAATCAGAAAAAATGTGCCGATGTTAACTTTTAATGTCCTGCCCCTGTAGGTAGCGAAAAATATCGAACAGGATTTCGCGGTGCGACGGTTCGTTGTGGATTTCGCTATCCACAAATGGCAGATGTTCAATTGTATATGTGTCATATAAGGCGTATCATAAAAGTGCAAATGTCAGCTTGTGTCAGAGCTAGACGAGAGCTTTAGTAAGTTCGTAGCAACCTGTGAGTAACTGGTTTGGTTGTCGGGGGGTGGGTAGATCCGCGTGGTGAACGCGTTCCGGCAGGGGCTGGACTCGCGCGGCTCGCTGGCGGACGCGGCGCTGGCGGAGGCGCTGCGCAAGCAGACGGCGTTGTCGAAGCGGTTCTCGCACTCCTCCAGCATCGAGTACGCGGACGGAGGCGCGGGCGGGGCGAGGGACCACCTCGCGCCGCATGACCTCGACGTGGAGCGTCTCTCCAGCCACAGCCACACGGAGACTGCCGTCTAACCGCCCCCGCCTCACTCACCGCAGCCTCCCCCCGCCCCGCCCCGCCCCGCCCCTCGCGCCCGATATATATCAGTATTATAACGGACGCCGTGCGCGTCGCTCGCCCCCGAAGCGATCCCAGCCGACGTGTATATTTTTACGATGTTATTTGGTTCTGATCGATTGTGTACGCTTGACGGACTCGCGTCGTGTACTCGAGCGTGAGTTATATTGTTAACTAGTGTGTTTAATTATTCGATTGTTTTGAAAATATTTTTATTATTATTATACGCGCGCGACCGCGGAACGCGCGCGTCTGTTGAACAAATAAAAAAAAATATTGTCTAATTATTAATTTTAGATTTAAGCGCAAGGGTGAGCGAATGGAAAGTGTGTTTTTTGAAAAAATATAATAAAGAAACAAAAAATTCGCATACCATCGTGTCATCTCACGGAATGAAATGTTTTATATTGCTTTTGTCAAAGACAAGGGCGCGAGGCGCGGCGAGGACGCGACACATCCTTTTGTATAAAGTTTCATTTGTAGCGGCCGTCGCCGCCGCGCCGCGCGCCTCCTATACATACTTCAACTAAATTATTCAACTATTAGTTAAGGTGTTTGTTATAAATTTCAATAACTTTTCTTTTGTTTTTACGACCTTTTTTCCCTAAATCTAAGTATACATTTAAGTCATATCTCGAAGCGTAGACGCCTCAACTGAAAAGTTTGTATACAAGAACCGTGAACAGTATTCTTGTGTAAAAACCGACGTAGTCCACTTTAAACATCTTCAAAATGTTTAAAAATAGATAATAAACATTAAAAATTGTATAGCTGAAGATATTTATTTGTAATGCTAGTCTCTTATGAAACAATACTAATTATTCAATTATTATAATGTACTTATTGATTATTGATAATACTTCAAGTTTATTAAACGAGATATAGTCTACGGTGTAACGAATTGATTTCGGAACTTTTTCTCTATGAGCAATAGCAAGGCGCGTGCGCAGGCGGCGCGGCTGTGACGTGACTGGAGGCGGTGTGACGTCACGCATCGCGGCGTGCGCCCGCGCCTGCAGACATAGGCGACGTAGGATCGCAGCAGTGGCATTTTCAAGTTATAACGTAAGACATGTACTTAATCGAGTTAGTGACGAGATGTGTTGTAACGAGAGCCGCACGGAGCGGTCGCCGCCGCCGCCGCCGCTCGCCGCTCGCCGCCCACTTGTTTTTAGTAATTTATAAAATATATAAATAAATGAATCAAACGATCTAGTGAATCGGCGATGTTCAATTTTGTATAGAACGTTTCTATAGTAGCGGTATTTGAGAGTTGTTACGTTTTATTTATGAGGTTCGTAGTTAGGCGTTGTACTTGAGTTCAGCCGCTGCGTGACTAGACCCACTGAGTGCGACGGACGGATGGACAGACGGACGGACTGACGGACTTGTATATTGTACTATATACCTACTCACACGAGTCGAGTGGTGCGACTAAACTATTCAACAATCTTGTAAGTAATTAAGTATTAGCTTCGAATCAATAAAGCCTTTTAAAAAAATTAGTTAAAAAATGAAAACTATTGAAAGTTCACACAATGTTTAATAAAATTAATATTAGTTATGATTTCAGTGACTAGAGAGGTAATGGTTTTGTGTATTATATACTCTTGTTTCGTTGATATTCGTTACCGAGTTTCCCAAAGAAAGACATAAGTAATAAATAAATTAGGATGTCTGTACTGTTGAGGGCCCGACTGCCGAGAGCCG
Source organism: Plagodis pulveraria (assembly GCA_963890685.1). Lineage (NCBI taxonomy): Eukaryota > Metazoa > Arthropoda > Insecta > Lepidoptera > Geometridae > Plagodis > Plagodis pulveraria. The sequence goes on from OY982975.1 coordinate 16,625,320, forward strand.
CCTGCCACGGCGCGCGGCGGCGGGACCCTAAAACCTAACAAATTGTTTTCACGACAGTCTGCCACTAACCATTTTAGGTAATAAGTCCCATTGTTGTATTTTTCGTCTCACAATAAATGAAAATCTATTTTATTGTTTTTAACACTATCGTTTTATTTTAATCCCCCAATGAACGAGAAACTAATGAGCCTGTTTCGTATGGAACTGGAGTAGTCTCGATAGATTTTGTAACCTGCAATAAATACCTACAGAGGATGGATCTGGTGCCTCGGGCAATCTTTGAACATCAAAGAGATGTCGGTATTCGCAGTTCCGCCGCTAATAATAATTATGAGATCAAATATTAACAATGTACATATATTTGATACTATGTAAAAGGAAACTAATAAAACACTCCATAGAAACGTATCATCTTCCTAACCCGTAAGATCGTTTACTTGAAAATACATAAATGGTTAAAGGGGTTTGTGGACTATCCTGCAACTATAAGGGGGCGCAAAGGGATTTCTAGGCAAAAATTCCAAAGTTTAAGTGATGCCGTGTCATGAGCTTACGAATGATAATCGAATAACATCCATAAGTATGTTATAACCTCAATACGGTTGTGTTGTTGACACAACGACTAACTAAAGGTTTTGTCAGCCAGCAGTTGTCTTTGAGAGCTAGATCCCATTCTAAATGTAGCTTAATCTGTAACCAAATCATCATGGCTTTGAAGCAGTGATGGCTCAGTGACATTGGCTATGGACTGCCGTGCAGCAGGTCCATGGTTCGAATCCCGCCGCAGGGTTGAGCACAAACCTTCACCGCATGGTGGAAGGGCATTTTGCGAATGCCCACCACATTCAAGTAGAAAATCTGTCGCCAAGCACCTAACAGTGTGTTCCGACAGCTATCATTGAGAGCCAGTAAAATTACAGGCACATGAGACTTAACAACTGTACGTCTCAGTGTGACGGGCACAGTGCAATTCATCATTGACGAAATGCGTCATCTGTTTTAGGCAGAGGTTAGTCCACTTAACATCAAATGGGCCTCGGGCTTGTTCCGTCACAATAACAAAAAGAACTTACCATTAGGTACAAGCATCCCAGCTCCAAAATGGGCTAGATCAAATAGGAGCGTGGCTAAAGAAATGGAGAATCGAAGCTAGTGCTTCAAAATCCAAAAACAAGTCACATTTACACCACGCCAAGGAAACTGTCCACCAATTCTAGGTAAGCCTGAGCATCTTAGACCACATCATCACTTACCATCAGGTGAGATAGTGGTCCAAGGCTAGCTTATCAGCTATTAAAAAAACATTCAAACTGGTCAAAACTGGATTGTGCTAATTGCCCAAAATCGACCAATTATTCTATGATTACCGTCTTGAAATCGTTTAATATAAAAAATATGCTTTTAGGCGTACCTAAAGCACAATCGTAGGTTTAAGTCATGGTGGAAGGGCTTTTTTGAATGCCCTCCTGGCTAGCTACCACCCTCTAGTAGAAAATCTGTCGCCAAGCACCTAATGGTGTGTTCCGGCAGATGTCTTTGAGAGCCAGTAATACTAGGTTAGCCTGAACAACATCTTAAACCACAGCCTCACTTACCATCAGGTGAAAGAGTTTATATTAGATAGATACTATTTTCATTATTAATACTTCTATTCTGTCGCGTTCACCAAAAATGGTATAGAGTCACTTCGAGAAGAACAGGCTAGAAACTCGGAGAGATTGTTTTTATGTCTTTACTCTACTGGCGGTGGAAGCAGAGGTGGAATATTCCAAGCATTTTCTCTTCTAAATAATCACTAATTTTACAATAGACTTTTGCAATTAAAATGTATTATCTTTAGGAACTTTAGTGTGAAATCACACATTCTTAGTATTCTAATTGTGGTGGTGGCCATTTAATAAACGACCCAAGTTCTTTTCTAGTAGGTATACAATATATTTTCAAGATAAAGGCTTAGCAAAGTTAATATGTTGAAATATTTAAAAACTCTCTCAGTGATTCGCTAGAATCCATTCCATATATACCAAGTATTGCCCTCTTTTGCAAGATAAAGATGGTCTCTATGTAATATGGCTATTTTCTTGCTAACTGTATTTTTTTTTGAAAATCTGTGAATGGGTATCAAAATTCTATAAAAAAATTATGGCTAGTCTCCTAAGACCATTTCCGAGTAGCTGCAACGGATAAGGTACTTCCCCTTACTGCCCCGCTGAAAGTTTCCACCCTGTATAGAACTGCGAGTCCGTAACCTTAGTTCGAATTAATAATGTGCGACGAACGTTAGTGCGAAAGAATGATTGTGGTACACACTAACGATCGAAAGAATCGTATTGCGACGAACCTTTGTTGCGAACTAGTCTAGGGTAGTCATTAGATACGATTAGGTGCGACGACGAGCGTGCCCAGGAAGTTACTACTGATGACCACAACAACGTCTCGTCATGCACGAGTCGGGGTGCGTTCCGAACCTTGGTTAGAGCGCACTCGGAGTGCAACTTTTCACTCTAACGTCGTTCACAACCTTCGAGTAGAGCGTTCGGTTGTCACAACTGGACCGTTCCAAACCTTTGAAGGTTGCAACTTTTTAACCATAAAACGCGTGACATGTAATGACTTTGACGTTTATATCGTATTCTATCTGATGCGCTCACCCATATATCTCAAAAAATATAAATACTAATATAATTTCTTAGAATATAAAACTGAAATAAAAATGGAAATCGAATTTGTGATAGTGTTAAATAGCAATTATTATTACGATAATGATGTAAGTCTGTCAATGTCACAATTTGTTTGAGGTTATAAAACAACCGGTCGTTCCATACCTCAGGGTAAGTTGCAAAACAACCAAACAACGAAACAAATACACTCTGAGCCTCTGAACGCACTCTCGTGCATGATGAAGCCAAAATAATGGTTTGGCGCAAGGCAGTGTGTTAGCTTATTAGCAGTCTATTCCCGTCCTGTTTAACATATTTACCAATGATCAGCCCAGCCTAGCAGACATAGAAAGATTTCTCTATGCCGACGACGGGAAATACTACGATGAAAATAGTTATAATAGCCAAATCCGTCCAAAACCAAATCTTGTGCTTTCCATCTCCGAAACCGTCAAAGACCACTGCACCAAGACGAAACTCAAAGTAAGCTCCAGGAATCTAATTTCCCGTTTAACATCAACCACCTGGGGTGCATCAGCTGATGTTCTGTGGACATCTGGCCTAGCACTCTGCTTCTCAGCTGGAGAACATGCGTGCCCAGTGTGGCACCGATCCTCCCATGCCAAAGAAGTAGATGTTGCCCTCAATGAAACATGTAGGAAAATAACCGGCTGCCTTAAACCCACACTTCTAAACATGCTATAACCCATTGCAGGAATAGCTCCACCTATAGTGCGCCGTAAAATAATTTGCTCTACGGGGAAGCGAAAGCAAGAACAAGATTGTAGATACCCTCTTTACAACTCACACCTAACCACAGGCCGTCTCAAGAGGCGGAAAAGTTTTCTTGGCTTCACCAGGGCCTTTGCAGGTCACCCAAAGGAAGCCCGCATGGAACTGTGGCAGAACAGGTGCCCTCCCCCACCCAACTCCATTGAGCCGGCTGAAGAACTCCCCCCGGGCAAAGATCTGGCGTGGCCCACTTGGAAGTCGTTAAACCGACTTCGGACTCAAGTAGGTCGCTGCCGATATGGCCAAATGGGGTTACTATGACGTAGGAACCCAATGTAGTTGTGGCACATGATTACATTTTTGTAGAAATAAAAAACTTGTTTCACACCAAATTGACGATAAAATATACAGGATGGAAACTTTCAGGTTATCCGTGAAGGTTTTCCTTATCCGTTGCAGCTACTCAGAAATGGTCTTAGGAGACTAGCCATAATTTTTAATGGAATTAGGATCCCTATTCACATATTTAAAAAAAAATACATTGAGCAAGGAAATAGCCATTTTACACAACATTTTTTGATGCCAATCGATCGTGTTTCTAATACTGAGCAATAACTTCTACGGGACCAACCATCGTTGGAGTACTCAGTCAGAAATTGCAAAAAACTTTTGTCTTACTTTTTGTAAAGAATTTGTCTAACTGAAATACAAAAAATAAAAGACAAATGATCACGTAGAATTTTACACATATCAAAAAGAAGGCGTATTAATTTTCTTTTCTTATTAACTAACATAGCTTGATGATATTATTCTTATTTAAAATCTTGCAGTTTCTTGCCCTACGATATCAAGTGCTCGAAGTGACCGCCATTTTGGCGAATACATAAATTGATTCGATTCTGTACCGACCTAGTGGCTGCTGACAATTTATCTGTATGATTTCCATACAAAATTGTGGTTAGTGAGTCTTTAAGTTCTTTAACGCTATCGTATTGCTTTTTGTAAAGCTCAGTTTTTCAGGTAGCCCCACAAAAAGAAATCTAGAGGCGTCAGATCTGAACTACGCGCTGGCCAAGAAATAGGACCATATCTTCCTATCCATTAATCACCAAACTGTCAAGATTGTTTTGTATTTAGTAATAACGAGTTCGAAATTTGAATTGTTTTTAAACTTATATTTTATTCAGTCAACAAAAAGATCTCAACCGTCACTAAAAAAGCTTTTGCGTAAAATTTTAATTCAAAATCTACGGTAAAAGTTTTTTGCTATTTGCGACTTTTTTAGTACTCCAACGATGGTTGGTCCCATAAAAGTTTTTGATCAGTAGTAGTAACATCAAAAAATGTTATGTGTGAAATTGCTATTTTCTTGCTAACTGTATTTTTTTTGCAAATCTGTGAATGGGTATCAAAATTCCATAAAAAAATATGGATAGTCTCCTCTCCTAAGACCATTTCCGAGTAGCTGCAACGGATAAGGTACTTCCCCTTACTGCCCTGCTGAAAGTTTCCACCCTGTATAGAACTGCGAGTCCGTAACCTTAGTTCGAATTAATAATGTGCGATAAACGTTAGTGCGAAAGAATGATTGTGGTACACACTACCGATCGAAAGAATCGTATTGCGACGATCTTTTTTGCGAACTAGTCTAGGGCTATTAGATACGATTAGGTGCGACGACGAGCGAGGCCAGGGCCCCGATTCTCTTAGCTATTGAACGGCGTTAACGCCACCTAATCGCATGAAAATTGTAGTTTTTGACAGTACCCGTAGTCTGTCCGCTATTTAGGTTCGATCGCAAGTCAGTGGCTTGCTATCAATAGTTTTTGACATATTTGGTATGCTGTTAGCTATTTTGTTGCGATTGTGTTGCTACAGTGGCGTACAATAGTTTTTTGGAGGACTTTAGATAGAAAAATAACTAAATGATTTAAATATATTTAATTAATATATTGTTTGCTAGAAAACCACTGCATTGATGTTTCGACTGATGCTTGATTGATAGAAGTTTTCATTATTATTTAAGTGGCAAAATTTGCACAGCCATACGATAGCGACGCGATTGCTATACAACTGCGATTAGGAGCTAGAATTAGCAGACTACCGAATTTGGCATTAACAGCAGTTCGATCGCAGAAGCATCGAAGTAGTGTGGCGTTTGGTCAATAGCTAAGAGAATTGGGGCCCAGGAGGTTACTACTGATGACCACACGTCAGATACATCTCCTCTTTCGAAAAATCTGAGAATAAGCAAAGAACGGCAACAAAAACCAGCAAATCGCTTAACAATATTTATTTACATTCGATAACAGAGTGCACTTAACCTATTACATTGAATCACTTAGTAAACTTACAAGCTACATATTCTGAAAGGAGATCAGACCGGGAGGAGGCTCGGGCGGCATGAACGCTGGCATCGAGTTGGGATCTGAAAACGACAAGTAACATGTTTGATATAATGTTAATTTCCAATATTTATGTTTCTTGATGTGGTAATTTTTTTTATTTTTTTTTTATGCCTTATAGTGATAGGTTAGCCTTTGACCTATCTCACCTGATGGTAAGTGATGATGTGGTCGAAGATGTTGTTCAGACTAACCTAGAAGTACTGGCTCTCAAGGACAGCTGCAACACACCGTTAGGTACTTGGCGACAGATTTTCTACTTGTTCTAATATAGTTAATCATTAACTGTTAAGTTAATACGAGTGTACAACTGGAAAAAAATACAATATTTCGTGTTCTCGCCTAATATTCATAAGAACATGCCTGGAAACGACTTTAACATAAAGTGCACGACTTAGACATGATAGGCTGAACTACTTGAATCCTAAGAAAAGGTTAACGCTGTCGTCTTTGGCGGGAAATACAACTTCCAATTGTTTTTTTTAGTTTTGTATTATTATCGCTCCATCTATGGTGGCGGGGGAGTTGGATGGGATTCGGGTATTTACCGATTTCCCCTGCTTTCAAGGGGTAACTACGTTACTATACGAGCGACGTGTTTGTATTACAATATTGTGCTTTTCGGTGTGTTTGGTAATGTTCATCTCCTTCTTCTTCATCTGTCGTTTGGTTGGTTACCAACTCTCTTGGTACAGGGCGCCCTGTGGGCCTGGTCTCTGGTGATCTGGTGTCTGTGTTCCGTATACTTTCTTAGGAACTCATCCAAAATTTACATGTACTGCCTGGGTATTTCCATCTGGGCAGGCCAAGCGCACTCCGCACTTTAGCTACAAATACATCAGCGTATTGGTCTAGACGGCCTTACTCTACAGTGAAATGCCGCGTTCCGCCCAGAACGCACGTCTTCTCGCTTCGACGCGACTAGTTTCGTGTTTGCAATTGTTCGTAGTTTTACGTAGGTATCACAGAATAAAATGGCTATTTCTCACTTGCTAAGGACATCGAAAGGTTAGGAAATATGCGCCTACCTATATAGGTTTCTAATGTTAACTTTTATTACTATTGTCTGTTTCCTAGGTATTCCAAGTTGTGTTTTAATGGGGACAAGCACCTAACGGTGTGTTCCGGCAGCTGTCCTTGACAGCCAGTAAGTAATTCTAGGTTAGCCTGAATAACATCTTCGACCACTTCTTCACTTACCATCAGGTAAAATCGTGTTCAAAAGCTAGCCTATCAGCTATAAATAAAGAAAAAGTCAATGCCGATTAAATAAATTTGTTCCCAATCAGATCGTACAGACATCACATATATGCCTCTTAATACGAGTACATAGTAAAATTGTTTTCTGCTAATACTATGTGCCTTATATTTGAAATGTTTGTAATTTAATTGCTTTAATAGTTATGGTTACTATTTGTACGTAAACAGCTGTTCTTAGCACGTGAGCACAAGAACCCTAATCAACGTTCCGCGTCTGAAGCGATAAGAGCTATACGATAGAAAGAGAGGCGCCTTATAGGTGAATATAACTGTTAGGTACTCAGCGGTGTGCGATCTCAATTGATCTTTATTACATCGTAGCAGAGATGCTTATATTTAAACATCTTTGCTGAGTGATCTCTCTGGTCCTTTTTATTCTGTGATCTGGGCCAGTTGTAGAGAATGCCCTCGTGGCACACCCTATCGGAGGGCTTTATTACATTAAGGAACTCGGTTACTGTATGCTTGCTACGGTTCATTTTAAGGACTATCTGGTCCTACTAGGTTCCTAGTTGCAGGGGAGTGGAATGATGTCTCCTGAAGCTAAATTGTTCGTCTCTTGGGGTAACTATGGGCTTAATGCACAGCATGTTGAGCAACAGTCTCCCAAAAAGCTTGCCTAGGTGTCGCATTAGTGATATCAGCCAATAGTACGGTGGTTATCTGGGATATTTATTCGGTTTAGGAATCAGAGCTTTTTACCATAATTCAGAGTAAAGCCCCGCTCTTAGAAAGCCGTCGAATAGGTGTGTGATTTTAACAACTTCCTTACTGGGTAGTTGTAGTAGCGCAGCTATGGGCATGGTCCTCCCACGTAGTTCCAGTATATAATTTTGAGCTGTGTATAAGGATGTCTAGCAATATTGTATTCTTGACAGCATAGTCAGTTCCCTTCTAGCCACTTCCTGGATATTGCCTCCAGAGGACAAGGAGTCAGGATCTTTATGATAGTTACCAGGGGTTCCCGCCGCTGTTTCACCCGCAAAGGTGTGTTCAGAGGTGGCATTGCTCTCATATCTTGCTGGGGTTGTCCTAGGTAGTATGGGGGGCATCTTTCTGACATTTGTTTCGTTGCTGGGGGTACTCCCCATGGGGCCCCGACGGCCTATGCTAGCCGTGGGTGCTATCTGACACACCTGGTCTTGTTACTGGCCGTGAGGCTGGGCTGTTTCTCTGTCCAAAACTCGATCATGTAAAACGCGAGATTTAAAGATAATGGTTCGATATTTAATATATATTTATTAACCATTATTGAATTGATAACATTTGTAACGTATATGTGTGGTATTTCATATTTTTGACGCTATTAGGGGTAATTTAACAATTCCTGTGCATTGATGTTCATTAATTTCTAATTTAATCTAAATATATCTTAAAATAATATATCTATAAAAAATAATATTTTTTATAGCTGTTTTTTTGGTGTCTGTAAAAATATTAGATGATAATAAAAAAAAAATATAAAATGCCCTTCCACCATACGGTGAAGCTCAAACCGGCGGTGGGGATCGAACCAGGGTACTGTGGCACGGCAGTCTATAGCTATTACCGCTCGGCCATCATTGCTTTAAATAAATTTATAGTGCATCAGGAGCACTTACCAAATTTGACGTGGTGCATCGGCGGGAAGAGCTGATGATGCATGGGGCGGAGTTGCCGCAGCAGGTGCGGCGGCAGGGGGTGCGGTGGCGGGGGCGGGGGCGGCGAGCCGGGGGGCGGGGGCGGGGGGGGCAGCGCGTCCCACAGGGGCACGTGGTCGGGGTGAGTGGCGGGGCACGGCCATGCGCACCCCGAGCGCCGGGGCTTCTTCTTCTGGACAGACAAACACATACACTATTACCATCTTCGTCATATCCGAGCACTTATCATTTGCACTAGTGTGGGCTTATCACAATATCGGCACTTGAATAAGTACAACGAGGGCACATAATCAGGCCCAACAAAAGTTTTTCAATTGGACTCACATACTGTTCTTATATGTCGATACGCAACTTAATTTTCGTATATTTATATAGAAAACATTATTTTCATTATGTTTCTTTGGAAAATTTGCGCGTATCAGACTCGATGAAAAACATGTTTAAATTATGGAGACTCAATCATTATTTTTCCGTTTATTTTTATTCGCATTAGTGATGAAAAGTATAGTGGTCAAACGGAGTGCAATTGATAATTTACCTCCATAGTTCATTAATCTAATATTATTGGAAATAGAAACGTACCTTCTTGACGGGCGGCTCCTCCACGTCAGAGTCTTGTCCGGGTTTGTACCCGTCGGCGAAACTCACACGTTTCACCCCGCGACCCTCCGACACCGCCAGGGATTTACTGTAAATGTATACTTTACGTCAAATTCACCAACATCGCTCTCAGAATTTGCAAGTTGAAGTGGCAATGGGCTGGCCACATTGCTCGACGAATTGATAACCGATGGGGAAGAGAGGTTCTCGAGTGGTTACCACATTACACCGAAAGACGTAGAGTTGGTAGGTAGGTAGGCCCCCCACTAGGTGGACTGAAAACATCGTGAAAATCGCCGGTAGGCAATGGTTACAATTGGCTAATAGCCGTTATTTGTGGCGTTCTATGGGGTAGGCGTTTGTTCAACAGTCCACTGTTGAACAAACACTAGGAAGACGTCCACGTCTTCCGGCTGATAACGTCAAATTCAGTCAATCAAAATATGTTTTCAATAAATCAATTTTTTTATTGGATTGTGACGGAATATGTACGAAGCCCAACAGATGTTAAGCAGTAACCTCTGTCTATAACAGATGCATTTCGTCACAAGTGACGAAACCAGTCACCCTGAGGCATACAGCTGTTAAGTCTCATGTGCCTGTAATTTTACAGGGTCTCTTAGACTGCTGTCGAGTCGACTGTTAAGTGCTTAGCGATAGATTTTCTACTTCGTGGTAACTAGATAGGCGAGCATTCGGATAATGTCAAAAAATCGTAAAAATTTGAATTACAACATGAAGTTTTTATACAAACCTTTACATACAAACAACAAATATTATGAGTCTAACATTGTAAAGAGAGGAAAACAGATATGACGTCACTGCATTCCGCATGGTGGAAGGGCATTTTGCGATTGCCCGCCTAGCTAGCTACCACCCTCAAGTAGAAAATCTGTCACCAAGCACCTAATAGTGTGTTCCGGCAGTAGTCCTTAAGAGCCAGTGCAGTTACAGGCACGTGAGACTTAACAACTATGTCTCAAGGTGTTGGGCGCAGTGCAATTCGTGACTTGTGATAAAATGCATCTGTTATAGGCAGAGGTTAGTCCGCTTAACATCAGGTGGACCTCGAGCTTGTTACATAACAATAACATAAAAAATAAATAAAAAACTTCTGTGTACTGTCATACAAATTGTACAGAAACTTCTGTTCTGTAGGAAACGGAAAGCAAACATTGGGTTATAGGTTACAACTACTTGATTTGTTAACAGTCATCTATATTTATTCTTGTTTTTGGTTTCAGTATCCAGTCACTTACTATATTTTGTAAAGATTTTTTTTAAGAATCTAATCGGCAGCTGCTGGCAATTTTATTGTCAAACCATTTGGGACTTTGTCTCTATCAAGGCAGAACGTAGATTTGCAAGCGGGGATGGCTCACTTGTGATCGCGCACTTGGCACCTCGCGCCGCTCTACTTATGCAAGTAGTAAACTGATACTATGCTTTGTTATGATAAAAATACAGTCGAAAGTGGTTTGACAGTCAAACTGTCGGCCGCTGCTAATTCGGTGTGAATTGAGCACACCGCTAATTACTCAGATGAAAATAGAACGCATAAACTCACGTGACTAGAATTCCTTTTTCGGGCCCATCTTTGTCTTCTGCTTCTTCTTCATCTTTCGTCACGTCCCCGAGGACTGAAACTAATTACACATGAATCCTTAAGGTTGAACTGGCCGGTCACTTCTCCATACAAACGTTGTAGGGTGATCACTCCCTTATTTGAAATGTTAAGTCCAGAATTAAGCATAATACCGATTTATATCGTCATTATCTAGGCTTGTATGATGCCAAAATTTTAAAAAGATAATTAAGTTGTAAGTTATGAGTCTCGAAAACTTTATATGAAAATGTTTCGAGGCTCATAATTCTCATGTAAATTATTTTATTTCAATTTCGGCATCATACAAGCCTAGATAATGACAAGATCAATCGGTATTATACTTTATTTTGTACCTAAATCCTCAAATAAGGAAGTGATCACCCTACGACGTTTGTATGGAAAACGGGCCGGCCAGTTCACCCTTAATTATAAAATATAACATTAAGTTGAACACTGAGATCTAAGTGTAAACCGGTTTTGGTTTACGGTCCGGTTCTTATTCGTACTAGGTAAAAAATTTAACCAGGTTGCCGTCGACACAGCTCAATCCTTTCGGTCCAGGCCGATTCTTATTAGGAATCAGGTTACCTGGAGTTCAGAAACCAATACAAAATGTACTGCCTACCTCACACACCCGTTTCTGCCCGGTCACCAGGAGCAGTAAGCAATGCCCGAGCCGGTAAGCAAGAGGCGCTCGTTACGCACTAAAGCTACCAATTACCGCATACATTTCGGCCCCTGATACGGTTGCCCGGTGTATTATCAACTCTGTGCCTTTGCTTATAGTGATCGTTTTTGCTTAGTGTGTCTCGATTATTTAAATATTGGACACGGTTATATTACATTATTATAAAACAAATGAATATGTATGCATTACTGAAAACATGACTCACGTTGAAATGTAGTATAAAATAACCCAGTAGTTCTTTAAGCGAAAGTATATATTTGCGAGATTTAATTTTAATGCACATTTGTTTGTAAATTGACTGTAGACAACCATAAAAATATAATATAAAATAAGGATAATCTGTAAACATTCTTAAATCAGAGGTCTACATGCAGGTTTGATGACTTTTGAAAGTTTCTTCAACAAAAAAAGCTAAGGGTTGTGGTAACCTGTAATCCTGTATACCCACGTCCACAACCAGGAACAAGGATAACTTTAACCCTTTTTTAATATTTATATTTTAGTAATAAATTAAAATTATAGTCATGTGCAGGATTCGAACCCGCGCCATCCATACCCATACACTATACATTCAACATATGTTCTCCGCACATATGTTGAATTGTTCATGCAGATTTGACAATCCAATGTAAGATTGGGCTAGCAGGAGCAATCTCAATAAACTCAATATACAATACTAACCGTTGTTCCTGAGATTGGAGATCCTATCGTCGAGCGAGCTGCTTTGCTTGGTGACAGTTGCACGTTGCTTGTCAACCTTCGCCTCGTCTGCATATGTGGAGAAACAATCGACGTGCTTTAACGGTTGGAGTAGTCTATGACCCTTCTCACAGAGGCTATTGACAAGCGACGCGGGTATTGTACGCGTATCCTACTAGCCGTACAAATTTTATATACGATGCTTTGACCAGGGCCGCTACTACAATTCAACGAAGTTTTAGTTTTTCGTGTTCGAGCGACCTTTAAGACAACGAAAATTAAATTTGAGGTACGAAGTTCGTTGTTTGATATTGTCACAAATCTTGCCCGCTATGGAATCTCCCATACAATTCTGCGATCTTCAATCAATTTTAAGTAAGACTCTGAGAATCCTAGTTATGGAGCTCAGCGAGAGGTGTCGCCACTGTTCTAGAAAATACAGGTAAGATATTTAGAATTTACGTTAATGTCTTTGTTCTCAATTGGTATTAATATCCTCAATAGTATTTGTGTTCTTTCTGCATATTTAGAACTCGACTGACCACTTATAAGCAAACTAATAAATTATAATTTCATATTTGGAAAATGTACAAAACATACGAATCAGATAAAAAAACATTCAGAATCTACACAGGCAAATGCTTGCAAGTCTATGCTACGAACGAAGTTAAACAAAAGTAAGCCAATACGTGTTTTCCGGATACCTTACTTTCGGACCTGAAGTTCGATACTTCGTCGAATTGTAGTAGCGGCCCTGATACCAGTATGGTACGTGTTTCATACTCGATGTCGGTTATAAGTTACTCAAAATAACACTACTTAGCAGATGCGTTAGGAGGTTAAATTTACAAGTGTTTCAAGTAGTACCAGAGACGAAAAAGAGTTGGCTATCTATCTCTTTTATAAAAATAAAAGATTTCTAAGGAAAAAGAGAAAATACTGGATACATCACTAATGAAAACACTATAGGGTTTTTTTTGTGCTGCACGAGGAAAGCTTTCTCTTATAGGCGGGTAATATTATCTTACAAGCATGGGTGCTTTTCGATTTTTCGGAAAGATGGATGGCCAGAACGTACCTTGCTAGATCCAGAGGGTGTCAAAAAATTAAAGACTAAACAACTTTAAACGGTTTAAATCGCGTATATTTATCATTATTTTGTCCCGACGTTTCAAACACTTTGCAGTGATCGTGGGCACGGTTTAACCGTTTAAAGTTGTTTAATTACAATGTGTAATAATCGCGAAAACCTAAGACAACAAAATGAAAGACTGTTGAAAAAATATTGCTTTTTCTCTATCAAATAGAACAAACGTTATTCCAAGACAAGCCCTAGTAAAAATGATATTCCTTTTCTTTCAAAATGATTTCGTACACGGAATAAAACTACACAAACATTCCGAACACACTCTTTAGTTTTAAATACGTTCCTATTTGCCTATTCTAAACTTCATCGATGTATTATTTTTGAACCGCAATTGTAAAAACAATGTTATAAATGTTATAATAATGTACAGTACGTGCTTAATCGTATACATAAGTATTCAAGTGACATTTTATAATGAAAATCTATTAACCTACAGACTATATGCAGAATGGAACGTAAAAACCTACTTTTCAAGTAATCTTGTCAATGTGCGGACGGAGGATTTCTTTTACAGATTGTCTTTGGGCTTACAATACCTATACTCTGTTTTTGATTTCTGGATTTATTTGACCATTGCATACCTACCTGACGCTGATATTTTTCGCTTGTGCTGATTGCCTATCATTTCATAAACTGTGACCTTGATTCCAGCATCATTTGTTGAGATACCTACCAGTGAAAAAAAACCTACTCCATATACTATAGGGCAAGAGTGTCAGACAGGTTTTAAAATAATTAAGTCGGTACCTGTACAGCATTCAATTGTATTTTTTTCTATTCCCAATTCTTTATCTGTGATAAGACATAAGAAATTAGACGTTTGAATAATTTAAATAATCATGAAAATCCTTACCTCAATCACATTTCTTTATTACAAAATGTGGCCCTTGGTCAAAAATATAAATATGGGATGTTTTTTATATCCTTTAACACAATAAACGGACTAATAATAATGCCAAGACAAATATTTTTCATGTCAGGTCCAGATCAGTATAGAAAGTGACCGGCATTCTTTAATATTTTCTCCTATTCCTATTTGAGGAGACTCATATAATATTAGGCGCGATATCTGGGCGACATCTGAGACTCCACCGAATGCGGCAAATGTATGCAGAAACTACTCTCAAACTGAGCTCTCGGAATTCCATAGAACAAAATCAATAGGTGTGGTGTTAGAACGGTTATGATTACGGATATAACTACTACTAAATATAAAAGTGAATTCGGTACGGATAAAGAGTCTATATGGCCGCCCTTATATTCTGTAAAATGATTAAATCAGTCATATATACATCACTACAGATAATTAAATAAAGCAGTGAAATAAAGTTACACAAAAAGATGTAAATGTTTAACTAAAAATCTCTTAACAAAACTTAAGTGTAATTATTATTTTGCTGACTACCCCTACAACCCAGGCTAAATAATGAATAGTTTTTTATTTCATCATCTATCATGGCAACTTTCTGGCCAAGCGAAAAAGTCTTCTCGAAAAAGACTCTGCTCCCTTTAGCGCAGACACTAAGGGAACGGAGTCAATTCTTAACAAGGAAATTCATAAACTTATGAATAAACTTCCTATGCACTGAATTATGTCTTCTGACACATGACATTTCGTAGGTAAGTGAGTGAAATAGAGCGCATTTAGGTTTTTTTTTAAGATTGGTGCATCGCAATGTCTTTTTAGGAACGCCATAAGTGAGATAAGTATGATTTAGTGTGTTTGACGGGGATTAGTCAATCATTTATAATTCAAATTATTAACTAAAAGTTTTGTTAAACATTTATTTTGTACAAAAGCAACCACTAGACTATTGATTAAGTTTACTAAAGGAATATCCATTGACCAATAACTCACATGATGAAAAGTGATGATGGGTTATTTTTACCGACTTCGAAATAGGACGTGGTTCTCAATTCGATTGTATGTTTTTTATATGTTTGTGATACGCTATTACTCAATTATGAAATCTTTTTTGTTTGGCAGTATATAAGTTAGTTCCACAAAAATTTCATCGACACCGTTTAAGTAGTTTTTAAGTTAAACTCAAATAACTGAAAAAAGTATACGACAATAAGTCACTGGGGCCATACTTCCACCTCTTAAAAACTATTATGGAAAACCAAAATATGAATACTGATATCGTACCATGGCCGTCTCGAAACAGTAATGTTCGTATATCGCTATCCTTATAATTACTTGATTCGATGCGTGCAGCAGGCTCCGACGTTGAAGTTTTAATGTATGTCTCCTTTAATTATATTTTCAACACATTCAACACACTCGCTCGTAACGGGCTTTTAAATGCACCGATTTTAGTGTCATAATATAGTGTATTACGCACTCGTGCTTTTTTTTACTTTACCGCACTAGTGTTTTAAATAGAAACAAAAACAACGTTACCACACTTCTCACCAAGGAGATTGTAGTTTGTTTCGTTCGTTTTTCATATAAAAACAAACCAAAGAGTTTTTTACCTACTGAAGTAGAACTTTAGAATATCTAATTATGGACCTTCTTAACCAGATTATTATTGCTATCAAAAAGATCAAGAAAATATTTTCGTATTCGTTCCTCGCAAGTGTGTTGAAAAACGTCGTATGAAATTTGTGCGCGTTGTTTATTACAATCTCTACTCCATTTAGGCCTTCGATCTCAGGCCACAGCCTGGACACTAGACTCATTCTCTATATAAACGCCGTGTTCTAACTACCTATTGCACAGACAAATGTTGTTTTTGTACACGTGTAAATGTGTGCGTGAAGTCTAAGGTTGTCATCGTATGAATAATTGTTGTACTTATCTATATAACAATCTTTTGATGCGGTTATTATGACTTATTAGATTTCATAGGTTATGTGTACCTTACCTACCTTCAGAAACATTTCAAGCACAACAATCCAACTCCATGTACGACGTAGGAATATGCAACACACAACGGAGTAGGTAACACTACATCATATTTCACTCCATTACTTATACAATAATAGATACCCACACTATACAAAAAGTATAATTCCAAGTTCACATTTTATACAAGTAATGATAATAATTACAAACACAATAATAGGTAATTTACGTTCTTCTCGTATAATACAAAATGATTATTCACAAGAAACAATCCTTTTCTCGTTTAGTTGATAAGCAACCGTAAACAGCACAAGAGTACCCCATTCCCAACTTTTAAAATACTCGTACAATCGTCACGCTTCGTCGTCTCGTCATCGTGCGTGAGTGGCGCGTCCCGTACTCAAGTCAGCTCAACGACAGCTCAGATTCGGTGGCGGGCTGAGGAAGACTCGTTTTGGTGAGAGGGCGCCGGGGAGAGGAGTGTCCATTCTATACGTAGTATTATTATATGTTCTATGCTCAGGCCTAAAACCCGTCTCGATTGTAATTAACAACTTCGCGCACTTGTTACATAATGGACTATTGGTAGTGCGAAATAAAATTTAAAATGTAAGGTTAAATTAGAACGGAATTAAGAGGCGATAGTTGACCCCTGGATGAAATGGTATTTGCAAGATTGTCGATGGTGTGTGTGATGTGCATTGTGTTTTGTGGGTGATAGAAAATCGATTTTATAAGCAGTATACGAAAAGGAAAAGATAGAGATATGAATTAACACGATTATAACAAGTTATTTCAATACTTTTCATTATTAGAAGTCATTTTACAAATTTTTAAGTTTTTACTGACCAGTAGCTCTGAGAGCAATGTTGATCCTATCGTCGAGCGAGGTGATGTGCTTGGCGACAGTCTGCTTGGCGCGTCGATTTTCGCCGCTCGTCTCTTCTTTAGCGTTAGTGGAGAAACAGTCTCCGTACTGTAGCTTGTCTGACGCACCGTACATGTCCATATATGCTTCATCGTAGCTGGAATAATAGAAACGTTAAAAAATTACAAAATTTAAGGGAGAACATTTTTTTTTAGTTTCGTAAGACTGAAGATAAACAAGATGTCGCTCAAGGCACGTTTGGCAGTTGGCTGGATATCCTTACGTACGCATACTTATGATTATTGTGTAATATTACACATGTAATTATCAATCTGTGTGTAATGTTAGTGAAAAAAGAATTCTTAGAAACAATAGATAGAATGAAAAAGAATTATAGTTTAAAATAAAGTTTTAACGTTCTAGTAGATACATCAAATAGAGGTTCTGGAGACTATATGTTATTGTGACGGAACAAGCTCGAGGCCCACCTGATGTTAAGTGGATTAAGCTCTGCCTATAACAGTTGCAATTCATGACAACTCACGAATTACACTGCGCCCGTCACATTGAGACATAGTTGTTAAGTCTTATTGTGCCTTTAATTTCACTGGCTCTCAAGGACTACTGCCGGAACACACCTTTCGGTGCTTGGCGACAGACTTTCTACTTGAGGGTGGTAGCTAGCCAGGCGGGCAATCGCAAAATGCCCTTCCACCATGCGGTCAAGCTCAAGCCGGCGGTGGGGATCGAACCAGGGTACTGCGGCACGGCAGTCCATAGCTATTACCGCTCGGCCATCATTGCTGATCTGACTTCGAGCTTTTTCAGCTCAAAGCTGATGAGGCCTTACAAGTGGAATTTTCAAAAGGGAAGTGTACCATCAATTGCGTAACTTTGGACTTGTTTCTTTACCCGACTACCAAGGAAGGTTTAGGTTTTTCGCCCGCATCTTATATGTACTCGTACATATGTTTGTTTGTAGATTTCTTTATTAGAAAGACTGTAATGTGTACTTAGAGATATGAATGCAATAAATAATGCTCTTGAGGAGATGATAAGTACTATGCCCAATTCTAAAACGGGAGTTCAACTCACACAGGCACGATTCTTGTTTTTGGTGGTAATACGTGATATTTTAATCCATAAACACATCAAGATTGACAATTATATATGTTACCGTTTAAAGATAATGCAAATTAGAACTCTTTACAGAGTGTACCAATTTTAATGTTTTTATTTTATTTTCGAAAGCTTTTGATATTCTTTAGGTGTCATATAAATTTAAGTGAGATCTGACGAACAATATTAAAAACTATTTTGATAACGTTTAATACGCACAAACTACGGTCATCATTCATGTTTGTATCGTATCTGTTGTTATTATAACAATATTTGTCATGATGTTGACATTTTTAACCCCTCAGTCTCTTCTTTTAAGAGGCTACTATTATCCATTTAAAAACCTTAGTTAATAAATTATTGGTACACAATACTTTTAAGCATGCTGTGTTCACAGCAAGAAGGGCGTGCGCGCCTGTACATGTTTTATAATGTAATTATCACTTTTATTTTTTTAATGGCGGTATGCCTTTATTAAACAAATACTACAAACTATATACAACACTACAGCTACTACAATACTACAGCTACTACAGTAAAAGCATTTGGACTCATAGGGAGTCCAAATGCTCTAGCCCACTATCAGTTGGCAGCGTGCCCAGCATGCTGGCAGCATTGCCCCGTTGAATTGCAATGCTTATTCTTTGAGCCAAATAGGTGCCAGCATTTTGATCACGCGTCGCATCGACCAAGCGCTCTGATAAATTTTGGAAAATACGATGAGCTCCCGGTCCCCACGGACCCAACGTCTCTACACCAAACGGCTCAAATATGTAACCCATACCGAGGTTAGCATATTTGCGCCGCTTGAGTTGCTCTGCCGAAGTAGCCGCGGCGCCAGCCCTCACGTGGGTTTCAGAAAGGTGTGACGGCGCCAAAGTGTCTACGCATGTAGCGTCCCACACAAAGGGCCGTCCTAACTTCCATGGAACCAGAGTCATGCCGTCAGGTCTTTTACCATCGTAACGCATCAGACCGTTCGGTTCGAGAACAGCTGGAACATTGGCGCTGGTAAAAGCCCGGCGAATGATATCGTTAAGGCTGGCGTGGCGGGAAATTCGACCAGCACTTCTAGAGCAGGAGAGGCCATGGTGACCGAGTTGGTCAATTGCTGTACCACACTGGCAGTGATGTGCAACACAACACCTTGCACCCAAGCGTAAGCTAATAGCGAGACGAAAAGCGGAAGGATCTATAAGGCTACCAGTTTTGTAAGAAGGAATGGCTTGTAACCAAAGACCTGATTCCCACATAGAAACAGCGAGAATACGAGCACGATCTGCGATACTAGGGCACGTATTTAAAAGATCTTTCCGTGCTAGCTCGCATAGGGGCCGATCCCACTGTTTCTGAGATGACAAAATTTTTGGGAACTCAGTATTTGGACAAGCCAGTCCCCATGTGGTTTTGGCCTCAGCCAGATATGCTACATCAAAAGAGCCTAAAGATGGTGCAAGAATTTTTTCTACTAATTTGTGTGTACTGTGTACAGAAGACAAAATTATCATATACATTATCACTTGTGTTTAATTAAGTGTATATCCAGTTCTGTGATTCATCAATAAAAAATAATAAAAAAAAAACAAAAAATAAATAAATACGTATCTTCAATACGTATTTAGTATTTATTTTTCCCCTTTTATTTTAAATTTTTTGTTAATTATTATTTATTTTATATTAATTATAAGGCAATCCGCCATACTATCATAAATGTTCTATTAAAGTAAACAGTCTCAACCAGCCATCTGTTACAGTTCCAAAGATAAAGCCCTCGTTTTTTTCCGTTACAACTCTGGTCAGACGGACGGACAGATAACCGAGGCTTATTAATAGGGTCCCATTTTCAAGTACGAAAATTTAAAACCCATCTGAAACCTATCCAGTTTTATTTAGTAAATCATAACATGTCAATATTTATATTCTGTAACAGCCGGATTGTCCAATGCTGAACACAGCCTCGCCCATTAAAGGGGGTTTTGCCATAATCCCCACGCTTGGCAGACGTCATGGGTATCGCAGTATGAGATAACAGTTCCTCAGAAGGCGCTGCTGCCCGACTTCTGGTATTTTTCTCTTAGTGCCTCTTACGACACCCACGGGAAGAGATGGGGAGGTGACATTCTATCCCGGCCCCTGACAGGGATATTTCTGTTGTTATATAGCAAGTCAGTTATTTAACTTATATATACAAGCTTATAGATGAATATTTTTAAATTTGTCGCTCTTTTTCTTTTTTAATGTTATTGTGAAGGAACAAGCGCGAGGCCCACCAGATGTTAAGCGGTATCCTCTGCCTATAACAGATGCATTTCATCACAAGTGACGAACTGCACTGCGCCCATCATCTTGAGACATACCTGTTAAGTCTCATTTTGCCTGTTATTTCACTGGCTTTCAAGGAATGCTGCCGGAACACACCGTTAAGTGCTTGGCGACAGATTTTCTACTTGAGGGTGGTCGCTAGCCAGGCGGGCATTCGCAAAATGCCCTTCCACCATGCGGTGAAGCTCAAGCTCTGGGCGGGATTCGAACCATGGACCTGCTGCGCGGCAGTCCATAGCCAATGCCACTGAGCCATCACTTCTTCAAAACTTCTCAGGTCTCTTCGTCCTACGCCCTCAGTCTAACATGTTTTTCAATGACGAATTTATCAAACACATTAAAATATTATGTATTAATTAATATTTACCCTGTGGCCGAATTGTCCGTTCTGTTGGCGATGCTCTGTATCTTGTAGACGGGCTCGAGAATATTCCTTATCGGGAACTGTTCATTTCCTCCAGTCAGTACGATGTTCACGTCGCCAGGTTTCAACCCTGCAACATTGAATACATAAAATACATGCATTGTAGTTGACCCCTTGATTTTACCCTGGACATTCTTATTCTGTGCGGCGATAATTGAGGCATGATAATCGAAACATATTTTTATTTATATAGTTGCACAATGTACTAGCATAGATATATTAAAGCAAAATTTAACAACAACTAATTATAAAGTTTTACATCAAAAATAGATATGTTTCACGTCGTAAATATACATGTACTTAATTTATTATATTTTTCAACACCCTTGCTCGAAAAGTGACCTTATTATATCGTTCTTAGGACCATAAACCGAACTATAACACCCTCGTGCATAGTAATATTATACACTAGTGCGTAATAGAATTATCCCTACAAAGTTAAGTTAGTACCTAACTGCAAATTATATGCGAGTAAACAGAGCATTTTCAATTTAACCGGGTAATACAGATTTGTAACATCAAAGAGGTTTATATGTAATCAACCATCATACATTTGCCGCGCGCAATAAAAAAAACTTGCGCGCTATTTTCCATAATTTTTGTATGTTGTTTGTATCGCATTTGAGCAATATATATTTTTTTTCTCGCAAGGGTGTTGAAAAAGTGCGTATGAAACTCGTGAGCAACTTGCTCATTGCTCATGCTCACACACTCGGCTGATTTACGCCCTCGCCTACGGCTCGGGCTGCAACACACAGCCTCGTGTATAATGAGCAACTTAGCTCACTTGTATCATAATCTACTATAATGTGTTTGTATTTAATTATGTTTAGCCCAAAAGGGTCATGTATGTTCAGAATATATTGTATCCATCAATATATACCTACTCATGAAAGCAATTAACAAATTTAATATTTGATAAGTACAGCACTAACAACACACTAGGGCTGCATTGTGCATTTCTCCCGAGCTACCCTTGCATTCCTAATTTCCCTATACATAGGATTATCAACGCATGTATATAAGTCTGAGATATTTTGAAAGAGCGGGCCTATTAAATCGAGTAGAAATTCTTCAGTCTAAAAATGCACACTCCACTACCGCTTTGGGGTAACTTACGGAATCACATGCATTGGAGTCCAATGACTGTTAATGAAAAAGTTCAGAAGCATAGATTTTAGACAAGTAGTATGACTCACTTAAAATATGTCGAAACTACGTTTGTATACAAACGTACCCCCTTAAGACATTATCAGAATAGTTACACAATAAGGGCCAATCTCCCACCTATAGAACATAGAACTGTGGTGTAATGCAGATCTGAGCAGGTTAGGCTAGTATTAACCTTTATGTGGTGTAGTACAGGTCAGGATAATGTAGGGTAGTGCAGGGTAATATAATAAGGTAATATAATTGTTGTGGAAAAACGGGTGTAGGACAGAGTAGGGCAGTACAGTGCGGTGCAGGTAAGTGTAGTGTAGTTGTGAGCTGAGCAGTGCAGAATAGCGTAGAGGTAGTGTGCAGGGTAGCGTAAAGTAGTTCAGGGTATTGTAGTGTAGTTTAGTGCAGAGCAGACCAGGGTATAGAAGGGAACTGCAGGTTAATGTAGCGTAGTGCAGAGCATTGTAGTGTAGGACAGAGTAGGCTAGTGTAGTGTAGGACAGAGTAGGCTAGTGTAGTGTAGGACAGAGTAGGCTAGTGTAGTGTAGGACAGAGTAGGCTAGTGTAGTGTAGGACAGAGTAGGCTAGTGTAGTGTAGTGTAGGACAGAGTAGGCTAGTGTAGTACTCACCCCAGCGCGAGGGTCTGTGCGCGGGCGCGGCGGGGCTGTCCCCGGCGCGCCAGTCGCACTTGATCTCTCCGCGCGCGCGCACCACAGTTTCGATGCGCCGCGACACCACTGCCTCCGGGAGAGGGGTCAGCTAACGATATACACACATATATGTTACAGTCATACATTGCTTTTAGTGACGGTCATGAGATGACGTAGATCACAATTACTATAATATGTTTGAAACTTATTGCAGTGGTAGGGCATTTTGCAAATGAATGCAGAAACTAGTTCCACTCTCAAATAAAAAAATATCCCCACCTAGCGTTGTGTTCCGGTAGTTGCCATGGAGAGCCAAACATTCTAGGTTAGCCAGAACTTCGACCTCGTCATCACTTACCATCAGCTGGGATACGGCAGGTAGAGGTCAAAGACTAGCTTAACTTGGTAATAAAAAATTCATCAACTAAGTAATCAGAAACTCCAGGAGATGGGGTGACTAAAAATTAATTCTTTTCGATAACGTTTATTTAAACGAAGTATTTTGTTTGTATTACTCTTAACAACAGTATAACATACTCCACAACTAAACACAAGTCGTTAGGTATTGTGTTTCAAAGACGTTGCATATAAAATACCAAGGATATGTGAAAAGGACATATTGTACCTAAATCGAAAACAATGAAACTTTACTTTTCACCTACCGCCTGCTTTAGGAATATACAGAGAAAACTGTTTGTCACATCAATATTGTGTTAATTTATCTTATGTTCAGGATATGATGTGTTTACTAATGCTTATTTAATCAATTAATGATCAATTTCAATTTCATACAGTCTTACACGCCAAATAAATCTAGAAGCGCTCGTAGCGAAGTTTACTTAGCTGTTCTCAACCGATCAGCAAAGTTAAGCAACGTCGCCCGCGGTCATAAGTTGGATGGGTGACCGCTAGTGACATTACTACTGAGCGTGCACGTGCTTCGGAGGGCACGTTAAGCCGTCGGTCCCAGTTGTCGTCTTAGGATGGCAGTCGTTATAGCATGGTGGTAGGGCATTTTGCGAATGCCCGCCTGGCTAGCTACCACCCTCAAGTAGAAAATCTGCCGCCAAGCACCTAACGGTGTGTTCCGGCAGCTGTCCTTGAGAGCCATTACTTCTAGGTTAGCCTGAACAACATCTTCGACCACATCATCACTTACCATCAGGTGAGATAGTGGTCAAAGGCTAACCTATCAGGCATAAAATAAAAATAAAAAATAAATGGTTAGGTGGATTATGGTGTGATTATGGTGGATTGCCTTAAAATATTAATAATAACACCAGTTAAAAATAAAAGGGGATGTCCAGCTCCCCATTTAGCTCATTGTTTTGCACTATTGAAGCGCTCGTAGCGAAGTTTACTTAGCTGTGCTCAACCGATCAGCAAAGTTAAGCAACGTCGTGCGCGGTCATGAGTTGAATGGGAGACCGCTAGTGACATTACTACTGAGCGTTTCCGTGCTTCGGAGGGCACGTTAACCCGTCGGTCCCGGTTGTTGTCTTAGGATGGCAGTCGTTATAGCATGGTGGTAGGGCATCTTGCGAATGCCCGCCTGGCTAGCTACCACCCTCAAGTAGAAAATCTGTCGCCAAGCACCTAACGGAGTGTTCCGGCAGCTGTTCTTGAGAGCCAGTACTTCTAGGTTAGCCTGAACAACATCTTCGATCACATCATCACTTACCATCAGGTGAGATAGTGGTCAAAGGCTAACCTATCAGGCATAACAAAAAAAAAGAAAGAAAAAAAACTAGGTTTTTCACTTTGGTAGCCGCTTTAGATTCATTATTCAAGCTAAACAAACGCATGCATCTCATTATAGCTGACAGTATCACCTGAAACTGTTTTATTTTATTTTACTTGTATTCGGGGGGCTTACAGCTTTCATTACAAAGTGATATTGAAACAGACAGATAAAAGTCATTTACAAGCCTCCACAGTTAGAAAGTTATTACAATAATATTAGAAAATAAGTATATAATAATAATATTTATTTGCTCAAATATATGCATTACAAAATGTATCTATTAATCTATATATTGAGATGTATATATCATTGAGTCCGTCTTTTTACGTTTCCACTCTAGGCTGGTATGTACATCTGAACATTATTAACTTAGTGATTAGAGGTAGTCCCTAGTCCTCACTGTAGGATTCCCTGAGATATAATAACGCTAACGTTTACTTCGTAAAAATGCTTATGCTAACGACTATCCAAAGTAGTGGCATATGGCTGCAATAGTATAGTATTTATGGAAGCCACATTACAAGTAAATAGGTCTATTGAGGGTTTTTGTTTGAGGAGGATGTTTGTTTTAATGGTAGTTCTACATTCTCACAGACAGAGTTTCCTTAATAATGCCTTAATTAGCCCGTGGGGTGCCGGACTAGAATGTCACCCCCCATCGCTACCCGTGGGTGTCGTAAGAGGCGACGAAGGGTAACACACCAGAAGGTGGGCAGCACTTTCTGAGGAACTAATATCACACTGCGAACCCCAAGCCGCCTGCCAAGCGTGGGGATTATGGCAAACCCTCCCATAATGGGGGAGGCTCTGTTCAGCATTGGACTATCCGGTACAGCACGATCTCACTCTTATTCAATTAAACCACACGTTTTCGTCCAGCAGAAAAGTATTCTTATTGTAACTCACCTGGCTAGCAACATCACTCTGATAGGCCATAGCCATCTGCTCGTACATCTCGTACTCTCCCTGCTCATAGTTCTCTTGCTCATCTAACTCTATCTCATGTTCACGCCTTTGCTCGTCATGCCTTTGAATGTCATGATTTTGCATGTCAAGTCTTTGCACGTCATGATTTTGCATGTCAAGTCTTTGCACGTTGTGCCTTAGCATGTCATGCCTTTGCATATCTTGCCTTTGTATATCTTGCCTTTGTTTGTCATGCATTTCCTTGTCATGCCTTTGCATGTCATGTCTTTGCATGACATGCCTTTGCATATCATGCTGTTGCATGTCATGCTTTTGCATTTCATGCCATTGCATGTCATGCTTTTGCATTTCATGTGTTTGTATGTCAAGTCTTTGAATGTCATGGAGTGGAATATCAGGCTTTTCCATGTCATGTCTCAGCATATCATGACTTTGCTTATCCTGACTTTGCAGGTCTTGACTTTGCGTGTCTTGATTTTGCAGGTCTTGACATTGCAAATCTTGACTATGCACGTCTTGACTATGCACGTCTTGACTATGCACGTCTTGACTTTGCAAGTCTTGACTTTGCAAGTCTTGACTTCGCATGTCTTGGCTGTGGATGTCCTGGACTTGATCGATGTTTTTGGAGTACATGCCGGAAGCTATGACGTCTGGGAAGCAGTAGTTAGAGTTTTGTGAGGACGGCCGGAGATGGCTATCGTCCTTTTCATACAGTGGCTGGTCCTTAAGGCTATAGATAGACTCTTGAGATGAAGATTGGGAGATGTTGGATTCATCTGGAAGAAGTTGGGGCGTTGACTGACACTTCTCCTGTTCCTGGAAGTGATTTGATTAATATTGAGAATTCAACAACAAAAAATATATTTTTTCAATAATTTATAGAAGCGTGGTCCTTCATAATAATATTGTAAATTTTTGAACAGCTGGTTAATATTTCGACTATGAAACGACTTGAATATACCCGTCGATAATAATTAAAAGTACTTCTAAATGTTGAATCATTACTATAATCACGTGGATTTGTTCAATTATTTTGTGAAAAAGGAACTGGTGATCTCTGAATGGTGTTTACGTCTTGTTACTCGCGTATTAAACTTTATTATTATTATTATATATTTAATTAACAAAAACAAAATGTGTATTTATAATAATTGTTGATTATTGAAAACAAATATTCGGAGGACATAGTTTACGCAGCTAGATTACATATTAATGAAATTAACAAGGTATGAACAAGCTAACTCTATTATGAGAAAATCTATCAAACACCATAATATAACGAAGGTCTTGTATTGTAATCTCACCTTGAATTCTTGCTGTTCCTTCTCCACGACATGCTCACTGTGAGAATCTTGACTCTCATCTTCTTGTTTCTGGATCGTTACCTCTTTATCCTCTTCCTTTTTCTCTTCTACGACAATCTTTTGTTCTTCGTCTTCTTCTTCTATTTCTTTCTTTATCTGTATACTATTTCCGACGAAATCATTTTGTAACTCTTTCACATCGATGATTTCACGCGGTTTCTGTTTCCTTGGCGAAAATTCTAGTTGCTTCGATTTCTCGTCATCCGTCACTCGCTCGGTTTTAATGTTGTTTAGTATATTCACATCGAATAATTCTTCGTGTGAATCTGAAGAGGAACTCTTGCGCTTCTTCTTTTCCGAACTCTTCTTTTTCTTCTTTGATTTCTTTTCTTCTTCCGTGTCTGAGTCTGAAGAGCTTCCGCTTGAAGACGATGGGCTGATTTTAGCTTTGGCTTTTTTCTTTTTTTGATTTTTCTTCTTTTGTTTCAGCTGCTTTTTCTTCTTAAGCTTCTTTTCTTTCTTTTTCTTTACTGTTAAAGTAAATAAACGGAATAAATTGATAGTAAATAAAAATAAATTGAGATGCTTGGGACACGGAACATTTTCTTCCCGATTGTATATTTATTTATTGAATAGAGGAAGCGTGATGATACAAATTTCTACATGGTCGAAGACACTGGCGGAAGCTAGTAAGGAATAAATTCATGTATTTATATACATATCTAATCTACGAACATGTAATACGAGCAAGATAAAAATAATTTTATTATTAAATAATATTTTTAAGTTTTCTAAATGAAAGTTATATAAGGTTCTTTTATATACTCGTAAGACCCTTTTTGTCAATATCTTGTCCCAATGCAGGTGAAACAAAACTAAGTAAAATACACTGAGTGTCTTATCATTCGATTCAGCTTCAGCAAGTTTAGTACTTGACGTATAATAATCATAGCTTATGATGCCAGATTACGTTATGATTCATAAGGTAATCTGGCAACGGTGAACACAGTTTAGTCCCAGCGAATCGGCACTTTTGGTACGCTTCGTTGTTCGACACTAGAAGCAGTGAACAGAACAGTTCATTCATAATTCCGAAATCAGGAACATTTAACCAAACAGGCGTGTATTTTATGGGTCATGAGGACTAAATTGTATGCGGATCACCTGGGGGTTAGTGATCATTGACGCCAACAGATATCCATAAAACCAAAGAAAACAAGCGTTCCCGGCATTTAAGGAGTATGCTCTTGAAGATTTCGTCGATTCGGAAATACTTCAGATAGCAGCTGGTTTCACGTAGTGGCAGTTCGAGATAGAAAATGAATCGCACGGTAGGGAGTTCCAGACATCGTCAATATGCAATTCTAATTTGTATACGCGCAGTCAGATGTTAGATAGATCACATCCTTCAAGGGTGCTGAGCCGACGAGCACAGATATCCTTTCTGAAGAAAAGACACATCCGCCCGTTGTAAAGATCCGAGGTCTTTTCAAAAAATGCAACGTAAAACAAGCAATGCAAACTTCCACATAGTTTCATGATAGTATATTTTAGTTCTACCTGATTTAAGTAGCGATATGGTGTCATGTTTGATATTTTTTTTTATCGAAGAAATTGTTCATAATCACGTTTTTGACTTTGTACGTTCCTGGAGAGTATGTTCAATTTTATATAAATGATTTTATATATTCTAAATTTTCAATTCTATTCGAGTTACAGATTTTAAAAAATGTCTTATGTAGGTGCAAGCTGGCCTTAACGTGCCCTCCGAAGCACGGAAGCGCTCAGTAGTAATGTCACTAGCGGTCACCCATCCAACTCATGACCGCGCGCGACGTTGCTTAACTTTGCTGATCGGTTGAGAACAGCTAAGTAAACTTCGCTACGAGCGCTTCAAACCAACTAGTGCTTATTTCGTGGTAACACTTAGCTCATGTTTGATTAGGATATTGGCAACATTTGGTTTCAACAGGACGGCGCTACGTGCCACACAGCCGAAGCTACACTCGATGTTTTGCGCCCTGTTTTTGAAGATCGCATTATCAGCCGCAGAGCTGATGTCGTTTGGCCACTTCAGAGCTGCGATTTGACACCGTTGGACGATTATTTGTGGGGTGCCGTCAAAGATAAGTGTTACGCCGACAAGCCAGAGACAATTGACGCTTTAAAGGACAAATATTCGTGAAGCCATTGGTGAAATACAGCTGCACACAATCTATAATGTGCTTAAAAATTGGACCGATCGTGTAGGCTACTGCATGGCCAGCCGAGGCAGCCATTTGAATGACTGAGGATTATTTTCCATTATTAACCGGAAGGATTGTACTTTCAAATAAAAAAAGAAATTTGAGAAAATATTCAGTAGTTTTTTTTTTATAGTATTTAAAAAAAAAGTTATTTGGCGGACCCTTTAGTTTATTGCGGCGTCGTATCTCATCTAGATCTAATTTAACTACCCATATTTTTTATCTATTGTAAGATGCGGAATTTCTGCCACTAAATTTAAAACAAAAAAATATAATACCACATAGGTAAGGTTTGATTTAAACACACTAAAGAACTCTTTTTACCTTTTTCAAGCTCTTGTAATTCCGATTCTGTATTAATTTTGATAATTTTTTTCTTCTTCTTGTGTTTGTATTTGAGCCTCTTAATGTTCTTCTTCAGTATACGCCGACGCTTTGCATCTTTTGACTTTGCCTTTTTACTATCCTGTAATATATATATTGTATATTAGAGTTATGAGTCATAATGTCATGTTAGCTCAGTCGGTCAGAGCATACGCGGGTTCGAATCCCGCACATGACTACATTTTTTTGTCTCTTTGGTGTATTTTTGTAATGTAATCCGCAGAGCAGGCGTTATTGCAAACATAACAATATTAAAATTACTACCTTCTTCTTTTGCATTTTCTTTCTTCTTTTAGCATCACTCTCGCTGCTGTCCGTCACAGAAGTAGAAGTGGAGTGTTTCCGCTTCCGTTTCTGCTTATCCACTTTAGCCTTTTTGGCGCCACTGAAATATTATCACACGGTTATAGTAAAGTGTCAACTGTCATATTCATATCACGAATAAATACGGGGCACACCCATGCGGCTCTGTGAATTAAGAAAATTAATAAATGCAGATAAATGGAAAATGTGACGTAAGAGGAAATAACTAAATAAAAGATTTTCGCCATGAAACGTAACTCATAACAAATTGGGAAATATAATTAAATTATTTCGAATACATACTTGGAAGTAAAAATATAAGTACACGTTTTGAATAATGATTAAATATTTAGAATATAACGAGAAAGTAACATACAATATGTGTTAATTTTTGTTTATAAATCTATCTATTATTCCGGCAGCCAGCTTGACTTCTATTATAGAAAGGTGGTGGATAATTTCTATATAAATGCTCAAGGGTTCAAGTCCCGCTGGAAGTTATCTTTTCCCATCCGTAATTTCCATATTAATGCTTTTGAGGTAGCTGATTTTTTTTCCCACAAAGAATCAGTAAATTATCTAACTCTGGTTCTGAGTATTCATCCTTTAGAACATTTAGCCCTGTTATATTTACTTAAGATAATGCCCCTTAGCCCAGTTATATTTACTTAAGATAAGGCCCCTTAGCCCTGTTATATTTACTTAAGATAATGCCCCTTAGCCCTGTTATATTTACTTAAGATAATGCCCCTTAGCCCTGTTATATTTACTTAAGATAATGTCCCTTAGTCCTGTTATATTTACTAAGATAATACCCCTCTTTTCTTAATGGGATTGTGACGGAATACGCATGAGGAATTTAAGCAGTAGCCTGTAATTTCATAGTTACTGGCTCTCAAGGGACACACTGTTAGGCTTGGCGACAGATTTTCTAGTTGATTGGTACCTAGCCAGGCAAATTAAGTTAAGCTCAAGCCAGCGGAGGGGATCGAACCATGGACCTACGGCACGGCAGCCCATAGCCATTACCGCTTGACTATCACTGCTTTATACTGCGATAGAAATTATTTCGGATGGAAAAAGATACTTTCAGCGGGACTTCAATCCGCAACCCCAGAATACCGTCCAGAGGGCCTTCTCCCACCTCTTATATCAGTCTTTTTTTAACCTTAAATTTACAATTTTAATTCGCACTTCCAAATATCACAATAGTAAAATTACATTAGAACATCAACATCAGAGTGAGCTGCATGTACTGAATTAAGTCATTTGTACGACAGAGGTACCGCTATATAAACATCGTTGTTTCGTGATGGCCACGGTACGAATCTTAGTATTAATATTTTAAGCTTTAAATAATGACATTGGTGTTCCATAATAGTTTTTAAAAGGTGGGAGTCGGGCCCCAGATATTTTTTTCCAATTATGCTATGGAAACCCGTGCCGGACATTCAAATTTAATTAATACTGAATTACTCTTATAAGACTGTTTGTTGATTTTGAATGCTCCACCACCCTTCTACTTTTTTTGTATCGTTAGATACATCAGATATAAGCAATTGCTAAATATTTTATAAAAAAACATTGTGATAGGCCTCTTAACGTATATTCTATCTATAGACTTATTGTCGTTATTTTCTCATTATTTTCACGCATGTTCTAACAAAAGGAAACGAACACAAAATCTCAAGGGGTCGTAAAAGGAACGATGATTAGTTATAAAACAATAGGCATAATCGTAAAGAAATGGTGCGTTAGACATCACAATTAAACCAATTAGAAAGATCTTACATCTCTGGGTTAGGATTGGAGTGCAATGCCTCAAATAGAAAGTCGTGAAGGGCGTTGAAACTGCAACAAATATTATAACAAGTGCGACATATTGTATTTAATGAATTTTAGTCATAGTAGAATATGCCCACTAATAACTTATTCTGATAAGATATAAACGGTTATATTTTATGGAACAGTAACATCGAATGAAATATAATAATCACGTTATCCATGACGGTAAAAAATACGAAGAATGCAAAATTCTCACCCCTCTCTACCATCGCAATATTCAAGTGGTTAACAGTTTACAGTACCCAGTACGCAAAACCGGAAGACGCGTGTACGATTCCCGGCCGAGGTGAAAATTTCACGCACTAATAATTTATTAAAGCCCGCTTAGATTGCAAATATAGTTAAATTAAAAAACTAATATAACCTCAATGTTTCAATTAAGTATTGAATTTGACTTTTATATTTTATAATTTAAAGAAAGCTTTAGATTGCTCAAACATGAACTGAGAAAGTTTTTTATAATTGGTTGTACTTTTGACGGAATGTTGGGGTCCATGGCAATAGCAAGGTACGTCAAGAATGGTTTATATGTAGCTAGAAACCAGCTCATAGCAAAAAATCCTGACAGTCCAATTGAATGATTCTGAATCTTGTAGTCATATCTGTCAGACATGCTACAGAAGGTTGGCATAAAAGGCAATACTTATTCAGGGTCATTGGTAAAAATGGGAGTACCGCATCAATTTCGGGACCTTTTCTGTTTCTAACGTATATTAATGATCTGCTTTACATGGTCAAAGATTTTTGCGTAATTATTTTATTCGCAAATATTTATTTATTTGAAAATATTATGCATGTTCGTAAAAATTTGAGTAAATTTAAATTAAACAGTGACAATCAGGATTACGACACTAGGAATAAAGATAAAATAGCGGTGCCAGGTTTTAGATTAACAAAGACAAATAAAAGGTACTTCTTAGGTAATTGTGTACGGTTTTATAATAAAGTTCCTAGTCATATTACAACGCTCACAGAAGGGAAATTCAAGTTGCACGTGAAAAACATATTGATTAAGAAATTTCACTTCATTTCACACAGTTTGTGATTACTTAAACGACAAAAATGCCTGAACAATTCCGCCTCTGCCAAGCTTTCGCCTGTCATCTACGTAATTTAATCAAATATTGCAATAATTTTATTATATAGTAAGTATGTAACACATTGTTAAAAGACGTTTTAAAGAATGGCCCCGAGTTTCTTGCTCGTTCTTCTCGCAGTGCCTCTTTATAATATTTTTGTTGCTGAATGTGGCAGTGTAATATATTTCAATATTAAAATTTGCAAAGGACCTTAATTGTTTTTTTTTTTTTTTTTTTTTTTTTTTTATGACTGATAGTTTAGCCTTTGACCACTATCTCACCTGATGGTAAGTGATGATGTGGTCGAAGATGTTGTTCAGGCTAACCTAGAAGTACTGGCTCTCAAGGAAAGCTGCCGGAACACACCGTTAGGTGCTTGGCGACAGATTTTCTACTTGAGGGTGGTAGCTAGCCAGGCGGGCATTCGCACAATGCCCTACCACCATGCTATAACGACTGCCATCCTAAGACAACAATCATAAGAGCGTCGTAGACGCCTAAATTGAATAAATGATTTAGACTTTGAATTAATCAAAACAATGAGGTTAAATGATTCTTTAAGTATGTGTAAGACTATTAAACGCAAGAGTTAGATTCGTAAGAGACCGGTTTATATAAAATGTGATAATATTATAAATGAGCTTTGTCTCAATATGAAAGTGAACATATATTTATAAACACATAAACTAGGTGATAACTTTTCACCGCAACTTGGACCAAAGTCTAATCAGATTACTCATACTTACGTTTTCTTTGACACCTCTACATCCATATCAGAATCCTGACTCCACCCATCGCTGGTGAGCTTTATCTTCTTGACCTTTTGTTTATCGGAATGTTCTTGCTCATTATCAGCCCGCTTCTTGGCACGGCGGACGGGGGACGAACGGGGAGTCTCCGATTTGGGCTCGGCGACTTCAGGCCAAACAGCTTCCATAAACCTGTTCAAAATTTATTATCTATAAAAGTACGGCAAAGAAGATCGGTCGATGAAGTCTAGTAGACAATAGTAGACAATATATAGAGGGATGGATGCATTGACCGCACCGTCCCAGCATAGTAGAAAGAGTGGGGAAGTAAGTTATCTTCATACAAACGTACCGCACGCGGCTTGTTTGTGTGCGCCATAGTATCTATGCGTCCCGCACGCACACTAACACAATCTCGACCCATTTCTCAATGCGCCAGCTAACACCGAGCAAGGATCGCGCGTCACGGCTTTTCGGCACCGCTAAATCGAACGACGAACGATTTAGCGGTGCCGAAAAAAGTTTGATAATCGCAGGAGAACTTATTGCTGAACTTAGTGTTCGGCTGTTTATATAATTCATCGATTCTTGTTGTCTCTGTTTAGATTACCTACTGAACAGGAAAGGTAAGCAAGTCACGTATTCTAGCATACCTATCATTTTTACTTGATGATGAGTGAGATACCTGCTTATTTTTTTATTGTATTAGGAAGGTATGCCCCGCGTCGCTCGTCTCTGGCCCCGCAACCACATAGGTATCGCTGTCACTCTTTCTTTCATCGTGAAAGGTTTCATCATCGTTTAGCTAAAACCGACTTCACTAACCCTGAACCCAGTCAACACAAGTAAAAAATGCAACTTCGCGGCCCTTGCCTATCCTAGGTACTGATTTAAAAGTTAGCATATACATACATTATAAATAAGTAACAACCCTGAGACAGACAAGTATGGTAGGTAATTATATCGCGGATTGGGCCGGTGATGGCCTACTTCCCCACTCTTTCTACTATGGTCCCAGTGTTGTTTATTTACCACCTTTGTTTGGTAGCGGTGGTCAAATTGTTATGGCGTCTCGTGCGTATAACCGCGAGTTGCTGTTTTGTATCTGGACGATGTAAATTTTGCGCCACAAAAATTGTTTCCTTTCATGGGCTTTTCAGTTTGATGGATTCGCAAAATGCCCTTCCACTTTGCGGTGAAGCTCAAGCCGACTCCGGGTTGGGATTGAACCATGGCAGGTCCATATCATCTCATCGGCAGTCCATAGCTATTACCGATCGGCTAACATTGTTTTAATATGTAAATATGTAAACGCATATAGGTACAACAAAATTCTTTAAGAAAATACTGCAAATTTACGACAAATTTCAGTAATGTACGCTAAAACCATCCGTATGGTGCCGGGTTAGATCACCTCCCTCTATCTT
Organism: Plagodis pulveraria; assembly: GCA_963890685.1. Lineage (NCBI taxonomy): Eukaryota > Metazoa > Arthropoda > Insecta > Lepidoptera > Geometridae > Plagodis > Plagodis pulveraria. The sequence continues at coordinate 16,660,164 of OY982975.1, forward strand.
CCCGTGGATATCGTAAGAGGCAACTAAGGGAAACCTGCCGAAGGGTGGGCAGCTGCTCCTTCTGAAGTACTAAGTACTGATCAGTACAACACAGGAATCAGTCCAAACAGACCGGAAACACTGCGATAACTACTCAGCGCTCAGCAGTCCATTGCCTACGTACCTCTGATACTCTTGATTGAACGAGAAGTATCTAGCTCGCTCTGGTGTCCTTGGAAGCTGTTCCATCTGGCTACCCTCTGCCGTTCGCCACGATACTCTTAGAATTTGGAGGCTAAATTGGTTGAACTCAGGCTTTACCTTTTATACTCTTGGCAGTGATGCCTGTTATTGCTGGTTATTCCCCTCGTTCCTCACCTCTGATACTCCTGGTCAAGCGAGATGTCTCCGACCCGCTCCGGTGTCCGCGGAAGCTGTTCCGTCTGGCTGTCCTCTGCCTCCCATTCACTTGAGAGCTGCAAAGTGTTGCTTTCGGCGAGGCATTGGTCGAGGGCCGGGTACCATCCTCTAGCGGTCGGGTATGCGGCTTCTTGAATTCTGTTTATAAAGTGCCCCTAGATTTAATATCTCATTGTTGTTTCATATTTTTACGACGCAATTATACAAGATATGATTACAAACTAACAAATAGAAAGTTATATTTTATATCAATATTTTATATCCCGCTCATGGTTCCAGAGCAGGATATAAAATATTGTTAGGGTAAAGTCAAATTTTTGTTTTTGTTAAGAATTTGTTTGAGCTTAGTTGCAGGTTTAAGGCTCACTTCAGACCGAAGTCGCAGCGGCCGACAATTTTACTGTTAAACCATTTTGACTTTGTCTCTATCATTGCAATGCATAGTATCGGTTAAAAGACTTGCATAAGAGAGGCCCATCACCGTCAAGTCTATCCTATATTATACATAACAGTGATAGAGACATAGTCGCAAATAGTGTGACAGTAAAGTTTTCACCGGATGCTGCCAGGTCAGCCTGAATTGAACCTTAGTATAAAATTAAAGTAAAATTGCCAGATGCTGCCATAGTAATATAATAGCATAAGTCTTTTCCTTACTTACTATGCTGCATGGAGAAGCCAAAGTAAGTAAGGAAAAGACACCTTTTCGCGCATGTAAACATGTATCTTCTAATTTTCCTTAAGGTTTACACAATAAGCACAGAAGCTATGCTCTCGTCGTCCGCGTTGGTCTGAATTGAACCTTAGTATAAAATTACAGTAAAACTGCCAGATGCTGCCACGTCGTCCGCGTTGGTCTGAGTTGAACCTTAGTATAAAACTACAGTAAAACTGCCGGATGCTGCCACGCCGTCGGTCTGAATTGAACCTTAGTGTAAAATTACAGTAAAACTGCCGGATGCTGCCATGTCATCGGTCTGAATTGAACCTTAGTGTATAATTACAACGCAGGAAAGATATAAATTATGTCTCTGTTCTATTATTAAAGGTTAAGGTTCACTTACTGATTAGTATTATATAGGCTGTCGACGTGTTCCATTTTGCACATCTCCAGTTCCTTATAAACTATTCGGCGATCTTTCACGCAATTGCACAATTTGGGGTTTTCTGTGAACCATAGCTTTGGAACCATGCGGGTTTCCCTGAAAGCGTTTAAAGATTGTATTATGAACGGTGTAAAAGACTGGCTATTTGTAAAATAAGAAACTAATAACTAATTGTAAAAAGCATTGTAAAACTTTTCCAGCGATTTTTGTCCTTTGGCTGCTCTCAACAATTTTACAACGGATGTATGATGCGGTGGGGGGTGTGCGATCTTGAAAAAAATATACGAAAATGAAGAACTTAAAGCCAGCGTGCTCTTTTATGTTATTTCTGATTTTTTTATTAATTGATATTGGGCGGTGTGTGTGTGTGTGTGTGTCTTGGTTAACCACAGCAGTTCCAGATACTCTGCCTCAAAAGAGTAGTGTAAAAAGATTACTATGTTTAGGCGTGACTGACGCTGTAGTAAGTGAAATTACTGGGCGAAAGAGCCATAAGAACTAATGTCTAGACTGATGTGCGCAGTGCAGTGTCACCCAGATTGAGGACGGTAACACTGCAACTGTAACGGACAGTGGTAACGCTTAAAATCAGGCGGGCGACTTGTCCGTATCATCACTTATAACATTAAAAAAAGATTTTCTATCTATATTTTTTTTAATCCTGATAGGTTAGCGCTTGACCACTATCACATCTGATGGAAAGTGATGATGTGGTCGAAGATGTTGTTCAGGCTAACCTAGAAGTACTGGCTCTCAAGGTCAGCTACCGGAACACATCATCAGGTGCTTGGCGACCGATTTTGTACTTGAGGGTGGTAGCTAGCCAGGTGGATATTCGCAAAATGCCCTACCACCATGCAAAATCATCTATAATACTACTTTGAAGCATCCTCATATATGTATACTTCTTAAACTTGTCCCATTTCAGCTAAAGGCGTCATTAGAGAGAGGAAGGATCAGGACAGGGGGAGATGATTGATCTTGTGAGTTTGTAAGTGAGATTTTTTCAAAGACGTAAGCAATTGAACCATACCGAGATAATAAACATATGATGTAAATTATCTGGCTTAAAAAAGATAAATCAGAATACTCACTTGTAACATTTATTCTTGTCGTGTCTAAACAGTAACGGCTGACAGATCTTCAACACAATACTCCAAGTTTCCAACGAATCCATCGTATATTTCGGCATTTCTCCCACGTGCTTATCTATCTCGCTATCAGATCTCAAAGTTTCTGACAATTTCAAACTGTCAGTTGACTTGTAACCACTTTCCATAGACCTCCCACTTTCTACAGATTTGTAACTATCTGAATAATCACTGCGGCTTGAATGTAACTCTCTTATTCTGTCTTGAGTTGAGTACAGTTCTCTCGCTCTGTCATTCATTTCAGGGGTCACAGATCCTCTCATTTCATCGTCTAGAGAGTCTTTAGATGGCGATTCATCATATTCCACTAAAGCTTTATCTTGACTTGTTTCGTCCATTTCTTCTTGCTTTATTTCGTTTATGACCGATTCTAGGAATGTATCGTCTTCATCCAGTGTGTCGAACAGTTTCATGTCAGGCGATTCGAACTCTTTCCTAGACGTTACTTTGGAAAACTTATCAGTGGACGAATTTGCGTCAAATATATCCAAAACGTCATCATCGTGTGGGTCTTCTATCTCAAATTTTAATGAATCTGTAACAGGCTTTATCTTCTCATATTTAGGTCTTTCTGTCAGTGTATTTTTTTTGCCAAGACTTTCTCTTAGCTGCTCCATCGGATCTATGACAGTTACAAAAGGTGTGTTTTCTTTAGCTGTGTTTTGTTTTTCATCAGGCTTGGGCGTGGAATCTTTTGATTTTTCCTCATTGTCTGACCAACTGTCGCAGACAACAAAGTCTTCCAAATTGACATCAGCTCCATTCTCATCTTTTAGGGCATCTTGTTCCTTTTTTAGATCACGTTCTTTTGATTTACTATCTCTTTCCTTAGATTTAAAAACCCCACTCTTATCATTTTCTTTACATCTTGAATCCCTTACTTTGGATATGCTGATATGTTTTTCTGTAGGCCTTACATCGCTGTCTCTTAATGTGTGATCTCTTTCTTTGGATCTTTCATATTCTTTTAATTTATCATCTCTTTCCTTTGGTTTATCTTTTTGTTTCTCTTCTTTATGCCTGTCTTCTCTATGTCTGTCCCTATCAAAATGTTTTTGACTTGTTTTTCTCCTTGACTCATATTTGTCACTTCTTCTGATATTAACTTTATCTCTGTCCCTACTTTTTCTTATAATGGGCTCATCTTGTTTAGTTTCAGCAAAAGGCTCATCCTTTTTTCTTTGGAAAGGATTGTCATAGTCAGGTAACAGCTTTTGGTAATCAAATTTGAATTCTTTTCCTTCAGCCCTGGCTTTTTTAGCCTCACGAATTATTTCATCAACTTTGGCTGGATCTGAAACGGCAGGTTTTACTTAAATCATTTGATCGTTAGAAACTTCTATGTTTTCTTTATATTGCTGATAGGTAAGCCTTTGACCACAATCTCACCTGATGGTAAGTGATGATGTGGTCAAAGGTGTTAACAGGCTTAACCTAGAATTACTGGCTCTCAAGGACAGCTGTCGGAACACACCGCTAAGTGCTTGGCGACAGATTTTCTAATTGAGGGTGGTCGCTAGCCAGGCGGGCATTCGCAAAATGCCCTTCCACCATGCGGTGAAGTTCAAGCAAGCGGTGGGATGCGAACTGATTCATTAACGAGTTCATAAGGTCGCTTACATAGGGACATCTAATGAACAACTGACTAATTATTGCATTTATACACTACTACGAACTACTTATGCTTCTATTTAGTACTGACACTTTAGTATTTATATTATACTATTCCCAGAACAATCATTAGGCCAGTTATATCCTTTTCTAAAAGGACGGCGAAAAAAAAGCCTATGTGATGGGTTCTATCAGAAGAAAACCCTGATCTTACGCCTTTATCCATCCATTAAATTTGTTACCGCTCGTCTCAAACTTACAAATTCTGAGGTTTGTACACTACCTACAAATCTGCTTATTGTTTGATAGCTTTATTCCTCAAAATCAGTTATTCACATCTAAGTAGTAAGGTGGTTGATAAGATTACAAAATGATTAGGAATAAACCCCTTCCTTTAAATGATGCAATATCAAATTTCAATGCAATCTACGACTGCATTACTAACATTTGAACTACAAATAGATCCTGCATAAATATCCTGAAGTTTTTATATACCCGAGAGGTGGTAGGCAGAGGTGTCTTATCCACACCAATACTTGGCTTATGAGACCAAAACGTATCTGGCGATACTTTACTTTACTTCGATTATGAGACCAAAACGTATCGACACGAAGTAAAATTCAATAAAAAAAGGGATCTTAAAGCATAATAAAAGCAGGTACATATTTAATTTTAACTGTATACATGGTTATTGTAAAAATGCTAACATCCTCTTAGGGTTGACTTCTGCTACCAGCCTAACAAACATTTTGGTAACAATTTTTTTTAGAAAATTGTTTTTTTTAACTTTTTTGTGTATATTTATGTGTATTTGACAGAATAAGCACGAGGAAGTTCCAAGTCTCTGGTGCCTGTAATTTATTATTTCATATTTTTTATTACTTTGCTCAATGTAAATATTCAAAGGGAGCGCCGCGCGGTCCAGTGTTGCCGCGACGGGCGCTCTTGGCTCGGAGTAGGCATTGTCTTTTACTACGAGATCCAAAAACTTAAAACAATATGTTTTTCTAGTACTGCCTGACTGGTTACTCCGATTCAAGAGCGCCCGCGACATTTGACCGCGCTGCGCTCTCTTTGCAGAGTTACATGCAATAAAAACTACTATTAGCTATCATTGGGTTATACTTTTTTAGGCTAAACTGGAATTTGTATGTAAAATTAACCGACAGATAATTTTCTTAATGCGGTAACATTTGTAGCATTATCGATTGATATTTCCCTTTCTGTCTTATTATTATTTTCAAACTTTTGTATCTTTGATACATATAATATTATTTAATAAATGTTAAACACAACATTTACAAATTATGGGACTACAATTATGTTTTTTTAAAGTAATACAATTGTAGCACAAACTTTCGACTTGAAAGAGTAAGGTTCCGGTGGCCGAATGGAATAGGCATCCGGCGCGAAATCGGAGGAGTTCGATGCCCGTACGGAACAAAAAAAATTTACTCCAATAATTTGTAAATGTGATTTTCGCTCAGCACGCGATAGCGCTTGTATTCATATTTAGATATATGTTAATTACTACTTAATAAAACCACATCTATACAACTTAGTAAAGCATTTTACAACAACTATATACTCACTCAAGGCTGTATTCTAATATAAAAAAAATACGTTACATCTACATCGTGCAAATACAAATAACTCCCATAACAACTTACGAATAGCGATAAGTCGAGTAGTGCGGACTTTGTGCAATTTCGATGAGTTCTTAATGCGGGTTGAGTCTGTGCGAGAATCGTGCAGGTTTAAACACAATGAATGGACAAGCAAAAAGGGTTGGTGACTTTGTTTATACGAATAATTGATCTAAGGCATACATTTTTAATAAATTAAAGTTAAGTGCTCCAAAATATTAAACATTAATTGACAACAGACAACCTTTATTTCATTTCTCGCGGAGATTTAAATACATAAGTCATCAACCCTATACCAAATAAATATCATGGCAGATGTGTACCAGTAGCCCAGCGGCCACATCTTCATGCGTCGATATGGCTGCAGGGCTTAAGAAGCCAAAGTAAGTAAAGTAAAAGACACCTTTTCGCGCATGTAAACATGTATCTTTTAATTTTCCTTAAGGTTTACACAATAAGCGCAGAAGCTATGCTCTCAATGTACATAAATAATCTCAAAATTTAATCAATTCACACTATTTCAAAATAGGTTGTATTTTAAAATTGTACCATCAAATTAGCTCTGTTACCAGTCCTGTATGGTTTGGATAAACACTTGAATAGATTAAAAAAAAACATGCGTAGGCGCATGAATATTTTTAAGGCATATTGTTTTAATCTCCTCTTCCCACATAGTGGGAATTGTTTATGACTTATCATTGTATCATGTGCAGGTTAATGAAATGCATTGCATTCTGGTTAAACCACAAGTATATGTCAGGAAGGTATAAAGTAGTAACTGTATAGAAAGCCAAAGCAAAGAGATGAAACGATTCGCGGTAACCTTAGGAAAGAAAGATCTAACAAATTAATGCTTATAATTTGTATCCTAATCATCATCATCGTTCAGCCGTAAAACCTCCACTGCTAAACAAAGTCTTCCCCCATATAGGGATAAGTAAAAACAGGGTTTAGAAAAAGATTAACAAAAAAATATATATAAATCTGCGAGATCAGTCAAGGGAAAGTGCACATTCCACAGAAGCAACCAAACACACCAAGCACCGAGCTTCTGCAATGTACCTATAAAAGACTTGATCGGAGGCATAGCCTTAGTGGGCATGGCCTTATCACTGTTCGGTTCTGGACAGATCAGTCCCAAAGGTATCCCAAGCTCCACTAGCTCCATCTTTCTCTTCATGTCTTCTATTTCAGCCAGCGTCTTCTGTTGTATAGCTTTGTAAGACTCTGCGGATGTTTAGACTAAGGTAAACACATGTTATTAATATTAATGTTACTTCCTATCAACAAACACATTAGAGAGTAATGTTGTTACCTTCTGTAGACCAAATCGTGAGTAGCCAGCAGATTCCCTTATGTTAAGATGATGGATAGTAAGTCCATATATAAGGTTATTGAGCTTGTAGGAATACAAACTCTTCTGTTTAACGTAAAAGTACTGCCGAGGGTTGAGGGAATAACTCCCTAAGCAAAATTGTCAAACCATATTCCTTACTTCCACTACTATCTTAACTACAGTAAAATAGAAGAAAACTGAACTAATTTACACCATTTTTCTTTATTTGATCAAATACGGTAGGCTTACAGACTATTACGCCACAGATTTATTTGGCAATATGGGTATACCTTGTAATTGTTTAGCACCTGGTTTAGGTGGTTTGGGCAACTTCTTCTGCTCCGCATTAGGGTCAGGGGGTTCAGGCTTGGGCAGTGTTTTTGCACCTGCCAATTTCCCAATAAACACTGTGCCTGCTGTGAAAGAAATACTAATTATTATTAAATTATACTACATATTTTATTATTAGTATTGTTAAGAAATAGTGAAATAAACTGTGGATATATTGGCAATGACAAGAATATTTTAACATAATTGGGCATGATCTGTTAAAATTACTGTTTATAACTTGTAAATGACCTGTATAGTAGTAAAACATGTCTCACATGTCTCGAATATTACATATTGTTTCAAATACTGTGTGTAAATAGTTTGAACATCGGAATTTATATAATAATAAATGGCTAACCATAGGAATTTTGTATCTCTGGCTTTTTGTTACCCTACTCCTAGGTTGCAAGTCCCAGGCCCCTCTAGCCTCTTCCTTTGCAAGGCGATGGACCCAGCACCCGCATGGTAAGTCCATGGAATGCTAAGTAATTCGTCTCACCCGTTTTAAACTGTTTAAAGTTGGTTAATTACGATTCAAAAGTTATTGAATGTTTAAAAACAATCATAAGTAATATAAATACCAATAAGTTTAACTTAGCAAATTACATAGTACCCTGAAAGATGAACCCTGTTACCTAGTGTTACAGTAAAACATAAAATACAAACCTCCAGTGCCAACTGCAATTGGTTTGGAGGTTGCCACAGGTGACAATGAAGATTTCTTCTGTATAGAGAATGCTCTAAGCCGTTTCTTGGCATTTTCAACACCTTTGGATGTAAGTTTTAAATTTTTTGACGGTTTTGAATCTTCTGCTGAGAACTTTATCACCGACTGTAACAAGAAATTATTGGTCATGTAGTAAAGGATATTTCTTGGAGTGTTGTACTTGAAGGGTTGCCACAATTTTGAATGAGTTGTTAATCCATCTGTTTCCGACTCAGTTAACTTGTATATTGAGATTAAGTATCTTATTACGCCAGCATGTTACATCAGAATGTAAAGAGCTAAAAGGATAGAAGCTATTATCTGCATACCTTTTAATGTGTGAGGCATTTGTGCAATATGTAATAATATGTAGTCTACATGGTGGGAGCGGTTAATTTGCCATGGTACCATTAGACAGTTCCTTTGATTGTAGTACTATTAGACGTTATTGTAGATAATAACTGTACGGTTTACATACATTTTGATGACTTAGCGCGACTGCGTCCGCTTATAATTTTATGTAAACTTAATACCTCTTTTGCATGATATCATATGTAAGGAGAATCAGCCTGTACATAAATGGTCCTTCGATCTGGCTTGAAGGACCACATTTACGAACTAGAAACGCTCATAATGAAACAAACTGAAAGAATTGACCAACTTATAACTTAGTTAAGCACAATGATGACTCTCATCCGTAGACAGCCATAATGCTCTCACTAAGGATTGCCACGTGGAACATTAATGGACTGGCGCCAAATAAACTACAACATGAAATGCTGCTTAAGATTAATAAAGTAGACATTGCATTGATATCAGAAACGCACCTCTATGACCGCAAACAAATCAAAATAGACAATTATTGTATATATAACACAAATCACTGTTTCTTTACCATGTCTATCTCTTACACGATTTTTATTCCTCTAACACTAATTATGTAAACCGTACAATCTATGTACACAGGCTATGTGACACAGGAGTGTGTTTGACAGTGAGACCTAAAGAGTGATACATTAAGAATATACACATAATTGTGTATGTTTTTATTATTGATTATATTATGTTACACAAAGTTACTTTAAGATTATGTTTTTACAAAAGTCAAGGCCATATTTCTTAACTTCAAGGCATATTGTTTGAATTTCAAACTCCAGATAATGTACAGTATATTTTTAGCGGGTAACTTTAATTAAGGGTAATAATAATATAATAAAAATAATAATAAGTGGTAATTTTAACCGGACAGTTCGTAGATTATATTTTATTACCTTTTTTTTCTTATTTTTCCTTTATTTGAGCTGTCGTATGTCGGTGTTAAATTTGATGTTGAGACATGCTGTCGAGTACTCAACTAACTACTGATTCCTAAATAATAGGTACATATTAATATAATATTAATATGTAATACTAATATACAACTTAAATCACTGAATTGGCTACTAAGACGTCAATCTCGGCTATCTGTCAGTAATAAGTTGCTTGTCTATAAAGCCAATCTGGACTTACGGTATAGAACTATGGGGCACTGCTAGTAACTCCAACATTGAGATTCCTCAGAGATTCCAAAACATTGCCCTAAGAACCATCTCAGCGCACACTAGTTTGTAAGAAATACAGAAATACATGAATATCTGGAATGCTGATGGTAAAGCAGGGAGTTAACTACCACAGCAAGATATATAAAGAAAGTCGTAATAAGGGTTATCAGATCTTCAGTATGCATCCCATGCATAGGCATGTATAATTTTGAAGTGGACATAAATCTGTTTCCACAGTTCAATGTAAAAAAAAATAAGTTTTTTTAACCTATTTTGCAGTGGCATTCACCAACTCGAAAGTCCATCCGAGTATTACCACCAAGTTTTGTCATAGAAGAATACTTCCGAGTTTATTACCTATTTATCAGGAATGCAATCATGTTTTACCTAGATCTTAAACGACAGTTCAACAAGTATTTCTTACCTTTCCATGGCTAGAGGTCGTTTGTGGCAGTGGATCTGCAGAATCCTGTGAGTTTGGTCCAGATCGGGGATTGTTAGAGCTACCGGTTGACATGATAAGGCCTAGCAATGTACAAACACTAAGCCGATTCAAAGCAAGCAATGATGATAGTTTTTAGAGGGAGTACTAAACTAGAGACTAAACCTACTCATTATAATTACTTATTAGCGTTTTTCTTTCATTGCCTAACTTATTTTAATTGGGATAAAGTAAAGGTTTTAAACCCCTTCCTATCTGAAGTGGATTGATTCACTGAGCCGGTAATATTATAGATGGATTAATTGCAAATTTAATACACAGGTAATTGATTTGATACACCAAAAGTACACTGGAGTGCGTTCAGAGGCTCAGAGTGTAGTTGTTTCGTTGTTTGGTTGTTTTGCAACTTACCCTGAGGTATGGAACGACCGGTTGTTTTATAACCTCAAACAAATTTTGACATGGACAGACTTACATCATTATCGTAATAATAATTGCTATTTAACACTATCACAAATTCGTTTTCCATTTTTATTTAAGTTTTATATTTTGAGAAATAATATTAGTATATATATTTTTTGAGATATATGGGTGAGCGCATCACATAGAATAGGTACGATATAAACGTCAAAGTCATTTCATGTCACGCGTTTTATGGTTAAAAAGTTGCAACCTTCAAAGGTTTGGAACGGTCCAGTTGTGACAACCGAACGCTCTACTCGAAGGTTGTGAACGACGTTAGAGTGAAAAATTGCACTCCGAGTGCGCTCTAACCAAGGTTCGGAACGCACCCCTGTGTGTGTTGTAATTATATTAAAAACAACAAACACTTCACATTATTCATAGTTCTCACCACAGATGAGTTACAGACCCACCAACCTATCTGTTCAGGTGGCAGAAAAAAGAACTACAACATTCCTTCCAATTGTGACAGTTTATAGTTGATTTCCTTGACCAGTAGCGCCCTCGAGAACTGCTCAGTTAAGTTGGTGGTACTATATATACAAACATCAAAGATTACTACATATTATGGTATATTCCATTAGTCGCTAAGAACATTATTTTCGATAATTTTGATCACAAGCTGCGTCTATGGTTGTGATCACTTGATCGTTTGTAACTGTCATCCCCGTTCCATTTTTGGATAAGAACGCTAAGAATGCCGCTAAAATTTGCCACTTCTGTCACTTTTGACATTAGATGTAGCGTTTAAGGCGAAAATAATGCCAAGACCCATGTGGAACAACTTTTTGGGAGTGTGATCGTTTTTAGCGTTTTTAGCGAATCTCACTTAAATGGTGAGCACTCATAGGGTGCATACCTGGTGCGTACCATTTGAAGTTAAATTCGCCAAAAACGCTAAATACTATCACACTCCCAAAAAGTCGTTCCACTTGGGCTTGGCATTATTTTCGCCATAAACTCTATGAACCTACTGGAACAGTTTAAATTACCTACATCTAATGTCAAAAGTGACAGAAGTAGAAAATTTTAGTGGCATTATTAGCGTTCTTATCCTAATTGGAACAGGAAAATTATCATTTTTGAATGTTGCAATCAGCAGTCCATTGCTTCAGATGATACGTGATCACGTATCGGAACGGAAGCATTAAAATAATAATACTTAGGTAGTTCCATAGTGATTAGCCCATCCAAAGAGAAAAAAAAAATGCACTTTCTTCCTTTAATATTGTAAACAATACCCATTTTCTATAACATTTCTTGAGCAAGGTTGCGGGTGGATGCAAGTGATCAAGGTGTCTTATGAAAGACTAGCAGCCCGCCCCGGCTTCGCACGGGTATTAAAAAAATAATTATAATAATTTTTACACGAACACATAAACCCTTCTATTTAAGTCAGGTTACTAAGAAAAGAAAATAATAAAGAATGTTTAGTATAATTTTTTTTATGAACTTTTATTTATATTTGTTTTTTGTTCCAATAATTTTTATCGCGCAAAATCAATAACATCTTTTTGCGCAGTTGGATAAAAACTATCCAATGTTCTTCCCCGTGTCTCAAACTATTTCCACACCGAATTTCATCCTTTTTCGGTCGAGTAGATCGGTTATCGAGCAAAACCATTAACCTCTTTTTGCGCAGTTGGATAAAAACTATCCTATGACCATCTCCGTGTCTCAAACTACTTCCACACCAAATTTCATCCTAATCGGTCCAGTAGATCGGTTATCGCGCAAAACCATTAACCTCTTTTTGCGCAGTTGGATAAAAACTATCATATGTTCATCCCCGTGTTTTAAACTATTTCCATACCAAATTTCATCTTAATCGGTCCAGTAGTTTCAGATCCTATTCAATGCAAACAAACAATCAAATCTTTCCTCTTTATTATTTAAACCATTAACCTCTTATTGCGCAGTTAGAGAAAAACTATCTTATGCCCTTCCTCGTGTCTCAAACTATTTCCATACCAAATTACATCCTAAACGGTCCAGTAGATCGGTTATCGCGCAAAACTATTAACCTCTTTTTTGCGCAAGTGAATAAAAACTATCCTATGTCTTTCCTCGTGTCTCAAACTTTTTCCATACCAAATTTCATTCTAATCGGTTGAGTAGATTGGTTATCGCGCAAAATCATTAACCTCTTTTTGCGCAAATGGATAAAAACTATCCTATGTTCTTCCCCGTGTCTCAAACTATTTCCACACCAAATTTCATCATAATCAGTCCAGTAGATCGGTTATCGCGCAAAACCATTAACCTCTTTTTTTCTCAGTTGGATAAAAACCATCCTATGACCATCCCCGTGTCTCAAATTATTTCCACACCAAATTTCATCCTAATCGGTCCAGTAGATCGGTTTCGCGCAAAACCATTAACCTCTTTTTTGCTAAGTGGGATAAAAACTATCCTATGACCATCCCCGTGTCTCAAACTATTTCCATACCAAATTTCAGCCTAATCGGTCCGGTAGATCGGTTATCGCACAAAACCATTAACCTCTTTTTTGCGCAGTTGGATAAAAACTATCCTATGTTCATCCCCGTGTCTCAAACTATTTCCATACCAAATTTCATCCTAATCGGTCCAGTAGTTTCAGAGCCTATTCAATGCAAACAATCAAATCTTTCCACTTTATTATATCAGTTTAGATAATTAGCTTTAAGATACCAAGGTACAATACCGATTGCGAATCCAAAGAGAAAAAAATCTGCATTTTCTTCCGTTTGCATTGTAACAATAGCCATTTTCTATAACATTTATTAAGCAAGGTTGCAGGTGGATGCAAGCGATCAAGGTGTCTTGTGAAAGATAAGTTTTTTTTTTATTTAAATGGGTTTGCGTTTGACCTCACCCTGACTGATGTTAAACATTGATGTGGTCTAAGATGGAGCACGCTTACCTAGAAGAATCCTATTTACTCTCGATTTGAAGACACCCATGTTGTATTCATCGGGAAAGACTGGGAAAGACTGACAACGGTAAGGAGTTCCACTCCATGATTAGCTATATAATGATATTTAGGTAATGTCGTAGCGATTAACGCATCTAAACGGGAAAAAATCTGCACTTTCTTCCGTTTCTATTGTAAAAAAATACCTATTTTCTATAACATTTATTGAGCAAGGTTGCGGGTGGATACAAGGGATCAAGATCTCATATGAAAGATGATTAGCTATATAATGATACCTATGCACTATGTAGTGCCATAACGTTATTGGCCACATGTTCGTAGAAAAAAGCCATTGTAGATGGCGCTATATACAATAATTTTGAATAATGTGTAATTTCTCGCACATTATAAGACTTAAGAAAAAATGTCACAGAACAGTTTATTATTGATTCATTGAGTTCCTTCGAATGGCATTACAAAATATTACGATTCTCAAAAAAAGACTAATGTCCCTCTTTTGTCAATATCGACCTACTGTGCAGCACTACAATAACTCTGTTGGCCACCAATGGCCACTTGGGGCGTACTCCACTTGACGCCAATTTTGTAATTTTGATCATGTTTTGTGTCTATGGTTCATATTAAATATGAAACCATAGTCGCAAAATGTGGTAAAATTGGCCGTGTAATATCAGCCCGTGTAGATAGCACAACCAAATATTGTACGACCCGTATTGTACACCCCAATAATGCCGAAAAAAAGCGCGGGAAACTTCCTTTTGAACGGTTATGTTTTTTTCTGTTGAACATTTCAATTTTATTATTATGGTTTTGGTGATCAGTTAAGGCTGCACTCTTACAAAGTTGACGCGAAACATCTAATTTGCGCAATTTTGAAATATTTTTAAAGCAAAGTTATTAAGTAACTAATAAAAATAATTGATACCTACACATAAAAATTTTTGATATAAGCTATCACTACATATTTATTAAGTTTCAACAAGATGGAGTGTGATTAGTAAATCAAACGATAAACACGGCGCTGTCGTGCCCTGCTACATAGTAATATAAAAGAAAACAGCAAAACTACTCAGCGCATAAATTGGACCATATCTTCGTCTCTAAATTGCGTTGATTATTTTTTTCTAGATGTATATCGTAATCTTAATTAAGAGGTCAGAACATCATCAAATTTATTTGTTTATATTGTTTATTAAACTGCTTTCTGGGTATTATAATCGGAGCGTATTTACGTAGTAATTACTTGTTTACAATGGCTATTGTTTAATTAAAAGATAAATATAAAATTAGCATTTAAATAAAACAACCAAAATTATTATGACTTTATAAAGAAAACTAAGAAACATGGGTTTTTATACAGGAATCCCGTTAGAAAAACCCTTAGTGACGGCCGAGCCACAGACTACTTTTTATATATGGGCCGAGCCGTCTCAGCGAGCAGACGTGTGGTCCACGAAAAAAAATGTGCGTACCTCTCGCTCTAACCTTTTTCGTGCACTGTTACGCATCTAAAGTTGCTCTACTTTACTAATTTTTTTGGAATTGTATATTTTGTCATTTTAGTAAATAATACGGGATAACTCACGTAAATAAGTCAGATAGCTCCGACTATAGTTTCAACCACATCCGGTGGTCTTTTTCAAGGAGAGCTCGGGACGCCCGCGCGAGTGCTCAGCGAGACGTCAACGCGGGCGTCCCGAGCTCTCCTTGAAAAAGACCACCGGGTGTGGTTGAAACTATAGTCGGAGCTATCTGACTTATTAACGTGAGTTATCCCGTTTTATTTACTAAAATGTTTATTTAGTATATCTGATTTTACATAGATAGGTATTTTTTTACAATATGAATCGTAAACGCAAAACATGTGCGTGTACAAGAAAAGAGAAACTGAAGTCAAACGTGGGAGTGAGGAAGAATAATAGAATTCAAAGGTAAGTGATACGCTAAAAAAAGTTTTCTTATTTTGTTCTAACATCGAGTGCGCGCTTTCAGAGAATATATGTAAATGTATGTGTTTATGTCGCTAGCTAGTTTATTATAACTATACAAATATTATAAATGTGACGTTTGTAATAAAAAAAGCTAGTTATATTTTTACAGGTGTGCAGTTGGTTCGATCTCATCGACTGTCAGATATAATACCTGTATATAGTAATCTGTCAGAAGATCAAATTATTTCTACCTCTTCTACAAAGCAAGCTGAAATTGAAAAGATTCTCACCTGTTCCATTTAGGATAAGAACGTTAAGAATGCCACTAAAATTTGCCACTTCTGTCACTTTTGACATTAGATGTATCGTTTATGGCGAAAATAACGCCAAGACCCATGTGGAACAACTTTTTGGGAGTGTGATCGCTTTTTGCGAATCTAACTTCAAAGTTCAAATGGTACGCACCTTTGGTAGTGTGATCGTTTTTGGCGAATTTAACTACAAATGGTACTTAACTTACCCTTAGTAACAGTGTTGCCAACCGTACGAGGTTTCTCGTACAATTACGAGATTTCTGGTCTCTCGTACGGGGTACGAGGACGATATTATCCTCGTACAATTATGTACTAGATTTTGAGTTATGAAACTTTGAATAACAATTTTCATTGCAGGGAACATTTATGCCAACATGTTCAATAGACCCTGATATCGCCTCACTCGAATTCAATCAGTTTCATTATAAATTTGAAATTTACCAAAAATGAGCCATATTTGTTTGATTAATTGCCTTCATTATATTGCAATAGAGATAGAATTCGTTATAATTATGGAGGGTTCCTCTACCCTCCATAGTTATAGGTCGTCATAGTTTGTGGTACTGTTGGGGATATGGTGGTTGAAAAGATTCATGCGATTTGGAAGAAGGAATATAATATAATAATGTTTACAATGTAAAAGTACACGGAAGAGAATAATATAATTGATTGATATATTAAGTCAGAAAACTAATTTATTCTTCCTATTGTCTATTGGTTTACAGACCTCCTTAGAGTTGTGGAATACTCACACTCCTCCTCACGACTCATAATCCAATATTCCAATCAAATTCTTCAGTCGAGAAAGTCGTGGACCATTAACTGATTTTGTTAATATGTCTGCCTCCATTATTTCAGTTGGTAGATATCTCATCTCAATAAATCCATCTGTAATACAGTCTCTTATGAAATGCATCTTGAGATCTATATGCTTAGATCTTGATGAGACAATTGGATTTTGACATAGTTTGAGCGCTGCCTGATTATCATTCCAGATGATGATTTTGCTCTGACTAGCACCCAGGTCATTAAAAAGTCCTTTTAGGTGTATCGCTTCTTTTGCAGCTTCAGTTATAGCTATATATTCGGCTTCGGCCGTTGACAAAGCGACACTTCTTTGTTTCTTGGATGCCCAGCTGATCGGTGCTCCGGCTAGCTTGAAGCAATATCCAGAAAACGATTTTCTATCTAATTTATTTGCACCCCAATCGGCGTCTGTCATGCCATGTAACTCTTTTCCAGTCTTTTTAAATATCAAGCCCACATCTTTTGTACCTTTTAAGTATCGGAGGACTCTTTTTGCACTCTTGAAATGAGTATCATCATAGCTATCATTATATTGTGAAAGGTAACTCACTGAAAAAGCGATGTCTAGTCTGGTTGCTACGGCAAGATACATTAGTGTACCGATCAGGTTCTTGTAAGGCAAATCTTTCTTTTCTTTCTTATTTGGTTCTAAGATTAGGCCTGGTTCTATTGGCGTAGTAGCAGGATTACATTGTTCCATGTTAAATTTTTTTAATATAGTATCAATGTAATTTCCTTGGCTTAGTTTTATTTCACCATTTTTGTATGTTACTTCGATTCCAATTAGACGTTTAGGTCTTCCTAGATCCTTTAATTCAAACTTCTTTCTTAAAGAATCTTTGATTTCTTTTAATTTCTTTGGACATGAGTAGGCAATCAATAAATCGTCGACATAAATTCCAATTACTATCTTTACTCCTCCTTTCGCGAGGATATAGATGCATGGATCTGCTAATGATGCTTTGAATCCTATGGCTTTTAATTCTGTGTCGAGTTTAGTATACCATTGCCTCCCTGCCTGCTTAAGTCCATAGAGTGCTTTCTTGAGTAGACAAACTTTTTCACCTTCTATGGCTTTCATATCTCTAAGCATGTTACGGGCCATGTTGTAGATACTAAGGTCATCTGCGTTGCTTTCTTCTACCAATATTTCTCGTAAATATTGTTCAACATAATCAGGAAGTTTCATACATATGTTTTCTTTTAGGTCTCCATTCAGATATGCTGTTGTGACGTCCATTTGACAAAGTTGTAAATTTTCTTCAACTGATATCGCAATAATAGATCTGATTGAGCTAAGTTTTGCGACAGGAGCAAATGTCTCACTATAGTCAATACCTGGTCTTTGTGTAAAACCTTTAGCAACAAGACGAGCCTTTTTGGATTCTTTGTTGTCTGGGCTTAATTTCTTTTTGAGTACCATTTTATAGTCTACAACTTTCATACCATCTTCTTTTTTAACTATTTTCCAGGTGCCGTTTTTTAAATGAGCTTTAATTTCGGATTTTATAGCACCGCTCCAGTCTTCACTGCTTTCATTTTCATCTGACATAAAGGATATATCTGACATGAGTAAACCTTCATCTATTTCGCTCCCAGTTACAAAGTCTTTCATCCATAAAGGTTGTTTTCTTTCTCTTTGTAATTTCTGATTTGTAGTTTGAGCTTCAGGTGCGTCTTCAAATACGTCTTCCTCGCCTTCTACAGGAACTTCAGTAGATGTATGGGTATCAGTTATCAAATTATCAATGTCTATGTCTTGTGAAGATGTTACAGTGGGTTGAAGATTTTCATTTGTTTCAATTTCAATTTGTTTAGTTAAAATTGAATTTTTATTTCTTTTAAATTTATTATTTTCAGGTTTCAGTTGATGCTGCTCTGATTGCGGTGGTTCGATAAAGTCATCATAGTTTCTGCCTTCATTTTCATAGTACATCCTATTTATGACTTTTACATCCCTACTGATAATAACAGTATTTTCTTTTGGTATGTAAATTCGAAAACCTTTTGTATATCTTGCATATCCAACGAATACTCCTTCTTTTGCTTTTTGTGATAATTTGCCTTTTCTATTTTTTATCATAATAAAAGCTTTGCTTCCAAAAACATGAAAATGTTTTGCAGATGGGGTTCGGCCAACCCATTTTTGATATGGTATATGTCCATTCAGTGCTTTTGCTGGGCTTCGGTTGAGTAAGTAGTTGGCAGTATATACGGCTTCAGCCCATAAGCTCTTAGGAGCATTTGCTTCTATCATTAAGCATCTGGCCTTTTCCATCAGACTTCTGTTTTTGCGTTCGCTTATCCCATTTTGCTGCGGAGTGTATGGAGCAGTCAATCTCCTTTGGATCCCTTTTTCTTTCAAATATGTATCAAACTCTTTGTTTACATATTCTTTTCCATTATCTGATTGGAGAAATTTTATCTTTTTATTTGTAAAATTTTCCACTTCATTTAGATATTCTTGGAACTTTTCAAATACTTGACTTTTTCTTTCCATGAAGTACACATAGGCATATCTCGTGTAATCGTCTATGAAAGTCACATAGTATTTTGAACCAGCTAATGATTCGTTTTCGAATGGGCCACACACGTCACTGTGGATGACTTGCAATGGTTCTGTAGTATTTATTTTACTATGTGTCGGGAATGGAAGTCGAGAAAATTTTCCTTTTATACAGGTCTCACATTCGTCCAACTTTTGACTGTCAAGTTGAAGACCATATATTAAATTTTCTTTTTCTAAGTTTCTCAAGTCTTTTTCATTCAAATGTCCGAACTTACGATGCCATTGCATTATCTTATTTTCAGTACCTGGTGTGTAATTTAGTGTTTCGTCTGATTTGTCGAATTTAAGATAGTATAGTCCATTCTTACGATGTGCTGTTTGTAATACTTTATCATTCTTTCCCATAATAATGGCTTGGTCCTTTTCAAATAATACCTTATTTCCTTTGTCGGTTATTTTTCCAACGGATAATAAGTTGACAGTTAGATCAGGTACGTACAGCGTGTCTAAAATATTACATTTGACGTTTTCAGCGTAAGTTACCACTTTTCCTCTGCCTTCAATAGCCATTGTATGGTTTTTAGAAGCTAACTTCAGATTTCCTTCTTCTGAAGTTATATGGGTGAAAAGTTTTCTTTCCCCACAAATATGTGATGAGCAACCACTATCAAGGCACCATATTTCTTCTGGTGTATCTATATTATTTGTGTTTAAGCATACATTAAAATTATTATCTTGTTTTACCTTGCTAGTAGAGTTTTTCTTTTGTTTACTCCAGCAGGCTTCCGTAGTGTGTCCTTTCTTTTTACATTTATTACAATATTTGCTTTTCTTTTTGGCAAAAAATGCATCGTTGCTTTTTGTGGAATCATCGTTGTTTTTCCGAGCTTCGCTTTCCTCAATAATTTTAATTTTGAGCTGTTCTGGCGTCGGTAAACTGTCTCTTGATTCTACGGCGATGCGAAAATTTTCATATGACACGGGTAGGCTATATAGCATCATGATGCTCAGTAAGTCCGGGTGGAGGTCAACATTCATATCAGCAAGTTTATCAACAATATCCATGAAATTATTAAGATGATCACGAACATCATTGTTTTCTACTTTTTTCAATATTAATTGCTTTAATAATGTAGCCTTTCGTGCCGGTCCTGTACTTTGATATATGCTTTTTAGCTTATTTCACAGTTCATATGATGTATCACAGTTTTTTACCTGTTTCAGCTCCGATGGTGAAATCAGCAGCAAAAGTTCTGATCTTGCTAGCAAATCCTTTTGCGTAAAAACTGCTTTTTCTTCTTCCTTTGTTGGTCGCAATTCTTTACCGCTGGCAATATCCCACAAACCATTTTTTATTAGTATGGCCTGGGCTTGGACACTCCAAGTATCGTAATTTTCTTTCGTTAGTGAATCAATCCGATATGACGTCATATTGGTGACGATAATTTTCTATATTTTCATGATTGCACTTTACCAGCGTAACCACGCTCTGCTACCAATTTGTTGGGGATATGGTGGTTGAAAAGATTCATGCGATTTGGAAGAAGGAATATAATATAATAATGTTTACAATGTAAAAGTACACGGAAGAGAATAATATAATTGATTGATATATTAAGTCAGAAAACTAATTTATTCTTCCTATTGTCTATTGGTTTACAGACCTCCTTAGAGTTGTGGAATACTCACAGGTACAAACACCAAAGTATGTAAAGTATTATGTAAGTTATCTATTTCAAGCAAAATATTTTGTTATTATACATACACAATGAAGACGATTTAATTTAAAAAAAACATTAATGTCTTATTTGTAACAAACTTTTAAAAGAAGCATTATCTGTATAAAACGTCTTTTAAATGCTTTTTTCTCTATTCTATCACATTTTTCACATAATATGAGTATGTACGAGGTTCGAAAGTTAAAATACGAGATTTTTATCTGCTTCTGTACGAGGAAAAAAATTCAAAGGTTGGCAACTCTGCTTAGTAATAACTGCTGATTGCTAAAATATTACTTTCTCAGTGCTGATGGCGACTTCGTATTTTATATTAAAAATGTTGAATAAGAATGCCAGGTTACAGTCCAAAGTTCATGATAAGTCAAGAATATTTAATGCCCCTGAAACTGAATCTAATACCCTGAAGTGTAGGATATGTTTGAATAAGGGACTGATTCCAATTTACAGCGGCGAATTTACATTTGATGTACCTGATGCCATTCGGACTATAGGCGGGGTGGATGTAAACAAAGACGATGAATTTCCTAAGCATTTATGCGAAGATTGTCACTCTCTTTTGAAAGGAGCGGTTTTATTCAGAAATTCGGCTCGTGAAACTGATGAAATCTTGCGACTTCACTTAGCTACTACTTACCCTGACAGCCCCATTTATAGTGATTATGATCTTGGAAAAAATCATGTTATAAACAAAAAACTTATTAATAACCCAAACCCAAAAAAGTCTGAAACCTGTAAGTCAGACTGTAAAATATTACCAGCACATTCTGCCAATAAAATAAGCACCAAAAAGCGTAGGAATATGCGTATTCAATGTAGGATATGTCAGAAACTGTTGACTCCAACGCTTTACAAAAAGCACCTTGTAAGACACCAGTCTGCTTCTCATCTTGTGTGTGAAGTTTGTGGTAAGCTTTACAGAAAAGACAATTTACTTCGACACCTACAACTTCACAGTAATGATTTGCCATTTCAATGTCAGATCTGTCCATACAGAGGGAGATTTATGGAATCTTTAAAAATTCATATAAGGACTCACTCTGGAGACAAACCATTTTCTTGTGATAAATGTGATTTGAGATTCATAACAAGAAGTAACCTCAACAGGCATTTGCTGACTCATTCTAAGGAGAAGCCATACAAATGTGTTGAATGTAGTAGAGGATTCTATACACAGAGAGAATCAGACATTCATTTGAGAGCTGACCATATTGGTATCAAAGAGTTTTGTTGTAAATTATGTGGAAATAAATATGGCACAAAGAAAGCTTTGATGAGGCATGAATTACGAGTTCATAAGAGGGATAAAATGGCTAAGGGACGCATGCCTTTGTATTTGCAAGCTGACTTTCTGAACAGTCCATAATTGATGTCATATTACAGTCACTCAATTGAAGCAATGATAGTAGAGCAGTTTTAATATTTATAATAAAAGTTAATTAAAAATATTTTTTTGTCTTTCCTGATAAATAAACATGATATCTGAGTGTTGTATGGTCGTAGTGTGTGCTGAGTTATTGCTATGGACTGCGGTGCTGCAGGCCCATGGTTCAATCCCCACTGGTAGAAGGGCATTTTGAAAATGGTGCCTGGCTAGCCGGGTGGTGGCTAGCTAGGCCACAAGTAGCAAATGTCACGGAGCCAGTAAAATATAAAGCACACAAGTCAACAACTGTGTCTCTTATTCTAGGTTTTTTTGTTTTTTTTATATTGTGACGGACTACGCTCGAGGTCCCACCTGATGTTAAGCGGACTAACCTCTGCCTATAACAGATGCATTTCATCACAAGTCACGAATTGCACTGTGCCCATCACTGAGACATAGTTAAGTCTCATGTGCCTGTAATTTCACTGGCTTTCAAGGACAGCTGCCGGAACACACCGTTAGGTGCTTGGCGACTGATTTTCTACTTGAGGTCGCTAGCCAGGAGGGTATTCGCAAAATGCCCTTCTACCATGCGGTGAAGCTCAAGCCCGCCGCGGGATTCAAACCATGGACCTGCTGCGCAGCAGTCCATAGCCAATGCCACTAAGCCGTCACTACTTCTGTCACAATCACACAAAAAAAAATCAACAGGGGAAGTTAATAAGTTGCCATTGTACTGGACCACTATGTCCTAGTTATGAATGAAATTCTATTGTTATCATTGTCGCCGATGCCAATGGGTTAATTATATCAGCCAGATTGCCCACTGCTGAACAGCCTCCCCCAATAAGGGGAGAGGGGGAGGGAGCGGTCGCGTCTAGTATGTATAGGTCAATGAGCTAAACTTGTTTCCGAAGTTCAGAGACAAGTATCACATTAACTAACTATTACATGTGAATTATTTTCAAAACTAGTGAATGTACAGAACAAGACTAAATCTATATATTTATATTATATTATTATAATTTAGAATGATTAATTATAACTGACAAAAAAAACATTTAAGTGCAATGTATGAGGTAGCAAGTGTTTATACAATGTTTTTTTTTTTTTTTTTTTTTATGCTTGATAGATTAGCCTTTGACCACTATCTCACCTGATGGTAAGTGATGATGTAGTCGAAGATGTTCAGGCTAACCTAGAAGTACTGGCTCTCAAGGACAGCTGCCGGAACACACCGTTAGGTGCTTGGCGACAGATTTTCTACTTGAGGGTGGTAGCTAGCCAGGCGGGCATTCGCAAAATGCCCTACCACCATGCTATAACGACTGCCATCCTAGGACAACAACCGGGACCGACGGCTTAACGTGCCCTCCGAAGCACGGAAGCGCTCAGTAGTAATGTCACTAGCGGTCACCCATCCAACTCATGACCACGGGCGACGTTGCTTAACTTTGCTGATCGGTTGAGAACAGTTAAGTAAACTTCGCTACGAGCGCTTCAAAATGTTTAGAATGATTAATTATTACTGACAAAAAATAAACATTTAAGTGCAAGTTCAACTCTCACGCTGAGGTTAGCAAAGTTATAAAATATATTATTTATATTCAGATTGAGATTCCTACCACAATTTTTTGTCACACTTAGCATAATTATATATCATATTTGCAAATTATTAAAGTACCAAAATTCTCTTATCTTATGAATCGAACCCGCATCCCCGGATTTGTGCTGAGGGTGGTGGCAGAACATGCTTAACTGAGCCTTGTTCTTGTGCTCTAATTTAATTATTTTTAACTGTAATAGTAGACCAGGGACGATAATTTCTGAAAGCAAAAAAAATATAGTAGGATGAAACCAATTGAAAAAGGAAGAGAATATAACAAAAATGAAAGGAAAAATATACGAGCGATCTGAGGTCGGGAAGTGGAAGGGGGTAGGGTTTTAAGGGTAAAAAACGGTTTATCTCGATTTCCGGCAAAACTACAAGTCCTATGGAAAAAAATTAAATGACAAAGTTGTAGGTAATAAAAAGATCTACAACTTTTGTAACACTTATTTCACTTAACCTCAAATATTATGTGAAAAATATTACAAATATCATTTTATACCATATTATTTTACAAAAAAATCATTTTTTACCAAATTTGGTGAAAACTTACCTTTTTATATCCCGAACACACTGTAATTTTTTAGATTGAAAAAAAATATTTTTTCAACTTATTTCGACTTAATATCGAAAAAGCAACCTAATTTTTTATCGAAAATTCTCGCGTCCAAGAGCTTTTTTTTTAAATGTAGTTGGGTTTTTGTTTGTTGAAATCTGTTCTTTATTATCGTAAGAAAAAAATAATTACTAGGTAAATGTTCTCAGAGTATTCACTTTTGTTATATTCTTTTCCTTTTTCAATGAGTTTCATCCTACTATTATTTTTTTTCACTTTTCACCATTTTCAAAGGCTTCTGCACAGGTCTATAGGGGATAGCGCAAGCATTAACCAGACTACTTTTTTTTTATTGCTGATAGGTAAGCCACAATCTTTCCTGATGGTAAGTGATGATGTGGTCGAAGGTGATAACAGGCTTAAACCTAGAATTACTGGCTGTCAAAGACAACTGCTGGAACACACCGTTAGGTCCTTGGCGACAGATTTTCTACTTGAGGGTGGTTGCTACCCAAGCGGGCATTTGCAAAATGCCCTTCTACCATGCGGTGAAGCCCAAGCCCGCGGCGGGATTCGAACATTGGACCTGCTGCGCGGTAGTCCATAGCTAATGACACTGAGTCATCACTGCTTCAAAGGAATCCATATGATCATGCTTTTTCAAACACTTAGCTCTCGGAATGTTGTCAAACGTAGTAGTTTTTATTTCTTGTTTATAAATACAACATAATAATATACTTATTATACAGAATTATATAATATACTAGCTGGTGCCCGCGACTTCGTCTGCGCAGGATTAGTACTTCGAGTTACTTATTTTCTTTTCCAAGATCCTATCTATCTATATACCAAAATTCCTCAAAATTGTTTCTGCTGTTTAGTCGTGAAGGCGTAACAGACAGAGTTAGTTGGGGACCCTTGTTCTATATTGTGTAATGTTTGTTAATTGAAACTAAGTATAATTTATGATGACCTCGCTAATTGGTATTATAGTTATAGGAAGCTACTGAAATATACTCCTATAAACTATATTAAATCGTTATTACTTTGTCCTCTAAAAGTCTCAGAGCTTAATTCAAACATAGATCATTGTTGACTTGATCCATTCTTTCAAATCTGTGCAAGATATCCTCTGATAACGCAATTTTATACTTATCCCAAAGCTGAAGAGGATTGGATAAACCGCAAGTGCATATCATTATTGCAAACAGCTCCCTTATTTGCGAAGCAGAGCGACACAGCACAGCCTCTTCCATTGTGGCATCCCAGTGGTTGTCATCTTCCAACAACCCCAACATCTCACACGCTTGTCGAAAAGTTGCAAGTTCTTGGCCGTCGACTGTTTTTAGATTTATGAAGTTAGTGGGGCCATGTATTACGTTCAGCAGCATTCGCAAACAGTAACATTCGAAGTTACTAACGTGCACTGTGTGAATGCGCCCAAGAGCATCTCCTGCCATCATACCTGGCCAGCCGTCAACAGGTGTGCCTTGTAAACGACGTTTCCATTCTTTCAACGACACGTTCCATGTATAGTAGCGGGGTACGTCAACATAAAGTAATGTTTTTGCAAATCCATCATTTTGGCAAAGCAGAAAAAATGCAGTTAGAGTCGTCTTAGGTGGTGCGGCCATTCTCTCTCTAAAATTGTTTTCAGTGAAGTAAATCCGCTCACCATTGGGCAGATGCACCGCAAGATGCACTGACTGACAATGACTGTTGGGTGTCTCTCATGCAGAGGAAGACCCAAGATCCGCCATGCTGCTTCATTACTACTAACATATCGACCGGCTTGAAATGTTTACACCTCATCTCTCGGGTTAATATTAACATTCCCTTGCTGTCGGATGTTAAAAATAGCCTGGCCATCATATCACCAAAAATTTTACCTTTTGTAAGTAGTGCAACTAATTTTTGATCTTTTATTTTAAATACTCTGGCTATTAAGTCATGTCTGTCCGTTGAATTTTGACCTGTAATTAGCTCTCTGGTGATTTTTGGCCAGGCGGGATTACATGTCATTGTAATATACAGATCAGGCCTCTCGTAATTACGCACGTATGTGAACGCATCCTGCGTGTATTCATGAAGATATCTCGGGCTATTTACAAATGATGACGGGAGAATTACCATTTGACCCAAGTTATATGGATCTAAATTTGCATCATTCCTTATCGCGTCTTGTAAATGTATATAATTGTCTGCTCTCAGTTTCGTTTGGTTCAAGGCAATAAACCTTAAGCGCTCACTATCCACTTTGACGTACATGTCCACCAAAAATTGAAGAAGGAGAAGTCTACATCGAAGCAATAAATTAAAATTGTTGCGACGTACCATCATATGATACGCCTAAAAGTCTTTGCAGGACACTTTTTTGTTTGGTATGGGTTGTTTTGTAACTGGGCTTGTCTGAGGAATATCAAAACAGTATCCCTCTTGTCCTTTCCAAAAAAATATCGGGAACTCGAGAGCATCATAAAATCTATGAGTGTCCGGAACTCTCGTGAGCCGGCCATCGTGCGCCTGAATAACGATGTCCCGAGACGCAGTTTGTTCACTACTAACTACTACGGCAGCTATTTCATTTGTGGTCGAGGCATTAAATCGTCTTTCGTGTTCACCACGCGGTACACGATCTGGATGTATCACAACCTTGTAATTATCGCTATTCATCTTTAGCCATTTTAAATTCATGCACTAAAATGTTGTGATCATGTAGAACTTGTTGTATTTTTTGAACAGTGTTTCTTTACACACCTTGTACATACTCAGAACGCCTATTAACTTGTGCTTCCTCATCGCCTATGAAATAAACTTGCAAAAATTTGTTGGTTGCGTATTGGTAGTAAGAAGCAAAGAGCCAATTGTGTGGTAAAAGTTGGACAAAATCCTGGCATCGAAACAATGTTATCCGCCCCAAAAGATGTCATATGGAAGCATGTATTGTATTTCCTTATGTTTTTTAGAAAACGGCGAGACTCATCTGTTTCATAAGAGAAAAGTTCTTTAAGAGGTTCAACTGGCTCGTCTAGTGAAGGAAGGGCTACTTTTCCTCCTGAACAACACATGCCTACAGCTTCCTCTTTCCATTTAAGAGCACGGCAAAATCTGCATTCTCTATTCATCGCTTCTATATTCTATATTTTTATAAGCTTATAGCTTTCGTAATCAAGAGTCTCGTCGTACTCAAATGCAGCTTTTTCGAATACACCCCACGTGTTTCTTGTGAATATTAGACGTCGCTGTTGTGCCCTTTCAGCAACAGTGCGTCTGCGAGATTCAGCTGCTTCAACGGTTTCTGTAGCTCTTTGTGATGCCATGTAAGTCGCCTGCTGAAGACGCCGATCTTGGGACTGTTCTGGTGTCTCAGCAGCCCGTTGAGATGCAAGATATTCAGCATGCTGTCGACGCCTAGCTTAGGACTGCTCTGGTGTCTCAGCAGCTCTGTAAGTCGCCTCTCGCTCCACCTGTTCAAGCCTGCGCAGTTCGGCTTGTGGAAACGTCTCGTTAAGTCTAGCTACTTTCATAGCTCGAGCTTGATTGGAGCTTTGGGATAGATTAGACTTACGCTTTCTCGGCATAATTCTTAGTAGGTACTTTTTCTACGGTAGCTATTATAATTTATATATAAAAAAAAAATAACGGCCTATTCAATTAAAATTATAGATACATACTAATTAATATGCAAATAAATATTCTAATTTACTAATTGAAATACAAAATCACGCTTCTGTGGCATAATTCTATTATTATTATTTTATTATATAATAATACAAATAAAACAATTACCTACTTATGTAATTATAACAAAAACAATGTAATTGGCTACAATTATGTACCACAAACAAATTATGCTTTCGTGATGTTGTTGTAAGTAGTTATTATCATAATAAATACAAAATATAACGAATGCCTACCAACCTAAGTAATAAAAAAAAACACTTAATCGTCATAAGTAAATACTAACAACAAACTTATTTAAGCTGTCTTGGTATTATTGTAAGTGGTTGTTTATTATACCAAAAAGTAATAAGATCGGTAGGTAACCTACCTAATAATAATGAAGTAGGTATCTTCTCATACGTCCTACTCCTAACCATAAAAAAACCTGCCAATACATATCTATTACATTAAATATTAATATAGTGCGTTTTTAACAAATCGTTCTAGTGCCTTGAAAATTCGCAATTCGGACACAACAATCAACGACATCTGCCCGCGTTCGGGTCGCGCACTCAGCGATGAGTGATTTCTTCTCCCACCTCGCCCGCAGTGCATCCGACCGCCGCTATTCGCCCGCCGCGCGGCGCCACTGCGCGTGCCGCGCCATACCATAGTATCGCGCACTACAATATTTGTCCAAATGATGTAATGTAAAAGACAAAGTGGTTATCAATTTTAAATTCCCGAAGCGTTATAAGTATTTATTTTGATATAAGGATCAATTTGTTACTACCAAATGTGCAATAGAAACAAATTAACCATTTTTATTGTATTTATGGTTCACTATTATATTTGGCGATAATGGATTACACATAAAAGATAGATATATGCTGTCCCGGGCTTTTTTGTAGGAAAATTTACGGTAAACATTTCTGTTATATATTATGTACGCATGACACTTAAGGTTTTTGCAGCGCACGCCGGAATAGGTCGCATATGGCTGATTTTTTTCTTACCTACTTGACACTTATCGTTATATTTTAAACAATTCACACAATATCTTTATAAATTGTAGCCTATGTGTTATTCTGATGTATAAGCTATATTATTGTAAAGTTTCATTAATATCCATTCAGTAGTTTTTGCGTGAAAGAGTAACAAACATCCATCCATACTTACAAACTTTCGCGTTTATAATATTAGTAGGATAACAATGAGTGTTCTTCATCTGCAAACTAATACATATTTTTCTGATCACTGACTTCCATTATCAGTTCAGATAAGTCTTCACTTAGTTTCATTTGTATCATCGGTAGGCCTGAAAAATAATAATAATAATTAATGATAACAAATATTTTACGAAAACATCAAATTAATATTTAAATAAAACACTTAAAAATATAAAAATATATCTAGAAGGAAGGTTCTTCCGGTTTGGCTGCGTGGCGTTTGTGACGTCACGTCGGCTTAGCAGGAAAATTGGGCGGAATTGTCACTAGATATATTTTTATATTTTTAAGTGTTTTATTATAATATTAATTTGATGTTTTCGTAAAATATTTTAAAAATATTTGTTATTATTAAATATGGATTTCCGCAAAGTAACGCCTGAATCTATTCATTATAATAATAATTATTATTATTAATAGTTTCATGTTATGGAGGGTATTCAAACAATGATTTCGAGTTGTAAAAAGTGTATTGTGATTGGATAGTAGTCCTATAGAAAAATAAAATAAACCAGATTTTTCTGCCTTTCTTTCTTATATATTTTATTGTCCATACCGAGAATGCTTTTAACCCTTGTAGGTGTCCATAAAACCTTTCAAGCTCTCACAGAATATCCAGTTTTGGTGACACGATTCTACCATCATTGATCTTCAGCTTCGTTATTTGTATCTTCAGCTTCGTTTTACATAAACTTATTTCCCCGTTTTCCATGTTTTATCGGACAAGACACAGTGGAATGCGGCATCCGTACATGGTCGATATTCCGAAAATACCAACGAAGCCAAAAATGCTTCATAATGCGGGATCATTCTCACTAGTTCCATCGTTACGTCTGAAGTATCGAACTCCCTACCAGCGCGAGCGTCTCTGTTTCCCGATAGATATGATTTGGGAGTCTTGAAGTACTTCCTAATCTGCTAGGCAAGCATGTTCCACCATTGACCACGTCGTCACTTCCCATCAGGTGAGACTGCGGTCAAATGATTGCTTACTCTACCAGCCGGATAGTCCACTGTTGAACACAGCCTCCCCCAATCCAAGTTGGGTTTGACGGAATCCCCACGCTTGGCAGGCGGCTTGGGGTCCGCAGTGTGAGATATCAGTTCCTCAGAAAGTGCTGGTGCCCACCTTCTGGTGTGTTACCCTCAGTCGCCTTTTACGACACCCACGGGTAGATTTAGGTTACCTCCCCTAATCCAAAGGGGGTTTGCCGTAATCCCCACGCTTGGCATGTGGCTGGGGGATCGCAGTGTGAAATATCAGTCTCTCAGAAAGTGCTGCTTTCCACCTTCTGGTGTGTTACCCTTAGTCGCCTCTTACGTCACCCACGGGTGGGATGAGGGGGGTGATATGCCCTAAAAAGACATATTCATATAGTACCCCTAATTGGATATTGTAGCCTGGCAACGGTACCAATATCCTCATTGCACCGGGCACAGGCTATTGTTGAATAAAATTACTTACCATGGGTTCGGTAAAATAATACAATTGTTGAAAAATATTTATTGATATTAAACAACATGAACTTTTTCGCTTCAATAAAATATTTACCAAGTGTTTGGTGAACTTCAGTGATTGATTTTCGCCATTGGCAAATAAGTGCAATGGGCCGGAAAAGAATATGACCACTACTTACTCGATGCTCGTTCGGAAACGAATAAGTCAAATTATTTCATGACGTTTTATCTCGTTCTCGACACACTTGTCAGTGCACTGGTGAGGAATCGCTCGTTTCCAAACGCAACCTATCTTAATATCCAGAGAGACATATATAAGGTATAAGTAATAATATAGGAGTTGGAGTATCAAGTATTCCACAGAGGGACCTTTGATAAGGGCTGCCAGAATTGACGGCGAAAGGGCACCATTGCTACCACAGTGAGAAGTGTGGATAACACAGCATAATTACCAATATTTAATTTTAATAGCTGTTTGATGAACAGATGCTGTTGGTAAGTGATGATATATTGAAGATAGTAAACAGTCTTAACTTAGAATGACTGAATCAAGAACACATCATTCCTGGCATCAGATTTGCTCTTGGCCACTAGGTTGAAGCAAGCTAGATGACTGTTAGCATAATGCCCAAGAAATGTATACTTGTAACATACCTTCTATTGGTTGAAAATTATTGGTAGGTAATTCAGTTTTAACGTCCATTGGCTGGCTGCCTCCTACACTATGAATGTTATTGACATCCTCAAACACCATCTCAGGTGCATCAGAGAATAAAGCTGTCAAATCAACCGTCTCAATTTTCTTTGCTTTACTTGGCTTGTCAGTCTCCGATGGCCTTTTCTGTATAGATTTCTTCTTCTTCTTTGACTCAATGTTTCTCTGCTTTAAAGCTCTGTTAACTTCTTTCCGTATAGACTCTTTGACATCTTCAGACAAATCTATACCACTGTCGTAGTTTTTAACATACTTTGTTATAGGTTCATCATCACTAGTGTATTCATCAATTTCCGTGTGAGATTCCTTGCAAACTTCTTGCCATTTTATCACCATGGTTTCAATGTCCATCTGTAAAAGATTTAGGATTATATAATTAATCTACCATGCACCAGATATAAAACAGAAAAATTGAGGATGGTTAGGAGTTGCAATATTAGAAAGATGATGTACCTAACATTCTTACTTTATCAGATGCCAGTAAGTAGCACTATGAAGAGATATGATCTTTGATTGGTATCTTCAGCTAGATCAATCGAGACTGACGTTTGGCGTGATTTACCGACTCCGAGCGACCTGAGGAACTTCCGAACTTTAGCTGGGTCCTCATTTTCAACATTTCGCGACGTTTTGCTTCTCTACACAACACCCTATCGTAGCGATTCGGAACTGTGTATACTTCTCTTTGTTTACATCGTTGGACTTACACATATATTTAGATTTTATAACGGACATTTCGTGCATGATAAGTTTGATTTCATTGGCAAGCCACGGCCCGAGTAGATGTTTTATCTTAATAGGCCGTAAAGGAGCATGTTTGTCGCTAAAACTGAGTAATAATGAAATTAAGAATGGTCATCAGTGCATTCAGTAACTATTATTATTGTATTATTTTTTATTCATGTGCATTTCAATAATTTTACGATCCAAAATGTGAATAATTATTAATAAATAAGTATATTATTACCTATACATAGTTTGCTTGTATTAGATATTCAACAATTAAACTTTCAATGAATTTACATAGAGTTCTTAGAACACTGTACACCACCCTGTGATTTCAGAACTTTTTAATTAGGATTCATATCATAAATCTAAAAAGGTCTCAAAGGTCTCTCACTCATGTGATACTATTACCACACTCGCCTTCAGCTCGTGTGGTAAACCTACATTCGTGTTTTAGTACCCCTTATTATACAACAGTTGCATAAATAACTAATCATATTTAGGTTTTTTTTTTTATGCCTGATAGGTTAGCCTTTGACCACTATCTCACCTGATGGTAAATGATGATGTGGTCGAAGATGTTGTTCAGGCTAACCTAGAGGTACTGGCTCTCAAGGACAGCTGCCGGAACACACCGTTAGGTACTTGGCGACAGATTTTCTACTCGAGGGTGGTAGCTAGCCAGGCGGGCATTCGCAAAATGCCCTACCACCATGCTATAACGACTGCCACCCTAAGACGACAACCGGGACCGACGGCTTAACGTGCCCTCGGAAGCACGGAAACGCTCAGTAGTAATGTCACTAACGGTCACCCATCCAACTCATGACCGCGGGCGACATTGCTTATCTTTGCTGATCGGTTGAGAACAGCTAAGTAAACTTCGCTACGAGCGCTTCAGAAAACTAAACTTTAAAAGCCTATAAATTTTTAAAGTTCAGGGTATTTTTCAAACAACATTATAACGTGAACAACTTGTTGCTCAACTCAACTTGTCAAGCTAATAATATACAAACTTTTTGCGTGATGAAAGGCCATTTTGCAAATGTCTCGCAACCACCCACTCAAGTAGAAAATCTTTCGCCAAGCACCTAACAGTGTGTTTCAGCAGCATTCCTAGAGATTCATAAGTATAGAGATAAGTACACGTTATGAAAGTACAGGCACATGAGGTTTAACAACTGTCTTAGGGTGAGGGACGCAGTGTAGTTGCGACAGAAGCTGCCGCTTTAGATAGGCCTCGTGAGAGTTCTGTCGCAATCCAATAAAAAAACTTACAAATTTGGCAGGGGCAGGTATCCGCAACATGAAATGCTGGGCATGTGTTTCTGCCATCTCACACCGGGAGCACAGGTCATAGTTAGGGCATGAGACACACTTGTACCGAAACCCTGTAATGATTATTCCACAGCTGTTACAACTGATATTGGGGTGTGTCCTCTGCTCTTCCATGGAATCAACAGTTGGCTCTGGAAACATAAAAACCAATTTCAGATTTTCGACACATTACAGGGTGGGTAGATTCTAAATTTCTTCATTATGTTGCACAATAGTAATTCTGATGCCAAGCAATAATATGACAAAATGACTTGCCACCATGACTTAGATTTTGTATGTAGTATTGACTGGGTACTAATATTTAACAACTTCAGATAAAGGATAAAATAATTTAGCACATCAATTTGTTGGTTATGTCAATTATTTTGAGGACAATTTATTTAATTAATATGTAGGCTTAAATTAAATACACAACAAATTCCACGTAATAGTGTATAACGCCGTTTTTTGTTGCTGATAACCTTTGACCACAGTCTCACCTGATGGTAAGTCGAAGGTTTTAACAGGCCTGGCCTAGAATTACTGGCACTCAAGAACAGCTGCCAGAACACACCGTTAGATGCTTGGCGACAGATTTTCTGCTTGAGGGTGGTCGCTAGCCAGGCGGCATTCGCAAAATGCCCTTCCACGGCGGTGGGGATCTAATTATGTTCTCATGAATGTTGTTTCTTCCTTGATTCCCTTATATTTTTTTTAGAAAACCTAGTAAAATTATTTTAGATATTGCCGTTACATAGATCCTTGTGACCCTAATAATGTATAGTTTATATTATTTCTCAATATATTATGTTCTCATGAATGTTATTTCTTCCTTGATTCCCTTATAATAAAAAAAAAACTAGTAAAATTATTTTACTAATAGTAACTAATCAGTTACTCTTAAGCTAAAGTGATCACTTTAGCTTAAGCTACCACTAGATTATGACATAGCCGCCTGCAAGATTGCATGCACTAGTCCTGCTAATACTCAAGGCTTTCACGATGTAAACGGTCTAACCAGAGGGGCCTACACCAGGTTTGGGGTCACCATTAGATTACCTATTTTCCCAATCGGTTATCTGTTTGTTAAGGAAGAAAAAAACGTTATTTTTCTGGTGATTTGTTGTCGTATCCTATATATGTAGAAGTTGGAGCAAGGGGTATACCAGCGAAATCCCTGTACTGTGTGTACTTAAAGACCTTGGCCTGTCAAGAATAACCGTAACTTCCATCCTAGAACGTGTATCTAAGGTAGCATTAGTAGGATCCTACCAAATTTGGTTTGGCAGGGGAGGAGGCTCGAGCGGTGAAGGAGAGCATTGATATATCATAAAGAGGCCCCTTAACCCTACTCCTGGGTTGCAAGTCCCACGCCCCTCTGGCCTCTTCCTCTGCAACGCTATGGACCCGGCACCCGCACGGTGAATCCATGGAATGCTAAGAAATTTGTCTCTTTCCTTGGGAGACAGCAAAATTTTTACATTGCCATTTCGGACTCAGAAATTGACGTTAACGCCACGTTGCATTGTGCTGATATGAAATTAAGTTCAAAAGTCGCTTGTTCCTCACCTTCTGTCGTAGATCCAGGAAGACACTGAGTGGGCACGGCATCTGCACACAGGTGCTTGTTTTTAATGCTGGCGGGCGAGAAATGTCGCGAACAAAATCTATATAATATCCTCTTTTCTGGAGGTTTCTCCAGCAAATCCGGTCTGCCTGCTGATTCTAGCCAT
The DNA here is from genome assembly GCA_963890685.1 of Plagodis pulveraria. Lineage (NCBI taxonomy): Eukaryota > Metazoa > Arthropoda > Insecta > Lepidoptera > Geometridae > Plagodis > Plagodis pulveraria. The sequence goes on from OY982975.1 coordinate 16,695,480, forward strand.
TGTTCTTGACTGTTATGACAAAAATAAAGGGTTTAAGAGAATATTAAATTTAATTGATTCCATAGAAATTTAATACACTCAGAATAAAAACAGGAACGGCTTATATTGTATTCGAGCACATATTTACTATATGTGCTCGAATACAATATAAGCCGTTTTTAAAAACTCCTTCAAAAATCATTACTAAAGAGCCTGTATTTTATCAATGCCTACAATTGTAATTACCTACCGAAATATTAAAAAAAATATATTTTGGATAATATATGGAAATAGAGCTTATTAATTGATAAGTACTTAGAACAATACGCAATTTTAATTTAGTGAAATTTATTTCCAATAAAGTAATATCATGTTTAACCCATTGGCATCGGCGATAATGATAACAATAGAATTTCATTCATAACTAGGACATAGTGGTCCTGACAATGCCAACTTATTAATCAAACAGATACAGCTTATTGCATACTTCACTTTGAAAACTATCGCGAGTTTTATCCATATTAACTTATTAGGAACCGGCTAGGCGTTATATTTACCGGAAAGATTCCGACCAGTTTCGGACTATTTTGAAGTCCTTCGTCTGGGAGCCACGATAGCGCGAAGCGACGAGCACGTGACTCAGTAAATATAACGCGGGTCCTAATAAGTTAATGCATACTGTTGAAACAAAAGTGTATAACTAAATCTACGAATAAATATTCGCAGAACTAAATAGATTATTTTTGATAATGATTATTGGTATATCTAGAGATTACTAGCATGGAAAGCGAGGCAACTAATACAACATTATTTTATAGCATCATTAACTTATTTTATAGCAAGCAACATAGGTACCCCAGATTCAGAAATGCCTTAATTTTTACTTAGACAAAATTTTCTTTCAAGCCTATCTATGAATATGTATTAAATATCTGTAATTATATTAATGTTACAGTCAGGTTTAATAACTTAACTTACTAAATTCAACAGGTTATAGAGCATCCCACTCATTTTTTTTGTTACGGAACAAGCATGAGGCCCACCTGATGTTAAGCGGACTAACCTCTGCCTATAACAGATACATTTCGTCACAAGTCACGAATTGCACTGCGCCCGTCACCTTGAGACATAGTTATTAAGTCTCATGTGCCTGTAATTTCACTGGCTCTCAAGGACTGCTTCCGGAACACACTGTTAGGTGCATGGTGACAGATTTTCGACTTGAGGGTGGCAGCTAGCCAGGCGGGCATTCGCAAAATGCCCTTCCACCATGCGGTGAAGCTCAAGCCCGCGGCGGGATTCGCACCATGGACCTGCTGCGTGGCAGTCAATAGCCAATGCCACTGAGCCATCATTGCTCCAAAAATCATTTAACTTGTCTAGGTTTTTTGCACATTAAAAATAACATAATTTTCATAATAAATAAACACGCAGTGCAGATATATATATAGGTATATATATATATATAGGTATATATATACTCTGAACCTAAAACAAAGGAATTCCATTGCACCCACTTATGCCGCCTAGTCATAACACAGATGTATCACTGGATATGAAGCAAAAATCTGCCATTTTGTTTACATTACTTAGAAATATGTGAAGCCTCGATTTTACAAAGACAATAAGTAATTGTTTGACAAAAGTAACATCATAACTCTATAATTATTATCACAAACGGGATATTTACTGTGATTTGATAACTTTTGAGCTCTTGATATTTCGGCACTGTTGTCAAGTTATCAAAATCACGGCAAGTAAATATCCTGTTTAAGTATAATAATAATTATACTCGTAGTGTTAATGACTGTGAAACTGTCACAAAAACTCAAAAGTAACATCGCTTTTTGAGAGATTGAATATCGATTTTAAAGAGTCAGTACTCTTGCTTCTCAGTCTTTGCCTAATAAGTATATTTTGACCATAATAGATGAATATTTTATGTTCACATTTACAATTCCATGCCAAGACGTTTATGCTGGAACCGTGATAAAACCTTTTTTGATGATTTCCTGCACATTTGGGATGCAAGCTTACAATCACTCTGACCGTGGCTCCGTATTGTAAAGAAGTAAAAGGTTACTTATCAAATTTCAACAAGTCATATGACCACATATAATCCTGATGGTAAGGGACAGATTGAATGTGCAAATGCAACAATTTGGAAAACCATACAATTAGCATTTCTAGTGTTCAATTCAAGGACTGAAAATTGAGGAATGGGAAAAGGTTCTTAACCATTTGCACTACATGCAATGAGATATCTTCTCTGTACTGCCACAAATCAAACTCCTCATGAAAGCATGTTTAGACACAGTAGAAAATCAAACAATGGATATTATATACTAACCTGCCTCCTTACTCCTGGCCCTGTTCTACTTAAAACACATAAACCAACAAGAAAGTTGAACTTTAGGAGTCAAACCTTAACTATTCATTTATAAGGCTGGGTGATGGGCAGGAGATAATGTTTTGAATGGGCATTTAGCTCCTGCAGGTTTTGAAGAGGAGGAAGATCAAAGCTCTTCATTAGAAACAGTAGAAACCGAAAGCGACTCATTATTTGTCTCAACTGAGAGTGCACCACCTGATACTGCACTTGCTTCACCAGTACCCCATGCCCCAACTGTACGGTGGACTACTACAAACAGAAACTTGCCTACCTATTACTTGCTCAGTGGCCTACCTATCTTCAAGACTATGAGGTGACACAATATAGTGAGGGAGAATGTAGTATGCTACATTAGTTTACTTCTTAGTCACTATGTTTATACTCATTGCTTAAATTTATAAGGTTAGGTACTATTCTATGATTGCCAAGCTTATACTTTAATAACAATGTCATGTGTGTTAATTTCTTTATTAAGAATAAAGCATAAGGAGATTCTGTAATCTTTGGCCTAAATTGGTTTTTAAATGTTGCCGATTCTTATTTCATAATAAACTTCAGTAGTTTATTTCTCAAAAACTATATTGATTTCCATATAATAAAATTTCAGATACAATATGTATCTGTAAAAAATTAATGAAGGTACTCGTACAGTTGCCTGCAATAACAAGTACGAACTCTGTAATTTTCAAAATAATGTGATGTCACTAAACTCTTGATTATTGAAGTTAGCATAAACATGAGTAAAAATTAACTCTAAACTTCTAACAAGGCCACATGATGAGAGAGAGAGTAGGAACAAATGGATGAAAGATATTACAGAATGGACCCCTAGATTTCAAAGAAAAAGGAAACGAGGAAGACAAAGCAAACATTGGTCTGACGACATAAAAAGGAATGCAGGTACACTGTGGCATAGATTAACACACACAAGAGTAGAATGGAAAGAGCTGGAGGAGGCCTTTGTGTCACAAGGACACGCCGACATCAAATTAGATGGGAAAAATTAACAAAGTGTTAAAATTAAGGAAATACTTACAATGTTAATATATTTAATTGCATGCTAAAAACTTAACAATGAATTGTATACAATTATGTTGGCAATAAAGGTTTAATAATAACTTCTAACAAATAAATTAACCAAAAACAGTTATGTGGTTAATTTATATGCTGTAGAAGTAGGAGCAAGGGGTATACCAGCGAAATTCCTGTATAACCTACTTAAAGACCTTGGCCTGTCAAGAACAATCGTAACTTCCATCCTAGAATGTGTATCTATGGCGGCATTATTAGGATCCTACAAAATTTGGTTAGGCAGGGGAAGAGGCTAAAGCAGTGAAGGGGAGCATTGATGCATCATAAAGGGGCCCCTTAACCCTACTCCTGGGTTGCAAGTTTCAAACCCTTCTGGCCTCTTCCTCTGCAACGCAATGGACCTGGCACTAGCACAGTGAATCCATGGAATGCTAAGAAATTTGTTTCTCTACATAGAGAGAAACTGAAATCTATGCCACAATTTTGAAAATTACACAGTGTTATTGTCAGCGAGTGTACATTATAGTGCATGCATACCGATTTAAGAGGCGAGCCCTTTGGTGGTATTGCGCCCCCAAGGGTACACTCCAACCATTAAAACACCCCTACTTAGAATTAAAAACACGTCTAACTTTAAGTCTGGTAATGGAATAGTAATGAGGTAAGGTCATAAATATAGAAAAACGTTACCAAAATCAGTCTGGCAACGCAGCCGGTGCGACAAAATGTGATGTTAGTACTGTTGATTGCCTCTGTGGATGTTGGCATGGCACCTTTTGGGTTGTTCTATAATATGAGCTTAGATAGGTGTTATATCTTACCGACATGGTTCCTTGGGTACACTATAGTAATACAAATGTTTACTGCTTTTACTATTCCGGCCACAACCGAATACACAACAATAATTCACCATTTATAAAGTTTTGTTAAAACTTGCGTTCTTTCTTTTGTAAACAGAGCACGACGTGAGCAAGAGATATTAGAATTCTTCAAGAATATTACTCTTTGAAAGCAATAAGGGTTCTAGTCTAGCTCCCAACCTGATGAATTCAGATTTTTTTATATATTCCCAATCCAACGCAAAATAAAAATAAACAACAAACCACTTTTTTTATTTTTTTATTTATTGGCAAGAGTGCGTTCAGAGGCTCAGAGTGTAGTTGTTTCGTTGTTTTGCAACTTACCCTGAGGTATGGAACGACCGGTTGTTTTATAACCTCAAACAAATTGTGACATTGACAGACTTACATCATTATCGTAATAATAATTGCTATTTAACACTATCACAAATTCGTTTTCCATTTTTATTTAAGTTTTATATTTTGAGAAATAATATTAGTATTTATATTTTTTGAGATATATGGGTGAGCGCATCAGATAGAATACGATATAAACGTCAAAGTCATTTCATGTCACGCATTTTATGGTTAAAAAGTTGCAACCTTCAAAGGTTTGGAACGGTCCAGTTGTGACAACCGAACGCTCTACTCGAAGGTTGTGAACGACGTTAGAGTGAAAAGTTGCCCTCCGAGTGCGCTCTAACCAAGGTTCGGAACGCACCCCAAGTTATAAAAAAACACCAACAGGGGCTCGTTCCAAACCTCAGAGTGTAGTTGTTTAGTTCTTTTAACTTACTCAAAGGTTCAGAACGACCCGGTCAAGTCAAAGACAAAGTCAAAATCATTTATTCAATTTAGGCGTCTACGACGCTCTTATGAATGTCAATTACAGATTTTAGTATTGAAATATTCTACATTGTACTGCCACGTTCAGCAAATAAATTGTATAGAGCCACTGCGAGAAGAACGGGCAAGAAACTCGGGGCCATTATTTTAAACATCTTTTTACAATGTGTTACATACTTACTATATAATAGAGTTATTACAATATTTGTTTAAATTATGTAGGTGACAGGCAATAGCTTGGCGGAGGTGGAATTGTCCAGACATTTTTGTCGTTTATGTAATCACAAAAACTGTGTAGTAGGATTTTTAAATCAATATGTTTTTCACATGCAACTTGAATTCCCCTTCTGTGAGCGTTGTAATATGTTTGGGAACTTTATTATAAAACCGCACACAATTACCTAAGAAGGACCTTTTGTTTGTCTTTGCTAATTTAAAACCTGGCACCGCTATTTTATCTTTATTCCTAGTATTGTAATCGTGATTGTCACTGTTTAATTTAAATTTACTCAAATTTTTACGAACATACATAATATTTTCAAATATATACAGACTTGGTAAAGTTAAAATATCAATTTCTTTAAAAAGATCCCTCACAGATTCCCTACGACCCATTTTATATATGGCTCGAATTGCACGCTTTTGTATGATAAAGATTGTCTCTATCTCAGCAGCAGTTCCCCACAGCAATACACCATACGACATAATACTGTGGAAGTACGCGAAACAAACTAGGCGAGCAATAGCTACGTCTGTTAACTGTCTTATCCTAAAAACTGCATATGCAGCAGAACTAAGTCTTCCAGAGAGATCATGTATATGTGGATCCCATTGTAAAGTGGAATCCATTTTGATTCCCAGGAAGAGATTTTTGTTGGGGAACTAGCAAAATATATAGACATTTAATGATATTTAAAAAGCAATAACTACCGCTACCTGCAAAATACTAAAGAGTGCCTATAATTCTCTCATCAAGAAAAGTCAAGATCATGTTAGTTAAAAATACAACATCTTGACGACCTATTTTGATAGTGAAAAAGTTGCAACAACCGAACACTCCACTCGAAGGTTGTGAACTACGAATAAATATAATTCAGGAAATCTAATTCAGAACAAACTCCATACAAATATTGGCCCTACTTCAAACCAAAACGACATATGATTAAAAAACGAATCACTTCCGAGCTTATAAATAGACATGCTTGGTGATTGGTTTACATTCATAACAAAAGCAACGATTGGTTCGAAAGTGTGCTGCAATGTCTGTTATTACAGCTGAGCTTCGAGTTTCCATAGTAACTTAGATACTCGAAGCAGCAGCTGAGTTACAGCACATTGAACGACGTTATACAATAAGTGGTCCGGAACAAGTCAATAATAAAACATATATATTGTACAATGATTTTTTAATAAGTTTTTGGGCTACTTTTTACATGATTTTGATAAAATTAGGAAACTAGTTTTCTTTTACAACTGTATTAAAAAAAAATATATCGGAAGAAATGTGGCCCTTACTTAAAAATATTAATATGGGATGGTTCTCTATATACTTTAACAAAACAAATGGGCTTATAATAATGCCAAGATAAAGATTTTTATGTCATGTCTAGGTCAGTTAGAAGTGAACGACATTCTTTGGGTAGCAAATAAATCGAGAAATTACTAGGAAATATGTCTATATATTGAAATATATGACAGTATTTGTCATATATTTCAATTTAGATTTTAAATTATTATCGTGACTCCCAGACGAAGAACTTCCAATAAGTTCGAAGCTGGTCGGAGCAATATCCAGTAAATGTTACGCGAGTCCTAGCCGGTTACTAAATAATAATTAACGAGAACATTATAAATAGTTCTTCGGTTTTATGGCCAGCCACCTGCCTGACCTCAGCCGCTTTGGAATTACTCTCGTTGGTAGAATACTGTAGGTGCAGCAACACACTCCTTACATCCACGGGCACCCCGGCACCCCACGGGCACCTCGGCACCCGATGGGCACCCCTGCACCTCACGGGCAGCCCCGCACCCTACGGGCAGCCCGGCACCCCACAGACAGCCTGGCACCCTTATTTAGTTTTGCAAGCGTGCTAAGATAAAACTCAAATCTGGAACATTCGCCACAATCAGTTTTTTTAACTATCTATATTTTTCCGGACACATTTTGGAGCTATGCTTTAATAAAAGTGCTTAACCGCAAACCACAGCGTCAACAGTGCTCAAATGTAAATAATTAGTTACGGCAATCGCGAACGAAGTCGCAGGTACAGCTATTATACACAGAGAATTGTTTTCTTGCAATAAGTTTGGACTTTATTTAACCCCTGATTAATGTGCTGTTACCACTACCTCTCAACCCATGTTCAGAAATGTTTATGACTTTAATTTTATACCCACCATGAAAGCGTACATGTTCCCCGTAATATGATTTTGCTTTTCTGGTACGTCCCTAAAGAAAATAATATTAATTCAATGTATCGTAGACAAGGGAAAGATATTGAACTGTCAGTATCAGCTGTAATGCTAATAAAACTAGATGTGCGTCGGTTCATATTTAATTATAATAATAAATTTCTTTATTCAGACAACTTGATCCAATTTTTGTTAGTAGGTTGTAGGTAGGTTAGGTTGTACTGTATTACTAATAGTGATTTAGTTCTCTGAATGAGTTTCCACACCAATGGACAATCAAATTTACCTCTTATAGCATTTAGGATGTTGTTGTTACTTGAGCGAAGTCTGTTTAGCAATGAAGTTGACTTTTTGCGCCAAATGGCATCAAACGTGTCAGTGCGTACTCGTGTGAACATATTTGATGCGTTTATTTGCCGTATTACCATTAGACAGTTCCTTTGATGGTACCACGGCAAATTTAATTTTCCGCGGTACTACATAATTAGGCATTAAGAATTATTGGAGCACATAATTCTTCCCAAGCTGGAATTTAACAGGCATCCCCCGGATTCGCGCCGAGTGTCCTGACGTCTAAGTTATCGGAAAATGCTCGACTGAGTCGAATCTTGTGCTCTCAGATCAAGTAACAAGGACAAAACAACAACCTATTGTTTCTCTGATCTGTGCTTGTGCTCTAATTTTATTATTTTAATCGTCACAGTTGGACTGTGCGGCCATTAACCAGACTGCTAGACTTAATCTGATCGAAAGTAGGTACTGCTTCTTCAAACACTATCCCCCTTACTTATAAAAAATCCGCTATGTAGTTGCTAAGTAATGGATAACTAAACAGTGTTTAAGTAATGCTTAAATATTTCTTACTTAATAATAATAATAATAATAATCTTTATTCTTCATTAAAAACACACACATAAATACAACCATTACTTAAGAATTTCAAGATAGTATGAAATGTTTTACTCACAAAATTATACATATGACTTACAAAGCCCTCACTAAGAAAGAAATCTTGAATCGAGGGCGTTTGCTTCCTTCAAACGTTCACAATATTGGTAGTTACCGTGGATTGCATTGGTAAGTTCTACTATAATTTATTAAATATATACCTATAATCATCTATGATCTTATTCTATAATCTTATTGTAAAGTTAGTGTAAATACAAAGGTATGTTTATAATAATAGTGTTTGTTTGTGGATATGAATGTATGTTAGTTTGTGTAAGTGTGTTTGTTATGTGAGGGTTGAGAGTGTCAGAGTGTATATGTGTGCGTGTGTGTGAGTGCGCATGTCAGTAGCATGAATGGGTTAGATACAATCATGTATGAGTGGGAGATGTTTTGCAAGATATTATTAAGTGATAACATGTAGCAAATTTTCAGTCCCTTCATAGCCAAGTGTCTTTAAAAAATTGTGTAATGAAAATTTCGCTTGTCTTATTGTATTTCTTGAAAGATTAGGTATAATTTTACTTACTTTATTATATAAATATGAACCTAGAAAGCTTGAATGACGTTTGGCTGATTTAGTGTTATATTTTTGTGTGCGGAAAACTATGTCCTTTCTTCTCTTAGTGGCAGATAATGATCTTTCTTGTAGAGTGGATCGTTTTTGTTTCAATATAAGAAGGTTTAGGATAAATAGCTGACGAACTGTTAAAACTTCACATTTTTGATACAACTCTGCAGTGGGAAACATTCGTGGCTTGAACATTGCTACCTTAAGTACTGCTCTTTGAGCACGTTCCAGAGCCAGCATATAGGTAGGACACGCCCCTCCCCAAGATGTATTGCAATAGGTGAGTATCGGTTTGCAGAGTACATTATATACATTTAGAATCAAAGTTTGATCTGCAACCTCACGTAGATGTTTAAAAATAAATATTAATTTTCGTACTCTGCCACTGAGATTGACTATGTGGGTTCTCCAGCTCAATCGATAATCTATGTAGACACCTAAATATTTGATACTTTTAACACATTCTAACTTTGGGCAGTTGCAATTAGTGGATAGGCAACTTGAGTGCACTTTAATGGCCATGGGGGGTATCATTCTGCGTTCATAAGTAAACATGACGAACTTAGTTTTTTCAGTATTGAGAGAGAGCAAGTTATCTCTGAGCCACCGGTTGACTTTTCTTAACCCTTCTTCTGCACGAGTTCGGACCTCTTCCCAGTTTTTACCTACAAAGATTAAAGCAGTGTCGTCAGCATAAGTGAAAACTCTACCGTGTTCTATGTCTAGATCACATAAATCGTTAATATATATTGAGAACAAAGTGGGACCCAATATACTTCCTTGTGGTACTCCAAATGTCACTGACTCCTCATCGCTAGTCATATTGCCAATTTTAGTTCTTTGAGTTCTTCCTTTTAAATAGTCCTCCAACAATCGTAAAGTATTGTCTCGTATTCCAATACGTTCTAATTTATTAATAAGTATGGGTATTGAGACAGTGTCGAACGCCTTTGCAAGATCTAAAAATATTCCTACCACCTTATTATGTTTGTCTAATTCGTTAACTATGTGATCTGTCAAGTCTGACACTGCATTTTCAGTAGACCGACCTGTTCTAAAACCGTATTGGTATGGGGAAAGTATTTTATATTTTTCTAAATAAATCTTAAGACGACTGTTGATGATCTTTTCTAAAATTTTTGACATAGACGGTAGAATTGAAATTGGCCTATAATTTTCCACACTGTCCCTGTTGCCATTTTTATAAATTGGGGTGATAACGGAGGTTTTGAAAATGTTTGGGAATCTACCAGAGGACAGACTGATATTACATACATGTGTGATAATGGGCACTAGTATTGGGGCCGATTCTTTTAGAATGGTAGATGAGATGCCATCAAATCCCACTGCACAGTCATTTTTCAATCCTTTTATGAACCCATCAACTTCATTAACATCAGTTTCTAATAAACCCATTGAGTTAGGTCGTAATGGTAATTGAGTAATTTTATCAATGGAGTAACTACTTTTCATGTCGATCTCAATTTTCCTAGCAAGATTTTTACCCACATTAGCATAATATTGGTTAATGAAGTTGATAGATTCCAAGGGACTGCATCTTGTATGTAATAGAGTGTCATTGTTGACTTGTTCCTTTCTGGTATATGTTAAATCCCTAATCGAATTCCAAGTTTTCTTAATATTATTTTTATTTTTATCTAATTCTGCTTTGTGATAATTGATTTTAAGTTTTTTTAATAGGTTTGTGCAAAAGTTACGGTATCTTGAATATGTTAGTTTTAACGTCTCATTATTGGGAGTTTCTTTTAATCGGAGGTGCATACGGTCTCGAGTGCGTATGCACCTTAGAATACCTGGAGTTATCCACGGTTTTATTATTCGTTGATTGTGCGGAACTTTAAATATGCGAGTATTGTTTTTAACTAGGGCTATTAAATGATTCATTACTAGTTCAGCGGCTATATTAGCGTCCAAACATAGCATGGCTTCAGAGAAATCTACGGTTTTGATTTGTTGCACGATTTTATTTATGTCTGTCTTCATTTTCACAATTTTGGGAGGAGGATAGTTTGTAATCTTTGCTTTAATGCTCAGCACACCAGGGCAATGATCGGTTACAAAAGTGTTTAAAATAATTGTTTTGCATTGATATTTACTTTTTAGCATGATATGATCCAAACATCGTTTACCTCTAGTCGCTACATTATGGGAAGCCAAAATCCCATGACTGGCCAATAACTCAGTATATTCAACAGAGTTTCTGTCCAAATTATCTGGTCGAATGTCGATGTTGATGTCACCCATAATTGCTATTGTATGATATTTTTTGCATGTAGTCAATACTTTATCTAGAGAATTTAGAAATGGATCTATGGTAGTAAAAGAGGGCGATCTATACAAAGCAACAATAGCTATATTGCGGCCAATCTTTATTAGAAGACAATTACTCTCTTGGAAATTCGGTTCTTCTATCTTAAGCTCTAAATTAATTTTGGAATACACAATAATACCACCGTTCTTGTTAATGCAACATTTAGTATATGCTGCTTTATATTTCTGAAGATCTGGAAAAGGTTTACTGTTTTCTATCCAGCATTCAGTCAACACTATTATGTCACATTGAAATTCAAGCCTTAGTAGCAGTAATTCCAGACCATCAAAATTCATGTTCACACTTCTGATATTAATATGTAGAATGTTGATAGCCTGGTTATCGGTATAAATGAGTGATCTACATGATTCTGGTAGGCACAACTTTACTTCAGATACTGCCAAATCATCTAAGAAATTGCACAAATTATTTTCTTTCACATTATCCATAATCTATATTATAAGAGAACTGGACTCGAAAAAAAGCAACCGAAAAAACGATAACCATGTTAATAATATCTATTTTTGTTTTTCTACCGTGTATTTGAGTGTATTTAGTGTGCTGTGTTAGATTATAGACATTGGTGGATTTGTGTAATATTTTATTAGTTTGTGTGCAGTTATGTGTGTAAAAGAGGTTGAAGTGCGTTCTCACATACAAAATATTAAATTTTAAGTTATTTATAGAAATATGTAACCTATTACACCTGCCTAGCTCTATGAACTTTACTCCATTTAGTTCTAGTTCATACATGTTAAGGTCACTATAAAGATTCACTAGTTTTTTTGCTTCAGACCTTCAAGCTGCTGTTCATTGGTGACCACTATTGGGGGTAAGCCTTCAGTTTTCCGGAGGAAGATCCTTCCATTTGCCGTCCAGCAAAAGTCGTAGTCGCAGGTCTTTGCAAGATCTCGAGCTAAAAAATATAATCTCTTGGCTTTCGGTGTGAGAAATTCAGAGATATATACGGGAGTCTTTTTACCTTCGATATCTAAAGTGCTGGTATTGAGTCTGTCTGTGGTGTTAGACGAATTATATTTTCTAACTGCCTGAAGAGTCACCACCTTTTCCAGGTTGGTGGCAAAGTCTACCACTATTGGCCGTTCACCGTTTTGTTTACCTTTAGTGCGGTATATGTCTCTAACAGCATAGGGTGTTATCTCAACCTTCGTCCTAGCATGCAATTTTTTTATTATATTGGTCAAATCTTGCTTTGTCTCATTGGGTTTTGCTGCGATTCCTCTTATTTCCAGGCATGTGCTTCTAGCGTGTCTTTCCAGCTCGTCAATTTTGCTCTCTAAATTTAAAATATGCGCATCTTGTGATAATTTTTCATTTTCTAGGACAATAACTCTTGCGTTAATTTCCTCGTAATTTTTTATATGAAACTCAAGAGATTTTTGCATTTCTGTGTTAACTTTCTGAATTTCAGTATTACTTTTACGAACCTCTGTTACTTCCTTAAGTACTCTTGTTAACATCGCCATCATTTCCTCTTGCTTATTTTCATACGTGACAAGTGGTGAGGTGGGCGAGTTATTAGGCCGCTGCCTCTTAGTGCGTGGTGTGGGTGTAACGTTCGCGGCAGCTTGTACTGGTGATTGTGTAGGTGGTGTTCGTTGCATGATTAAGATGATCCAAAGTACCAGGAGAAAAGGACCGCGGAGAGGTATAGTGGCAAGCTAGTTCAAGCGACTTAGTTGGCAGTTTTGCAAAATGAAATCAAAAATTTATTGTAGAAAAAATATAGTAAAGGTGTTCAAGGTACCAGGAGCTCATAAAATCTCAGTGGTTGGCATTACTGATCAGTTAGTGTAGCGCATCTGTGATTGGCTACTTTAATGAGTATCCATGTGTGCGCAGGAGGCGGTCAGTGGGTGGAGCTTATCAATTCCAAAATGGCGGATGCAGTAGGTAGGCGTAACCCACCTTGGATTGGTTACCTTGCTATATTTCCTTGTGTGCGCAGGCGACAAGTGGGCGGAAGTTATTGATTCCCACGATCCGTAAGATGGCCGCTGCGCAGGTTGTTGTCACTTTTCACTTCTTCGAGTTTATGCACTCCTATTTTTTAAATTTGATTTAACTAGTTTAAATATTAAATAAATCTTTGTATGATAAACCGGCAATAATTTTGGGTACGTCCACTCTTTATCGAGGTCCGGAGGGAAGGGGAAATATAAACTTATAAACGCTACATAGCACCTGTTTAGCTAAGCAATGGATAATGAGGTCGAACGTATTTTAAACTGACAACATTGAACTAAAAGGTATTATGAAAGACCCAAATTGCCAAAAAGTATGTATCTAGTGCTGAAAATCTTAAAATTAAAAAGTAAAAAAAATACTATTCTTTGTAGACCTACTGATTTTTGTACATATGGTTAGGCGTACTGGAGACTTCTTGTCATAGATAATGTGTATATACGTAATACTTAGTGAAGGTTACCATGACTACCTATTGTTGTTAATTGTGTCTTGAAGAAAATAAAAGTAACGTTTGTAAAAATATGAGATTGTTATTAAAGATCTAGTTATAGGCTACCGATTGTACGGGTGTGCTCTGTACACACTGCATCCAACTCTGGATAACATATATATACTATAGAATAGGTTATGGGCATATTCACGTGAGTATATAAAAAATGAGTCACGTACATATCGAGCCATTACGAAGAGAAAACTATGATACATGGCGAATACAAGCTAAAGCTCTTCTATTAAAACTAGGTCTATGGAATTATGTTTCGCAAACTACAAAGAAGCCAACTATCGAAGGCGATGACTTAAATAAGTATTTGGAAAAAGATGGTTTGGCGCTGGCGGAGTTATTCCTAATAATCTCACCAGGTGAATTGAAACAAGTTAAAAACTGTGAAACCAGCAAACAGGTATGGGACACACTAGAATGTATCTACCATAGCAAAGGTCCTGCACGGAAAGCAAGTCTTTTGAAAGAATTGATATTGAGAAAAATGAAAGATAGTGATAGTATAGTAGATCATTTGAATAAGTTTATGGACATAGTCGATAAGTTAGCAGACATGGACATAACGATAAATAAAGACCTACTTAGCATAATGATGCTCTATAGCTTACCTCAATCTTTTGAAAATTTTCGTATTGCTATAGAATCTAGGGATGATCTACCAAATCCAGACAACTTAAAAATAAAAATTGTAGAAGAAGCTGAAGCTAGACGAAACATAGCTAATACATCTGAACAAAGTTCTGAACAAGAAGTGCTATATAGTAGACAGCGAAAGACAGGCAAGAAATATGCTGTTGAATGTTTCAAATGTAAGAAAAAAGGACATAAGGCGAAAGAATGTTGGTCAAAAGTCGACCAAAGTAATAAAGGTAATGTGAGCCTATATTGTACAGGAGAGACATGTCTTAATACAAATAATAATAAAGGAAAAGTAAATAAGTGGTGTATAGACAGTGGCTGCACGTCACATATGACACACGAAAAAGATAGATTTAATATTTTAAAAAATGAGAACAGTAAATCTTTGAAGTTAGCTTCAGAAAACTGTACAACACAGATTGAAGGCAGTGGTAATATAAAACTTAATATTAAGAAAAGACCTGATTTACAATTGACCGAAGCATTGTATGTTCCCTTACTGACTACAAACCTTATGTCAGTAGGAAAAATGACAGACAAAGGTGCAACAGTCTTATTTAAAAAGAATATTGCAACCGTTATGCGAAATGGTGAAATGCTGTTAAAAGCAGAAAGAAATGATGATGGTTTATACTATGTCACAGAAAACATATCAGAAAAAGTGAACTACTGTGAAACAAATAAAATGCAGCTATGGCATAGAAAACTTGCACATCTAAATGAAGGACAAATGCGAATAGCCATGGATAAGAACATCATGGAAGGTTTAGAATTTAATAAGAATGATACAGTTAAAAACTGTGAAGTTTGTGCTAAGGGCAAGGCAACAAAACTACCGTTCAATGTACCTAAAAATGAGCAAAGAACTAATGAACGATTAGAAATTGTTCATTCTGATGTTTGTGGACCTATGAGACAACCATCAAAGGGAGGTTCTAAATACTTCATCACATTTATCGATGATTTTTCAAGGTATACACGAGTATATACTATGAAAACTAAAAATGAAGCCCTAGCAAAGTTTAAGGAATACAGAAACGAAGTTGAAAGGTTTACCAAACAAAAAATAATTTGCTTGCAAAGTGACAATGGGACAGAGTATATCAACAATGAATTTGACAAATACTTGAAAGATAATGGCATCAAAAGGAGACTTTCCGCACCGTACACGCCGGAACAAAATGGCTTAGCAGAAAGAAAAAATAGAACATTACTTGATAAAGCCAGATGTATGTTAATTGATGCTAATATGACAGAAGATTTTTGGGCCGAAGCTATAAATACAGCTAACTACTTAGCAAATCGTAGCCCTTGCAGCAGTATTAATAATGCGACTCCGTTCGAAAAATGGGTAAAAAGAATCCCATCTGTGAGACATTTTCACATTTTCGGGGCTAAGGCATTTGTTTTGAACAAAGGAAAGAAAAATGGAAAATTTGAAGCCAGAGCTACAGCTGGAATATTTTTAGGATATTCAGAAAATCACAAGGCATTCAGAATTTTTAATACAAAAACAGAAAATGTCATAATAAGTAGAGATGTCAAAGTTTTGGAAAAAATGTTTTACGAAAACGAGATAAAAGAAGAACAGAAACAAGACAAAAATGATATAAAAGTAGTACTTTTCCCGAAAGAAGAAAATGTAGAAAATATAGAAATCTTGAATGGAACAGTAATTGATGAACCAGAACCGGAAATAAATAACGATGACATATTCGAAGATGCAACTGCAGAAGCAGATGAAATAGAAAATGAAATGTGTACAGATATTGAAATAAGTAATGACATGTGTATAGATAATGAAATTGATGCGACTACTTCCAGTAATGGAAAACGACAGAGAAACCCACCGGTATGGCACAAAGATTATGAGATGGATACTGAACAATCATTTTTGTGTGAAATACATGAAAATAGTGATGAGTGGGAAGATGCAATTTTAAGCGAGATAGAGTCACATCTAACAAACAAAACTTGGAAAATTGTACATAGGAATGAAAGCAAAAATTTGATCGATAGTAAAATGGTATTAAAATATAAGTACAATGAAATTGGAGAAATAGATCGACGTAAGGCGCGACTTGTGGCACGAGGTTTCAACCAGAAAGAAGGAATCGATTATACGGAAACATTCGCACCAGTAGCAAAAATGAGCACCATAAGATTATTGATTGCTTATGCGATGGAAAATGATATGAAGCTATCCCAACTGGATGTATGTACTGCATTTTTAAACGGTGATATAGATGAACAAATTTACATGAAAAAGCCGAAGAACTTGGAAAAATATTTGAAAATTATTGCAGCACATGAAAAAAACATTGAAATAGCAAAAAGGGCAAAAGAAATGCTACTAGATATCAACAAATATAAAAATAATGGGATATGCCAACTAAATAAAGCTATATACGGATTGAAGCAAGCAGGACGACAATGGTTTCTAAAATTACATCAAAAAATGATAGAAATCGGATTTAAAAATTCTACAGCGGATCCTTGCTTGTACATCTTAGAAAAAGAAGGAGAGAAGTTGTTAGCCAACATTTATGTTGATGACTTAATACTGGCATATAAGTCAGAAAAATTGTTAACAGAAGTTAAAACAAAATTGCAGAAAGAATTTGAATTACGTGATATGGGTGCTCTCCATCATTGTCTGGGTATACGATTCTCCCATGTAGGGGGAGAACTAACGTTGACACAAGATACTTATATTGAAAATTTGATAAAAAGTTTTAACATGGAAGAATGTAAACCAGTTTCGACGCCCATGGAACCAGCTCTAAAGTTAGAGAAAAACACAAATGAAGAAGAAAAAGATAACTATCCATATCAAAAACTAATCGGATCGTTAATGTATCTGGCAGTTGCAACAAGACCAGATATTATGTTCGCCGTAAGTTATTTAAGTCAATACAATAACTGTTATGATAAAAGTCACTGGCAAGCTGCAAAAAGAATTATACGTTACCTTAAGGGGACAAAGAATGTCTGTATAAGATACAAAAAATCAGGATTGCCACTTATAGGAATGACAGATTCCGACTGGGCAGCGTGTACCCTTGACCGCCGGTCATATACCGGATACATTTTCAAGTATGGTGGTGGTCTAGTCAGTTATGAAACAAAGAAACAAAGAGTGGTTGCTTTGTCTACAGCAGAAGCTGAATATATGGCGTTGACAGAGGCAACGAAAGAAGCCCTACATTTGAAATATTTATTAGAGGACATTGGAGTATCGCAGCAGACAGTTCCAATTTACAATGACAATCAGGCAGCACAGAAGTTAGCCAATAATTTAATGACTGGTAAGAGATCAAAACACATCAGTATCAAGGAGCATTTTGTGAGAGACTGTGTCCAAAGAAAACTGGTAACCATCCGTTATGTGGGCACAGATAACATGGAAGCAGATTTTTTAACAAAGGCCTTACCGCAACCAAGGCTTTCTAAGTTGCTTAAAATTATAGGAGTCACTCAGACCTCAGCTCAGAACTGAAGGTCATCGTGAGGGGGAGTGTCATAGATAATGTGTATATACGTAATACTTAGTGAAGGTTACCATGACTACCTATTGTTGTTAATTGTGTCTTGAAGAAAATAAAAGTAACGTTTGTAAAAATATGAGATTATTATTAAAGATCTAGTTATAGGCTACCGATTGTACGGGTGTGCTCTGTACACACTGCATCCAACTCTGGATAACATATATATACTATAGAATACTTCTGAAGCGAGTTTTTTTTTTGCAATATGGTGAATTGTAAGTGCCCCAGTATTCTGTGAATTCGATCCAGCAACCTATTCCATAGCATAATTGGAAATGCATTATGGAAGCCCGAATACTTTTATATCCCGCTGGAAGTTATCTTTTTCCATCCCAAACAATACCTATGCCCAATTATGTGTACGTTTTTTTCTATGAAGCCAAGATTCCAGTCTTCATATATTTTTTTTAATCATTCTATAGCGATTCCTTAAATCACAGTAATATTATAAAGGCCGTAATATGTTCTTGTGTTTCGTCTAGTGTGTTAGAGAAATTATTTTGTATGACCCTGAAACTGTGCCCGGTGAATGGCAATAGGCTCGTCACCTATTACATGGGACTAAAACCCAATTGACCGAAACATGGGTGTTTACACACCTCTGCCTACCCCTTCGGGGAATACAGGCGTGATTATATGTATGTATCTAAAGTTTGTGTTTTTGTCTTCTACGTGTATTCACGTTTTAACGGCTTGTGGGTTTGGATGAAACAACAGAATAGTTTAGGTTCTCCATACTTTTCATCATCATTTTCTACGCGGGTGAAACCGCGTGGCGCGGCTAGATAATAAGAAAATTACAATGAGTTCGATTACCGGATCGGATCAGATGTTGGGGGTTTAACGAGAAAGGGATTTTCAGTTAAAACAGTCCGGCGTCTAATTTGGACCAGTTTATTACCATTTGGTGATAAACTCGCGACCTATTAAATGAGATCCTTAATACAAATAAGAATATTTCGACTCCCAAATTTTTTTTTTTTGCTGTACTGTATCGACTTCTAAACTGATATTCGCAAATAAGTACTCAATTCTGCTTTTAAATTGAATCTCTAGTTCCTCATCAGTCTCAATCCTCATCCAATAGGAATATACGAGTTTGGCACAAACCTTATATTCTTAATTCAGGAACTGTACCTGCGGTATACTCTTCAATAAGATCACGAAAAGTAAGTAGGTTACGCATAATATTTATTTCATCGTCCAATGTATGTTTCAACTTGCTATATTTTTCGATTTATTAACAGAGTACGTCGTGTTTATAGTTTTGTATACCTCCTTGACAATAACCTCATTAGTAACTAAATCAGCTGATCAGAAATATGGGCGCCATCTTGCTACTTAAATATTTAAACAAGGGTCGGACGGTGTTTAAATTGAAAGCTGATTTAAGCAGTACTTAGGTACTGGATAAAGTTATGTAGCGTTTATGAGTAAGGAATTTTGATAATCAGCGGCTAAGTAATGCTTAAAATTTAAGTAGCGTTTATAAGTAAGGCTGTATATTTTTAAATATAGTACTATATTTTTAGGTATAGCAAGCACGCTAAGTGAAAGACATTACATTTGTTATAGCACAAAATTCTTATCCCGGGCGGGAATAGAACCCGCGTCCCTCGTCTTCATCCTCGGATTTGCCCCGAGTGACCTCTAACTTCTCTAACTTCTAAGTGGAACATGCTCATCAAGCATAAAAAAGCATGTTCCTATAGCAATACCTATCGGAACATGCTTTTTTATGCTTGATTGGTTAGCCTATGACCACTATCTCACCGGATGGTAAGTGATGATGTGGTCGAGGATGTTGTTCAGGGTAACCTAGAATTACTGTCTCTCAAGGACCACTGCCGGAACACACCGATAGATTTTCTACTTCGATAATTTCTTTTTCTTGTATTTCCGAGTTGATTTTTTTTCTTCTTATTGCCTTTATTTGCCATGTTTCAATTTACTGGCACGTAACTTACCTAACCTACTTACAATTATTTATTTTTACACGTAACAAAAATCTATCTCCATATTATAGAACTATATCGCTTACAAAAATTGATACGGATAAATGTAGTCGAACGTACGGGCGCCCTGGAGGATCGAAACAAGGTTGTACGGGTCTACTCTCGACAACGCACACCGGGCGACTGGCGGGCGAGGCGTCAGGCGACCATCGGTTCGGGAGCCATGCCATGGGACAGCTTGCATATTCAGCGAGCGCGCTTTCAAATATTCTCAATACAGATGTTGTCGCCACCTATAACAATCATTAATATCCCAGAGAAAAACTGCATCACTACCGCCATGTATCTGGCACTTAGGGACAAATATATACTTAAAAGTATGGATTTGGTTAGAAACTACCACTAGCGTCAACGACTTGCTTCCGATAGTCTTTCTCTATGACAACATAACACGTAATATCCGCACAGGGAATGAGTCGTTGATGCTAACAGTGCCGCTCACTTTTGACTTGGCGTTCAGCGAGAACAGACGTTTAGCTTAAAGCTATATTATATTAAGTTAACGAATAAAGAAGCTAACATCAGAAGTGGGATGAAAACGAACAAAAGAAGGAAGAGGAGGCGTGCCTCGATATCTTCAAGCTCAGAACAATCGTCATGTTCTGATCTGAGAGGTCAGAATCGTCGAGTAGCAATGAAACGGATATAAGGAGAAAAAAAAGTAAAACGCACGCGACGTGCGTCACCCGCAGTAAGTCAAACTGTTATACTTTCTTCAGTGATTCCAGAATTTAATCCTTTAGTGGACGATATTGTTATGTGGGTTAATGTTTTTGAAGCCAATGCTCGCGCCTTTCGGTGATCTGATTGTATAATAATTATCAAGCCTTGCAAAATAAGAGAAATATTAGAGTCAGGAGACGCCGAGTCAAATAAAATGATAAATAATGAGTATGAGCTTCGCCTGGGGGTAAATGGAAAGTTCTAGTGAAATAACCTATAATGCCAATACATACTTTCATCTTGCTAAAATTAAATCTCTGCGGATACGCAAATATAACGCTTTTACTTATGTCAAATGCATTTCCTATGAGCACTTATATATTGCTATTCCTTTGGGCTGAAGTCGGCATAATTGTTGTTCATGACCATGAGATTGTGAAGCTTTTATGTCTGTATATGCCAGAGTTTGTAATGACATGCAACTAGGGTTGTCGAATGCTTCGCCTAGGGTAAATTGCAAGCTCCGGTAAACTTACCGGTGATGGAATAGTTTTGAGGTCCCAATGAATGGCAATATACCTGGTGTTCATGTGTTAGTGCTACAACTTTTTGTGTGTGTTTTTATTTTATTTCAAGGATAATAACACACAATAAACGTTTCACACATTAATTAATATACTGTTATATTTAATTGTTGTTCTCAGAAAATGCTTCAGACTAGAACGCGGCCGAGGACGGCTGCGTGCGCAGGAGGGCCGGATGTTGTCGCCACCTATAACAATCATTAATATCCCAGAGAAAAACTGCATCACTACCGCCATGTATCTGGCACTTAGGGACAAATATATACTTAAAAGTATGGATTTGGTTAGAAACTACCACTAGCGTCAACGACTTGCTTCCGATAGTCTTTCTCTATGACAACATAACACGTAATATCCGCACAGGGAATGAGTCGTTGATGCTAACAGTGCCGCTCACTTTTGACTTGGCGTTCAGCGAGAACAGACGTTTAGCTTAAAGCTATATTATATTAAGTTAACGAATAAAGAAGCTAACACATATATATTTCACTTTATTTTCTTTAAAAAAACTAATTCCACAGAAGTATGTGAATGTTTGTTAGGATTACACAAATTTTTTTGGTAAATATATGTTTGATAGAAACTGAATGAAGTTGATTCATACCATAATCGGGAACGTCAAAATGGGTGTTTTTTTAGGAAAGTAATGATTTTTTCTATCTAGCTAAATTTATTTAATGTTCGTTTTCGTGTTCGGGGTCCACATTCGTATAAAGTACTTTATGGACTGTTATTATAAAAAAAAAACATTAATTAACCGTTTTCAAAGGTAGGTATAGTTTTGAATATTCGTCAGGACGAATCGTAAAATTTGATGCATATTTCGTCTTAAGGCTCTTCTGTCATAAATATCAACATTACCGAGATTTTTGAGCTCTTACTGCTTTTCAAATATTATAGCTAGGATTCATATTCTTGCAGGTGTGTTTATTTCATTTCATAATGTACAAAAGCGCCAAGACAGTTTTTTGATTTGTAAATTTTTGTTCTATGAATAAAATAACAAAGATATCCCAATTTTGACATATATTTGCCTTCTACTCTGAACCAATTTGACTTATTGACTTGATACTTACATTAAAAAATAAAACAGTGGTAGTGCTACAATTTCGCCTAGACAAAAAAGGCGTTACTGCAATGGTACTCTCTAAATTAAAAGATATCGTTTTGGCGGTTACGACATTTACTTCCAAGCAACTGCGGGGCTCTTGCGCGGTGCGAAGGACGAGCCGTCAGTGCCGTTCATGCATTACTAGACGCCGGACCTATGCTACTTCGTGATCTTACAACCTATCATATTTTGTGACATAAAATTTAATATTTTTATAGCGCTAGTGATTTGATGGACGCAATGTGTCACAGAGTAAAATGCTTAGATTAGACTTAAATGCAGAGTAAAATATTCGGCTATAATATGGTTTTCTACTGAATTAAGAGTTTGTATGGGACGTCGTACATCTTTTGGAGTTTTTTTTAAATATGTTTATGGTATATTGATATAGTTTAATACTGCATACCGATGTCGTCTGCCAACTGAAAATAGTTACTCCGATTTGGATGAAAATCGATATCTAAGTTGTTCTGGAGGTCGTTATTCCGAATTTGGCATTTATTTTTCGATGACGTCTGGCAAGTGACAAAAGTTACTCCGATTTGGACGAAAATTTATACCTAAGTTGTTCTTAATGTGTTTATTTTATATTTGGGTTTTTTTCTATAACGTCTGTTATGTGAAAAAAGTTACTCTGATTTGGATTAAAATTTATATCTAGGTTGTTCTGGAGGTCATTATTCCGAATTTAGGAATTTATTTTCCGATAACGTCTGCCAAGTGAAAAAAGTTACTCCGGTTTGGATTCAAAATCGATATCTAGGTTGTTCTGGACGTCCTCATTCCGAATTTGTAATTTATTTTTCGATGAAGTCTGCCAAGTGAAAAAAGTTACTCTGATTTGGATGAAAATCGATATCTAGGTTGTTCTGGAGGTCGTTATTCCAAATTTGGAATTTATTTTCCGATAACGTCTGCCAAGTGAAAAAGTTACTCCGATTTCGATGAAAATCGATATCTAGGTTGTTCTATACGTCGTTATTACATATTTGGCATTTACTTTTTGATGATATCTGCTAAGTGAAATAAATAACTCCGATTTGGATGAAAATTGATATCTAGGTTATTCTGGAAGTCGTTATTCCGAATTTGGAATTTATTTTCCGATTACGTCTACCAAGTGAAAAAAATTACTCCCATTTGGCTGAAAATCGATATCCTGGTTGTTCTGGGCGTCCTTATTCCGAATTTGGAATTTACTTTCCGATGACGTCTGCCAAGTGAAAATAGTTGTTCCGATTTGGCTGAAAATTAATATCTAGGTTGTTCTTGATGTGTTTATTGTAATTTTTGATGACATCTGCCAAGTGAAAAAGTAACTCCAATTTGGATGAAAATGGATATCTAGGTTATTCTGGAGGTCGTTATTCCGAATTTGGAATTTATTTTCCGTTAACGTCTACCAAGTAAAAAAAGTTACTGCCATTTGGCTGAAAATCGATATCCAGGTTGTTCTAAACGTCCTTATTCCGAATTTGGAATTTATTTTCCGATGACGTCTGCCAAGTGAAACAGGTAACTCAGATTTGGATAAAAATTGATATTTAGGTTATTCTGTACGTAGTTTTTTCCGAATTTGGCATTTATTTTTCAATGACGCCTGCCAAGTGAAATAAGTTACTCCGATTTGGATGAAAATTGATATTTAGTTTATTCTGGACGTCCTTATTCTGAATTTGGAATTTATTTTACGATGATGCCTGCCTAGTGGAGATGACGTATCTTGAAAACGTTAAGAGATAGGTAAGGGAGATTTGAACAATTATCGTCCGGAATCGGAAAAACATTAGGAATGACATCTGTCAAACATCCAAAACGGCAAATATCAAGATGGCATACAAATTGCTTCAATGCTGAACAGACCGCCAGGCCCAACTCAGTGGGGTCGGAGTGCTTGTATGGTGGACATCTTGTATTAGTCCAAGAAGCTCCATTCATTCTGCTGCAAAAGCTTTTGTAGAGCTACGCGTAGCATACACATAGACATCCACATAATATTGGTAGTATTCATTATTATCGGGTGCATATATAAACTAATTACCTAATAAAAACAAGTTAAATGTTATGCAAATAAATTAATTTAAAACCCGAATCTCTTATAAAAAAAATATTTTGACATTGATAAGATAAGATAATCGTTTATTTGCATTAAACATGAGTATTATACACACACAAGGAAGGTAGGTATGCACATAGATGGGACTTCAACAATTCAGTTCATCATGTTTTGCCTATTTAGGCGTAGGTATAAATTTGAGAGATAAAGCAATTTGAAAAATTATACATAAGAAAAACAAATAATAACATTCAATATTAATTCAATCCATTAGTGGAAAACTCATACATTACTTTACATACAATCTAATGTCATTGATTTTATTCATAGATGTCAAAGAATATCGATTTTATTATGTCAAGCTAGTAAGGATTAGAAATATTAGATTATGTCAGATTATTATCAGTCAAAAATTCGTTTACACTGTAATAGCACTTGGTCATTAAAATGTTCTTTAGCTTGATTTTGAATAGGTTAGTATTTAGCTCCCGTATTGATCTCGGTAACTTATTGTAAATTCTTGGTCCCATACAGAAAATGCTATTACTCATGAAAGTCTTTCTTGCTGAGTGAGCTCTTAATACATACTTATCACGTCTGCTACGTTCAATTGTGTCAGATAATAGAGGAAAATGATGTCTGTTAGATACTACAAATGTGGCAACTTCATATATATAGAGTGACGGAAGTGTAAGAATTCTGTGTTCTATAAATTTCGGTTTGCAACTATCGATTGTCTGCATTCCAAACATTGACCTTTGATTTCGAATACTTTATGTCATCCCTACTAATGTACAACATCTACTCATAATTTCTCCATGTAAAGTAAGTAATAAGTACTTTTTAGGTAGACAATATTAAAAACGTTGATCCTGATGTTCTGTTACTGCTATTCTGTGACGACCGGTGTGCGATGACTTCGCTAGTCTAATACATACCCGTGCCGCAGCACACCCGCCATGTTTGGTGCGTGCGAGTGGCATGCTTGCGATAATTAGCTCGCCCCGCCTAGATCTTCAAGGTTGTTGGCGTGATCACAAGCCTTAATTAAGTGTTCGGTCATTGGAGCAATTACCCTGCTATCATAAAGCAAACCTCCTTGTCAAAGATCTATTCCAAACGAAGAAGATATTATTATCATGGAAGTAATAAGTGTTGAAGAAGGTTTTTTTTCTTAATCTTTGCTTTTTATAATACTTTATTTTACCCTGTCATTCCTACTATGTCAATATGAATGTTTCAAACATGTAATACGTTTTATTATTTTCGATCCATAAAATTCCTCTCAACATGGTAGCAGAGCGTTTAATTATATTGGAAACGATTGACTAACGTATCAAGTAAGGTTTAAACAAATAATTTGCAAAAATAGTTACCACATTTTTCAAGAAAAATCTAACGAAGGCCTATCAAAATGTCGACTTCGTCTACGAGTTGCAAAATTGATATCGGTCGTTTAGAAGGTGAAGAAAATTGGTCTACATGGCGCTGCAAGGTACTGTTGCTTTTAAGGGGTACACCCGGTGGGTTGGATGCTATAAATGGAAATCTTATAGAGCCTATAAAACCAGCTACTACAGCAAGTGCAGACGTTAAAGCAAATTATGAAAAAACTTTCGAAGCATATCATAAGATAGATAGTACGGCGATGCTTATTTTGATGGCTAATATGTCTGATGCCACTTTACAAAAGGTCATGAGATTCTCAACAGCCAAACAGGTTTGGGATGAATTGCACACTTTGTTCAATGGAATATCTGAAGACAAAAGCTATTCACTATGCTACAGTTTCTTTGGCTATAAAAAAGATCCCTCACATGACATGTCAATGCATATATCCAAACTGAAAAATATATGGCATGAATTGAAAATGGAACTTCAAAGAGGTGAAACCAAATATGATCTTCCAGAGTTATTACTAATCTGCAAGATTTTGGAAACTTTACCCGACGAGAAGTACTTCTCCTTCAAGTCTAGTTGGATGCTAATGTCAAGAAAAGATCGAAATATAGACAATCTGACAGCACAAGTATGTGCTTACGAACGTTCACTTTTGACCAAAGAAGGTACTACTGAAGCACAAGCTCTAGTTGTACAAAACAAGTTTATGCATAAGAAAAAGTGTGGATATTGCGGACTATATGGACACAAAGTTAAAAAATGTCGTAAGTGGTTATCGGACGGGAAACCTCCTAAAACACCTGGCCCACCGACAAGTCAAGCTGAAAATACAAATCTGACCCTCTCATTAATGGAAGTTGTTACAAATGAAGTCGTAAATATTATTGAAGAAGATCTTGACAGTTGGTTTGTTGACAATGGTGCTACAAGTCATGTCACCAGTCGAAACGACATATTTTCCAGCTTTCAACATTTCAGCAATAATCAAACAGTAACAACTGCAAATGGCTCAACAATTCAAGCTATTGGCAAAGGTACAGTTGATTTGATAGCAGACGTTCGCGGTCAGACACACAACATTAGACTGTGTGACGTATGGTATGTTCCAGAAATAAAGAAAAACTTATTTTCCGTACTTGCTGCGCAAGATAAACTTGAGAAGAGTGTCTTTACGTCTGAAAGAGAAATTTGTCAATTGATAGTTGATAGAAAAATTAATTTAATTGGCACAAGAGTCAAGAATGGAGGACTGTATAAACTAAATGTAAAGACAATTATAAATTCAACTCCTGAATTGAACTCACTGTCAACGAAAAACATTTTACAACTCTATCATGAAAGATTTGCTCACCAGCATAAAAGACATGTGAAACAATTGATTGAAAAGGAACTTGGTATAAAAGTCAAACTCGATTCTGAATTATGTACAGGATGTGTTTATGGTAAAACACATAGATATAAATTTGGAACAAGAGGTCGAGCTAAAGCACCAGGAGAAATCATTCACACAGATGTATGTGGTCCGTTCCCTAATTCATTTCAAAAGTTTCGTTATTTTGTTTTATTTAAAGACGATTTCAGTAAGTATCGTCATGTTTATTTCATCAAACACAAGTCTGAAGTGAAGGATAAACTTGTTGAAATGATAAACGAAACAAAGACTACTGGTCATACTATAAAGACAATTCTCAGCGATAATGGAGGAGAATTCCAAAATGAAGCTGTAAAGACGATCTTAACTAATCATGGCATCCAACATCGCTTGACAATGCCGTATACGCCGGAACAGAACGGGTGTAGTGAGAGAGACAACAGAACTTTGGTAGAAGCTGCTCGTACTATGATGCACGCTCACGAAGAACTTCCACTCTCCTGTTGGTCTGAGCTTGTCAACACGGCTGCTTATGTTCTGAATAGAACTGGACCGACTTCTATAGAAGGAAAATCGCCATTTGAGTTATGGTTTTCAAAGAAACCATCAATCAAACATTTGAGAATCATTGGTAGTGAATGTTATGCTCATGTTCCAAAAGTAAAGAGAACGAAAATGTCCAGTAAAGCTCAAAAATGTATTCTCATTGGTTATGATGGTGATGACGGTTATCGGTTACTAAGCATAAACAAAAAATCGGATCCAACACTGATAAGGTCAAGAGACGTAATATTCAACGAGTCAGTCATCAGATCTATTGGATTGGAGTCAGATGTCTCTGAAACAGAAAAACAAAGTCCAATGGTTGACATGGAGGTTCTTTTTCCTAAAACTACAGAAAATCATCCAATGTTAGATGCAAGGGAGGATATTTTACAAGACGCAACTATTTCAGATATGCCTCAAACATTGAATGATGGTGCGAGTTTTGAAGAAACAATTCCCAATTTGCCTACAATATCGGATGAACTTAGTCGAAATGAAGAAGATTCTAATGAGTCCTATATTACGCCTGAATTATCAGAAGTTGATTCAGATGAAGACGATGAACAAGGAAATTCTACGATAAATCTAAGAGATAGATCGACATTGCGACCACCACAACGATTTGAAGATTTTATTATGTCTACTATTGTTAGTGATTTTGATGAACCCAAATCATATAAAGAAGCGATAAAAAGTCCTCAGAAAGCGGAATGGTCAAAAGCAATGGAAAGCGAACTAAAATCTCTACGAGAGAATAAAACTTGGATTTTGGTGGATAAACCAAAAGACAGAAAACTAATTTCTTGTAAGTGGGTGTTCAAAGTTAAAACCCATGCTGATGGAAGTCTTGACAAACATAAGGCGAGATTAGTAGTAAGAGGTTATACACAAAAGAAAGGAGTTGATTATAGTGATACATTTAGCCCTGTTGCTAGAATGGCAACAATAAGATCGATTCTTAGCATCGCTGCAAATGAAGGGTTAACCCTCAGACAGTTTGATGTAGCAACTGCATTTTTGAATGGTTCATTAGATGAAGATATCTACATGAATCAGCCAGAAGGATACAGTGATGGTACGACTAAAGTATGTAAGTTGAAGAGAAGTTTATATGGTCTCAAACAAGCTCCAAGATGTTGGAACAAATGTATTGTTGATTATTTGAAAGTTTTAGGATTCAAACAATGTGACACAGATCCTTGTTTGTTCATTAGAAACCGACTTAACAACAAGATTATTCTTGGACTCTATGTTGATGACGGGTTAATTGCTTCAACGAACCCAAAGGAATCTGAAACGTTTTTGGCAGAATTGAAACGGAAGTTCAAGATAACCACAAAACCAGCTTCTTACTTTCTGGGTTTGGAAATCTTCAACAACAACAACGATGGTTCCATCAAAGTCTCTCAAAAACATTATGCTAAAAGACTACTGAAACGCTTTGGTATGAGTGATTGTAAACCCGTTAGTACTCCAATCATCAAAGAAGCACAAACATGCTCAGTAAAAGAGGATGATGTTAAATTTCCCTACCGTGAAGCCGTTGGTGCGCTAGCTTATTTAATGACAGGTACTAGACCGGACATATCATACGCTATTAGTGTCGTATCCAGGAAACTTACAAATCCCTCTTTAGAAGATGTTAACAAGGTTAAACGCATACTTCGTTACATTCAGGGAACCCTAGATACAGCAATTGTATACAAAAAAGGATACAAAACTGGAATCTTGGAATGTTTTAGTGATTCTGATCATGGTGGAGATTTCGATACAGGACGCTCTACTTCTGGAATCTTATGCGTGTATGCAGGAAGAGTAATCTCTTGGGCAAGTCGTAAACAGACTTCTGTAGCTATCTCAAGCACCGAAGCAGAACTTGTTGCAGCTAGTGAAGCAGCTCGTGAGATTGTTTGGCTGAAGAGACTTTTCAATGAAATGACTACTTTGATAGAAGTCCCTACTTTACAAGTTGATAATGATGCTGCTATAAAGCTTGCACAAAACCCAGAGCTACATCGTCGCACAAAGCACATTTCTATTAGACATTTTTATGTAAGGGAATTAGTTACTGAAAAAGAACTTCAAGTTAAGTATGTTCCCACAGAATACCAGTATGCTGATATTTTGACTAAGCCTGTGCATAAACCCAGACTGGATCTAATTTCAGGAATGGTGGGAATTATACGATAAAGATTATCGAAAAAGGGAGGATGTTGAAGAAGGTTTTTCTCTTAATCTTTGCTTTTTATAATACTTTATTTTACCCTGTCATTCCTACTATGTCAATATGAATGTTTCAAACATGTAATACGTTTTATTATTTTCGATCCATAAAATTCCTCTCAACAATATACAAAGTTACTTTATGATAAGTACTACGTGCAACGTAGTAGGTACTTATTATTATTAGTACAAGTTGTACGTAGTACTACTTCCATGATTATTATTAATTAGGTATATGATAAAACCTTTAAGCTGAAGAAGCTCAGAGGATTAAACGAAGAAGATATCGCTCTATGAAGGAGGTTTTATCAAATATTTGCGTTTCTGACAAATTGACCAAGATTTTTGCAAAACTTTGATGCTTCATGTTTCTACTACTTTTATAAATAATTAAAATTAAAATGTTATAAAATCACATTTACCAATAATAACATAACGAGCAAAATGCGATCACAAGATGCTAAACCGCAGAAAACTATCACTAGGCGTAAAATTAGCAAGAAAAAAACAGCGAAAAATGTATGCAAGAAAATTTCAATGGAAAACCGAAAAAACATCAATGAAGCTTTCCGACTTCATGTTAGTATTGTACCTACAACATAAAATATTACAATTATGTAATTACGAATAGCTATAATTATATACGAATCAAAATACCTAAATACTGAATGAGGCACACACCTTCGTATGTCCCTTCTAAGACTTCCCAAATAAAAGATTCAGATTCATTTATTGTCAATAGTCTGACATTATGTTAATAGTCTCAACAGCTTTGTTCATAGCGAACGTACAATATGTTAAGCAAAAAGTAAATCACAATTGTAATATAAATTCTAAATTTATTATCAAAAGGTACTCCGTTGATGTATTTTGCTATCTGGTCTCGTACCTATTGTTTGCGCAGTTTTAGATAGATAGATAACACTTTATTGCACTTCAAAAATTATTAATTAGTTACAAGAAAGATTAAAATATCTTAAAAATAGTACGATTTGCAGCCTTATTGCTAGGCAGCCATCTCTTCCAGGCAAACGTAGGCTGAATAGATACATGTTAATTTAGATGGAGGTATAGGCTAAAGTGTATTATATATAAATCATAGTTATTAATACTCAAAATATATATACTACTGTTTTATACCACTGTATTAAGTTTATTCCTCCCCAATGTCTAATATTTTTTTTAGAAGGCGCGCGGTCATGACGTTGATTCATGGACACTAGTGCCCAAAGACTCCTGCGAAGTATACAAGGCCCGTCGCAAACGTCTTCTGGAGAGCAAGCGTCTACAACAGCGTGGCAAAAGCCCTTCTAGCAGTAATTCAGGAAGGAATAAAAACCGTAAAGTTGCGAGAAAATTTAACAGGAATCCGAGCAGAAAAAGTGATAAAAATAGCAAGAGTAAACAAGGGTTAGATCAATTATTTTTCTATTATTCTAGTCTGTGGTTTGGTGAAGATGCTCACACTGTTTCCTATGATAGATAGTGTGAATGTCTCCAGCTTACTCAATCGAAATTTCTTAATTCTGAATATGCCAATTGTGATATTTTGCACTATTAATTATAATAAAACCAACGCTTAGTCTCAATCGTGTAATGTCTGACACACAAAGCAAAAACAGACAAGAGCCTACCCACATTTATATTATATGATATAAACATACTTCTATCTAAATACCTTACACCTCTACACTTAATTACAATAACATAGGTACAAATACAATTTACATGATAGGCTTCATTCATAGCAATCAAGTTACCATACAATTAATATAGTTGAATCTATTCTATCTGAAACCTACTCGCTGGCTTACGCAATCTTTTGGGACGATTTACAAGTGGCTCTGGTCTTTGAGGTAGTTCCTGGTTTGGCGGGGATGATCGTGGTGTCGCTGGCGCCGTTACCGTCGAAGTCGATGGTGTATTGATAATGTCGTTGTCGTGCTCACCTCTCAGGCACTTAAATCTAGTCGCTTGAGGAGTGGTAACACTAGGTTTATTGACAAACTTATCATCTTCGCTAATTATAGCATCTTTTACCTCTGGTTCCACTCCGATCTCAATCGGACATGGTACATCGGACATGCGTGACCTGCGACGTATTTGATCGACGTGTTTAGTAGTTTGTCGACCGTTGTCCTCTCTTATGTGAAGCCTACGTGAGCCCATTTCACTAACAACCGTACCCTTTTCCCACTTATCACGCCCTCTATGATTTCTACACCACACTTGTTCCCCTGGTTCGAATTTACGCATCTTATTACCACCCGCATATTTCACTTGTTTGCTCTGAGCCTCACTCTGAGCACCACCCTATCCGAACGCAATAAATCTAGGCGACTACGAAGCGGCCGTCGCTGTAAGATTGAAGCTGGGGTCTCCCCTGTAGTACTATGTGTAGAGTTCCGATAAGCCAACAGAAATGTCTGCAATGCCGCGTCTACGTCTATCTTGTCGGTCATTGCTTTTTTAATGGCCCTCTTACACAATTTTACCGCACATTCCGCCGCCCCGTTAGATGCCGGGTGATATGCGGGGGAAAACGTCTGCCGAATGCCATTATTCTTAAGAAAGTCCCCAAATTCCCCGCTAGTAAATGGAGGTCCCTGGTCGGAAACCACCTAGATTGGTAGGCCAAATCTAGCGAATAGACTTCGTAGGATTTTTATTACTGTTGCGGCAGTAGTACGTATCATTTCAAATACCTCGATCCACTTCGACGTCGAGTCTATGATCACTAAGAATGTTAAACCATGGTACGGACCTAAAAAGTCGATGTGTAGCCTTGACCAAGGTTGAGTTGTATAGGGCCAGGGTTGAGGCTGCACTCGGGCTGGTGCTGGCATCTCCAGAGCACATGTCTCACATCGCCGGCACATGTCTTCTATATCCGCATCGATATTTGGCCACCATACGTACGATCGAGCACATGACTTTGTTTTGACCATACCCATATGACTGTTGTGTAATTGTTTTAAAATTTGTGGTCTCAAACATTTTGGAATCGTAATTCGATAGCCCCACATAACGCAGTTTGCTTCCGAGTACAACTCATTGCGTCTACAATAATATGGCTTGATCTCATCATCTGTACATGACGGTGGCCAGCCTGACTGAATGTACAAGAGAATTTTGCTTAGTAGTGCATCTGTTGCCGTCGCCTTCCTAACGTCGTTGTGCGAAATTGGTAAGAACTTTTCCACAAAGTTAATGTACGTAATCTCAGATTTTTCGGTATGACATTTGCCCGACGGTAAGCGCGACAAAGCATCGGCGCTGTTTTTAGCTGATGAAACAAACTCTATCTCATAATTATACCCCGAAAGTAAAACTCCCCATCTTTGCATTCGACTAGCCGCCATAACCGGTATCCCCACTTTGCTACCGAATATCGTTGTCAATGGTTTATGATCGGTCCTCAAAGTAAACTTCCTACCGTACAGATACTGATGGAATTTCCTGACCCCATAAATTATAGCGAGAGCTTCTCTTTCTATTTGGGAATACGCGCGTTCGGCTTTGTTAAGCGCCCGCGATGCATAAGCAATAGGCTTTTCACCCTGTTCAGTAACATGCGATATCACTGCCCCCACGCCTACACTACTGGCATCAGCGGTCAGAATAAGAGGTAACTCGGTCGAATAATGCACGAGTACCTTGCTAGACGACAATACACGCTTTATTTCATTAAAAGCCAACTGACACTCGTCACTCCACACGTAGTCTACACCTGTTCTTAATAAGTAATACAAAGGCGCCGCAACTGAGCTCATATTTTCAATAAAATTTGCATAATACATAACCATGCCCAGAAATGAACGTAATTCTGAAACGTTGGTCGGTGTCGGTGTATCAGTGATAGCCTTGACCTTCTCTGGGCATGTATGTACTCCATGCTTCGAAATAATGTATCCTAAATACGTAACTGATTCGGCAAAGAACGTGCATTTATCTTTTCTAACACGAAGACCTTTCGCCTGTAAAATATCAAAGACCTTGTTCAAATTGTCTAAGTGGGAAGATGTGTTTTCCCCCGTGATTATAATATCATCAAGGAAAACTCCCACGTAGGGTAAATGAGCAAATAATTGTTCCAATATCTTTTGGAAAATTCCCGGACTAGAAGCAAGACCGTAAACTAAGCGATTATAACGGAACATGCCTTTATGGGTATTGATAACGGTGTATTTTCTAGTATCATCAAGTTCTAATTGAGCATAGGCCTGCGAGAGGTCAATTTTTGTGAATCTCTCTCCACCGTGTAGCCGAGATAATAAGTCTTCAACCCTCGGCAGTGGATAACGGTCGACATCCAACACTTTGTTCAAAGTGATTTTATAGTCAGCGCATATCCTAATGTTACCATCCTTCTTAACGACGGGCACGATCGGAGTGGCCCAGTCGGAGCGATCGACGGGGGTGAGCACGCCATCGCGCACCATCTCATCCAGTGCGCGGCCCACTGGCTCACGCAGTGCGTACGCTAAGGGGCGCGCGCGCATGTACACAGGGCGCGCGTCCGCACGTAGGTGAATGCTGACCTGGCCACCGGTGATCCGTCCCAATCCATCCGCGAAAACCTCACATTATCTGGAACTGAAATTTACTAAGTTAAAGTCTTCATTCGATATATTGTTTACATTGCTATAGTTAGGTATAATTTGTATACCCAACTCTATTAACCATTGTCTTCCCAACAACATAGTTTTACCGTTATTTATTATGTATAAGTTTAAAAACTTCTCCTTATCTTTGTACCGAACAAGCGGTCTTATTACGCCCACCGGTCTAATTGTTTCCCCCGTATAATACCTAAGTAAAAGTGCACAATCTCGTAAATTCATGTGTTTGAAATATTTCTGGTACATCTCATAACTAATACATGACACCGCACTTCCTGTATCACACTCCATTTCCAAAACATACTTATCTATATTGACAGAAACTAAAATCGGTGGACATGCATCTAATGATAGTTTATTAATTGTTATTACCTCTTCGCTACTGCAACTACTCAACTCATCCGTTTCTTGAACATAGTTATGATTTTGGCGATTATTTAGTCTCGGGCACATTCGTCGCAGATGTCCTTCACGGTTACACACCCGGCAAACGTAACGCTTAAACTTGCATGTGGAAGCATCATGGTTACCGCCACACACTCGACATGACATCCGTGGACCAGCACCGCCTCTTCCTTCCGCTGCACTTCCGCTCGTTGCTCTTGAGGCTCCCCGTGCCTCGCCAACAGCAGTGCTCGCGTTAGGTGTGCTGCGCCACCTACCTTGGTTGTGTGACGTCACAGATTCCGCTTCTCTGTTCGTTTTAACCTTCACCATCGCTTGACAATCCGCTGATGCATTCCTGCGACTGGTTTGGGTTTCCACCAGAGCTGCATCCTTTTCTGCTGCTTCCATACTTAAAGATAAGCTGTAAGCTTTCTGGAAGTCCAGCTTGTCTTCCGCAAATAGCCGTTGACGTATTGTTTCGCTCGTCAACCCACAAACCAATTGATCTTGTAAACTTTCGTTTAGCCATTGTCCAAACTCACATGTTTTCGACATCTTTTTTAGTTCCGCAACATAATCAGATATTTTCTCGCCACTATTTTGCTTCCGATGATGAAACTTAAATCGTTCAGCTAATATACTCGGCCGTGGCTGTAGATGTTTTTCTAAGATGTCTGCCAACTCCTTAAAAGTCTTGGTGGTAGGTTTATCTGGTGTGCACAAGTTCACAAGCAATTCATAACTTGACGCACCCATCACTGTGACTAACGTTGGCACTTGTAAATCCTGTTTTATACTGTTCACAATAAAATATTGCTCGAGCCGTTCGACATACAGCCGCCAGTTATCGGTTTCCACGTTGAATTCCGAAATCTTGCCGATCGACATTATGCCGAGATATTAATTACCAACTACAACTTATTATTCAGAAGCACAACTTAAATACGCGGATTCGATATATGATTCGTCACCACTGTGATATTTTGCACTATTAATTATAATAAAACCAACGCTTAGTCTCAATCGTGTAATGTCTGACACACAAAGCAAAAACAGACAAGAGCCTACCCACATTTATATTATATGATATAAACATACTTCTATCTAAATACCTTACACCAATATTTACAGCATATTTTGTGCAATTACGAATACCAACTCAAAATTTAGGTGCCAAATAAACTTCGACGCTACGTGTGATTATTAGTGTGTTAGCTGACGTTATGGTCTCCAGCTGACACATGCTGTATATACGAAACGGCTGAAGTTGTGGTTATATACTATAGCCAGGGATTTAGAGCATAATTTGTGCCAATGGGACAAAAAAATTTGAACGTCTTACTTGAAAGCTGTAGTAGTTATGACTCGATTTTAACGTGTAAGCTGGAGACCACGTGTCTACAGCTACTCATCTGTATCTTCTGAACGAATGGACCTACGACTTTGTTAAATATGTCAAAATTTAGAGCCAAATTTGTGTCAAAGGCACTAAAATTTTCAAGTCTCTGGCTATTATGGTTTTGGAGATACAAGCTCAAATCATATAATACAGTAAAAGCTCGATGGGCATCTGTTATGGGCAGAGGTAACCTAGAGGGCTATCTGAATCACCCCCATGTATGTTCCGCGATTTCTCGTATTTTCAGAGTTATGATTTTTTTTAAATTTTTCACCTGTCGCCGAGTATGATGAGATTGTTATTTATGGTGACGTGAATTATTCCGGTAGATGCTTGATTTTTTTTGTGTGCTAAGCTGATAGATGGACTATTTCAGTATGGTAACATTTACTACCGTTAGATCTTTGAATGGAATAAAAAAAAATGCCTAGAAAGATAAAATTACCCAGTATGTACACAACTTCGAGGGCCGTTAAAAAAATAAAATCACATAAAAAAAAATACCGTTTGGCTTTTAAAAAACTTGCTCTATATATCAGGTATAGCTACCCTGAAAATTTCATTTTATTATCCATAAGGCTTCAATCAAAAAATTGATATCTAAATGTGGTGTAAGTGCAAAATTTTAATTTACATGATGATTAATGCAAGCAAAGTAAAACCAAGGTGTTTAATTACAATAAATTTTCAAACAAGGGGGGCCCCCCGTTGCTCAATGCAAGTGCGACATCGCCGGAAAAAGTTGTCTTTTAAACGTCTGAATGCACTATTATTTTTAAATGTTTCTTCTGCTACTCTCAATTTCCGGGTTAACCCGTCCAAATTGCGGCATGGCGAGGTCTTTGTAGTATCCCCATAATAAAAAAATCAATGGGGTTTAGGTCGGGGGACCGTGGAGGCCAGGCTATAAGGCAGGCGTCACCCCGGCCGCAACGACCAATCCATCTTTCAGGGCATCTTTCATTTAAATAGTTTCTCACATCCAAGGCAAAGTGGCATGGTACCCTTATAGCCTGGCCTCCACGGCCCCCCGACCTAAACCCCATTGATTTTTTTGTATGGGGATACTACAAAGACCTCGTCTACTCGAGAGAATGCCGCAATTTGGACGAGTAATAAATAAAAACCCGGAAATTTTGCACTTACCACATTTAGATTTCAATTTTTTGATTGAAACCTTATGCTTTATGAATAATTAAATGAAATTTTCAGGGTAGCTACCAGATAAATAGAGCAAGTTATTAAAAGCCATACGGTATTTTTTTGTGTTTTTTTTTTAACGGTCCTTGAAGTTGTGAACATACTGGGTAATTTTATCTTTCTTGACATTTCATTATTTTTTTATTCCATTCAAAGATTTATTTATTTATTTTTTATTTATTTATTTTACAATTAAAACGGTTTACACCAATTACATTAATTATTATCAATTCTAATACACATATAAATTACACATTGAAATATAATAATGTCAGATAACACACACACACAACTAATAATTATACAGTGAAAATTAAATTATATTTAAATAGGATACTTACATTAAAAACATTAAGAAAAATAATAATAATAAAAGTATAAATAATAGCATGATTCATAAACACAATTTGACTAATTAAAATACCCACATACAATAGTAAAATTTAGATCATTCATCCCTCTCACAAAAATCTAAACATGCAGACAAGATACTTTGCCATCCATCAGCAAACAAATCACAGTTAGGCTTGGCTGCCAGGAGAGTGTTGAGCGCAAAGAGTGTACGCGGTATGGGCGAATTATGTCGAGCTACGGTTCGACAATCTGGAACGGCGAAAAATTGGTGTCTCCTGTTACGTCGGTAGTTATCAGGCACAAAAAATTTACACACCACATCATGGAGATCAGGCGCATCAATCTGTCCTCTCAGAATCTTGCACATGACTGTAAGTTGTTGCTTTTCCCGTCTGACTTCCAAAAAGTTATAACCAAGACAGCCGAGGAGGAATTTCGTGGGATACATATATGGGTAGTACCCATTCCTACGCTTATATAAATACCTGAGAAACGCTTTCTGTACCTTCTCGAGCATAAGAGAATATTTGCTCTCGTGTGGGTTCCAGACGCACATAGCACTTTCTAATTTGCTTCGGACCAACGTATCAAACATTAGCCGTATAACATGGAGGTTATCAAAGTCATTAGAATTTCTCAGGATGAAACCTAAACGTTTAAATGACTCTTTAGTCAATGTGACTATGTGGTCGTGGAACGTTAACTTGCGATCGAATATTATTCCCAGATCTTTAATTACTGTCGAACGAGTTACGCTAACGCCATTTATTTTATAATCGTAACTTACTGGGTGCAACATTCGACCGAAAGTCATGGCGTAACATTTGGCTATGTTAAACTCCATCCCATTCTCGTGACTCCAACGATGTACAGCATCGATGTCCTGCTGAAGGGCTGTGCAGTCAGCATCAGACCTTACCTCGGTAAATAGTTTTAAGTCGTCAGCGTCAGCAAGCATCGGGAATTTTTGAGGGCGGAAGGAAGATCGTTTACCATTACTAGAAATAAAAGAGGTCCTAGTATCGATCCTTGACTGACTCCGGAGCACGTATGATAGGGTCTAGATTCATATAAACCGAGTTTGACAAACTGCT
The DNA here is from genome assembly GCA_963890685.1 of Plagodis pulveraria. Classification (NCBI taxonomy): domain Eukaryota; kingdom Metazoa; phylum Arthropoda; class Insecta; order Lepidoptera; family Geometridae; genus Plagodis; species Plagodis pulveraria. Next base: position 16,734,536 of record OY982975.1, read on the forward strand.
GACGCTCACGAAGATAGTCTGCAAGCAAACGGAGAAGTCCCGGGGCAAAGCCTATAGTAATAAGTTTTGCCAGCAGTATGTCATTATTAACCCTATCAAACGCCCTCCTAAAATCAAAGTACAGTACGTCCACTTGTGAGCCTCTGTCCAATCTATCTGAAATAAACTCTACAAGTGTCAATAGATTAGTATCGACAGATCTTTTTGGTCGGAACCCATGTTGCTCAGTACATAGGTATTTGTCAACTTGTGCAAGGATGTATTTATGGATGATGCTTTCGAAGACCTTTGCAGGAGATGACAACACCGCAATAGGTCGGTAATCCTCCACGTTTGATTTGTCAGAGCATTTCGGTATTGGGGTAACTCTCGTGGATTTCCATTGAGGCGGGTAATGTCCAGTCTTCAAAGCCAAGTTGTAAATGTGACAAAGCGGAACGCAAAACTGCTTCTTTACTTGTTTTATAACAGTCGAGGGAATGCAATCTGGCCCTGTGGAGCTGTTGGATTTTAACTTGTTTATGCCACACATAACATCATGAGGTGTTATGTGACAAATATTAATATAATTGCTATTATGACTTTTATCTTGGTTGTTAACTACGTTAGAGTCAAGTAGAGGTGTGTCGGGCAGGAATACACTAGCAAAAAACCTAGCAAAAGCTTCAGCAGCGTCTACACCTGAAAATGTTTGACCTTTGTATGTAATATTTGGTTTGAATCCGCCCTTTGTACGCAAACCAGAAACATGCCGCCAAAACTCGCGAGGGTTAACTTGGATGTCTTTTTCTATAGACTGGATGTAAGAGCTATAAGAGGCTGCTGTACGAAGTTTGAGGTTCGTTCTGAGGTTGGAAAACAATTTGTAAGTATCCTTACAGTTTGTTCGCTTCCACCAAACATGTAATTCAGTTTTCCTTTTGATATCCTGGATAATGTCATTAGTAAACCAGACAGGAAAGCGCCTACTGACAGTATTTCTGCGTCTTTTTTTGGGCATGCACTTATCAAAAAAACTATATACAATATTATACATGTGTACAAGATCTAACGATAGTAAATGTTACCATACTGAATTGGCCTATCTATCAGCTTCATCATCAGCCGGAAGACCTCCACTGTTGAACAAAGGCCTCCCCCATAGAACGCCACAAAGAACGGCTATTAGCCACTTGTAACCATTGGCTACCCGCGACTTAACTATGTCGTCTATCAGCTTAGCACACAAAAAAAATCAAGCATCTACCGCAATAATTCACGTCAAAAAATCGCGGAACATACATGAGGGTGATTCAGATAGCCCTCTAGGTCCTCTACCTCCCAGCTTCAGTATATCACTACTTCTTGGGACACCTTGTATATAGATTGAGGAGCCATACAAAATGTATTGAAACTTTTTCATTTCAGCAATACTAAACTCGGACTTTTAGTAGTTATCATACACAATAATTACTAAATTATATCAAATTTTTAGATATAAGTATCTATAAATATCGGAAATATTATGCTTTGCTACTAAATAAGTGAGTTTCGTTTTAAAATCTGGAGTGGCTCCTCAATCCATACGGACATCCTTACTTGAAGTATTTGATCCAGAACTAGGCATGATGACGATTGTTCTCTTCATTATCTATGCTTTTATCGTTACAATTATTGAAACCATGAAAATTATCAACTTTTATTTCAAAATATTTCAAGAATAAAATTTTAATACGTTTTTAATCTTTTTTTAAAAAACAAAGTTTTTACGTAGGTAATTAATCTTTAAAAAACATTTACACGGTCAAGTCTATATAATGAAGAGGTAAATCGGTACCATGCTTACCTCAAATAAGGTAGTGATCAGCCTTCGACCTTTGTATGAAGAAGTAACCTGCCAGTCCAACCTTAAAATCCTTTCATAAGGAGATTTTGAAACCAAGATATGCCGATGCCACCATAAAACCTTGTTTTTAAATCCCCAGGCCACCAAGGGCACGCAGCGAATCTCAAGAAAGCGCCCCCTCGACGACCACCTGCACGGAGACAAGCTTCATCTCCACCACTTCCGGCAGCTCCTCGGATATGGAATATTATTAACTTAGTATACCCACACTTTTTAATCTGTCATATTTTCAATAAATATTTGAATGTATATCATTACGTCGTTGAATCCGCCCTCCAGTTATAACATTTTCAAATTGTCGCGACTTCAACCAGCCGTCTACCAGGTTGTAGGCTTCCTTGTGGAAATCCGACCCCCACACGACGAACGACCGAGTAAGAATAAAAAAATATTCACTAAACAGGTACATTTTTCACGTATAGGTACGCGTGTTAGAAAAAGGACTAGGCGTATGTTCCGAAATAAGATTGAGGGCATTTTGAGAAAAGGCCAACACTCAAAACGGACGCAACATCGATGCAAGTGGAAAAGTTTTAAAGTGGTCGTGCTTAGTTGTTCTTAATCGATCACCTAAGTTAAGCAACTACCGCTGCGGTCATACTTGGGTAGCTGACCGCCAGTTGCATTACTACTGATCACCTCCGTGCTTCGGAGGGTGTGTTACGCCGTCAGTCCCGTTTGTTATCTTAGGATGGTAGTAGGGTATTTTGAAAATATCTGCCTGGCTAGCTGCCATCCTCAAGTAGAAAGTCTCTTTTCAAGCACCCAACGCTGTCCTTATGAGCCAGTAATTCTAGGTCTTGACAATCATCGCTTACCGTCAGTTGAGATAGTGGTCAAAAGCTAGACTATCAATTATAAATAAAAAAACTAAGGTCTTTGCCTACTTCCACGGCACATCCCGGACACTCGACTCATTCCCTATACAAAAGCCGCGTTACAACGACCTATTACACAGACACTACACAAACGATGTTTTTGTACACGCGTAAATGTGTGCGTGAAGTCTAAGGTTGTCACCGTATGAATAATTGTTGTACTTACCTACCTAACAATCTTTTGATACTGTTATTATTAGGTACTTATTCGATTTATTAGATTTCGTAAGTTTTACGTACTTACATACAGAAACATTCACAAGCATAACAATTCAACTCAATTGCTTAATCACGTAGGACGTAGGAAAATACAACACACAACAGAGTAGGTAATATTACTTAGTATTATTATATGTTCTATGATATTACTTCACATTTCACTCCGTTACTTACACAATAACCCAGGTAGGAAGGTGGCGTCAGTGACGTTATTGGGACCTTTCATGTCTACGTCTAATAGACGTATCAGACGTTACAGCCCTATTTAAGACGTCTAAATGGCGTATAATGTCAGCTGTCACAATGACGTCATATCATAACCATAATAAGACGTCTTTCAATTACGTTTCTTTGACGTACAAGACGTCACATCCGTATCTAACACGTCTTAACAACGTTTTCTTTACGTCGCTATACGACGTATTCTCGACGTCATGATATGACGTCTTGTACCCGTGACATTTTGACGTCATATATTGAGCTCACTAACGTCACTCCTGACGTAGATTACGTCAGTGGCCGACCTTAAAATGACGTTACAATTACGGAAAATTCCTACCTGGGAATAGATACCTAAACTATACAAAACGTATTATTCTACATTCACATTTTATATATGTAATGATAATACGTACAATCACAATAATAATGTATGTTCTTATCGTTCAATAAACAATCAAGAAATCTGCCCCGTGTCCAACAACAAATGACATGATAAGCGGCATTCGCGAAAAAAAACGTGAACCCATACTGCCTAACCTATACCGGTGAACATAAAAACATACAAATAGACGATCATACAAATAGTAGAACCTCCTTCTTTTTGAAGTCGGTTAAAACTTGCAAAGTACTCGCTATGGTTTCAATAGTAAAGAAAAAACTATTACCATTTATTTGTTTCGCTGCGAACGAAGTCCGATATCCAGTGACAAGCGTGCAAATGAAACAGTAGCGAAAATTTTTGCAAACGCAAACCTATTATTTGAAAAAATACAGACTACTGTAAATTATCGGTTATTTATAAGGTCCCCCCCTACTGTATAACAGAAAAACGACAAATAGGTAGGTATAGTGTAGGTTACCATACCAAGAATTACTTACCTCGTTTTATTAAATAAAAATGAGGTCGTAACTTTGGTAAACTTCTTCGTCACGTGGGCGTGCGCGTGTGGCGCGTCCCGTACTCAAGTCAGCTCCGCGCCAGCTCAGAATCGGTGGCGGCGTGAGAAAGGCTCGGTTGGTGGGGGGAGAGGAGTGTCTATTCTATACGTACGTAGTATTATTATATGTTCTTTGTCCACGGGGAACAAGAGTGACTATGTAAGTATGTATGTACTAACATTTTTTCTTACAATAAAATAATATAGCTGAAATAATACACACTGCAATGCAAATAACGCACATAGAGTGGCAACATTTTGATCACGTGTTGCATCGACCAAGCGCTCTATTTTTGGAAATTTCTTTGGTATAAATTACAGAATACTAAGGAAGCACGTGTCCATATGGAATTCCTGTACTCACAGGAACTTTTACGTCCAATTCACATTTATTTCTAAGTATCCTTTAAAAATAAAACATCACCTTCTAAATAATGGTATATTTTCAAAAATATCAAATTACATGACCTGCATTATCTATTTACAAAAATAATAAACGTAATTAAAATTAAATCATTCTCAATATTTCCGCTACATAGATTAATATTGATTGTCATAAAGTATTACATAGATCTGGCTAAGAGCATATTTGCGTGGGCACACAAGCGGTTTTCAAGCATAGGTAAAAAATTATATATTAGGAACAGAGGTTTTATTAATCTGTGAGTTGTTACGTTTTAATATACATACGGTACTTCGTTAAAAGAAATAAAGTGTTACCATCGATAAAACTGCAGTAAATGTTAGATTTCTGTTGTTTTTGCTGATATAGTCAATGTACCACTGTAGAACAGGATTGAATTAAGCTGTACATGTAGCGTAACTTTCCTCAGAAACTGTTAGTTACACACCTGGGGCCCGATTCCCTTAGCTATTGAACGGCGTTAACGCAACTTTATTGCATGAAAATTGTAGTTTTTGACAGTATCCGTAGTCTGCCCGCTATTTAGGTTCGATCGCAAGTCAGTGGCTTGCTATCAATAGTTATTGACATATTTGGTATGCTGTAAGCTATTTTGATGCGATTGTGTTGCTACAGTGGCATAGATAGCATAGCATAGATTTTAGATTTTAAATATATTTTTTTAATGTATTGTTTGCTAGAAAACCACTGGGTTTTGAATGATGCTCGATTGATAAAAGTTTTCATTATTATTTCAGTGGCAACATTTGCAAGCCATACGATAGCGACGCGATTGCTATACAACTGCGACTAGGAGCTAGAATTAGCAGGCTACCGAATTTGACATTAACAGCAGTTCGATCGCAGAAGCATCGCAGTAGTGTGGCGTTTGGTCAATAGCTAAGAGAATTGGGGCCCGTGTCGGGCCTTCTATACTTACAACTAAAATTTGCTGTTGCGCGTAACTTCTCTAGTCCTTTCATAGTAAATTAGATACGACCGACAGTTTTGGTGAGAGAGCTACACTTGTAAACCTCTTGTTAACACCACGCTTTCTTAATTATTTAATGCGCTATTGTAGCATTGAGGATTTATTTAATTTATATTATATTTACAAAATGAGCTCAAAATCAACGGCAGATTTTCTGCAGCACTGGTTTTGATGATAGTGTTTACCAAAATTATTGTTTCTTTCTTTGATACCTGAATATAATTTTGACAAATAAATAGCACAGTAGTTTTTGAAAAGCCAGTGGCTTTTACGGATCTGCCAAACGATACATACTTCTCCAACTTATCAGTGCAATAGAATTTTTGAAATAATTAAAAGATTAAACAATAAAGCGTTCTAAGTAATAATAAGGTACAAATATTCCTAAAAATATAAAATACACAAACTTATAATAGGGGTGTGTACAAGTTTATCGATAAAATTGAATACAATTCGCATGTAAAGAAAAAATATATTTCAAAGGTCTGTTCCACGATGTTTAATAATCTTGGTTAAGGCTCAACACTAAAAATCGTTCCTACAAACTTAGCCCCATTCAACTATAAGAAAGCGCATTGGTAAACCTAAAAGCGGTCAGAGCTGTATTTTTCATAAACAAATATAAATTTTAGCACTCCTTATTGGAGGTTGTCTAATGTCGCCAAGTAGAACAAACTTCTTTTCATTAAAACTATTGTTATGTGAATAAATTCAACTAAGCGTGTGTTTATCAGATCTTTTAGCTAACTAATTATTTTGTGTCATATGTATGTATGCATATGATTTGCTCTACTCGCCGCCATTTTGTTTTTATTTGTCTCTGATCTTCCTAGCCTAAATCTTACGAACTAGTTTTGATTTAGTTAATATATAAAAATCAACATCCCTACAAGGTTTAGTTATTGATATAAAAAAGCTAAAAACCACTCGTTATCAGTCGCTCGCGGGACTTGCATTTGAGGAGTTGACGATCAAAACAGAACAAGTATCCACTTTTTGTGTTTTGAATGATGTTTAAATTATGGCATTTCAAATGGCCAGGCAAAACTTTCCAGTAAATCCATTGTATATATGGTTTCAACATTAAATAATCGTAATTTTAGAATGTGACATCAAGATTAGTTTTAATAAAAGACTTCCTGGTCTAGATGTGGATACATTTTCTGTTGTAAATATTTTATTTAAAGTACTATGATTTGACCTCTAAAAGTATATAACCGGCGAATGCAACATAAGTGGATATATGCGAGCACTAAGCCCTCTACCTCCTCACTTTTTAACAAGAAATTATATGAACACTTTATCAAGAGATCACTTGGTGCGGTGAGTTGTAAGGAAAACTTTTTTCAATCATACAGTCAGTTCTCAAATTGTAACACTACTTAATAATACTTAGCTATGCAAGTCCCCCTAGTATGTCGGCATATATACCGCGCCGTGCCATTGGATAGTAAGCACTAAGTTATAGCCACAAAGCGTAAAATCCAATGATACCGCTCGTTTAGACAGATTGCTCTATCTACGATACTGTCAGAGGACGAAGGGATATTTTTATCAATATCTTTGTTTACAACATAAGGTTATGAAAGTTAATATTTAAAAGCTCTGATTGACATGACAATATTACGTAATGTTAAACAATAAATTAACACGATTTTCTTTGATCTTCTATGGACCAAATCACAGAACATAATTTGTGATTTATCGATATTATTTTTATCGATATCGATAAAATAGCCCTTCGCACCCCTATAAGTATTCAGTTGGACGATATTAGTGACGAAAGGTTAGAAAATTCATAGCTTACAATTTCTGATGTTTTATATTTTAAGTTCTAAAAGGGGATGTAAGCATATTTTGTGCGTTATGTCGATACATAAAAAGTTCAAGGGCTGCTTCGTTTCTTTTCATAAATTCATTCGTAAGTTCAAAGACTACCAATGAAAACCTACCTTCTGAAAATTATATAATTATTGAATCCTTATTTTTTCTTATATAAACTTTTCCCAAAATTGGTAAAAAATGATTTAATATAAAAGAAAATCTTACATAATTTACTATGGTAAGAAACATTAAAACTTGTTATTCATAATAACCAAATTGCATCTACAAGTCTATGGTTACCATATACTGAACTGTAGAAAATAAATGAAAGGCGAGCTTCTTATCCTCTTTTCTGTAAAGGATTAAGGTTCTATTCCGAACGTTTCTGTCGACTGCAATTGCAGACTGCAAGAGCCAATAATGCGATAGACCGCAGCGCACTACTGGCTTTTATGTCTTCTATGAAAAACTTCTGAACGTCGCTCGTGGCGGTTGCGGTCCCATATCGCAGAGGCGCGGGGTTCTGAAGTCATTTCATAGAGTTTCATACAAACTAGTAGTGACTGCATGCAACCTCAGTTGTTGCAGTCGCAGCGCTTGGAATCGAACCTTAAGATTATTTTAACCTTTTATGTCAGACAGAAGCTTATTATCTATACTTCTATACTAGTATTATAAAGAGGAAAAATGTGATACTTTGTTTGTTTGTTTGCATTGAATAGGCTCTGAAACTACTGGACCGATTAGGATGAAATTTGGTATGGAAATAGTTTGAGACACGGGGAAGGACATAGGATAGTTTTTATCAAACTGCGTAAAAAGAGGTTAATGGTTTTGCGCGATAACCGATATACCTTATAAAGCTAGTTTTATATAAAACATCAGAATTGCATGTCGTTCACGCGCGCATCCAAAACATCGTGTATATTTTATTTACCTCATACAAAATCTATAATGTAGCTTATAGTATACCTAAATAAATATAGACAGTCGTACGTCAAGACCATAATATTTGGTCTCATACATTTTAATTCTTTACATACAAAAACAATTGAAATTAAATATAGTAAATACATCAAAAAGTTTTATTGAGGAGCTGTGCTTGTGCACGCTGAATAGATTTTTAATACGAGATTGGGAATTATTTAACCATTATTAATTGGATATGGATATTATTTTTCTTTATTTTTATGTCAGTTTTAGACGGCACTTTTTAATGATACGAAAAGCTAACTTTGGAGCGACTTTAGTACCTAATTAAATTAAAATTTGAGTATACAGAAGTACATAAAACAAATTACGCTCTCTTAAAAATGTATGCATGCGCCGCACTTCCAAAATTTGTGCTAACATGGGGTAAAATTTTTGGCCTTATTTAATAAACAGGTTTTCTGAAAACCTTTAAAGATACACCAAATATTATCTGTTACATTAACTTAAAAAAAATGTTTTTAATAATGCACTAAAATATGGCCTCTTTCGTTATCAAAATAAATACGTAGTTTTTCCTTTTACATTTCTTTAACTTTTTGATATTTTTAACTCCTAGCACTCTTCTCTTTGGACATGATTATTGTTTTGGTATTTTTGATACCAAAAATCATAATAAAAATAACTAAAACTTAAATATACGACCTAAATCTACTGTAGGTATAAAAAGGGTCAATTTAAAATTTCTAATACATAGTATTTAATCTTTGTCCACCCAAAGCACAACTAATAAAAATTCTTCGAGCTGTTCACTATTTACGTTCAGAAATTTTAAATTCACCAAAAATTTGTATACAAAATTACAAATACCATATTACGAAGTTTTTTTCGCAAAAATTAGTTTTAAGCAGAAGCGGGTTTTTTTTCTCGTAATATGAACCTACCAACTAAGTTTATAAACTAATATTGAGTTACAAAAGTTTGTTTTTGTACAGGATACTAAAAATATATTAACTTAAAAATACTATATAATCATAAAAAAAAAACTTGTATGCTAGCACGTAAATGCTAGCGAAATAAAAGAATCTAAATAAATTCGTTAGAGAAACACGTTTGTAGAATGTACTTTTTAAGATAAAGGTCTTAGTGAAAGCAGCTTCCTATTCCAATCCTATTTTACTGGTATAAACGGAAAACACGAACATTGTGTATCGGCCTGTCATATTTTATATGGGCCTATTCCATTTGACGCTAATTTCGTTATTTTCGATAATTTAATCACATTCTGCGTCTATGGTTGTGATCGTTTGTAACTGTTCCATTTAGGATAAGAACGCTAAGAATGCCACTAAAATTTGTCACATCTGTCACTTTTGACATTAGATGTAGGTAGTTGAAACTGTTCCAGTAGCTTCATAGCGTTTATGGCGAAAATAATGCCAAGGGGAACAACTTTTTGGGAGTGTGATCGTTTTTAGCGAATTTAACGTCAAATGGTAAGCACCCTATATCAACATTTTGTCACCGATTGACTGGCGACAGACGTCGCGGTTATATTGTGTTCTAATAACATTTTTGATACATATCTACATAAGTTACTATACTGAAGTAAATTTAGTTGGGGATTTAGCCAAGTATGACCAAAGCAAGCCGTTGACCTAATAGTAGTTTCGGCAGTTTTTTAATACCTGATACTCGAGATGTTTCCTGACCCTTGCGCCAACAACACTCACCTACCATCTCTAAAATTTGCTGCACTTTATACGTTACATTCGAAATTATAAGAAAAAAACATCGCATCGCCTGTATTCCCCGAAGATGTAAAACGGAGGTATCTCATTAATCATTAATTTATTATTCGAATCATATATAGAATAAAAAATAAAATATTTGTCATACAATAAACATTTGGTAATTCATATAGTTGTACCAACAGAATGTAATAAAAATGGGGTATGGTTGTGTTACGGACACGGCCATTTGTTGTACGTGAATACGTCTCAAAATGGCGCCCCCCCCCCCCCCTCCGCCGCTCGCGATGTGTTCCAGTCCTTACTTAGCGTAATAAATTCTTTGATTCTTCAGCTTTCCAGTGGTGTAATTGGAATTTGGATGGGGATGATACATACGTAGCTGCAACACTAAACTGTATCCCCCGATTTTGTCATATATTTATTTAATTGCGTCCCTATGGAAGCAATTTTAGAGACGTATTCACATCAAAAGTAATTTTGCATTAAACTACGAATTGTAGTCATACTTATAAAACCACTAAGAATTGGATTACCTCGTGGTACCATTTATAAGACAATAATATGATAGTAATGTTTGTAATACAAATGCGCGATGATATCTTTCATCAAGTACCAGTAAAGTTTTCATTTGTTTTATAATATCAAACATATGTCTTTACATAGAAAAATATAGCCAGAAGAAAAAAGTACAAAATATACAAAAGGTATTCCTAAACATCTATTGGTATAAAATTAACAAATGTTTCTTATCAGTAAGGGCCAATCTTACATTTAAAATAGGCCTTTGTTTACCCTAGTTTTATATTGGTTACTGGAACACAAGAGCAAAAGGTGAAACTTGCCTCAAATTACATAACAAATATGTGACTTTACGACCTTTTTATGCGGTTCCTTTTATGATATTGAGATGTATATATAAAAAGGAACATATCAATTACTCATACCTTAATCGTAAGAGATATAATATGCTTAGAGTAGTGGTAAGCACTTACATTTCTGAATTTAATTTTTTACTTCTGTTAGGTGCCGGGATAGAATTCTCCCACCCATGTTTTCCCATAGAGGAGTCGTAAGAAGCGACTAAAGGCAAATAATCAAAATACCAGAAGGTGGGCAGAAGTTCCTTCTGAAGAACTGTCATCTTACATTGTGCTCCCCAAGACCATGCGTGGGGTTACATACCCCCTAATAGGGGAGAGTTTTGTTCCATGGATGTTATGGTTGTTATTGATGATGTTATTGATATCTTTTCAGCCATTTAGAAAAAAATTGCATATTTCGATTTAAAGCACAATAAATACGTCTGTACAGTGATAAAGAGTCAATCACCTTTTTACTTCAAAACCGGATTTTTTCGTACTAGAATATGGTTATCTGAATGACATAAAATGGTCAAGTTTCATGTTGATACAAAAATGTAAAGTAGGCGAAATTCAGTTCCTTAGATATCCACTGAACAATAACAAAAGCAAATGAATAAATCAGTGTTACAGCAACCAACATAGTGTTGTAGAGTATATTACACACCGGCATAGTTTACCATAGTTTAAACTATTATCAAGTGTAGACATACGTTTAACTATCCTCTAGTAGATTGTGTAGTTCGGCGTAGTTAAGTATGGCACGGTGCAAGAATTCGTAGTGTAACTGTGGAACAAATTATTCGATTAGGACAAGTTATTGAATTGTATAAATTTCGAAAAGTTAGCAGGAGAGAGCGACCAAAGTACTTAATAATAACAAATATTTGAAAAATGTTTTAAGAAAACACTAAATTATATTTTAATAAAACGCTTTTTTATGCCTGATAAGCCATCCTTTGATCACTATCTCACCTGATGGCCAGTGATGATGTGGTCGAAGATGTTGTTCAGGCTAACTTAGCTAGGCTCTCGAGGACAGTTTCCGGAACATACCGTTAGGTGGTTGGCGACAGATTTTCTACTTGAGGTAGCTAGCCAGGCGAGCATACGCAAATTGCTTTTTCACCATGTGGTGAAGCTGAAGCGAAGGTGGGGATTGATTCGTGACCTGCGGCACGGTAGTTATTACCGCTCATCTATCATTGCTTCATAATTAATTTCATTATAATTCTTTCATCTTAATTCTTTAATGTCTGTGAATGTGTGTTCCGGCAGCAGTCCTTGAGAGCCAGTAAAATTACAGGCACATGAGACTTAACAACTATGTCTCAAAGTGACAGGCGCAGTAAAATTCGCGACTTGTGACGAAATGAACTGTTATAGGCAGAGGTTATTTCTCTTAACATCAGGTGGGCCTCGAGCTTGTTCCGACACAAAAACATTAAAAAAATCAATTGTTCAATTGCTACAACAAAGAGCCGGGATTCACGATCGTGCCTATATAAAGGCGTGTTGAGCCGCCGGCCGTTTAGCCTCGATCGTGCGCTCGTAGAGTCAAGACCTCCTGAGTATGCTTCGTTTAGAAGCGAAAAGCGTCGTATACTCTTCCGGTTTGGCTGCGTAGCGTTTGTGACGTCACGTCGGCTTAACAGGAAATTAGGCGGAATTGTCACTTCTCACAGATATATATCATTTTTATAAATATTATTTAAGAGTTTTATTAAATAATTAATTAAATGTTTTCTTAAAATACTTTTAAAATATTTGTTATTATTAAAAATGGATTTCCGCAAAGTAACGCCTGAATCTATTCATAAAAAAATCCTTTAAATGATGGTTTGTGCGCAAATCGGCACTAGTGCTGCACCCACCGCTGGTTATGTAAGTGTGGAGCCGTGCACATTTATTCGTGCAAATCGGCACTCGTGCAGAGCTCCAAGTGCAGCACCCACCGCTGGTTATGTAAGAGTGGAGCCGTGCACAATACTCACAAAGGTGTCGATGGTCCTCGCGCGCTGCGAGCGCACCTTCCGCGCGACGCTGCACACGTCGACGCGCCGCTCGGTGCGCAGCTGACATATCAGTATGCACAGCGCCACGAACAGCGACGAACGTTCCGTGCCAACTCTGCAAATATACGATCATTTACTTTAACCTATAGTCTGGTTTTTAATTCGAGATCAAAAATGTAAACAAAGAAATGTCAATATATGTCATTGTCAAACTGACAGGTCAGGGTGTTCAATAGTTTTTCTTCAGAAATATTCTCACAAGTGTGGCTATTAAAAACAAAAAAATCTTACACTAATTTTTTCAGGCTTGAATATATGCGTAAATATGTACGCGCATACAAAAGTGTTTTATTGTTTCATAATAATGCTATAAATTATAGCATTAAATATATTTTTTACATTAAATGCTCCATCCGTTCCCAAAATTTGAAAAATTACCAAGTACTTGTAATTTTTTTGCACGGTTAACACCTTTGTTTACATTTTTGATCTCGAATTAAAAACCAGAGTATAGGTAATATACATGCGAGAGAAAAATAAATAAGTCTGTTTTGTACCGGAGGAACTACAGCGTCATCTTCTGGGTTCTTTGAATTATGTCAAGTCTATGGATGTTCCATTCGAACGAATGTGAACGAACGTTTGAATGAGTGTCCTTCACTGAATCAGTAGTTCGGTCTTGTCTGTCTTTCTCGCACTTCTTTCGCTGACTGCCGACTGTGCCGGACGTGCACACTGATTCTTATTTTTATTCAAAATGGCGGAACATGGCGCGCCCGATATTAAACAAAAATCCATTTTTATCTCCGAAATACATATATATTTATAATAAATGGGTATATAAAAAGAAAATTTGCTTAAACGAGTGTGAATAAAGGAGATTCGACAATTTTTTTTATGTCCTCATAACTTTTTACAGGATCAGATTTTTTTATATACGTAAGTCGGTGTTTGTCATTTGCTTCCATTTAAATTTTAGTGATATCTGCCATCTAAACTCACCACAGAACAAAAACGAGCTCGAGTTGTCTGGTGTAAAAAATGCTATGAAGAATTCCCTGCTCGTTAATTGCTTTGTAACTAAGCGCTGGTGCAAAATAAAAGGAAGAAGTTGACATTTAAAAATAATGATTTGATTTGCAATCGCTATTTTTTATAGGATAAATAGGATTTGTTTCATTTGTAATTATTATATACTACGTGTTTTAAACCTCCGTCACATTGCTGTTTCCGAATCTAGAGTGTCCTATCTTACGTACCACCATCACATGACTACTAATTCTAGGTTAGCCTGAACAACATCTTCGACCACATCATCACTTACCATCAGGTGAGATAGTGGTCAAAGGCTAACCTATCAAGCATTAAAAAAATAATAATAAAAAAATGATCTTCCCCACCGGTTTAGGCATACAATGCGATTAAAATAAGAATAGGACGGGCTCTCTGCTAACTTCACTCTTATTCGCTCTAATAAGTACGATCAGCATAACAAACTTAAAAATAGAGCAGTGCCATATATTTATACGTAATTTTAAATGAGTAACCCGAAATTGTAAATTTAAATAAATTCAAATTTTTGAGACGTGTGTTAAGTTTTCAGGGTTCATGTATGTATGTATTTTTGTGAGTTTCTTTATTTCACCATAACTTCTAAACGGCTTCACCGATTTTAATGTACGAGATATCATTACATTTATCTTGATAGTTCAAGTGACACTATTTAAGACACCATATAGTGAGAAAAACAATTTATTTTTTCTTCCAAAGCCATCGTGATGTGTATCAAAATGAAGGGCTTTAAAAAACGATTCCATAAATATATTAACTTGCAGTTTTAATTTCAATGGATCGATAAAACGCTTAACGAAAATAAACTATTTGCAGTAGAGCTTTTTATTTTCTAATTTATACATGTTTTCTCATTTCTTTTTTTGCACACTGTACGAAGTTCTAGTTTTGACGTCACAACATGGCGCTAGGCCGATCCTATTCTTATTTTAATCGCATTGTACACGACTTGTGATTACTATCGATGCTAGCCCGTCCAACTTAATCGCAACTGACACTTGCTCTTTTCACACGGAGAAAGGATTAATAAGAGTGACAAAAAGTATGTATGGTACATGACAGCGTATGCTGATAAGTAAATACCAGCTTCGGCGAAAGATGTCGTTAAGTGTATCAAATCCATGGAAGTAATAAGTACTACGTACAACAGGAATGAGTACCATCTGTGCATCTTGCAGCTAAAATAAAGAAAATAAAACCTTACGCTAAGGTCGTAAGAGTCTTGTTGCGCGCAAAATAAAAATGAAGCCGAGTGAGAGGGCAACCACTGAACGCTGTGTGCTGAACAAATAATATTGCTTTAACATGTCGGTAATATTTATATTTAGAAACATTTTAAAAGTTAATGTCGTAGACGTACAACTATGGTAAAACCGTTCCATAACATCGTAGTTCGGAACAGTGCGAGCGGGATAACGCTATATGATAAACATCTTGCATCCCTTGCACATCCGTGATACATATTTCATTCGTTCTTTAAGTAGGATCAAACCAATATTGCTTGACGCGATTGTGGGTCGGTGATAGTTCGTGACAGCGAATGATTATTTTAAGCATGAAAAAAAACGCTCCTTTTTTATGATGTTTTCGTAAAAGGTGGGAGGGAATTGGCCCCCCTGGATATAGTAAAAGATTTTGAGCTTTTTCCGGCGAACGTTGCGATTGCTAGTTTTATTAGTCTTTTCTCTATGTTCTTCACACAAGCATACAGAACTAACTCTTGAAGCAGTGATGGCTCAGTGGCATTGGCTATGGACTGCCGCGCAGCAGGTCCATGGTTCGAATCCCACCCAGAGCTTGAGCTTCACCGCATGGTGGAAGGGCATTTTGCGAATGCCCGTCTGGCTAGCGACCACCCTCAAGTAGAAAATCTGTCGCCAAGCACCTAACGGTGTGTTGCGGCAGCAGTCCTTGAGAGCCAGTGAAATAACAGGCAAAATGAGACTTAATAACTATGTCTCAAGGTGACGGGCGCAGTGCAATTCGTGACTTGTGACGATATGCATCTGTTATAGGCAGAGGTTAGTCCGCTTAACATCAGGTGTGAATCGTGCTTGAACCATCACAATTAAATTGAAAAAAAAAAAAACAGTTTTTGTTAGTGTGTGTACTCACTGGCAGTGTACGAGCATGGTCCCCGGCGTGTATGTCCCGGAGTGGTCGGGCGGATGTGCGGGCGCGGCGTCGGCGAGGTCGGAGAGGCCGCGCGTCACTTCCGGTACAGCGCCCGGCGC
The DNA here is from genome assembly GCA_963890685.1 of Plagodis pulveraria. Classification (NCBI taxonomy): domain Eukaryota; kingdom Metazoa; phylum Arthropoda; class Insecta; order Lepidoptera; family Geometridae; genus Plagodis; species Plagodis pulveraria. The sequence goes on from OY982975.1 coordinate 16,750,760, forward strand.
CGTCGGCCAGCCCTGGTACTGCAGTTGTCGCACGCACGAACTGGAACCGCTCTAAACAACAACAACATAATATTATATCCTCTACCTCATATCATGTACTGCACTGTGTCAGCCGGATTGTCCACTGCAGACACAGCCTCCCCCATTAGGAGGTTGACAAGTGCGAAATAGTTTCAGTTGAACAGATTTTTTTGCAAAATATAGATACATAGATAGAAAACACTTTATTTGCACAAGAACTTAAAATTAACATTACAATAAAAAAAATCTTAAACAGAAATACACTAGTGCAAAATGGCGGCCTTATCGCTTATATAGTTTGCAGCAGTAAGAAAATTGTATATTAATCTCGACTATAAGTATACCGAAACACGATTTCTTAACCTGTCCGCTGTCAAAATTTTCACAGCTCTGCTCCCGTTCACTCGGGCTCAATATGGCGAAATCACAACCACTTCGTAATATGCGAATTATTTCAAAAGTACTGAATTGTTTCACGTGAAATAAAAAGTATTATAAAGAAAAACCTTTGTTTTATTTCTTTACTATGCATTATTGAATATTTTATGTAAAATTCTATACTTTTGTTTGAGAGCAAAATTATGTTTACGAAAAAGTGCGCCGTTCCCCAAAGTTATGGCCACTACTGATGTTTTATAGCTCTAATCGTAGAGATTATTTGTTGTTGATAGTATCCGTAAGCTAGCCTTTACTTCCTATTATTCATTTTACTGTACATTCTTTAGATTTCGAATAACCTGTGATTGAATATGTTTGCAGAAAGTTGGTATGAGGTACTCCAGGCTACATTTTTCAAGTCGATGTCATTTATAATCTACGAGGATTTTGTGAATAAAACTGCACCAAGTTATTGAAAATATATTTTATTTTTAGCCAGTACCCATAAAACTATAAAATATCAATACCAAAATACCAAAAATGTATAAAAATAAGACAGGTATATGAAAGCACACATTTTTCAAATAATAGTTAGAAATTTTCTTACACAAAATAAACAAACAACGCACATGCATTAGACATAACATAACAATAATCATTACACCACCAATGTTAGGTAAAATATATAAAACATCAATAAAACACAACCATATTTCGAAACCCTTAGTACAAAGCATATACATGAAATATTAGGGATGTGCCCATGCATTAATCGATAAACAAAAATTTTGTTGAAAACCAGACGATTGAAATTTCACCGACATAAAAAGTAAAATAACCGGCCAAGTGCAGGTCGCGTACACCGCGGGTTCCGTAAAAACTCAAAATATTTGCTGTATGCGTATGTCAAAAGTACGTATTTGTTTCTAACACTTGGCCGGTTTTTATTATTTGCTGTTATTAGTATACGTTACATTTTGATAACCAAACCAATAATGACGCTAGTTCGAGTATGTATTATTACGTATTATGATAAGGAAAAAACTAAAAAGTTAAAAAAACAAGCTGCGCATGAGTACCTACCTCCTTCTATGTTTACCTTTTGTATTTATGAGCCTCAGTAATGAGTCACAGATACTTTCCGAAATCGAACACATTCACCGATTCCACTCAAAAGTGTACTATTTTGCTTGTACCGCACACTGCATAAGATCGAGGTCGATCTTCATTTCGTTCCACGATAGCTTCGAGAGAACACGCAGCACGGAGGCTAAATAACAGGATCTTGGTTTCTAGTAAACTCACATAAATATTATTATAAATTTGTTTAGATCTAGATATGATACCATACATTTAATTGTTACTTTTACCTCCATAAAAATACACAATAAATCGCACAAAGCAATACTTTTAAGTAATATAAATTGCTGTATGGACATTATGTGCTATTCATGATGTAACCGTTAAGAGGTACTTGGCGATAAAGGTTTGCTACCTACATAGCTACCACCTTCAAGTAGAAAATCTGTCCGGCAGCTCTCCTTGAGAGTCAAATTCCTTATAGGTGTAGCCTGCCATAACATATAACGAAGCATTTTGATTACAAAATGTTATTGAACAGTGTATTTGCAAAGTTACGGGAGATAGTAGACAACATACATATCATAAACAACAAATAGAGCAAGCTAAATAAAACCGTTTAAAAAATGGACCATGCTTTTCAAAGATTCCAATATTTTTATGATCATGTTTTTTTCTGTAAATGGACAACGAAGGTTTTTGAATGTATTGCATAAGGCGGGGAGAATATGGGTATTTTGACGGAGATACTGGGACTAAACGTTTTTTTTTATTTTTGTAAGCAATTAAAAATACAGTCGTGCCTGACGGAAAGCGATGTAATGTGGGAACCACTAGGGAAACTTGCTTCTTCATCGGTTATCAGTTAGTCGAACAATGTGGCCTGCCCATTGCCACTTCAACTTGCATATTCTGAAAGCTATGTCAATGACCTAGGTTCTTCGGAGAACAGTGTCACAAGTGGATAAAAAAACATTTAGTGTTAGTGGAAGTCTACTCTACGTCTTCCAGTGTAATGTGGTAACCAGTCGAGAACATTTCTTCCCTATCGGTTATCCGGTCATCGAGCAATGTAGCATGCCCATTGCCACTTCAACTTGCAAATTCTGAAAGCTATGTCGACGACCTAGGTTCTTCGGAGAACAGTGTCACAAGTGGATAAAAAAACATTTAGTGTTAGTGGAAGTCTACTCTACGTCTTCCGGCGTAATGTGGTAACCAGTCGAGAACATTTCTTCCCTATCGGTTATCCGGTCATGGAGCAATGTAGCATGCCCATTGCCACTTCAACTTGCAAATTCTGAAAGCTATGTCGACGACCTAGGTTCTTCGGAGAACAGTGTCACAAGTGGATAAAAAAAACATTTAGTGTTAGTGGAAGTCTACTCTACGTCTTCCAGTGTAATGTGGTAACCAGTCGAGAACATTTCTTCCCTATCGGTTATCCGGTCATCGAGCAATGTAGCATGCCCATTGCCACTTCAACTTGCAAATTCTGAAAGCTATGTCGACGACCTAGGTTCTTGTTACGAGTTATAAAATATTATGCGATCGTGTGAAACTGTTCAAAACACAATTTATCTAAACACAGTGCCACTTCACACTTTGGACATTCATATACCGTTTTGCTTGTGCGACCATGTTTAGTGCACCAAACACATTGGCGCCGCCCTAAATTATTTTGGTACTTAATTTTTTCGCGCATTTCTTGCGTTATCACTATTCTCCTAATGAAATGCCGCTCAGTCAATCGAGACAAAGGGAAATTGTAAGTTTTTTGCCTAGCCGAAGTAGGTGTGTTATTGGAATCGCTCACTGTGGCATGCTCGTTAATCAGTAGTTGGGCCAGGGTAAGTCTGTGTGCCAGAGAGTCCAGTTTTTTATCAATGGATTTTTCCAAAATTATGCGCGCATTTTGTATGCTTATGTTGAGAAGCCTCTTAAACATTTTTTTTGTCCACTTGAGACACTGTTTCCTCTCTATTAAATAAGGTTCAAGCATTTGGTCAAGACGATCCACACCTCCCATTCCGTGGTTATAATCATGAATTAGCTTCAGTCTGTGTTGACTGGGGCGCCCGGGCCTGGCCTCAGTCTCAATTTGGGACAGGTTGTGGAACGTGGACAGGCAGGTGACTCGCTTTCGGTCTTCAAGCGCGCAGACCATTACGTCTCCTGCCTGACGTGCTATCAGTTCACCCTCTGCTAGTTGGCACCTTTGGATGACGGCGGGGACATGTTTGCCGTTTGAACGTAATGTTCCCACACAGTCCGTGCCGTTTCGTTTGAGGTACCGAGCTAGCAGAGGCGAATTAAAAAAGTTGTCCATATATAACACATGTCCCAAATTGAGAAGGGGCCGTATCAAACGCAGGACAGTGGCAACGCAACTCGGATGGGAGGTGTGGTTTGTTCCTCGACCTACATATATAAAAAAGGACCACATGTACCCGGATGCACTTTCACATAGTTGGTACGTCTTTATACCGAACCGTGCCGCTTTGCTTTTAATATATTGTTTAAAACTCAACGGGCCTTTCCACAACGTCAGCGACTCATCGATACAAATGTCTTGGCCCAAGGTGTAAAGCATTTTAAACTTATTGTTTAGATGGTCCAAGATGGGTCCCATTGGATCCAAAACATTTGGTGGTATCGATGAACCGCTGGCAAAGTGAAATGCCCGGTTGAGATCCCAGTATCTCTGTTCGACAAACAAAAAACGAAATATTTCAGTTTTTAATATTGGAACCTTAGAAAAGCATGATTTAATGCTCGGCATTTTGATGATGCCAAGCATCATCCAAAACGAAAAAAGTTTGAGGATTTCGTCAACGTTGGTTGGCTTCCAACGATGACGAAAACTCGGGCTTTCAATAGTGTCCGCATACCGATTCGTTTCGTTAGCTATATGGGACAATATTTCATCGTCCCATATAGCGCGAAACGAATCGTAGGCGTTCGTATACGTTTGCGTTGGGCCGGTATTTTCAACGCGGAAGTTTTCCTTTCGGCCGACCCAGTCTTCCATGGGAGACCAAACAAACTCCTGGGCGTCGAAAAATTCTTCGATTCCTTGAACGAACAACAAATTTTTACATATAACTATATCGTATTGAGGCTTTATTTTAGGAATAGTATACAGTAAATATAACATGAATTGAAACACTATCGCCAACTATGCGTATATTCGGAGGACGTAAGTTCGATTCCCATTCAGGAAAAAAATGTAATAATTTGTGAATGATAAAGTAATGGTAATATAAAGAAACATATAAATACACATTAATACTAAAAACGTTACCCCTTTTGAGCAGTCGTTTGATAAAATCAAAGTAAAAATTACAGTGGTTACAATTGTTTGAAACCTAATAGTTTAATCATTTAATAAATCATAAATTATATATACATAAAATGGCTCAAACACATTTTGCAAAATCCTTGCTTGCCTAACTAAAAGGCCAATGCACGTTAACTTAGTAAAACTCATTCACTCAAAATATTTTCTGTCAGCTATCCTCAGAGCCTATTTCTACCAAATCTACACTTACCAAAGTAAGTTATAATAATAGTGAGACAAAAATATAGTAATATACTCGTATATTTACCCTCCTCCTCGTCCTGCTGCACCTCAGTGTTGCGTCGCACGCGTTGGTTTCGGCCAGCGAGGAGCCTGCGAATTTCCGATTGCATAGCCTCGGGCAGTTCATCGTCCGAAATATAAATTTGGACGAAGGGCTGCCCGCGCGACCATTGTGAAGTTCGCCTGCTACCCCGTTGGCCACGACCTCGTCCCCTACGCGACGCTCCACCTCGGACTGCTCCTGACATGCGTGAGCCTTCCACCTCGATCCTAAATCGTTGCGGGGGGTCCACTGATACCGGTGACGGCTGGGCATCCACAAACATTTCTTGGCTTTCGCCATTGAATGATCTGTTGATGAAAGAATACCGATGTGCGCATACATTTATAGCAAACTATTTTATATTATAAACTGACAGAATATAGAAATATTGATTACGTAGCACAAATAAATCGATCGAGATGCATATTATTAGATGAAACTTATGCACCATCAATCGCATATCATGACAAAAACAAAGGTATGCATTTTACGGATACTAAAGTAATTCATTATATAAGTGTGAAATTACAATATTTTAATATAGCAATACAAAAGCATACTCACATTGGACTCATCGTGTCGTAAACTCTTTGTCGAGCCCGCTCCACCTCTGGATCCTCGTCGTCACTAAAACAATTACCATAGTTTACAAACTTAGCCGCAGAGAAGCTTCACGGTAGTTAGAAGATGGTAATACTTACGAGTTGGAATCTCTACCAGGTTCATCCTCCAGCAGAGATTCTAATGGCGCCAAACTCCCATCTAACCCGGACACGAATATTGGCAAATCCTAAAATTAAAGTAATATTAGGAAAAACTGTTTTTTTATACATACTATGATTCACTCAATGTTTTCAAAGTATACTTACCAAAATGCTATGTATAAACAAAACGGCAAGGTCAAACCTCTATTGTTAACACAATTAAAGAAATACCTCATCATCCCCTTCTTCCATATCACTATCTATACTGGGCAATAGGGGCGGTGTCGGACTGCGGCTTGTTCTTGGCCGGCTCGGACCCGGACAAGGCGATCCTGTATCCCTTGATTGTTCCTGGACTTCTGCATCACTATCATCATTGTAGAGAAGGTCCAGGAACTCTTGTGGTACAGGATCAATTCCATTCCAAGATCTACAAATATAGCAAAAATCTTTTAAACAGTGTTGCAATATTTTAATGAATATATATTTTATTAAATATTTCATAGTAATAATTATGAATAAAATAATAGTTCTGTTCATTATCTAGCATTACCAGTAGCCACCCTATCTACTCCACGCACCGAGGTCAATGGATTCTTACTGTATAAGTCTGATTGTCTACTGCAGAACACAGCCTCCCCCATTTATGGGGGGTTTGCCATAATGCCCACGCTTGGCAGGCGACTTGGGATTCGCAGTTCAAGATATCATTTCCTCATAAGGCGAACCTTCTGGTATTTTACTTTTAGTCGCCTCCTATGACACCCACAGGTAGAAATGGGGGCGTAACAATATAACCCGGCACCCCACGGGGCGTCCACCGACACCATAATAGCTCATAGTTTGATTGCTTCTATAACTACTTATCTAACCGTTACTATATGACAGAGCAAGAAAAAACAATAAGGATAAATGTGTGATTGCCCCTCTTTTTTTTATTAATATTTGCCAAGCAATTCGCAATAATAATGCATATACCATAAAAGTTTCAACTCAGTACCCAATACGACTCCAATGATTGATACAGCTTTTGTAAAGGGAGGATGGACGGCTGGTATGTGATAAGGTCCTTATTCTCGGAAAGAATCCTAAAAATACCAACTTTTGGTTTCAGCCTAAAAGTCAATATCAATATTCGATTAATCTATCGATAAAAAAATATCGAAAAAATAATAAGTTGCGAATTGGTGCAGCCCTACCCCATCACTATGACATTTTCAAAATGGCGACTCGATTTCTATTGAAACGAATTCATGAAGACGATGATACGTATAACTCGAATTGTTATATGTTTTAGGTCAAAATATTATTGAAATTACGTAGATAATGATATTATAAGGTCACAAAAACAATATGCAATAGCCAAATTCAGATCTCGATAGAATAAAGTTGTGTTTATGTTAGATGCTGAAAGTTCATGGAACAATTTGGATTACATTCTAAACATAAAACACGTAATTTCATATCTGAATACTTTAAAATGATAGTAGGAACACGTAACTTACCTTCTCATTGTTTTCCGAACGTAAAATCCTTTTTTTTCCTCAATTTATGAATATTTTTCACAATGCATGCACTCACTTCACACACTAAGAAAATGATTACTTTGACAAGTCGATATTTTTTTTTTTATTGCGTTCTGTTTAGATGTTTTGGTATAAGGAACATGAAAATATATTTGTCTCTCTTTGCCTCATACATTCTACATATCTAAATTGTGAGACAGCAACAATATAAAGCTAAATCTAACCAGTGGAACGTACGAATAGATCTATTCCGATTATGAGTCTGTAGTAGTGACGTCATCGCGAATAGATCTATTCCAATTCTGAATGGGGAGGTTAATAAAAATATAAAATAATTGCAAAGTGGATTCTTAATTACGCTTTACGTAAATATTTAATTATTCATTTATGTGAAGCGCTCGTAGCAAAGTTTGCTTAGCTGTTCTCAACCGATCAGCAAAGTTAAGCAACGTCCGCCGCGGTCATGAGTTGGATGGGTGACCGCTAGTGACATTACTACTGAGCGCTTCCGTGCTTCGGAGGGCACGTTAAGCTGTGGGTTCCAGTTGTTGTCTTAGGATGGCAGTCGTTATAGCATGATAGTACGGCATTTTGCGAATGCCCGCCTGGTTAGCTACCACCCTCAAGTAGAAAATCTGTCGCTAAGCACCTAACGATGGGTTCAGGCAGCTGTCCTTGAGTGCCAGTAATGCTAGGTTAGCCGGAACAACATCTTCGATCATCACTTACCATCAGGTAAGATAGTGGTCAAAAACTTACCTACCAGGAGTAAAAAATAAAATAAAAAAATGTATCTATAAAAATACAACAATAAAATTGTAAAACTTTATCCTGAGGGACAAAATAAATTACATTTTCATTTTAAGTTACTAATTTAGTGTTTATATGCTTTGCATCGTTTTTCACTCAAACGGATCGCGATTTCACCAACGTTGCCTCTCTTTCACTCTTATGCAATCCGACGGTGTCAGTTTTTATTTAATTTTTAGTTCCCACGCTTTGCAAGCGTCTTGAGGATCGCAGTTTTTGAGTAAGCACTGCAATTTTTCTTTTGATTATGTCTTACGACTCCCACAGTAGTGTATGCAATTCTAGCTTGGCACCCCACGGGGACACCATATTATGTTCTCAACAATATTGCAGGGGGTGGTAACTAAATCTTGCCTAAGCTGTGGTGCCTTAGTTTGGAAGAATGGACAGTTTTTTTTAAATGTTTATATGATGGAATAAGCTCGAGGCACTCCTGATGTTAAGCGGATTAACCTCTACCTATAACAGATGCTCTACTTGAGGGTGATCGCTAGCCAGGCATTCTCAAAATGCCCTTCCACCATGCGGTGAAGCTCAACCCGGCGGTGGGGATTGCACCAGGGACCTTCGGCACGGCAGTCCATAGCTATTACCGCTTGGCCATCATTTCTTTAAAGAAGTATGAAACACACGTGGTAACCCTACAAACAGATAGTTGTTTCTGGCCTTATATGTAGTTTGTTATCGTTACCTTGTTGTTGATAAGCCGGAACTGCCGCCTCGTGTAGTAAGGGCAGGACTCGCTCTCCTCGTACTGCACGGAGATGTGTTCGTACTGAGCGGTGCCGTCGTCCCAGTACCGAGGACATTTGCCTTCGCCCAACTGCAATTCAAAATAAATAATTTAAAATATTTCTGTGAAAATTTTAAGTTAGCAGTTTGTTTAACCGTAATGTTAATATTAAATGCCCTATGTCATGTTACTCCTCTATTTCCTTTCCATTCAAAGGTAGGAAGAAATCGCTGTTACTGATAAAGCCGCCCATTGTAATACTAGACTGTAATCCTTCGTATTTTTTTTATTGTAATGTAGTGGTGTGTACAATAAAGAGTTATCTATCAATCAATTAAGAATTTCATATATTATCAACTACAATGTGGCATTTACACTCTAACAGCTATCTGACTTATAATGTATTTCAAGCCGGTAGGATGTTTAAAATGACACAGTCTCACATCAAAGAATATTTTTCAGAATGTAAAGTTGTCACATCGTGCTGGGTTCGACTCGAAGAAGTAGTTTACAATGTACATACACTACTGTGTTTAAGCGTGTAGGGCACTATAGCAAGTGGAGTTACTGGGCGAATGAGATATAGGAAATATAATAATATTCGATTTCTAAATGTATGAATAACTTAGTCGCGTAACAAGAAATCAAACTGTCTTGTGTGAGTGCGATAGACAGATAGCAGAAGCCGCGCTCCTCCAAAATAAATATTGTATAATATGTAAGTTATTTAATTACAAATGTGTACGGTCAACTCGTTTGTACACGAAGCGCTCGTAGCGAAGTTTGCTTAGCTGTTCTTAACCGATCACCAAAGTTAAGCAACGCCCGCCGCGGTCAGGAGTTGGATGGGTGACCGCTAGTGACATTACTACTGAGCGTGCACGTGCTTCCGAAGGCACGTTAAGCCGTCGGTCTCGGTTGTTATCTTAGGATGGCAGTCGGGCATTTTGAGAATGCCCGCCTGGCTAGCTACCACCCTCAAGTAGAAAATCTGTCGCCAAGCACCAAACGGTGCTTTCCGGCAGCTGTCCTTAAGAGCCAGTAATTCTAGGTTATCCTGAACAACATCTTCGAACACATCATTACTTACCATCAGGTGAGATTGTGGTTAAAGGCTAACCTATCAGGCATTAAAAAGAAAAATACGCCTCACTGTAGGCATAAATGCACACATGGTAAGTGTGGAAAGTATTCAGTAACAAAAACATGCACCGAAATTAAATAATAATTATTTTATTATACGCCGATTAACCCATATAAGTGTACCAAAAGTTCCTTTCATAAAAAGAATTAATTGATAGTAAGAAAAAGAATACATACCTCGCTGAGCATAACAATAGTGTCGACATTGTGTTCGGAAACCATCCTCCAGAAGTCCATGATTGTATTGGGCAGGGGGTCTTGCGTTATGATGAATCCTTCTGAGTTGTCGTATGCTGGAATTGATTTTTACTTTAGAACTTTATATTTGAACTTCATAGAACTGACATGGATCTTATTCAAATACGAAGACGCAAGACTTATGCAATCCACGTCAAGGAGGATAGTCTACAAGGCGGGGAAAAGGGGATCATGATTAGATAGGTAGGATCTTTTTATTTGCAATGGATAGGTTCTATAAAAAAACATATATATATTACTTATTTTTTTATTTTAGGTTTTTTTTTTTATATTAGATTTTTTTTAACATTGTTATGTTTGCAATAACGTCTGCGCTGCGGATTACATAAAAAAAATTACAAATTTACGAGAAAAAAATTATAGTCATGTGCGGGATTCGAACCAGCGTCCCTCCACCCCTATAGCCGGTGTACGCTCTGACCGACTTAGCTAACGTGACATTATGACTCATAACTCTAATTTTTCTCTCTCGTTCTTCAACCATCGTATGGGGATGGCAATAGGTGTCGCTCCAGCCCCATACGATTATTTCCCTAATAAATTTGTAATTTAGTAATTAGATTCATGTTTCCAAATAAATATCAAAATATATATCTAGTGAAAATTCTGCCTAAGCGTTCTGCTAAGCCGAAGTGGCCATTATGACAACTTACAGCAAATTGACACTAGATAAATGTTTAAGATGTTTTTCTGAAATATTTAAAAATAAATAATTAAGGAATATTTTTTTATTATTAATTATGGATATCCGAAAAGTAACGTCTGATTCTTATTGGTTTTGTTCTTAAGAAGGAGAAGGTTTACGAAAAAAAATGAAAATCAAAATCAATATAATAAAAAAGTAGTCGGCCGAAACATCATATTACTCTAAAACTGATATCAGTTGATGATTTGTTGGTATAATTGATGACACTTTAACATTAATGAAACCGCTGATAAAATAATGTTCGTGGTTGCGAATTATTGTAAAATCTTACAATAGGACATCCAAACTTTATATTGATGGAACTCTTAGACTCAAGTATATTCTACGAATAAATATCTCATGAAATGTAACTGAAGCTCAAAAACAGCAGAACGCTAACCTAATCGCGGCTTAATTTAGTAATATAGTTATAAATAGTGTACCGAGCGGCGCAACAACATTACCTTGACGCGACCAATCGGATGCGATCATTTCTAAGCGCCAAATCAATTAACCAATCCAATGAATTTGGAAGATTATTCGTATTATGTTAATTTTGAACATGACGAGTCCGAAATCAAAGCGGAAACTGTATGAGAGTTATATATTGTATAATTGTATACCTGCATGTTATAAATGTGAAACTTTTTGGCAATAACTATCTATATTTACAAACCGACGAAGGAGGCCTGGTACCTATCGCACGGGTCTTTATGAACATAGTTTAGGAACCAGGAGCTCTCTTTTTTACTTAATGTGTTAAATTGCCTGTACTGAAATAAAAATTTATTATTATTATTATTACTTCTTAATATTTTAATTCGTAGAGTATGTTCTTAAAAACAAAGGCACGACTTACCTTCTATAAAGGACGCATTGATATACGTAGAGAAATCACGGGTGGGTATTGGCGCCAGTATGACTCTATTCCTGTCGTATGGCAGGATATCTTGACTTCGGTTCTTAGCTCTCAACTCTTCAGCGGCCCCGGCGGCGCATGACTTGAGCGGCTCTGGTATTGGACTGTTTAGGATTTTCTGTGAACATTGAAAGAATTATATTTAGTTTTGTATGTATTATATATTTTTTTCAAACAAAGACGCAAATAAATAAATAATAGTAATTTATTTCAGGCATATATACAAAACAAAATAAGATCATAATTGAAAATGATTACTCAAACATTGCTACGACGTGTCTGTCGCAGCAACGCTGAAAATATGGACAGTCTGATCTGCCAGGAGGGTGTCGGAGCTGGTACAAAAGACGCGGCACACTTTCGCATAGTCGCGTGGAAGCAGTCAGCGCGTGCCTCCACAAATATCCCCGAGGCACTGCAGAATCGTGGCAGCCCCATCACCGTCCTGCGGAGGGCGAGATCCTCTTCGTATAGTTACCCCAAGGCTACACCTGTATAGTGATGTTCAGTATGCCTTGATCAGCGTAACTCAACTTCCGTTGAACAGCTGAAGAGGCTATCGAGCATTTGCTTCAAAAGAGTGCTGCAGTACTTCAGCATGAAAGCCCTCCGACAACTTGTAGAAACTGATAGTCACAGAGAAGATAGAAGAGAATGATCCAGGGGACGTACTCCAACACGATGGTCCAATCAAATTCCTGAACACTACGATCACAGATGCTCTGAGCCACGCCAAAGATCGAGAGAGGTGAAACAGATCTCTCGTGAAGAAACAGATGGTCGGGAACATCACGACGCTCAGCAGTGAACTACGACTCGAAGAGGATGAGGATATATATTTAAAAACCCACTAAATCGCAACTTTTGTATAAGGAAGGAAGAAAAGGAAAGAAAGAAAAAGGAATTTTGCATCTAAACGCAGTATCATCTGGCTACGATCGACTGGGGGTCGTCCGTGAAACATACTTGCCTATTCATTTTGAATGAATTTTATTAACTTATTGGGAACCGGCTAGGACCCGGAAAGATTCCATATATTTACCGGAAAGATTCCGACCAGTTTCGGACTGTTTTGAAGTCCTTCATCTGGGGTTCACGATTGCCCGAAGCGACGAGCACGGGCCTCAGCGCGTAACTGGACGGGTCCTAGCCGGTTCCTAATAAGTTAATATGGATAAAACTCGCGATACTTTTCAAAATGAATTTTATTGCTCAGATAATAATTCTACATACATATGGGTCTTTGTATGTTTAGTTCAAATTCGTGGTATGTAAGCTTTGAGCTTCCAGTATGTTTGCCTTGCAGATATAAAAATTAAATTAAATATGTACACAATATTACCTAGTAAAATGCAGTACAATGAGAAAAAAAATGTTGAATTAAATATCGAAACGTTATTAAAAGATATGTTTATTATATCACTAACAGGAGGGGACTTGTCTGTTTCATCACTTCATTAAATAAAAGAAAGGATTTTTGCTACTGAGTAGGTCACGTGGTGTCGACAGGGTTCATAAAGTATTGCGCAAGCTATATGTATGAGTAAAATACAGTACAATGCAAAAAAAAATGTTGAATTAAATATCGAAACGTCAATAAAAGGTATGTTTATCATTTAACTAGCAGGCGGGAGACTTGTCTATCTAATCACTTCATTAAATAAAAGAAAGGAAGGTCACGTGGTGGCGACAGGATTCATAAAGTTTTGCGCAAGCTATATGTATGACCAGCTTCGATCAGGGATCGATCCTCATCACCAGGAAGCCATCGTTGACTCACCATACAAGATAAGAAAAGATTTCTACCTCAAATTCAATCTCCATGAGGCAGTTGGCGGCCCCTGGCGGCGTGTTCCTCAGCCGGTCGATGGAACTCTTCAGCCTGCCCGCCGGGATCTCTGTGTCGCCGTAGTGTGCGTACTCCACCAGGGCGCGGTAAACGAACACGTATTGTTTCTGACAAAATTAAAGGTTTCATTAGGAACATCGTGATATCTGAACATTTACTGATATTTTGGATCAAAGTAACTCTAAGACCCTTCTCCCACGGAGTTAGTCAAGAGCTACGCAACTTTTTTAAAAAAACCTGATAGGCTATTAGTATTTGTGTTCTTTCTACATATTTAGAACTCGACTTTGACTACTTATAAACAGATGAATAAATTATAATTTCATGTTTGGAAAATGTACAAGACATACGAAACCGATTTCTAAATAAAGTTATTCAGTAAAGGCCCAGGGGGCTAACTCTCATCTCTTAATTCAGTCTTATTTAACCTTAATTTAACTATTTATATTCGCACTACCACACCTCACTATAGTAAACTTACATTACAACTTCAACGTGAGAGCGGGCTGCATGCATTGGATCATGTTATCTGTGCGATAGAGATAGCGCTATATGAATTTATTGTTTCGTGACGGCCGTGGTACGAATCTTAGTATTCATATGTTAAACTTGAAATAATTACGTTCGTGTTCTATAACAGTTTTTAAAAGGTGAGAGTTGGGCGCCTGGTCTCAGGATCTCTTATGTCATTTAAGTTTTGTTTACTTAAAACATCGTCTCTCGAGCATATGAAAAGCTAAGGTCGGTTTATTAATAATGACGGATAACTTCAAACCGAAGTGGCAGTGGCAGTTTTACTGTCAGATTATTTTCGACTTTGTCTCTATCATTATAATGTATAGTATAGGATGACAGAATTGACGATGATGGACTGCGGCGCTGCGAGCGACCGCGCTTCTTATGCAAGTATTTCAACCGACACTATGCTTTGTAGTCAAAGTTACAAAGTCGAAAATGGATTGGCGGTAAAAGTGCAGGCCGCTGGCGATGTGCCCCACACTGAGAAAAATCTAAAGTCAAAAGCGCCCTAATGACGGCCATTTTATATGGTATAAGGCGAAAAACCGACCAAACGTAAATACGTACAAAAACGCCTTCCAGCTAGAAGGCGTTAAACGAGGTCAGTGAAGGCGAATGTTTCTTTTCATCTTCATTTAAGGTGTATTTTGTGGTCTGTCTTAAATATTGACTTCCGACGAGGCTGATGAAGTCGTACGTTATAGTGATAATCACCGTATATAAACCGCCGTAAAAGTAAGGTATATTTTATGGTCAATACTGCAATTATTATTATCGTATTAAAAAGTTCAATTCTGAAAATACTTTACGGAAGGCGTTTTTGACGGTTTTTTTTATTATAAAACATGGTACATTTTTATTGATTGGTGAAAATCATCTTAAGAGTTGTGAATTCATCTTACGTATTTACAATTCAACGGTAAAAGGTCAAATTCAATTTAAGCCTTTAAGTCGTATTTCTCAGTGCACGCTGGCAGAGCCACCAGGTGCATTAGGTAGTAAAGCGTGCATACCAGAGACTGCACTAGGAAGTTCCGTTGCCTGCGCAGTTCAGCGACGGTGTTGAAGACGGCGGCGTGCCCCTCGGCCGCGAGCTGGTCGAGCAGGCAGTCGAGCGCGACCAGCGTGCCGGTGCGGCCCACGCCGGCCGAGCAGTGCACCACGCACGGCCGCCCCACCATGTGCGCCCACGCCGAGTTCACTCGCTGCATACATACACAATACACACCTGAACACTCCTCCATAGATCTACATGCTCCATTTCAAATAGACCAACAATCGTATTATATAAATAATATTTATATAATCTCATTCGGTAATATTCTAATTATGAAATGAAATACAGGCTTTTATTGGCATATTTTATTTACATACTTCTTTAGGAAAATTAAAGCATCGTTCTCCTAACAAAACAATGCTTTAACACATTTTTTTTTATTATTAAAGTACAATGTGTCCCGAACAAGGAGGTTTCAATTCAATTTAAGTACACATTATCTATGGTGAGCGCTGGTTCCGAGCCATAGACCAATAATAGACTTTTTCCATTTTGGCGCTATTTCGTACATACAAATTTGAGTAATATTTTGATGGACAAAAGTTTTATTTAATGTAGCTACCTATAGCCATATGAGATTACATAAAGTAGTTTATGCAACTGCATATTTATATGCAGTTGAATGCTCTATTATAATAGAGGGTATTAATACACTCGTGTAATCTTATTTTGAAACTCGCCTGCGGCTCGTTTCAAAAAACTACCCTCCTGTTTTAATACCCTCTATTATATGACAGTTGCAAAAACAACTTTTTCATCACACTTGCACGTAAACAGTATCTAAACATACAGGCTAACTTGGCCGTAATGGCCCATATAAAACCCTCGATCTTTCTTTTTGTCATGAAACCAAGGGTCGGTAAGTATTTTTTTTTATTAATAGCACAGCACACTGGTTGGGCAAGTTCAATATGGAGTTTACACGCAATTGAAAAATTGCCTTAAAATGTTATCTAAACAGGAATTTCATTGCAATCTCGCTACATGTTACTTAAATACTCAAATGATTTTTTTCTATCAAAACTTTTTTTTTACACGTCGTTATGGCTGTATACCTACCTAAGTATTTGCTCTTAACGTTTCTGAACGAAACATTTGTATAATCTGTGGGGTGGGCAAAAAACCCACCATCCGTTTAAAAAAAGTTCACGTATTTCGTAATAATAGTTGTGCTGACTTGTGTATTAAAGCTATGATTCATAATTATTTACTCGCAAATGTGATAAAAAACATTGTATGTTTCTCGGGCGGTACGGGAATTATGAAGATCGACTCGGAAAGCCGTCAGTCTTCGACATTGGGCTTCTAATAGAGCCTCGATCGTAATTCCTTACTTATCGCCTCTAATACAGTGTACTATGAATTCATGTGTATGTATCGGATATAGAAGAATATAGTAATTGTAGACATTCGTATTTTATATAAGAGCTCTAGTAGCTTGTTAAATCGTTCTTAACCGATCTACTAAGTTAAGCAACCTCCGCTACGGTTATAACTTAGATGGTTGTCATGCATCTGTAGGCACGTTAAGCCGACAGCCACGGCCGTTATCCAAGTATGACAGTCGTTAGAGCATGGTTATAGGACATTGCGCAAATGCCTGCCTAGCTACCACCCTTAAATAGAAAAACTGTCTCCAAGCACCTAACGGTATGTTCCAGCAGCTTTCCTTGAGAGCCAGTAATTCTAGGTTAGCTTATACATCATGTTTGCCCACATCGCTACTGCCCATCATGTGAAATAGGGATAAATTGTACTATATGTATATTTGGCGCTTTCTCTGTGCTTTCGGATCTATACACGCACAAATTATGGCTTAAGTTGCTAAGGGTCACCGCATACGTATCCCCTCGGCACCTTTTATCACGATATGATAGTGCGGGCAATAGACAAAACAGAAGTTAGAAAATCATTTTTTTTTATTGGTTATAGGTGAACCTTTGACCATAATCTCACCTGATGGCAAGTTATAATGTGGTCGAAGGTGTTAACAGGCTTAACCTAGAATTACTGGCTATCAAGGACAGCTGCCGGAACACACCGTTCACCAATCATCGTTAGCCAAGCACCTTAGTGGTTCTTTTTTAGATTTTCTACTCAGGTCAAGCGGGCAATCGCCCAATGTCATTCCACCATGCGGTGAAGCGCAAGCTTGCGATTTGAACCATGGACCTGCTGCCTGGCATTCCATAGCCAATGCCACTGAGCCATCACTGCTTCGAAAATGCTATTAATCAGAATGTGTTTATCTTCCTAGCATCCCTCTGTATTTGAAACAACGTTTTCAGTTGATCTGTCCCTACGGTCTTCTAATACACTAATACTAACGAGTACAATACCTCCCCATACTTCCAAGTATTATAGCAAGTCGTTTACACAATGGTAAAGAATCAATATTTATCATGTACGTAGCACAGTCAAAATAATATATTATATTTATAATATGTGTTAATTAATATATATGTATATATAAACATACTTAATATGTATGTATCTATGTAGTACATAGTAGGTACATATTATATAAGTATTATGTAGTTGTTATTTATCAGTAAATGCAATATATTTGCACCTATTCGTATGTAAATATATATGTATATTGTATATATTATAAAAGAAATAATTGTGTATTATATTATTATATTTTACCTATATAGATAACGTGTAGGATATCTATGTATTGTAATATAGTATGGTATGTACAAAACTAGTTTTTAAGCAACTTTTTTTATTGGTAAGTTAATATCTAAAAATGTTATTATTTGTTTTCACCACCGTGTTACTTGAAATGTGATACTGTCCATACAAAGGTTGTCTGGAAGAAATCGATATATGCGATAAGACCGCCCATTGCACAACCATAGTCTAAGAACTATTTATAAGATTATTTATTTGTATATTCGCTATGCAATAAAGAGTTTTGTATTGTATCTCTTGTGATTGTAATGCTACACGTTAAGTACAAAATTTAATTTCAAAACAAATCTTACCTTGATAAACTTGAGAATCGAGTAGGCATGTTCGGGCGCCGCAAAGTCTTTCCACATCAAGAAGTGATACTGCTTCACGATACGACTGTCGGCGTCTTTCACTTCTCGTGGCGATGTGGGCACACTACCGTCCGCCGGTTCTTTGCAATCTGTAATATTTTTATATTAGAACGGTTTCATCCACGTAGTCAATGACAAAAAGTGATGATATTAACGATGAAGAAATAAAAAAAAAACTCCATATTCATAATCCTGAACCCAAACTAAGTATTTCTATCTATATTCTAAGTTTCATTCAAATCGCTTCAGACTTTTCAGCGCGCGTACACATATCTGACAAACTTTATTTACAATATTAGTGTGCAAACAATACTTTGTTTAGGAGTGAAAGCTACTGTAGCATGTGAAATTACTGGGCGAAAGAGACATAAGAACTAATCTCGGAATGACGAGTGCAGTGCAAAGTCAACCAGAACGATAAACGTGACACTGCAACTGTAATGGACAGGCGTGACCTCTACCATGAGTAGGAGACCAGCTCGTCTCAACACTTCAATACATAAAAATCTGTTTTTTCTATCATCAACAGTCGTGTTTTAGAGGGTGAAACCGCGAGGCGCAACTAGTAAATAACACATATTTATTCTGGGCAGGCAGGATAGGTAAAATTCAAAGTTTTTTTTGTTTCTTCCCCTATCTCGAAGCATTAATGGCTCAGTGGCATTGGCTATGGACTGCCGCTAGCATATCCAAGGTTCAAATCCTGCCGCGGGCTTAAGCTTCACCGCATGGTGGAAGCGCATTTTGCGAAAATCCGCCTGGCTAGCGACCATCCTCAAGTAGAAAATCTGTCGCCAAGCACCTAACAGTGTGTTCCGGCAGCTGTCCTTGAGAGCCAGTAATTCTAGGTTAAGCCTGTTAACACCTTCGACCACATCATCACTTACAATCAGGTGAGATTGTTTTCAAAGACTTTCCTTTAAGCAATAAAAAAGTTTTTTTTTTAATGTTATTGTGACGGAACAAGTCCGAGGCCCACCTGATGTTAAGTGGACTAACCTCTGCCTATAACAGACGCATTTCGTCTACGAAGAATTGCACTGTGCCCGTCACACTGAGACGTCCAGTTGTTAGGTCTCATTAGCCTGTAATTTTTTTCTGGCTATCAAGGACTGCTGCCGGAACACACTGTTAGGTGCTTGGCGACAGATTTTCTACTTGAGGGTGGTCGCTAGCCTGGCGGGCATTCACAAAATGCCCTTCCACCATGCGATGAAGCTCAAGCTCTGGGCGGGATTCGAACCATGGACCTGCTGCACGGCAGTCCATAGCCAATGCCACTGAGCTGTCACTGCTTCAAAAAATAACCTCGTTATATGACAAATATGACTTAAACATCTAGTATTGACTTTTGTCAATACTAGATGTTTAAGTCATATTTACCTCCGTTTCGTTTAGCGACGCCGTTGTTTTCAACAATAGGCTGACCGTCCGCCGTCGTCAGCTGTTTGGTGATCCTCAGCTCCCTCACAATGTAGTCGGAGTACCTGACAACGAAAATTGTTTATATTGACTTTGGTTCTATTCAGAATAACTCATCGGAAGTTTTTTGGCGTTCCATGCGAGAAAACGGAACCATACTACTAAACCTACGTTGTCTGCCATACCTTAAATGGGATGTACTTTTTGAACCGTTATACGTAGCTGAGTCGAGCAAGTAGATATTTTTTAAATATTATGATGTTCAACGTCAAAACTGCTTCTTAAGTTTGATCTCAACTCGAGATGTATTCCAAGCCTTACAGTCCTAACAATTATACTAAAACACTGAGAAAAACGACTTTGGAACTTAAATCAAATTTGACCTTTTACCGTTGAATTGTAACTACGCAAGGTGAATTCACAACTCTTAAGATGATTTTCACCACGCAAAGCGAAATCAATAAAAATGTACCATGTTTTATAATAAACACAAACGTCAAAAAACGCCTTCCGTAAAGTATTTTCAGAATTGAACTTGTTATACGATAATAATTGCAGTATTGACCATAAAATATACCTTACTTTTACGGCGGTTTATATACGGTGATTATCACTATAATGTACGACTTAATCAGCCTAATCGAAAAGTCAATATTTAAGAAAGACCACAAAATACACCTTAAATGAAGACGAAAAGAAACATTCGCCTTCACTGACCTCGTTTAACGCCTTCTAGTTGGAAGGAGTTTTTTAACGTATTTACGTTTGGTCAGTTTTTTGCCTTCATACCATATACATTGACCGTCATTAGGGCGTTTTTGACTTTAGATTTTCTCAGTGAACTAATAAATTAAGACACACAAGCGACTTGTTAGTGTTAAAGTATCGCGAGTTTTGTCAGTCATTGTCATTATTTAGCAACCGGTACTCGAAATATTTAACAGAAATTTGGCCAGTTTTTTATTTTTAAATTATTGGCGCACAATATTTTTGTGCCCCGGGCGGGAGTCGAGCCCGTGTCCTCCTATTTCGCGCCGGATGCCTAAACTGCTCGGCCACCTGGGCACGCTATTTCTACCCGAAATTTCGTGCTCTAGTTGTATTACTTTATTGTAGTACTATAAATGTATCTTTTAGTTTTTCGTAAGATCAGTCTCAACGCGAGTTACGAGTTGACTACGCGTTCGAAGCTGTACATATCAGCGTTAATCTTGGTGTGATAATTTACCGTACAAAAGTAAAACAACATATAATAGCAATCCAAGTAAGCCAAGCCAAGTGTGAGTCCGATTAGCGATAAGGACCTTCACTTAATAGTTTACATTATATTTTTATTATTATTTCTTAGGATATCTGCCCTACTGTAACAGCCGGATAGTCCAATGCTGAACGGGTTTCCCATAATCCCCACGCTTGGCAGGCGGCTTGAGAATCGCAGTGTGAGAAATCAGTACCTCAGAAAGTGCTGCTGCCCACCTTCTGGTGTGTTACCCTGAGTCGGCGCTCACGGGTAGAGATGGTAAATGACATTATAGCCCGGCACCATAACACACTCGGGCTGCCATAATAACACAAAACTATTCTGTGAAAATTTAAGCCAGTCACTTGTTATGATTTACAGCCACAGCACTTTAATAGCAGGAAGTAGGAAAGAAAAACTGGAAGCGTGGAGCGTAGTCTTAGTAAGTCATCCCAATATGGTCCCGATTTCTTGTACGGAAGAGGTAAACACCGGTCTCGGAAGGCAAATATGTAATTTAATTAGGAAGACAAACCTTTTTTCTGAGACGTGATGCACTGTAACGCTGCCGAATGCTCGAGCTCCCCTCACCTCGTCCGGCCAGTATTTGGAGCACTTCACCTGAAACAAAAACACAAAAAAGGGTTAAAGCAAGAGAAAGGAAAAGGGTACTTTGGAACGAACTCTGCAATTAAAAACGTGATCTTCGAAGGAATGTATACTCTGTAGTTAAAAATGTGATTACCATGAATCTATACTCTGCAGTTAAAAATGTGACTTAACTCTGCTACTGTAATGAAGCTCTAGAAAGCGCATGCTGCGTATACCGCGGGGGGCTTAACTCAAATCTTAATTTTAGCCCTATGATGCCCCACGGGCAACTGTTATATGGACTGCCACGCATGTCCGCGGTTCAAGTCCTGCGATCTTGCTCTTCACCGTATTGTGCCTAGCTAGCTAAGCACCTAAAAGTGTAGCAGCCATTCTTAAAAGAGCCAGAAAAAATATAGGCATATGAGACTTAATAACTGTTTGTCTCAGTGTGGCGGGCGCAGTGCAATTCACAATACACATCATGAGGTGAAATGCATCTGTTATAGCCAGAGGTTAGTCCATTTAACACAGATGAGACTCGCGCTTGTTCCACCACAATTACATCAAAAAGGAAAAAGAGGATATAAAGTGCCCCATAACATATTATATAATGACGTTTGTAGTTAAATAAACAATAATAACTTTATTTACAGTACTGTGATATTTTTTTAGTAAATTGATAGGTAACAGAACTTAATTTCACTAGGGAGATATTATCGAAGTAGCCTATGAGAATATAAGATCAGTACAGTCTCACTCAACACTCGACACTCGATAGTCAGGGGTGAAATGCGTTAAAACAGACTTAGTTGTGGAGATTATTTTTAATTTCAATGAATGGATGTATTAAAAATGTATGTAGACAGTAGCGAATTGTGAAATTAGGTAATAATATGATGAAAAAGGATGGCTTCGTTACTCAATTACATACCTTAGAGTACTCCTCCAGGTTTGTCAGCATCACAATCAGTTCCAATCCGTGCTCCCATATCATTCGCCAGAAGTCGTTGACCGTCGTGTCTGTGGGTCCTTGGGCGCAGATAAATTGTTTTCTCTCCTACGGTAAAATGACTTTTATTAGAAAGATTATACGGTTCAAATTGAAGACTTTCGTCATACGAGGTTTTATGATATGTAGATTTAGTGGTTGTCTGTCGTTTGAACCAATACGAGGAAGAGCAATACGATTCTTTTTAAAAGGCCGTTTTATCTTGACAGGTCTGGCTATTTACATTAATTTCAAACCTAGACCAAAAACCTGATGTTCACCCGGAAACGACTTTGTAGGTAAAGTTATTTTTATATATTATTGGTGCGAAAAACAAACATTTTCAGAAGTAAGGAATCTGAAATTTAGTTAAAACTTTCATGTGGAAATTTGAAAATATATTGGCCTTTTAGCCAACGATTGCTACGTAGTCCCGCTACAATAAAAATACAAGTTTTTCTCTTAAACTGTATTTGCAAAACAAAAATCCGACAATATGATAGGTTTCGCAGAAAATATATGCTATGCTATAATAATAATATGCTATAGGCTTCTACGCCATGGGCAGTTCTGATAGTCAAAGTGTAACTCTCATACAGTTACCGCTTTGATTTCAGATTCATCAAATTCACAATTAACAAAACACACAATATTTTCCAAATTCAATTGGATTGGTTAATTGATTTCGCGTTTAGAAATGATCGCATCCGATTGGTCGCGTTAAAGTTAAGTTGTTTCGCCGCAAGGTACATTTTTTTAAACCACGTTCTGCTGTTTTTTAGTTTGATATACATTTCTGTACATATTTAGTCGTAGTAAAAAATTCTAGATGGCCTAGATAGAAAAATAGCAGCGACACAATTTCCAAAAAGATATAGTGGAACACATAACACATCGTTATCAAAGGAGTAAAATTTCCACAAACTTGGCACAAACTGTATGCATAGATATAATTAATCTTATAACATACCGACCGACAAGCTATAGCATATTTTATTATTATTTATTACTAGCAAAAAGCTGAACTTTGTGAGGGCTCGCGTTTAATTTACAGCCTGATTCTAGTGGTGTCATCTAGTATTTAGTAGATTAACTATGATGCATTTATGTATGGAGTTTAGTTCTGTTGCAGATCGCTGCAACACGCTTAACTCTTTGGTTTTCTATAGATGGCGTTAGTAGTACCATAAAATTATATCCAATGAATACAAAATTGTTAATGTATTTTTTTTTAATGGTTATAAAATTATATATTTTTTGACAGATAACACATCTAGATATGAAGTTGAATTACTATGTTAAAGCACAAATCTATATGCGTGATAGTTTTTAAGTAAAGCGTGCCACTAAATGTTCAAGTTGTAGGATAGTGATAGGATAGATAACAAGGATAGTTTTTTTTTACTAGGAATACAAGTAATACTTCTTGAGCCCATATGCACTAAAGATTCTACTTTACTGTTCTAAGTCTATTCTACAAGGTGAGCAATGATAATATTGCTAGATATTGTGCTTATACGAGCACATAAATAAGTAAATAAACATAAAAACTATATAATGTAAGGAATGCACAGCGCACAAATCAATAGATTGTCTACAAATAAAAACAAATAGAAGATTCTATCCGCCTCATGCAATACCTGGTTAGGCTCCGAGGGTTCCTTAGAAAGCAGAGGGACAGACAGACAAACACAATTAGACATAGAGGTCAAACAAAGCTAGGTTTACAGCCAGAAAGGTCGCCTATGTGAAGCAAACAGTCAGACACGATTGTCCTAAAATGTACAATTTGTCTATTACTATTTCGAAACTATGCTATGAGTAGTGTGTTAGAACCGGTGATGCTATCTATCTGGGCCATACCTGCCTTCGGTCGTATGCATTGATATCAGGGTAACGGTTCATGGTTTGAAATCTCCAAATATTGTACAGTAGAATGCCGATTATCCGAACGCCGATTAACTTGATCGCCAATTATCTGAATCGGGCCTAAGCGTAATATAAAAAATTAAGTACATATGTAATTTTGTAGTGCACTTCTTACATAATTCCTTGTATCTTAGTGTTCTTATTTTTTTTGCTACAATGTGGCTCTTATTTTTGTTAAGGCCTGATGGGGTTGCAACTTACTCTGATCGAGATGTTCAAGTGAACATTATTGAAGATAGAATTTTGTTTGTTAAACTTAATAAAGTTCATTCTATGTGTGACAGTTCGTTTTGCTTTACTACCAGTCTATGTCCAATTATCCGAATGTTCGATTATCCAAATCAAACCAGGTCCCAATTAATTCGGATAATCGGCGTTCTACTGTAATTCAATAATATTATTCTACTACCTGATAAATCAGAACATAGTTTGTGTTGATATGGTATACATAGGAACGATGATAGGAATGATGCTATCAATCTGGATCAATCTCATCTGATTTTAGTTGCATACCTTGATATAACGGTAACGGTCCTTGTATTAAAAAGTCCAAAAATGTAGTTCAATAATAGTAGTGTTGGATAAATACCTGATATTCCATGAAATAGTTGGAACCGATTAAAAATGCTATCAATCTGGGCCAATTTTAGCTAATTATTTTCGTATGCCTTTATATCAGGGTAACGATTCATAGATTGAAAACTCTAAAAATGTACTTCAATAATATTATGTTGGATAAATACCAGATATCCCATGACATTGGTTGGGTGATATAGTCGGAAATGGTGATGCTATCAATCTGAGCCAATTTTACCTAATTCAGATTGTATGCCTTGATTTTACCTAATTTAGATTGTATGCCTTGATATCAAGGTAACGGATCTTGGATTGAAATTACAAAAAAGGTTTTAATAATATTATTTTATATAAATACCTGATATCCCATGACATAGTTTGCGTTGATATAGTCGGAGCCGGTGATGCTGTCAATCTGAGAGAGTTTCACCCGGGTCTGGTCGTAAGCCTTGATATCCGGGTAACGGTTCTTGGGTTGGTTCTCTCGCGCTTCAGACGCGTGCGTGGTGCGATCGTGGAAGCACTCCGGCAACATCTGCAACAACTTGGCGGTTTTTGGCACGCGTTCAGCATGGTATTGGATGTAATTTATATACTGTAAAGATACAAAACATTGTATGTAAGTTGTAATAATAGCAGCAATATCTTGCAGTTTTTAAATGTTTCTAAGCCATAATTAATACGCAATAGCTTGTTCTAATACCACATCGAAGATCGGTTCTTTCTACAAATAAGACGTAATAGAAACTTATGGAAAGAAATGATTGAAACAAAAGTTTAGACATTATTACTAAAAAATATTTTAATGGCAATATAATTATTTTAAGAGCTAATACGATATGATAGATACTAAATATATACTTTTTATTCCGATTTACAAACGGTGATTGATAACAGATTCTCAAGCTTAGGGTGGTAGCTAGCCAGGCGGTCATTCGCACAATGCCCTACCATCATGTTATAGCGACTGCCATTTTAAGACAACAACCGGGACCGACAGCTTAACTTGACCTAAAAAGCCCATGCACGCTAAGTAGTTATTCCATTTATGGATGACCACCATACAATACTGCTAATGTTACCTTTAGTTCTTTTACCAAAAATTGTAACACAACACCAAATGTAATAAATTATCATTAAATCTCAAAGTCATATTTAGGTGCGACGACGAGCTAAGCGAGGAGGAGCGTTAGGTTACTTGTGACCACAACCAAGAATTATAGCAAGTTTAATTTTGGTGATAATTTACTACTTTTGGGTTAACAATGATTTATTTGGAGTCTTTTGCTTAAATATGATAGCGAGATGTTAAAACTTTGTTTATAAGTTTACATCAAAATACGAGTTTAATTTTGGTGATCATTTACTATTTTTGTTTGTTATATGTTACTATATCTGGTGGTAAGTTAAACATAAGCCAGTGAACGTTGTTTAACATAGTCGGTAAAGAACGACTGGGCAAGTTTCAACACGAGCACTTTAAAAGTACATGTGAAAAGATTTAGTTAATGTGAATGTCTTCTTACAGCCATAACGGTGCAAGTTTTGCTTACTTTACTTATGTAATATTTATATAATTTCCAATCTATGTGTAATATCCATTCTATTTGTTTTCTATGTATTTAGGGGTTAGTTCAAAACAAGATTAGCGCCCATCTGCGTGTAGATGAAGAGTCCTGTGACGTCACAAACCGGCCCCAACGGGACCAGCGCTGGTTCTACACTAGCAAATGCTGAGTTGGGGACCGATTTATGACACGTAGCGATTACTTTCCAATTTTTCATGTATATTTTATTTATTTACTGAATATACCGGCTAGCACTCACGGTGTTTTGGTCGTAATCTCCGACCGGTGTTCGAGCAGTAAAGATGCTCATTCTCAAGGAATGCGGGCAGCTTCGAGGGCTGCTAAACGCGCACTCGAAAGCGCAGCCCTCGAAGCTGCCCGCATTCCTTGAGAATGAGCATCTTTACTGCTCGAACACCGGTCGGAGATTACGACCAAAACACCGTGACTGCTAGCCGGTATATTCAGTAAATAATTATGTCAACTCACGTTAGTTTTTATGAAAATATATTTTATTTATAATTATTGTTTCTCACTTAGTGTAATTTGCTGCTGTCGTAAATAAATTATTTTTCATTTCATTTTCAAGAGTGATAGAATTATACGGCCAAGTGCGGGTCAGCCCTCACTCTAATAGATTTCCGCGTCATAATCATAACAAGAAGAAATGTTACTTAATCTCAGCTTCAACACTATATTTTAAATCGACGTTATCAGTGTTTTTGGTTAAATACTTAGAGCATACCGAAAGTTCCTGGATTATATAAGACCAGATATTAAGCTTATAAAACTTTAACTGTTTATCAAAGTATATGCTCTAGAAATTTATACATATTTGCATTCGCTGAAACCATTTTAAAAAGCAGTTGGAACAGTCGATGGTTTCGTGGAACGCATTCACCACCGATTCAGGGCTCGTAAAACGTGTGCCTCTAAGTTTGTCTTTAATTTTAGAAAACAAAAAGAAATCGCAAGGTGCACGGTCTGGCCTGTGCGTGCTGTATTGCGGATGCGTCATCAATGTATACATTTGAAGCCTTCTAATACGCTTCCGTTACCTTAGCGGAATGTGAGGAAGCGTTCTCGCGGTGACGGACGACTTTGCCTCGAGGACGCTTTTCACGAACTTTTTTTAAGACTCTGGGCAAGCAAGTATTGATGAATCAATCTGCTGTTACTATTCTTTGGCCTTCAAACGATACTGTTGTGTTATTTCATGATTTACCGAAAAAGACGTAACCATTTTCTTACCAAGCAACGCTTCGATTTTCGTATCTTTCGTCGGGTAAATCTTCAAATGGAAAAACCCATTCTACCGACTGGATTTTTCGTTTCGGTTCAAAGCAGTACAGCCAGGTTTCGTCAGCCAATAACTATTTTATTATATTAAACTTTTCTATCATTTAACTGCACTACTCTACACGTAGTCGTATCCATCGAGTGCAAAGCTTCCGAACCTTCAGATGCAGATGCAAACCGTTTTGCACTTGACTCATTCCTAGCCTAATAGGGCACGTAATTGCTAACAAGTAGTTGTATTTTGTCAGTTTCAATCAGTTGTCGTACGTTATCAATATTAGATTCAGTAACCGCAGTCGCCGGCCGACTTTCACGTGCATCGTCATAGAGATGATCACGTCCACGTCTCAATTCTCCGAACTACGAACACACAGAGCTGCGACAAGGGACTTTATCACCAAATGCCAATTAGTCTTTGGTTAAAAATGACTGAGCGAGAATTTTCACGAGATATTTTTTTTTATTTTATGTTTTGTGACGGAACTAGCTCGAGGCCCACCTGATGTTAAGCGGACTAACCTCTGCCTATAACAGATGCATTTCGTCACAAGTCACGAATTGCACTGCGCCCGTCACCTTGAGACATAGTTATTAAGTCTCATGTGCCTGTAATTTCACTGGCTCTCAAGGACCCGGCAGCAGCCGGAACACACCGTTAGGTGCTTGGCGACAGATTTTCTACTTGAGGGTGGTCGCTAGCCAGGCGGGCATTCGCAAAATGCCCTTACACCATGCGGTGAAGCTCAAGCTCTAGGCGGGATTCGAACCATGGACCTGCTGCGCGGCAGTCCATAGCCAATGCCACTGAGCCATCACTGCTTCATCATCATCCATCACATTCATCATGATTGCGATTTCTATTTTCTAAAGGACGCCTTGTAAAGGAGTACACTATTTAAACTACGCCTGCCGCGGTAAGGTTTGCGTTCTGCAGTTTTTGAGCTTGACTTACATTTCTTTACATATCTATTCGAAGGCCCCACGTATATGCTTCATTCAGTAACGACATTTCAGATTCCTATTAGTTAAGGTTTTGAGAAGGCTACCGTAAATTGCTAGTAAATTGACAACTTGGTAGCTCGAGATATTTTTTTTGCATAATAATCTATATAGATTTACATTTTATTCTACTCAAACAAGGTGACACAAGTTACTGCTGTCTCACCTGATGCCGCACATAAAACCAAGTGAAGAGCAGTTTGGTTTTCAGGCGGAACACTCTACCACACTTCAGATTACGAAACTGGTAAACGAAATGGCAGTTTGTTTAAATAAAAGGAATACGTAGCGGCGGTTCTCCTGGACATGGAAAAAGCCTTTGACAAGGTATGGCACGAGGGCTTGCTATTCAAATTCTCAAAATCGCCCGCCCCCAGGAGAATCGTCGAAATACTCGCATCCTTCCTGTCAAGTAGAAGCATCTAAGTGGCGGTGGAAGACGCCCTTTCAGAAGAGAAGCCAGTACTAGCAGGAGTACCGCAAGGAAGCTGCATCTCCCCGTTTTGCTATGCGTGGTACACCAATGACATACCTGTCATTGGTCACGCACAGCTGGCCCTTTACGCGAATGATGCAGCCTACTTCGCAACCTCCTTCAAAACGGAGAACGCAGGCAAACGACTGCAGCCAACGTTAGATGCACTGCCAGAATGGCTGGGGAAGTGGAGGCTATGTGTCAACGTCGGAAAAACTCAAGCAATGATTACCAGCAGATGCAATTTACCAACAAGACTGAAGCTTATGGGACATGAACTCACCTACAAACTAGAGAGTGTTTTTTCCACTACCTGCTAATTTATAACAATTCCACTAAAACATTAATTCATTGAATTTCCAATTTAATATAAGCTTTCGAGACAGTATTCAACATCGAGTCAGCATAAACTATAAATATCAAATTTTCAGGTTCCGTTAACGATCTAGAGAGAGAGCTGTGACATACGGGCGTACAGACAGAGAGCGGAATCTTAAGAATAGAGTTCACGCAGCACTCTCCATACAAACGAAGTTTTGTCATATTTAAATGCTAAGTTTTCACACTCGGTGAAACTAATCATCCTTGAACCTAATATCTATGCTTCTGATCCATAAAGTTAAGTATTTTCAAAAATAATTCTAAAAATAGTTTTGTATGGAAATTGTTATTTTGATATTTAGGGATATAAATCGAAAAACTGGCAAACCAGAAGCAGAGATATTAGGTTCAGCCATATGCATAAAAAAATATTATATTTATTAAAGTACATATATTTATTTGAAGCAGTGATGGCTCAGTAGCATAAAAAAATATATATATTTCACCAAGTGATGTTGAGGTCGACGATGTTGTTCAGGCTAACCTAGAATTACTGGCTCTCAAGGACGGCTGCCGAAACGCACTTTTAGGTGCTTGGTGACAAATGTTATACTTGAGGGTGGTAGACAGCCAGGCAAGATATCGCAAGCAAAAAAAAACTAACTTTTTTATTTTTAATCGTATTGTGATGGCACAAGGCCTACCATCAGCGTATAATGACAGAGGTAACCGTTAAGCGGTTACCCGTCTATAATTGATGCAATTTCGTCACAAGTGACGGACTACACTGCATCCATCACCTTGAGATATACAGTTGTTAAGTCTCATGTGCCTGTAATTTCACCGTCACCATACCCTTCAAACTGGAACGCAGTTATGCGTACATTACTGATTGACGGTAGATTTAGTAAAAGTGTAATTTGGAATGGAGTAGGTATAACAGTTATCAAGTCACCTCGAATTCCTTCTGGAAGCCGTAGTCGGAGTCCGCTTGCCGCTCGGCGTAGGCGGCCGCGAGGTCTTCGGAAGCGATGGGCGGCATGTCGGGCGGAGCGCTGGGGCCCGCCGCCGGCCGCCCGCCCAGCCCTCGCATGTATCTGTACACACAATTATTTATCATATTAAGTAGATCCGGTGGAAACATCAAACATCCATCTTCCTTTACGAACTTTATACCGTTGTACTGTTCACTGTCAAAAGAATAAAAAAAAATCTGAAAAAAAACTAGTCACTAAAATAACATTTTTTTTATGCCTGACAGGTTAGCCTTTGACCTCTATCTCACCTGATGGTAAGTGATGATGTGGTCGAAGATGTTGTTCAGCCTGGAATTACTGGCTCTCAAGGACAGCTGCCGGAACACACCGTTAGGTGCTTGGTGATAGATTTTCTACTTGAGGGTGGTAGCTAGCCAGGCGGGCATTCGCAAAATGCCCTACCACCATGCTATAACGACTGCCATCCTAAGACGACAACCGGGACCGACAGCTTAACGTGCCCTCCGAAGCACGGAAGCGCTCAGTAGTCATGTCACTAGCGGTCACCCATCCAACTAATGACCGCGGCGGACGTTGCTTAACTTTGCTGATCGGTTAAGAACAGCTAATCAAACTTCGCTACGAGCGCTTCAAAGTAATATTAAAAATAACTGAATAAGTAATTAAAATGTTGAAGTGGAGTTGGGCAGGTCACATGATAAGAGGTCCTGATAAGTGGTGCAAATCTATCAACTTGGTACCCTAGAGGTAAAAACCGGAAACAGGGCAGACAGTACAAAAGGTGGGAAGACGAGATTGTAAAGATGGCTGGAAAGAAAGGGACAAGACTAGCATAGCAAAGGGCATACTGGAAGTTGATGGGGGAGGCCATCGCCAAACCGCAAACAGACACAGAATGAGATTGCTTTTCGATGTCATAGTATTTCACTAATATTAATAACTGTACTATAATTACAAAATCACAAATATACGAAAGGAAAAAATTAAGTCATGTGCGGGATTCGAACCCGCGTCCATCCACCCCTTGAGCCGGGGTATGCTCTAACCAATTGACCTAACATGACGTCATAACTAAAATCTTTCCTATCGTTCTTTAACCATCGTATTAGGATGGAGCGACATCGATAGTACCACTTGCGTTGTACTACAAACAAGACCAATTTTGCAATTGGTTTTATACTTGTAAATTATGACGCAACCTTATATTTTTTTAATATTGTTAGGTTTACAATAACGCCTGCCATGCGGATTACATTACAAAATCACATATATACGACAGGATTATTGTTTTTTACTTAAAAAAATTCCTATATATTTGTGATTTGTAATGTAATCCGCATAGCAGGCGTTATAGCACCACTAACAATGTTTAAAAAAAAATTACTGTTAACTGAGCAAGTAATATGTACTGTTTTCAATACTATAAGAATCCTCTAAAAATTTTTTAAATCTTTTTGATAGTCCTTATTCTGTCCGTACAAAAATCCAAATTCATACATAGCATTCGCAAGCTATCGTCAGTCCTTAAATATCTGTTCCATTGTGGGTATGTTTTACGCAAATAGTAGCAGTAAAATGGAGAATATTTCAATATAAAAAATTGTAATTTTGTTTAATAAGAGCGTCATAGACGCTTAAATTGAATATAATATGATTTTGAATTGACTTTATTCGTTATGTAACTTAGCCCTTTTTAAACTGACGTAAAATTACACACACTTCAATATCATAATCCGATTTTTTTAATTGTTATCCTAGTTGTTAAAAGAATATGGATTTTAGTGTGAACAAATACCATGCTGCGTGGTGTGCGGCTGCGTGGCGTTTGTGACGTCACGTCGGCTTAGCAGGAAAATTAAGCGGAATTGTCACTAGATATATTTTTATATTTTTTAAGTGTTTTATTAAAATATTAATTGGATGTTTTCTTAAAATATTTTAAAAGTATTAGTATTAGTTATTATTAAAAATGGATTTCCGCAAAGTAACGCCTGAATCTATTCATTATAATAGTTATTTGTTAAGCAAGGCTGCAAAATTGTTATTTAGCGCGAGTAGGTTCTTGTAATGAAACCAGAGCGTGCTGAAGGTTCAACGGTATGAGACGCAAAATAATTTGGCTGCCGAGCGCAACACACAATTTTTCACCTCACCCCATCGAGGAAAATGCTAAGTGCAAGAAACATTTTAACTCAAGCTACAGATTTTTACAGTTTTTTTTTCATCATCTACAGATTTTTATTTTTATCCGTGTTAATATTTATTTAAGGAGTACAATTGGTATTATTGAGAGTAAATTTATTTTATTACAAAATTACAAATATACGATAGGAAAAATTTTAAGTCATGTGCGGGATTAAAAAAAGAAAAATACAAAAAAAAATTTCCTATCGTATATTTGTAATGTAATCAGCATAGCAGGCGTTATTGCAATCATAACAATATATAAAAAAAAAAGATTTTTCAAGAATAAAGGTTCGAATTCAAAAACCTTTTTCAAGCGAATAAAAAGCACTTATCCACGCAGATTTTGAATGATAAACAACACCTTTCAGAGCTTGTGGGGTGACAAATAATTTATTTATACAATTGAACTATCCGAATCACAAAATTATAATTTCATTATTATACATTATTATATATTGAGAACTGATTGAAAAACAAATTAGGTATAGTTGCTTATAACGTTTCTAGACAGAAGCATTTTTTCAATTTGGAGTTTTGATAATAAAAAATAATCATTAAAATAATGCCCAATATTTAAGAGATTATATAGGTATTAAATATAATTCAATAGAAATGAAACCCCACTTTTTGAAATTCAATCCCTGCTTCATGGCCTTATCCTACGCTATGCAGGGTCGGCACAACATGAATGAATCGATCGGTCTGTCCTGTGCCTGTCAACTCACTACTAACACTTTTCGCATATATAATATATAAACTGTATAAAGAAATATAATATGTAAGTATATATATCACATGAACGTGTATTATATAGCATAGCGTAGTATATAGCATACAATCTTTGCGGTACAGGCAGTTCTACCGCTATATTCATTCACGCTCTACTGGATGTGTTTTTCGTCCTTATTAACATGCCCCATCAAGCTAGCCTATTACTTGTGCTTCTTCCAAGATTGTCCTCAAGTTATATATCTCAGTGCATTTTCTCCTACAAGAATAATGTTTTGAAGTAGTGATGGCTCAGTGGCATTGGCTATGGACTGCCGCGCAGCAGTTCCATGGTTCGAATCCTACCGCGGGGTTGATCTTCACCGCATGATGGAAGGGCATTTTGTGATTGCCCGCCTGGCTAGCGACCACTCTCAAGTAGACAATCCGTCACCAAGCACCTAACGGTGTGTTCCGGCAGCTGTCCTTGAGAGCCAGTAATTCTAGATTACGCCTGTTAACATCTTCGACCACATCATCACCTACCATCAGGTGAGATTGTGGTCAAAGGCATAGCTATCTAAAATATCATAAAAATGTATAAGGAAAAATACTGAAAAAAAAAACAATATGTAATATTTACCTGTAAGCAATTTGTAGCGGGTTAAGTTCTAGATGCGCATGCGGCGGCATCTTGCGCGAGCGTCGAGTCTGTCTGATACAAAACACTATCATCAACAGCAGCACCAGCGCCGCTATAGCACACGTCGCCTGAAGGAAAAAATAATGTGTTACAGAAACTTTAATTTAAATTCTATCGTGTCGAATTTATCATAGGATTCATGTGCAATTTATGATAATTTATTAATACAGTTCACTGAATATCGTACAGTCATAATCTTTTTTTGTATTCTACCACTTTGAAAGTCGTAGGTAATCATTGGTCTAAAATTTGTCCATGTCAATTAATTTTCTGCAGCGTATCGATTATTTCAAAAAACCATTAAAGCTGAATAATTACTTTTTGTCGCTGTGTCAATTGTTTTTTGTTAAAAAAAACATTATTGCAAGTATCAAAAATTTATTCACAAATATTAGATTCAAGGGCTAATTAACATACGTAAAATGAGTGAAACAATTGTATAAACATGTATACCACTTACGATAGTTTATCAAATATGATAAAGCGCCTTTGTATAAGACTACATAAACGCACATCACACATATACTTCAACGGCCATAAAGTTAACAGTTCAACCCAAACCTCTTGGGGTTACCATAATACCCACGCTGGGCAGGCGATTTGGGAATCGAAGTGTATATTATAGTATATATAGCAGTTTTTCAGAAGGCACTGCTGCCTGTCCCTGATATTTTTCCCTTCGTCGCCTCTCAAGACTCCCACAGAAATATATGATTTGTGCCGGATAGACCTGGGGTCCCTGTGAATAGGCGTGGCCGGTTGCCGAATTTGTTTCATATAGAACAGTGCCGCACTAGGGCTCGCACAATGTCGCCGTTAGTTCGCGCTCGCAACCACTTCAATGCGCTCCTACTCGCCAAAACTGATTTTGACATTATTTTTGATAATTGGAAACTGTTATATCTATTTTTAGGACCTATTGTGAAAATCTTATTGACCAATGGGACAAAAGTAATCGTGCTAACAACTCGGTTGACATTGTAGAAATTCATGATTGATTATTGAAGTTTGACATTTTATAATTTTATTTATATAATCTCATTCGGTAAAATTCTAATTATGAAATGAAATACAGACCTATATTGGCATATTTTATTTACATACTTCTATAAGAAAATTAAAAAGTTAAATTAAGGCATTATTCTCCTAAAAACAATGCTTTAAAACATTTTTTAATTATTAAAGACCATTGTGTCCCGACCAAGAAGATTTCAATTCAATTTAAGTACACATTATCTGTGGTGAGCACGCTGGTTCCGAGCCATAGACCAATAACAGACTTTTTCCATTTTGGCGCTATTTCGTACATACGAATTTGAGTAATATTTTGTTGGATAAAATTTTTATTTAATGTATCTACCTATAGCGATGAGATTAAATAAAGAAGTGTATGCAACTGCATATAATTAGGTATTAAAACACTCGTGTAATCTCATTTTGAAACTCGCCTGAGGATCGTTTCAAAAAACTACATTCATGTTTTAATACCCTCTATTATATGACAGTTGCATAAACTACTATTACCATTTATTTGGATATTTTATAATTTTATTTGACATGTACTATTGTTCATTTTGTTTTCCATTGACTTCTTAATTCACCTTATGACTTCTGTTTTAATTGTACTTATTAGTTTTTTAATGTAATTAATGTGAGATGAATGTAAATGTTTCTAAAATCGTTTTTATCTCAATAAAATAATTTAATGAATTAATAATGGAAGGGTGCGATTCTAGGCCGGCACACCAAGTTGGAAAACAAGCGTATGGCCTGCATGATGGTAAGCGATTATAGCTGCCTATAATATATGTGACACTGGGTGCATCACAAGCTTGTTGGTTTGTGTTTAAATTTTGTTACTATATTGATGTGCAGAAAGTATATGATAGTAGATTTATTCTTGATTGAAAATCAAAGAGCAAGAAGAGAGCAAAGTAACTTAAAAAAATACCGGCCAAGTGCGAGTGGGACTCGCGCACGAAGGATTCCGTACCATTATCTGTAACCTAATCTTGCAAGTTATGGACACTTTTCGCAGTCTCTGATTGAGCTGGGTAGGTCGAAAATCTCTTTTATTGTATGGGAGCCCCCTTAATTATTTATTTTATTTTAATTAACTGTATTTAAAGAGAACATAAAACTAAATATTCTGTGAATAGTTAAAGCGTCTACCTGTAACCGTTATTAGCATCGAGCAAGAAACGGTAAAAAAATCAAGTTTGTTGTATGGGAGCCACCCTTAAATATTTATTTTATTTTATTTTTAGTATTTGTTGTTATAGCAACAACAGAAATACACACTTAATCTGTGAAAATTTCAACTGTCGAGCTATCACCGTTTTTGAGATACAGCCTGGTGACCGACGGACGGACGGACGGGCGGACGGACGGACAGCCAAGTCTCAGTAATAGGGTCCCGTTTTTACCCTTTGGGTACGGAACCCTTAAAACCGTATATCGTTACTACTTATCATTAGTATTTAAAGTACAGAATAAAATATTTCAATGCCTTAAAATCTATGCAATACAGTTTATGTTCACTTATCATTTAGAAAATAATTAATCAAGCAATAATCTGATATAACATATATATCCGGTCTGGGTATTAATGTTACATCATATGGTATTAATTCAGTTTATTGCTACTACTTAAGTTAGTATCTAGAAAATGTGTGTCTTAATCAGATTTTTTTTTAAATTGCTTTAAGAGTTTTTTTAGACTTTGCTGAACTAAACTGTTGTTTCTAAATAAAAATCTATTCAATCACGAATTAACATCAAAATAATTATATTTTGAAATTGTTATGTTCGCAATAACGCGTGCTATGCGGATTACATTACAAAATTACAAATAATAATATATGTAATATATTATATATTATTATTTGTAAATAATAATATATTATTATATGATAATTCATGTAAGAAGTTTGCCTGGATCTATAATAATACCCATAGATCAGAGGTTTATTTATTTTTAGCAAATACGCTAGCCTTTATGTAATGATGTAGTCGAACATGTTGTTCAGAATTACTCAAGGCTCTCAAGGACAGCTGCCGGAACAGACCGTTAGGTATTATTAAGGAACCAGATATCATTATTTCCGAAGCAATGACACTCAAAATAGAAGATTGTTCAATTATCAGTTTCAGTTTTAATAAAATATATGTTTGTAAATACCAATATCATTGTTTAATTCTTCACAATTGAAGTGAAAATCCGAGGGTACAAATTACGCATATAATCCATTTTAGTATGACCTGCATACAGCTCTGGCCTTTAACTCGGACTGTTAAACATCTCGGCTAAAATGACTTGTATTTTTTTTTATGCCTGATAGGTTAGCCTTTGACCACTATCTCACCAGATGGTAAGTGATGATGTGGTCGAAGATGTTGTTCAGGCTAACCTAGAAGTACTGGCTCTCAAGGACAGCTGCCGGAACACACCGTTAGGTGCTTGGCGACAGATTTTCTACATGAGGGTGGTACCTAGCCAGGCGGGCATTCGCAAAATACCCTAACACCATGCTATAACGACTGCCATCCTAAGACAACAGGGACCGACGGCTTAACATGCCCTCCGAAGCACGGCAACGCTCAGTAGTAATGTCACTAGCGGTCACCCATCCAACTCATGACCGCGGGCGACGTTGCTTAAATTTGCTGACCGGTTGAGAACAGCTACGAGCGCTTCAAAAATTATGCACTCGTGGTAAAATCTTCTATTATTTTCGTATGACAGTTTTTTTATTCTTTCATGTAAATGTAGAACTAGATGATAGTGAAGACTTACCTGCAGAGCTATTTCCACAGCACTGGTGGGCTGTGGAGCGACGAGCGTCGCGGCGGGCATCAACACGTTCACGTAGTTACTGAACACGCGCGGCTCGCTCGCTATACCCGCTGTTACAAACAAACGTACAATGTCATCAACTACAACAGAAATAATCAAGTACTACGGTCACGGTTTTGAAGCAGTGATGGCTCAGTGGCATTGGCTATGGACTGCCGCGCAGCAGGTCCATGGTTCGAATCCCGCCCAGAGCTTGAGCTTTCACCGCTTGGTGGAAGGGCATTTTGCGAATGCCCGCCTGGCTAGCGACCACCCTCAAGTAGAAAATCTGTCGCCAAGCACCTAACGGTGTGTTCCGGCAGCAGTCCTTGAGAGCCAGTGAAATTACAGGCACATGAGACTTAATAACTATGTCTCAAGGTGACGGGCGCAGTGCAATTCGTGACTTGTGAAGAAATGCATCTGTTATAGGCAGAGGTTAGTTCGCTTAACATCAGGTGGGCCTCAAGCTTGTTCCGCCACAATGACATAAAGAAAAAACCCTACGAGGTGAAGTTAATAATAACAAATACTTTTAAAATAATTTTAAGAAAACATCAAATTAATATTTTAATAAAACACTTAAAATATATAAAAATATATCTAGTGACAATTCCGGCTAATTTTCTTTTCTGATAATTTCTCGATCGTTCGCTCGTAGTGTCAAGACCTCGTGAGGATGCCTCGTGAAGAAGCAAAACGCGTCGAAAATTCTTTCAGTTTGGCTGCGTGGCGTTTTTGACGTCACTTCGGCTTAACAGGCGGAATTGTCACTAGATATATTTTATATTTTTAAGTGTTTTATTAAAATATTAATTTGATGTTTTCTTAAAATTATTTTAAAAGTATTTGTTATTATTAAATATGGATTTCCGCAAAGTAACGCCTGAATCTATTTATTACGATATACTTACTGATAAGCTCCACAAAAAGCGTGTAATTTGTATTAGAGTCCAGAGGTCCGTCGAAGACGAACTCTTTATCTTCTTTGTTCAGCATAGTTTGATCTGCACCATAGTCCCTGAAAACAACAAATTTATAAACAACTAGCTTTCCGGCCGCGGCTCCGCCCGCGCTTATGCTGGTTATCGCGCAAAACCATTAACCTCTTTTTGCGCTGTTGGATAAAAACTATCCTACGTCCTTTCCCGGGTCACACTATTTCCATACCAAATTTCATCCAAATCGGTCCAATTGTCGTAAAGTTGTAAGCTTATTCGTTGCATACAAAATTACAAATCTTGTCTCTTTATAATATTAGTGCAGATGAAAGCATACGAAGGTGCTGGATTTCTCCATGTGGATCATAATGATAATAATTTGAATTTGATTGAATTTCGTTCATAATGACCGAATTTCGGTGAATTCATGGTGACTGGACTGTTGAATAGTCATATTGTTAGTGATTTGTGTTCTCAATCGTACTAATTTTTATTTTATTGTGAACCGTTGGGCGGTCATCCGCTGCTGTTATGACTTGGATGAGCTACCGCTAGAGGCAGTACGAGCATTTCTATGCTTTAAAGGTCTCGTTAAGCCGTCGGTCCCGGTTGTTGTCTTACGATGGCAGTCGTTATTATACGAATGCCCGCCTGGGCCGCTACTACAATTCAAAGAAGTTTCGTTTTTCGTGTTCGAGCGACATTTTAGGCAACAAAAATTGAATTTTGAGGTACGAAGTTCATTGTTTGATAGTGTATATAGTCGGACCGCATCGTTCATAACAAATCTTGCCCGCTATGGAATCTCCCATACTACTCTGCGAACGCCATCATGCTTCAATCAGTTTTAAGTCTTAATTCAAAGGTCTTAAAGAACATTTTCCCATGGTAAGACTCTAAGAATCCTAGTTATGGAGCTCAGCGAGAGGTGTCGCTACTATTCTAGAAAATACAGGTAAGATATTTAGAATTTACGTTAATGTCTTTGTTCTCCATATGTATTTATATCCTCATTAGTATTTGTGTTCTTTCTGCATATTTAGAACTCGACTGACTACTTATAAGCAAACGAATAAATTATAATTTCATATTTGGAAATATACAAACTACGAATCCGATAACAAAAAAGTTTCAGAATCTACACAGGCAAATGCTTGCAAGTCTATGCTACGAACGAAGTTATCCGCATAAGAACGTTTTGCGGATACCTTACTTTCGGACCCGAAGTTCGATACTTCGTCGAATTAAAAGTATCGGCCCTGGCTACCTACAAGTAGAAAAATCTGTCGTCAAGCACCTAACGTTCTGTTCCGGGAACTGTCCTAGAGACTTTAAGACTTTCAAAGACACTTCCCGGAACACACCGTAGGGTGCGACAGATATTCTACTTCGTAGCTAGCCAAGCGAGCATTTGCGACATGGTCTAAAACCACACTCAAGGAGTTTATCGGCCCTGCACAGTAGGCTATAACCTATAGCCGTCGGGTCATCACTGCTTCATCATTTGACACATCTGAATGTTCCACTCAATTGTACCACGGGTAATAAACGGATATTTACTTGATAGAGTCGTCGAGTGATCTCCTTTCCTTAGGAGCCGGTGGCACTGTCGCTGATGTTGCCGCAAGCTCCTCTTCCTTTTCTATAGGGTCTAGTGTGTCTTCGTCCATAAAGTTATCTGTACAGATAGAACATTTTACGTTAAGATTAAAGATAAGGGAGCGTCCATTTATCACGTGAGACTCGAAGGGCGGGGGAGGGGGTTAAGGGGTTTAGCAAAACTAGCTTAATATCACAACACTAAACTGAAGCGCTCGTACCGAAGTTTACTTAGCTGTTCTTAACCGATCAGCAAAGTTAAGCAACGTCGCCCGCGGTCATGAGTTGGATGGGTGACCGCTAATGACATTACTACTGAGCGCTTCCGTGCTTCGGAGGGCACGTTAAGCCGTCGGTCCCGGTTGTTGTCTTAGGATG
Source organism: Plagodis pulveraria (assembly GCA_963890685.1). Taxonomy (NCBI): domain Eukaryota; kingdom Metazoa; phylum Arthropoda; class Insecta; order Lepidoptera; family Geometridae; genus Plagodis; species Plagodis pulveraria. The sequence goes on from OY982975.1 coordinate 16,791,878, forward strand.
GCAGTCGTTACACCATGGTGGTAGGGCATTTTGCGAATGCCCGCCTGGCTAGCTACTACCCTCAAGTAGAAAATCTGTCGCCAATAACCTAACGGTGTGTTCCGGAGCTGTCCTTGAGAGCCAGCACTTCTAGGTTAGCCAGAACAACATCTTCGACCACATCATCACTTACCATCAGGTGAGATAGTGGTCAAAGGCTAAACTAACAGGCATAAAAAAAGACATACATAAAATCACGCCTCTTTCCGTAGGGGAGACAGAGACCACAGATTTCCACTTGCTACGATCCTTACAAATCTATTTCGCTTCATATAAACTCATCAATCCTTTCATACATAAGCGTCGGTTTAGGGTACTCCTGACTTGACCTTTTTTCAGAACGTCTTCAATCTGATTTCAGAACGTTTGTCGCGAACTACCGCGAAACTTGCAAAGCTTGAGAAGTCTATGGGTTATCTATGGGTGATGTTTTTTGAAGTTTGTTTTCATTTTATTTGCTGAAGCTTATTTTAAATTAAAATAAATTTAATTGGTGACGGTGAACATGAAAATGACGCGAAGCGAGGTTTTCGGATCCCGGTGAGTGTCCTGTAACCTATTGTTAAAGTCAATAGGGAAATTAGGAAACAAGATGAATGTTTGAGAACTTAAAGTACGATTACATGAAATGTAATCTAAAAGAAGCAAGCAAGAAGTGCCAAGCTTGCGGTGGCTTGGGACGGACTATAAGGGGAGTTGAGGAGGTCCGTGGGGGCCCTAGGCCCCATGCTAAAATATAATATGGCACGAATTTTGAATAGTTCTCATAATGATAACGTGTTGTTGTTCTTGTTTCCTGGTTAACCTTTGATACTTGTTAAATTCTTGTCGTCATATGAATATGTCCTTTCAACTGAACCTAGGCTTTCTAGCACAAGTGGCGACAACGTTCGCCTAGGTCTTCCCCTTCCAACACTATATAGGTAGATATTATAAGTAGATGATAATTACCGGTGGTTGTTGTTTGCGTTGTTGTCGTAGTGGTGGTAGTTGAACGCACGACGTCGGGCCACTTCGGCCTCTTCAAGCAGAGGCTGCAATTAGACAACTTGAACTTCTCCTCCGTACTGTCGAAGTAACTTTCGCCATCCCCCATCACCAGCTCAGATTTATTCGGGAATCTGTCGCTGTACAAAATGAGGAACTTTTTAATGAAATGTCAAGGAAGCGTGTTAGCGAAGTTTGCTTAGCTATTCCTAGCCGATCAGCAAAGTTAAGCAACGTCGCGCGCGGTCATGAGTTGGATGCGTGACCGCTAGTGACATTACTACTGAGCGTGCACGTGCTTCGGAGGGCACGTTAAGCTGTCGGTCCCGGTTGTTGTCTTAGGATGGCAGTCGTTATAACATGGTGGTAGGGCATTTTGCAAATGTCCACCTGGGGAAGTCGCGTTTCCCCACACTCCTCATTCTAGAGACAACAACTTTTTCAGTCATTGAATTTTTTATAACGTAATATATTATTATGGGGTGCAGGGCTAGGGTGGCCCCATTGCTCTGTAGGTGTCGTAAGAGGCGACTAAAGGTGAAATACCGGAAGCAGCTCTTTCTGAGGAACTGATATCTTGTGACGGATCAAGCACGAGGCCCACCTGATGCTAAGCGGACTAACCTCTACTTATAACAGATGCATTTCGTCAAGTCACGAATCGCACTGCGCCCGTCACCTTGAGACATTGTTGTTAAATCTCATGTGCCTGTAATTTCACTGGCTCTCAAGGACTGCTGCCGGAACACACTGTTAGGTGCTTGGCGACAGATTTTCTACTTGAGGGTGGCTAGCCAGGCGGGCATTCGCAAATGCCCTTCCACTATGCGGTGAAGCTCAAGCCCGCGGCGGGATTCGAACCGTGGACCTGCTGCGCGGCAGTCCATAGACAATGCCACTGAACCATCACAGCTTCAAATAGAGATATGATATTTTTTCTCATAAAGAGGTTGATAAATATTTTACTTGAGCAGCCACAAAAATATTTCCTTGAGCGACGTATATTGAAGTCTCCACTCCAATAGACTTCTCTAGAATCTTTCGCACCTGTCCGGATTCAAATGAGCACCAATATTATTTTTCATCACACTTGCACGTCAGCAGTATCTAAACATACAGGTTAACTTGGCCGTAATGCCCCATATAAAACCTTTATCATAAAACCCAAGGTCGATAAGTAATTTTTTGTTTTAATTATAGTACAGCACACTTGTCCTACAAGTTCAAGCAAGGAGTTTACACGCAATTGTAAAATTGTCTTAAAATGTTATCTAAACAGGAATTTCATTGCAATCTCACAACATGTTACTTACATTATATGTGCCATGTCAACGACTAGTACTTACCACGCAAAACGCAAATTGTATGGCAATTCGAATTTATAATACTTTACCTGACAAAATCAAAGGAGATGGCTTAAATGAATTTAAAAAAAAGTTGTTCAATTTATTATTGGACAAATGTTATTACTCGATAAAAGACTTTATATACGATACAAAAATTAAATATTAATGTTTTATGGAAACGTGAGAATGATTAACTGACATATTAATAATTATTAACTGTGTACTATAAATGAGAAAATCTTGTAATAATATAATTGTATAAATCGAAATCTAGTAATGACATTGAACTTTAATAATTATTGACATGGAAATTTATTTTGTATTATTTAAAATTTTATTAATGAGTTGATTTGATGTTCGTAAATTTATATAATTGTAAATTAAGCATGTTGAAAATATTTGCACGCCAATTAGGCAGAGTTTTGTTGGAACTGTATTTTTATGCTATTTTAACTTAGCAATTATGTACCCAAGACTTAAGCAAATAAATATTCATTCATTCATTCATTCATTCATACTCAATGATGTACTTTATAATCGATTTCAATAGCTTGTTGTATCAAAACGTCGAAATAGTTATTTTTTTACACTACGACATGGCTGTATACCTACGTAAGTATTTGCCCTTAACGTTTCTGAACGAAACATTTATATAATCTGTGGTGTGGGCAAAGAGCCCATCCTTTTAAACAAAATCACGTATTTCGTAATAATAGTTGCTATAATTCATAATTATTTACTCGCAAATGTGATGAAAACCATTGTATGTTTCACGAGCGGTACGGGAATTACGAACCTCGACTCAGAAATCCCCCAGTCTTCGACTTGGGCCTTCTAGAGCCTCGATCGTAATTCCTTACTTACCGCCCTTAACCCATTGGCATCGGCGATAATGATAACAATAGAATTTCATTCATAACTAGGACATAGTGGTCCAGGACGATGCCAACTTATTAATACCCAATGTGTATTGGTCCGTTGTAATACAAGGTAGTGAAGATGCAATGATGGCCGAGCGGTAATAGCTATGGACTGCCATGCCGCAGTACCCTGGTTCGATCCCCACCGCCGGCTTGAGCTTCACCGCATGGTGGAAGGGCATTTTGCGATTGCCCGCCTGGCTAGCTACCACCCTCAAGTAGAAAGTCCGTCGCCAAGCACCGAAAGGTGTGTTCCGGCAGTAGTCCTTGAGAGCCAGTGAAATTACGGGCACAACGAGACTTAACAACTATGTCTCAATGTGACGGGCGCGGTGCAATTCGTGACTTGTGATGAATTGCAACTGTTATAGGCAGAGGTTAGTCCATTTAACATCAGGTTGGCCTCGAGCTTGTTCCGTCACAATAACATAAAAAAAAAAAAAAATGATTTACTTAGAGAATATGTCAGTGATGTAGGCAAGCAGCTGCGGCGGCTGAGCGTGCGCCCTGTCGTACTCCACGACCGGGATGTCGCCGGGAGACGGCAGGTTCTTCCAGTCGGAGTCCGGCTGCAGGTGTACCATGTATACTCTGAAATGGAATACCCAACATATAACAAACAAAACCACTACTAAATTACAAATTTACGAGGGAAAAAAATTTAGTCATGTGCGGGTTTCGAACCCGCGTCCATACACCCCTATAGCTGGCGTATGCTCTAAACGACTTCTTTTGCATGGTGGTAGGGCATTTTGTGAATGCCCGCCTGGCTAGCTACCACCCTCAAGTAGAAAATCTGTCGCCAAGCACCTAACGGTGTGTTCCGGCAGCTGTCCTTGAGAGCCAGTACTTCTAGGTTAGCTTGAACAACATCTTCGACCACATCATCACTTACCATCAGGTGAGATAGTGATCAAAGACTAACCTATCAAGCATAAAAAAAAAATAAAAAAAATGACTAAGCTAACATGACATTGACTTATAACTAATTTTTTCTTTTGTTCCAACCATCGTATTGGGATGGAGCGACACCTATAGAACTTACGAGTTCTACAATACGATGGTTATACGATAAAAAATCAGCATGGAAATATATATTTAACAAATTATTGGAGTACAAAATTTTATGTCAAGGCGGGAATCAAACCCGCGTCCTCCGATATCGCGTCGGATACCTAAACCTCCTCGGCCACCTGCACTCGGCATTTCTAGCCGAAATTTTGTACTCCAATTGTATTACTTAAGGGTGAACTGGCCGGCCCGTTTTCCATACAAACGTCTTAGGGTGGTCACTTCCTTATTTGAGGATTTAGGTTCAAAACAAAGCATAATACCGATTGATCTCGTCATTATCTAGGCTTGTATGAAGCCGAAATTTTAATAAAATAATTAACTTGAGAATTATGAGCCTCGAAACATTTTCATATAAAGTTTTCGAGGCTCATAACTTACAACTCAATATTTTTTTATATTTTGGTTTTTTAGTTTATTCCGTCACAAAAACATAAAAAAAATCTACTAAAAATGTTTGTTAGGATCAACAGAAATCAAATCTAAGAGGTTGTTAGCATTTTCCTATTACCCTGTATATAAGGAACATTATCCCTAATCTCGGTTTATTCATATTATTCATAACGTTATACACGTATCGTAATATTATGTTACGTGGTAGCCGTATCACGCGAATGTCACGTGTCCGGACGTTACGTATTTAACGGACCGGAAGCAACGTTGCGGCCGCACCGGAAGTGGTTCTGTAACGTCACCTGAACGAGCCCGCTTGAAATGTCAGGCGGGTGGGATTTGTATTACATTTTATTATAATTTATTTTTCAGTCGAATTATTTTGAGTTAAGGTTGAACTGGCCGGTCGCTTCTCCATACAAAAGCCATGGGGTGATCACTCCCTTATTTGAGATTTTAGGTCCAGAATTAAGCATAATACCGATTGATCTCATCATTATCTAGGCTTGTATGATGCCGAAATTTTAAAAAGATAATTTAGTTGAAAGTTATGAGCCTCGAAAATGTTATATGAAAATGTTTCGAAGCTCTTAACTCTCAAGTTAATTATCTTATTAAAATTTCGGCATCATACAAGCCTAGATAATGACGAGATCAATCGGTATTATGCTTTGTTTTGGACCTAAATCCTCAAATAAGGGAGTGATCACCCTACCACGTTTGTATGGTGAACGGGCCGGCCAGTTCACCCTTAAGTCTTGTTCGTTACGGGAGAGCAAAAACTTAGTCGTAAACGACAATTACACAAACTTAAATAAGGATAAATACATAAAAACTAAATAATAAGTATGTGACAGAGATGCAAAACATGTTGCATGTGATTATTATTATCGGGACTCAAAACATATTGTGGATTATAAATAATAATGTATGATTCAGTTATTAAATTTTCCTTATTTGTACTTGCCTGTAGCAACAAATGGGTCCATTTCTCTCTGATAACCTTGGCAGGTACATTTTGAACATGTACCTATCTTTCTCCAATATCTGCAATAAAAAAAAAAATTCATAAGACAATATAATCATCATCCATAACGTCCACCGTTGAACAAAGCCCATGGGAGTGGGGGAAAAGGCTTTTTTTTTAATATTATTATGCTACGCTACTAGGTGGACTGACGACATCGTTAAAGTCGCGGGTAGCAAATGGTTACAAGCGGCTAATAGCCGTTCTTTGTGGCATTCTATGGGGGAGGCATTTGTTCAACAGTGGACGTCTTCCGGCTGATGATGATGATGATGATTATGCTACGCACTACAGACTCTTGGTTCGTACTCTTTTTTGATTGTACACATACATTTTCCAATTTCGCAAATTACATTCTCTCACAAATGGGGGGAAAGGTTGGGATATAATCCCCTAATCCCCTAGCTGGATGAAAAAATCGAGTGTTTCGCTCGGCACCAAAGTTATTTCTAAGCTATTTAAGCTCGAACCTTTGAATCCTTCGGTACCCTCCGAATTCTAGTTTTTGAACGCTTTGCTCCTGATTAAATCGTAGAATCCTTCACTTTCTCAGTTTTCAAGAAAAGTACTGTACTGTATCAGCCGGATAGTCCACTGCTGAACGCCGCCTCCCTCATTAAGGGGGTATTTGCCATAATCCCCACGTTTGGCAGGCGTCTTGGGATCGCAGTGTAAAATAACAGTTTTTTAGAAGGCGCTGCTGCCCGCCATCCAAAATTTTTCCCTAAGTCGCCTCTGATGATAATATAACAACTATTCAAAACTGTTCAAGTCAAGTACTATTGCCACTATTCCCATCACGTGAGCAGGGGGTCGCTGCCCATTCATTATGTTTGGTTGTTGTCTTAGGATGGCAGTTATTATAGCATGGTGGTAGGGCATTTTGCGAATGCCCGCCTGGCTAGCTACCACCCTCAAGTAGAAAATCTATCGCCAATCACCTAACGGTGTGTTCCGGCAGCTGTCCTTGAGAGCCAGTACTTCTTCAGTTAGCCTGAACAACATCTTCGACCACACCATCACTTACCATCAGGTGAGATAGTGGTCAAAGTCTAACCAATCAGGCGTTAAAAAAAAAAACAAAAAAAAAACTTTAGTATCCTTCACGCTTAATCATAGTAGTCTCTGCACATTGATACATTGTGAGGTGTGTTACAAAGAAGGATTCTTACTCTCACACCCACTCTCTTTATCTTAACGGTGTGCCGGCAGCTGTCTTTGAGATCCAGTACTTCTAGGTTAGCCTGAACAACATCTTCGGCCACATCATCACTTACCATCAGGTGAGATAGTGGTCAAAGGCTAACCTAAAAAGCATTAAAAAAAAAAGGCGCAGACAAGTGCTAAACAGCTTTACTTAAACAGATTTTCATAAAAATGTACTTAATTTGTAGCAGTAAGGAAATTATATATTAATCTTGATCACATCATCTAAGGACAAGAAAAGTCCGAAACACGTTTTCTTAAAATTTTCTCCATAGAATAAAATGGCAAAGTTGACTCTAAATTACGCTGGTAACATAAATATTTTAATTATTTACGTATGAATGTCTATGAAAATATATCATACAATAGAAAAACCTTATCAAGAGGGATAAGAAAAGCTACATTTTCAATTTACGTTACTGGTTTAGAGTTATTAAGGTTGAACTGGCCGGTCACTTCTCCATATAAACGTCGTAGGGTGATCACTCCCTTATTTGAGATTTTAGGTTCAGACATATGAGGCCTTTTACATTATGCTCTATCTCATTACGATCTCACTCGCACTTTTAGAGATAATTTCAAATAGCAACAATATGGTTTATATTTTTTTAAATGTGGTCAATCATTATTTCGCTGCATGCAACTATAGATGTTCTCAACATATTTTTACTTTGTTACGTGTTGAGTCCAATTAGAATTAGAGGCCCAAAATTTAAAATAACTAAATTACGCGTTTTGGATCCCCCACTACAGATATCAAAATGAAAATAAGTAGTGAACATCTATAGTTGCATGCAGCGAAATAATGACTGACCATATTTAAAAAAATATAAAACATATTGTTGCTATTTGAAATTATCTTTAAAAGTGCGAGTGAGAGGGCTGCATAATGTAAAAGGCTGAAGTTATAAGCCTCGAAAACTTTATATTAAAATGTTTCGAGGGTCATAATTCTGAAGTTAATTATGTTATTAAAATTTCGGCATCATATAAGCCTAGATAATGACGAGATCAATCGGTATTATGCTTTATTTTGTACCTAAATCCTCAAATAAGGGAGTGATCACCCTACGACGTTTGTAACGGGCCGGCCAGTTCACCCTTAAGCTTTTTGTTTACTTTCTAATTTTACGAACACTGATCGCGATTTCACCATCGCTGCCTCTCTTTCACCCCTACGGAGTCCGATAGTGACAAAATTTCAGCATATGACAGCGTCTTAACACCTCTTACGCCTTCCATCTGATAAATAAGAAGTAATATAACACATTTTGTTACGCAATGGTATCACATTATACTTACTTTTCTCCACCTCGGCCGCAGCGGCTGGTCGGGCGGCGCCGGATCAGTGGTGCAGTGTCGCGTCTCTTCCTCCCCACGTCTACGGGTTCGAGTCATCGCACTCAGTTTTACTGTGTAGTTTGTATGCGGTTGTAGATCGTCGAATCTGACAGAAAAAACAATAGATTAATAACGTAAAACGTGGCTTCGAGACTTCTACAAACTAAAATCACTTACCGTCAGGTGAGATAGTGGTCAAAGGCTAACCTATCAGGCAAAAAAAAACAACTTAAAATTGGTAATATATAAAGGAAATTTATTTTGCTGGAACTTTTAAGGTTCAAATTTCAAAAACCTTTTCCACGCTAGCGGATAAAAAGCACTTTTCCGTGCAGATTTCGAATGATAAACAACAACTTTCCGAGCTTGCGCGAAATACTATTTTCAACACACTCGTTCGTCTCAGGCCTTTAAATGCACCGATTTTAGTATCGCAATATAGTCTATTACGCACTCATGCTTTTTTTTTTACTTTACCGCACTTTTTACAAAAAACAACGGTTCCCCTTCTCACCAAGGAGAGTTGTTTCGTTCGTTTTTCATATAAAAACAAACCAAAGAGTTTTTTTCCTACTGAAGTAGAACTTCAGAAGATTTAATTATAAACCTTCTTAATCAGATTCAGAAAATCTGTCACCAAGCACTTAACGGTGTGTTCCGGCAGCTGTCCTTGAGAGCCAGTAACTAGGTAAAGTCTGCTAATACCTTCGACCACATCATCACTCACCATCAGGTGAGATTGTGGCAAAGACATCATCAATAAAAAAATTAAAAAAAACTATTTTAGGTATAGTTTTGAAGCTATGATCAAAACCAACAAAAAGTTTTAGTGTAACGATTGAAATGCGGAACCCTAAACTGAATGTTTAATACTTATAAATATTTTTGAATCTTAAAACTAGTGTAATCTTAAAAATAGTACATACTTGACATTTCTTGAATTATTAGTTGTGAACTTGGAGAGGGGTCCCCAGGTCGTGTTCTTATATTGTCCGAAACGATCTTTGTACGTCGCGTTACCGGTAAGTTCCATCTGAAAACAATTAAAGTTAATGAACAATATCTCAACTGTCCCCAAACAGACATACAATCATGTATATGTACTGTATCAACCGGATAGTCCACAGCTGAACACAGCCTCCCCAAATATAGGGTTTTTTATTTGTTTTTTGCCTGATAGGTTAGCCTTTGACCAGTATCTCACCTGATGGTAAGTGATGATGTGGTCGAAGATGTTGTTCAGGCTAACCTAGAAGTACGGGCTTTCAAGGACAGCTGCCGGAACATACCGGTAGGTGCTTGGCGACAGATTTTCTAATTGAGGGGGGTAGCTAGCCAGGCGGGCATTTGCCTCCGAAGCACGGAAACGCTCAGTATTAATGTCACTAGCGGTCACCCATCCAACTCATGACCGCGCGCGACGTTGCTTAACTTTGCTGATCGCTTGAGAACAGCTAAGTAAACTTCACTACGAGCGCTTCAAAATTTGTGGTTTGCCACAATCCCCACGCTTGGCAGACGGCTTGGGGATCGCAGTGTGAGATATCAGTTCATCAGAAAGTGCTGCTGCCCACCTTCTAGTGTGTTACCCTTAGTCGCCTCTTACGACACCCACGGGTAGAGATGAGGGGAGTGAGATTCGAGCCCGGCACCCCACGGGCTATATATGTATAAGTGCCCAGTGGCTTCACTATGTTCATAGTAAGAATTTCACCGCAGGCAACGCAAGGTAGGTGATAGGGCATTTTGCGAATGTTTACTTGGTTAGCTACCATAAGCCTAGCTAGATAAAGTAGTATTCTTTTTTTCTTTTTTTTTTTTTTTTTTTAATATTGTTAGGTTGGCAATAACGCCTGCTATGCGGATTACATTACAAAATCACAAATATACGATAGGAAAAATTTTAGTTATGTGCGGGATTCATACCCGCGTCCATCCACCCCTTGAGCCAGGGTATGCTCTAACCAATTGAGCTAACATGACATGTCGTCATAAGTCAAATCTTTCCTATCGTTCTTTAACCATCGTATTGGGATGGAGCGACATCTATAGTACTACTTGAGTTGTACTACAAACAAGACCAATTTTGCAATTGGTTTTAAACTTGTAAATGATGACGCAACCTTATAATTTTATTACCTACTTAGAATGTTACCTAGCAGCAAGCATCCAATGCAGCTGATCTTGAGACTCATTTTAGCCTCTTTGTTATCTTCGATCACATTATCACTTCTCATCACCTATCGTAGGTGATATTGCGGTAATATGTTTGTCATCAGCAATTGTTCAGCAATAAAAATAGTAAACCGAAACTACATTATTACATGTTTTTTATTTATTTATTACATTACAAAAATAATTATAGTGTTTTATTGTAGTTTGTTGTTATAGGCCTATGATGGGATTATATAAACAAAATGTTTAAAAGTCCTTAAATAAAATCAGAATAAAAAACAAAAAAATTAAATGCAATGCTCTAAAAAAGATCTTTATGCTGTTGTTGGCATCAGGCAATCGGACCGCCTGATGGAAAGCGATCACCGTCGCCTATGGCTATCTGTAACACCAGGGGCATAACAAATTCGTCGCAGACCTTTTAAAGACTGTTGCCTCGCCCATTGAAGTACCCCATGTGCGTGAATCGCACAGTATGTGATTTTCACACATGCTTTGAAGCAATGATGGCCGAGCGGTAATAGCTATAGACTACCGAGCCGCAGTACTCTGGTTCGATGCCCCATCGCCGGTTTGAGCTTCGCCGCATGGTGGAAGTGCATTTTGCGATTGCCCGCCTAGCTACCACCCTCAAGTAGAAAATCTTTCGCGAAGCACCTAACAGTATGTTCCGGCAGCAGTCCTTGAGAGCCAGTGAAATTACATGCACATGAGACTTAACAACTATGTCTCAACGTGACGTGCGCAGTGCAATTCGTGACTTGTGATGTAATGCATCTGTTATAGGTAGAGGTTAGTCCGCTTTAAATCAGGTGAGCTTGGAGCTTGTTCCGTCATAATAACATTAAAAAAAACTGTACGATGGAAACTAGTGCGGTGATTTAGTAAAATAACAGATGAATTTGCTCTACAGGTAAACATATTCAAATTATCCTTGTAATTTATTTATAATAATGTCATCTGCTCTAATTGGACGTAGTCACTGAAAAACGTTCCAATCCACAAACATAACATTTTGAGGAAATCGTGCTTAATGTGGATGCATAATGTGTGGTAGTGCATGTGGGTTGGGCTACTAAGTCATGATTTCATATAAAGAACAATAGTAGGGTTATCATGTCTTGTCCGTCAGAAAATATGAATCACGTGATTGTAAGGGTGAACTGCGGCCGGCCCGTTTTCCATACAAACGTCGTAGGGTGATTACTCCCTTATTTGAGGATTTAGGTCCTAAGTAAAGCATAATACCGATTGATATCGTCATTATCTAGGCTTGTATGATGCCGAAATTTTAATAACATCATTAACTTGAGAATTATGAGCCTCGAAACATTTTCATATAAAGTTTTCGAGGCTCATAACTTACAACTTAATTATCTTTTTAAAATTTTGGCATCATACAAGCCTAGATAATGACGATATCCATCGGTGTTATGCTTAAGTCTGGACTTAAAATCTCAAATAAGGGAGTGATCACCCTACGACGTTTGTATGGAGAAGTGACCGGCCAGTTCAACCTTAATATAATTGATTGGTATTCAGAACTAAATCATTACATGATTGTGATTTGGAACGTTTTTCAGGAACTATGGCCAAATATACTCACAGTGTATCCTTTGATTTCAGCATTGGGCCTTGCCGGCTGGTCCCAAACAAGGTCCATGTAGGTCATGCCGCAATGGACTTCAACTTTACTGGGCTTGCTGGGTATACCGTCCAGTGTCGCTGCTTCCATCTCATCTGACCATTTACTGCATCTCTCTCTGCCGTAATCTGAACACGCGCATACCTGGAGCAAAGAGACTCACTATTACCGTACAAAAATCCAACCCTTACTTCCCTCCACTACATAATCTTTGCACTCCAACGTTCAGTATTCTTAGGGTGACAAATCAACATCGAGCTATGCTGCGCTGTGCTGTGTTTCTTAAGCTACGTTTTTTTTAACAATCAACATCAAGCTGTGCTGCGCTTTGCTTATCTAATCAACATCGATCTGAGAGCGAGAGATGGGAGTACGAGAGTGAGATAGACGTCTGAGGGCGATGGAGAGGCACACAGCGTGCTCCATGTTTGAAAAACATAGCACAGTTCGGCACAGCGCGGCTCAGCACGGCGGGTAGCGCGCCTTACTCGAGACTGCTGCGTTTTTAAACAGAGCGCAGCCTGACACAGCGCAGCACATCATGGTTTGTTTGTATCCTCATTAAAATATTAGACGAGCGAGTTGAGCAAACATAGCACAGCGCAGTACAGCGCAGCATAGCTCGATGTTGATTTGTTACCCTTAGATCGAGTATTCATAGTCACGCGTTTTTACGTCATCGTGAAAGTTAACGTTTTCTTTCACACATTTTTCAGAAGCGCCCCTAGGGGTAACGCGGTGGAACTAAAATATGATATGTACGATAGAAACGTAAACTTTTTTGGTTACCGTAAAACATAGGGGGCTTACCATTTGAAGTGAGATTCGCTAAAAATGCTAAAAACGATCACACTCCCAAAAAGTTGTTCCACATGGGTCTTGGCGTTATTTTCGCCATAAACGCTACATCTAATGTCAAAAGTGACAGAAGTGGCAAATTTTAGTGGCATTCTTAGCGTTCTTATCCTAAATGGAACAGGGGATGACAGTTACAAACGATCGAACGATTAACGAATTGAAAATAACGTTCTAAGCGACAAATGGAATATACCCATAGGCAATCTGCAAAGTGTTGCTTTTAGACTTAGGTTTTAATAGTAGCATCTATGCATTTATAAATAACGGACAAGTATTATTAGATACTACTTTAAACTATCACGTAAAGAATAGCTAATAAGCACAAATACACAAATTTTATCACGTAATTAAAAGTAGCTAAAGTCCTCATTAAATGCGCATTAATTTAAGGTGGAATGGATGAGTTTCCATGTGTTTTTGTCAATACAATGGCTGGAAATTCAAAATATTATGTATATTTTGGTTTCCTTCCTAGCCACACTGAGAAAAATCTAAAGTCAAAAGCGCCCTAATGACGGCCAATTTATATGGTATAAGGCAAAAAATCGACCAAACGTAAATACGTACAAAAACGCCTTCCAACTGGAAGGCGTTAAACGAGGTCAATGAAGTGGAATGTTTCTTTTCGTCTTCATTTAAGGTGTATTTTGTGGTCTTTCTTAAATATTGACTTTTCGATGAGGCTGATTAAGTCGTACGTTATAGTAATAATCACCGTATATAAACCGCCGTAAATGTAGGGTATATTTTATGGTCAATACTGCAATTATTATCGTATTAAAAAGTTCAATTCTGAAAATACTTTACGGAAGGTGTTTTTGACGGTTTTGTTTATTATAAAACATGGTACATTTTTATTGATTGGTGAAAATCATCTTAAGACTTGTGAATTCACCTTGCGTAGTTACAATTCAACGGTAAGAGGTCAAATTTGCTTTAAGCTCCAAAATCGTTTTTCTCAGTGCATCGTACTATAAGTACTTGACATACATAAGCGAAATTCGATAAAAAAATAAGTCTCCGGAATTAAATCTTATAACATCTCAGGAAACAATGGTGTCTACGTAACCTCTCCTTACCCCTTTGGGAAGAAATAACTTTTTGAAGCAGTGATGGCTCAGTGGCATTGGCTACTTGCTGCCGCGCAGCAGGTCCATGGTTCGAATCCCGCCGCGGGCTTGAGCTTCACCGCATGGTGGAAGGGCATTATGCGAATGCCCGCCTGGCTGGCGACCACCCTCAAGTAGAAAATCTGTCGCCAAGCACCTAACTGTGTGTTCCGGCAGCAGTCCTTGAGAGCCAGTGAAAATACAGGCACAAGAGACTTAACAATTATGTCACCAGGTGACAGGCGCAGTGCAATTCGTGACTTGTGACGAAATGCATCTGTACAATGCGATTAAAATAAGAATAGGACGGCTCTCGACTAACTTCACTCATATTCACTCTAATAAGTACGATCACCAGAACAAACTTAAAAATAAAGCATATATTTATAGGTAATTTTATATGAGTGACCCGAAATTATAAATTTTAAAAATTCATATTTTTAAGGTTGACAGCACAGGCGCCATTTTGGTTTGATGACCCCTGACGCGGGCGTCAGGGTCTTATTTCTCCGACAGTGTACTACTACTACGCGACACGTGTGTTTATTGATCTTCTCGTTTAACTGACTGTTTAATTTGTTCTTGTTGACTGTTAAATATGTTTTTGGTGATTGTTATATTTGTTTTTGTTACCCGTTACGATGATAACGATGAGTCTGACTCAGTGGGCCAATAGAACATGCGGCATCGAAGAGCTAAGCGATTCAAATTAAGATACCTAAGTACAAAATATTGCTAAAAAATAAAATCAGTTCAAATTATTTATGTGTTTGCTGTACCTACAGTCACCTACAACTTCGTTTACCTACCTATGACTACTTGTTTTTTTACACAACTTCCCACATAAACGTGTGTTAAGTTTATAGGTTTCATGTATGGATGTATATTTGTGAGTTTCTTTATTTCACCATAACTTCTAAACGGCTTAACCGATTTTAATGTACGAGATATCGTTAGATTTATCTTCATAGCTCAAGTGACACTATGTACATAAAAATATAAAAACAAACAGGTAAATTTTAGACGCCATATAGTTAGAAAAACAATGTATTTTTTCTTCCAAAGCCATCGTGTTGGGTATCAAAATGATTGGCTTTAAATAAAGATTCCATAAATATATTAACTGGCAGTTTTAATTTCAATTGATCGATAAAACACATAACGATAATAAATTATTTGCCGTCCATTTTTTATTTTCTTTACTATTTATACATGTTTTATCATTTCTTTTTTGCACACTGTACCAAGTTCTAGTTTTGACGTCACAACATGGCGCTAGGCCGATCCTATTCTTATTTTAATCGCATTGTACTTTGGCAGAGGTTAGTCCGCTTTACATCAGGTGGGTCTCGAGCTTGTTCTGTCACAATGCGTGGTGACGTTTCTTGTTTATTTGTGTAAGTGACCTAATGAGGAAAATGTAACAATTGCAAACAATGCAATGGTAGAGTTTATTATAATGAATAAATAAATACGTCTCGATAACTACTTAGGCAAAGCAAGATAAGAATAGTATAGATTGTACAACGAGTACCTACATAAAACGTGTCCTTTAGGCCAGTCAGTTTAACTGCCCAAGCCAAAGACGAGGGCTGATATTTCAGTCGAGGCTAAAATGTGTTTTATGCACGAGTTATACACTCAGATTTTAACTTTAATTGCGAGGAAATAAAACAAATAATTTAAATGTCTCTTAATGTTTTACATGATATTTGAATAGTGTTATATTTTGAGTGTCATTGTTTTAAATATGGGTATTTAATATAACACCTAGTTTATGTGTAATATGAAAGATCCAGGCAAACTTCCTACATAATATATTAGGTCCTTACATATGAAATTGGCGTTTTGTATGGAGGAACAAAAAGTCGAATATTTTTTAATATAATATATTTAATTAATCAAAGTATGAACCATTATTTTCTATGCACTTTTGCCATCTCATAGGTAGTTCATTGATCCCTTTACTAAAAAAAACCAGTCGGACGGGAATCAATAAAATCTTTGAAGGCGATTTGGACTGCCCCATCGGAGTTGAATTTTTTCCCTTGCAAGAAGTTATCCAAATTTCGAAAAAAATGGTAATCTGTTGGAGCAAGGTCCGGGGAGTACGGAGGATGTCTTAGACTTTCCAATTGAAGCTCTTCTAATTTAGTAGCCGTCTGTAGCGCAGTGTGTGGTCTAGCGTTGTCGTGAAGCAGCAGTGGCGTGGAGCGATTGACCAGCCTAGGTTGTTTAGCCGCTAGCTTTTCCATCATGGTTTGCAATTCCTGACAATAGACATCAGCCGTAATAGTCTGGCCAGATTTGAAAAAACTGTAATGAACAATACCGGCACTAGTCCACCAAACGCTTACAAGTAACTTTTTTGGGGTTAATTTTCGCTTGGGGCAGGATTTGGCTGGCTGGCCAGGATCTAACCATTGCGCTGAGCGCTTCCGATTATCGTAAAGAACCCATTTTTCATCACAGGTAATGATTCGGTTTAAAATACCTTCATTATTGTGCCGGTTTAGTAATGTAACGCAGCAGTCGACGCGCGTTTGCCGGTTTGTTTCAGTCAATTCGTGAGGTACCCACCTTTCAAGCCTTTTAATCTTCCCAATTTGCTTCAAGTGAATTAAAACAGTTTTATCACTAACATCGCAGCCTGCAGCTAACTCGGACGTGGTTTGCGATGGATCCGCTTCCACAATAGCCTTCAACTCTTCATTATCAACTTGAGTCTCAGGCCGTCCACGGGGCTTGTTCTGCAGGTCGAAATTTCCAGAACGAAAACGTTGGAACCAAAAACGAACTGTGTTTTCTTTTGCAACACGACCGCCATACACATCATTCACCCTTCGAGTTGTTTCCGCAGCACTAGTGCCACGGCGGAACTCGTACTCGTAAATAATGCGATATTTAAGGTTTTCCATTTTGTAAAATGAGTGACGCAAACAGAAAAAAACAGAAGAAAAAAAACAAATGAATGACGATCATCGAAGCACAAATACATGATTCTATAGCTGTACAAATTTGAATTTGGAATTCCTTACCAAAGAGGAGAAATTCGTGATTAAAGTGGCCAGTACGAAAAACGCCAATTTCATATGTAAGGACCTAATATATATCAAACTGGACCTCTTTGAAAATTATTCATGAAAAAAATGTTTACAATATGGCT
The DNA here is from genome assembly GCA_963890685.1 of Plagodis pulveraria. Classification (NCBI taxonomy): domain Eukaryota; kingdom Metazoa; phylum Arthropoda; class Insecta; order Lepidoptera; family Geometridae; genus Plagodis; species Plagodis pulveraria. The sequence continues at coordinate 16,809,161 of OY982975.1, forward strand.
ATTACTGTTTATAACAAATTACCGGAAAACTTGAAAACTTTGGCCGGAAAAAGCTTCAAAACTAAATAAACTGCACCATTGGTTATTGGACAATTATTTTTATAGCATGACAGAATATTTTAATGTATAATGTTTTATTAAGTAAAAAAAAAAAGGAATAAATACTAACATTTGTACGCCTCCTTGCAGGTTGAATGCATTGCTATATATTTTCCTAACATCAGAAATTGTAATGATTGTGTATTCTGACAAATAAATGATTGATTGATTGATTTAAAAAAAACATACAACATAATTTACGCATTATTAGGATAACTCAAATACTATTCGTCAGATCTCACTCAAATTTAAATGGGACCACATGTCAAGCATATAGAATATTAAAAAACATCAAAATCTATACATCTTGTAATGAGTTATGAGGAATCACACACAAAAAAATAAAGTCAAAATATTCCTCCTTTTTTGAAGTCGGTCAAAACTTATAAAAAAAACTTTTTTTTTTTATGCCTTATAGGTTAGCCTTTGACCACTATCTCACCTGATGGTAAGTGATGATATGGTCGAAGATGTTGTTCAGGCTAACCTAGAAGTACTGGCTCTCAAGGACAGCTGCCGGAACACACCGTTAGGTGCTTGGCGACTGATTTTCTACTTGAGGGTGGTAGCTAGCCAGGCGGGCATTCGCAAAATGCCCTACCACCATGCTGTAAAGACTGCCATCCTAAGACAACAACCGGGACCGACGGCTTAACGTGCTCTCCGAAGCACGTGCACGCTCAGTAGTAATGTCACTAGCGGACACCCATCCAACTCATGACCGCGGGCGACGTTGCTTAACTTTGCTGATCGGTTGAGAACAGCTAAGTAAACTTCGCTACGAGCGCTTCAAACTGTTTCTTAAAAACAGGCTTTTATGCACTACAGCTTAAAACTCGTTTAATTCCGCTTACACAACAACTTTACAACCACAAGAAGTGAAAAGGATATTGTCACTTCTAATGATTATAAAGTTTTTGTATATATTATTTATATTTGTTTTCGTTGGACATAGCAATGTCACTGATAATCCGCGTGTACATGTTCTTCAACAGCGAAAACTGTTGCTTACTGCAGCGTTGTGTGAAGCATGATTGAAATTGAGAGTGAAGTACCAAAATCAGAGAAGCTGCGGCGTTTCGGTATGAGTCTAGACCAAAAAATATTACTTGAGTATTTAGGGAGTACTTATTTAGCCCGTGGGGCGCCGGGCTAGAATGTCACCCCCCGGTTCTACCCGTGGGTGTCGTAAGAGGCGACTATGGGTAACACAAAGGTGGGCGGCAGCTCTTTTTGAAGAACTGCATCGTGCATGGTGGTAGGGCATTTTGCGAATGCCCGCCTGGCTAGCTACCACCCTCAAGTAGAAAATCTGTCGCCAAGCACCTAACGGTGTGTTCCGGCAGCTGTCCTTGAGAGCCAGTACTTCTAGGTTAGTCTGAACAACATCTTCGACCACATCATCACTTACCATCAGGTGAGATAGTGGTCAAAGGTTAACCTATCAGGCATAAAAAAAAAAAAAAAATATATCACACTCTGCGATCCCCAAGACGCCTGTCAAGCGTGGGGATAATGGCAAACCTCTCCTTCTTCATTATCGGGGGGGTGTGTTCAGCAGTGGACGATCTGGCTGATACAGTACAGTATTTAGGGTTCTCGAAGCTTTTTCCTAGTAATAAATTAACCCATAATTTGGTTAATTTATACTATAACTTTTCGAGATGAATAGCTAAAAACGTTCAACAAAAGTGATTTAACTAACTTAACCTCGGGGTTCCGATTATAGCGTAAAATATTATTCACATCGGTCTGAAGCGTTCATGTGATTATTTATTATATTATTAATTTCAATATAAAGCTAATACGAATAAGGAAAACATTGAATGCCCCTAATCGTTTTTTTCCTGTGAATAAATCCAGTTTGATTCGGTTTATAAGTACCATAACATTAACCGACGAGCGTGAATAATGAATAAGAATAAGAGTAGTTCAAGCAAGAAAGTAAAAAAAAAATACCAAAATATGGAACCGACTTCAACACTCAAATGTGTGAAATAACTTGTTGAAGTCTGTACCATGATGGTTCAAAAGCACCTACTATAACAATATTGTGAGCATGGCACCGACTTCGACATGTTATTTCACACATTTGAGTGTTAAAGTCGATTCCACTTTTTGGTAAAAAAAAACACCTTTTTTGTGATCCTTGCTACTAAAAGGATCAATTGTCATTCACTGTCAATGACTATATCATCAGGGTAGGAAAACACTTTTCAGTTATTGGAGAGTAACTCAAAAACGGCGTGATCGATTTTGATGAAATTTAAATGGGACCACACGGCAAGAATCAGCTTTCAAATAAAAAAAGAAATATCATATCGGTTCACCCAGTCATAAGTTCTGAAGTTTTTTTTTTTTTTATTTCTGATAGGTTAGCCTTTGACCACTATCTCACCTGATGGTAAGTGATGATGTGGTCGAAGATGTTGTTCAGGCTAACCTAGAAGTACTGGCTTTCAAGGACGGCTGCCGGAACACACCATTAGGTGCTTGGCGACAGATTTTCTACTTGAGGGTGGTAGCTAGCCAGGCGGGCATTCGCAAAATGCCCTACCACCATGCAGAAGTAACAATTATAAACAAAAATACCAACGTATTGAGTACCTCATCCTTTTTTGAAGTCGGTAAAAAGTAAGTCCTGACCGAAATTAGAAAAGAAACATTGAAAACGGAACAACTTCTAACACTGAAATATAAAATAACATGTTATAGTACCACCAAGTTAACTGTGCAGTTTTCGAGGGCGCTACTGGTCAAGGAAATCAACTACAAACTGTTACAATTTGAAGGAATGTTGTAGTTCTTTTTTCTGCCGCCTGAACAGATAAGTTGGCGGGTCTGTACTAGGCTGATTCAAACAATGTTGAGTTCAAATTTTCCTGTTCGACATTCACAAGTTATTTCATACAAAAGCTTGTATTTTTATATTTTTTTCTTATACCTGATATGTTAGCCTTAGACCACTATCTCACCTGATGGTAAGTGATGATGTGGTCGAAGATGTTGTTAACTATTCCTTGACATTCATATAATTTAATTGTATTCGATACGTTGATAAACATTTTATTTTATTTTTCTGTTTGCAACTTTTGAAGCTGTCGCAGCAAAGTTTGCTTAACTGTTCTTAACCGATCAGCAAAGTTAAGCAACGTCCGCGGTCTTGAGTTGGATGGGTGACCGCTAGTGACATTACGACTGAGCGCTTCCGTGATTCGGATGGCACGTTAAGGTTGAACTGGCCGTACAGTTCTCCATATACAAACGCCGTAGGGTGATCACTCCCTTATTAGAGATTTTAGGTATAGAAATAAGCATAATAGCGATTGAACTCGTCAATATCTATGTTTTATCGTAACGAAATTTTAAAAAGATAATTAACTTGAAAGTTATGAGCCTTGAACATTTTATATGAAAATGTTTCGAGGCTCATAACTCTCAACTTAATTATCTATTAAAAAATTCGTTACGATACAAACCTAGATAATGACGAGTTCAATCGATATCATGCTTTGTTTTGGACCTAAATTCTCAAATAAGGGAGTAATCACCCTACGACGTTTGTATGGAGAACTGACCGGCCAGTTCACCCTTAAGCCGTCGGTCCCGGTTGTCGTCTTACGATGGCACTCGTTATAGCATGATGGTAGGGCATTTTGCGAATGCCCGCCTGGCTAGCTACCACCCTCAAGTAGAAAATCTGTCGCTAAGCACCTAACGGTGTATTCTGGCAGCTGTCCTTAAGAGGCAGTAATTCTAGGTTAGCCTGAACAACATCTTCGACCAAATCATCATTTACCATCGGGTGAGATAGTGGACAAAGGCTAAGCTATCAAGCATAAAAAAGCATTGTACCCTGTTCCGTGCAAATTAAAAAAATTCATTTAATTTAATTATAACTAAAAGAACATTTTTAACCACGAACGCGATTCGACCCCGTGTCCATCCATCCCTATAGCGGGGACATGCCCTGCCAATTAAGCTATCGTGGTAGCGTTAATGCAAAAATTACATTGTATAAATTATCGGGTTACCTCATCGTAAACATGTTTAAAGTTCATTGAAAAAAATAGGATTGTTTGTAGTTCAATTCAGTTAGGGTGCAAATATCGCTGCAAGGACATTTGAGCTATGACTAACTCGCCACGATAGCTCAAGTGTCGATAGGGACAGATGGAGGCGGATTCGAATCCCACACGTGGTTCGTACTTTTCCTTTCGTTGTAATTTCTAAGTTTATTAGCTTAGCAGGCGTTAATGGGGAAATCCGTGGCCGAAAATCTGTCCCCAAGCTCCAAACGATGTGTTCCGGCAGCTGTACTTGAGAGCCAGTAATTCTAGGTTAGCCTGAACAACAACTGCATTATCACACAATCAGGTGAGATAGTGGTCAAAGGTTAGCCCTATCAGCTATAAATAATTATAAAAATAAATAAATACAATGTCAACTTATTACATATTTACTAGCAGGCGTATTTCGAAGCAATAATAGCAGAATCCTCGCCTGGCTAGCAACCACACTCAAGTAGAAAATCTGTCGCCAACCCGCAGCACTCCTTGAGAGCCAATAAGTTTAATATTGTTATGTTTGCAATAACGCCTGCTATGCGGATTACATTACAAAATTACAACTATACGATAGTAAACAAAATTCAAAATTTCCCGCACATGACTTAATTTTTTTTATCGTATATTTGTAATTTTGTAAGCCAATAAGTTATTATGAAATTTACTCCACATGATGTATAACAACTGTAGTTCTCAGGGAGTAGTGCAGTTAGTCATTCGCGCCGAAAATGCATCTGTTATAGGCAAAGGTTATCGCTTAACATCCGGTGGGTCTCATACGTGATCCGTTAAAATACAATAAAAAAAAATTACTTACTAAAAAATAGAACTGACTTCTTCACTCAAATGTGTGAAATAACTAGTTGAAGTCGGTACCATGATGGTTCAATACTACCCATTAACACAATATTGTGCGCATGGTAGCGATTTCGACAAGTTATTTCATACATTTGAGTATTAAAGTTGTTCCATATTTAGGTAAAAAAAAACTCACATTTTATTGACTTGCTACTTATGGGATCGTTGTCATTCACTGTCAATGACTATATCATCAAGATAGGAAAATACTTTTTAGTTATTGGAGTGTAACTCAAAAAACAGCTTGTACGGCTTTGATGAAATTTTAATGGGACCATACGGCAAGCATTAAAATTTTCACCCTGTCAAAAGTGCTGTGGTAACAAACATAAAAAAGAAGAATCGAGTACCTCCAACCTTTGTAAAAAAATGCTCCGATTAAGGAGAGCCTTACCTGAAATACATAGGTGCTGTGCGGTTCTAGATTGTCAAACATATATGGCAAATTTGTATCGCCCGAATGATAGGCACGCCTTGACACATTCTCATCCTTCTTCTTAGCCTCCAATAGATAGTAATGTATATACGGTTGTAACTTCTTATCAGGCGGCGTCCAGCCTATCGTAACAGACGTGGCAGAAAATCCATTGATTGATATGTTTGGCACAAAAATTGGATCCTCGGCTAAAGTTTCCACAGTCATAATCTCCGATTTGCTAACATTTCCATATGTGGTGCGAACTTCCAGCTGCACTTGATACTTCGTAGCCTTCTCTAGTCCTTTAATGACAAACGAGGTGTTCTTAATACCAATTTTATCCTCTCTATATTGTGTTAGGCCTCTATTGTCGTCGCCAACCTTTCCCAGAAAAACATAGTAATCAGTAATATCAGAGTTGTAGGTTAACACTGTCCAGGAAAGGTATATCTCCGTAGTGCTTATTGGCGTAGCATTTGCTGATATAAATTTAGGGCTGTCGTAGACGAATACATCTATATATCCGCGTTTCTTTGACAAAGACACTGGATCGTCAATTTCGCACACATATGTGCCATTCTCGTCGGGGTTGTGTATACGACGCGTGTAAGTGCTTTTGATCTGTCTTGCGTTGATTTGTTTAGGTTTGTTGTCATCGTGAAACAACTCATCCCCTTTCTTGTACCATTTCACACCTGTGTAGTTGTACACTGTAAAAAATATATGCAAATGTATTAACTCTACTTTTATTTTAATTAGGAAGTAAGGTATATTATTTTAGCGATGATGGCCGAGCGGTAATAGCTATGGACTGCCGTACCGCAGGTCCCTGGTTCGATCCCCACCGCCAGCTCGAGCTTCATCGCATGGCGGAAGGGCACTTTGCGAATGCTCGCCTGGCTAGCTACCGGGTGGTAGCTAGCCAGCGCTCGTAAGGCTTAGCAGTTCTTAACCGATCGACAAAGTTAAGCAACGTCCGCCGCGGTCATGAGTTGGATGGATGATCGCTAGTGACAATACTACTGAGCGTGCACGTGCTTCGGAGGGCAGGCGTCTTGGAGATGGCAGTTCACCAGGAGACGCTGCTGCTTGATATTTGTTCTTCAGTCGCCTCTTACGACTCTCACAGAAAGATATGGCGATATGCGAACACGGCACCCCGCGGGTGCCATCTAAAAACTACAAGGTAAGTATGTCATGTTAGCTCAATCGGTTAGAGCATACCCCGGCTCAAGGGGTGGATGGACTCGGGTTCGAATCCCGCACATGACTTAAAAAAAAAACCCTATTGTATATTTGTGATTTTGTAATGTAATCCGGATAGCAGGCGTTATTGCTAACCTAACAATATTAAAAAGGTAAGTTTAGATGCCAAGATGCTGATCATTTTTGGAGCAGAGGTGGTCCAGTAGATCTTGCTAATGGTGTGCCGCGCAAATGATCCATGGTCCGAATTCCACCGCCGACTTGAGCTACACCACACGATGGTAGTACATTTTACGACTGATCGTAAGCAGAAAATCTGTCTCCAAGCACCATAAGTTGTTTAGCATCCTCAACCACATTAAAACATGCCAACATGTGAGTTAGTGTTTAAAGCTAAAAAATACCAACCTTCAAAAATGCATTCAATGGTGACATTAGCATTTTCTGTCACATTACTCCGTATTGGACCTTCCGTGCGATTGACAAGCTTGGCTACAAAGCTAAGATCCAGTTCCTCTACTTTGGAGGCCTCATGACCACCCCAACTGGCGACACAGGTGTAGTCCCCAGCATCAGAGGAATTGGCGTTGCTAATAATAATGGTAGATATGTTTGTTTTCTTCTTTTCGATAAGATTCTGTGATTGTTCCTCGCCTTCTCTCGATGTTATGTTTATTCTGGCAAAAGGATATTCAGGAGTTTAGGGCATTTTCGACCGAAATACGTCAATACTTCGGCAGGTCGTGATAACTGACGAACTAGGTTGATAGGATAGGAAGCAATGATGGCTCAGTGGCATTAACTATGGACTGCCGTGCAGCAAGTTCATGGTTCGAATCCCGCCGCGGGCTTGGGCTTCACAGCATGATGGCAAGTGCATTTTGGGAATGCCCGCCTGGCTAGCGACCACCCTCAAGTAGAAAATCTATCGCCAAGCACCTAACGATGAGTTCCGCCAGCAGTCCTTGAGAGCCAGTAAAATTACAGGCACTTAAGACTTAACAACTATGTCTCAAGGTGACGGACGCAGTGCAATTCGTCGTTGACGAAATGCATCTGTTATAGGCAGAGGTTAGTCCGCTTAACATCAGGTGGGCCTCGGGCTTGTTCCATCACAAAAACATAAAAAAAAGTCGTGATAACTGACGAGCTAAGTTGATAGGTTGTAGCAATTATGAAACTTATTTGAATTTGGTAATATAGCCTTGTTCAAACAGCTATATATTGTAGGATAATGTAACCAATGAAATGAAAGACAGAGGCATTGATGCCCTTAGGCCGTTCTTTTAAATGTATTATCATCATTTTACTGTTTTGAAGCGCTCGTAGCGAAGTTTACTTAGCTGTTCTCAACCGATCAGCAAAGTTAAGCAACGTCGCGCGCGGTCATGAGTTGCATGCGTGACCGCTAGTGAAATTACTACTGAGCGTTTCCATGCTTCGAAGGGCACGTTAAGCCGTCGGTCCCGGTTGTTGTCTTAGGATGGCAGTCGTTATAGCATGGTGGTAGGGCATTTCGGGAATGCCCGCCTGACTAGCTACCACCCTCAAGTAGAAAATCTGTCGCCAAGCACCTAACGGTGTGTTCCGGTAGCTGTCCTAGAGAGCCAGTAATTCTAGGTTAGCCTGAACAACATCTTCGACCACATCATCACTTACCATCAGGTGAGATAGTGGTCAAAGGCACATATACAAGGAATTTAAAAAAATGTTTGAGGCTGGGTTTTAGTTTAAGACGAAGTGCTCTTTGAAAAATGTCAGACTGAGGGCGTAGGACGGAGAGACTTCGTTTTGCATGCGAGTGAGCGAAACAGAACCACGCCATTATATAAATAGGGCTGAGCGCATTTGTTTAAATAAAATCTTAAAATAAAATGCACCTTTTAAAAACGGTAATAATGTTTCAGGTACTTCAATCACATGGTTGCTACAAAATAATTAGAAAAAATATGTGTATTGATACAATTTACTACAAAGACAAAGCTTGATAAAGCAAAATTTTAGGGCTGTATTCATATCTGTAAGGCGTTCACCCTTCTAAAAACATGTTCAAATGTTGCTTCACTTTATCGTAAGTAGAATGTACTATACAGAATGTGGCTTTACCGCTCAAGAAAAATAAAAGAATATAGTCGTATCAGCGTGTGCGGAAACCAAGTTGATAGAATAGCATACCAGGGGCCCAACTCACACCTTTTAAAAACTATAATGGAAAACGATCATCATTATTTCAAGTTTAAAATATTGATAAAAAGATTCGTACCGTGACCGTCACGAAACAATAATGTCCATATAGCGCTATCTCTATCGTATAAATGACTAGATTCAATGCAAGCAGCCCGCTCTCACGTTGAAGTTCTAATGTAAGTTTATTATAGTGATCTGTGGAATGTGTTTGCGAAGTGCGAATTAAATTTGTAAGTTTAAGGTTAAAATAAGACTGAATTAAGAGGTAGGAGTTGGCCCCCAGTCGGCGAACTATGGTTTGCATCTCAGTCGAGTAGCTTATGGATAGCTACGTAGGAGAAGAGCCTTAGGTGGTGGTCTTGCGACATCCAATTGGAAGTACTTTAATGTTATTTTATAAGCCGGGACTGTAGGGCAGTAAAATGTGTAACTATATAAGACCAAATTAAGAGTTGGCACTTTGTACTCAGAATAAAGATGAAGTACGTTCAATTATAAGTGTTATATGTTATTGTGAAGTATTCGCCACACCACACACAAAATTTTTGATTTCAAGCAATTCCGCAGCCTTAGACCTGTAGGCGCAGGTTCCCTTCTGTATCTGTATCAGGATCGTCCACTGCTGAACACAGCCTCCCCTATTAAGGGGGTATTTGCCATAATCCCTACGCTTGGCAGGCGGCTTGGGGATCGCAGTGTAAGATGAAAGTTCTTTAGAAGGTGCTGCTGCCCACCTTCCAGTATTTTTCCCTTAGTCGCCTCTTACGACACCCACGGGATGATATGGGGAGGTGCAATTCTAACCCGGCACCCCACGGGTGGTTTCCCTTCATGCTTGTTTATTTATCTGATATGTAAAATTTTATTATATATATCCTGTACAACTTACCGCTCATCATCGTCCATCGTCAAAGGCTCCCCTTGAAATAGCCATGTGATATTAGCCTCCTTCGGGGATGCTATACAAGTAATATTGGCTATGCCCCCCTTCCCCCTTACCGCGGTTAACTCGTTTATTTTTACAGTATCTTGAGCTGCAACAATCAAAAATAAAAATGTATTAAGCATAATATAAAAAAATATATTGCATGCCGCCTGGGTATTGTACAAAAGCTCCACTGTTTAGAAACCACGCTCAAGTAGCCTTTCGCCAAGCAATTACAATATTACGATATTTTTTTTATTTTTTTTATGCCTGGTAGGTTATCCTTTGACCACTATCTCACCTGATGGTAAGTGATGATGTGGTTGAAGATGTTGTTCAGGCTAACCTAGAAGTACTGGCTCTCAAGGACAGCTGCCGGTACACACCGTTAGGTGCTTGGCGACAGATTTTCTACTTGAGGGTGGTAGCTAGCCAGGCGGGCATTCGCAAAATGCCCTACCACCATGCTATAACGACTGCCATCCTAAGACAACAACCGGGACCGACGGCTTAACGTGCCCTCCGAAGCACGTGCACGCTCAGTAGTAATGTCACTAGCGGTCACCCATCCAACTCATGACCGCGCGCGACGTTGCTTAACTTTGCTGATCGGTTGAGAACAGCAAAGTAAACTTTGCTACGAGCGCTTCAATTATATAACCCGGAAGCTGTCCTTGAGAGCTGATTCCAATCTCGGTTTAACAAATTTAACAACAAAGTCAGATGGTCAAATACTACTCAGACCTCTGGTGTCGCGGATATTCGTGGGCGACGGTGATCACTTACCACCAGGTGAGCCGCCTGCTAGTTTGCCCAGCTATGGCATAAAAAAAGTACTAGCCTATCAGCAAAATTCGTATTTATAGGGTTTCGTACCTTAAAAGGACAAAACGGAACCCTTATAGGATCACTTTGTGATCTGATTTTCGAGCCATATATAAAATGGGTCCTAGGGAATCTCTGAGGGATCTTTTTAAAGAAATTGATATTTTAACTTTACCAAGTCTGTATATATTTGAAAATATTATGTTTGTTCGTAAAAATTTGAGTAAATTTAAATTAACCAGTGACAATCACGATGACAATACAAGGAATAAAGATAAAATAGCGGTGACAGGTTTTAGATTAGCAAAGACAAATAAAAGGTCCTTCTTAGGTAATTGTTTACGGTTTTATAATAAAGTCCCCAAACATATTACAACGCTCACAGAAGGGAAATTCAAGTTGCATGTGAAAAACATATTGATTAATAAATCCTGAGTTTCTGATTACTTAAACGACAAAAATGCCTGGACAATTCCGCCTCTGCCAAGCTATTGCCTGTCACCTATATAATTTAAACAAATATTGTAATAACTCTATTATATAGTAGGTATGTAACACATTGTTATAAAAGATGTTAAAAGAATGGCCCCGAGTTTCTTGCCCGTTCTTCTCGCAGTGGCTCTATACAATTTATTTGCTGAACGTGGCAGCACAATGTAGCATATTTCAATACTAAAATTTGTAATTGACCTTCATAAGAGCGTCGTAGACGCCTAAATTGAATAAATGATTTTGACTTTAACTTTGATCTGTCTGTCAAGACCCTTTTTCTCAGGAACGCGTGGAGGTATCAAGCTGAAATTCATATCAAATACTGTCCCTTGCAACTATGTAAAAATCAAACTTCTAAGTCAACGCATTCAAAAGATACAGCCGTTTATGCCGCAAATTACTTCTCGTGATCTCAGAATCTTGAAATTTGGTACAAAGCAACACAGATAAAAGAGACATTGCGAAAATCATAAATTTTTAGTTACATCATATTAATAATAATAACTTTATAACCCAAAAATACATATTTTTACACTAGGAGTAAAAATATGAAAAGTATATTTAATTATAATAAAAATTTTACAAAAAAATAAAATAAAAATTAACAAAACTTTTACTTATAATACCTACAGGTTTGTACGGAACGCTCGGTGCGTAAGTCCGACTCGCGCTTGGGCGGTTTTTATTACATATTTGTTGTTATACGTTAGATATTGGACTATAATTATACCAAGTTTAATGCTGGTATGTGACCCTTTTTACAATTGAACGAAAACAAAAAATATTGCAGGTGAAAAAAAAAACTTGCGCCCTATTTTCCATAATTTTCGTATGTTGTTTGTATCGCATTTGTGCAATATATTTTTTTTTCCTCGCAAGGGTGTTGAAAAAGTGCGTATGAAACTGGTGAGCAACTTGCTCATTATACACTCGGCTGATTTACGCCCTCGCCTACGGCTTGGGCTGTAACACACAGCCTCGTGTATAATGAGCAACTTAGCGCACTTGTATTATTATTGTATATTCTATTATATTATATATTACTATTATATTCACCTTAGTCGCCTCTTACGACAACCACGGGAAGAAATAGGGGTGACATTGTAACCCGGCATTCTATGGGTTCTGGGCCACAAAAATACCGGAAGGTAGGAAGCAGCGCCTTCTAAAGAACTGACAACTTCTATATTGTCCAAATGAATTGTGAATTAGAAAAACTTAAAGCTATATAAGCTCGAATGCCAACTTTATAAAACAGGTTTAAGAGTTAATGAAAACACAAAAAAGATTTAATACATTTATTTATCAGCAGACAAATTTTAGATTCACCATGCGCATGCTACCTTATTGCAGGGGAAGAAGCCACAGTATACTTGAGAGTGGAAACTTAGACCTCAGTAGATAAGAGTTGGCTTACCATGCCAAATTTAAGGTAAAATAATACAAGATCTGTGAAATTAAAAACAAAAATGATAAAAAAATCGAGATAGCACATAATTACCTCGATTTGTTTTTACAAATTGAGGGTTTTACAAATTGTTTGCATTTACATCCAAAATGTACGATTTTCATGTAAACAAATCATTTGGTCATACACAAATATTTCAGCTATGTCAAGTATATTCTGACAATTGGATAAAATAATCTAAAACAATTTTGGAAATTTGTAAAAAGCAAGAAGGGCTCTAACTCTATACCCTTCACCATGAAATATGGCGAGCTAGTGTCGTCTGACCGGCGAGAAATATGTGAACTTTTTTCTAATTATTTTAGCTCAGTCTTTGAACCATCTATTTCTTCATCCAGTACTCTCTTTAGAACCGCATGTCATTCAGCAAATGCCCTAAGTGTTATGGTTATCACAAAACAGGATATTCTTCGTAAAATCAATAAGATAGATCCTAACAAAGGAGCTGGTCCAGACGGGATACCTCCATTAGTGATCAAAAAGTGAGGTAAGGAATTAAGTATACCTCTTCTTATTTTGTTCAACAAGTCTATTCAATCCGGTGTTTTCCCATCATTGTGGAAAACAGCTCATATAGTTCCCATATTCAAGTCTGGTGACAAATCGTGTTCCGATAACTATCGCCCTATTAGTATATTATCGTGTCTGGGAAAACTGTTTGAGTCACTTGTGTATGATGTGCTATATCACCATATTTACCCATTGTTATCCCCAAGGCAGCATGGTTTTGTCCGTAATCGTTCCACTACTTCTAATTTACTGGAGTATAAACATTACATATGCAGTGCCTTTGCCAAAACAACGCAAGTAGATTCTGTGTATACTGACTTTTCTAAAGCGTTTGACAATGTGAACCACTTCATTTTGATCGAAAAGTTGGCATCGCACTTTGGGATTCACGGTAATTTGTTGCGATGGATATGATTCATCATACCTTAAAAAACGCTGTCAGTTGGTTGCAGTTAAGGGCTTCTTGTATTCGCCTGCTGAAATATCCCCAAGGATCTCATCTTGGACCATTGCTTTTTAATGTCTTCATCAATGACCTCATTGACAATTTCAACTGTCTTTGTTTACTATATGCTGACGACCTCAAACTTTTCTCTAAAGTTTGTAGTATCAAGGATTCAGAAGTTCTTCAGTCTGATTTAGACATCCTCGATAAATGGTGTCAGGATAATAAAATGTTTTTAAACGTAAACAAATGCCTTGTAATAACATTTACGGCAAAAACCAATAAAATAACTTATGACTATAAACTCCAAAATCATTATCTAGAAAGAAAGGCTGTGGTTAGGGACCTTGGGGTCATACTTGACGAGAATTTTACCTTTAGGGACCACTACTTTACTTACTATGATCATATCATAAACAGAAGTACTCAACGATTAGGTTTCATTAGTCGTATTACAAAAACATTTAAAAATCCATTTAGTTTGTTGACTCTTTACTTTGCATTGGTCCGTAGTGTCCTAGAATATAACTGTGTAATCTGGTCTCCGCATTATGACGTACATGTAAAACGTATTGAACGCGTCCAGAGAAAGTTTTTAAACATGTTGTGCTACAGGCAGGGTCTAAATCGTAAACTGCGATCATATCTTGAAAAATTAAGTACATTTAAATTACAAACCCTTCAAAATCGACGCGTGTATACAGACTTTATCTGTTTATTCAAGATTATACATTCTTACTGATTCTCCATCACTTCTTTCAAGCATTGATATTAATATCAAACCGCGAGCCCGGGATAGTCACTCTAATATATTTCCTCTGCAGGTGTACAAGAATAATACATCTTTTTGCAATCCAATAGTTCGTATGTGTCGCCAATACAATGAAATCTTAAAAGAACACCATAGCTCACTTGATATTTTTGACCAAAACCTTTACATTTTCAAAAGGGATGTGGGCAAAGTTGTTTTTAGTGTATAAATTGATCATAAACTTTGCTAACAGCGCTTTAATTTTATCATTTTATTTAAATTTTAATTGTCTAATATAAGTACATACTGCTCATTATGCCGATCATGATGTGTAAACATATTTAGGGATACAGTCTGGCTCGTAAATGTTAACCTATATCATTGTGTTCTTTAAGTGATTGTATTCTGTTTTGTGTATCAATATAAATAAATAAATAAATTGACAATCCTTCTGACTGAAACTGACGATATCCCGAACATGTCAGCGGTTTTCTTAGCACACTCCATTACTGAACAATGCTCGTCTTTTGGCCACAGCAAAAACGTGTACGCGTACATAACCATCAGTTTTTTGGAAGCACTCAAAGACTAGTGAGAAAATACGTGTTTCGTTGTTGAAGGACCCGGTCCAGGCTGTTTCGGAGGCTCAAGCCTCCACATTACGAAAATAATATTTTCGTAACAATAAACAAAAACTAAACACAACTCTATGACGACAACTATAAACGTGTTATGACGTGTTACACAGACACCACCTTCTGACCGTCATTGTTCAAAATGTAATCATTTGAGAATGTAATATTTTGCGCATATAATTTTTTGCGAATATAATGTTTTGCGAATGAAATATTTTGAGAACAAAGGAATAGAAATACCAATTCATTCCTCGAACTTCGTCCCCTACCGAGATAAATTTGATACGATCCTACTAATACCTCTTTGAACATGCATTGTAGGCTAGAACTTACATTTATAATTAACGCGCCAAGGTGTTTTAGTAGATTATACATAGTTGCCCTAGTATACACACTCGCTCCAACTTCTACACCATATAAATTACCTACAATAACTGCTTTTGGCAAATTATTTGTTATTGCTGTGTGATCTTTAGGTAGCTATGTCTTTTAGACCGACTTCAAAAAAATAAGAAGGTACTCAATTGGACTGTTTTTTGTTTTATGTTCGTTACTTCAGAACTTTTGACTTGGGAGAACCGATTTTGATGGTTATATATTTATTTCAAAGCAGATGCTTTCAGTGTAGTCCCATTTAAATTACATCAAAATCGGTGTATCCGTTTTAAAGTTACATTCCAACAGCTGAAAAGAGTTTTCCTATCTTGATGATATAGTCATTGACAATGATTGACAATCGATCGCATAAGTAGCAAGGGTCACTAAAAAGGGTGAAAAAATTGTTTTAACCTAAAAATAAAACCGACTTCAACACTCAAAAGTGTGAAATAACTTGTCGAAGTCGGTACCATGCGCACAATATTGTGATGATAGGTACTATTGGTACTGACTTCAACAAACTTATAGTTAGTAAGTATATTAGGCGATAAAATCACTCGTAAATGGGGTAAAATTGGATGTGATTAGGATTATCTCTTACTGCCTATGCTTATTTACAGACTCAGAGTATCTGTGCGTAACCTTACTCCGAGGATCCGGGATCGACAAGTCAAATCCAGGATAGTCAAATCATATGAAAAACTTGGCATAAAGAAGGAAAAGGCTACTATGACGTTTAGTCTCTGATTAAATTTTACTACTACAATCAGGTACGCTAGTGTGGGATTATATAATAATGCCTTATCAACTTAGAAATAAAAGTTTAATTTGTATATATACAAATTAATATATACATATATATAACAATAGTAGATTATAATATAAGTGAGCTAAGTTGCTCATTATACACGAGGCTGTGTGTTGCAGCCCGAGCCGTAGGCGAGGGCGTAATTCAGCCGTGTTTTTTTTAATGTTATTGTGTTGAACATGCGCGAGGCCTACCTGATGTTAAGCGGTATCCTCTGCCTATAACAGATGCATTTCATCACAAGTGACGAACTGCACTGCGCCCATCACCTTGAGACAGTTGTTAAGTCTCATTTTGCCTGTTATTTCACTGGCTCTCAAGGACTGCTGCCGGAACACACCGTTAGGTGCTTGGCGACAGATTTTCTACTTGAGGGTGGTCGCTAGCCAGGCGGGCAGTCGCAAAATGCTCTTCCACCATGCGGTGAAGCTCAAGCTCTAGGCGGGATTCGAACCATGGACCTGCTGCGCGGCAGTCCATAGCCAATGCCACTGAGCCATCACTGCTTCAAAATGTGTATGATGAGCAAGTTGCTCACGAGTTTCATACGCACTTTTTCAACACCCTTCCGAGGAAAAAATATATATATTGCACAAAAATAGCGCGCAAGTTTTTTTTTTGTGCGCGGCAAATGTTTGATGATTGATTACATATAAACCTCTTTGATGTTACAAATCTGTATTACCCGGTTAAATTGAAAATTCTGTTTACTCGCATATAATTTGCAGTTAGGTACTAACTTAACTTTGTAGGGATAATTCTATTACGCACTAGTGTATAATATTATTATACACGAGGGTGTTATAGTTCGGTTTATGGCCCTAAGAACGATATCATAAAGCTCACTTTACGAGCAAGGGTGTTGAAGATAATATTAATTCAGTGAATTAAAAACTCGTCTGTCGCGTCTGATGCGAGAAAATGTTATGCGAAAATGCTACAATCACGATTTATGACCAACTATAACATCCAATAAATAAATTTGAACCATTACAATTCTTTATAATTTGTCAAATGTACAAGAATAAAGATATTTTAAAGCAACAGCTTTATATATCATAGTTATTACAATGTTCACAGATGGGAAATTCAAGTTGCGCGTGAAAAACATATTGATTAAGAAATCCTACTACACAGTTTGTGATTACTTGAACGACAAAAAAGCCTGGACAATTCCGCCTCTACCTAGCTATCGTCTGTATCTCATCTAAGTAATTTAAACAAATATTGTAATAACTTTATTATATAGTAAGTATGTAACACATGGTTAAAAGATGTTTAAAAGAATGGCCCCGAGTTTCTTGCCCGTTCTTCTCGCAGTGGCTTTATACAATTTTTTTTTTGCTGAACATGACGGTACAATGTAAAATATTTCAATACTAAAACTTGTAATTGACCTTGATAAGAGTGTCGTAGATGCCTAAATTGATTAAATGATTTTGATTTTGACTTTGATTTAATGAAGGACAGTTTGCTTTATGATAAAAAAGGTTGGTGGATTTCCATTATATACTCAAGTTTGGACTATCATGATCAGAACGCCCGTTCTAGAGCTCTAGGATATGTGAAACAATGATTGAACTACTGGGACAAAAAAAAGTCTCACTAGTTCAACGGTTGAACTAATCAGGTGTACTGGTGAGAATGACCCAAATTACCAGTTCTAATTTTAGAAATTCATAATTTTTCTTTTCAGAGTGTCGATAGTCGACATTTATTGCGCATCACCTACATTCTTCCTAGTGCAATTGTGCAGGGTATTGTTTGTGGGGCTCGTTTGGACCTCTGTAGTTAGTTTCCTTAGATTATTTTTACCTTTGCATTTTGTCATTTATTGTTGAGCTAATTGTAATCGGTTATTTTTTTAATTCCTGACCCGCGCCGGCACACTAGGTCTTCAATAACGTTGTTGGCGTGAGGCGTCATCTCGTCGTCATTTTATTGTTGATAAGTTTAAATTTATTTTGTAAACAATGATTATGACAGAGCTAACTACTAATTAATGCAAATGTTGGTGCTTGCACAAGCCAGAAAGAAGACTAAGGAATACTACTAAGATTATACTAGTTTCTCTACGGAGGAACAAGTCCTAGTTGAAGTAGATAGCTATATTAATATGATGACTTACGCGGGTGACATGGTCAATTATTGACAAATCCTCTAAGAAAAAAAAATAAGGAATGATTTGCACTCCGTACATTACAACTTTAGGGGCTTTATATCTCAAGACAGAATGTTGTGTCCCCAGGCTCTTTATTTTAAAGGTCAAAAAGGCCTTAAAATCCACAATAAAAGATGTCACCATCTTTCTGAAATTCTGCTTTTGGCACCACAAGTATTAGCAGTGTTACGAGCCCTGCTACACCTGCCAAACTGTTTCTGAAGGTGTTACTGTATCAGCCCGATAGTCCACTGCAGAACACAGCCTCCCATAATATGGGGGGTTTGCCATTATCCACATGCTTGGCAGGCGGCTTTGGGATCGAAGTGTGAGGTAAAACGCATATCTCGGGGTGAGCTAATTTCTGTTACTCAATCTTTAACTTTATTGAATAATAACATTTTGGCTAGTAAAAATAGCCCATGTAAACAAAAAAAAACTTACTACCAGAGTGAAGGAAAACTGCGTGGGATACAGGGCACGGGAGGAGGAATCTATTGGTTCAGGTCTATAGCCCCACTTCTGCAGGGAAATTATAAAGGGATTCGTTGGATCGTCTTAGCGGGAGCACGTAATTGATTCTGCTCCGAAAATATTTTACTTTTTCGCTGGTTAAAAGTTTAAATTTATCGTTTCAAGTTATACCTTTGTTAAGTTAGTGAAATAACGAATCTATTAGTGGTTGTGTGATTTAAATCCCTCAAGAAACAACGGAGATATAACGAAATTATTATTTAAAATAATCGTTCACAACGCGTCGCTTCGGTTGACCGACGCGCGGCCGCACAGTGGGCTGGGATTACAAGGTTGGGTCTTAAGAACTAAAATGTATTTTTTAGTATCTAGACATAAATTTAAAAAGTTTTTACTCCTTGACTTTTTTTAATTGGACTCGTACTTTCGGAGACATATCAAATTTGTATGAAGAGTCATGAAATTTTAGTTTAGCAATTTATTCCAATTAATTTGAAATTGAAAATAATGTACACTAAACGGCCTGAAGTACTTCAAAACTTACTTAGTACTTTAAATATAAAAAAAAAGTTCGACTGTGTTCTATTACCCACCATAATAGACGCACTACCCTCACACACTTATTTTGTGTTTGTGAAAATGTTTGAAGATTTGGTGACCAACCTTGAACTTTTTATTATTTAAAAAAACAGTGGCAGTATTAAAAATAATGACAGTTTGTCTGGTGATATAAGGTCTAAATTTTTAGTCGAATTAAGTGATTAACATGAAAAAAACTTAAAGTTATTTTGTGAAAATTTTTGTTATAATTTAAATAGAAGATGGGAAAACGCTCATCGTAAAGAAACTATATTCAGATAGCGAATGGTTACAAGAAAACATAATGTGGCCAGACTTTATTAAGTGTTTAATAACCAGTAATGAAGATCAACCAGCACCGATTACATCAACTCAGTATGTATCACCAGCAAAAGTTTCTGTCGGTGTCTCCACCGAGCAAAGCCCTAGAAAACCGTTTTGTGAATTAGCGCCTAAACAGAAAAAAAGACGAGCAGAAAACTTTCATTTATCTTCGGACGAAATAAAATATGCATATTTTGAGCAGTTGCAAGCGGATGGAAATGATGAGATTGCTAAAATACTAGAACATTTACTTAAGAATCCCGAAGATGTAAAAAAAGTTAAGACGTGCATATCTGTCAAAGAAACAACATCTGTATTTTCTCCGGATGAGACTTTAGGATTATTTTTACCACTTAAGCTGACCAAGTGGCAATACAATACTTTAAGAAAAAGTGTTAACGGGAATGACGGTAATATATTTCCATCTTATTATCAAGTGCAACATGCGAAACAGGAATGCTATCCACCAAAAGATGCTATTACAGTGACGGACACCTCAGCCAAAATAAAGTTACAAGCTCTATTGGATATAACGACAAGAAGAATAATGTCACTCGTCATAGATAGTGGTTGTAAAGAATATACACTAATCAGTAGGTGGGGATTGGACGGTGCTTCAAATCAAGCCAATTACAAACAAAAAGTGCAAACAAACGATGAACAAGAAAGTGAACTGGACGATTCAAGCATATTTATGGGAAGTTTACTGCCAATAAAATTAATGTGCGGCGAACAAGTTATCTGGAAAAGATTCACGAAATTCATCATACTGGTGTCGTCCAATCTTTTTCGAATTTGTGAAAGAAAATAAAATAACAATTTTGCATGAATAAAGTGCTATTGAGGAAGAGATTGTTAATTTAGTAAAAACAGAAGTTGGAGAAATAAAGATTTCACACTCTTTAGACAATGATAGACGGAAAAGCAACATAATTTTATGTGAAACTTCATCTCAGAGATGCGACATTTGTAAAGCCACTCCAACTGAGATGAATAATTTGCCCTTAATTGCATCAGAACCGGCTGATCTAGATCTCTGTAAATATGGATTGTCATAATTGCATATCTGGATACGAATGATGGAATGCATTCTGCATATAGCTTACAGATTAACGATAAAGACATGTACAGTAAAGGGAGACAACAAGTGCATCATGGAAAGCAGGAAGAAAAATATACAAGATGCTTTTAAAAATAGAATGGGACTTCTGATAGATGTTGTCAAACAAGGGCACGGCTACACGACTGACGGAAATACTGCTAGAAGATTTTTTGCAAACCCAAACGTTACTGCTGAGATAACTGGTGTTAGTGAAGACTTAACTTAATTAGGCGGTTTGCAACCATTTTAGAGGCAATTCATCAGGTTACCACATTGACACAGTCAAATTTCACGAATATGCTCAAGTGACCATGCGACTGTATTTGGAATTATATGCCTGGTATTATATGCCTTCAAGTGTTCATAAAGTTCTTATGCATGGTGCAGCTATTATTGAAAGTTTTGGTCTAATACCAATTGGAAAGCTATCTGAAGAAGCTGCTGAAGCTAGAAATAAAGACTTTCGTAGGTACCGTCAACACCATTCCAGGAAATGCAGTAGAAAAACTACAAATGAAGACATTTTAAATAATTTGTTGATCAGCCCTGATCCACTCATCTCACCGAAACGCCACAAACTTTGCAGAAAACATAAAACTTTGTCAGAAGAAGCACAAAGTTTATTAATAATTGAACAAACGGAAACATTTGATGATGACGAATACGAAAATTTTGCATTCGTTGGATATGGATACTCTTGATAGTGATTAAATTAAAAAAGTGCAGTGACCAGTACCTGATTGTGATTTTTACTTATTTTATTAGTCCTTAGTGGATTAGGCCTAATGGGGAGACCACTACATTAAAAAAACTCGCCTGGTTCTTAACCTCTATGGTGGTGTGGAATAGAGAACAAAATTTGAAATTGCACCAATTCGCAGAAAATCGCAACCCGAGAATAGGTGCTAAAATAGGACAAAAATACGTATTATACATACGTAAAGTCAATTCTTATCAAAATTTGAGAATTTCTAGATATTCAAGTTTTTTGTTTTGCTTCATACAAAAATTACTTTGGTTATTAATAACTCCGAAAATACTCAAGTTATCTAAACAACCCTCATAAATAAGTACTTATAATTAATAGATAAATCCAACGCACTATTTAAAATTTCAGAAAAAGATTTTTTTTTTTAAAACGCTAAGTCTTTTACCGGCCCGTTTCAGCCCACTGTGGGCCGGCGCGGGAGCTACGGACAAGCTGTGAGTCATCATCACATCACGCGCGACTTGCATGGTACGTGCGCCTGCGCTCTGTTGTCGCGGGCACGGCCATCGTGCGTCCCTGCATTGTACACGGGGTTTTTCTGCGTTCCAGTGGACAGCTTTTCTACGGAAAAACCCTGACGTAATATTTTCTGTTTATTTCTGATTTTATAGTATTTTATAAGTTACTACATAATATATAAATATGCATAACAGTACTATTAATGTATCGAGAAGAGGGCCGGCTCGTTTAAGACATATGAGATCGCTATCTGACGAGTCAGTTGACTCTCTAGCCTCTAATTTAAGCACAAGGAGCATGTTTGATTTATCTACTCATACAAAGAATGACGACATTTTGAGGCTTGAAAATGAAATCGAAGAGTTGAAACAACGGCTGTTTTCCGCTAATGCAGAAATAGACACT
Source organism: Plagodis pulveraria (assembly GCA_963890685.1). NCBI lineage: Eukaryota > Metazoa > Arthropoda > Insecta > Lepidoptera > Geometridae > Plagodis > Plagodis pulveraria. The sequence continues at coordinate 16,831,506 of OY982975.1, forward strand.
TTGATGTTAGAAAATAGTACACTAAAAAAGTTATTTGAAAAAGTAAGTCTGAAAAATTATCAACTGAAAAACATGTACATATCAAGTATGGCTACAAAAAGAAACGATATTATTGAGAGCTCTAAATCCTCAAAAAAAACGGCTAAAAGTAATAGATTTAATTTGTCTGGTCGAAAACTATATTTAGATTCTGAATGCCAAACTCCAAAATCTCGGATTGAAAAAAGCAATAATGCAAGCCCACAGGAAGCATCTTGTTTAAATCAACAGAAGTCTCAGAAAGAACGCACTCCAACACTTCCGGATACAATACAAGAACAACTACCTACGCGAAGTTCATTGATGAGCTAAACCACTTAAAGTGCCCCCAAAAAAACAATCAATAGTTTCTGAGTGCCATAGAAAAGCATCAAAGAAGAGCAGTATAATTTTGCTATCTGATAATCAAGGAGAAGGAGTGGTGGAATCAATATTGAAACAGAAACATAATCTTATAATCAAGGAATACAATAGAATAACATCTGTTAGAAAACCTGATGCCATAACCAGTGATGTATTATCATCTTGTAAAAAATTATCTAAGACTATAACAAAGGACGATAATGTAATTATTATGACTGGTTGTGACGATCCTAATGCACATATTTTATTGACTGAATTGAGGAATGCTATCAAAATATTAAAAGAATGTAATGTTTTCGTGGTTAATGTATTGTACAATGATTCTTTAAAATAAAATCAAGTTAACAATCATATAAAACTTCTTGTCAAAGATTTTAAAAATTGCGTTTTTATAGAGACTGGTTCCAATCTTCAAAATATTACGAAAAAAATCATACATCATGTAAATGCAGTTCAGTACCATAATACATTTTTAGCCTTCTCTAATCCTCGTGCGATAAAAACTGCTCCAGCAAAGAAAGGAACTATACCTTATTATTTTCAAATAAAGTCGTCCCCCAACGAAATGAATTTATATAAAACTGTACAATCCTATCGTGTTAAACATTTAATCACAGATTACTTCCCACTCTTGGGAAATAAGACTAATATTCCTCGATCTGAAACCAACTCTACTAAATTGAATCTTTTTCGAACCTCTAGATAAAATCACCTACACCAAAATATAGCCGGAGTTTTAAATAAAATACGCGAACCCGAGACTGCCTTAGATGAACTTAAGCAATTAAGCATTAATGTATCCCTAGTCTGTCTAACAGAACATTTTGTACCAGAAGGTGAACAAAATTTTCTTAATGTGGATGGGTATTCGCTAAAAGCTATCTATGCTCGAAAAAATAAGAGGCGCTGGGGATCTTTAATTCTTTGCAAAAACGAATTTGAATGCACTGAAATCAAATTAAATACTGGCGTAGACAATCATTATGAAATTTGCGGGATAGAAATTAAATAGTTAAAAATGTGTGTCATCTGTCTCAACAGAATTCCGAAAGGTAAATTAAAAATATATTTTAATAAACTAAAAATAACTTTATCCGAATTGCAACACAAATATGATAATTTGTGGAGACTTAAATATTAATATCTAGTACGAAATTGCTTCGTCTTTTGTCTAACTTTGGTATGAGTCACCATATCACAGATCCAACACAGGGAAAAAACTGTATCGATAACATTATTACCAATATTTCGCATGTAACTGCTAGAACGTCCGACGATGATACAGCTCAAGTAGCTATCTTTAATAAAATGACATGCAAAAAAAGTACTGATTATTGTTTTAAATACATTAATGACATGAATTTGGATAATTTAAGAATATTTTGTAAATCTATAAGTAGCTTATCTTTCTCTGAAGTATATGATCATCAATTGGTAAATGATGCATTTAACGCAATTCATGATTTACTCATACTGTTTCACAAATTATGTTTCCCCATTATCAAAGTTAAAATGACAAAAGTAGCTAGTAAACGTATTACAATTACTAAAGGTATTCGAATAAGTTGCAAAACCAAACGTAAGCTGAGACTCAGACATTACAGAAATAAGACGTCAGAAACAAAAAAAGATTTCAAAATTTACTCTTATTTTTTAAAAAAGTGCGTAAATAAAAACAACTTATTAAGTAATGTTAAATACATAGCAAATTCGAAGAATCGATGTACTTAAGGCTTCGTGGAAAATAGTTAATGAAGAAATGGGAAAGTTTAAACCTAAAGATTACATTGAAAAAATTATTGACAATGGAATAATTCTTTCATCTGGGTCAGATATAGCTAATTCTTTTAACAATTTTTTACCGACATAACTAATAATCTGCCTGCATTGAATAGCCAACATAATCCACTGTCATCAGTGAATTACATGATGAAAATATTTACCTTGAACCAATGTTACCTGATGAAATATGTAAAATCATTAAATGACAGCAAATCATCGGGCTATGATGACCTCACAACGAACCTGATAAAAGCTATTTGTCCTTACATTTGCGAGCCACTTTCATGTATAATTAATATTTCTTTAGAGCAAGGGCGTATACCGGATAGGCTTAAGATATCTATAGTGAAGCCACTGTATAAAAAAGATTCCAAGCTAAAGGAAGACAATCATAGACCTATTTCATTGGATCCAGTATTTTCAAAAATATTTGAAAAGACAATGTACAAAAGAACTCTTTCATACCTTAATCACTATAACATCCTCGCGAAAGAACAATATGGTTTTAGAAAAGGCAGATCTACCACCTTAGCTACTTATAATCTTCTTATGTTGATTTTAAACAATTTAAACAGTAATACGACGTCATGTGGTCTATTTCTCGACCTGAGCAAAGCATTTGATTTTGTTAATCACGACATTTTGCTAAATAAACTGTATAGATATGGTATTCGAGGTCCTGCTCATGATTGGTTCCTTTCCTATCTAAAAGATAGGAAGCAGATAACTCGCATCACCCAGTATGACAAAATTACGAATTGTGTAAAAAATTATGATTCCGGTGAACGCGTTAAATTAAATGGGGTCCCTCAAGGTAGCATCATGGGTCCATTGCTTTTTCTTTTATTTATTAATGACTTCCCAAGTACTATCGAACACAGCAGGATTCTCTTTGAAGATGACATGACCGTTTTATTAAAATGTGATACTAAAATAAATATATCCTGTGACATAAACAATTGCCTCAGTAAAATTATGGAATGGCTAGATATGAATCATTTAAAAATAAATTTATATAAAACGAAATTATTACAATTTCAAACTCATCAGCGAATAAAAAATAATATTACTGTTAATTATGGAAATGACATTATTGAACAGGTGACTTATACAAAATTTCTAGGAATAAATATTGATGCAAATTTATCATGGGTTAATCACATTGACATGATTTGTAACAGGATGCATAGCTTTGCATTTGCACTTAAAAGATTGAAGCGATGCGCTCCTCTGCATTTGGTTCTGGGAGTATATCATGCTTATGTTTGCTCGGTAATTCGTTATGGGATCATTGCTTGGGGAAATTCTAAGCACATAAACAAAGTTTTTAAAGCGCAGAAAAACTGTGTTCGTGCTGTATATAATCTTAAATGGACTGAATCATGTAAGCCTGTTTTTAAGTCAAATAATCTGTTGACAGTAGTAGGCATATATATATGAATTGGCAAAGTTTGTAAGATCTAACTCTTCTTTGTTTCCCGAATATACTTGCTTAGGTAAGAGGACAGTTCCACAAGAACAGCTCAAAATGCCTATCCCTAAACTAGAGCTGTTTAGGAATAACTGCATCTACATGACGCCTCTCATTTACAATGCAATTCCAAAAACTATAACAAAGTTACCTAACCATAAGTTCTACCCGGAGTTAAAAAAGTGGTTGGTTAATGTGAGTTTCTATACAGTTAAGGATTTCCTGTAGAAGACTTCTAATCGCTACTACATTTACCACGTTAAATAATTGAATGTATAATTAAGTATTATATAGATTACGACAATTTAAAAAAAAAAGACATCATTATTATTATTAATTCCTAATTGTATATTATATTTAATTCACATTTGCTCATATGAGGTTGTTTATGGTGAAACTTTTTTTTGAAGCGCTTGTAGCGAAGTTTACTTAGCTGTTCTCAACCGATCAGCAAAGTTAAGCAACGTCGCGCGCGGTCATGAGTTGGATGGGTGTCCGCTAGTGACATTACTACAGAGCGTTTCCGTGCTTCGGAGGGCACGTTAAGCCGTCGGTCCCGGTTGTTGTCTTAGGATGGCAGTCGTTATAGCATGGTGGTAGGGCATTATGCGAATGCCCGCCTGGCTAGCTACCACCCTCAAGTAGAAAATCTGTCGCCAAACACCTAACGGTGTGTTCCGGCAGCTGTCCTTGAGAGCCAGTACTTATAGGTTAGCCTGAACAACATCTTCGACCACATCATCACTTACCATCAGGTGAGATAGTGGTCAAAGGCTAACCTAACAGGCATAAAAAAATAAAAAAATAAAAGAAACTATTTGTACGTCCTACATATTTTATATCTGTTGTACCCGTATTCAAGCAAATAAATTAATTGACTTGAATAAATTTTAAAGCAAATAACATTAATTTGGCTACTATTAAACAAGAACACAAAATTAGCGATGATGGTGATATCAAAAGCGCAGTATGCATCCTGTTTTCGAGTGATTCAATCGCCTCTTTTACATCTGTTACATTAAATTCCCTGATGAGAAACGCGTCCAACTGCATCTGCAGGTCTCCACCTTTCCTCACCACCTGTACAAAATGATGATGTTGTTGAGGTCACCCCCACAGGATGTTTCTATGGCCATAGCATCCTTTCAGAGTGACTCACAGGTCTAGATGGTCAAACACTGTAGCACCAAAAAAATATTTTATAATTCAGTTCTGGTGAGGTAGGCGACGTGCTTCTGAGAGATGTGACGGCTTTGGTAAATTTATGTCATCGGGTTGGTTCAACAACTACATCACCGAAATTATCTATGGTGCAGATATATGTGCTCTAAATAAAAAAGATTGTGGTCTTGACTTCTTATATTATTGATTTCTGTGGTGTATTGTCAAAATTCTGCCAATGTCTGTATATGCTAATGTTATAAATCATGTGGAGAGTGCTTAATATTATGAGAATGCTTGGTGTTTACAAGGGAAAATCCACCAGATGTTTTCCAAACATGATGATTATTTTATCTAAAAGTAAAGAGACATTGCATGTAAGCCAATAACATTGTTAGTAGAACAAAATACATACATAATCAAAATTACAATAACATAAGCATATCAGGATAATATGTTAATAATAGGTACATATACCTACAATTTTATCTTATTTATTTTTATAAATTATATAATATACTATGGTGTACTTTGTTTCAAAAAAGTTAAGAATAAAAGACATTTTTGGGAACTTGGACGGTGGATATAAGATAGGAGGATATCATAAAGAGAATGATGTAGTTTAGATCATTTAAAAATTATGAGGTCGACATTTCCTTAATCCAGGCCACACCTTGAGTGATCCCTGATGCTTAGTTTGGCTAAGTGAACAGGAGTACATTAATGACCTAACCAAATATGATAAAGTTTTATTTAGGCAATCTCCAGTGGCACTTATAAAATTTTGGTACCGTTGCAATCCTCAACTCTCCACTCCTCATTGCCTTTGCGAGATAATATATGAAAACGGACCTATGCACAAAAAGAATTACTGAAAAAGGATTTGAAAACCTGGTAGATAGATAAGCGGCATTAGTAATCTTATCTTACCAAATCTGGTTAGGCAGGGGAGGAGGCTCGAGCGGTGAAGGGGAGCATTGATATATCATAAAGGGGCCCCTTAACCCTACTCCTGGGTTGCAAGTCCCAGGCCCCTCTAGCCTCTTCCTTTGCAACATGATGGACCCGGCACCCGCACGGTGAATCCATGGAATGCTAAGTAATTTGTCTCACAACCCTGTGACCACAATCACTGCAAAGTGTTTGAAACATCGGGACAAAAATAATGATATCGCGATTTAAACCGTTTGAAGTTGTTTAATTAAAGAAAAATAAGAGAAAAATAATTTTAAGTAAAGTAAATTAGAATATGTTTTATTCATTTCATGATTTGAAATAGTTGGCCATATGGTAGAGTAATTAAACTTTCAACAGATTATAGTCATGAGTCTTGTTTCAAACAAGGTATGAAATGTAAGAATAAGACTGGAACTGTAAAATCTGACCGGAAGAGCCACATGGGGAACGCCTGAGCTTTGGTCACTTATGCTAAAACTATGCTAAACCTTATTCCTCCATCTCCTCACTAGGAGAAAGTTTCTTTTGAAAGTTAGCCTTTGAATAACTTTTGTTTTAAGTTCAAGGTACAAAGTTCTTAACAAAAAAAAAATTATCACTGGAATCTAAATATAATTACTTCAATTTTATTTTTCGCACAACAATCCCAAACCAGGCTATTTTGGTAATGAGGGAAAGCCACTGAATTACTTATGAACTGGGTGGATGCAAGGTTTTCCTTAAGGGATCAAGTGTTCTATTGGTAATTGTAGCACAAAAAGGATTGACAACAAACAAATTAAAAGTAGTTTGTGAAAAGCATTAGCTATAAATCCATAATCACACCTAACTCTATCCTAGATAAAGCTTCTGATTGTACTTTTAAAAAAGAAATGTCATCCAAAACAATAAAATATACTAAAGGATCTTGGTATATCATCATCCTGACTAAACTTATTTCTATCCTTTAGAAAACATACAACTTAATGTATACTGTGGGAAAAAACTTACAGACCATACAACAAAACTTAACAACCACAAGAAAAAAATATATGATGCTTGAAACTAATTCCTATAGGAACAAAGTTTTACTTTAATAATAATACTACGGGAACATGTTCATTACGGCCGATTAACCGCTTTGCATGTCATGAAATTAGAGGATCTACACCGATAATATACACATACAAAACACAAAAACATTGTACAATACTCATGTATTTTGTAACAAATCTAGCACATAGTAAAGCGAAATCGGTATAACGCTGAAAGCAATATATAACAGACTTGTACTAAACTTACCTAGAATGGGATAAAACAATCCGATACACACAAAATAAAGAGCAAGTGGTACGGGACTTATCACAGCGGTGCGAACCATTGTCATGGCGGAAACACCACTTTATTACATTCAATGAACGTATTTTCTTAATAATAAACACATAACACAATCACTTATTCATTTTATACTCAGATATCGTCATTTCACTAATTATTTTTAGAATTCGAGAAAATTGTACGGCGGCTGACACCCAACGCCGAACAAACAATTTTTATCAGTGTAGCCAGGGCTCATTATTCATAAGTTACGTTCACTTGCTTAGTGGTTACGTTCACAGAATAGAGCTACATTACTATAGATTATAGATACGTTTTGTCTCGTAAATGGTTACTGGTGGTCGTTCGGAACCTCGGTTAGAGCGCACTCGGAGTGCAACTTTCACTCGAATGTCGTTCACAACCTTCGAGTAGAGCGCGACTTATTAACTATCAAAAACGGTCGTTAAAAGGTTGAATCGTTAACTGCCATGACCTTGACATTTCTTGATGAGAGAATTAAAGGGACTCTTTTGTATTTTGCAGGTAACGGTAGTTATTGCTTTTGAAACATCATAAAACTTCTATAACTTTTGCTAGTTCCCCGACAAAAATTGATATTTGGGTAATTCGCCAAAAAAATTTTTTTTTGCCTAATTTCCTTGGCATGTTTTTTTTGCTAATTACTTATCAGTTAGGTTGTTGATTATATAAATGAATAAAAGTAGTATTCATTTCTGTAAAAGGGGTATCACAAAACATTCCTGAAAAAAAGTTATAAGGTCATGAAGTTTTAAACAGTCAAGGAAATTAGTAAGGTCCCAAGGAAATTCGAAAACTATTGCAAGGAAATTATAGGTTGCCACGGAAATCAGTATAATGTTATATTAATTACACAATTTATTTTCCTTAAAGAAATGTTAAGTATAAAACAAAATATTTACGTAATTAAGTTTTTATTTATATATTTAAAAACTACTCCTAACTGATAAATTATCATGTTTTAAACATTTTATAAATTGTCATATTCATACCTACGAACTGATAATTGTAAATATTAGCTCATGTTTTGGAGAAAAAGATTATTATTATAATAAAAATAATAATAAAGCGCAAATTATAATATACATTTAACATGTTATTTATAACTGATATTGCCTCCTCGGGTTCTGCTTACAGCTTCAAGTCGATTTGGCATACTGAACAGGAGGTTTAGAAGCCGATGTTGGGAAATATTCTCCCATTCTTCTATAAGGGCTTGTTTTAGTGCCTTGAGGGTGGTAGGTGGTGGTCTGCAGCTTTTGACTAGCTTCCCTAGCTCATCCCAGGCGTATTCAATCGGGTTGAGATCAAGACTTCTTGATGGCCAAGCCATCACGCTGATACCAACCTCCTGAATATACTCTTGCACGACCCGAGCCATGTGTGGCCTTACATGCATCAGCAACGATCCATCACCCATATTTACTAATACGGCACTGCACACTCATTGAGAATCTCCTAGACGTATCTTTCCCCAGTCAGAGTGCAATTTTCTATGGTCACTAACTCTGTGCGACCTTCTGAAGATATGCCAGCCCATGCATGTACACTGCCTTCACCGTACTGGACTCTTTTTGAGAAGCAGGCTTGAAGGTATCACTCACCAGGTCATCTGTAGACACTTGGCCTTTTATCAGAAGTGTAAAGTGAGAATCTTCTGTAAACAAAATTCTTGACCATTCTTGTTGATCCCACTGTATGTTTTCGTGGGTGTATCGCAGTCTCGCTACTCGATGCTCCCTCTCGAATTTGGGACCACTCGCTGGTCTTCGGGGTTTCAGGTTTGCTTCAGCCAGTCTTCTTCTCACTGAACTGTTACTAATGTAGTCCCTTCGGGTCTGAAGATGCTGGACTTCAACTGCATTTAGTTGGCGATTTCAACATAGTGGAAACAATATAACGGTATTTTCGGGCACTAGTACACCTGGGTCTGCCATTACCAAATGGTTTCCAGTCTCTTCGTACCTTCGCTTCACCTTCTGGACCGTTCGTAACGTCACACCCACCATTCTTGCAGTATAGTTAAGTAGTCCTAGCACAATCTTCAGGTGGAAGAGGCATGATAAATAAGTTTATGAGCTGATTGTCTAACTTAGCTTTTGTAACAAGACACATCAATCAAGATTTATTTAAAAAAAAAAATAGAAACAAGAAATGAAGAGTAAAATCGTTTTTCGAAAAGGATTATTTTTGATTAGAAAAGTTTTTCAGCCGTTTCTTAAAAGAAGGTTACCGACTATGAAGTTTTTATGTACAAAATTAAACTTTTGTCTAGTCCTTTTTGTTTCAAAAGTTTATCTTGTGTACTTAAAAAGTTATTGCAATTTTAAAAGTGTTGTACTTATATTTGCAGGCCAGTGTAGCAGACCACTCTTCATTTTTCTAATCTTTTTTTCGAATTTTTCAGCTCTTGTGTTTTTTTTTGTTTTCCCTATGTCGAGTTTTCTACGTATGAGAAAAAATAACGAATAATTTTGTTTTGATTATCTTGAAATATAGCAATGTCCTTAAATATATTAGTTAGATGTTGTGAAACACTTTAAATCTATCTTTATTTTCAAAGAAATATATAAATTTAATATAATTTATTTATGTAAAACTTAAAAAAAAAAGATTAAATCTGGTATATAAACATAATTCTCTTCACCACTGGTAAGACAATAAAATAAAGCGTATTTTTTATAATTTCCTTGGTAAACCATAATTTCCATGACAAATCATGAGCCAAGGAAAACATGGAAATTAGAACCAAGGAAATTAGATTTAAGTCATTAAAAAATCGTAGACCTAAAACCATTAACTTATAATATTCATGTGTCAAATTGAGACTACCTGTGCCACAAACATTACCGTTAATTGAAACTATTAGTTAAAAGTCCATCAAACTGTTGACAAATAACGACCATGGAAATTGAAAAATCTATAAACCAAAAGCCAAGGAGGGATGTACTTATGTGAATGGTGCGAAACTAAACAACGGTGTGCACATCTTTCTCCGATGGGTTTCTCGCGGCAAAATGGTCGAGAGAAACGGTGTAACTCAATTTGTTTCAAACGTTTGTGTTTCGATATTACAACTGTTGAAATAACTAACCAAGGAAATTATATTTTATTCGCGGACACGGATGAAACTGAATGTAACTTTAAAACCACATCTTTTTTAATACACTAAACACTTTTTTTTGGTGAAGTGGGGCTTATTATACATTATGACAAAATTTATATAATGTTACGAATACAACTTTATGCAATATGGGTGATAATATAAAATAAAATACAAAACGGACATGACAAGGAAATTAGAATTTTAACATTTGGTTATTTTTTTTTTATAGATTTCATATAGATATTAATGTTTGATTAGCAAAAACAGGTGTATATAAGGATACATTATTTGAATAAAATAAATATTAACTATAAACATCAATAATATAATTTTCGTCCATTCGAACATCAAAAAGTCATGATTTTGGCGAATCACCCATTTGAGGTTATAAAACAACCGAGTCGTTCCAAACCTTCGAGTAAGTTAAAGCAACCGACAACTACACTCTGAGGCTTGGAACGCCGCCCAGTTTTGCTGCAATAGTTGTATATTTTTATTATTATTCTAGTACATAAAATTCTTCCTGAGGCAAACGTGAGGCCTAGTGCCGCGGTACCAGCCCTAACGTATGCTTCTTTTTGTTTGCTGCTACTTACTACGTATACTCTTGCTAGGTATAAATGTCGGTAGTGTTTATATCATAAAGTAACTTTGTATGGTTTAAATGTGCTCTTTAGTGGAAGCTTGGGATAGCTAATTATAAGATACGGAAAACATATTAGAAAAAAACTACGATATTTTATGACTTGACTCATAAATTCGTTTTTATTAACTCTTTACAGATATCGACAGACAAACCATAACAGTCTTCTTTATAATCGAAATTCAAACTTCAATGGCCAGTACTGGAGTCTTCGAGGCCAGCTCTAACACTCTCCCTCATTGATGATTTCTCAAATAATACGCAGAGGAAGAAACATTCCAAACGCTTCTATTAAGCCAGTAAACTTCGCCTTAGGCAAACCATTTGTCATAATATCTGCAAGTTGGGTTGTAGTGCTTACCCTCTTAACCTTAATTGCATTTTATAGCACCATATCTCAACAATAAATGCCTAATTCTTATATGTTTCGTGCGTTTGTGAAAATCCGGGTTGTGGGCTAAACGGACTACTGCTTCATTATCAACACTAAGTGTCGGGGTAAAAGTAAGTGTAGTGATTTCTTTGAACAGTCTCGTAAGCCACACAAGTTCTTGTGCAGCTTCACTTGCTGCTACCAACTCATCTTCTGTAGTTGACATAGCAATAGAGGTTTGTCTTTGACTTAGCCAAGATACGGCTCCACCTGCGTATAGGCACATTACGCCAGTTGTCGATTGGTCCGTTGTGACATCGTGATCTGCATCGCTATACGCTTCTAATATGCCTTTAAGGTTACTGGGATTATAATGAATTCCATAAGAGCTTGTTCCTTTAAGGTAACGCATTATTCGTTTCACTCTAAGCCTATCCGCCTTTGTAGGAGATTCAAATTTGCGCGACGCCAATCCTACTGCGAACGCTATGGCTGGCCGGGTGCCCAACAAGTAGGCTAAAGCGCCTACAGCTTCTCGATATGGGCAGATATCAGACACTTTAGATTCAGCTAAGTCTCTCCCTGATTCATTATTTAGAGGTGTAGTTATTAGATTACAATTTCTCATATTAAAACGTGTTACATATATATATAAACTCGTGTTTAATAACAAATTTTCTACTGCTGTACTGCTGAATTTCCATCCCAAGGTAGGAATTGGCTGGCTTCGTAGTAATCTTCAGCTTTTTTCTCAGATCGTCTAGAAATTCAGTAGCTAGTTTAAAGCTTGACACTGCTGTGTGCCCGTCAGCAACATACAGAGTAAGTAATACATTTTGATCACCAGTTCCTCTCGTGTACAGGCAAGAATCTGCTGTCTTTTGTCTGAAACCAAGCTATAATAAAATTTCGTGCATGCAGTAGTTGCATCAACGTGGGGATTGTTTTAAGCCATATAAACTCTGCTTTAGACGGCATGCTCTAGTTGTGCCGTCTTCAAAACCTTCAGGTTATTTCATATAAACTTCTTCGGTAAGTTTGCCATAAAGGAATGTAGTCTGTAGTCACGTCGAATTGGACCATGTCCAACCTCTCACTAGCTGCAACACTCACTAAATAGCGTATAGAAGACATTCTTGCTACTGGAGTATATGTTTCGTCATGGTCAAGACATGTTCTTTGTCGGAAACCTTGAGCGACTAAACGTGCTTTTAATCTTTCGACAGAGCCATCTTGATTTCCTTTTACTTTAAATATCCATTTGCATGGTATCGCTTTTAAATTCCATGCATCATGATCTCGGAAAGAGTTTACCTCAGAATTCAAAGAATTTATCCACTCTTTCCTTTCATTACTGCTTATGGCTTCTCGGTACGATTGTGTTTCATTCACAGTACTACTTAATACTGAAGAAACGTAACTGTCGAGTTGTTTTGGACGTTGAAGAGTAGACCTGTCGCGTAGATCTTAACTCGAAAGTGCAAGTTCATCTTCGGTATCAAGAAATTCATTATCGTGTTCGTTAACTAGGTTTTCATAATCGTTACCTAGAACGTCGATGATTTTTATCTACAACATTTTTCTCTTCACCTGTATTCTCTCCCTCAAACTTGAGCTGTTCTAAGTTCATGTCTTGTTTTAAGTCATTCGTAAAATTTGTTCTCCTTGATGAGCCCTGCTATCGTAACTATCTCCCTCAGTTTCAATAGAATGATTAAGAGGTATACGTTCTGGCAACGCTTTAAGCTCGTATTCGTATGGTTTTGTGTCTTGCTTTTTAAAAACTTTTCTTACATCTTTAGTACCTTCTGTAACCCAAATAACCGATTTCTTATGTAGTTTTTTTATTTTTTTATGTAATGGGTTGGCAAACAAGCAGACGGTCCACCTGATGGTAAGCAGTTACCGTCGCCTATGGACATTTGCAACACCAGGGGCGTTACCAATGCGTTGTTAGTAGTTAATAGTTTCCTCCTCTTTAGATTAGGAATATGAACATAACACGTACTGCCGATAACACGTAGTTGTTTGACGTTCATTTTCTTGCCAAACCAGAGTTCGTAGGGCATTTTTCTTCTACACGAGTTGGACCAGTTCTGCTTAGTATGTATGCAGCTGTATTCACAAGTTCTGCCCATAGGCACTATGGCAGTGTCTTGTTTGCATACATAAGTGTTCTGGCAGTTTCAACAAGTGTGCTCTTTTCACGTACGCTGCAGCGATTCTGTTCCGGCGTATACGGCATTGTTACTCTTTGTCTTATACCACTTCGATCTAACTACTCTCCTACATTATCGCTTAGGATAGTTTTGATAACGTGCCCGTTAGTTTTTGCTTCAGCGACCATCTGTTCGAAATATTTAAATACTTCTGACTTATCTTTGAAAAAGTAAACTTATCTAAAACTTGTATAATCATCTTTAGAAAACTAAAATTACTATAATTAGACATCGAATTAGAAAACGGTCCACATAAATCGCTATGTATCAATTCTCCTGGTTGAGAGGCTCTATCTCTATTATGGCTAAATTCTATATCATCAAAAGCAGATTACCTTATGACGTACTAATTACTTTATATAAAGCGCTCGTTGAAAGTATTATATCGTACGGGCTCAGTTGCTACGGACGTACGTTCAAATCTTACCTTGATGAAATTTACAACATTCAACTTAGATTACATAAATTAATAGTGGCCCTTAAAATTAAAAATAAATATAGGAATGATGATATGGGACTTTTTCAACACTGTAAAGTCATCCCCATTTATAAAAAAGTTAAATTATATAGATTATAAATATATTTTATAATTATAATTATATTATATATACTCATTGAACAATATTTTCAAAGCGAAATATAAACCCCTACTAATCACTCAATAGTCACTAGAAGCACACAAAGCTCATAAAAAGCTAATTACACCTAAATATAATAACTTTTACGGCAAAAGAACAATGAATTATATGATCCCTGAAATTAAAATAAAATTAACGCAACAAATACTAAATATATTCTAAATAAATATTTTTTACTAGAAAACAATATAGCGTAAACCGGAGCACCCTTTGCAATGCGGAAACGCACACAACTATAAGACACTGACATTGCGCACCTCACGTATACCAAACTGGTTTTGTTGCTTGCTGCTGCAGTGCCGGCCGCTTTATTGAATGTAATGTGTATATATATATATATATATATAAATCTACCTGTTTTGTAAGTTTTATTTTGTGTTTACTATTGTCGATATCATATTTTTTCATACAACGCGAACATAATGTCTAGACAAACCTAATGTAGGTTGAAGGACATTATTAACTAACTCCTTTGATTCGTATTACTATATTTCGATAAATAAATAAATAAATCAATAATCTGTAATACCAAATTTTAGTCTATGAGACTTTCCAAACATGCAGCCATCACAGAGGTCTCGTTCAACTGGAAGGTCAATTCCTAGTTCACGTTTGATGAAAGCTCTAACGTGTCTTTTATTTTGATGGCCAATATTTTCATGATCCAATTGAGCTTCTGATGTTATAAATATAAATTAAGATATTATATATATATGTAAATTGCCTGACTGGTTTTATATTCTTTTTCATTAAGTTTGTACAAACCACCATTTTGACTACTGACTATATAGACATACTGCATACCTTTGGACTGGAAAAAAATGTACTATTCTGGTTCTTATAATGCGTAGCTTATTGGAATTGATGGATTATACCACCCATCTTGAAGAGTTGCGGGTAATGTTTTACCTGTAATGTTAGCTCAACCATAATCGATCCCTTTCCTTTCGCTTGAATCATGTTTCCGTTCGCTGTTGTCACTGTATATGACTCGTCGAATTTCTCGAAACTTTGAAAGACGTCGCTTCTATTTCTATATTATTTACTATTTGTAATGTGGCTCGTGGATCCATTATCAACGTACCAGTTATTCTTGTCACATTCAGCTGTAAAATTCGCTGTTTCTGTATGTGCTATCTCTACAGAAATCAAAGTCATGTTCGCACCTTCACTGGTAAGACGGTAATCAATTTTTGGTGGTCGGCCTTCAATTATCCGCTTTGACATTTTTTTTACACGGTAACCAATTTCTGAGCAACAATTGCATTTTAACCTGTTGGCCTTCACTTTGTTCATGTGCTTCTACGTACTCGTACTCGTATTAGCAGTCAGAGCTTCCTCTTCAGGTTCTATTTTACTTGACAAAGATTTCTCATAAGCACATAAGTGGCTGGTTAAATTTTATAGTTCTGTCTGTTTTTGGTATTAGAAGCCAGCTGCTTCTAAAAGAAAAATATTCGTCGCCGTGTGTATCCAAAATTTTACGCACCAACCAAAGTTCTGGAAACTCCTTGTCGTGTTAGTATAGCTCCCGGTTCATCTCAAACCATATATTTTTCAGTTTACACATATGTGTCACAATGTTGTCATTTGGATCTCTTTCAGTCCTAAAAATGTCACACATAAATTATACGACTTCTCTTCAGATGTCACACACAGTCTGTATAATTCCAACAATACATCGTTGGCGCTTGTAAATAGCATGACTTTGCGTAATGTGTCTTCACTCATATTTGTGGTATGAGTAAAGAGAAGAGCGTTGCTATCAGCTTTGACAAATCCGACTAGTTCAGATTTGTATAACTTTATATTTTCCTCACCTGCTCGATCTTCCACATAATCTGATCTTTTAAGTTTTCCTTCGACTACATCCATAACATCTTCAATGCTTCGTTAAAGAATGCATATTTTATATATCCAAGTTGACCAGTACTTTTCCTTCAAGTAGTCCAATTTGAATTTTTCCCGAGATATATTTTCCATTTTGGCTAGGGACATAACCTGTTTAGATGTGCTCTTTAGTGGAAGCTTGGGATAGTGAAAAACATAATAGAAAAAATAATGTAGATAATATATGTAAAGAAAACTGGATTGTTTATGACTTGACCCACAAATTCAATTTTATCAACTCTTGACTGATATCAACAACAACAGTCTGACAGATTACCGTCTTCTGTATAATCTAAATTAAATTTGCAATGGCCAGTGCTGATGTCTTCGAGGCCAGCTCTAATTGGTATACTATTTTCATTTCTTTATTTTCTCGATGACAGCTCCTGAAAACTTGAACGAGCGTTTTTTTTTCTTTTAAAATATGACGTTTACGTGCGTTAATGGTTATACCAGAGTCGGAGAAACTTTGGTATAACCGTCCGTATATTACACGATCAATCTGATGCTGTTATCAATCATGGACAGAACTGATGCCAGACTACTTACGACTATCAATATCCATAACGGATGAAGTGCACGGATAACAATAGGTAGAATTAGATTAATAGAACTTAATTTTATGGCCCACATGAATAAACGCTATATATTTATTTATTTATCAATAATTAAAACGGTACAAAAGACCACTTACATTAATTACACAATTACAACAGATTATAAATTGAAAACAGTCATTAATAAAATAACATCAAAAATAATAATAATAATTATACATAATGAATATCAGAAATTGTAATAGGCAGAAACAAAATCAAAAAAATAATGTCACATCATTCAACCCTTTCGCAATATCTCAAACACGCCAACATTATTTCCGACCATCCATCCCCAAATAAATCACATTCTGGATTGGTAGCCAAGAGAGTGTTGAGTGCGGCGAGGGAGCGCGGGATGGGCGAAAAAGAGCGTGCCACTGTTCGGCAGTGTGGCAACACAAACAGCTTATGACACCTACTGCGGTAATAGTTGTCCGGTATGAAAAATCGACACAGCCTGTCGAGCAGATCGGGTGCATCGATATCTCCACGGAGAACTTTGCACATAACGGTAACTTGCTGCATTTCCCGTCTGACTTCAAGTGAATTGTAGCCTAGACAACCCAATATAAACTTCGTCGGGTACATATAAGGATAGTACCCGTTCACACGTTTATATAAGTACCTTAAAAAGGCCTTTTGTACTTTTTCGAGTTGAAGTATATATGTGTCTTCGTGCGGATTCCATACACACATCGAGCTCTCCAGCTTACTGCGTACCAATGCGCTGTAGACAAGGCGGATCACATGCTGGTTACGGAAGTCTTTGGAATTCCTGAGTATAAATCCTAACCGCCTAAACGACTCCTTCACCAGCGCATTTATGTGGTCGTGGAATGTCAACCTTTGGTCAAATATGACACCCAAATCTTTAATGTTGATTGACCGTGTTATGGAACCGGTATCAATTTTGTAATCATAATTGACTGGGTGCCACATTCGCGAAAAGGTCATTACTTGACATTTGGAGGTATTGAATTCCATCCCATTGAGGCGGCTCCATTGGACCAGTGCATTGACGTCTTGCTGCATGGCAACGCAGTCTCCACTTGACCTTATCTCAGAGAAGAGTTTTAGGTCATCTGCGTACATCAAGCATTGTGTGTGCTCTAAGATGGATGGGATATCATTCACCATTACCAGGAATAACAAAGGACCCATTATTGAGCCCTGAATTACACCGGAACGCGTGTGATAGGGCTTCGACTCAAACGATCCAAGCCTCACGAACTGCTGACGGTCACGCATGTAGTCGGCAAGAAGTTGGAGAAGCTGCGGAGCGAAGCCAATGGCAGCGAGCTTAGCCAGCAGAATGTCGTTATCTACCCTATCAAACGCATTCCGGAAGTCGAAATAGAGCACGTCTACCTGGGAACGACGGTCCAGTCTGGAAGCAATAAACTCAACAATAGTCAACAGGTTAGTATCAACCGACCTTTTCCGTCTAAAGCCGTGCTGAGTATTAGAAAGATATTTATCCACCTGTGCATAAATGTATTTGTGGAGTATGCTTTCAAATACCTTTGCAGGTGACGACAGCACAGTGATAGGGCGGTATTCTTCGACGCTGACTTTGTTGGATCCTTTTGGTATAGGAGTAACTCTCGATACTTTCCACTGAGGGGGATACTTTCCAGTTTTCAGTGCAGTATTGAAAATGTGGCAGAGAGGAATACAAAACTGGTTTGGCCCCGCTTTCAATACCGCCGGAGGAATGCTATCAGGCCCCAAGGAACTACTAGGTTTCAGCTTCTTTATACCGTACATAACGTCATTAAGTGTAATCTCAGAAATGTTGACATAGTTACTGTTGCAACTAAGGTCAGATTCATACGCAAGTTCAGTTCTTAATGACGGTATGTCCAGTAAAAACACACTTGCGAAAAAGTTTGCAAATGCTTCAGCAGCGCTTACACCGGTATATGATTCGCCCTCGTAAGAGACTGCGAAATATAAGCGTTGGTTTAAGCCGTTGGATATGTAAATGAGTGTGAATATGATGTTATAATATAAGTAAATACGTATGAATAAACGTGATTTAGTGCTAATAAGGAACATTATTAAGGCAAGCAAAGCGAGCCCTATCACTATCCCATAACTTGACTTTCCTGGCCCCCTGTACTGAAAAACTATCACGCTTATAGATTTGTACTTTAGCATAGTTCTTTAATTACTTGTCTAGATGTGATCTGTTAAAAAAAACATAATATTATAATCATTTTAAAAAAACATTGAATTGTATGTTATTGTACTACTAACGCCATCTGTTAGAGAACCTAAGGGTTAACATCGCTGCAACAGAACTAAATTTAATTCTCAAATACATCGTAGTTATTCTACTTATTACTAGATGACAAAACTAGAATCAGGTTGTAAAATAAAGGCGAGCTCTCACAAAGCTCAGCTGTTTGCTAGCAATTTTTTTATTCCTAATACGAGCCTTAATTATTTTTTATATACTCTGTGGTCGTACGTATAAAATCCGTGGTTTGAACTTGTTGCTAGCAATACCAGTTCTGATAGAAATACAATAGACAATAACAACTTCAAATATTTTAGAGAGCATGGTAGAAAATGACGCTAATTCGGGATTAGTTCGATTTTAACTAGAGTAGAATTAAAATAATTTTCCGAGAAAATAATCTACATTATAGTATTCACAAATACCTTACTAAGTATAAGAATAGTGTAGGTTCATCAAACATAATGAAACATAAATCTTTAGTAATTTATGTATAAACTGTTGCGTCGCGGCGTCGTTGACTACCTTAAATCTAATTCATGGCTAACGTAAATTATATATATACATTTATACGCCCCAGATAGAACGACATAATTCACAATATTGCAATGGGTTGTTTAACATCTTAAGCTAACATCAACTTGCTGACTTGAATATATGTATTTTGAAAAGCTTTAGCTTGTCCTATGATCAAAATCCCTTTGAATTGAATTTCCTGAGCTTTCCACTCCATGGAACATGTGTGTTATCGGATGTTATCGGGTGTTCTCCTCAAAATGTCCGTGAACTCATGTGATCTAGTTCCCTGAAAATAGAATTCATATTGATTTTACGTATTCTTTTGGCTTATTTCAATAAATTTCAATGAAAATTACTCTTAAACAATAAATTCTTTGAGATTTAGCCATATGAGAATTAAATGTTTGCTCGCGCACAGTTTGCTTCGCTACTTCTGCGATTTTCTCTGTTTTGGCACCTTGATTATCAACACGCATGGGTAAATGATTATGATGATTTGTTATTTATATATTTTAATAGCTATATCCATAACAACTGACAATGTTTTTCTTTAAACTTTCGTGAACTAAGCTCATGTTTCTAAATTCTAAACGGGTCTTTTCACGCACGAATAAACATCAAAATAAGGTTAGTCAAAATATAATTATTTTGATGTTTATTCGTGCGTGAAAAGACCCGTTTAGAATTTAGAAAAAACCCGTGGCAACCCTGCCCCTGTTGATATTGTACTCTTAGAAACTTACTCAAGAATAATAAAAATACTGTTTATATCTGGATAAAAGTGTGTTACAAGTGTTGATACATCTCTGACTCGTCGGCGCGGGCGTTATCCAAGCTAAGTCCTAACTCTAAAGTGCTAAAATCTTGATAACAAAGTTTTATTTATCTACCTACAGAAATCTTTTTAGTGGGCTATTTGACATTTTAAGTGACACCACCCTCAATATTCCAGTTTTATATCTGTCATATTCAACTGACAGTTGAAAATTTGATACTGACAGACAAATAATA
Source organism: Plagodis pulveraria (assembly GCA_963890685.1). Taxonomy (NCBI): domain Eukaryota; kingdom Metazoa; phylum Arthropoda; class Insecta; order Lepidoptera; family Geometridae; genus Plagodis; species Plagodis pulveraria. The sequence continues at coordinate 16,851,857 of OY982975.1, forward strand.
TTACCAGCGTAGAATTTTTCCCCCAAAATAGGGAAAAATTAAAATGGCTGTCTGTGTTAAGTGTAATAAGTTTTTAAAGCCCGCTGAACTTAAACAGTGCTCTAAGTGCACAAAAGCGTATCATTACTTTTGCCTGGGAGTAAGTCAAGAGACCTACGGTAAAGAATCTAAGGCCTACAAGGCGTCTTGGAAGTGCCCCGATTGCAAAACTTGTGGCAATCCCTCTCAAGAGGGCCCCTCGGATACTCCCTCACTGTCTGGTCCCTCGGGTACTCCATCGCAGACCGGCCCCTCCTGTACAAAAATATCTCTAAATATGACCCCAATCCATAAGACCAACTGGAAGGGTACACCCTGCATACAAAAAGAAGCTATGGCAAAGAAAACGAGTACTCCTTCTAAGAAATCTCATGAACTTCCAAAAGTGCAACCGCAACCACCACCTACTATCGACATGAGTTGTGCCAACAAATCCACAGAAAATATCACCTTAAGACTTAGAAAACGCGTAATAAATACACATCCCACATTATCAAGATCATACTCGTTAGAATCTATGAACGCATCTTTAAATACAACATGCTCAGAACTAGGTTCGCGAAGCTATGACTTATCGACACGAGCGTGTCCTCATGAGATGGTGGATTTGAAAGATGAAATATCGGAATTAAAGCTGCAATTGACTAGCACTAGAGACGAGTTAGATAATACCATTTTGGAAAATATTAACCTTAAAAAAACTGTAACAGATTTACAACGACAAATAATAACATTAAAACAAATTTGTACTACGCCTTCATCTACTACAAAAAGTTCTTCAGCTACGTGTAAAAAAGAACAAAAAAAGAAACGAACCCAACAGCAATGTTTCACGCCAACAGTATCTTCATGTGATCTAAACACGGCTATTCGCGGTGATTTGAGCCCTCCACAGGAAATATTCAAACAGACTGATTCCACATTAAGCACACCGCTGCCATCAGATCAGCACAACCCAGCAGCGACCATGGAAATAAGAAAAGACACGCAAAAAACCCCTAAACCAGTCACCACAAAAACAAAAAAAATGTTCATCTTAGGAGGCCAGCAATGTCGAGGGCTGCGAGGCAACTTAGAAAAATCTCGACAGCTCTCAAATAAAGATGAATATGAAATAATGTCGTTTATAAAACCGTATGCTATCTCGGAGGATATTGCTAATAATTATACTTGGCTAGAAGCTGGCAAAGAGGATAGGGTAGTTTTGTCGTTGGGAGAACACGATAAAAACCCAGCCAAATTGATGATAGAACTTAGTACGATTTTAAAACGATTGCACAAATGTCCTGTTGTTATTGTACTTAGCGTAAGGAGTAGCTTATATTTAAATGAAAACAGACTGAATTGTATGTTACGCAATATATGCACAAATTTTCCTAACTGTACCTATCTAGATTTAAACAAATTGAACTTATTCAATCGAAACTTCCTTAGGGCTATTAGTTATGAAGTTAATCGTATCATAGACCAATTTGACTACGATTGCAAATATTTAGTGAACCACAAACTTGATGCACAATACACCATCAAAAAATCCCACAGCTCACATAAATTTGTAAAATATGCACCACCGGACTTATCATCTCCGCTACCCAAGAAAGGTACAATACCTTTCTATTTCCAAACTATTAAAAAAACACTTTCAGATAACTCCCTACAATCAGTTAATAAAACATTTTTTCGTCCCTATAAAAAGTGAGTGTCATAATTTGCGAATTCTCCACCAGAATATAGCTGGTGTTTTATCCAAGAGAGATGTCATGGATGTAACGATGACCGAACTTTCAAATCTAGGGAGCAGGCCAAACATACTTTGTCTTTCAGAGACTTTTATTGAATTAGGTAACGAGAGTAATCTAAATATATATGGTTATCGTGTCGCAGCTAATTATAGTAGAAAAAGGCGGCAGCGAAGGGGAGGAGTAACAATATTAGTTGAAAGAAGTCTTCCTAACAAAGAACTTGAATTGGTAAAAGAGCTGGCTGAGGATAAGCAATTTGAGTGCTGTGGTGTTATTATACCAGCATATAGTTTAATAGTAGTTTGCATCTATCGCATACCAGGGCCAAACAGCACTGTGTTTATCTCCAAACTAGACTTACTTTTGTACAATCTTACAAAAAAATTTTCAAGACATAAAATTGTTTTAGTAGGAGATTTTAATATTAACACTCTTAAAAATTATAATTCTAGTACAGACTTACAACATTTGACACAAAATTATAATATGGAGTTTCATATCAAAGAACCAACCAGACAAGACGCTTGTATAGATCATATAATTAGCAATATTAAAGGGGCAGTTGGTGAGTTATTTGAACTTGGCCTTTCAGACCACAATACAGCCCAAATGCTATACTTTCCGATAAAAAGCAAGACTTCAATACCCTCTTATTTTTATACAACCAGGAAGGATTACAGTAATGAAAATCTCTCTAAATTTCACTATTGCCTTAATCAGTTAACATTTTTTGACATTTACAATGAATCTGATTTAAATTTAGCATTTGATAATTTTTTTGATATCTTTTCATTATTTTATAAATTATGCTTTCCTACAACGCAAATCAAAATATTAAATGAATATAAAAAGCCAAAGTGGATTTCACCGGGGTTAAAAAAGTGCTGTAAAAAAAAACGATCGCTACGTTATATATTCTATAGACACAAATCCATACAAAATAAAAGGAATTATCTATCTTATTCAAAAACCCTTCGACGATGCTTGCACAAAGCACAAAAATTATTTAATGACAAGTATTTAATTAATTCAAACAACATATGTCGTGCCTCTTGGAAACTCATTAAGGATGAAAAAAATGATTTGGCTAAACACGAATTTATTAGGGAAATTAAAGTAAATGACACAATAATTACGAATCCTACTGACATTGCGAATGAATTTAATAATATTTTTATTGATTTTACTAATTCTAAAGTTATCAAAGATGTTGAAAATATTATTGTGATATAAAGTAATCGTTGTCGTTTTAATACCAGTTTAGGCACGTGTGTAATAAATTTGTAAATATTTTAGAAGCTATTGGTAGCACTGACATGGGCCGAAAGGGATTAGGCTCAGTTTGATCCCCAGATTTGTCTGTGAACACTAATTTATGCAGTTTTAGCCTCTCAGAAATTTTATCTTTGAGACATTTTAAAGCTTTTGTACCTACATCATTCATACCCATACTTGTGTTTGTATCAAAGTCATCAATATATATATGTACATACTTCCTCTATGGTAACTAAAATATTACACAATTAATTAACACCATGTATAGTGCGCTCGTTTTGAGATATTAGCTTTTGTCAAAGTATAAAAATTTGAAACATAAATTAAAGCGTTAAGAAAGCAACTTTGGATCATTTTGATACCTTCGCTCACCAATGATTCATCCCAAATCAAACAAAATGATAGCACTGCTGCACAATACCTATCTTGCTCAAAGGACAATTCGGGAGCCTTATTTGATTTGATTTATGTAAACATTATAATGCAGTCTTCCAAGCAATATATATTAATTCAAAACTAGGTTTACAATACATTTTACTGCGTGTAGCATATGTTATATGATATAATTATTTCATTATTACGAAGTTCAACGGTCAAACTCGTAGCTGTCAAAAAATAATCATTAAACACTTATGTTCATCTTTTTGTTTGCCGATAAGCTAGCCTTATACCACTTTTTCACATGACGTGTTCGGTAAATAAAGGTAAACAATGCATTCTGTTTCTGAGTGCGCGCGGACGCATTGCTTGTGTTTACACGAATGTGTGCGTGGAGCCGAGCGGGGGCGCCGGCTTCGCGTCATTCCGTTGTTTGCAGATGGCCGAGGCGGCCACCGAGTCTTTTTGTAATTTGGAACACGTTTTTTGGGTATGCGTGAGACAGGTTGAGGTCGCGGTGACCTAGTGGTTAAAAGCAACGGTTTGCTAGTTATATTTTAGTGACGATAAACATTGGTGCTGTGTGTAAACAAGGGAAGGATTGTTAATTGGCACGCCAGGCGTTCAGTATTAGTGAACGGGGAACAAAGGATTGCTGTTCAGAGGGAGATGCAGAACAGGGGAAGTATCCTACTATAATTCCGTATTGTTAGCTGATTGATCAATTATCTAGCTTTAGGGTGTTTAGCGATAATCCCCTTTCGACGGAGCGACTAGCACGTAGTCCGAAGGTAAGTCGATCCCGCCATTTTATACACACGTGCCTAGTAGCACATATATCGGCTGGTGCCTTCCTGTGACATTCCAGGAGCCCAGTCGAATACGCCAGGACACAGTGGTAAAGTGTGGGACTACGGGGATTAACAAGGGCCCCTGTCCATACATGATGGTAAGTGATAATGTGGTCGAAGATGTTGTTCGGGCTAACCTAGAATTTCTGACTCCCAAGGACAGCTGCCGGAACACACCATTAGGTGCTAGGCGACAAATTTTTCTACATGGGCATGGTAGCTTTTTAGGCGGGCGTTCGCAAAATGCTCTACCATCAAGCCAAAATTGTATTTTGCAGTGTTATTTGTCACTATTTTCTAAGCTTTCCGGACGGTAAGAAAATGTCAAAACGCTATTTTGTCGTGTTGTGTGGATCACCTAAATATTGAGGAAAATGGAAATTAAAAATGCCTCAAAGTCATGGTCCACTTGAAATTAATTTAACGGAAATAAAATCCTCGTCCTGATCCTGTCATTTTACTACAATACATAAATTGGAGGTTGATAAGACCCTTGCTAGATAGGACGACTCTGTACTGTACTGTAACAGCCGACTTGTCCACTGCTAAACACAGCCTCCCCTATGAAGGGGGTATTTAACATAATCCCAACGCTTGGCAGGCGGCTTGGGGATCGCAGTGTAAGATGGCAGTTCTTTAGAAGGTGCTGCTGCCCACCTACCAGTATTCTTCCCTTAGTCACCTATTACGATACCCACGGGATGATATGGGGAGGTGCAATTCTAACCCAGCACCCAACGGGGGTACTACACTATGGTTATATTATTAATATTCAGTATTGTTCTCAAGTGTCATGTCTTTTTTGAGAATACATGTCTTTAAACCTTAATCTATATACGGATATAAAAATTATGTACCTCAATAATAAAATTTATTTCATTCTAAATACACAAGAACACTATGATTGACTAGTAGACATAATATGACATGACAGTGAATAAAACTACACCTTATTTTGAGTAGGGTAGAAAGTATATTTAATTTATAGTAACATTAGTTGTTTATTGACATGACGAATGACAGACGGCGGGGTCTTGTTCGATGGCTGCTTGTTTCTTACAATTTTTACAATTCCAAATGGCTCGTTAGTGTTATTATTTACGCTTTTATCAAATGAAGCAGTAAAAATGTGTTTTTTTAATATAGCATAAGTGTCAGCACGTTTTTCGTGTGTATAGCAATATCTAAGATGTATATTCAATACTCGGTAGGAGCCATTTTTATTGTATTTAATTTGTGCGTTCATTGTGATAATGAATCTAAAGACAACGAAAACAAGATTTACGGTAAGTTTGTACTTAGTGTTTTTAATAGTCGTATATTTGAGACTTCAAAGATTTGAGCTCATCTACGTGGTAATCACGCCTATACCAAGTTTGACAGGCCGCCCACGGCTTCGCAAAATTACAGGTCTTACGTTTTGCATCATTATTTCAGAGTATGTTACATTATCTTGGCTAATAACAACTAACTACACACACTAGTGGTCATTCATGATCAGCGGTACTTCTATTTATATAGCGCCGAAGTATCCGCCACTGGAATAAGAGTCTCAAAACTCATGAACTCATCTAAGTTGTACATATCCAGGAGAGATACATAAGGATTTGTAATTTTCCTAGTCCAAATCGGCTCAGTCGGAGTAGCAAGTTAACCAAGATCAGTTTAATCTTACCATACATGCAAGAACAGCTACCAGAACATACCTGGAAATGATTGGTGATGTAGTATATACCTAAGATCTGATTTATTTTGGTCTGGTGCTCACACCACACCCAACCAAATAAATACCAAAATGTAATGCTGAAGTTATTAAGGAAGGATTTTAGTATTGGTGTATGCCACTATGTACCTTTATATTTTTTTTACAGATAAGTTTATAACGGACAAAATAAAATCATGCTAGCCCTGTGCTATTATTATTATAATTTAAGTGTTAGACTCTTGTCGGTGCAGCTGATGTTCTGTTATTTTTTTTCTATTTAACGCTACCTGTTTGACTTCTTTGTACGACATGACAATATTGTGTACTATAGTCTTCTTTATTATTTTCAACAAATAGATACTTAGCTGCCATTTGGAAACTATCATCAAATTAGGGTTTATAAAGTTGCAAATCTTAAGCTCATAGTTTCTGGGTATCAAACAAGCTCCAACTGAGCTAATGCTTGGAAACATCCCGAGTAAACTGTAGAGCATCAGTGACATTAAAATTATGCCAATACTTCCTATAATTTTCCTTGAATATCTATATTTCAAGTTAGTTTGTGGTGTGTAACAAAATGCCTATTGCTAAATCCACACAAATGTCATATAAAGCAATGATTGGCTTAGCTGATTTACTTTTTGCAACAGGATGGCTGGCAAAAGTTATAGTTAGCCCTTCTCTATTTTTTACCCATATTTAGTTCTATATTGAGTTAATTTTTGTATGGTGTAATGTGGAAAATATATGAATTTTACTTTTAATAGAATTTCATTTAACCGTTACAAACTTAACAAATTTTCTGTATACACTCCTTATATACCTATACTCCTTATATATATATATAAATAACTCCTTGTATACCTATGTATACATTGAAAGAAAAGGAGTTGTTAACTAACTTTTTCTTTGATTAAAGCTAAGTCAATATTTAGGGTGAACTGGCCGGTCAGTTCTCCATACAAACGTTGTAGGGTGATCACTTCCTTATTTGAGGATTTAGGTCCAAAACAAAGCAAGATATCGATAGATCTCTTTTGTATCTATGTAGGTCTGTATCGTAACATTTTTTTTAATAAGATAATTAACTTGAGCCTCGAAACATTTTCATATAAAGTTTTTAAGGCTCATAACTTACAACTTGATTATCTTATTCTGGACCTAAAATCTCAAAGAAGGTAGTGATAACTCTACAATGTTTGTATGGAGAAGTGACCGGCCAGTTCAACCTTAAGTTTCTTTTTATTTAAAGGTAACATACAAGTTGTACACAGGTTTAATCACAGAAATCATCCACATCACTAAAATTAGGAGTTATGATCAGGACGTCAAATATCTCTTTAAATAAATATTGTTTGATACAAAGTCACAATATATACTTTGTGCAAGAAAGATTGATATTGGATTAACAATTAATTTCAAATTGAATATTGATATATTCCAATTATTACTATATCAAGGTACAGTTTCAAATGAACATACTATAATTTTTTATATGAGAAGCACGAAAAAACAATAGCAATTAATTTAAGATTAATATGCCGCAACGTCCCTGTTTGCCATTATTTGGCTTTGGTCTCCAACTTCAACTGCTGCCATACTTCTCTGATATTTGCTATTCTGGTTGTAAATTGTACAAATCCAATCTTATGCTTGATATTGCTTTTACCTTTTGACCTCTAAAGACCTAGCATGTAAATTTGCACATTTTTTACTCATACTTACATCTAGTTTGGCATTTAACTTCGCACGCTCGAACTTTAGAGGTTAATGGTTTAGTTGATTAGCTGTGTGTTGTGTCTGAAAATAATACACAATAATTATTACAATTATCAATGACACTTATTATAACTATTTCTTGTCTTTATGTTGTATTTTGCTATGTAATATTGAAATCCTAGAATTACTTGCTTTCAAGCACAGTTGCTGGAATGCACTTTTAGGTGCTTGTTGACTGTTTTTCTGTTTGGCAGTTGTGGTGGTGGTGTAACACTGCCATGCTGCCTGAGAAGCCTGCTTTGAGATATAAACCGATAGCTTTTACCACTGGGTCATCACTGCTCTTAAAGTTATCTAACCACCCTGTAAAACCTGTGAATTTTCTATGTACTGTATCAGCCGTAGTGTCCACTACTGAACACAGCCTCCCCAATTATAGGGGAGGTTTGCCATAATACCCACGCTTGGCAGGCGTCTTGGGGATCGCAGTCTTAGATATCAGTTCCTCAGAAGGCGCTGCTGCCCACCTTCTGGTGTATTACCTTTAGTCGCCTCTTACGACACCCACAGGTAGAGATGGGGGGGTGACATTCTAGCCCAGCACCCCACGGGGCATTTTCTATGTAACACCTCTAAATTTAGAGAGACACTTTGTTGGCAGTGCTGAGTGCATCTCAAATTCAGGAGTTTATTTTGTTACTGCACAAATTGGCAATGTCTCATTCATTATAATACACTCGAGAGCAATGAATCCGGGTCACTTAAAGAATGTTAAAAATCTCGGAAACTAAAAATGATAGGTTAATGCAATAAATTGTATTTAATAGACAATGTAATACTCCTTAAATGAAAGTAAAAAAAATATGAGTCACCATACATTTTATTAACACAAAATTACATAAAGAAAAAAACTGCTGATCTCTCCTTAAAACAAAAATAGGAAACATGAAATTTTTGAACTTTATTACGATTTTCTTGAATTTTAATACTTCGTATTGCCTCCTCGTGCTTCCATTACTGCGTTTACGCGGTTTGGCATGCTGTACACCAAGTTCCTTATACGATTTTGGGGAATATTCTCCCATTCCTCTTTGAGAGCAATTTTGAGCTCACGAAGCGTGATTGGGGGAGGGTTTCGTTGTTTTACGCATCTGCCTAGCTCGTCCCAAGCATGCTCGATCGGGTTGATATCCGGGCTGCGCGCTGGCCACTCCATACGAGTAATGTTCATCTCTTGAAGGTAGTCATTCACAATCCTACCTGTATGAGGTCGGGCATTGTCATGCATAAATATAGCATCCTCACCTAAATTGACCATAAATGGACCAACGTGATCATTGAGGATTTCTTCCACATATCTTACGCTAGTTAAAGAGCCGTTTTCTATGATCACCAGCTCTGTGCGACTTTCAGAAGAAATTCCGGCCCACACAAGTACAGACCCACCACCGTAGGCTACTTTTTCTTCGATGCATGCTTGCTTGAATCTTTCCCCTGGTCTTCGATACACTCTGTGTCTTCCATCGTGCTTGTAGAGCATAAATTTTGATTCGTCGGAGAACATAACTTTTGACCAATCTTCAATACTCCAATTTACGTGGCTCTGGGCATATCTTAGTCTCGAAATACGATGCCCACGCTCCAGTTTAGGGCCGTTTGCAGGTCTAAGGGGTTTTAAGTTAGATTCAGCAAGCCGACGTCTTACTGTCCATGCACTTGGGTTACTTCCTCCGAGGCGTCGAAACTGATTTGTGAGTTCAGTTCCTGTGAGAAAGCGATTTCGAAGCATGGTGTTCACCAAGTATCGGTCTTCTCGTGCTGTGGTACACCTGGTTCTGCCCGTTCCTGGTCTGCGTAGGTTAGAACCAGTTTCTTCGTAACGTCGGAGAACTCTTTGTACTGTTGACAGCGACACACCGACAGTCCTGGCTGTATCGCGCTGACTCCGGCCGGTTTCCAGCATTGTAAGTATTCTGGTGCATTCTTCAGGCGTAAGCGACATAATTTCAGCTTGAATAATGAATATAGAGCACTATCAACATGGTTTATGTACCCACATAAATGACAGATTACAAACAAAAGCAAAACCAAATGCTGTAATTTCGTAGTTCCATCTTCGAAAGTGGCCCTTTTTCAAATTTGATTTTTTTATGATATAACTTTACAATAACTAAGAAGTTTTAATACCTTCATTTAAGGAGTATTACATTGTCTATTAAATACAATTTATTGCATTAACCTAGCATTTTTAGTTTCCGAGATTTTTAGGATTCTTTAAGTGACCCGGATTCATTGCTCTCGAGTGTAGATCCCGGAAAAAAATGGGTCATCGAGGTAAATGTGGGCTTTTCATACTTCATAGTGATTACTTGCTCACAGCATGCATCCAGTGATTGACAATAAAATGTGTGCTTTGGCTGTTTATTTTAATCTAGTGTACAATAAAATCACCATCTGTGTCAGTTTATAGACAGAAAATATTTATCTATTTATAGCAAACCAAAGTTAACGAAAAATCAACCATTGTTGCTTATGTGTTCCGAAGGTGTTTTTTACGTTTAGCTTATAATTGGACATCTCTTATGACAAAACTATTATTAACCCATTAGCATCGGCGATAATGATAACAATAGAATTTCATTCATAACTAGGATATAGTGGTCCTGACAATGCCAACTTATTAATCATATTGACCCCTAGATTGAATAACATCTTGAATTTCAGCAAAAATATTTTATTCAATTTTGAATTATGACTCACAATGATAAGTAATAAATTACAAAAATTATTAAATTGAAGGATTCTACATTGTACTACCCCATTCAGAAAACAAGGAGTATTAGAGTCCCTGCAAGAAGAAAGAGAAATTCAGGACCATTGTTTTTAAATGTGGGAAACATAAAAAACACACATCAAAAAAGTCTAAGCAACATGCATAATGTCACAAATTTTACCAATTATATTAATACATTTTTTAAGTCTTTACTCACTCTAGGTGCGTAGGTATGTACACTTTTTTTTTGATGACATTCTGGCTGGTTGTAAAAAAATTTTCGATTATGTTTTGTTTTTTCATAAAATTAAAACAAATGAGAATTTGTTTGAATTAAGTGCGTTTTTATTGCTACGTTAGTCTTGATTTTATAATTTTACCAACAATTTGAATAAAGTTAGTGGCATTCTTCATGGAGGGACATCATTTGACGGCAGATCCAATGCAACGAGCTGTAGGGATGTTGCAAGCTGGAAGAAATCAATCTCCGGTATCTCGGCATTTTGGTTTTCATAGAAGCATTATTGGTCGTCTTTGGCAGCGCTACAATAATACAGGAGACCCTGCTGAACAGCATCCAGGCTGTGGAAGGAGAACAACCACTCGACAAGAATGGTACATATAACTGACTGCAAGACGCCAAGAAGAAGTAAGAAGAGAGTGTAACTTCGGCCCGAAAATACTGAAAGGCTCAGGTGCGTTCAGGAAGTTCATCCGTACAGCGGCTCAACAGTTATGGTATGGGCGGGTATTATGAAGAACAGGCGAACTGAGCTCGTTTTTGTAAATAGAAACATGAATGCTGAAAATTACGTTGAGGATATTCTTAGTCCTTATGTCCATCCATTTGCACAATTCTCTGGCTCCGATTTTACGTTAATGCAACGAAGAACATCCGGGTATTGCCCTAGCCTGCACAATCACCAGACCTCAACCCCAACGAGCACGCAACATGCTCCAGAGACGTGTTTTGAAGGACTAGGATGGAGTGACAATAACCCAACAGCAGAAGGATTTGCTACAATTCCATTGGGAGCGATTGCTGCAAGATGACGTAAACAGTCTCATTAATTCTATTAATAATCGTTGCCGACAAGTTCTGAATAGCAGAGGAGGCCATACCTTGTATTAAATTATCCAATTCTTTCACAATAAATTAATTTTCTTTAGAAATTTCATTTTGTTAAATAAGTTTAGCTTCTTATGTAGGTACCTTAGTTTGTACAGTATTGTACTGTTTGTACATATTCAATATTGTCAATTTATGTTATTAAAAGAACTATTAAAGACAAGAGCTGTTATTTTTACATCATTAAGACCCTAAAAAATGTTAAAATACAAACGTTATCATGTGAAAAACCATCTTAAAATTTAAATTAGTACATATTGCTTAGACTAATTTGATGTGTGTACATCATAATTATTATAATGTTAGCTGTAGAGCGACAAATTAATTAGCATTCCATGGATTCACAGTGCGGGTGCGGGGTCCATAGCGTGGCAGAGAAAGAGGCCCAAGTCAAGGTGCCTGGGACTTGCAACCCAGTGAGTAAGGTTAAGGGGCCCCTTTATGATGCATCAATGATCCCTTTCACCGCTCGAGCCTCCTCCTCTGCCCAACCAAATTTGGTAAGATCCTACTAATGCCGCCTTGGATACAAATTAATATTTGTTGTTCTTGACAGGCCAAGGTCTTTTAGCAGGTTATATAGGGATTTCCCTTGCTCCGTTTTATATGCTGTAGAAGTTACAGCATATAAATTAACCACATAACCGTTTTTGGTTAATTCATTTGTTAAGTCATAATATTTGTTACTTTTTATTGTGTGGTCTTTAGGTATGTTTGTTTCCCGCGGCACAGTAAGTTCTATAAGTACTATGCGTTTTAGATTTTTTGAGTATAGAAATATATCTGGTCTGGATGACGGAACACCAACATCTTCAGGAATTTTGTAGTGTTTTTCATACGTGTCCATCAAAAGAGTCCAATCGGGAGCTGCGCCTAAGATGGATTAAGGCTTGGATTTCGATTTTGTAGATGACCCTTCTTTTACAAAAGCAACCTGTCGTTTGTTCGTGTACAAACATTTTCTTGCTCTAGCTACCGAGAGACTCGCTGCTTCTCGTATGATTTCGAGGACTCTGCCATGACGGTATACGACTACCATACGGTGAATAATGATCCCTATCAAGGAGCACCTTGCATCTTACCAATAGGTGCCTTGCTGTACCTATGGCCTCCCGACAAAAAAACTACCGAAAAGTCTTGCGGTAGCTTTCCCCCATGTTACTAAATTACTTTGGTCTGGGAGGGTCATCTGAAAGGCGTTAAGATAGAATTTCAATAAGGCAGGTGACCAATCGTATATCAAGGTGCGCCACTGTAACGCCAGAGGGATACAAAATTCACCTATGGTTAGCCATTCGCTTTGCATTTCCTAGCTCATTGCATGCACTTTATAGCTATCATTTTGGTCTTGTTGTAGAAAAGATTTTACGATGTCTTTATCCTACATTTTCTTTCTGGAACCAAAACCCGCTTTGCTGGACTGTGCACCTATCATAAATTGTTAATGGAATTGAAGCCTCGAATCAAGATCGGAGGCACTGTTGTCTTTTGGGAGAGATGCGACTATATTGTTTTTCGAAGCAGTGATGGCTCAGTGGCATTGGCTATGGACTGCCGCGCAGCAGGTCCATGGTTCGAATCCCGCCCAGAGCTTGAGCTTCACCGCATGGTGGAAGGGCAGTTTGCGAATGCCCGCCTGGCTAGCGACCACCCTCAAGTAGAAAATCTGTCGCCAAGCACCTAACGGTGTGTTCCGGCAGCAGTCCTTGAGAGCCAGTGAAATAACAGGCAAAATGAGACTTAACAGGACTTAACAGGTTATGTCTCAAGGTGATGGGCACAGTGCAGTTCGTCACTTGATGAAATGCATCTGTTATAGGCAGAGGATACCGCTTACATCAGGTGGGCCTCGCGCATTTTCCATCACAATAACAAAAAAAAAAAAATGTTTTGAGATTTTAATAAGACGTGCGTTTTGGTAACTCTGAGGTGTTTATAGAGCTCCGATGTTTCTTTAATTTCATCCCAATATTATTTTGATCCCTAAATAAAGTAGATGGGTCTGCGGAAAGTGCGAGCCCCAACCGCTCGAGCCTCCTTCCCTGCCTAACCAAATCTGGTAGGATCCTACTAATGCCGCCTTGAGAAACACGTTCTAGGATGGAAGTTACGGTTGTTCTTGACAGGCCTAGGTCTTTAAGTAGGTTATACAGGGATTTCGCTGGTACAGCCCTAGCTCCAACTTCTACAGCATATAGATGAACCACATAATCGTTTTTGGTTAATTCATTTGTTAGGTCATAATACTTGTTTGTTTTTATTGTGGTCTTTAGGTATGTTTGTTTCTCACGGCACAGTAAGTTCTATAAGTACTATGCGTTTTAGTTTTTTTGAGTACAGAAATATGTCTGGTCTGGATGACGAAACACCAACATCCTCAGGAATTTTGCAGTGTTTTTCATACGTGTCCAACAAAAGAGTCCAATCAAGAGCTGCGCCTAAGATGGAGTAAGGCTTGGATTTAGATTTTGTATATGACCCTTCCCCTGCTTAGATTTCGTTTATCATCCCGAGTAACACTGACTATAGTTTTTTTTAATATGTTTAATAACTTTGCTTGTTTTATTTAACTTTGGTAAGAACAACCGGTGCGACCCTGAGCAAGTATTAAAAGATGCGCGGGCAATACCTCTCTAGATAATAATACTTCAGTGTGTACACTCATGCACCCAAGAGCATTTGACACGAGTGACTCAGTAGTAAATAATGGTTTTGACCTTCGTCTGACACCAGTTCCTACACTCCTTGGTCCTTTTCGACCCATATAGTTTTATTTTTAGCACTATTGGTTGTATGATTTTGAGGTTTCATTAGTTTTTCGACCCATGTCACTCTATTTTTACACGATTTCTCAAAAAACGAGTGTTATGTTTTCAAGGTTCATATATTATGTTTGAAAACACGGGTGTTTGAGCGTGAATCAACTTACTGTGAGTCGATATGACTATCGACAATGTTTCGGCTTCTACCGGAAGCCTTCCTCAGGATATTGAGTGTGGTACGTCCGCTGCCGTCGCGTCACGTTTCACACTGAAAGGCTTCCGGTAGAAGCCGAAACATTGTCGATCGTCATATCGACTCACAGTAAGTTGTTTCACGCTCAAACACCCGTGTTTTCAAACATAAAATATAAATATGAGCGTAAGTTTTTATAATATGAAGGTTCATATATGTTTGTGAGTTTCTTTATTCCACCATAACTTCTAAAAGTCGTAACCAATTTTAATGTATGATATATCCTTAGATTCGTTTTGATGGCGTAAGTGACATTAGTTACCTTAAAAAATAAAAATAACAATCTGGCGGATTCTAGACGCCATATTGTGAGGTGAAAAACATTTTTTCTTCCAAACCTATCGATTTGTGTATCAAAATGGAGGGCTTTAAAAAATTATTCCATAAATAAATATAACTTGCAGTTTTATTTTAAAAGAACGATATTTGCTGTCGGGTTTTTACTTATTAAATTGATTTAATCTTGTTTAATTTTTCAGTTAATGTATAGGTGTTTATTTTGTTCCACGATAGTTTTATTTTATGGAAAACGTGGAAAGAATCTGTTAGATGTTTTGGGTAAATTTCGAATATGTTTTCAATGCTCGTCTTTTTGTTGATAGTTCGTTATAGGTGTATTGCGGCAATTTTTCCTTATTTCAGTATTATAAATAATAGAATAGGGTAGTTGACACAGTCTAAAATAAAATACAGTGTAACGTTAACATGATTGTAGTTAGAGCACATAACTCGATGAAATTAACAAATTATTTATTCTGCATTGGATTACCTTTATTTGAATAAACAAAATGTGTTTAAATTTTCTTTAAGTCACGTGATCTCAAACGGAAGTAAAGGCGGAAATGATGTCATAAGGACAAAAACAAAGCCACAGAATAGGTAATGGTAGTTATGAGTGTTTGCTTCCAAAGGTTTTGACAGTGACAGTTGACATTAGTAATTGCTAATAGCAAGCAGCCCACAAAATGTCGCATCACTATCATAGTAGAATCTTTCTACTATGTCACTATCGAATTACTACTTAGGCCCCTATACACTATCAAATCCATTGGATCCCATATATTTAATAGTGTAATACGTACATCAGGGGTCGAAAATGGTCAGTAAAGTCAGTAAAAGTCAGTTTTTTTAACGTCGGTCAGTAAAAGTCAGTTTTTTCTGAAAATGGTCAGTAAAGTCAGTATTTTGGAATAGGGCTTTCCTACTGGACCCTGACACAAAAAAGTGTCCACGATATTTTCGCCATTTTTTCCCTGTGTCATGGTACCTAGTAGTAGAAATTAATTAGGTTATGTGTAGTAAAGACTATAGTGATGCGATTTTATCCAGGGGGTATTCAATTCAATTGCTTGTCCGGTAATTGATATTTGAGGACACGGGTTACGCGTTCCCGGATAATCTGAGCTGTTATTGCCACGAACCCATTCCTGTAGCAATAGCATCCCTTCCCTGAAGAGCGGTACTCCGCTACCCCAGCACCGCCATTTGAAATAAATAGATTTAATTATTGAAATGGTTAAATTTTTTAACCTTCGTTTTTTTACATTTAATTTTTAACGAATTTATTGATCTCTTAAAAAGTTATAAGAGATCATTAAATTCGTGAAAAAAAGTTACAAAATTTTTTTTTTTTAAGTAATCTTGTGGAATTTAGACCAGTGCAGGAACCTTTGAAAATGGTGAAAAGTGAAAAAAATTAATAGTAGCATGAAACTTGTTAAGAGAAAAAGAGAATATAACAAAACTGAAAGGAATAATAATTTACAGGCGATCTGAAGTCGGGAAGTGGAAAGGGATGAGTTTTTAAGGGTAAAAACAGGTTATCTCGATTTCCGAAAAAATATATCACAAAGTTGTAAGTAAAAAAAGTTATAAAACTTTTTTCCCTTAACCAAATCTAATCAAATCAACATTTATTTGTTAGAATACAATTCGATACAAGATCTTAAAATAATATTCGTCCGTGTATTCAGCCTGCCAACAGGCGTGCAAATATTATATTGTAAAAACAAATGTTATGTTATAATAGTAGATTATGATATAAGTGAGCTAAGTTGCTCATTATACACGGGCTGTGTGTTGCAGCCCGAGCCGTAAGCGAGGGCGTAAATCTTAAATGTTCCCAGAAAATGAAAAGAAAAACCTTGAATCCGATTTTTTTATCAATATGTACATAGATGCCTATTTATTGCTATTTGAAGATAACTTATATACCTGAGTGACCTACGGCCTACGGATAATTAATTAATTTAGACGGTTTTGAAACAAACTCAATACATTCTTATGCAATACCAATTTATTGTGATCATTTGAAATGTATGCAGTATGTTTGCTAACACCTACCTCATATAACATACTGCACTTTTTTTTTTTCTCCGTAGTGGCTAAAATACCATATTTGTATTGATGTAGTATATAAATAAATGTAATAAAACTCTTTATAATCTTAATATTCTTTACTATTCATCGATAATTATATTATGTTTTTAGTTAGGTACTTTGTAGACTTTTTCTCTTTTCTATGCATTTTTTGATAACATTTACCATTGTAATGTATATACTTTTAAAAAAGGCAAATATTTTAACACAAGAATTTTCGATTGAAAATTAGAGTGCTTTTTCGATATTATGTCAAAATAAAGTGGAAAAATTAATATTTTAAATCAATAAAATCACATTGTGTTTGGGACATAAAAAGGTAATTTTGCACCAAATTTTGTAAAAAAAAAAGTTTTTTGTGAGGATAACAAAAATAAAAAACCAAAAACTTTGTTATTTGATTTTTTCTCATAAATTTTGAGGTTAAGGGAAAAACGTGTTAAAATAAAAGTTGTACATCTTTTTATTACATACAACTAAGTCAGTTTTTTTTCCATAGGACAAGTAATTTTGCCGAAAATCTGAGATAAACTGTATTTTTACCCTAAAAACGGAAGGCATCGGCCTTCCACTTCCCGACCTCTGGTCGCCCGTAAATTATTTTTCCTTTCTTTTTTGTTATATTATCTTCCTTCTTCAACGGGTTTCATCCTACTATTAATATTTTTCTTTTCACAAATTACCTACCATGGTCTATTTCTATTTTGTGCTGATTGAAAATAACAAAAACTATGTATGTTTGTCTACTGTAGTAGAGTGTTTATGGCATTGATTGCGTTTAATTAGGATCTATTTTTTTAACAATTGAGGTTGATTTTCTGTATAGCATGTTTCAACTAAAAGCATGTTCTTATTATTTTTTTTTTGCAATAATACGAAAGGAAAAGATATTGTCATATGCGGGATTCGAACCCGCGTCATCCACCCCTATTGCTCGCGGTCTATGCGGTCAGAGCATACCTCGGTAATAGGGGTGGATGACGCGGGATCGAATCTCGTACAAAACTATAAATTTTCCTCTCGTAAATTTGTAATTTTGTAATAATAGCGTGTTTGTCTGCTTTTTAAGTAGTTTTACCTAATTTAATAGCCCTAAGATTTGATTTCTTCTTACCTGCTTATAAATAAATATGGTTGTACGGGTTTGCTATGGGGCTGGTGGAAGCCAAACAGAAAATAAAATATTCTTTTACTTAATTCACAACCCGCAAGAGTTAATTTTAAGCTTCTTAAAGTTGGCCTTTATATGCGACACCACAAGTTATCTTTTGCGAGTATTACTCTGTTAGAAACTCCCCTATTATAATACATATCCATAGGTTAAGAAAGTAAAAGTCAGTAATAGGTCAGTATTTTTTAGTCTTACAGTCAGTAAAATCAGTATATTTGACTGTACAACCAGTTTCGACCCCTGACGTACATTTGACTCACTTATCTTTGATCATATTTCGCCGTGAGATTTGATCAAAGATCAACCTAGATAATAAAACCCAAACTCGGAAAAAGAATCTATGGAAACATTTTGCAATCATTACTCATAGTAATACAACAACTTTAAACAGTTGGAAAAGCTTATGTTTATCATTATTTTTATTCCGATGTAACTGCACGCCCATTATCTCGATCACTTGAAATTGTACATTTCGGGATTACAAAAATGTTCAATAAAATAGTGATTTTGAATCGTTTAAAGTTATTTAATTACCATGTATGAAAAAGAATTCATAATGCTGCCACTTATGTATCCGTGCTTCAAACTGTGTTGGTTCTGTGATTGTTTTATTCAGTCTACATACACCCCTACACTATGGTACACGTTCTGCCGAACAACCTGTATAATCGATTCTAAAATCGATTACGCACGACACTACAACAAGCAAGCAAAACGTATTAAATTTCAGCACTATTTGTTTTTGTACTTGTGACGTCATAAGCATACAGGCCGCAATTGAATGATGTTTTAGCGCCAATTTTGAAAGTTGAAATAAAAAGATGGATTTCTAGTATTTCAGGACTCCTAAAAAAAATATTAAAAATGCTGGGTGTATATTTCAGTGTCCTAAATAATTTAACATACTTTAAAAAAACAAGTCAACAACCCTATTGATCGTAGGTAACGCTTTAAAAGCATTTTGATTTTAATTTGAGATTAAATAGTAGTACTCGATGAAGGAAATCTAGCTGTTCGGTTTTTTCATTTTGTACTGTTTTTGACCGACTTCAAAAAAAAGAGGAGGTACTCAATTCGACTGTTTTTTTTTAATGTTTTTTACCTCAGTACTTTGATTAGCTGATGATTCTTCTTAATTTGAAAGCTGATGCTTCCCGCGTGGTCCCATTTAAATTCCATCAAAATCGTTCCAGCTATTTTTGAACACTCTAATAGCTGAAAAGTGTTTTCCTATCTTGATGATATAGTCATTGACAGTGAATGACAATCGATCCCGTAAGTAGCAAAAGTTAAATAAAGCAAGAAAAAGGTAAAAAGGTGAAAAAAAATTTAGTGAAGCATTTTGCTTACAAGATCATTTGTCACTCGCCTAAAATACTGCTCACCGTCGATAATTATTGCAATTACATCATCCTGGTATGAAAATAGTTTTTACAGCTAATTAACTGTTACTTGAAAAGAAAAGTACTCCACCGATGTTGATGAAATTAAAATGGGACCAATATTGAGAAAATCTCGACTAAAAAAAACATCAAATTCAATTCTATATATAAATTGGCGGAGTAATCGCGGAACAATCATAAGATGTAGTATAATTTAGAACCTCTGCAAGTCAGCTAAAATCATATGTTTACAGGCAGTATTGCGTGCTAAGCTAAAATCATATTTATAAATTATTGGAATAACATTTTTTTTTGTTCCTAATAATATAACATCCTAATACAATATTTGTATTTTAATAACTTGTAAATGTGTTCATAGGTTACGATTACGAGTATAAATACCAAATAAACATGTTTCTTTTGATTATGAACATATGTTAAAAATAGTACCTGTCGAATATTGTTTGTATGTACATTTAATAAGCCCATTTCTGCCTTTGTGCGCCCTCTAGTGAACACAAGTTAAACTAAAGAATCTACGTCATAGCTGTCAAATCGGTTGTTACGATGAGTTCAACTAGGTGGCGTTGATCGGCCCTGAAACACGCAAACATTAACCCCCTTACTTATAAAAACATCGCTATGTAGTTGCTAAGTAATGGATAACTAAACAGTATTTAAGTAATGCTTAAATATTTCTTACTTATAAACGCTACATAGCACCTGTTTAGCTAAGCAATGGATAATGAGGTCGAACGTATTTTAAACTGACAACATTGTACTAAAAAGTATTATGAATGACCTAAATGGCCAAATAGCATGTATCTAGTGCTAAATATCTTGAAATTAAAAAGTAAATATAATACTTTTCTTTGTATAGTACCACCAACTTAACTGTGCAGTTTCGAGGGCGCTACTGGTCAAGGAAATCAACTACGAACTGTCACAATTTGAAGGAATGTTGTAGTTCTTTTTTCTGCCACCTGAACAGATTAGTTGGTGGGTCTGTAACTAAATCAGCTGATCAGAAATATGGGCGCCATCTTGTTACTTAAAATTTAAACAAGGGTGGGACGGTGTTTAAATTGACAGCTGATTTAAGCAGTACTTAGGTACTGGATAAAGTTATGTAGCGTTTATGAGTAAGAAATTTTGCTAATCAGCGGCTAAGTAATGTTTAAAATTTAAGTAGCGTTCATAAGTAAGGCTGTATATTCACTGAGGACACTATAATATTTCTAAGATTATTTGAAACTTATATTTCTTGCTCAACGGTTAAATAAAGTTGAAATTACAGTGGTAAATAGTATTATTTTTACGCTACCAAATGTTGTAGTAGCTTGCGGATTAAACAGTACCTAATAATAAAAAAAATAAAAATGTTAATAAGGTTTCACTTACATGTAAAAAACTGGCTAATTGCGAGTCGAGCTTCGCTCTATTAGTTCTTACAACCGTGTTAGAAGAAATGATTTTAAAGATGATTTTAAGAAGAAATTGAGTAAAAATAAATGACTTGGATTTTGTTTATAATGCTTCTAGACGAGAAAATTAAAATCCAGGATATGAAACTAGTAATGAGCGAGTAACGATATTAGTTTACTTTAAAATGTACCCAGCTAAGTCACAAAATAAAAATGAAGTTTAAATTTAAAATATATGCCAATGACGTGAACATCTATCTTATTATTCTAATTCGGTCATTCGCAAAATGTCCTACCACCATACAAACCATTGTAAATAATATCCGTAAAGCCCACGACAGTATGATTCCTTCCTCAAGCTATACTCCAGTCCTAGGTTAGCGACTGAATACGACAAGTACCAATG
This sequence comes from Plagodis pulveraria, assembly GCA_963890685.1. NCBI lineage: Eukaryota > Metazoa > Arthropoda > Insecta > Lepidoptera > Geometridae > Plagodis > Plagodis pulveraria. The sequence continues at coordinate 16,873,245 of OY982975.1, forward strand.
CGATACGTTGCGACATAGTACGACCAAATATTGCACGAGACGTGTATCCTAACGTATTATAATTTTTAACGCGTTCGAAAATTTCTGTAGTGACCATAGGCAAGTATAGTACGTTGTTACTAAAAAACTCATATTTTAAATATTAAAAATTACAACAATTTTGTAAAAAAAATTAAGAAATAAACAATTATTGTACATTTAGAGTGAAACTAATTTGGAGTATGTATATCCTAAACAGAGTTTTTTTTAACCGCTGGTATGCTTTTATTTACAAAATAATAAGAACTATATCAACACTACAGTTACTACAATAAAAACATTTAGACAACCTACAAGTCTCTCAGATACAAATTGCAGACTCACAGGCAGTCCAAATGCTCCAGCCCGCTACCAGCATCAGCGTGCCCAGCATGCTGGGTGCATTGCCCCGTAGAATTGCAATGCTTATTCGTTGAGCCAAATAGGTACCAGCATTTTTTTTACCAGAAATAATCCATCGTTGTTGAAAGGTTATTGTGGTTTGTTACCAAACTCTTTTAGTTATAGTGCTGGAGCTGTTAATATTATTATGCAAATAGCAGTAACAAATTTTCGAAAACCTATTTCTATTTGGGAGAGTTTGCTACTGATTTTACCGCAGTATTAACGCAGACCGCGTACAATGACTACTTGATATTTTCGAGTCGCGTTTGTCGCTCCCGTAGGACAATGGGTTAGAGTTTCGAAACCACAAGTATGACTTGTCTTTTGTTTACGTCTTCTTTGGAAACGTATATAGGACAATAATTATTACCAACAATGACAAATCAATGTCTGTTATAGCAGCGAAAACAATAGCTTCGGTCAGTGTACTGCCGTGTACTTAATGGTTAGTTATCCTTTCGCTGATGTCGGTGACTTTAATTACTTATATCACAACCCTTTTTAGAAGCAATGATGGCCGAGCGGTTATAGGTATGGACTGCCGCGCCGCAGTACCCTGGTTCGATCCCCACCGCCGGCTTGAGCTTCACCGCATGGTGGAAAGGCATTTTGCGATTGCCCGCCTGGCTAGCTACCACCCTCAAGTAGAAAATCTGTCGCCAAGACCTTACGGTGTGTTCCGGCAGTAGTCCTTGAGAGCCAATGAAGTGAAATTACAGGCACATGAGACTTAACAACTATATGTCTCAAGGTGACGGGCGCAGTGCATTTCGTAAATGAAACGCATCTGTTATAGGCAGAGCTTAGTCCGCTTAACATCAGGTGGGCCTCGAGCTTGTTCCGAAAAAAAAAAAAAAACAGTGTTGGTTCAGTGGCATTGGCTATGGACTGCCGCGAAGCAGGTCCATGGTTCGAATCCCGCCGCGGGCTTGAGCTTCACCGCATGTAGGTAGGGCATTTTGCGAATGCACGCCTGGCTAGCGAACACCCTCAAGTAGAAAATCTGTCGCCAAGCATCTAACTGTGTCTTCCGGCAGCTTTCCTTGAGAGCCAGTAATTTTAGGTTAAGCCTGTTAACACCTCCGACCATATCATCACTTACCATCTGGTAAGAGTGTGGTCAAACCAGCATTAAAAAAAACCTACGGCAATAATATTTATGGAACTACAAATATATGAGAGGAAAAAGTTTAAGTCATGTGCGGGAGTTAAAATTTTTCCTCTCGGATATTTGTAATTTTGTAATGTAATCCGCATAGCCAGGCGTTATTGCAAACATAACAATATTATAAATATTTATGGAGTTTCAAGAGAATGCATAAAACAGTCCTTCAAAATGTAGTTTCATAATATTTGGATATTGTGTTCAATGTAGGAAATAAACCTGCTCTCCTAACTATACGAACATTTATCATACTTTCCATTTAGTTTTAAAAATAAAAGAAAATTCATGAAGACGTTAATTTAAAGTAAAATTTTGTTTCCATTTATAAATTATACATTACTGGCTTTCCGGCCGTTGCTCCGCTCGCGCGTATGTCGGTTATCCCGCAAAAGCAAAACTATCAACCTCTTTTCGCGCAGTTGGATAAAAACTATCATATGTCCTTCCCCGGGTCTCAAACTATTTCCATACCAAATTTCATCCAATACGGTCCAGTAGTTTTTAAATTTATTCGTTGCATACAAAAATACTTTCCACTTTATAATATTATAGTATAGATAAGAAAACGCACATTTTATTTTATTTTTAAGTATAATTTAATTACATAACAAGCACGGAGCACAAGGCTCACCTAGTGTTAAGCGGAAACTTCTGCTTATAACAGATTTCCATCACCCTATGAGATTAAAGTTTTAATGTCTCATGTGCATTTAATTTCGCCGGTACCCATAACCTTCAAACCCGAACACAGTAATGAGAACATTAAATCAAATCATTTATTTGTAAAGATGTGTAAGTATACATACTATATAAATAACAGGCAAAATGAGACTGAACAAGTATGTCTCAAGGTGATGGGCGCAGTGCAGTTCCTCACTTGTCATGAAATGTATCACTTATAGGCAGAGGATACCGCTTAACATCAGGTGGGCCTCGCGCTTGCTCCTTCACAATAACATACAAAAAAAAAACTTTGTGATGAAATCTTTCGATCGGTATGATAAAACTACAGGTGATATTTTTTCTCGTGTGACTGGTTCGATTCTCCGTTCAACCATGTAATTAGTTAAATATCTTTGAATGCAGTTTAAATTGCTTTTAAAATTTAAATAATGTCTTCTTTCAGTAATATGTTCCATCTAGCATATTCAAGGTACTTTCCCTCCATTTGGCATCGCCCTGGGACGCCCAGTATATATTAGGTCCTATGGCGTACTCCACACTCAGAACTGCCGTTGAACGATTCCTTGCCCATCTCATTTTGCCTGTTATTTCACTGGCTCTCAAGGACTACTGCCGGAACGCACCGTTAGGTGCTTGGCGACAGATTTTCTACGTACTAAATAACATAGTGTCAGAAATAAAAGGAAGACCATAAAGTGTAACTGTTATTTTAGTTGTAGCGTTTGACGAGTCTGATGGCCGTAAGTTTTGAATTCTACTGCGGTCTTTTAGGCTTCATATGACGGTTGAAGAGTAGTTAACCAATTCAAAAAAACGAGTTTGTTTCTTTTGTTAAAAGAACACTCATATTGTTCCATTGAAATTTCATGAAAATATATTTTTTAAATCAAAATAACTGGTAAACATACATATTCCATCGAAGTAAATAGGAGGAAGCGTCTATTTAACGCTGGATTACGGCTGTATATGTGTGATGCAATTGTATGCGTGTGCAAGCGTGTTACGAAGAACTCAAAATCCAATCACAAAAACTGAGTTCCCTTATAAACCCTTTGCCCCAATAAGGTGAATGTTTTGACTCTCCGAACATGAGATCCGGCCTTCAATTGACAATAACTCTGTCATTTCAAGTGATAACGTATCTTAGGTACTATATTGTTTACGTTAGTATTCTTGCTAGCAATTAACTTTCAGTCTTAAATATAAAGCTTTAAAGTACAGTTTTGCTTTAGTGCCGTGAGTGAGTATCTTAGTGTAGATAACTAATGACTTACTGCAAAAAGCTTTCATTTCCGGTAACGATGGTCCTTTCAAATAGGTTTAATGATAAAATTTGTAATAATTAGTCCGTTTGTCACTGTCTATTTTCTATTATAAGGTTTACGTAAATGAATTCTGATTTTGAATTTTAATGATTAATAAAATAGATTTTTCTTGCGCATTATGTGAAATTTTAAATGAAAGGGTCGGCGACGTTTATTTTAAAATATATAATTTAAAAAAATATAAAATAATATCCAAGAATTAAGCATCTATGATTACTAGTATCAATCTGTGCTAGTACGGAACCGTCCTTCACATGGGTCGGTATCGCAGTTGATTATTTTCTACCGACTTTAAAAAAAGGAGGAGGTACTCAATTCGTCCGTTGTTTTTTTTTTTTTTTTATGTTTGTTACCGCATATCTTCTGACTGGGTGAATTGAATTTGATTATTCTTTTTTTATTTGAAAGCTGAGGCGTGCCGTGTGGTCCCATTTAAATTTCATCAAAATTGGTTGAGCAGTTTTTGAGTAACACTCCAATAACTGAAAAGTATTTTCGTATTATGATGAATTCTCATCGAAGCTCAAATTTGGTGGTAACACAGTAATATTTCCTCAACGGTATAAGAAATATTTTTTTGGATAGGAAATAAAACGTGTTTTGTGCTATAAATAAAAATAACTAGTCTTTTTTTTTATATCTGAATGGTAAGCCTTTGACCACAATCTCACCTAATGTTAAGTTATGATGTGGTCGAAGGTGTTAACAGGCTTAACCAAGAATTACAGGCTCTCAAAAACAGCTGCCAGAATACACCTTTATGTGCTTGGTGACAGATTTTCTACTTTAGGCTGGTCGCTAGCCAGGCGGGAATTCGCGAAATGCCCTTCCACCATGTGGTGAAGCTCAAGCCCGCGGCGGGTTTCGAACCATGGACATGCTGCGCGGCAGTCCATAGCCAATGCCACTGAGCTATCACTAATTTACAATAAATGTTATTTTATGTGTTAATCATACCGAAAATTAGGACGAATGACCATTTTTTATCGTATTCGTATCGCACTTCCCGTTGCAGTAAAACATTTTCTTACTGCTTTAACAAATTTCTTTTCAAACACTGAGTTCGATTAATTCGAACGTCAGTCTTATTCCGGTATCGTAGAAGTAAGTTAAGTGGCTCATCATGCCGTGATTAAAAAAGGTAAATTTATATTTATACATCGGTATACCGATAATACAATACAATGCATGAAAATGTTGTCAACATTTTCATGCATAACAATAGCAGGTAACAAAATTACAGTGAAGTTCTTATATTATCTCACCTACATTAATAATGTTTATAATAAAAAGATTTCACTGAAATTGTGAGGCTATAATTAACGTATATACATTTCGTATTATAACTGAACTTAAGACCAAACTGTTGATTTATGTATTTACCTGTTGAATTATGAAAACAAGATAAAGTTGTTATTTCATGAATATTTGGTCTCATAAATAGTATTAAATTGTGCGAAAATCATAACTATAAAATTACTGAATAACTTTCGTGGATCACCGCTTCACTTTCATGGCATCTCAAACTTCAAAGTTATTTTTATTCCGAGAGACAACCAGGATTGGATTAATTTACATATGAATTTACTCATACAATCAAGCTCGATAAGTGTTTTACAAAACTATTTCAAATAAGCAAAAACTAAAATTGTCTATGAAGGTTATGATGGGAATCGCTGCGATGAGAATTAGTCATATAGTCAATGACAGTAAATGACAATCGATCCCATAAGTAGGGGACTAAATATAATGACCACCATAAAATGCTTGGATACTCATAATGGTTTTACCAAAAATTTTAATCGAACACCAAATGTAGTAAATGGTCACTAAATCTCAAAGCCATGTTTAGGTGTGACGACGAGCGAAGCGAGGAGGAGCGTTAGGTTACTTATGACCACAACAATGCGCGAGCCGAGCGAGCGTGCCGCGGCAGCGGCCGGCGATGCGCCAGAAGTTTTTTTTTTTTTTTTTTTTTTTTTTTTTTTTTTCTATACTGCTACTTGGCGATCTGTCTGTGAAAGACAATAGTCCAATGGGCTGACTGAAGATCTCTGAATTCCTGTCTTTGGTCAAGAGATTTGTCCAGTGAGTCATCTCTTAGTCTTTTTCTGTAAATCTGTCTGGTAGCCCTTGAATACTATGCCGTTTTAGACGACAAAATTTGAGGCTTCCCGATCCTTGCAGTTGAGCTGCCAGTACATTTCTGTGTCTGTTCAGTCTAGACTGATAGCTTTTGCTGTAGGTTTCCACTTCCTGCTTTACTGTTTTCAGTTTGATGTCCATTTGCATAAATTTATTACTAATATATGGAGGTATATTGAGCATGTTTCGCACTGTTTTATTCTGGAACCTTTCCAATATTTCGATGTTGCTGTTACTAGCTGAGCCCCATAACTGAATACCGTACGTCCAAATAGGTTTAATAATGGTTTTGTATATGGCCATTTTGCTGTTATATGTCAGTTGGGATTTACGACCGATCAGCCAGTAAAGGTTACGGATTTTGGTGTCTAGTTGTTTGCGTTTAGTCCAGATGTGTTTTTGCCATGTAAGTCGGCGATCTAGATGCATTCCCAGGTACTTAGCATCTTCCTCCTGGGGGACTGGTTCATTGTATAGTAAGACAGGTGGACATGTCTGCCGTCGCAGTGTGTAAGTTACTTGAACCGATTTGTCTTTATTGGCTTTGATCCGCCACTTCTTAAACCATTCTTCGATCAGGTTGAGGTGTCGTTGGAGGTTTTTTGATGATATTTCAGGGTTTTCATTGACAGACAGAATGGCTGTGTCATCTGCATATGTGGCGATGGTAGTTCGTTCATTTAGTGTGGGTAAATCCGCAGTGAAAATCAGATACAGCACTGGTCCCAGTATACTACCCTGTGGCACTCCAGATTTAATTTCATGCATTTTTGATAGTTTGTCATTGTGTTTAACCTCAAAGCATCTTTTTTCTAGATAGGATTTAATGATTTGAAAGAAAGAATGAGGAAGCTTTTGTTTTATCTTGAAAAGCAGGCCGTCGTGCCAGACTTTGTCAAATGCCTGGCTGATGTCCAAAAATATTGCAGAGCAGTATTGTTTGTTTTGTAGGGCTCTGTTAATAATGTCAACTAGACGATGAACTTGCTCAATCGTGCCATGTCCTTCTCTGAATCCAAACTGATGTTGAGGCAATGTTTCCTGAAGATGTTCTTGCATTCTACTGAGTATAATTTTTTCAAGTAGTTTACCAGTGATGGGCAACAGGCTTATGGGTCTATATGAGGACACTTGTTGGGCTTGTTTGCCTGGTTTAAGGATCATAACAACTTGTGCTATTTTCCATTGGCTGGGAAATATTAGACATCTCAAGCAGGCATTAAATATTATGATAAGGTAGAGAATTCCTTTCTTTGGTAGGTTTTTTAGGAGGGTTGCATCAATCTGATCAAAACCTGGTGCTTTGCTATCTTGTAGTTTGCGGATTTCTCTGGTAAGTTCTTTTGGCGAGATGCTTTTTAGAGGAGGGCACATTTGTATAGCTGATCCAAGATAGTTTTCTACATCTTGGTCATGTTGTTTACTTGAGGTAGGCAGTGGTTGGAATACTTTCTGCAAGTGGGTTGCGAACTCTTCAGCTTTTTCTAGGTCAGACCGAGCCCATGTTCCTTTTTCCGTTTTAATTGGAGCGATTTGCATTTTCGGACGTTTAAGCTTCGATGTTGCCTTCCACAGTGAGTAGTTTGTGTCACTTGTTGGGGTGAGTTTACTGAGATATTCCTGAAGGTTATCATTATTCAGGTCACTAATTATGTTCTTCAGCTCTTTTGATGCTCTATTAAAAGCAGTTTTATCTCTTTTGGCCCTAGTGTTGTGCCAAACCTTACGTAACTGGCGACGTTCATTAATTTTATCTTTTATAAAGTTTGGGTATACATGTTGTTGTGGGACTAACTTTTTGTTTCTAGGGGTCGCCTCATATGCAGCAGCCAGAAGAATTACAGCAAATTTAATTTTGTTGATCATTTACTACTTTTGGTGATTGTTAAATATATAAGGGATCCTGTGGTGCTCGCTATAAATGAAAGTCTTCACTTGATATATGTATTGTCCTTTGAACATAGTTTAGGTTACACAGCACTTAATTTTCTATTTTAATTAATTTATTTAGTAGGAACAGTTATGGCCTGTTGGCTGGTGTAAGACGAGAGAGCGAGACAGCTTTACTTATTTAATAGGGCAATATTAAACAGAGATCATTTACTACTTTTGGGTTAAGGATGATTTATTTTGAGTAATTTTGCTTAAATAGGCTAGCGAGATATTACAACTTTGGATATAAGTTTACATTAAAATGGGGGTTAATTTTGGTGATCATTAACTATTTTTGTCTGTTATATGTTACTAGATCTGGTGGTAAGTTAAACTTAAGCCCATAAGTAGCAAGGGTCACTAAAAAGGGCGAAATAAAAATTTTTACCAAAAAAATAGAACCGACTTCAACACTCAAATGTGTGAAATAACTTGTCGAAGTCGGTACCATGACGGTTCAAAAGTACCTATCATCACAATATTGTGCGCATGGTACCGACTTCGACAAGTTATTTCACACATTTGAGTGTTGAAGTCGGTTCTATATTTTTTGGTAAAAATTTTTATTCTACCCAAGAAAGCAAGCGGCTCGTGGTGTACCCACTACTTTTTAGGTAATAAGGGCGTTCAGATAGTAAGGAGCCCTTGTTGCACGCCCTATTGTGCAGCAACTCTCCACTATCATCGGCATCAGCATGATGATTACCCCCCCCCCCCCCCCCCCCCCCCACGAGAATAGGGAAAATTTATTTTATTCTTAACAGGACTGTACTGTACATAAACCATCTAGTACAGTGAGAACTTTTTATTAAAAACGCATAATTTTAAATACTGTGTCTTGTTGCTTACAGTTCCGTCCGCGCCACAAAACCTCACAGCTGACTACATATCCGACGAGGAAGTACACTTATCCTGGGCTCCACCCCTGACCTACACAGTCAAGGACTTCTCAGACCCATCCATCCAAGACAAGCTGTCCACACCGGAAATAACTGATAAAAAGACAGACCCGCAAGACGATGAACCCAACAGTGACGTCATCAACGAACCTCTCACATCAGAAACATTAAAAGAACCTATAACATATAACTCATACCTCAACGATAGATCGAAATATAACAATGAGTTCTCAAATTCTGGTATTCTCATGGACTCGTACAGAAGCCGGAGAGATTCCCGATCGCGAAGGCATAGAAAGAGACGTCAAGAGAATGCGACAGAGACTGAAGACAAGCGTAACTATGCAATGTATGACTATGCGAAGAATCTCGTGAAGAAATCTATGTCACAGATTAAGCAGCACAGGGATACAACGGACATCGCTTACGTGTTATATTATGAGGAAGGTGTATCTAGATTTGACGTGAGTAGTATCGATGGTGTTCAAACTTCGCAAGACGTGAAGAGGAGTAATGCATTCGCGACTGATCTCAGAATGGAATCGAAATCTCTAAGAAATCTCACGCTTCATAATACCTCTGGAAAGGTTACGAAGGTGGTTGGATTCTGGTTGAAGAACTTAAGTAAGTTTTGATATTATTTTTCTTATATGACAGGATAGGCTTTGGACCACTACCGTACTTATTGCTGATTAACTGATCAACTAGGTTAAGCAACGTCCGCTGCGGTCATAACCGCTAATGTAATTTATTACTGAGCGTGCCACTACTGGTGTAAGGACATTTACCGAATGCCCGTCTGGCTACCACCTTCAAGTAGAAAATCTGTCGCCAAGCACGTAACGGTGTGTTCCAGCACCTTTCCCTGAGAGCCACTAATTCTAGGTTAGCCTAAACTACATCTTCGATTGTATCATCGATTAAAATCAGGTCAGTGTTTGATTGTGGTCAAAGGCCAACTGCTTAGAGCTAAGGTGTAGATATGTAAGCTACATATTGCGAGCGGATTTGAACCCAAGCAATCGTTTAGTAATCCTGTTCCCTGTCATTATGATCAACAGCTATAACGTCCACTCGTTGAACAAATGCCTGCATCATTAGGTTTGCTATAATCTCCCAGCTTGGCAGACGTCTTAGGGATCGCAGTTCTTCAGACGGGGCGGCTGCCTACCTTCTGATTTTTTTCCTTTCGTCGCCTCTTACGTCACCCTTGTTCTTCTTCTTATAGTGCCTCTCCAATTACTGAAGGTTGGCGTTCAGCTCTGTACTTTTTTAGGAGTATCTGTACAGGAGTGCAATTCTGAGCCGGAAACCAACGGGCTCCCTGCCAAGGCTATTATTATATAAATAGTGTAGTATCATTTCATTTGGTTAGCTCATATCAATAGTCAACTTACGATGCAACCTTACAATGTTGTGTTTCTAGATAGCGCTATAATTAACTGGTTCTCACATCCCGTTATTGACTTTGACGGATTTGATACGGACATAGTTACGGACATTATGTTGTTAATATCGCAATGAAGTTCCTTTCTCGATTGGTACACACGAATAGAATTACTAAGTAATCGTTCAAAGTGATGATGTGTTCGAAGATGTTGTTCAGGCTAACTTAGAATTACTGACTCTCAAGGACAGCTGCCGGAACACACCGTTACGTGCTTTGACAGATTTTCTACTTGAGGGTGGTCGCTAGCCTGGCGGGCATTCGCAAAATCCCCTACCACCATGTGGTGAAGTTCAACTCGCGGCGGGATTCGAACGATGGATTGACGGCAGTCTGCCACTGAGCCATCACTGCTTCGGGCTATACTGAGATTTGTCTTAGTCCTTTTACAAAAATATGTTTTCGGAAATGGGGGAGAATCAAAAGCCATTTCCTAGAGCAAGTGTAGACCATCGGATCTTAGTGAATATCAAAGCTGATGTCCGATTTTATGTCTGTCTGCTTGCTTGATTCGTCGTCATCATCTTGTTGTATGGTAACCCAAAGATATAAAGCTCAGATAAGCATGGCAACACATAACAGGTAAACGATGAAATGTATTGGTCTGAACGTAAAGTAATAAAAATAAGATATTTAAAGAAATTCCAAAGAGAGTTAGTGTTAGGTAGGCCAGCCATGAAAACCAACGACAAAATCTGTAAGTTTCGACTGTTTTTTATTTTTAGTATATCTGTAATATTTGAGTTATCCATAATAAAAGGCATTATTAGGGATAACTCAAATATTACGTTTTATGTTTAAATCGGTTTATTTAGTAATTTTTTTAAAACGAAAATCTCAATGTTAGATATTTGAAATAATTTTTATTTTTTTCATAATTGGCAATATTTTAGGAATATGAACCATTTTTTGTCCTACATTAGCGTCCATAGCACTAATGAAATGCTGGGAGTACTAACAGTACACAGACATCGAGTAATGATGTGCAAAACACGCCGATATCTAAATTCATCTAAAACCAATTAAGTACCTAATTTGTAAAATATATTTTTTAATCTTTACACTCAAATAATTATTTATTATTAATCATTTAATTCCGATAAAATCCATATTACAAGTCGAGAAAATAAGATAATAGATACTAAATTAAACTAATTAAGGTTTTTCGCCCATCATAATACCCATCCACTTATTCTGTAATGGGCAGTCAGATCTGGCCGTAATCATTTGCAGAATGCTGTTGCGACTGCATCGCACTCGCTGCTTTAGGGAAGCAACTTTCTTGCGTATAACAGCATGAAAGCCGTCTGCGTGTGACTCAGCAAAACATCGTTGAAGCGCTGAAAAGGCGAGGGACCCTGAAAATTTCATTGTATTGGACTCGTAGGTAATGCCTCGTCGTCTTTGCCAATCATTTTAACGTTTATATCCATGTTTTTTTAGAACCGTTCACACCGTACAAGATCTGGGTACAAGCATTCTACAACTTCTCTCATGGATACTTCAATGCGTGGGACGTGACGTCACGGCTCGGCAATGCGTCGGAGCCGCTGTACGTGCTGACTGACGTACGCCCTCCTTCCGCCCCGATCGTGTTGAACCTAACCTGCGATCAGCCAAGACGTAAGTAGAAGTACTATAGCTGAATTTTTTATTAGGGAGTACAACCTACTGGTTTTAGAACTACAACTTCTCTGATGGTACGTGACGTCACGATCAGCCCGCGATTGGAGCTCTGTACGTTCTGCCTGACGTACGCCTTCCGCCCAAATTAGGTAAATCATCTGTGATCAGCCAAGAATTGATAAGGAACCCACCCAGACGTCTTTTCCACCGGAAAACCTACCATCATCGTAGAAAAGATATTCCCAAGTAGAAAATATGTTACGACAGCTGTCTTTGAGATGCAGTTAAGCCTTTTTACCATCTTCGACCATATGATCACAGATCAGGTGAAATTGTGGTAAAAAGCTGGAAAAACATAAACACTTTTATGAATAGAATAGGCTTTATTTAAGGCAAAAAAACCTTTTTTCTTTCTTAAATTTGTAATTTTGTAATGTAATTCGCCGAGCAGGCGTTAATGCAAACATAACAATATTAAAATTATAAGGTTGCGACATCGTTTACAAGTTTAAAACCAATTGCAAAATCGGTCTTGTTTCTAGTACAACGTAAGTTGAACTATTATGTCGCTCCTTCCCAATACGATGGTTTAAATATAGAACGAGAGGAAAAAATGGAGTTAAGAGTCATTGTCATGTTAGTTCAAGCGGTCAGAGCATACCCCGGCTAAAGGGGTGGATGGACGGGGTTTGAATCCCGCACATGACTATAATTTTTAATTTTGTAAACCAAAAATTATTTCTTACACCAAGACACAAAATCTAAACAATAATTGTCAGACAAAACAAAATGATTCTTGCAGCCATCTTCTACAAATCAGCTCCAACTCATCATAGTGCTGATCGTTAAGGGTGAACTGGCCGGGCCGTTCTCCATACAAACGCCGTAGGGTGATCACTGCCTTATTGGCGGATTTAGGTCCAAAACAAAGCATAATGCCGATTGATCTCGTCATTACCTAGGCTTGTATGATGCCGAAATTTTAATAAGATAATTAACTTGAGAGTTATGAGCTTCGTAACATTTTCATATAACATTTTCAAGGCTCATAACTTTCAACTTAATTATCTTTTTAAAATTACGCCATCATACAAGCCTAGATGATGACGAGATCAATCGGTATTATGCTTAATTCTGGACCTAAAGTCTCAAATAAGTGAGTGATCACCCTACGGCGTTTGTATGGAGAAGCGACCGGCCAGTTCAACCTTAACAAGCAGCGTTGGTCTTCCGTTGAGGTCCGGAGGTGACAACATGCTTGCTCACAAGATGCGTTGTTATTACCAGGTACACTATACCTGCAGTGGAGGCAGCCATTGGAGTACAACAATTCGTTGGACCAGTACGTGGTGACGCTGAGGAAGATCCCGGAGCTGCAGCCGCGGACCAGGCTCACTCTGCCGACCAGCAAAAACGACATCGAGACCACTATTAGTGTGGTAAGCACGAACGAGTTACATCTAAGTGATAATACGAAAACAGTGATTTTATACTAAAATTAATACATGGGTATCTAGGCAAGAACCACCAGCGTCTTTACTTGTCATACAATTTTGCATGCCATCTCAAAAAAAAGTTATATGTAATTTTTGCCTCGGTTTATGCGATTGCCCGTGGGGTGCTGGGCTAGAATTTCACCCTCCCTGTCTCTACCCCTGGGTGTCCTACGAGGCGACTAAGGGTAACACACCAGAAGATGGGCAGCAACCCTTTCTGAGGAACTGGTATCTCGCACTGCGATCCCTAAGCCTCCTTTATGGCAAACCCATATTGGGGAGGCTGTGTTCAGCGCTTGTACTCTTTTTAGCAGAACATACGTTGATTTAATAATAAAATTAAGTCGTATTAACCGACTTTAAAAAAAGGAAGAGGTTCACCATTCGGCTGTATGTTTTTTTTGTCTATTACACGATTTCTACGCAAATTATGAACTGATTTTGATGATTGTTTTTTGGGTAGAGTATGGCTTATTCAAGTTGACTCATTAAAATTTTATCATAATCGGTTGGTGGTATTTGCATACCTGGATGGTAGATTTAATGGTAATTGCAACTATTGCCGATTAATAATTGCAAATCTTAAACGTGTGGTCCGTAATCATACTGTTCATGATTATGGACCAGATGGTCTTCAATGATAAATGTCCTTAGCATTATGTGGTCCATTGAACCAATATCACTCGAGTGAAAAGAGGCTTCAGAGCAAATCATCCTCAAGTCATTTAAAAGCAAATCGCTTTTAACGAATTATTTTTGCATGGTGGTAGGGCGTTTTGCGAATGCTCGCCTGGCCAGCTACCACCCTCAAGTAGAAAATCTGTCTCCAAGCACCTGTCCGGTGAGCCTGTGTTCCGGCAGCTGTCCGTGAGAGCCAGTACTTGTAGGTTAGCCTGAACAACATCTTCGACCACATCATCACTTACCATCAGGTGAGATAGTAGTCAAAGAATAACCTACCAGGCAAAAAAAAAAACTTAATGTATATTGTTGTGCTATATTGTCATTAATTATATCGAAACCAGAACTAAAAGTAGTGCTGGTAGTTTTAAATAATTCTTAATAAAATAAGCATTTTTGATATCCCATAAGTGACACGAATTACTTAGCATTCCATGGATTCACCGTGCGGGTGCCGGGTTCATAGCGTTGCAGGAGAGGCTAGAGGGGCCTGGGACTTTCAACCCAGGGAGTAGGGTTAAGAGGCCCCTTTAAGATGAGACGAATTACTTAGCATTCCATGGATTCACCGTGCGGGAGCCGGGTCCATCGCGTTGCAGAGGAAGAGGCTAGAGGGGCCTGGGACTTGCAACCCAGGAGTAGGGTTAAGGGGCCCCTTTATGATATATCAATGCTCTCCTTCACCACTCGAGCCTCCTCCCCTACCTAACCAAATTTGATAAGATCCTACTAATGCCGCCTTAGATACACGTTCTAGGATGGAAGTTACGGTTGTTCTTGGTAGGCCAAGGTCTTTAAGTAGGTTATATAGGGATTTCGCTGGTATACCCCTTGCTCTAACTTCTACAGCATATAAACTAACCACATAACCGTTTTTGGTTAATTCATTTGTTAGATCATAATATTTGTTTGGTTTTATTGTGTGGTCTTTAGTTATGTTTGTTTCCCACGGCACAGTAAGTTCTATAAGTACTATGCGTTTTAGATTTTTTGAGTATAAAAATATGTCTGGTCTGGATGACGAAATACCAACATCCTCAGGAATTTTGTAGGGGTTTTCATAAGTGACCATCAAAAGAGTCCAATCGGGAGCTGCGCCTAAGATGGAGTAAGGCTTGGATTTCGATTTTGTAGATGATCCTTCTGTTACAAAAGCAACCTGTCGTTTGTTCGTGGTCAAACCTTTTTTTGCTCTAGCTACCGAGAGACTCGCTGCTTCTCGTATGATTTCGAGGACTCTATCATGACGGCGTGAATAATGACCCCTATCAAGGAGCACCTTGCATCCTAACAATAAGTGCCTTGCTGTACCTATGCCCTCCCGACAAATACCGCAAGACTTTTCGGTGGCTTTCCCCCATCTTAATAAATTAATTTGGTCTGGGAGGGTCATCTGAAAGGCGTTTAGATAAAATTTTAATAAGGCAGGTGACCAATCGTATATCAAGGTGCGCCACTTTAATGCCAAAGGGATACAAAATTCACCTATGGTTAGCCATTCGCTCTGCATTTCTAAGCTCATTGCATGTATTTTATAGCTATCATTTTCGTCTTGTTGTAGAAAAGATTTTACAATGTCTTTATCCTGAACTTTCTTTTTCGATCCTAAACCCGCTTTGCTGGACTGTGCACCTATCATAAATTGTTTGTGGAATTGAAGCCTCGAATCAAGGTCGGAGGCACTTTTGTCTTTTGGGAGAGATGCGACTATATCGTCTTGAGATTTTAATAAGACCTGCGTTTTGGTAACTCTGAGGTGTTTATAGAGCTCCGATGGTTTCTTTAATTTCATCCCAAAATTAGTTTTATCCCGAAATAATGTAGATGGGTCTGCCGAAAGTGCAAGCCCCAACCATGACTTCAATGTCCTTGTGACGTTTATATCCAGTTTTGTTAAAAGGGATTTAGTAATGTCGTATACTAGAAAAGGCCAAGTCAGACGTGATGTTAGGTAGTTTTCGTATATCCAAGCTTTTTTAATGTTACTAATTGGTAGTTGGTCTACCATACTAAGCTCTTTTAGAAAGCTATCGACAACTGCGTCTAAAGATGGTGTGCGTCCTTTGTGATCTATCTTCATACCAAGAAATTTAAATGGAACAGCTTCAGCAATTGTGGAAACACATTCTCCTCCTATCAAGAGTCCCGGGTCGTAGGAGGTAAATTTGGTATTCCGTCTACCCAGACACAGACAGTGGCATTTACTTGGTTTTGTTCTCAACCCAAAGTCAAAGTCAAAATCATATATTCAATTTACGCGTCTACGACGCTCTTATGAAGGTCAATTACAAATTTTAGTATTGAAATATTCTACATTGTACTGCCACGTTCAGCAAATAAATTGTATAGAGCCACTGCGAGAAGAACGGGCAAGAAACTCGGGGCCATTCTTTTAAACATCTTTTAACAATGTGTTACATACATACTATATAATAGAGTTATTACAATATTTGTTTAAATTATGTAGGTGACAGGCAATAGCTTGGCGGAGGCGGAATTGTCCAGGCATTTTTTAAAAAAATAAATAAAAATAAAATAAAAAGATCATTTATTGCCGCTAAAATAACAACATTTTTACAACATTCATTTACTTCAATATTATGAACTAATAATTAACTTACTAATATTAATTTAATCATTAAATCCTAGGGCAATAGGGATATACTCAGCATGTGTTATGTTCACACTATGATGTGATCATAACGCTGTTTTTCAGTGTACCCCTGAGCTCGGGCTAAGGTCTTGGCCGAGATACTATAGTAATAGAAGAATACAGGTGACACACAAAATTACTTTAATTACCTTCTTTATATTAATTTTTTTTTGTCGTTTATGTAATCAGAAACTGTGTAGTAGGATTTTTTAATCAATATGTTTTTCACATGCAACTTGAATTTCCCTTCTGTGAGCGTTGTAATATGTTTAGGAACTTTATTATAAAACCGCACACAATTACCTAAGAAGGACCTTTTATTTGTCTTTGCTAATCTAAAACCTGGCACCGCTATTTTATCTTTATTCCTAGTATTGTAATCGTGATTGTCACTGTTTAATTTAAATTTACTCAAATTTTTACGAACATACATAATATTTTCAAATATATACAGACTTGGTAAAGTTAAAATATCAATTTCTTTAAAAAGATCCCTCACAGACCCTTTAGTCCATGCACAGAACTCATCCACTTCACGTAAAAGTTCCTGACATTGAATTGGGTTACGTGTCAGAATTGCAAGGTCGTCAGCAAAAGCTAAGATGGACTCTGTGTATTTGTTATTGATCTTAAACCGATAGCCCCACTTTTTTTCATGACTAATTAGCTTGTCAATTACTAAATATTATAATAATATTAATTACTATATTAAATGCTATTGGTGACAAGCAACAACCTTGGAACAAGCCCACATTGTATTGCAATGTGTGTCCCCTTTTTGATGAAATAACAAATTTTAATTGGGAGTAATATGATGCGATGATATCGCTGATCACAAGTGGAAAGTTATGCCATTTCATTGCGAACATCAGCAGTTTGTGCTGCACAGAACCAAACGCGTTCTCTAAGTCTATCCAGCACACCGTTAATTGTCTTTCATATGTTCTGGCATCTTTTAAACTTTCCGCTAGAAGAGTATTGTGTTCCAGGCATCCAGAAATTCCAGGCAAAAACCCTTTCTGGTGATTGGGCCTGAAATACTTGTTATTGATCATAAAGTGTGTCATTCTAGTTAGTAAAATTGAAAAAAATATTTTGGATATTGTGTTTGTTAATGCAATCGGCCTAGTATCTTTTGGATGAGTTACTTCGTCTTTTTTTGGTATGAGGACAATAATTGCTTTTCCGAATGCCACTGGTATTTGCTTGCTTGACCAGATCTTAGTGAAGATATTTAAGAAATGTTTACGAACCGATGGGCACTTTTTATACACTATATATGATTTAGATGTTTTCTTTTTCAACTGATTGGTTATTTCCTCCATAGTAGGTGAGGTGATTTTAAACTCAACATGAGGATCATGTGGCCTTTGTTTTGTGGGATCCTCATATGAATTCCCATGCTTGGGCATTTCGTATGTGCTTTTGAAATAGTCGCAAATCTGTTCATTGAAAATGTTTTTTGAGTATTGAAAAGGGTTTTTATCAAAATTGACCTCATGTTTAGCTCTATTCAAGTTATCGCGATTTTCTGTTATTTGTGCTGATATTCCTTGAATTAATTTTAGGATTGATCTTAGTGCCCTGGCCTGTTGATGACTCAGATGGTTATCGCCCATGGCCTTGGCATTCCTAAGTTGTTTTATTAACTCTCTTTTCTTTCTCCGCATTTTCAACTTAAAAGTATTTTCTTTGTTTTGGTGAGCATAATTAGTCGGTGGTGGATAGTGCTCGAAAAAGTAGTCATAAATGGTATTCTGGAAAGTATCTACTTGGCAGTTTAAATCTTGTTTTGATCCTGGATGTTCTAGGATGATTGCAAAGTTTTGGTCATGTACTTTCCAAGTTGACTGTTTAAGGGAGGGGATGCTAAGACGAGTCCGGATGTTAATGGACTCCTGGTAGCTATCACACAATGTCTCACCTTGGGATATGTGAGGGTCAACTCTATCCGTAGTGATTGTTGAAGAACTTACCGACTGCTGTCGTTCTTCCCCACCATCATGTGTCTTTAAATGTTTCAATTACCAGGCTCATCTCTTGTAAATTTTCCCGCACGTGGGGCATTTCAAGTCTGTATTATCGCCATGGTCGTCGTGGGCATCATTCGGTGGACAGTTCTTCCGCCCCCCCTCTCGGACTGTCCCAGGGGTATTTTTCTTTTTTGGACTTTTAGCTATAAATTCCCGGGCTCGGCTTGCTACGCCATAGCCCTCGGCTGTCTTTCCAGCAGTCAGTTGTCTTTCCAACAGTCAACTGTCTTTCCAGTTGTCATCAGACTTTCCAGCGTCATCCCGTCTCTCCGGGCTGTCAATTAATGATGAGACGAATTACTTAGCATTCCATGGATTCACCGTGCGGGGGCCGGGTCCATAGCGTTGCAGAGGAAGAGGCTAGAGGGGCCTGGGGCTGTCTTATATTTTTTTCTACCTGTACGTAATAATTTGAAAGCTTTTTCTATGAATGTATTGGCTCTCAATTTAACATGCCTCATCAGTTTACTTCTATGTATTAATCCTGAATATTCTTCTTAATCCAGGAGGTGGAGCTTTGGAACGTGACGCGATACGAAGTGAAAATATATGCTGTCACACAATCAGTGTCAAGGCAGAATGTTCTAGTCAACGGCACCGAATCTACACCAGAGGTAAGAGAGTGCTGAGCTAATACTGTTCGTGATATCTTACCCATATAAGTACTTATTTTTAACTTGCTCTAATCCGCATTAGGCTTGTAAACTAGTATTTTTGCAACTTAAATATGGGTGTTAAGGGTGAACTGGCCGGCCCGTTCTCCATACAAACGCCGTTGGGTGATCACTCCCTTATTTGAGGATTTAGGTCCAAAATAAAGCATAATACCGATTGATCTCGTCATTATCTAGGCTTGTATGATGTCGAAATTTTAATAAAATAATTAACCTGAGAATTATGAGCCTCGATACATTTTCATATAAAGTTTTCGCGGCTCATAACTTACAACTTAATTATCTTTTTAAAATTTCGGCATCATACAAGCCTAGATAATGACGAGATCAATCGGTATTACGCTTTATTTTGGACCTAAATCCTCAAATAAGGGAGTGATCACCCTACGACGTTTGTATGAAGAACGGGCCGGCCAGTTCACCCTTAAGGTTGAAGATGCAATTAATTATAAAGAGGTTGATTAAAAGGGAACGATGCCTGCGAGGAATGTAAAGAACCTCGACAAAATGTACGTTTCGTGTTCTCGTGTTTTCCCCCTGCAAAACTGAGCCAATTAAATATTCATTTTCATTAAAATTTCATGAAAGAGCCTATTATTTTCTGGTATTTTAAAGCTTTTCAAATTTGTCTGATTATAGCTGAAATAACAGCATTTTTAGTGATTTTAGTTAAAGTTGAGACAGCATTTCAATATAATTATTAAATCAAGCTTTGACAGAAACATAGTATTTTAATAAATTTTGCCTCGGATGTTGTCTTTACTGCATATGTAAAGTGATGGTATTTTCCTCCAACGAGTTTGTCTATTAATTAAACTTACTATTTTCCTCTTAATCATCTCTTACATGTTTCTAAAGCACTTACTGTACAAAAATGTATGTGTTTAGTATACATAGCGCTCGAGACGGGACAGACGTATTCACTATCGGGATCGTACAAGTTTTGTGGTTATTAATACCGTACCGAATGTGTCATAGTTGGATAGTGCTTTCTCTATTCACGTCTCCTGTTAAGTCGTTTTGTGCTTTTATTTTATTTACTAGCGATTTAGTGACTCTTAATTATACTAGGCTATCGATCGCGCTCTGCCTACTTCCAGGGACTATTCGGTAAATAACTGTAGTGTCCTATATTAATATTCTATCATGTGTAGCGACCCGCCTCGGCTTCGCACGGGTGCAATGCTGATACTAAATTGTATATAAGGTTACCTGGAAGAGATTGCTTTTAGTGATAAGACCGCCCATTGTAACACTATAATTGTAAATCTTCTCCGTTTCATATGTTATGTGGTGTAACAATAAAGTATTATCTATCTATAAGCCATTATTTCCTGTAAAAAGTAAATGATAAAAAGTGGGTTATCCGTAAGAGATATTACTATTGCGGACTTTTTTGTAGACTTTTCTAAGGTGTGCGATTGTACTGTAATACATTATTTTGATCTATCTCGTAGGGTTCAGCCAGCGTTTCCAATGTAAGCGCCAAAATGTGTTTATTTACGACATACATTAGAAACCTTTAAAATTATCAGTGTTTCTCTACTATTTTATACGTGTATTATACATATTATAAACCTTCCTCTTGAATCTATCTAATGAAAAAAAACGCATCAATCTGTTGTGTAGTTTTAATTATCTAAGCATACACAGGGACAGACAAATAGGGAAGCAACTTTGTTTTATACTATGTATTGAAGATATGAAAAGTGTAATACATTAATCTCTGGTCCACATACTGGACACTGGACAGTTGGATAGGATTGAGAAATCCATGAAATCACGTCGGTAATATACTGCGTTGCTGCGTGAAAAGATAAAACTTTTTCAACACACTCGCTCGTAACGGGCCTTTAAATGCACCGATTTTAGTGTCATAATATAGTCTATTACGCACTCGTGTTTTTTTTTACTTTACCGCACTAGTGTTTTAAATAGAAAAAACAACGTTTCCACACTTTTCACCAAGGAGATTGTAGTTTGTTTGAAGTAGAACTTTAGAAGATTTAATTATAAACCTTCTTAATCAGATTATTATTGCTATCAAAAGATCAAGAAAATATTTTCGTATTCGTTCCTCGCAAGTGTGTTGAAAAACGTCGTATGAAACTTGTGTGCGTTGTTTATTACAATCTCTACTCAACAACTTCGCGCACTTGTTGCATAATGTACTATTACATAAATAATTTGTGAGTGTATAGTGAACGGTGTTTTATAAACACTTTAGGAGGTGTCTAGTGAATGGTGCGTGGTTCACTGGGAGGCGATGTCCCCCGGCGTGGCGGCGGCCGACGTGAGCACGGGGGCGCTGCTCGCCGTCTGTCCGCTGGCGCTGCTCGCCGCTCTCATTGTGGCGCTGATCTACTGGAGGTATGTACACATCTGTTACTGTATAACTCGCCCATCCTCCACTGCTGAACACACCCTCCCCTATTATGAGGAGATTTGCCATAATCCCCACGCTTGGTAGGCATCTTGGGGATCGCAGTGTGAGATGTCAGTTCCTCAGAAAGCGCTGGCACCTTTTTGTGTGTTGCCCTTAGTCGCCTCTTACGACACCCACGGGTAGAGATGGGGAGGTGACATTCTAGCCCGGCATCCCATGGGCTCACACTCTATACTATTCACGTATTTGCGGGCTGGTTGGTTATTAATGATAGTACGTGATCGATACGCAAACTCCGAACTAGATAAGCAGCATAATGTAAAAAACGCGTATCGTGGTATTCACAAAACGTCGCAAATTTTAAAGGTTGCGAGAAGCGTGCCATATAGCGCCTAGGAATCGATTAGATCGAGCTCCTGAGCAACGCCTTCTAAAGAATACCATCTTACACTGATGCGCA
Organism: Plagodis pulveraria; assembly: GCA_963890685.1. Taxonomy (NCBI): domain Eukaryota; kingdom Metazoa; phylum Arthropoda; class Insecta; order Lepidoptera; family Geometridae; genus Plagodis; species Plagodis pulveraria. The sequence goes on from OY982975.1 coordinate 16,895,274, forward strand.
AGATACCTGCAAACGTGAGGATTGTGGCATACCAGAAGTGGAGAATAGAGAACGGAATTATCGAGTTCCCATATTTAACCTTAATCAAAGTTGTTAACAAAAACTCATACAACGACAATACAGACCGTTTTGATAACTGTTAATTTTTGAACTCTATTAACCGATGTATTTCTTGATGATCCGCGTCGTCTCGTTACGGTAATGCTTTATGAACCATTTTATTATATTAAGAGTAAACGATGTTCAGATGTTCTTAGGAGGCAGTCGAAACAGTCTGTCCTTGTTTTCTCGTGTTTTTTTTGTAATGGACACGATTAAAACTCCAACCACAGTTAACCGGTTGTTAAACTTACAAATAATTTCGTCTACAAATTCTTAGAGAACTTACTCAAGCTCGCGTCCTTCGGCCATTTGCGCCGTGTGCCTTCGCGGGTTCGATTCTCGCTCGGGACAAAATGTTTGTGGTCAAATTAATGTAGATGTGATTTTTGCTTAGCTAGTGATAGTGTTATCTTAATACTTAGAAATATTAAAGGATAACGACATCATTCTGAGAATTAAGCGTTTGAAAAAGTAGTCTGGTTGATTACTGCACTATCTCCTATGACGGTTGAAATAATCAAATTCGAGGAAAATATTCGGCTCAGTTGAGCATGCTCCGATAGCCTAGAGGTCGGGGCACTCGGCCGCAAATCTGTAGGATGCGTGTTCGATACAAGAATTTTGAGATCTTTAATTTGTAGATTGATTTTAGCTTTGCACGCGATAGCGATAGTCATATTTAGAAATTACAGACAATTTAATAAAAAACTAAGACATGTTCCGTTCCGCAGGTGCAGATCTAGAGTTAGCAAATGTATAAGCGCCGCCTACAACTATCTTGAAGAAGGAGGAGAGGCCAGAGCACCGATCAATAAGAAACCCGGTAAGAACACAGCTTTTTTATACAGAGAACTTTAAAAAGGGCAGGCCAAGTTTTAGTATTTTATTGGTTAAAGATATGGAATTCCACCTTGGCACCACTTCTAGTTAATATCTTCCTCTGGTATACATAGGAAAATACCAGCAACGTCTTCTGCAGAACTGCCACCTTACAATGCGATCTCCAAGACTCCTGCTTTTGCGTGGAGATAATGGCAAACCCTCCTGGGGGAGGCTTTTGTTCAACGATGGATGTTGTCACTGTTGGTGATGATGATGTTGATTGAAAAGGAAATTCCGTTATCTCTTTTATTCTACTTCCTCCCAATCGAAAAAAACTTTCTGTTATTTACACCTATTATTTTTTTATTCATCCGTCTTTATTTTTATCAAGTTAGCAAGTATTGATATTGTTATTAACTTTCTTTTTTCTTAATTTGAAATTTTTACAACATTATTATAAAAACATATATTATAAAAAACTTAAAACTAGGGTGCCGCCGGTAGCGGGGCAGGGTCCAAGCTATCGGTGGTTGGGGCTGCAGATAGAAGAACCTATGGACAATGCGTGTTGTTTCCAGTATCTCTGCCTTCTGCATCTGACCCTTGATCCAACCGTCTAGCGAGAGTCTCTTGAGGTGTTGGTCGAGGTTCTTCGCTATAAGGCCGTTCGCCGAAACGACTATCGGGACGAATGATCGTCGAGTCAACATCCCACATGGCGGTTACCTCGTGAGCCAAGTCAAGGTACTTGCTGACTTTGTCCTTCTCGGCCTTCACGAGGTTCTCGTCATGTGGGATGGTGATGTCGATTATTATTTATTATTATTATCATTGCTCTATTATTAAAAAAAAATATTTTGTATCCGAATAATAGTTTCAAAAAGGAATTGTTCTGGTTAAAAGAGCATGAATGCATGTAGTTGTAATTTAAGTAAGTAAACAAAATGATGTAAGTAAAAAATATCATATCTGTTAGCGTACTAAGAAAATTCGTAGTTTAGTTAAGACGCTATCAAATGCTGATTTTTTGTCACTATCGGACTACGTGGGAGTGAAAGAGAGGCAGTGATGGTGAAATCGCGATCAGTGTAGGTAAAATCCGAAAGAAAGCGTGATAACACAAAACCAGTAACGTAAATCGAAAATGTAACTTTTCTTGTCCCACGCGGTAAAGTTTAGCTATTTTATTATTATAGTTTCATACACATTCATAAGTGAATAATTAAGATATTTACGTTACAAGCTTAATTTAGCCAAGCCTAATTTAATCAAGCCAATTTAATTCTATCGAAAAAAAAATAAGGAAACGTGTTTCGGACTTTTCTTGTCCTTAGATAATGTGATCAAGATTAACATATAATTTTCTTACTGCTATAAACTAAATACATTTTGCTAATAATCTATTTAAGTAAAGCTATATAGCACTTGTCAGCGCCTTAAGCTCGAGGTTACCGCAGAAACGCCCTAATTCCCGAGCAAGAAAGAGAAGATTATACTCTGTACGCTCCGTCTTACCTAGCATTGGCGGAGCTCATTAGTTTTTGTCCTTATCGCATGTATGGTTAACATTGTCTAATATACAGGGTGGAAACTTTCAGTGGGGCAGTAAGGAGAAGTACCTTATCCGTTGCAGCTACTCGGAAATGGTCTTAGGAGACTATCTATAATTTTTTATGGAATTTTGATCCCCATTCACAGATAAAAAAAATACAGTTAACAATAGCCATTTTACACAAAATCTTTTTTTGATCTTCGATCCTGTTTCTAATACTGATCAAAAACTTTTATGGGACCAACCGTAGTTGGAGTACTCAAAAAGTCCCAAATTGCAAAAAACTTTTCCCGTAGATTTTGTATGAAAATTTTACGCAAAAGCTTTTTTAGTGACGGTTGAGATCTTTTTGTTGACTGAATAAAAAGACAAGTTTAAAAACAATTCAAATTTCGAACTCGTTATTTTATTACTAAATAAAAAGACAATCTTGACACATGGTCCTATTTCTTGGCCAGCGCGTAGTCCAGATCTGACGCCTCTACATTTCTTTTTGTGGGGTTACCTGAAAAACTGAGGTTTACAAAAAGCAATACGATAGCGTTCAAGAACTTAAAGACTCACTAACCACAATTTTGTATCGAAATCATACAGATAAATTGTCAGCAGCCACTAGGTCGGTACAGAAACGAATCAATTTATGTATTTACCAAAACGGCGGTCACTTCGAGCACTTGATATAGTAGGGCAAGAAACTGCAAGATTTTAAATAAGAATAATATCATCAAGTATTGTTAGTTAATAAAAAAAAAATTATACGCCTGCTTTTTGATATGTGTAAAATTCTACGTTATCATTCGTCTTTTATTTATTTTTTTGTATTTCAGTTACACAAATTCTTAACAAAATGTAAAGAATTTCTATAATATATTTACAAGCACTATCGCGTGCTAAGCGAAATATATTTAACAAATTATTGGAGTACAAAATTTTATGCCCAAGGCGGGAATTCCCGCCTTGGGCATAAAATTTTGTACTCCAATAATTTGTTAAAAAAAAAAAAAAAATGTAAAGAAATTTTTTTTTGCAATTTGTGACTTTTTGAGTACTCCAACGATGGTTGGTCCCATAGAAGTTTTTGATCAGTATCAGAAACAGGATCGAATGGCATCAATTTTTTTTTTGTAAAATGGCTATTTTCTTGCTAACTGTGTTTTTTTTTGAAAATCTGTGAATGAGGATCAAAATTCCATAAAAAAATATGGATAGTATCCAAAGACCATTACCGAGTAGCTGCAATAAGGTACTTCCCCTTACTGCCCGGCTGAAAGTTACCACCCTGTATACTCTGTAGTAACTCGCTTCCAGTGTGAAGTGAATTGAGCCTATCGCTACGTCCTTATTGCCATGTTGTTCGTCGATAACAATAGGGTATTTTTATGTTATTGTTACGGAACAAGGTCGAGGCCCAACTGATGTTAAGTGATTAGTAAGGATTTGTAGTCGTTGTAGCTTGAGTGTTTTGTGCAGTAGTGAACTGTTCCCCGGGGCGGTCTATGGGTGGTGCTGGCGGGGCGGGGGCGGGGGAGGCGGACGCGGCGGGGGAGGGGGAGGCACGCAGCCGCCCCCCGCGCATGTCGGCCCCGCAGCACCCCGCCGTGCCCGCCCGGGAGTTCACCAAGCATGTCGCCGCGCTGCATGCCGATGGGGATATTGGCTTCAGGTCTGTATACTTTATTAGATTGTGGATACTTTAGACTTTATGGGATTGTGGCGGAACAATCACGAGGTGCACCTGTTAAGCGGTAACCTCGGGATGACGGACGAAGTGCGATTCGTCATGCAAGTGTTTTTTTTTTAATATTGTGACGGAACAAACTCGACGCCCACATGGTGTTGAGTAGATAACCTCTACCTATAACAGATGCATTTCGTCACAAGTCACGAATCGCACTGCGCCCGTCACCTTGAAGCATAGTTGTTGTCTCATGTGCCTGTAATTTCACTGGCTCACAAGGACTGCTGCCGGAACATACCTTTAGGTGCTTGGCGACAGATTTTCTACTTGAGGCTGGTGGCTACCCAGGCGTGCATTCGCAAAATTCCAAAAAACAACTTTGTCGAAAAAAATAAGTGCCCAAAGCGCTCAAAAAAAAAAAAGAACGTCAAATGAAGCGCTCGTAGTGAAGTTTGCTTAGCTGTTCTTAACCGATCAGCAAAGTTAAGCAACGTCCGCCGCGGTCAGGAGTTGGGTGATAACTAGTGACATTACTACTGAGCGCTCCCGTGCTTCGGCGGGCACGATAAGCCGTCCTTGAGAACCAGTAATTCTAGGTTAAGCCTCTCACCTTCGACTACATTATCGCTTACCATCAGTTGAGATTGTGGTCGAAGGCTTAACTATCAGCAATAAAAAAAAGTAATCCTTGAACATTATATTGTTTTTCTCACTCACTAACTATATTGACACTTAAGGTTGAACTGGCCGGTCACTTCTCCATACAAACGTCGCGCGTCGTAGGATGTTCACTACCTTATTTGAGGTTTTAAGTCCAAACTAAAGCATAATACTGATTGATATCGTCATTATCTAGGCTTGTATTATGCCAAAATTTTAAAAAGATAATTAACTTGTAAGTTATGAGCCTCGAAAACTTTATATGAAAATGTTTCGAAGCTCATAATTTTCAAGTTAATTATTTTATTAAAATTTCGGCATCATACAAGCCTAGATAATGACGAGAACAATCGGTGTTATGCTTTATTTAAAACCTAAAACCTCAAATATGGGAGTAATCACCCTACTGCGTTTGTATGGAGAACGGGCCGGCCAGTTCACCCTTAATGTAATTTATGATTGTTATAAGGTTGTCATGGGACTGGCATAAAGTACTTTTAAAAATTCAGAATATTAATATTTAAGAAAATAATGTTTTTTTCTACAGCAAAGAGTACGAGATTGTGGTAGCAAAATCAGCTGCATTGGGCCACACGAGTCACCACAGTCACCGACCCGAGAATCGACTCAAGAATCGATATTTAAACATCACTGCTTGTAAGTAACTCGATAATATTGTGTAATTTTATATATATACACAAATACATTTGTATTGTTCAAAGGAGTTCCATTTATAATGTCACTCATTATAATTATTACAATAATCCTAAAAGCGTTAATGCGTATTTACCTAACAAACAGTATTTACAAAGTTTATTTCAATAGGAGATAAATAGATTACAATATAAATACAAATATGTTTCTCTCCCTCTTACGACTGTCACAGGAAAAATACCAGGGCTGCAGCTCCTTCTGAAGAAATTATAGATTATATATCATTTCTTCAGAATTCTATTATATTTTGCATGGTGGTAGGGTATTTTGCGAATGCCCGCCTGGCTAGCTACCACCCTCAAGTACAAAATCTGTCGCCAAGCACCTAGCGGTGTAAGAGCCAGTACTTCTAAGTTAGCCTGAACAACATCTTCGACCACATCATCGCTTACCATCAGGTGAGATAGTGGTCAACGTCTAACCTATCAGGAATAAAAAAAAAATAAAAAAAATATCCTCAATACGCCTGATAGTTGTGGGGTTATGGCAAACTCCCATTGTGGGGTAGGTATTTGTTCAACGGTGGACGTTATGGCTGTTGACGATGTGATTACAATATTGATGCTTAGAATATAGTTGTCTACATGTGATTTTCCCCCATGCTGGGATACCATGTGTTATGGGTGGACTTATATCTTTCAAGCACAGTATAATTTAATACTTTCTCCAATCAATTGTATTGATTGGTAGGGTTCACATGCGGCCCGCAGAAAGACACGGCGTTAATGTAGCAAACATCGCTTAGTGCGCTAAACTCTTCGATGTGTCAAAGAAACCGACACACGAGCTATTGCTTAGCGTTTAATAGCATTAGTAATGCCGTTTATAAATGTTCACGTAAAAATGTTGGCCTTATCAGCGTAAGGAAAGAACGTGTTAATTTACGCGTTAAGACGCAAGTGGAGCAGTAACATTAGTCACTAACTTTAACATTCATAAGACGCAAAAAGATGACGAACAACAGAACAGAGTGGAGGAAAAATAAATATTGTGCAAAGCCCTCATAGCGTAGCTAACAATGCCGTTTTTAACCGTTCAACTAAGCTAAGGAACGTCTTCTGCATTAATTGCTTGGATTGGTACCCACTAATGGCATTTTCTAATAAGCGTGCACGTACTTCGTATGGCACGTTAAGCCGTCGGTCTCGGCTGTTGTCTTAGGCTGGCAGTTGTTATAGCATGGTGTTAGGACATTTTTCGAATGCAATCCTGGCTAGCAAACACGGTCAAGTAGAAAACCTGTCGCACCAAACGTTGAGTTCCGGAAATTGTCCTTAAGAGCCTTGATAATAAAATATATAAACTGAAGACAAGTTGGAGAAGTAGTATTCTTTAGTAATTATATTCCTTAATTGCAAGTGATAAATCTTCACAAACAGGAAATAAGGGCGTCTATATGTTTATTGTAAACATTACAACATAACAAAAGCGTTTGTGTCAACTCTACCATACGATATTGATAAGAGAACGAGCATTTCCTCAACATGACAAATAAAACTAGTCACATTTTCAAGCAGTGATGGCTCAGTGGCATTGGCTATGGACTGCCACGCAGCAGGCCCATGGTTGGAATCCCGCCGCGGGCTTGAGCTTCACCGCATGGTGGAAGGGCATTTTGCGAATGCCCGCCTGGCTAGCGACCACCCTCAAGGAGAAAATCTGTCGCCAGCACTTAACGGTGTGTTCCGGCAGCAGTCCTTGAGAGCCAGAGAAATTACAGGCACATGAGACTTAATAACTATGTCTCAAGGTGACGGGCGCAGTGCAATTCGTGACTTGTGACGAAATGCATCTGTTATAGGCAGAGGTTAGTCTGCTTAACATCAGGTGGGCCTCAAGCTTGTTCCGTCAAAATAACATTAAACACAAAAAAATAACATTTTCCAAACCTTTCAAATCCAAATCCACACTAAGTAGGGTCTATACAATATTTTTATTTATGGCTGATGGGCTAGCCTTATTCCACTATCTCACCCGACTCTGTAATTGATGATGTAGTCGAAAATGTTGTTCAGACTAACCTAGAATTACTGGCTCACAAGGTCAGTGGCCGGAACACGCTGTTAGGCGCTTAGCGACAGATTTTCTACATGAGTGTGGTAGCTAGCCAGACGGGTATTCGCAAAATTCTCTACCACCATGAAATACAAAAAAAAATGCCATATCAGAACAAAATAATGGGGTGACGATTATTATTGATTTATTTAATATGTAAAATGTTATTAAAATAATACTTTACTTATTATTTTTCTGCAATTTATCGATATATCAAAAATTAATTACTAATTATGTCACAACACTAGCGCATTCCTCAGCTAGCGTGACGCTGATGAAGAAGCGCACTTAATGCGCTGTTTGTATAAGACTAATAAGTCCTCAGAAAAATTAAAACGCTTTCAAGAGCTAAAACTCCAATCCTATAGGCTAGCGTTGGAGTAAAACAGGTACAGTGAACGTGTAAATTCGCGATGTGTTTTGGGTGAAAGCAAAAAAGATAATTTATTTACATAAAATGTAGGAACTTCAAGCCAAAAACCAGCCCTTTCTTTATCATAGCTATTGTTATATTTTTATCAACATTCGTACGTAAAAACTGGCCAAATTAGTAATTAATAACAAAATGCTCCGAACTACATAATTATATGGCACGCTACAGTTACTTTGATCACGCGTCGCATCGATATGTTAATATAGAAGAACAATAAATGGAGTAGTATTATTTTAAATACTGAAATAATAAATTAAAGTAATAATGATATTCACACTATTCTTTTTTTAATGATAGGAACAAGTTGAAAAATATATTTCTTTTACTCAGATATCCTTGTCTCGGACAACACTATACAATGCGATTAAAATAAGAATAGGATTGGCCTAGCGCCATGTTGTGACGTTAAAACTAGAACTTGGTACAGTGTGCAAAAAAAGAAATGACAAAACATGTATAAATTAATAAAGAAAATAAAAAATCCGACTGCAAATAATTTATTTTCGTTGTGTTTTATCGATCAATTGAAATTAAAACTGCCACTTAATATTATGGAATCGTTTTTTAAAGCCAATCATTTTGATACCCAACACGATGGCTTTGGAAGAAAAAATAAATTGTTTTTCTCACTATATGGCGTCTAAAATCCACCAGTGTGTTTTTGATTTTTTTATGTACATAGTGTCACTTGAGCTATCAAGATAAATCTAACGATATCTCGTACACTAAAGTCGATTAAGCCGTTTAGAAGTTGTGGTGAAATAAAGAAACTCACAAACATACATACATACATGAAACCTGTAAACTTAACGCACGTTTATGTGGGCAGTCGTGTATAAAAACACGTAGTCATTGGTAGGTAAACGAAGTTGTAGATGACTGTAGGTATAGCAAACACAGAAATAATTTGTACTGATTTTATTTGTTAGCAATATTTGGTACTTAGGTATCTTAATTTGAATCGCTTAGCTCTTCGATGCCGCATGTCCTGATGGCCCACTGAGTCAGACTCATCGTTATCATCGTAACGGGTAACAAAAACAAATATAAAAATCTCCAAAAACATATTAAACAGTTGCAAGAAAAAATTCAAAAATAAGATCAAGAATCAGCAATAAGACCCTAACGCCCGCGTTTTCATCAAACCAAAATGGCGTCTGTGCTGTTAACCTTAAAGCTTAAAAATATGAATTTATTACAATTAACAATTTCGGGTCACTCATTTAAAATTACCTATAAACATATGGCACTGCTTTATTTTTAAGTTTGTTCTGCTGATCGTACTTATTAGAGTGAACATGAGTGAAGTTAGCCGAGAGCCCGTGCTATTCTTATTTTAATCGCATTGTACTGCGAAGCAGTGGAGTGCGGGAGGCGGTAATAGGCGATATTCTTGCTCGCGCATCTCAGACCCCGATTACATTCAATTGATTCAATATGTGTAGTGTATGTGTTTAGGCGATATTCTTGCTCGCGCATCTCAGACCCCGATTACATTCAATTGATTCAATATGTGTAGTGTATGTGTTTAGGCGATATTCTTGCTCGCGCATCTCAGACCCCGATTACATTCAATTGATTCAATATGTGTAGTGTATGTGTTGTTGTTGTATGTACACAGACGACCACTCGCGTGTGTGCGTGTCTGGCGGGGGCCGGTGCGGCGCGGCGGGGTGCGTGGGGGGCGGCGGGGGGCGGGGCCCGGCCTGCGACTACGTGAACGCCAACTTCATAGACGGCATGCTGCCCGCGCTGCAGCCGCACCACATAGCCAGGATCAAACGGAAACTGGACAGGAGGAACCGCCCTCACAGGTCACTCACACTTATACTTTATGGTCATTTTTTACAGCTTATTGGTTATACTTGATGGTGATAGCCAAGCGGCATTCGTTGTATGCCCTATGATGAAGCCCTATGAAAAACCCGCGGGTGGACTTGATCCATGGACTCCTTACGTTGCAGTCTATAGCCATTGCCACAAAGCTGTTACTACTTCACAATATCTACCTCCCTTGTTCTCAATTGCGTCGAACTCGAAGGTATGCATCGGACATCACTTAGCTATAGGATCAACGGAGAGGTACTGGAAATTATGACAGAAATGGTTGCGCATCCTCTGCGTATAACGTAAAGAATGAGAGGAAAAATTAGAGTTATGAGTCATATGTCACGTTAGCTCAGTCGGTCAGAGCATACCCCGGCTATATAGAGTCGATGACGCGGTATAATTATTCCTTTCGTTAATTTAAATTTTGTAATAGTTTTCTTATACCATTCAGAAAGCTTTGAAAACAGCTACACATGACATCGCGACATGCTATTTTTGACCCATGTCCGAAGACACCTCTTTAGTGATTGTGATAACTACGAGTTAGACAGTTTTGTTATAAAGGAAGAATTTAGTACTAAAGACGCTGTCAAATGCTGAAATTTTGTCACTATCGGATTGCGTACGAGTGAAAGAGAGGCAGCGATGATGAAATCGCGATACGGTTTGGGAAAATCTGAAAGTTACCTTAATAACACAAATCCATTAACGTAAATCTTAAGAAAATGAAACTTTTCTTGTCCCTCTTTATAAGGTTTTTCTATTTTGTTTCTATATTTGCACACACATTCATACGCAAATAATTAAGATATTTATGTTACAAGCGTAATTTAGAGTCAACTTTGCAATTTTATTCTATCGTGAAAATTTTAAGGATGTGAGACTATAGACTAACAAATAATTTTCTTACTTTGAAAACTATCGCGAGTTTTATCCATATTAACTTATTATGAACCGGCTAGGACCCGCGTTATATTTACCGGAAAGATTCCGACCAGTTTCGGACTGTTTTGAGTTACGCGCTGAGGCCTGTGCTCGTCGCTTCGCGCAATCGTGACTCCCAGACGAAGGACTTCAAAACAGTCCGAAACTGGTCGGAATCTTTCCGGTAAATATAAAGCGGGTCCTAACCGGTTCCTAATAAGTTATTTTTTTTACTGCTACAAACTATATTATATATTTTGTAAAGAAAACCTGTTGAAGTGAAACTATTTAGCACTTGTCAGCGTCTTAACATACGTTTTACGCATTAAAATGTATTGATAACCTAGTTTGTATGTTGTATAGTATTTATAATCACTTTGTTTGTTTGGAAAACTGCATAATTATGTTAATGATTGATTCGGGCGTTACTCTGCTGAAATCCATATTAAATTTTCATAATTAGGCGAAACTGTCATTGTATATATTTTTTAAGTGTTTTATTAAAGTATTTATTTAATGTTTACTTTCTACGAATAAATAATAATATTTCTTCGTAGCTTAAAATATATTTAAAATGTTTGTTATCATTGCATAATAAAATTACGTCTTTATAAGTAAAATATTTTTAATATTTTCGAAAAAAAAAAGTTTTAGTATTCTGCAAAGTACTTCCTGAATCTATTTATTATAAATATAGTTAATAAAACGAAATATTGAGGTCGTCAGTAATTAATTATAGAATTTATTAGTCTAATTATAAAAACATCTAAATGTTATTGTACAGACAACCGTCAGTAAAACCGAGCAAACCACCACCGAACCTAGCGGAGGGCATAGAGTGTGCATTCCTCAACATCGAGTTCTCCGGCATCGTCGAGTCGGACGAGCAGGACGGTGACAGTGATAGCGATCGCAGCGATGACGACACTGAATTGGACGACGTTTACGTCGATATTGGTAAGTTATAAGGACTAGGATATTTCTCTTACTTTTTTGAACAATTTTATTTTACGCCTGTACATCGCGTGTGGCGCCGGGGTCATATTGCTACCTGTGGGTATCGTAATAGGTGACTAAGGTGTAATAATACCGAAAGGTGGGCAGCAGCGCCTTCTGAGGAACTAATATCTTAAACTGCGATTCCCAAGACGCCTGCCAAGCGTGGGGATTATGGCAAATCTCCCCTTAATGGGGGAGGCTGTGTTCAGCAGTGGACAATCCGGCTGATACAATACATCCTCCGATTTTTTTTTTAATGTTATTATGAAGGAACAAGCTTGAGGCCCACCTGATGTTAAGCGGTATCCTCTGCCTATAACAGATGCATTTCATCACAAGTGACGAACTGCACTGCGCCCATCACCTTGAGACATACCTGTTAAGTCTCATTTTGCCTGTTATTTCAGTGGCTCTCAAGGACTGCTGCCGGAACACACCGTTAGGTGCTTGGCGACAGATTTTCTACTTGAGGGTGGTCGCTAGCCAGGCGGGCATTCGCAAAATGCCTTTCCAACATGCGGTGAAACTCAAGCTCTGGGCGGGATTCGAACCATGGACCTGATAAGAATATATAATTACAGGCGTATAAATTGCATAATGGCAGGATTTAATTGGTCTAGTTATAGGGATCGAACCGATTGCTATTTATTGGGCATATTTTACTTTTAAATCCTATACAATATCCCTCGATTATTTTTTCTACTTTTTCAGATGTTTCAGAAATTGTATTTGGAATAAAATATTTTTCTTGTAATTACGCCTACCATGGTGGTCACCAACAAATCTTATAGTACAACAGTTGTATTATTTATTATTATTATTAGTTACTCATGTTGTCACTGTGAAAGTGTGTGTGTGTATACGGTGTATGTGTGTTTAAGTTTGCTTGTTACCACTCACCTCCGTAATGACTTAATAGATGGTAATTAATGTGGATACTTACATATCCTATGTATTAATCTGGGACTAAATAATTCTATGTAAACCAATTTTGATCAAAATACTTTCAGTATTTTTGGTGTTGAGCTGTTACAAACACACAGTTTGATCTATATATATATATATATATATATTTTAAATAAGCGGGTTTTGGTTAATATTGTTTTCTTAAATAGGAATTACGACTTTCTTTGAATTTTGTAACTTTTTTACACGTTCGTTAGTACCTTTGTCTTAAGGGTGAACTGGCCGACCCGTTCTCCATACAAACGTCGTAGGGTGATCACTTCCTTATGTGAGGATTTAGGTCCAAAATAAAGCATAATACCGATTGATCTCGTCATTATCTAGGCTTGTATGATGCCGAAATTTTAATAAAATAATTAACTTAAGAATTATGAGCCTCGAAAGATTTTCATATAAAGTTTTCGAGGCTCATAACTTACAACATAATTATCTTTTTAAAATTTTGGCATAATACAAGCCTAGATAATGACAATATCAATCGGTATTATGCTTAAGCCTGGACCTAAAATCTCAAATAAGGGAGTGATTACCCTACGACGTTTGTATGGAGAAGTTACCGGCCAGTTCAACCTTAAGTGTAGAAAGTTGTATGTTCTAATTAACTAATAACTAAGTGATCATGGTCAAAATTATTATATCATATTGTTATACATCTTGTTGTGTAATTGGCCCTATGATTCTAAAAAAAATATATTTAAAATTGTGAATAGGCTATTGGATGACTTATAAATAATAATATTATAAGTAGGATAATGTTAGCGCAGGCGGATGGTGTCTGATACGAACTAGGGTCTGATTTTAGCACTCTTATACATACATATTTTATAAGGATTGTCTCCAGTAAAACAAAATATCAGTTATTACTTATAATTCGGGTATTTTGTACTTCCAGATGGTGTTCCAACTAGAGTTAAACTGGAATGGCTAGTGTGGCGTCGCCGATATATAGCAACACAGGGCCCCACTCCTGCCACATTGGACGCTTTCTGGCGGATGATATGGCAACACAGGGTGCATACTGTCGTCATGATCACTAATCTAGTCGAGCGAGGAAGGGTAAGTGTTCATATTATATTCTTTTCATCGCTTTTTTTGCATCACAGGGCGACAATCTGGTCTAATTGGACGCGTTTTAGCGGATCATATGGCAACACAGGGTTCATATTGTCATCGTAATGACTAATCTAGTCTACCGAAGAAAGATAAGTGTATTGCTGTACAGCCACACAGTACCTCACTTCTATTCATTGGATGCTTTCTGGCGGATGATATGACAACAAAGTGAGCATACTGCCGTCATGAAGCCGAAGCAGTGATGGCTCAGTGGCAGTGGCTATGGACTGCCGCGCAGCAGGTCCATGATTCGAATACCGCCGCGGTCTTGAGCTTCACCGCATGATGGAAGGGCATTTTGCGAATGCCCGCCTGGATAGCGACTACCCTCAAGTAGAAAATCTATCGCAACCCAACGAACGGTGTGTTCCGGCAGCAGTCCTTGAGAGCCAGTGAAATTACAGCACATGAGGCTTAACAACTATGTCTCAAGGTGACGGGCGCAGTGCAATTCGTAACTTGTGACGAAATGCATCTGTTATAGGCAGAGGTTAGTCCGCTTAACATAAGGTGGGCCTCGAGCTTGTTCCGTCACAATAACATAAAAAAAAACATTATAGCAATCTAGTTGACCTAGGAGTGTCAGCGGTAATTGACACCAAAGTAGCAGTGCGTGGCAGTGCAGCGGCCGGTTCTTAACTGTCAAACCATTTTAGACTTTATCTCTATCACTACAATGTATGTATTATCCTGTATAATATATATTATTGTATAGGATGATATAATTGTCGGTGATGGGCCTCGGGCAGCCGCGCGACTTATGCAAGTTTTTCAAGCGATAGTTTTAACTTAAATTATGCATTATACAATTTAATTTTATATTTGTACTATTTTTACTTTTTAAGGCACGTATTCAGGCGAAAGTGAAGGCAAGTTGATTATGTGCATTTAGCGTTCGCTCGCGCGTCATCTATTTCGTAAGAATTGCATGAGTTCGAATCAACAGACGTCACGCTGTCTTACCATTATTGCTTGATCATATTTGCGAGCTAACGGAGTTGGATTTTGATTCAACTAGTAGTTAGGTTATAGTAGTGGCAAATTGCTTTTTCTCAAAAATGGTATGTAATGTTGCCATAACATCTCTAAAACGTATCCAGAAAGTGTACTCTACCGGAGACTTATTCACAATGGTCCAGTAATAATTTTCAATTTGGAATCTCCTACTGTCCAGTAAGTATGTAAATTCATTACTAGACAGTTTTTTAAAAACAACGAATAGCGGGATTTCGTATTCAATTGCGACTGTGAACATAGATAATCTCAAAAAATTAGTTCAATCGAATCTGATTCGGAAATAATGGCACTCCTCCTGATTTAAAATCTGAGGCATTTTCGGTTAAGTCATCCTTGGCCAGGAAGGCTTACTTACTGGATTCTGCAGTAATGTACTATTACTCTGTAAAACTTAATTTTTAATTACTGTTTGAAGAAATGGAAAGAAACATTCGTACAAACTTAATGAATAACTGCCCCGAGTTTGGTACCAAGTGCATATAATACACCTTTAATAAATATGTCTGAAATCTCGGTGTTGTAATGTTTTCAAATAGTTTCGGGTGCTGATTCTATGATACTATAATTATCAAAATGCATTTGGAACCGGGACAGCAAACTTCAAGACAAGTTTTACAGATATATTTTAACCAGGAAACGTGCCTAAAAACACCTGGTTTTTGTGTTTTCCTCTTACAATTTTAGATCAATCTCTACTCTGAGGTGCTTAAATTAATACGAGCCTAATAAGGTTATGTCTAAAGTGTTCGGTGGTTTTGTATGTAAAATATGACACTGCCGCTCGTTATTCTGCAATAGTCACTAGCTCTGCCTGGTGAAGTATTTCCGAACAGATACGACTTAGGGACCTTCCAGCAGAGATCATATTCCCATCTTCAAAGGCCGGCAACGCACCCTTGAGACCTCTGGTGTTGTGGATGTTCGTGGACGACGGTTATCACTTGCCACGTGGTGAACTCGCGTGCTCGTTTGCCCTACTACACCATAAAAAAGTCAAATTATTTGTTAAGGTTGAACTGGCCGGTCGCTTCTCCATACAAACGCCGTAGGGTGATCACTCACTTATTCCAGATTTTAGGTCCAGAAATAAGTATAATACCGATTGATCTCGTCATTATCTAGGCTTGTATGATGCCGAAAATTTTAAAAAGATAATTAAGGTCAAAGTTATGAGCCTCGAAAGTGTTATATGAAAATGTTTCGAAGCGCATAGCTCTCAAGTTAATTAACTTATTAAAATTTCGGCATCATACAAGTCTAGATAATGACGAGATCAATCGGTATTATGCTTTGTTTTGGACCTAAATCCTCAAATAAGGGAGTGATCACCCTACCACGTTTGTATGGAGAACGGGCCGGCCAGTTCACCCCTAAAACATTAATCCATCACTATAGGTGCGTTCGTTTTGGCTCGATTGTGTTTGTAGCAGTTTCAAAAGTGGCATTTGTGTATTAGCGTTCGGATAGAAGCTTTTGACCACCAATTACTGCATGCTATCCGAACGGCTTAAAACGTACTTTGACAACCGACAATGTTTTAACAATTTTGCACAGTACGAAACATGGAATTAATCTCTAAAATTAACAAAAAAGTTGGTACCTCTATTATTATTTCTTTGTTAATGGCTTCTGCTAGTTACATAAAAAACTTGTGAAACTCTTTAATCGCGCCAAATACAACTGTCAAACCAGCAGTTGTCAAAAAACGATCACAACGATCCCACGGTAAGACATGGGTCAAAAATATCACTTTTCTCTGTCATTTGTAGCGTTTTCAAAGCTATCCGAACGGTGAGCGAAAACGATATTTTTTCTAACGAAGTCCCAAAACGAACGGCCCGTGTGATCATTTTTAGCGTTTGTGAGTGCTATTTTTGGCACCGATAGGCTATCCGAACGCCCTATATATTTTGTTTATCATAGGTACAACGACGAAATAAGCTAGGTTTCAGATGTGTTTTAATGAGTGGCACTGTTTGAGTAGTATGTGTAATTGTAGTGTGTGTGTGTGTGTGTGTGTTGTAGCGTAAGTGCGACATGTACTGGCCGGGCGGCGGCGCGGGCAGCAGCGCGCAGTTCGGCGGCGTGCACGTGGCGCTCGTGCGCGAGGACGTGCGGGCTGCGTACACCGTGCGGACCATGCGCGTCAGGAACAACGCCGCTCACAACAACGCCGGGACGGTCAGTCCCATACATACTTTATATTTACTTTGTCTATAGATTAATACTTAAATACTGTGTATATTGATTTTTTTTAAATATGACCATAGGGTAAGTACTAATAAGAGTGACAAAGACCATACATGACAGCGTACACCGATAACTAAATACCAGCTTCGACGAAAGATGTCGCTAAATGTATCAAATCACATAAAATAACGAAATTAAATTTTTAATGGCCGTCGTAAATCTCAATAAGGCTACTCGCACTCGTGTTGGAACGAAAACAAATGGCTAGATGGCGTTATTTGCCATATATTTTACATGGGGTGCAGCGCCATCTATCAATAAACTTATGAATCGTGGTAAATTATCATTAACAAACAAATTTAATGGAGCAGCATTATAACACAATATTTCGTATTAAAAAAAAAAACATCTTTCGGGCCTGTTTACCATCGATGAAATTCAAATTTATCGGCTTTAAGTGTCGAAGCCAAAATTTCCAGGCTACGAGGCAGCGCCATCTGGATATAATACAAGATTTGAGCTTATTCCGGCGTACGTTGCGATTGAAACTCTTATTAGTACTTTTCTCTATGATATGACTAATTGTTTAACTACATGTCCAAACCATCTTACATACCTTTCTCGATTTTTGTCACTACATCCTCATTCACACCACATCATTCCCTTATCACACTATTCCTTATCCTGTCACTCCATTTGACTACAATCATGCTTTCGTCTCCACTGCATTTATTCTACTTCCATGCTTGCATGCATTGGTGTCGGAACCAACATTCCTCCATGAACAGCCAGACGAGCCTTCTTAGACACTACAAAATTACAAATCAATGTAATCCGCATAGCAGGCGTTATTGCAATCATAACAATATAAAAACTTCTTAGACACCTTCTGACTATTCATAAACGCGTGCAATGCTCCGTTCACCATGTTTCCAGCATTCACTGTCCTTTCTATCTCACTTTTACACTCCATCTTTTGTAAACAGGGATCTCAAGTATGCTAACTCATTCACTTGTTCCACTTTTTCAACTCCAATCACAATATTGCAATCGGTCACTCTATCGTCTCGTTCAAATACCATAACTTTCGTCTTATTTACGTTTATTTTCATTCCCTTTCTTTCTAAAGCATCATGCATAACATTTACAGTCTCCCGCAACTCATGTAACGACGAAGAGAATCATTACCATCGTAGAGAAGACATTTGATGAGTAACTCATTCATTCTTAATCCACATTCACTGTTATATGCCTTATAATATAATCATACTAACTTGACCACTATCTCAGCTGATGGTGAGTGATTATGCGGTCAAAAATGTAGTTATCTTGAATTACTGGCTCTCAAGGTGTGTACCGGCAGCTGAAATTGTGATCAAAGGCTAACCTATCATTATATTTTTAAAATGGTTTAACTGGAATAGACTGGGAACTAGTGTATCAGGGGAACTTCCAAGTAGCACCAGTTACAGAAACATTTAATAGAGTGCCGTGGTATGGGCATGTCATGAGAAAGGACGAAAACTATGTGAAGCAGTGATGGCTCAGTGGCATTGGCTATGGACTGCCGTGCCGCAGGTCCATGGTTCGAATCCCGCCGCGGGCTTGAGCTTCACCGCATGGTGGAAGGGCATTTTGCGAATGCCCGCCTGGCTAGCGACCACCCTCAAGTAGAAAATCTGTCGCCAAGCACCGAAATGTGTGTTCTGGCAGTAGTCCTTGAGAGCCAGTGAAATTACAGGCACATGAGACATAACAACTATGTCTCAAGGTGTCGGGAGCAGTGCAATTCGTGAATTGAAGAAATGCATCTGTTATAGGCAGAGGTTAGTCCGCTTAACATCAGGTGGGCCTCGGGCTTGATCCGCCACAATAACAAAAAAAAAAAAACAGATGAAAGTTTAGGCTAATGAAAGTATAGATGGTCTACGTGAGGAAGGCTGCAAGTATTGAGTTGACAGCGCACAAAGTCAAAGGCCAAATATACACCAAAGAGTCTATAGCCAATTAAATAAAAATAAAATGTAACTTCCAGACGAGTTCCCCGAGCAGCGAAGACAGTTCCTCTAGCCCGGCAGGCCGGCTGGTAGTCCAGTACCACTACACTGTATGGCCTGACCACGGCACGCCGAGGCATCCCCTCGCAGTGCTGCCCTTTGTGAAGGCAGCCGCCGCGCATCCAGCCACGGTCCTCGTGCACTGCAGGTAATTAAGCCCTGTCTACAAATAATCAAATGTAACAATATATTAACATAATATATTATATGACATTAATTTTCCTCTAAATGAATTAACTTAATATTATTTACATCTGAAGGTGATATAACCTACTTTGTATACAGCTATTGTGGAACATTATTATGAATGATTATAATTTGATCCTATCCAGTTAAATCGAAATAGACCAATGTAGGTCACGGTATTTAAAATTCCCAATATGACAAAATGTGTCAAATGTGAACTTTCCAAGTCCTAAAACGTTGTTCAACTTAATAAACTTGTCAATTAAGTATTTTCCTATAAGATCATATATGACTCCTTTCTTTTTCAGTGCTGGAGTAGGAAGAACAGGAACCTACATAGTTCTAGACGCACAATTGAACCAACTGAAACTGACCGGCACCCTCTCTCCGCTCGGCTTCCTCTGCCGAGCGCGAACCCAGCGCAACCATCTCGTACAAACCGAAGAACAATACGTTTTCGTACATGACGCATTACTAGAACACGTGCGATCTGGCAACACCGAAGTAGAATTCTCTAAAGCCCGGGAATATCTAGCTAAACTACTCAATAATATATCCGAAGAAGAACTGGCAGTGTTGGACTTGAACGCGAATAAACAAAAGAGTACAAACGATTTGACTAATGGCATACTAGAAAATGGAGAAACGTCTAGTATAAAATCGAGTCAAAACAGCGAGAAGGAAGTTCTTGAAAACGGTTCAGAGACTTCTAATAGAACTATGGATTTTGCAACTGTAACGAGCGATTCCCATAGAGAATTAAACATGAATTCCAATAACTCTAATTACAATAATTCAAATAATTCCAATTCGTGTGATTCAAATTACAATAATTCCAATTCGAATAATTCAAATTCGAATAATTCGAATTCAAATAATTCGCATAAATCGAACTCCAACGATTCGACGGAGGAACCTAAAGAACCGATGGTGAATGGTGACGAGTCCGAAGGGGTGTATGATTTGGCGCCGAGATCTACGGACACGTATAGTAAGAAAATGCAAGCGTATAATAATATGAGTGAACAGGAGAAAGAAGAAATAAGAAGGTATGTTGTTCCTATCATGTTGATAAGTAAAGATTATAAGTACCGATATTATTTTCAAAATATATAGATAAGTCTACACCAATTACATCTTATATCAGTTGTAGGTAAAGAGGTGCCTTGTTAGTTTATCCCTTGGGAATCTAGAGGTTCTTGTTTCGATCTCCGGATAATGTTTTTGGCAAATAAACTATCAGTAGCAATTTGACGGCGAGTGTGCCTAGTAGGTGGCAATGGCTCGGCCCTCTATTATATTGGACCTAAAAAATTAGTGTTGAAATGCAGGTACATAGGCATTACCCTTTCAGAGATTAACAGATGTGATGTGATTAGCAACAACTCTCAGAAGAAAATCTGTCGCCAAGCACTTAACGGTGAATTCCGGCAGCTGTACTTGAGAGCCAGTCATTCTAGGTTAAGCCTGTTAACACCTTCGACCACATCATCACTTACCATCAGGTGAGATTGTGGTCAAAGGCTTACTACTATTTTTATGCCAAATAAATTATTATTATTATTTATTTATTTACTGTACTGTATCAGCCGGATTGTCCACTGCTGAACACAGCCTCCCCCACCATGGGGGGTTTCCCATAATCGCCACGCTTGGCAGGCGCCTTCGGGATCGCAGTGTGAGATATCAGTTACTCAGAAAGTGCTGCTGCCCATCTTCTGTTGCCTTTAGTCGCCTCTTACGACACCCACGGGTAGAGATTGGGAGGTGACATTTTAGCCCGGCACCCCACGGGCCAATTACTAGTATAATGGGATGGAAACTGGTTCGAATCCTGCACGCGGTTGAATTTTTTTTCTTTCGTTATTATCTTATAAGATGGCTCGGCATTTTTTTTCTGCAAACATTAAAAGTGTAACGGTAAACCGTACTTACTGATTTGTTGATTAATTTTCAGAGCAAATCGCGTGGAAAACTACGCCCTGTTAGAACGCATGCGAACGTTGGCGAACCGACACCATTCTTACCAGGGCCCGCCGCCTGCTAACCTTCTAGAAAAACAATTTCTGGTAAGTACCGTAAGGGGTTGGATATATGTATAGTTTAGTATTGGGTCCGGAAACAACGTCTACCCAGAGTTGTAATCCCATGCAGTAAAGACATTGTCAAATAATGCGAACAAAAATCGTGGCGAAGCGTTTTTGCTTTGTAATTTAAACTTATCAGAGCGCTTGGTCGATGAAACGGGTGATCACATAGCTGGCACCTATTTGGCTCAAAAAATAAGCATTGCAATTCAACGGGGCAATGCTGCCAGCATGATGAGCACGCTGCCAACTGGTAGTGGGCTAGAGCATTTGAACTGCCTGTGAGTCTGCAATGACTTATGGGTGTCTAAATGCTTTTATATAATCTCATTCGGTAATATTCTAATTATGAAATGAAATACAGACTTTTATTGGCATATTTTATTTACATACTTCTTTAAGAAAATAAAAAAGTTAAATTAAAGCATTATACTCCTAACATAACAATGCTTTAAAACAATTTTTAATTATTAAAGTACAATGTGTCCCGACCAAGGAGGTTTCAATTCAATATAAGTACACATTATCTGTGGTGAGCGCTGGTTCCGAGCCATAGACCAATAACAGACTTTTTCATTTTGGCGCTATTTCGTACATACGAATTTGAGTAATATTTTGTTGGATAAAAAAATTATTTAATGTAGCTACCTATAGCCACGAGATTAAATAAAGTAGTGTATGCAACTGCATATAATTAGGTATTAAAACACACGTGTAATCTTATTTTGAAACTAGCCTGCGGCTCGTTTCAAAAAACTACACTCATGTTTTAATACCCTCTATTATATGACAGTAGCATAAACTACTATTATTGTAGTAGCTGTAGTGTTGTATATAGTTCGTAGTATTTTGTTAGTAAAGGCATACCGCCGGAAAAAAAATGGATAGTTTTGGAATATAGTTGCATAGTTTATATTATAGTCGCTAAGCCACTCGATCGCTTCTCTGTCTATTAGACACAAGGCCGAGCTTCAGTGGGGTCGAAGTGCTTTGTATGGTAGCCATCTTGAATTCCGCCATTTTGGATTTTTGATAGGTTGTCATTCGACTGCACTTCCGATTCCCTAAAGCGCTCGGATCCTGCTGAAGCGAGACCGTTCACATTTTTTTTTTTTCTGATTGGTTAGCTTTTGATCACTATCTCACCTGATGGTAAGTGATGATGTGGTCGAAGATGCCGTTCAGGCTAACCTAGAAATTGTTCCATAAGTTGTGTGATGGTTTCAAAACTGAGAATTTTTAACTCAACAATGGTATTGAGCTTCAATCTTGTGAGCTCAATATACCAAAGATGGTGCCGACTTCTTAAAATGGTTTTAAAGTTTCCAGTGTAAAAAGTAATGTTTTAGAGTTCCGCACGATTATGCAAGTATCGCATTTTTTTTTTCATTTTATTGTGGTAATGGTAATACATACAAGCGTCAGGCTTGGTGTGGTTGTATTCCAAACTCTGTAAGTTAAGCCTTAGTTACTCACGGTGAAAAACTTTCACACTGCTCCCGTGGCGTCATACTGACCACAAATTCAACAACTAAACAATTGTAACACTGGTGGTGAACCAGTAAGGGTGCTTACCATTTGAAGTTAGATTCGCTAAACACGCTAAAAACGATCACACTCCCAAAAAGTTGGTCCACATGGGTCTTGGCGTTTTTTTCGCTATAAACGCTACATCTAATGTCAAAAGTGACAGAAGTGGCAAATTTTAGTGGCATTCTTAGCGTTCTCATCCTAAATGGAACAGGGGATGACAGTTACAAACGATCACAGTGATCACAACCATAGACGCAGAATGTGATCAAAATTATCGAAAATAACGTTCTTAGCGACTAATGGAATATACCCTAACTGTAACGGTCCGACTCGGCACTAATAAAAAAAAAAACAGACTTTGCTAAGTAAAGTAATATCATATACTATATAGTTACATTCATATTGGTATTTTATATAATCAGCAATATATTACTGGCCAACTGCGAGTCGGAATCGTGTCAATAAGTTGGCATCGTCAGGACCACTATGTCCTAGTTATGAATGAAATTCTATCTTTATCATTATCGCCGTCAATGGGTTAAGCATCTCAAAACGAATGAAAAAAAATGCGGCTTTTGCTACATATAACAAATTGCGTCGATGTGGCGACCTTCAGTGTGTAAATCGGACTCGCTCTTAGCCCGTTTTTACTCTTTGATTAATGTTTGTTTGTTTTGCAGCTGATAACCCGTTCGTGCGTGGAGGCGAGTGTATGCGCCCGCGCACTTCACAACGCGGAGAAGAATCGTCCGAACGGTATCCTACCCTCCGACGCCGCCAGGGTCATGCTGGTGCCCAAACCTGGAGTTGAAGGTTCCAATTATTGTATATAATACAAATTAGTTATACCCTAAGACAACATTGATGCGCAAGAGCATCTTCAGCGTGGCTCCAATTATTTACAATAAAATACCCCTTTCATTGAGAGAATTGCCAACCTCATTGTTTCAGAGAAAGCTACGAACGATATTATGAAACAAAAGTTATTACAAAATGACTGAATTTATGAACGATAATTCTGTTGATAAATAAGTAGTTTTTTTTTGTAATTTCATTAATTATTTTATATATTTTAGACAAAATTTCAATTTATCCTCATATTGACCAATTTTTATATATCTCTGTAATTTAATTTTAATTCTATTTTGTCATTTTTATTTCGTATTTTATTGTATAATATAATTATTTCATTCCATTATTTGTTATTGTATGTACTTAATTGTCATTTTTATCATTCAGTTATTTTATGTTGTGGGTAGTATAACCGGAACTTACTCGAACATTCTGAAACATGTCCTAAGTTTTTCTAGTACTATCTGACACTTTGTAGTTCTGTGTCTCGTAGTAAAAGACAATGCCTACTCCGAGCTAAGAGCGCCCGCCGCGGCAGCACTTGGGGAGTTTTGAATATTTACATCGAGCAAAGTAATATGAAATATGATATAATAGATTACAGGCACAAGAAACTTTTTACATCAGGTGGTCCTCTTGCTAAATCCGTCGCAAACACATAAAAAAATAAAAAAAAACTATTAAAATGTTTGTTAGGACTAACAGAAGTCAAATCTAAGAAGATGATAGCATATTTCCAATAACCCTGTATAATTCGCACGCTTGACAGGTGTCTTGGGGGATCGCGGTGTAGGTGTTCTTCGAAGGGAGCCACTGGTCACTTTCTGGTATAGTTCTGGGGGGTGCAATTCTAATCCGACACCGGATACCGTTAAAGTAATACAATAAAGTTTGGATCATCACCATAATCGTGAGATTTTCGGTTTTTATTCTTGCTTCGACCAGCCATTATAACTTAAATGGATGTGAGCCAACTACAGAATCGATTAATTACAAAAATAACATCATTTCTTTTAACTCAAAGACCATTTTAAATATTACATATTTTAAGTTGTTTTTTTATGCCTGATAGGTTAGCCTTTGACCACTATCTCACCTGATGGTAAGTGATGATGTAATCGAAGATGTTGTTCAGGCTAATCTAGAATTACTGGCTCTCTAGGACAGCTGCCGGAAGACACCGTTAGGTGTTTGGCGTCCGATTTTCTACTTGAGGGTGGTAGCTAGCTAGGCGGCTATGCCCTACCGCCATGCTATAACGACTGCCATCCTAAAAGGCAACAACCGGGACCGACGGCTTAACGTCCCACCCGAAGCACGTGCACGCTCAGTAGTAATGTCACTAGCGGTCACCCATCCAACACATGACTGCGGCGGACGTTGCTTAACTTTGCTGATCGATTTAGAACAGCTAAGTAAACCTCGCTAGGAGCGCATCGAAATTGTTTTTTTTTTTTTTTTTTTTTTTTTTTTTTATTCAGAATAGACACGCATTCGACCGCAGTCTCACCTGATGGTAAGTGACGACGCGGTCGACGGTGGAGCATGCTTGCCTAGAAGATATTTATTCACTCTGTATTTGAAGACATCCAGATTATAGCTTTCGGGAAACAAAGACGCTGGGAGGGTGTTCCGTTCCTTCGCTGTCCGTATTATGAAGGTGGACGCAAATCGCTTTGTAACAGGAGGAATGTCAACCATATACGGATGCCGTGTTTCCGTACGTCTTGTTGTCCGGTAGTTCGAAGCGCTCGTAGCGAAGTTTACTTAGCTGTTCTCAAACGATCAGCAAAGTTAAGCAACGTCGCCCGCGGTCATGAGTCGGATGGGTGACCGCTAGTGACATTACTACTGAGCGTTTCCGTGCTTCGGAGGGCACGTTAAGCCGTCGGTCGCGGTTGTTGTCTTAGGGTGGCAGTCGTTATAGCATGGTGGTAGGGCATTTTGCGATTGCCCGCCTGGCTAGCTACCACCCTCAAGTAGAAAATCTGTCGCCAAGCACCTAACGGTGTGTTCCGGCAGCTGTCCTTGAGAGCCAGAACTTCTGGGTTAGCCTGAACAACATCTTCGACCACATCATCACTTACCATCAGGTGAGATAGTCGTCAAAGGCTAACCTATCAGGCATAAAAAAAAAAAAAAAAGTGGAAAGGAGATGCAAGAATTAAATTATGCAACTCCATCGCACACTCTCCCAAATGTATCCTGTAGAATGTTATGTTATGTTGCAGGTAGCGAATACGTGAACGCGTCGTGGGTGTGCGGGCGCAAGCGGCTGCGTGAGTACTGCGTGGCGCAGCAGCCGCCGCGCGAGGGCGCCGCCGAGCTGTGGCGGCTGCTGTGGGACCACACCGCGCAAATAGTGCTGCTGCTCGATGATCCTGACGATGAGGTACTCCACTCTACTACTGCAGACATTATGGCATTTTTTTGGAAGCAAAGATGGCCGAGCGGTAATAGCTATGGACTGCCGTGCACGTACCCTGGTTCGATGCCCCACCGCCGGCTTGAGCTTCACCGCATGGTTGAAGGGCATTTTGCCCGCCTGGCTAGCTACCACCCTCAAGTAGAAAATCTGTCGCCAAGCACCTAACGGTGTAATAATAACAAATACTTTTAAAATATTTTAAGAAAACATCAAATTAATATTTTAATAAAACACTTAAAAAATATATCTAGTTATAATTCCGCATAATTTTCCTGCTAAGCCGAGGTGACGTCACAAACGCCACGCAGCCAAACCGGAAGAATTTTCGACGCGTTTCGATTACACGAAGCATCCTCAGGAGGTCTTGACTCTACGAGCGCACGATCGAGAACTAACCTAACGGTGTGTTCCGGCAGCAGTCCTTGAGAGCCAGTGAAATTACAAGCACATGAGACTTAACAAGTACGAGTATGTCTCAAAGTGGCGGGCGCTGCAATTCGTGACTTGTGATGAAATGCATCTTTTATAGGCAGAGGATACCGCTTAACATCAGGTGGGCCTCGTGCTTGTTCCGTCACAATAGTATAAAAATAAATGTCTACCATTGAACAAAGCTTTCCCCTTTTGGGGTGTTTGACATAATCCCAACGCTTGGTAGGCGTCTTGGGGATTCCAGAGTAAGGTGGTAAGGCTTAAAAGGCTATAAGCTGCAGAAGGCGCTGCATACGGTATTATCGCCTTTTCGCCTCTTAACGCTCCCATAGGAAGATATCAAACTTAAAATAATTTACTCAACTTTGGCGTCTACCACGCTAAATTATATATATATTACTATTAACTAATTCTACTGCTGCGGTCAGCAAAAAATGTCATAGAGCTACTTCGAGAAGAACGGGCAAGAAACTTAGGGCCATTCTTTATATATGTCTTTATTCTCTTACAATTTGTAAGTGTATTGTAAATTTATTAATATTTATTACATTGGTGATTGGCGGTGGTTGGTAGATGTGGAAAATATTTTTGGCTACTAAATAATCAGTCTTATAATCAATTTTGTAATATGCTTTTACAATTAGAATCTTTTTAGCACAATGTACTAAGTTTTTTTTTTAATTTGTCTTTGTCAATTCTAGAACCTGGCAACGCTAGTTTATTTTTATTCCAAGTGTTGTAAACATGGTGCTCGTCGTTTAATTTTACATCGGCTGTACGAATTCGAACACCTATTGCACATGCATCTAATACCGCATGTACCTCTCAAGCTCAATGTATAGAGGTTACAAATTTAAACAGTCGTAATTTATTCTCCAGTCCGCGATTTCACATGCAAGCCTTAGACACATTCAGAAACCACATAAAACTCTTAAAAAAAGATTTCTGATCTAGTCTAAGAAAGTCAGAGATGTATTGCTGCCCTCTTCTATTGTTTAGCTTTATGATGAGATGTGATCAATATCGAAGTGAAAGTCTACATTTAAGGTTAACAACAACGTATCGCCCCAGCACTGTATCTCCGGTTTCACGACTATTCCCGAGCTTGTCAGTCGAGGCGCGATGCCAATGTGGCGTTGATTACTTTTGCGTTGTAGTATGAAGTATACTGTATAGATCGAGTTGAGGCAATGTCGACACGGTGCTGGTTGGATCAGTTTGCACCAACCTTAATGAGTTCAGTAAGTTCGCGGTGGCAAATCAATCTTGCTGCATTATTCTCGTCTAGTGTTAAGGTGTTAGCGAGTTTCATTTCAGCGAACCTGTTTTTAATTCTGCGTTTACTCCCGCAGGAATGTGAAATATTCTGGCCCACGGAGGACGAAAAAGAATTATTTGTGGCCAATTTCCGAGCTTCGTTCGTATCCAAAGATACTTACATCGCTTACCGGAAATCGGACCGAAAGATACCGGTCGAGACCCAGCCAGAACCGGACACCAACGGATATAGGAGACAAGAGAGCAGCGACTGCGCAGATGACGAGAGGCTAATACCTGAAAACGGTTCCCCAATCGCGGACACAGAACCTGCGTATCGCTTCGATCGAGCCGAGCTGAAACTCGAACGACTCAGTCAAGGAAACAGAGACCTATCAGCAAGAAAATCAATCGCCAACGGAGATCTGTTCTCATCACTATCAGAAAAGAAAAACGGTCCGAAATCGCCTCGTAGTCCCTCCAAAATGTCTTTGAAGAATTTCAAGTTGAGTTCCCCGACCAAGTTCAAATTCCCCGAATGGGGTAATGGGAATAGAACGGCTGGATCTCCCCCTGATACCGCCCCGCCTCCGCCTCCCTGCGCCCCTGCGTTGTCTGTAGAAGAGGAAGCAGAGTTACGACGGCCAGTTTACACCTTTGAAAAAGTCGATCGCATTCCCGATTCGATACCGTCCGATCGGATAATCGAAGTAACTAACGTCAGCGTTCATTCGTTACAAGATGACTACCAGCTGACTGTGAAGTTTATCAAATGCAGTCGGTGGTTGGAAGGTCATACGACGGAGTATGTGACAGGGAGACCTGATGATAATGAGTATGTTAGAGCGGTGCGGCAAGCGAGAACGGACGCCGAGAGAGAGGAGGCGATCGATCGGCTGATAGCGCCTTATAAGGACTCGTTTGGTTTGATTGAGTTTGTTGCCGGGTGTCAGATGGAGTACAAGAATGGACCAGTTGTTGTTGTTGATAAGTGAGTATGTTTGGTTTTCGTATCTTTTATAATAATGGTTAATTAAATATATGAAGTCATAATGAAATCTTATATATGACCTAAAACACTATTATTGCTAGCTATTCTACGCTTATCTCTTATCGGTTTTAGCAAAAAACTTCAATTTAGTACAGAGCAAAAAATAGGATATTCATCATCATTATTCTACCCTTATCACAGCTTTGTGGAGTTAGTATAAAATAACTTCTATAAACACGTAATAATTGTAAAAGATTAGCATTGGTTTTTAACCAGCCGCTTTTCTGACGTCAACCCTCCTTGGGAATCCTTCCGTTGGTAGCATATCAGGTAAGAAACCTTGATGCGACTTCAATGTGCAGCACCTAATTCGCATCGAGGCGACTGGTGGCTCACTACTCATTTGGCTCGTTCCTTCCGATAATCGCCTTTTTTCACTTCCGTTCTTAAGGTTGTTACTGTAGGCTGTTAATTATAATAATAATGACTCTACAGCTGTGGCTGTGGCGACCCGGTGGTAAGCGATGACACCCTGAACTCTTATTCTAGCTGCTGGCAGTTTAACCGGCTGGTCATTTCTCTATACAAACGTCGAAGGGTGATCACTCACACGATACCAGCCTAGATAATGAAGAGATTAATCGATATCATGCTTATTTCTCAGTCCTATTCTATTATCACTATCTTACACCAACAACATATATGAAAATACCAAACTCATTAATATCAAACAAATATACACATATAATACCTGCATTCTCATAAAAAATATCATAACTCAATCAATTCACTCAAACATTCAGTTCACACAACACATAAATACCCACAATTTAAGGGGTAAAAATAAATTAAGATTGATAACACCGCATACTAACTATGGGAGAACAACATTATTATTTGAAGGAGCAAAGCTATACAACCAGTTACCAAATGAAGTGAAAGAATGTGAAAGTTTTAACGCATATCGAAATAAACTTAAGCACTATATAAATAGCTTGCTAAATAAGTAATGCCTACCAAGCCAGAGGACACATTTATAAATTATATTTAAGAGAATCTCATTGTAAGTGAACACTAGTTCTTATGAGAAATAAAGTTCTTTAAACCTAACCCTATTTCTGGACCTAAAACCTCATATAAGGGAGCAATAACCCCCTGTTTGTATAGAGAAGTGACCGCCCAGTTCACCCTTAAGAGTAATGATAAAAAAAAACGCATGCATAACAATTGTTGATCACCTACAGATACATATTATTTGTATTTGATCCAGGGACCGTACAACCCCGGTTTTCGGTTAAGCCTATCGGAGAGGTTTTTCATTTATCGAAAACCATTTCTATGAGGTTACCAATTCAAAGGGTTACCCTGCCTTCAACCCAACGATAGGGTAACCCTATGCCTAGGGTTTTCGATATAAGAGGTATTTGTAACTTAGGGTTAAACGAAACTGTAACACTACCAAAGGGTAACCCTACCATAGGGTAGGGTTACCCTTTCGTTTGGGCTTTTGTTTCTAAAAGTATCAATAACCCTGTACCCCATAGGGTAACCCTTTGCTTAGGGTATTCGAATGAAGAAGTATTTGTAATTTTTTAAAAACCCTGTTGTTGGTGTTGTGTAACCCTGGGTCACCCTTCCTTTGGGTTGTTGATCGTAAAGGTAGCGTTGTCTTAATTGAAAGGTTGGAGCATCGAGAAACTAACCTCGAGAGTGGAATTCATGGTTCGGTTTATCTGGCAACTAGTGTGTTGTATCGGACACACTCCAAATTTAAAATATCCTTCCTCCTAGTGTTGTGATTACAGTGCTTATGGTGGTGTATATCGATTTTATATAGATAATTGTCGATATTATGATACCCTTCTTATGGTAAATGTTTGATTCCAACCATGGAATTTCTACACGGAAATTAATAGTCATCTGGACCATCACTGCTTCTTAAAGATACAGTGGAATTTAAACAGATATCGCACAACTTATTGATTTCTATCTATTAAGTTTTATCTTACATAGTTAGTAAAATATCTACTACACCTATACACTTATTATATGGCTATTATTATTATTATTCAATTTATTATATTATGTATTATTATGTATTGCATAAAAGATCTTTATTTTACTTGTTTGAATTAGTTTTATGTATATCTAAACACACTCAAATACTTATTTTATACCTAAACGTGTTACACTTCGAAGGAAGCCTTATATAATAAACCATTTTTAATATTTTCAAATACCGAATTTCTTAATACTCAGCGATCTAATTTTTTTCAATAATGTCGTAGTTTGATATTTAATTAGGTTATTTAGGGAGTCATTTAATATTTTACTTATTTTAAGAGATGCGAATCATAGTAATTACTTTATTTATAACCTATAATATAACTTAAAGGTTATAAAACAATATTTGGTAAGCTAGAATGAGTTAAGTAAAATTATAAGTAAGAATGAGTATTCTAACTTACAATTTTTTCCGTTGTTTTAGTCTTTTTTTTATGTAATTGTGACGGATCAAGCACAAGGTCCGCCTGATTAAGCGGACTAATCTCTGCCTATAACAGATGCATTTCGTTACAAGTCACAAATTGCACTGCGCCCGTCACCTTGAGACATAGCTGTTAATTACATAGCCTTTGACCACTATCTCACCTGATGGTAAGTGATGATGTGGTCGAAGAGGTTGTTTAGGTTAACCTAGAATTACTAAATCTCAAGGACAGCTGCCGGAACACACCGTTAGGTGCTTGGCGACAGATTTTCTACTTGAGGGTGGTCGCTAGCCTGGCGGGCATTCGCAAAATGTCCTTCCACCATGCTTTGAAGCTCAAGCCCGCGGCGGGATTCGAACCATGGACATGCGGCACGGCAGTCCATAGCCAATGGCACTGAGCCATCACTGCTTCATATTTCTTCTGTATTTTATTTTCTCTTATTGATAGCTGTGAAAACTAAAATATTAACTTACATTATGTGGATTAGCTAAAATGCGCTGACTTCATTAAAAATAGACTTAGTAGAATAGACACGGTGACTCATGTTAATTTATAAGTGTTAATTGATAAGTATCCCGTGGGGTACCGTGCTAGAATTTGACTCCACCATTGCTATCGGTGTCATTGGTGTTCTAAGAGGTAACTAAAGGTAAAATACCGAAAGGTGGGAAGCAGCGCTTTCTGAGGAACTGATATCTTAAACTGCGATCCCCAAGACGCCTGCCAAGCGTGGAAATTATGGCAAACTCTCCCTAAATGGTGGAGGATGTGTTCGGAAGTGGACAATCCTGCCAATACAGCAGTTTGTTAGTGTATTTGACGTTGTAATTTGCTAACATTAGGTTGTGTTACACAGTAGTTTCCATTGTTTACCTACTTCTTACAGCCAAGCATAAATAGAATTCACACTCAACGCTTAAGATGTTTAAAGATATATTACCACGTTAATGTTCTAAGTATGCACTATATCGATATCGATTAAAATTGCACATTCATTCCGTCCCATCACTATAAATCACGTGGTCGTGGCTTAGCCAATTAGAACGTGTTTCGATATGAGAAAAATTTACAGAAATTTGTTTCTTACAAAGCTAATAGAATGGCGTCTCTTCGGGTTACTTTCTCGAAGGGTTGGAGGAAAGAACATGTTATTTAATAAGTACCTAAAATCCATTAGTCTCGTTCATTTGGTTTGGGTCGGGAGTGCGGTGACTTTAGTGCTTTTATTTTAAAAATTCCCGAGTTAATAGTTTAAACTAGCCTAACTATTTATATTGAATTGAATAACAACTACGCCAACTTTGAGTGAATTGATTGGCCCAAAACTAAGTATTCCCGTAGATTGCGCACTTTGCACTAGCGGCCACTACAAGTACCAAACTATCTTATATTACGTGTAAGTACATAAAATATTGTGTAAACTACTTAAATATAGATAGGTACTTAATATATTTGCAACTTAGATTTTGAATTATTAAAATTAATTATTATTATTATATCTGATCTTTGAACTACCCGGTGGACAACCTTTATTTTTAGTCAAACGGCATTGTTACCTATGAGTTCTGCGAAAAAAAGTAGGGTATAGGTAGGTATTTTATACTAGGATATCTACAATCTCCTCACGAAACTTTATCCAACTAAGCCGTTACTAGAGCTCATGGGTAAAAAACTGGCCAAGAACGAGTCGGACTCACACATCAACGAAGGTTTTGTATAGTTCGCGCAAATCTTTATGAGCCCTCCGAACATCGCGCTACTGGTTGCGCAGAAATTATATTTTAGGCGTCAGAGGTACGCGCATGGGGCATAGGGACGGCGCTGCCCACGTGCCCATGCACAGCGTCTCACACCCGCGCCCGTCTAGAAAGTTTAGAAACCTAGCAAGCTTTTATAGTTGGTTACAAAGTAATTTGTTATTTTTCATTGTCGTTGTTAATTTGTATTATACGTGAATATTTAAGCTGAATCTTCTAATTATATACTTGTTATATCGAAAGGAAAGTTATTAAATTGTTATATATGATATAAAAATCATATCGGTAAGTTTTTATTAGAAAAGCACAGAAAATGTTGATGAGATAAGAAAATCATAAATAAGTGTTAATTATGCACTACTTCGAGAAGTTATTTCATTTCCGCGAACTATACTCGGTTATTAGTTCAAGATCTTGCCGGGAGTCCCACCCAACTCGTACTTGTGAAGATTTTATTAGGAATTTGTTGTCCTTCTTTAGTATACTTATATTTTTTCTTTGGTGGATAGCGTTATTACTCTAAAGGTGAGACTTATCCACTTTCTAGGACGAACCTATAGAGTTTTTGTTTCGGAGCTAGTAGGTACGTATACCCCTACGCTACAGGTTATAATACTAGAGACGTGTTTTTACTGTGCCATATAATTGCGTAGGTATACAAAGCTGGCTTCATTGTCGATGAGTGACTACTGTCCCCAAATCTAGTTATACGAATTGACTTATGTACCTACACTTATAGCAAAAAAGTAACTAACTTAACAAAAAATATACTTCTAACACCGGAAAGTGTAAGCATAAGTAACACGTAAAACTCTGAAGTTGGTACCTACCATGAATGAACACAATATGGAGCTCAGACTTTGTTATCAGCATGATCAGACTTCAACAAGCTCTTTGCACTTTGTAGTATAGGAAGAGCTACAGCAATATATTCAACCATGCGAACACGAATATATGCTCAAATTTTAAATTTTATAAATCACACAAAAAATATCATTTTTCTGAGATGAACAATTGATTTACCCTATATATGAAAACTTGATTTAAGCCTTTTGTTTTTATAACAATCTCATTGTCTTATTAAGAAAGAAACCTATTTAATTAACTAGACACTTAGATAATCAGCAGCAGATTAATCAGGTAATCAGCACTCCGTTCATCGCAAAGTAGCGCGGTTCCTCGATCTCAAACTAGAAGATTGTTTGTATACAAAATTGTAAGTGGGTAGTATGCCAGCTGGTATGTATGTATCTGTTACGGCTAGAACCCAGAGCGCGGCAACGTCTAGTTTTAGCCGGTTAGAACTAGGTGTAGCCATTTACTCTTGGTTATATCTAGTATAAGCCGATTGTTTTTGGGTAGAACTAGGTCTGGCTGGTATCATTCCGGTTAGATAGGTTAGCCTTTGACCACTATCTCACCTGATGGTAAGTGATGATGTGGTCGAAGATGTTGTTCAGGCTAACCTAGAAGTACTGGCTCTCAAGGACAGCTGCCGGAACACACCGTTAGGTGCTTGGCGACAGATTTTCTACTTGAGGGTGGTAGCTAGCCAGGCGGGCATTCGCAAAATGCCCTACCACCATGCTATAACGACTGCCATCCTAAGACAACAACCGGGATCGACGGCTTGACGTGCCCTCCAAAGCACGGAAGCGCTCAGTAGTATTGTCACTAGCGGTCACCCATCCAACTCATGACCGCGCGCGACGTTGCTTAACTTTGCTGATCGGTTGAGAACAGCCAAGTAAACTTCGCTACGAGCGCTTCATCAAGTTGATTTTGTTTCAAGGGAAATTAAGTTATTTTTTAGTTATGTAGCTCTTGTTTAGTTATATACTATGAGATCCCTTATTTTTACATAGTGATGGCTTGATTTTTATTATATATTCTTATATTATGTTGATACCTCTCAAATTTGGAATCCCTCATACGTAAGTTACATTGAACGTATAGAACGTGTGCAACGTAAGTTTCTTAGATACTTAAATTTTCGTACTTATTCTAAAGAAAAAGATTATTTTAAACAGTGTGCAAAACACCACTTTCTCCCTCTTAAAGAGCGCCGTGATTTTTCAGACATATTATTTCTTAATAAAATTGTCATCTCATCCATTGACTGCCCTGAAATTCTAAGTAAAATTAATATCTATATGCCGTCCAGATCCTTTCTGAAAAGTCCCATGTCCCTGTAGCTAAGACTAACTACCGCAAGAACACTTACATGTACCGAGCGTGTAAAACATTTAATAAAAATTTATTATCAAGATAATCTTGACATCGATCTTTTCGTGTCCAATCTGGCGTCAATAAAGAAGCAACTTAGCAATACCTTTTTTTCACACAAGTGATTTAACGATATCGATCAACATATAGCTGTAAGTGCAGTATCTATTTTTTTTCCATATTATTTTTTATATATGTTTACCCTTATATTAATTTATATATTAATTGTCTCCTTAATTTCTATTACTAGGACGTTCTTATGTAAGCTATTTTGGTTCTACCTGTGGAGACTTGTAAATGACTCTTATCATTATATATGTTTGTTAACTAGGTTAAGTTATTAGTCGATAGTCTTCCTAATATGTAATAAATAAATAAATACCTACCCATAGTAATTTTAATAAGTAAGAGATGTGAAAGAAGAAAGCCCTCCATTTGGTGCAACTGTACCCACTAGGATAGCAGGGGCCCAACTCAACCTCTAAAATATTATTATTTCATCAAGCTTAAAATATACTAAGATCCATACCATCGCAAAACAATAATTTTCATGTAGCTGCACAAATGACTTTTATTAATGCGTATACTTCCATCGCATTAATACGAGTGGCCGCGATCCTCGATCGTGTACCATTTGTTTTAACGCGATCGGATTAGTAGTTTTCATTTTATTAGCATATTTTTGGAATTTCAATACTTCAAAGTTCACCTTAAGTGTACCATACCTCCATACATTGCGTGAACAACAAAGTCAAATCTGCGCCATATAGGGTTACCCATCAAAATTTGCGTCTCCGCTAGCTCTGTACGACTAAGCGATAATAATTGACACGTTCTATACATACATATTGTTTACACCCGACACCAAAAGACTGAAATTTCTTCAAAATAACAGTATAACGCGTATAGGTTACTCCTAGTACCAGCCACTAGAGTTTGGTTGGACCTAGTTCTAGCCGGAATGAAACCAGCTAGACCTAGTCATATTATTATATGTTCTATGCTTTCAGCGTAGTCGATAGAGGCGACTGTAGCGTGATCAACTCTGACCAGTCCGTGCGTTAGGATCAAGAACTAAACGACATCAAAGTACCTCGCACAGATCTTTATGAGCCCTCGGAACATAGGCTCGATGATCGGCAGTAGGCCGCCCCGCGCCACTGCCGCGTTTCTCTAAAGCAAAACGCAGCGATAAGATCGTTTGGATAATAGGTGATATTGACGTATTAATATAAGATTCTTGACGAACGACACGATATTTATCTATCGTGAAGTTATTGGATGTCGTAAGTAATCAAAAGACAAATAAAAATAGTCTTATTTAGTTCCTAAAGATGAACAAAGGTATATAGATGACAATATATGAATTATGAATACCTACTTAGTTAATTCTAAGTTGATATTTAGGTATTTATTAGATCGTAAGACAGTGGGCATTTTATGTAGATCGGTTGTCATGTTTTAACCGAGTTCCAAAAAGGACTCAACTTGATTATATGTTTTTGTATCTTTGTTACGCGATTATTCCGTCAACTATGAATCGATTTTGACAATTATTTTAAAGGCTTTCGAGGTGGTCCCATTTAAATTTGATCAAATTCGATATAGCGGTTCCTGAGTTACATTCCAGTAACTGAATCTGAAAAGTGATTCGCCTATCTTGATGATATCCTTATGGTCGGTGAATGACAATCGATCTCGTAAGTAGCTAGGGTCACGAAAAGAATGCACATTTTTTTGCATAATATTGAACTACGCACTGCGACGATATCACGAAAAACTGTGAAATATCTTGTCAAAGCCGGTACCATGCGCGCAATATTGTAATTGTACTTTTGAACTAGGATGGAGTTCCATTCCATCCATTTGATCGAAGTACAATTACAATTCAAACCAACTTCAACAAGTTATTTCACACTTTTTAGTGTTGAAATCGTATCATTTTTTGCTGTTATCTTTGTTTATTTCTTAGCGTGTCAAAGTGAAAGTCAAAGTCAAATATATTTATTAAATTTTGGCGTACATAGCATAGCAGTATATAGTTTTTTTACTAGCTAATGATTTTAAATTTTCTGCCGCGTTCAACATCTCAGCAGTTTGGATCTGTATCTGTTTTAATAATTACCTACACTAAGAGAAACAAAAATGTAGTTTACGTCTCATTAGATTACGTGTGGTAGTGGAAATCTTAAAAAAAACATAGGAAGAGGGCAATAACAGTCAAGAAAAGTTTTTACCTTCGAGCGACCGAGCAAAACGAGGCCAATAGAGAGTAAGTACCTATTGTCATCGTGAACAGAAATGTTCTCCAATATTACCTAAAATGTGTTCTATATATTGTTAATATTATGCAAAAAAACAACCGGGCAAGAGTGATTCTGTCTCGCGTATTCTGTTTAATTAACATTACACAAATTCATAATCTATAAAAGCACCAAAAAAGGCGCTAACCAAAACAAAAGTTGGGTTGAGAGATAAACTAAATTTTCGTAGTTAGTAAAATTTTCGCCAATACATCGACATATGTTTACCTGATAAAATGTAAGTTTTACTTCTGCTTTATACAATGCTATATAATATAATATATAAATCTTTTATGTGCTTTGTACAATTCGAACGTTTTCGCTCGATGACGCACTCACGCGGCGCCAGCTCCACAAACTCACAGAATGAGCTAAGCGCTCGTAAAAAAATTTAAGTATACTATTGTATGCCGCGCAGCCGCCTGCACTGCGCTCGTCAAACCGTGACAATACCTAGTACTAAAGTCGCGTTGGCCCTACCGGACAAGCCGGGCCAATTTCATTTGCTACAGTGACCTTCATACCTAAAGACAGTAGTATTATTTTGTTTGTTTGAGGCAGAATATCTGAGACTATGTGGTTGAACCTACCAAAATATTATAATCTTACTAAAGAGGCCTTTACTATAAAACTTGACTATTCCTTCAAACCAATAATATCGAAAACACTATAAAAAGGGTAACCCTATGGATATGGTTTTGATAATGTTATTCAATGAGAAAGGTGTCAGGTTTTTAACTAACCTTATAAAATACCCTACAAATGGGTTACCAAATTAGGGTAACCCTTGTGTAACCGTGTTAACACAGTACAAAGGGTAACCCATTGGAATGGCTTACCGCTGTGAGTAATAACCCATAGCCATAGGGTTTATACTAACCCTATAAACCAATTACTTCAATAACCCTATCAAAGGGTAACCCTATTGAAGGGGTTTTAATAGGGTAATTCAATAAAATAGGTAACCGTTTTAAATGGTTACACTTATAGCTCGGGTTCTGTAATAACCCTGTTAAAATAC
The DNA here is from genome assembly GCA_963890685.1 of Plagodis pulveraria. Taxonomy (NCBI): domain Eukaryota; kingdom Metazoa; phylum Arthropoda; class Insecta; order Lepidoptera; family Geometridae; genus Plagodis; species Plagodis pulveraria. The sequence continues at coordinate 16,933,954 of OY982975.1, forward strand.
CCTGGGTAGAACCCTAAAATGGGTAACCAAAACAGTCCCTGATTTGATCACATACAGGTTTTTTACTGTGTTAGTTGTCAGTATTTGAATTCAAAATTGGAGTAGTGTGTTTTTGATATAAGACATTTGGAGCATGTCTAGTTATTGATTTCTTAATAAGTGTTACTTTATTTGCTTATATGTTACAAGACTACTATTTGTATGTTTGTGTTAAGTCATAAATTTTATGTTTAAGCGTTATTCCCATATTCCACATATACCCTTTTCCTAAATTATAATCTAAACTATAATCCAAAATCTCAACTGATAGAAACAAACAATACTGAACTTGGTCGCTCAGTTGGTTTTTCTAATAGGACATTTCTAAAGTCTGTGTAAAAAGAAACCGTGAACTTTACAGAAAAAGATCCCCTCAGCTGTTGGTAAACGGTTCTCAACTCTTTACGCTATAACCGTATAAAATGATGATCCGACAATCTTATAAACAATTAATTTCCGCCGCGGCTTAACTTCGTTTTATTGACAGCCTTCGCGAATTACTCAATAAATTCGTATAAAAACATAGGTGATCTGTAACACATGTGTGGTTTGTGTTTAATGTGACACCATTTGTAATGATATACAAATGATTTTACATTGTAAACAAGTTCGAGAGTAGTAACGAGTAAGTTGTTTGCTCTAATTAACTAAGAAGTAAGTGGTCATGGTCAAAATTAATCTATCATATTGTTAAACGCGTTGTCCTATAATTGGCCCCCAGTTTCTATAAAAGCTTATTTAAAATTGTAAATAGGTTGTTGGATAACCAATAAATATTAGGTCCTTACATATGAAATTGGCGTTTTTCGTACTGGCCACTTTAATCACGAATTTCTCCTCTTTGGTAAGGAATTCCAAATTCAAATTTGTACAGCTATAGACTCATGTATTTGTCCTTCGATGATCGTCATTCATTTGTTTTTTTTCTTCTGTTTTTTTCTGTTTGCGTCACTCATTTTACAAAATGGAAAACCTTAAATATCGCATTATTTACGAGTACGAGTTCCGCCGTGGCACTAGTGCTGCGGAAACAACTCGAAGGGTGAATGATGTGTATGGCGGTCGTGTTGCAAAAGAAAACACAGTTCGTTTTTGGTTCCAACGTTTTCGTTCTGGAAATTTCGACCTGCAGAACAAGCCCCGTGGACGGCCTGAGACTCAAGTTGATAATGAAGAGTTGAAGGCTATTGTGGAAGCGGATCCATCGCAAACCACGTCCGAGTTAGCTGCAGGCTGCGATGTTAGTGATAAAACTGTTTTAATTCACTTGAAGCAAATTGGGAAGATTAAAAAGCTTGAAAGGTGGGTACCTCACGAATTGACTGAAACAAACCGGCAAACGCGCGTCGACTGCTGCGTTACATTACTAAACCGGCACAATAATGAAGGTATTTTAAACCGAATCATTACCTGTGATGGAAAATGGGTTCTTTACGATAATCGGAAGCGCTCACCGCAATGGTTAGATCCTGGCCAGCCAGCCAAATCCTGCCCCAAGCGAAAATTAACCCCAAAAAAGTTACTTGTAAGCGTTTGGTGGACTAGTGCCGGTATTGTTCATTACAGTTTTTTCAAATCTGGCCAGACTATTACGGCTGATGTCTATTGTCAGGAATTGCAAACCATGATGGAAAAGCTAGCGGCTAAACAACCTAGGCTGGTCAATCGCTCCACGCCACTGCTGCTTCATGACAACGCTAGACCACACACTGCGCTACAGACGGCTACTAAATTAGAAGAGCTTCAATTGGAAAGTCTAAGACATCCTCCGTACTCCCCGGACCTTGCTCCAACAGATTACCATTTTTTTCGAAATTTGGATAACTTCTTGCAAGGGAAAAAATTCAACTCCGATGGGGCAGTCCAAATCGCCTTCAAAGATTTTATTGATTCCCGTCCGACTGGTTTTTTTAGTAAAGGGATCAATGAACTACCTATGAGATGGCAAAAGTGCATAGAAAATAATGGTTCATACTTTGATTAATTAAATATATTATATTAAAAAATATTCGACTTTTTGTTCCTCCCATACAAAACGCCAATTTCATACGTAAGGACCTAATAAATAAATAAATATCATCAGATACGGCGGTTGGAAGGCCATGACGTTCTGCAGCGTGTCGGCGGCTTGCGGCGGCGCGCCGGAGCTAGCCGAGGGCGAGGGCGAGGGTGAGGGTGAGGGTGAGAGCGGCAGGGGGTCGCTGTACTGCTGGACGGCGCTGGGCGCGCACGCACGCGTGGGTGGCGGCGCGCAGTGCTCGGGCGCGCTGCTCGCCGCGTACTGCGCGCTCGCCGCCTACGGACCTGCACGCGCTCAAGCCATATCGCGCACTAACAGGTGAACCAGGTACACATACGCAATCTTTGTTCAATACTTAATATATTATTCATTTCCTTTCCATTTCATTTCCTCATATCATCATTTTGAAGCAGTGATGGCTCAGTGGCATTGGCTATGGACTGCCGCGCAGTAGGTCCATGGTTCGAATCCCGCCCAGAGCTTGAGCTTCACCGCATGGTGGAAGGGCATTTTGCGAATGCCCGCCTGGCTAGCGACCACCCTCAAGTAGAAAATCTGTCGCCAAGCACCTAACGGTGTGTTCCGGCAGCAGTTCTTGAGAGCCAGTGAAATAACAGGCAAAATGAGACTTAACAGGTATGTCTCAAGGTGATGGGCGCAGTGCAGTTCGTCACTTGATGAAATGCATCTGTTATAGGCAGAGGATACCGCTTAACATCAGGTGGGCCTCGCGCTTGTTCCATCACAATAACAAAAACTTATTTTTCTCCTACTCCTTATTTTTATATGAGTGCGTATAATAAGTTACTTTGATTTGTTTGAGGTTTAACAACATTACCCTACTATCATCCGAATGTGTAGCTCTATATTGACAGTATTAAATTCGTCGATGAGATAGCACTACCAAGGTAGAGTGTAGACTAAACTTTATGCCAATAGTTATTGTGTAATCATTGTTATTAATAGACAGATTCAATTCCAGCAATGTTAAGTCGAATCGTGGTTTCGACTCAAATTATTATATAATAAATATAAGTAATATTATTATTATTATAAATAAAATCTCGTAACAAATGCGGATGGCTGCTATAAAGTTTTTACAAGTGGCACTAGTATACAACACGGTAGCGCTTTTATGTACAGCCGCCTATCTGACGATAACACCCTCCTTAGGAATTTTGTTGATAGTACACCCAGCACTTTCGCGTAATCATGCCATTAGAGGTAAGGGGCACTGCTGTGAGCCCAACTTTTAAGGCCGGCAACGCATCCTCGAGACCTTTGGTTTTGCGGATGTTCGTGGGCGACGGTGATCACTTACCACCACGTGAGCCGCCTGCTCGCTTGCCCTGCTATCCTATAAAAAAAACTGACCACGTCAGTGGTAGTGTGTTGCTCATTAGACGCATTTTTCCCCTTAATTGCATTTTACGATTTGGCATATATTTATATTCTTAAGCCTGATTTTTGAGGTCTATTGATGTTTGATAATATTATTAAAATATTTATCTCCACAGGTCTCTTCACAATTTCAACAAACCAGCACCGGTGATACACTAAAGTGAACACAAAGAAATACTCAGTGAGTTGTGTCCATCACACCATTTTAGCCTATAATAACCACCGAAACGTACTGACTCCAGTAAATAATCCCGTGTTATGTACTCGATAGATATTAGTTTACATGTTAGGTAGGATACTATGTGATGGCTGGCATTTTAAACTCGCGCTATACCGTCACTACACTTGGCATATTGGCATCGCTTGGCCTATTTGTGAATAGGTAATATGAACCGTGGTTGAACGACATAAGGATGATTTTGTTTATGTGGCCAATATTGCAAATAAGCCAAGTGTACAGCCAGCATTGGGTATGGCGCATTTGTACATAGATTCGACAGCAGTTTCTAGGGCGAGCATCTACTCATCGCAGTAAACTCTTGCCTAATCGATGCGCATAATATGCTATGTGTCGCGCATATATACAAATTAAACATTAGTTATACGTAATGTTTGTGTAAATGTTATTGACTGGTATTCATAATCTATCGTAATAATAGATCAAGTTTTTAGTGATTAAACAAAAATATTACTTTGTGCGCTTTGGCGATATTTGTCTGTAAAAATGAGAAAGTAATATGGTACAGTATTATTTAAAATAAATATTAGTCTGATTGTATCTTTTTTATATTCTGTGGTGATCAGTTATAAGTAGTCTTTGATGAGGATAATGTCTGTTTTAAACAATTTCTGTTTTGAAATAGGATATCATTGAAATTTGTTTACAATAATTCCGCTTTCTCGCTCGCACATTTGTTTGTTCATGAAATGGCTGAGCTTTGGAGAACGAATAGAAATATAACATAAAAAAAACATATCACATCACCACGCATTTGTATCCTCGAAGGGTAGACAGATGTGCCCAATTACCCATGTTTCACCAGATATGTTATTGTACTATGTAATAGGATGCGAGCCTAGAGCCACCTACCATGCTCAGGTCCAGACCCTTGACAGTTACCTATTGAAAATGTATCTGAAATTAATTTCACGAAACAAATTATTTTTTTAATGTTTTTGATGAAAAAAGATATCGCAATGAAAATATATTTAAATTATTTTGATTGGCATTTATTCATATTTAATATATTGCTGAGCAGGATTACATTTTTCAAGTAATTTTATGGAATAAAAATATTATACCGTGCGAGTGAGAAAACTTTAGAAATTATTAGGCTTTTTTCTATAGACTGTGTCATATAGCGGCGTTGATTGTTGTTGTTTTAAAATGTTTTATATTATTGTTATTCATAACTACGGTGTGTTCTCAAGGAAGCAATAGAATATTTCTATGCGACGCCATCTTTTGACACAGTTTATAGAAAAAAGGAAAGATAAATCAACCCAAAATATATTCAATGAATCGTTCAAATTTAAGGCATACTCTCAGAATTACGGTTATTTTTAATCGAAAATAATAGCCTCGCCTTTATGTCACTTGGGCCCGTGTTTGCAATCATCAGTAATTTAAAATTCAGACTGATTAAATGTTAACCTACCAAATTAATATACCGAATGAGTTAAGTAATAGATATACCTACGTCAAACCTCTGCAACGTGGCAGTGCAGCCAGTTTCAAGGCAACGCTTTATGGGTGACCAGGATAGAGGCTAGCATTTTCGTTTCGTATCGCTTATAAACGTTTTTAAGTCTTTCAAATTAAACTGAGACCCGACGATCCCAGCGAGGCAGTCATTTCTTATGTTGTCTGTATATGGTTATATACTTTTTTTTTAAAATAATCTATGACAGAAATGTAAATATTGAGGTCACGTTATTGTTCGTGACCCTAGTGACAAACGTGAAAGTAAACTAAAGCTAACGCATTGGAATGCAACCACTATGTCAAATAACATAATGATTATTTGCACCAACTCACGTGAAAGCTCTAGTTCGGTGGAGTTGAATTATCCACAGCGGTAACATCCTTGTCCCATACTAAAAATTACAACTCGCGCCAAAACTCTGCCATCGCCACCATAAATTTAAAGATTAGCAGCAACAAAGTTAATTTAATTAGCATTTTCCTGGTCACGCTGGTAACATGTGAATTAATAAAGAAGGGAATTAGATACTCCGAAACAGTGTACATTCTTTTAATACAAAACTTGTTACAACAAAATTTGTTTAAGATTTTCGACAATCCACTTAACACTTAGAAGTATGATACGTAACTACAGGCTATGTAACTGTTATTATAGACATTGTCTGTTCAAATTACTAACTGCCTCGCAAACTGCAGTCTCATCAGTTCAATTCAATTCAAAATTGTATTTATTCATTTAAAGTACATCGTTCAAATTGAGGATCTACCTACCAAACTGGGTATATAAACACCCGTATCTTGATTGGTAGTTCCTTCCCTATAATATTACAGTTTTGTACGTATTAACATTAAATGGATCTAGTTTTCATCTATGAATTGTTTAGAACAAGTTGTTTCAGAGTTCTTCGTTTGGTAGCCACTTTTCATTAGTGCTTTCTGTAGAATCTGATTAGGCATTACAGATTATCTGTCAAATACTTTACGTGTTTTGTATAGAATGCTCAGAATCTACAATAATGTAAATTTAAAATATATTTTTGATCTAAGGCTTCGTTTCTTATGAAATAAGATGTGGTTGTGTGCATAACTGATATTTTTTACTGTCATAATGTAAATTTGTATTTTGTAGCAGTTTTTTCGATTAGCCGGCCGTTGCATGTGATGCCTTCGTTTAGCTTTTTTAAATACTGTATTCTAAATAGAATGAAAACATATTGGTGTTAACATAGGGGAGTTCTGGTAGAATGACATTAGATTGAAAGAAAAACTATACCCGAGACAGGTATTGTTTCCTAAAACTTTTGTGTTGGTTAGTTTCCGCAGACAGTCTAACTAATACATTCTAAGCATATGACATGTTATGTGTGTCTTAATCAAGTAGCATATAATTTTCACTGGAAATGTACAACACAACTGACATTATGCCCGTCTGCACTAACTGAACTAAGTAGAATCTTATCGAGGAAATTCATAAAGTAGCTAATTGATTTCCTTCCTGTGCACCAATTACACATGACTTTTAGTGAGTGAATGAACGGAAATGAATGAATGAATAAGTGAGTGATTTTTATGATAGTCTATGTTCCCGATATATTTCTACATAATTCACTCTTCTCTCGAGGGAAAGAGACACATAGTGAGTGAAAGTGAATGAATGAATAAAAGATTTTTTACTATAGTCTATGCTGCCGATTTCAATTATGTATTTCTATTTACTTCACTCTTCTCCCGAGAGAAAGAGATGGAAATCTATGGCTTAGGTAAAACTTTCTTTAGTTTGTACGATACGATGGCATAAAGTTAATACTTTATTGGTAGTTATTATATTTGCTTGGAACGCATTTTTGTGAGGTTCGTCTTAATGAGTTAAGTATCAAAAATCTGTCAAAGTGAAGTGCAGATGGGCATTAAATATATCCATAGAATTAACTAGACTTATCTAGGCACAGTGCAATAATTTAACTAAATGAATATAAATATATTTTATTACTATTATAACCTGTATCTTGTAGCACAAGTTTGGTGATGTTTTTTTTTATTAAAACTCATATTTACGCCACGGTATCTGTCCAACTAGAGATTGTCATTCCAATGTAGGCTTTATCTTCACAGTTTAAAACAGTCGGACGTATCATTTGATATCGTGTCCATAAAGGCGTTGTCAAACAAACAGATAAAATAGCGAGGCGAAGCGTTTTGACGTTTTATTAATAGGAATGCGAAAACGAACTGGTTCGCTTTTGTTTTGTTATAATGTTACAAGAGACTCTGTATGTTGTAAAACAAAAAAGCGTCGCCACGCGTTCGGTTCTATCTATTTGGAAAGGCTTGAGGATATAAACAAATTAATCGTCATTTGTTTGAAGCTTGTTAATGCAAGCTTCCTTACTATTTTATCTTCATCGGCTTTAGAGAGAAGGGCTAAGGAGCTAATTGGTATTATAATCTTCGATAACAAGAGACATGGTGGCGTAAATATGTAGGAGTTCTGTGACTTTTCATACTCGTAAATACATTATGATATTGTGTATAGTGTGATATGAATAGTCGGAAGTATGATGAAAATGTACGCGTATATACTTTTATTATACCTTCATTTTTGGTATGATAGGCTGATAGCTAACGTGTACTGGTACTAATTTTATTTGGATGTACTTTTGAGAAACATTACGACTGTCATTGGTACCGCACACAAGTTTGTTTTATGAAATATGATAACAAGAATTTGTATGTTATTTTACATTGGGCTACATACCCACATTCTTGATAGTTAACAAGTATTTGCAAATCATATGATTTTATAACAAGCCCACAAATGTTCTATCCCTGCTGCGGTTCAAATCCTACAAGCGCTGTTTGCACTGTATTCGCGCAAACGGTCGGTTCACAATATTCCAAATTGAAACCACGATTGTAACATCATGTCATTTATGAAGTCACATTTGGCGGTATAAAACGTTTACTGTAAAGGAGGTGCAGCGTGTGCGCAAATTTCAAATTCAAATTTTGATACATAGGTGAGGAGATTTTTGTTGTTGTGGATAGAATTGTGTACGTAAGACAAGCTTGTTTACAACGTACCTACCCTACTAACAACAAATAAATATTTGAATTGAATTGTATTGAATAAAGGCCTTCAAGTTTAATATTCATTTTGTCCTTAAATGAAGTGAATATTGATGGCGAAGAAGCAAATTGTCAGTTGACAGATATCGTAAGCGCAGCTGATGGGTGTACATTCACGTATTCCATTATGAACCGAGCGTTTGCAATATATTCGTGACAACAGTGTTTGAATTGTTTGAACCGCAGTGTATGTGTATTATCTCAATATTGTGCAGCTAATAATCGTGGGTGTAGTCAACAATTGAGAACAATATTTATGTCTCAAGACGATCGTGCGATCACTTATGTTCGGAATGCCTAAGACTAAACGGAGCTTTCCTTCTCCAATCTACAAGATATGTAATGTTGTAATATGTGTCTTATGTCTGTAAAATAAAGTACATTTTCATTCATACATAATTTAATAATGAATATATTAATCGGTGAAACTCGTCGTGTAATTCCTATTAAATCAATTTTATGGTCCAGTATTTTTATTATAATAAACACTAGTATATACTATTAAATTGTAAATGTGAAGACTGCTTGTTAGTGGTTCGTCAATTAAGGTGTTTTTGATTTTGTCGAGTTCAGTGGTGAGAGTTTAAAATTTATAAGTACTACTTTTGCTAATTCCATAAATCTTAACTCTCGATGAAATTAACCGTTTTACTTTTTATTCTATGTTGGATATCATCGGGCGCTTTAAAATTGATTAATGCTGTCTTATTTTTTTATTGGTATATTTGAAAATATTTAAGCAAAAGTTTGGTCAGTTTACGCTGCGACTCTTGACACTTTCTATGTACCTATCTAGTAAAATTAACACTCAACTGTAATCTGACAACTGTCGCAAAAGTTCAAAGAAAAATTAGACCTATAATTGAAAGTAAGTAGAAAAACTATTCATATTTCAAACAATATTTATTGAAAGATACTTTAAGGTTTTCAACTCGCACCACTGTCAGATATGAAACTATAGAGACATGAAGACGGACATGCACAAATTAGATTAGTAACAGAATTATAATTAGATTTTTAACGCCTTACTTATTAGAAAGGACTAAGGTTCTGGATATTCAGAGTGATATAGTAATAACCAATAACGTTGCATGTCTCCATATTTTCATTGTAGATGTTGGGGGGTAGATACTGAAGGAACGTTGGGCGGGATGTTTGCGCGTTACGTGCATGTTTAGCAAATTATAATCGCGCGCTCGTGAAAAGGTTATATGTCAGTTAGCGCGTCAATCCAAGGAGTTTGCATTACAAGAGAAGAGAGCAGCAAGAAAAACGATCCACGTTTTATCAGGCTCTAAATTTGTACATACTATCTCTTTTTAAAAACTTCTTGGTCCATTTATTACAAAGAGAATACACGTATCTAATTTTGCGATATAATACAAGTCCGTAAAAATAAACCTTTTAATTGTCATAGTTATCTGTGAATTTGAATAGTATTTCAGTTCAGATGGTTTCAGTTAAGCGACTTTATTGGAGCAGTACAATAGTGCTGACATGAAAAAACAATCATAGGTAACCTAGATGTGCCATTTTTAGCTAATTATAGCTTTTAATAAATATACAGCGTAGATAGATACAATTATATTGCGAATGTAGTTATGTATTAGTAAGAATTTATTCGAAATTTTTTAGCGTCGGTTCTGACTGAGACGCCACGATACCTCGCTGTTAAAAGTAGAACATACGCCACACAATATAATAATGCGTAACGTGCAAAATAATTAGTGCGTTCGCTTGAAGATATTACGCGTTCGGCGCTTATTACGCAATAGGGGCGTAATTTTATAAATTTTGAGTTTAATGTCAATCGTTCAAAAACGAGTGCTTCGTCGACAAGGCGTTTGTCGTGGAGGAGTTGATGTTTCACTTCGATTCTACCCTCTCACCAATTAGTAACCGTTAAACCGTCGTAGTATTCAGTATATTTGATTGGTTCCCGGTCGTTCCAACCCTGTCGTCCCCACTGGGTACGAATGGGAAAAAAAGTTTCGTTCGTCCCCAGTGGTGACGATTGGAACTTTTTATTTCCCACTCGTTCCGCTATAGATCGAGATTCAAAATGCAATAATCGCTATATTATAGTTAAAATAAGTGTTAGGTTTTATTTGAATAATAATAACTTTAACTGAATCAAGCGTTTATAACTATTCAAAAATGCTTGTAGGTTATTTATGAAAGTAGTATTTATTTTGAGTACCTGTGAAGTACACATATTTTTTTAATTCAGATGAAAATAAACAGACTATTGGTGTACTGCTCCATTATTTATCTTACCTAGTTGTCGTGCTTTTAAGTTTGTTAAATATATTATGAATGTTATCTTTAATGACAAATTGCATATTTTAAGTTTAATTATATGCCTTTTATCATTAGAGTTAGTTTGTCTTTAAACTTTTTATGATCAAACGCATCCATCTCCGCCCAACTACGTTAACCAAAGATAAGCGTCTGTGTATAGTGTATTGTATATCGAGAGTTAGTATCGTAGGCAAACCCGAGTGTCGCAGCTATATAGAATTAATGTAGGTGTAAGTAACAACATGTATAATTATTAAACTTAACTTCGATGTTTTGACTGTTTTTTGGTCGTAAGTTGATAATTTGTTGGTAATGCGGAGCGTAGAGCGTAGCGTATAACGGTTTACTAAGCGCAAAAAAGCGCTGTCGTTTTATATTACGACTTTCTTGACTTGCCGTTAGAGAGTAAAATGCCGCTGCCATGTACGTGACATTATTAGATATTCTTTTTCATATGGCCAATAGCGGCTCATTTTACAAGCACGCTGCGCTGAACGCTCCGCATGTATAAATCCTCGACTTTAATATTATATTCTAGCAAAATATAATCAAAATATTGTAACGTATAGATAATCGAAGAAACAGATCGATAAAGCTTAGTTCATTTATAGAGTAATTTTAATAAAATTAAAACTACGTGCGTCATATGTTTGGCTCAATCCATATAAACGTTTAGGTAATAAAAAAAATGTCGGAAAGTTTATCTTCTCATTTTCATTTGTGGATGGGTAGTTGACTTTGTTAGATATTAAATTAATTTATTTATTATAATAAAAATGTATACTTACAAAACTAAAAAAACTTTGCGTAAGATTTATATTCGGATAATATTTTTCATTGTCTCTAAAAGAGCACGAGGAATGAAATATCATTTCTTATATCAGTAGAAGAACCCAATATTGATGTATATTGCATTCTTCACTCGCAAATTGTTCAACAACTTTTGAAGCAGTGATGGCTCAGTGGCATTGGCTATGGACTGCCGCGCAGCAGGTCCATGGTTCGAATCCCGCCCAGAGCTTCACCGCATGGTGGAAGGGCATTTTGCGAATGCACTTCTGGCTAGCGACCACCCTCAAGTAGAAAATCTGTCGCCAAGCACCTAACGGTGTGTTCCGGCAGCAGTCCTTGAGAGCCAGTGAAATAACAGGCAAAATGACACTTAACAGGTATGTATCAAGGTGATGGGCGCAGTACAGTTCGTCACTCACTTGTGATGAAATGCATCCGAGGATACCGCTTAACATCAGATGGGCCTCGCGCTTGTTCCATCACAATGACATAAAAAAAAATATTAAAAAAAAAACTATGGAACACCACTGATACCCATCAGTGATATCATAAATAAATTCGCCATATTTCCACCGGCATCCTATGTGATTATGTGTAAAATACTCCATAGTCACAGTGTGTGTAACCAAAGTTTATTATTTTCTATAATAATTATAGCAAAGTCAATTACCCCACTAAACATTAATTCTATCAGGGTATTGTCGTACATTCATGATTATATTAAACACGTAGACATTACCTTTTTTCCTACAATAATATTTTGTATAGTCACCTGCAATAAGAAGTATACACTTCGTAATTTTCAAAACAAATTGATGTCAGTATGTTATTAATAATCCAAGTTAGTAATAACATTAAAATGAGTATAAATATTCAACTTATTCTTTGATTTTAAGATACTTCTGATTATATAGAAAAAAAACAACTCTTTGCCACCATTTTGAAAATTACAATGTGTATACTTCTTATTGCAGGCGACTGTACGTAAATGCTTTTCGGTATAATGGAACGTAAACACGGTTTCATAAAGCGACTCAGTTGGTGTTCAAAAAGCCAGTAAAATTCAATTCCCCACCACACAACAATCCCACGCGTGTTACTGTCACAGGGAATACAAAGTAAAATACATCTTTATGAGTACTTCTTGGTTTCACTGCAATGTTAAATTCTTTCATCAGTTAGGCCTCTACCAGCACACCTGGGCAATTATGTAATTTGTAGCTTAGTAAGCTAACCTGTTATTAAATATAGACTTCAGTAAATATCAGTGTTTCTTAGTAACAGTTCATAATTATATTATTATTTTTTTACCAATAATAGGGTTGCACGTCTGTGGTTATGTGCTGGCTTTAAGACTTCATAGAGATAAATACAAGTTTTACTTTTAAACCTATCTATGTACGCACAAGTTCTTGAAAAACGTAAGGATTACGAGTATATTATTATAAGGTCATCAAATCCTTTACTACATTTTCAACTTAAAATCTGTATAACCAACCTTTGTCTGTAAATAAAATGTCAGTCAGACAACTGGGAAATTCTTTATCCTACGTGTTCTATTGGTAGAACAACTAGGAGTTCTTTTTCCTACTTGTTCTGTTGGTAGAACAACCAGGAGTTCTATTTCTACTTGTTCTATTTGTAGAATAACGAGGAGTTGTTTTTCCTACTTGTTCTATTGGTAGAACAACTAGGAGTAAGTTTTCCTACTTGTCCTATTCGTAGAACAAACAGTACAACAGTTGGGACCTACCTATTTTATCGTAGCCGTCAAGTCCTTTTCGTTGTTTCTTTCTGATTCTGATGTTGTTTATTATCGACAAAATTAAACAGTTAACATTATCCCCTCTGGCGGAACTGCAACTGAGTAGCTAAACCGCTTTTGGTGAGATCTTTTTGTAACAACTCATTAAAACATTTCACTCAACATGTATATTGCAAGTACCTACATTATTATCATGTTTCATAAATTCACATTAAATAATCCAGACAGAAGTAATCATGTAATAATATATATACATGATATTTTTTTCATCCAATTATTTTTCACTGTCTTAGATTAAGTAGTGTCTATTACCTAAGCACTACACAATGATAAGAAAATGAAAGCTAGAAATATAAATAAAAAAATGTTCCATGTTGTATGTATGCCTGGGAGTGTCACCATAGTTAAGTGTAAAAATGTTGCCAGTTTTTAATACCACTTGGAAAATATAGTAAGCAAATGTTGCATGTCTAAGAAAAAGAATTTTAGTGTATAAGAATCCAAAAAAATAAAATTAAAATATGAATTGAAAATAGGTATTTAACTGAAATTCTTTTATCTTTTGACTGGGCATGTGAAAATTACCTTTCATTATTAACTGTATCTTTTTGAAACCGCCTTATCGAGAACTATATTGTGCCAATTGTTTAAATAACGTTATATTATCTAGCATTCCATATTGTTTTGTTAGCCGCCTGAATGTATGTTTGTAGTATTTACATGTTCTTTTTTTTAATCGTTTACTTTGCGAAGAACTTGTTTATTTTTTAATAATTATATTCACTTACTTATGGCACTGACACTGTCACTGGGCCAGCATTGCCTCTTTCAACAATTTGTTTACGCAGAATAATTTATGTTATAATGTTTATTGTTGCACACATTATGCACAACTTTAAGTAAAGTTAAGCACATCTAACGTTACTTTAGATCATATTAACTTATGTTAAATATTATTCACTGCATTTCTAATTTAATGTTATATGAATGGAATACTTACGCTAAAATCAGGCATGACTTTCAAACTACCTCCAGTTTGTTATTTCTGATTTTAATGTATTTGCGTATGGAAAGGTCTAGAATAATCTAGATTGAGTTCTTTGAACATTATTCAGATCGATTTATGTACAGTTTTTTACTATTGGACTATCTAGTTATATTGTAATGTAATCGTTTGTTTTGTTCGTCGTAACATCACAGTAATTGTAAATCTTATAAGACTTATTTATTTTTTGTGTAACCGCCTGTATTATGTCAAATGTAAAAATATATTAAGAAATTTAATGTTGCGTCTTTTATTTTACATCACCATTGAGGAACTGTAGAATATATATGTGTGAAGAAGTGTAACTCTCGTACAGTGGCCGCTTTGGTTTCGGACTCATCAAGTTCACAATTAACAAAACACGCAAAATCTTACAAATTCAATTGGATTAGTTACTTGGTTTGGCGCTTAGAAAAGATCGCATCCGATTGGCGCGTCAAGGTAATTGTACACTTTTTAAAACACGCTCGCCGCGATGAGGTTTACGTTCTGCTGTTGTTGAGCATGGTTTCTTTACATATTTTATGCGTCACTCATCCTAGCGTACTCACCTAAGAAATTTGCAATTTTGACTATGCCTAAAAATAGTGGTGAAATAGTGACAAAATTAGTGCCACTAATACAATTGCGCCACTATATAAAACAAGCTACAGCTAGTTTGGTGAGGTCGTTAGAATGATATCATACTGGCGTACTCGCCGTAAAACCGGCACTATTTTTCCTTTGTTCTCAAAATATAATTTCGCAAAACATTATTCGAAAAGTAGGTATTACTTATTTTTATTACTTCTCAAATTGTTTCGTACCGAAACAGTTTTTTTTCCTTTATTGTACTTGTTCTAAATTTGAATATCGCGCGCAACTTTGCTTATTGATCTTCACGTGACCACACATAGAACTGCAGTGTTTTTTTTTTTGAGGTTGGTAATGCACTTTGGCACCAGCCACCTTGTCTTTGCCGAACACTTCGGTTGGCAAGAGTGCTACCCGACACGTGAACCAGCGCGCACGCGTTTTTTACGAGACCGTCGTGCCGTCCATCTACCTTCGGACCCTTCGCATCATCAGCTCTTCCACCTCGGGAATCGAGCTCGTCATAAGACCAGTGTCCGTGGGTCTTCGCGCGTGTCGTTTGATATAGTTGAAATACTGGAACTTTGTTTGTGAACCTATGCCTATGGATTTTCCTCCACCTGACTACAGCCAGAAAAGGATTCATAGAGCCCCTTCTGATGTCCACCGCACTCCCATCAGACAGGTACGGAGCCAAGTGCTCACCATATAGAATTTGATCCGTTCGAACCGGATTTTTGTTGCTTTTCTGCGTTGTGGTCACGTATTTTTTCCTCATTAATCGCGTTGTGTTGCGTAGCGGTTAGGTTTAAATACATTTGTTTCGTTGTAATCTCGCACAATTTTTGTTGTTATTGTGCATAATTTGTTGATTGTCGTAGCGACGTTACGCGTCCCGACAATATTTTCGTGCTAAATCGTGTTTCTAACTTGTTTTTTTGCCCATATTTGTACTGCGCCGTTCCACGACCTACAATATGGCGGAACAAGATATTTTCGAGCGAGACATAATACTTGATGAACTCAAACGTATTTTGGAATATTTTGAAATTAATGAACAACAATTTCGAACTAGAGCCAAAGACATTCAATCGATTCATAGAAATTTTCTTAAGTTGCAAACTAAAATTGAAAAGTCATTATTAAAACTACAAACTTTTGATCGCGAAGAACAACTACGCATTAGAAAGCAGTTTAATGACACTTATTATGACATTCAAACTCACGTCGATGACTTGAAGCGGAAGGATGATGAGAGTAGGCGCATGAGCAGAGTTTTTAATAATTCCATGCAATCTAATCATGGACATTATCACATAAACAAATTGCCGGTTTTACCGTTACCATCATTCTCCGGCGAACCTACCGAGTGGACGTCGTATCATGACTTATTTCGTTCAGTTGTACACAACAATGACAATTACACGGAAGCTGAGAAGTTCAGGTATCTTCTTCTAACGTTGAAGGACGAGCCTTTTAACCTTATAAAGTCGATACCTATAACTGACGAGAATTATTCTATCGCATTAGAGATTTTAATATCACGCTACGAAAACAAACGAGCCATCGCTTCCAAACACTTAGATCGCATTTTTGAAATTGAGTCATGTTCTGATAAAAATAGCACACAAGGTCTACGTAGCTTGTTAAACATTTATCAAGAAAACATAAAAGCATTAGAAGTTATGCATTTTCCCGTTCAACATTGGAGTTTTTTGTTGCTGCATATTTTATTACGTAAAATCCCTGCCAGTATTCGAAAACGATTTGAATTGTCTTTGAAAAAACCATCCGATATTCCGAGCGTTGAGGTGTTGATTCAATTCTTAGAAAAGGATATGATAGCGAGCGAAATTGTCGAGTCCGGCGTAAAAAATAGTCAAAATGTGGGTAGTTTGACGAAACCACCGGCCCGCGGTGGCAACTCGGCCGTACCGACATTTGGCCGTACGGTAACTGCTCACGTTTCCAGTTCCGATTATTCCCATTCGAAATCAAGCGATTCTCGACTTTCAGGTTCTGAGAATAGAGATAACAAATGTGTGTGTTGTGATGGTCAACATCCTTTGACAAAATGTAACAAATTCCTGAACTTATCGCCAAACGATCGCTATTCATTCATTAAAACAAAAGATGTTTGTTTTAATTGTTTAAGTAAATCGCATAACGTTTCCCAGTGCAAAAGCACATTTTCGTGTCGTTCTTGTGGGAAAAGACACCACACGTGTCTTCACTTTCCAAACCAAAATATTGTTGCTAAATCAAAGGAGAAAAATATAGCTATGGTTATCGATCATTTAGCAGAATCCCCGCATTGCGATCAACCTACGACTTCGAGTCACTCGACTCAAATACATTGCGCGTCATCGAATGCTCCTTTTGTTCAAACAAAAACAGTGTTGCTTTCTACTGCACTCGTCGATGTATTTGTAGGCGGTGAGAGACGGTCGACTGTGCGCTGTATGATCGATACGGGGAGTCAAGCGACATTCATTACTGAAAGTTGCGTAACGCGTCTAGGCTTATCCCGTCGGCAGGTGGATATCCCTGTGTTCGGGATCGGTGATAACAAACCGGTCCGTCCGAAAGGAATTTCGTCATTCTGTGTGTGCCCTAAGAAGGCGTTGCAGCCTTCAATTCCTATTGATGCGTTGATTTTGCCTAAACTTATTCATAACATGCCTAGTGTGAGTTTGCCAGTGACCGAATGGTCACACCTTCACAATTTAAAGCTAGCGGATCCCTCTTATCACTTGCCGCAGCCTGTTGAAATAATATTAGGCGCGGATGTTTTGCCTTTTATAATGCTGGGTGGTATTATTTCTGGTCAGCCGGGTACTCCGATTGCTTTAAATAGTATTTTTGGATATTTGCTACTGGGAAAAATAGCTTTTGATTCTCCAACTACAACTAGTGTCAGTGCTTGTTTTAGTTCACTTCCGGATAACGATCTGCGGAAGTTTTGGGAACTAGAATCGCTTCCGAGTGAGGTAAAATTACTCACCCCACAGGAAAAATTGTGTGAAACCCTTTTCGAGAGTTCACATTGTCGTGACGTCACAGGGCGGTATACAGTAGCTTTGCCCCGCAAACCTGATGCCCAGCCTCTTGGTGAGTCACGGGACATCGCCTTAGCTCGGTTCCACAAACTTGAACATCGTTTGGAGCGCAACCCAAGTCTTAAGGTTGAGTACCACAAATGCTTACAGGAGTATTTAGACTTGAAGTACATGGAGCCGGTCTCCGACCCTCCGACTATTGGTAGTACTTACTACATTCCCCATCATTGCGTGATCAAAGAGTCGTCTACGACTACACGTACTCGTGTCGTGTTTGATGCAGGTTGTTCCAGCTCGAGTGGAACTTCCTTGAATGACATACTTTTGACTGGCCCAAAGCTTCATCAGGACATTGTTGACGTCCTTTTGAAGTTTCGTGTCCATAGTGTCGCGCTGGTGGCCGACATTAAACAAATGTATCTGAACATTAATGTTCGAAAATCTGATAGAGACTTGCAACGTATTCTGTGGCGTACCACGCCCTGTGATCCTATCCGTGACTATCGTTTGTGTACGGTGACTTTTGGAGTTAGTTCGTCGCCGTACTTAGCGCTTCGTACGATCAGGCAATTGGCCTACGACGAAGCTAAAGCTTTTCCACTTGCGTCCAAGGTGTTGTTGGACCAAATGTTTGTTGACGACGTATGTTGTACAGAAGTTGACGATGAAAAGGCACTCTTATTACAGCAGGAGTTGATAGGTATTTGCAAATCAGCCGGTTTCGAGTTACATAAGTGGCACAGCAACTCGCCAGCATTGCTCGCTGCGGTTCAGGCGCCAGTTGTTCATGGTGAGCGGCAGGAGGAGGTGTCCTTTGCTCCCATGGAGAACGATAACCAAACTAAGGTCCTGGGGCTTCAATGGAATCCTCAGTCCGACCACTTTACATTTAGTGTGCAGAGTACATCGAATGTCGTAACTAAACGAACCATTCTTTCGCAGATTGCCAAAATCTATGATCCAATGGGTTGGTTATCACCAGTTACTATTTTTGCTAAGCACCTAATGCAGTTGTTGTGGATGGCAGGGGTCTCGTGGGACGAAAGACCACCAATTGACATTATAAACGCGTGGACAGCTTTCGTCCAAGAGTTGCCTCTTCTATCCCGAGTGACTATCCCTCGACAGATATTCTTTCCCTCGTGTAGCATACAGCTGCATGGGTACTCAGACGCGAGTGAGCACGCCATGTCAGCGTGTGTTTACGTGCGTCTGTCCGATGACGTCAACAAGGAAGTACGTACATTTCTTGTTCTCGCTAAAACGCGAGTCGCACCTCTCTCTCCTTGTCTCTCCATTCCTCGTCTGGAGCTGATGGGAGTTGTAATGGTGTCTAAGCTTCTTGAGAGAGCCTTAAGCATCTATTCAAATCGCATCAAAATTGATAAAGTATTTGCGTGGTCAGACTCGTCAGTAGTGTTGGCGTGGCTTCGATCACCACCTTACGAGTGGAAAACATTTGTTTCGAATCGCACGAGTGAAATTCTTACCAGACTTCCGACTTGTCGTTTTGGGTACGTTCCTGGTGCCCTTAACCCGAGTGACGCGCCCTCTAGGGGTCAATTGCCTTCGACATTCTTACAGAATGACATGTGGTTCCACGGTCCACAGTGGCTTCGCAAGGAACCCACTGAGTGGCCCACACCTCAACATATACCTGATACGACCGAGGAGAAACGTAGCCCTCCAGTTGCGTCATTACCGGTTACGCAGAAGGAGAATATTGATATCGATATAATAAACAAATTTTCGACGTTAGGTAAATTGTTACGAGTTACATCTTACGTGTTACGTTTTTACAACATTTTGAAATCGCGAGTTATAAAAGATAAAATTGTCCATCCAAATTACATTACAGTCCACGAGTATAATTCCACACTAAATCGATTGATTTATTTAGTGCAGCATCAAATCTTTTCCGAAGATTTTAAAAACATTTCACAAGGTAAACAACCTTCGAATCAACTGAAGCGCCTCGATCCATTCATTGATGACTTAAACTTCTTGCGAGTCGGAGGTCGTTTACACAAGTCATTGTTACCGTACGAGTCAAAACATCAATTGATTTTGCCTAAAAAACATCCATTAACGAGTTTGATAATTGACGACGCCCATATCGCACATCTTCACGCGGGTACCCAGTCCGTGCAATACTTGCTTTTACAGAAGTATTGGATCTTATCGAGTAGAGATATCATACGTAAACAAATCTATCATTGTGTGAGGTGCTTCCGAACACGGCCCGCGCACTCGCGGCCTGCGATGGCACCGCTCCCCGCAGTGCGCATCCGACCGGAACGTCCTTTCTTGAAATCATCTGTTGATTACGCGGGTCCCTTTTATGTGAGAGCTAATAAGGTTCGAAATGCAAAAATCATCAAGTGTTATGTGGCGGTGTTCGTATGTACGAGTTTAAAATGTTGTCATTTAGAAATTGTCTCGGAACTTACTGGCCAGGGGATGCTAGCAGCTCTGCGGCGGTTCACATCCCGCAGGGGCTTAATTACTGACCTTTATTCAGACGGCGGCAAAAATTTCGTTGGATGTAACAATTATTTAAAAGAGTTGTATGATTTTTTGAAAAATGACTCTGTTCAAGCAGCTTTGAACTCTCAGACCTTGCAACAGGGCATTACATGGCATTTTCAACCGGCTTACGCGCCTCATTTCGGTGGCCTACACGAAGCATGGGTAGGCGGTTTCAAAAGACATCTCCATCGTGTTGTAGGTAATCGTGTACAAACTTACGATGAGATGCATACCTTACTGTGTCAAATCGAAGCCGTGATTAACTCGCGGCCGTTGTGTGTTCTGAGTGCGGACGCCTCCGACCCGCTCCCACTCACCCCCGCGCACTTTCTTGTAGGTGGCCCATTGACGGCCATTCCAGACGTTTCTTTTACAGAGTTGAACCCAGGGAGACTAACTAGATGGCAATGGGTACAACAGTGTGTCCAACATTTTTGGAAGCGATGGAGTCGTGAATATTTACACGAAATTCAGCAACGTAGCAAATGGTATAGTGACCGCGGTTCTCCTATCAGTGTAGGTGACATTGTTGTTGTGAGCGATGACAATCTCCCCCCACTCCGGTGGAAGCTAGCTCGTGTACATGCTCTCCATCCAAGTCCGATAGATACTAAAGTGAGAGTAGTTACTTTGCAATCGGGCAAGAACTATTTCAAACGCGCAGTTGTTAAGCTTTGTAAACTTCCCATAGAATAGTTAACGTGCAGATGGTTAGGTTCCTTATTACATAAGTGCCTACATCTTCTCCTTAGGTTAGTGAATTAGAGTTAGCCATGCTCATTAGTAAGTAGTTTTGTATACTTAGCAAATAGTTCTTTTTTGTTAAAAGAATTACGTTCTTTTAAGGTGAGCGGCATGTTTCGTACCGAAACATGTTTTTTTTCCTTTATTGTACTTGTTCTAAATTTGAATATCGCGCGCAACTTTGCTTATTGATCTTCACGTGACCACACATAGAACTGCAGTGTTTTTTTTTTGAGGTTGGTAATGCACTTTGGCACCAGCCACCTTGTCTTTGCCGAACACTTCGGTTGGCAAGAGTGCTACCCGACACGTGAACCAGCGCGCACGCGTTTTTTACGAGACCGTCGTGCCGTCCATCTACCTTCGGACCCTTCGCATCATCAGCTCTTCCACCTCGGGAATCGAGCTCGTCATAAGACCAGTGTCCGTGGGTCTTCGCGCGTGTCGTTTGATATAGTTGAAATACTGGAACTTTGTTTGTGAACCTATGCCTATGGATTTTCCTCCACCTGACTACAGCCAGAAAAGGATTCATAGAGCCCCTTCTGATGTCCACCGCACTCCCATCAGACAGGTACGGAGCCAAGTGCTCACCACAAATGATTACATTTTAGACTTTTGTGGCCATTTGTCACAATTTTTTGGCAGACTAAATTTAAAAATTTCTTCGATGAGTAGGTACGCTAGGATGAATACCACTGAAAGTACCCTGTGGCGCAGTCATTACCCGTGTC
This sequence comes from Plagodis pulveraria, assembly GCA_963890685.1. Taxonomy (NCBI): domain Eukaryota; kingdom Metazoa; phylum Arthropoda; class Insecta; order Lepidoptera; family Geometridae; genus Plagodis; species Plagodis pulveraria. The sequence goes on from OY982975.1 coordinate 16,955,787, forward strand.
AACACATGTGGTCTGACCGCTTAGTCCTTGTTTTTACGAACTGGATGCCTGGCTTTTCTATTATCTGTCCAAACCGGAATCCCGGTCGGCAGATTTACAGAATTATCCTGAGACTTCTGTAGATACTATTCTCATAACTCAAACGGTTTTCTAAAGTAGGCATCCTTGGCTATAGACACTATAAATATATTATTCTACGAATATGGAGAGTATTTTAAATGTAGAAATAAAACCTGAATCCAGCTCAAATTAAATTTTGGCGCCAAAATATTACGTCACATAATAATAAAGCCCCGACTACTTTTACACTAATCGACCTAGGAAGCTGGAAAAGGTCCATAATGGCTTTAAACCAAATTTCAAGAATAAGGGTTATAAAGTTATAGGGAAAAAACATTTCTAAAGTACAATAACTGACTATATTATTAATAATACCTACATCTTAATCGAAGAATATGTCATATTCTATCACAATGGCTACATTTAAAGTTACATTTGAAACTTGGGCACAAGCTGAAACATTTGAAACTTGATGTCGTAACTACCTGTTGTCAGAAGCATAAAAATAAACTCTTTAGTTTACAATCAGGAACGCCAACTAACGCTCCAGTGTCTTGCTCCTAATCACCACCGACGACATCAGGAAGTAAGTATGAATGAAATTAGAGTACAAAATATTATACATACAATAGTTGGTTACCTTCAATAACCACAATAACATTTGATGGTACTACGTAATTAGGTATGTATCAGGTTTAAATATGAAAAAAAAAGTGTTTTCTTAGCTGAAGAATGGTTTTGCCGCCTTGAGTCACTGAGCCTCCGTAGAGACATCGGTTCGCTCTGTATACTCTACATGCTCTATATCGGGGAATGCTCCCAAGAGCTGTTTGAGCTTATACCGGCATCGCAATTCTATCATCGTTCTTCGCGTCACCGGTTAAAAGCTCATCCACACATAATCGAGTCCTGGAAGTCTCACACAGCTCGATTTATGCGCTCCTTCTTACCGCATACTTGCAAAATGTGGAATGATCTTCCATCTAGCGTTTTTCCGCAGGGCTACAGTATGGATTTCTTCAAATAAGGTGTTAAAAGAGTCTTACAGAGTCGGCATTGGTAACGCCCCTGGTGTTGCAAATGTCCATAGGCGACGGTAACCGCTTACCATCAGGTGGGCCGTCTGCTTGTTTGCCAAACAATTACATTAAAAAAAAAAACTTAGCTGATGAAGAGATTGCGCATCTTTACCATACAACGTTGCCTTATAGCTACCCACCAACCTTTACCAATGCCCTTGTCCGAATAAACCTATTCTGTCTATTTATAACGTCAAAGTTTGAGACTCTCGTCACGTATACTTATCGTGACGCACGCAGCATGTTTCAAAGGGCCCTTTAGCTATTGTTTGGCACATTTTTTAGGGCGTCTGCCCTGTTAGGCTGTTAGTGTATATTTAATCATAGTTTGGAGGACGCACGTGACGCCCCGGCCTTTGCGACTGATGAATAGTTAGACAGAAATTGGCAGCGAGTAATGAGCGCTGCGAACTATTGGGTAATATGATTTTTGATTGGAAGATCACACTTTGGATACCCACGCCCATTGCCACCATCTTGATTTTCTTTAAGTCTATATCTACCTACGAATAAATATGTTAATAAGCGTAACTATTAGGGCGTTCGGATAGCCTATCGGTGCCAAAAATAACACTCACAAACGCTAAAAATGATCACACGGGCCGTTCGTTTTGGGACTTCGTGAGCAAAAATATCGTTTTCGCTCACCGTTCGGATAGCTTTGAAAACGCTACAAATGACAGAGAAAAGTGATATTTTTGACCCATGTCTTACCGTGGGATCGTTGTGATCGTTTTTTGACAACTGCTGGTTTGACAGTTGTATTTGGCGCGATTGAAGAGTTTCACAAGTTTTTTATTTAAGTAACTAGCAGAAGCCATTAACAAAGAAATAATAATAATATAGGTACCTACTTTTTTGTTAATTTTAGAGATTGACTCCATGTTTCGTACTGTGCAAAATTGTTAAACCATTGTCGGTTGTCAAAGTACGTTTTAAGCCGTTCGGATAGCATGCAGTAATTGGTGGTCAAAAATAGCAAAAGCTTCTATCCGAACGCTAATACACAAATGCCACTTTTGAAACTGCTACAAACGCAATCGAGCCAAAACGAACGCACCATGTTATACAGGTTACTGCTTTGTTCGGACTCATCAAGTTCACAGTTAATCACGCACAATCTTTCAAATTCAATTGGATTGGATAATTGATTTGACGCTTAGAAATCGGCGCATCATATCGCGTCAAGTTAATGTTGCGCTGCACAGTAAACTTTTTAAACCATGCTCGCTGCGCTGCGGTAAGGTTTGCGTACCGTTGTTTTTGAGCTTGATTTACATTTCATTACATATTTATTCGAGAAATACTTAGGTCTATTACAAAATTACAAATTTACGAGAGTAAAATATAGTCGGGATTCGAACCCGCGTCCATCCACCCCTATAGCCGGGGTATGCTCCGACCGACTGAGCTAACATGACATCATGACTTTTATATTGTCAAGTTATGTTATGTTTGACTGTTATGTTTGCGATAACGACTGCTCTGCAGATTACATTACAAAGTTACAAATTTACGAGAGAAAAATCTTAGGTCTAGTTGGCTATTTTGGCGCGAAAAAAGAATTGTGTCTATCACTTTGGTCATTCATCAATTATTTTATATGTTACACAAAATAATTAACATAATAATACTTAATCACAGTCAGTTCTCAGAATAATTCTCAGTAAATATAAGTAATAATGTTAGAATGAATGCATGAGGTAGTAGTTCTACCCAGGTTCCCAAAATCATAGGCTAATTGGGCTTTTCATTTGCCCTGGTACCATTAGACAGTTCCATTAATGGTACCACGAAAATGCTCATTTCTATTAACCGTGGTACCATTGCATCCTTAGACTAGAAATGCCCTTGGTCTTGCTTCATTCAACGGAATTAAGCAAAGCCAAGGATACCGACCGGAAAATAAGGAAACATTTCTTGCTGTTGGGCAACATGAGTATTCCTAACCATCATCACCAGCCGGAACACGTTCATTGTCAACAAAGTTCTCCCACATAGATCATCACAAAATTAACGACTACTTATTAGCTTGCATCCATCGGCTCACCGCGACACTTACGATGTCGTCAGTCCACCTAGTAAGTAGGAGGACTACTAACTGCAATATCTTCTGTAATGTGGCAACTATTTGAGAACTTTTCATTGCCATTGGTTCGTCGAGCAATGTGGCCTGCCCATTGCTACTTTAACGTGCAAAATCTGAAAGCTATATCGGTTACTTTGCTTCTTCGGCCAGTTTCCTCGTCCCCGATATGGACAACCCCAAAGAAATTCCGGATCATAGCTTTCTTCAAAACTACACTGGTCAGCAAATAAACCGAGCCACTCGCTACCTAGGAACTCTGATTCGATTTTCTCAAAAAGTATAAAACTTACAACTATCAAAGTTATACCTACAAAAAGTGCGTTTTTGTCCATCGTTTGCTCAGACGCGTGTTTTTTCTACTTTTTTCGATTAATAATGGATACAACACCTCAGGAAGCAGCTCAAGCTGTAGCATTACTTCAAGCAGGCATTGCGCAACGTGAAGTCGCTCGAAGGCTTCGAATCAGCAGATCTTCGGTGCAACGAGCTTACAGACGGTACCTAGAGACTGGAGCATTCGATCGCCGTCCAGATACGGGCAGACCTAGGGCTACATCAGCAGCAGATGATCGTATATCCACCTTACTGTTCTGCGAAATCGCCACCTCAACGCAGTTCAAGTCCAACAAAGTCTGCGTGACGAACGCCAAGTGGTCATAAGTTCAGATACCGTCAGAAGGAGACTTGCTGAACGGAACCTGACCCCAAAAAGAGCTGCAACAGGCCCAGCATTAACGGTAGCACACCGTCGAGCACGACTTGAATTTGCTCGAGAGCATAGGGATTGGACATTAGAGCAGTGGAGTAATGTACTCTTCACTGATGAGACCAGGGTGAGTCTACATGGAAGTGATCGACGTCAGAGAGTATATCGTAGCGGGTGGCTCGGTTTATTTGCTGTCCAGTGTAGTTCAACGAGTTTGAGCTTGTCCATAAGCCACGAGGGACACAGTTGAGGAGCACGTCTAAGCGCCATAAGCCACGAGGGACACAGTTGAGGAGCACGTCTAAGCGCCATAAGTCATCCCTGGCAACCAGCGCCCGCCCTAGCCCATAATAATACAAGACTACATATACGTAGTACCTACCCTCACACCTGTTTCCCAGAGGGATAGGCAGAGAGACCACCACGGATTACAAATGCTACGATCTTGACATACCTATTAATAGCTTTCTTCCTTCACTCTCATCACATTTTTTATACATGCCCATTTTTAAGGGTGACCTGGCATTTTTGCAACGTTTACAATCTGCTTAGAATATGTTCTTTTGATTGTTCCATACCTATTACACACCCGCAAGGTAAACATATTTGCTTTGTCAATCTCCTTCCACCCATTTTCTCTAGATGTCCTTACTATATCAGAAACTGTCAACTAACGTTACTATAACTTATTCACTTCACACTGCTTTCTTACCACGCTGTACATAGAGAAAAGTAATATACCGGACGCTGTCTCTCTCTCGTCTTTCAAAGTCACAAACTTGACAACAAAAGCTCTTATCATTCTCTTCTTATATCGCCTAGCATAAAGCGATCCGCTCCTCTCCCTCTCCCCCAGGGCCGGCCCTGATGGCAACACTGACACACTTGTGGTTCAACTTTGGACTTCTAATCCAAACTTAATTATGTACTGCATGAACATGGGTAAGTGTCTCCTAAGTATTTACTAAGTATAACAAAAGATCTCTATATTCCACCTTTTTGGTACCTATGCAAAGTATAACATTGGACTTATTCAATCATATTAAATTATGGTAATAATCGGTCAGTTTTGTTCCAAGTAAGTATATTTTTTTGGGTTGCGGTATCTCAACGTTAAATTTAAGCCGTCAAGGGTAAGCTATAAAAAAACATATTTTTATTGCATCTCAATAACATGAACTCTAAACATGACTTCTGTTAGTGAACTTTTTCGTCGTGCTTCTGCTCAACTTCCTCGCATATCTCTGGTGTAGCCCTAGAGTTTTTCTTTTTTAATCCTAATAGGCTAGCCATTGACCACTATCTCACCTGAATGTAGCAGAAGATGTTGTTCAGGCTAACCTAGAATTACTGGCTCTTAATGACCGTTGCCGGAAAACATCGATAGATCCGACAGATTTTCTAGTTGAGAGTGGTAGTGGTAGCTCTTGCCAAGCGGGTATTCGCAAAATGCCATCCCAGCAAGCTATAACGTCTGTCATCGCAGAACAATAATCTAAGGTGCCCTCCAAAGCACGTGCACGATCAGTAGTAGTAGCGTAGTATCTTGATGAATCGTAAAGTCGGTACGCCCTTCCAAACTTTGACAGCAGCGAACGAGGCTTGATTTTTGTTTCGCTACGAGCGCTTCAAATTGGTATCCGAATAAGTTTAAAAACTTTCAAACTAAAGAAAATATTGGATTCTGCTCTTGCTTATTTTTTTTCATTGTTATTTTGTGTTAGATTTACACATTCATTTATTTCCTAATATTTACAGTAACTTTTTATTCGACTACTTGCTATATGAACGATATTATGCTCATAATATGACGAAGCTATATTTAGGTAAATATTTTTGTCACTATAGTGACAAGGTTTTGGGATCAGACAGGATAGTATGAAATAGACTTTTTGTACGCTACCATCACAGAACAAGTTTCTCTTCTTTACACCGTCCTTGAAGTACCTACTTAGATAGCCATATTATATGATCTATTACCAACGCATGAACGTTCATGAGAGCATAAGGTAAAAAAAATGCTTTCAAATTAGTACGTATACTGCTAGAGCCTTTGGAGGGCGTTGACATCTGCGACACAGTATCACTTCTGAATCAGTTAGTAATACTTCTGCAGGTGTCATCGATTATCATGTGTTTATAACTAAATTGTGTTGTGGTTCCAAATAAAAATTATTATCATTATTTGTTTTTAAAAGAACCTGTATAAGAATTCTTTATTATATACCCCCCGTGGGGTGCCGGGTTAGAATTGCACCTTCCCATATCATCTCAAGGGTGTCATAAGAGGCGACTTTGGGAAAAATACTGGAATGTGGGCAGCAGCGCCTTCTAAAGAACTGCCATCTTACATTGCGAGGCCAAAGATGCCTGCCAAACGTAGGGATGGAAAATAAGGGAGGCTGTGTTCAGCAGTGGACTATCCAGCTGATACAGTATAAGAATTATAGATAACTACTAATTACAATTTTAACTAAGATTATCGAAAACTGAACTTCTAAACTCCGGGGCGGTAACCTAATACATAATCCTCCATAATTTAATAAACACCTAATTCTCCAGTACCTAACTTTAAAGGGCAATCAAACTTTTAGGAAAATTACTTGGGATAAGTTTGTAACTTTTCCCAAGATACGGTAACGATGGCAAACTTTGCCCGCAAACTTCAAACTATATTCTTGTAAACTTCTCTCTACAGTAAATATTTCGAAGCAGTGATAGCCGAGCGGTAATAGTTATGGACTGCCGTGCCGCTAGTCCATGGTTTCATCTCTACCGCCGGCTTGAGCTTCAGCGCATGGTGAAAGGGTGATTTTTTTTGACGATTCTTTGGCGACTTGATATTTACGACACTGTGTGTTCCGGCAGCAGTCCTAGAGAGCCAGTAAAATTGCAGGCACATGAGACTTTAACAATTGAATGTCTCAAGGTGTCGGGCGCATTGTAGTTCGTCACTTGTCGTAATTCATCTGTTAAGAAGAAGAATACTGCTAAAAAAAAATGGTAGAGACAACAGGCTCTCAAGGACTGCTGCCGTTAGGTGCTTGGCGACAGATTTTCTACTTGAGGGTGGTCGCCGCTAGCCAGGCGGATATTCGCAAAATACCCTACCAACATGCGGTGAAGCTCAAGCCCGCGGTCCGACCATGGACCTGCTGCGCGGCATTCCATAGTCAATGCCACTTAGCCATCACTCCTTCAAGTGTCCTAAAAAACTGCGGACATGTTGGGAATATCGTCAGTTTCAGTCAGAAGGATAGTCCGCAAAAATAAGGGAAGCGGTGAGTTCACTTCGCCAAGATCATCTTTTCAGACTATAGGTACGGCAGATTGTACAATATTTTTTCAAGACAGCAAAATTCATTAGTGTAATTTAGTAAAGGTAATTAATACTTTTGTACTTTCTCACCAAAATAAGAAACCATACATATACCTCCTCAAACACAAGTCACACAATCAAATCCGACATACACCGTTAAACAAGGTTCCAATGGGGGGATTTTCCATAATCTCCACGCTTAGCAGGCGTCTTGAGGATCGCAGTAGAATTTGTTAGTTCTCTAGAAGGTGCTGCTTCCCACCTTCCGGTATTTTTGTGGCCCAACGTCCCATGGGATGCTGGGTTATAATGTCACCCCCGTATCTTCCCGTGCGTGTCTTGAGAGGCGACTAAGGTAAATATATATATACGGTATATAGGCGTGGAATTATTTCAAAGACAAATCAACTTCGAGCTATGCTGCGCTGTACTGCGCTGTGCTGTGCTGTGTTTCTTAAGCTACGTTTTTTTAACAATCGAGAGCAAGCTGTGCTGTGCTTTACTTAGCTAATCAACATGGACCTGAGAGCGAGAGATGGGAGTTCGAGAGTGAGAGAGACGTCTGAGGGCAATGGAGAGGCACTCAGCGTGCTCCATGTTTGAAAACCCTAGCACAGCTCAACACAGCGCAGCATGGCAGATGCTCCATAAAAAAACATAACACAGTTCGGCACAGCGCGTCTCAGCACGGCGGGTAGCGCGCCTCGCCCGAGACTGCTGCGTTTTTAAACAGAGCGTAGCCTGACACAGCGCAGCAGAGCATAGTTTGTTTGTATCCGCATTAAAATATTAGACCAGCGAGTTGACCAAACATAGCACAGCGCAGTACAGCGCAGCATAGCTCGATCTTGATTTGTCACCCTAATACTGGGTATTAGACGTCCTAGTGGCTAGCGACCACCCCCAAGTAGAAAATCTGTCGCCAAGCACTTAACGGTGTGTTCCGGCAGTAGTGCTTGAGAGCAAGTGAAATTACAAGCACATGAGACTTAACAACTATGTCTCAAGGTGACAAGCGCAGTGCAATTCGTGCTTGTGACGAAATGCATCTGTTATAGGCAGAGTTTAGTCCGCTTAACATCAGGTGGGCCTCAAGCTTGTTCAGTCACCATAACATAAAAAAAAGTTCTGTTCCGAAAGAAAGGTAAAACACGTATTGGCATACTTTTGGTCAACTTCGTTCGTAGCATAGACTTGCAAGCATTTTCCTGTGTAGATTCTGAATATCATTTGTTTATTTAATGAAATTATTCGTTTGCTTATAAGTAGTCACTCGAGTTCTAAATATGCAGAAAGAAAACAAATACTAATGAGGATATAAATAGGTACCTACCTATGGATTCTAAATAGATACCTTCTGGTAAGCGCGCTCCATCATCGTCATCGATCGCATCATCACTTACCATCAGGTGAGATAGTGGTCAAGAGCTACCCAGTTAAATATTAAAAAAAAAAAAAAAACAATACTGTATTTTCTAGAAGAGTAGCGACACCTCTCGCTGCTCCATAACACAGAGTCTCCGACTCTTACCATGTGAAAATTTTCTTTAATTTCCCTACATTAAGACTTAAAACTGATTGAGGCGTAAAAGCGTTCTCAGAGTAGGATGGGCAGATTCCATAGCGGGCAAGATTTGTGTTGAACGTTGCGGTCCGACCATAGACTATATCAAACAACGAACTTCGTACCGCAAATTCAATTTTCGTTGTCTAAAATGTCGCTTGAAATACGAAAAATGAATCTTCGTCGAATTGTAGTATCGGCCCGGAAACCAAAATGGGTCAAGACATCGGGTTCAACCAAGCATGCCGTCAATTAGAAATTTTAATATTTTTATGACTACACTCGTCCTGATTATTGCGAAAGAAATGTTCAAGATAAAGTCATGCAGAAAATTTAATTCTGAAAAAATTGTTTTATTTAAAATAAATCACAATAAAATACCAATATGTTGTCTAAAATATACTACTATATTATTTCAAAAAAGTAAACATTGAATAATATCTTTCCAATCGTCGCGGGTGCATTTCTTTCGCAATAGCGAAATAAATGTTCAAGATAAAGTCATGCAGAAAATTGCAATCTCAAAAAATTGTTTTATATAAAATAAATCACAATAAATTACCAATGTGTTGTCTAAAATATAGTACTATATTATTTCAAAAAAGTAAACATTGAATAATATCTTTCCAATTGTCGCGGGTGCATTTCTTTCGCAATAGCGAAATAAATGTTCAAGATAAAGTCATGCAGAAAATTTCAATCTGAAAAAATTGTTTTATTTAAAATAAATCACAATAAATTACCAATGTGTTGTCTAAAATAAAGTACTATATTATTTCAGAAAAGTAAACATTGAATAATGTATTTCCAATCGTCGCGGGTGCATTTCTGTCGCAATAGCGAAATAAATGTTCAAGATAAAGTCATGCAGAAAATTGCAATCTCAAAAAATTGTTTTATATAAAATAAATCACAATAAATTACCAATGTGTTGTCTAAAATAAAGTACTATATTATTTCAGAAAAGTAAACATTGAATAATGTCTTTCCAATTGTCGCGGGTGCATCTATTCTACAGGCGCTGATAGACTCCTTAGCACCCGTATCAGGTAAAGCATGGCAGTAAACTCATCATCGTATAATAGATACATATATAGATTAACTAATATATAAAGATCTGAGCGATCTTTATCCGATATTACCCGCGTTATAAGCATGCTGGCTTAATTTGCATGGAAATTCGATGGAAAGGTTCTTCACGTTAGTTTATTTGCCTTTTTTCGGCCTGAGTATCTGCCATGATGTTCCAGGGCAAACTATGTCCCATTGTCCTTGTTATCAATGCTCTGTAATCGTTCGGTCAGCGCTCAGTAGTAATGACTACTGAGCGCTTCCGTGCTTCGGAGGGCACTTAAGCAGTCGTTCCCGTTGGGGTGGCAGTCGTTGAAGCATGATGGTGGGACATTTTGCGAATTCCCCCATAGGTTTCCACACTCAAGTGGAAAATCTGTGACCTAAAGGTATCTCCGGCAGCTGTCCTTGAGAGCCAGTCATTCTAGCTTAGCCAGAACAACATCTTTAGCCACATCATCACTTCCATCAGGTGAGATAGTGGCCAAAAGCTAGCCGATCAGCTAAAACCTAAATATAATAAAAGTGTGTTTTTAGTTGTAATGACTGTTTTACCTGCAAAACCATTTAACAAAAGAATGGTTTTTTTAATGTAAACCGCGTTCTTATCATTTGCTGCCAGAAATGATATTTTGTTCAATCAGAAATAGCTCCAGAGTAGAAGGGTAGAAAAATAATAGAACAGACTGCTCAGGAGTATGTAACTATATTTATTTCTCAAAAAAAATAACACCAATTATACACATTGTTGAAACATTAATTTATTAAGTAGGGGTATTTTATTTGCATGTACAATATATACGCCCTATTAACGAAATAACTCGGTCTCGAGTCAATGGCATCAGATAGTAAAGCTTATTAACTAAAATAGTTTTATACGGTCTTTACACATAAAGCAATTGAAATCACAAGACCGCGCTTTCGCTCGACTGCTTTGATTCAATCGAACGTGCTGAGGACGTGTATGTGCTTATAGTGGATGTTACCAGGTTACAAAATTTCCCTATTTTGTGAGAGCAGTTGTGCAGCTACCATGTGCACTTCTCCGTAAACTACTACATTTGATAATACAATTGATTCAACAATATTGATATGGTTAATAAATACACTCGATATATATTTCCCGTATTTTTAATTGCAAGGATATGTTACTGCCAAGACCTACTAATTGAAATATTAATAACTTTAATAATTTTAAACACCTATTTTAGTTGCAATACGCTCAAATAGATACATACTACACAATGTTTATTGTCATTTATCTAGGTTCCTAACTTTTAATGATTTAAAAGACATTAAAATAACTTGTATAACTCTACTGAATATTGTTAGAAAATTATATATAGGTAAATAAAAATATGTATAGATACTTTGCTAATCGTAACATGTAGGATAGGACGATCATCCCAGTTAATAAATAGAAGTTTAATGAATTCATTGACTTGCTTAAAGCCACAATACATGTTGTAATATATTTTAAAGCCAAATTTTTTAGTCTGTGTGGTTATGTCGACATTTACAGTCGATAATTATAAAGTCGATAGTTGATTAGATATAATAATAAATATAGTACACAAATAGTTAACAACATTCTTAGAATTACAGCCTTCAACTTTCAGTGCGTTGCCAAATATATAGGTATTTTTGGAATTGAAAATGGCAGAAGGTCGACGGAAGGTTGAAAGGTTACTGTGAGAGCTATTCTGCACATTCTGCTGTATCATCCAAGTAATTTTGACGTAGATAATAGAATAACTCTCAACGAGGAAGTATTCTAAAGTGACATGTTTGCACTTGATAAAGATTCTGCTGACCCAGCCAAAGTCAGCAATATAAACAACGACAGAAGAGTAATTTTAGTGGTGATTATTTCGAATTGAACTGACGTTTGTAAGAATCGAGATTGTAATACATTAGACAGCGTTAACAGAACCCAAAGATGTGAGAATAAAGACGATAGTTTTCATTCAGGCTGTCTTATATCTACAGCTATGATTAGATAAGTAGTACAAGAATATTTAATAAGCGCTGGACGCGCCACTAAATTACCTACATTTATCTATGTATTACAATAAACATGGAACATTTAATTGTAATTAAAGCATTTATTCCGGCGAAATGCGGTTGCGCAACCGTATCGCATAGTCCATAGTACACCTACAATAAGATCCATTTTCGTTCAATACAGTCGATCAGATAATTAGATCCGACTAGCCGTCTTGAAGGCTTTTGAAAAAGACGATATCATACTTAGCCACTAATCACAACAATCACAAAATATAATAACGATTACTTTGGGCGATACTACGACATTAACTTTTGATTTTTGTGTTTATTTTCTACTGTAGTAGATTATACGTACTAAGTATTATAGTGGAAATTCGGCAAGATAAAAATAATAACAATAAAATTCACTCTTAAATGTATGTGAAAATATTTAAAAGCTAAGCATGAACTTACAGACTAAATTACTAAAGTAATAATATATAAATGAGATAAAATTTGGCGTTTACTATATTAAATTATTCTGATGTTAAGGTACACCAAAGTCAGGGTAAAAAATACGTAAATGATTGAAGGTAAATATTTTTGCTTCGGTTCTCGAAGGCTGGAGGGCTGAGACTCGCCTCTTGAATGTTAATAAAAAAGTTTCCAACAAACAGCCAAAGCAAAGGCGGTGTGCTCGAAACGATTAAGAATTTTAATTTAGATACTTGAAAAGTGTACATTTTTCAAAGAGAATTTAAGTGAAACTGCCCACGCAATAATTTCCAACTGACTACCGCCACGTTTGAGAATATTAAATTCCTAATTATCAAATAATGTTTTATTGTCACTAATTTTATATATTACTTACTAAACACCGATTCATAAAACATCTAAAACTTTATTGTCCGAATACATTTTTATTGTCATTTTTAACTTATGTGAAATTGACTGTAATGTCAAATATAATTGATCGAATTGTATACAAATAGTGAATTATTGTCACCGAGGAAGTATAATTTTATTTTCAGCCTAATAACTCGAATTGAGTAGAGATTCGCATTCAAACCTTAAACCTATCGAAAAATACAATTGATAATATTCAAAAGAGATATAATAAATTGCGTATCTACATAGTAAAATGTTTTCTCGTAAATATAATGTAAATATTGCAAGAAGGTTATGCAGAGAAAGCTCGCAATATGACTAGAGTTGTCGAAGCGAAAGCGAGAGATATGCTTTCGATATGACAGTTAATTAATACTGATATTTGGAATTAAAGCTTGCGAAGAGTTTGTACAATAAGGGATGAGTCCCTGGAATGTTGTGGGAAGAAGGTCGTCCTCTTTGTCCGAAAGGGGTTGATTCAGTAGTAGGGAAGGAGTTCTGGGGCGGCGTAGTCGAAGTATGGGTGGTAGAAGGTACGGCGCGCTGGAGGCAGCATCACGTCGGAGTAGCGGGAGAACTGGGACACCTGGCGGCTGCCAGACTGGGGCTTCTTACTGTAATCACAAAATATTTTATAACGTAACAAGAAACAAATATAAATTAAATAAAAAAGTAATAAACCCGACTGCAAAGTATTTATTTACGATAAACATTTTATCATTATCATCGACCAGAAAACTGCAAGTTATGGAATCGTGTTAAAAAGCCTATCATTTTGAAATCGTATATTCGATAAGTTTGGAAGAAAAAACAATCAAGTCACAATATGGCATCATAAATCCGCCAGTTTGTTTTTCATTTATTTTCATGTACTTAGTGTCCTTTGCGCTGTCAAGAAAAATCTTACGAAATCTATTACGTTGAAATCGGTTAGACCGCTTAGAAATCATGGTAGAATAAAGAAACTCACAAATATACATACAAATGAATATTTGTGAGTAGTAACATACATGAACCCTGAAAACGTAACTCTCCTTTTGTTTTGATTTGAATAATAAAGATATATAATGCTTTTATATTAGACAAAATTAGCAGTATCTTACTTGTGTTGCTGCCTGGACTGCGGCTCGTCGGCTGGGTATTCTACTTGCAGAGGCATCAGACCTCGAGGCTCCTGTTCTTCATAACCACCATAAGCGTACTCATCTCTGGAACAATATTCAATTCTTAATGTCACGATTTTCCTAAGCAAAAAAATTTAAATGTCATATATTTTCCATCAATTTATACAGAAATGCTCCGTGGGGTGCTGGGCTAGAATGACACCATTGCTACCTGTGGGTGTCGTAAGAGGCGACTAAAGGTAAAATATCGGACGGTGGGCGGCAGCGCCTTCTGAGGAAATGAAACCTTAAGCTGCGATCCCCTGCCAAGCGTGTGACAAACCCCCCCTTAATAGGAGAGGTTGTATTTAGCAGTAGACAATACGGCGGATACAGCATACAGAAATATCATCAATGCATACAATTTTTAACTCAATTTTGGCCAGTTTTAAAGCAATAATGTAAGGCATTAGTAGATTGCAAGTATGCTTATGATCCAGGAAATGAAAGATGTTTTTTGAGGACAGACGGCCTCTACTTTATTTAGTTTTGATCCTCTTAATTATGTTATTCTAACTAGGATGATTTATAGTCAGGTTTTTTTTAATGCCTGATACGTTAGTCTTTGACCACTATCTCGCCTGATGGCAAGTGATGATGTGGTCGAAGATCTTGTTCAGGTTTACCTAGAATTACTGTCTCAAGGCAACTGCCGGAACACACCGTTAGGTGCTTGGCGACAGATTTTTTACTTGAGGGTGGCAGCTAGCCAGGCGGGAATTAACAAAATGTCCTACCATCATGCTATAACGACTGCCATCCTAAGACGACAACCGGGACCGTCGGATTAACGTGCCCTCCGAAGCACGTGCACGCTCAGTAGTAATGTCACTAGCAGTCACCCATCCATGTCATGACCGCGGCGGACGTTGCTTAACTTTTCTGATCGGGAAACGCTACGAGTTCTTCAAAAGGTGGGTTAAGTTAGGTGGGTAACAGAGCGAGATGGTGATTGCTAACGCTACCCCATCTCGACCCGACTAGGCAGCAGACTGCTCATCCCGGGTTTTTAGTGGGTAACCTCACTTACTACCCCCCCGTGGGGGTAGTAAGGCCCCTCAGGCGAGGACTCCCACATAACCACTCTGCTCCCCCCGGAGCCGGGTGGTATCCATAAAGGATTTTCCCGGGTTAAAAAAAAAAAAAAAAAAAAAAGGTGGGTAACAGAGCTCGTAATGTAGCAATTTCCGTGGAAACTGCGACCGACTTATCTCATGTAGTTACTGGTTGGCATATAAGTTTTGTACGTTTTTATTATACTAATTATAGGGACAGTAGATATATTTCGTTATGTAATACTATACCTAAAATTTTTACCCACTATTTAATATATATATATACCTACGAACAAAAGATTAAATTATTTATGTGTTCCGGTTTATTCAATATATCAATTTATTTATTTACAAAATCATAGGAAAACTTACATCTAGGTATGATACTTAGGTTTATAGACATTTATATGCAGCATAAAGTTACATATACAGGAAGGGCAATTAAAAGTTTTCACAGATATCTCAGTATTAGGAACAGTATGTAGATTACACAATAACAGTTAACGACGATTTTAATAAAGACAATAAAATAAATATAGAAAGTATTACACATTCACACGCGGACCAAATTGTATGCCTTATTTAATAACAAAAGTACATATCATTAAGTAAGCGTTTAAGCCTACTTACTACTATTTCCATTTTCCTTAAGCTTGTATTAAATATGTCTACCTCACAGTTTTTTTTTTTCACCTGTCCGGGCCCATCAATATGTCGGTAATCGGCCCGCGCGCTAACTATCCCTATCTATTTTGGGATTTTCGGGATACCATTAAAACCAGTTTTATTTATTTCTTCACCATTACTTCACAGTTTGCCCCAGATAAGGAGTTAAGATTGAACTGGCCGTACAGTTCTCCATACAAACGCCGTAGGGTGATCACTCCCTTATTTGAGATTTTAGGTATAGAAATAAGCATAATAACGATTGAACTCGTTATTACCATGGTTTGTATAGTAACGAAATTTTAAAAAGATAATTAAGTTGAAAGTTATGAGCCTTGAAAACTTTTTTTTATAAACTTTATATGAAAACGTTTCGAGGCTCATAACTCTCAAATTAATTCTCTTTTTAAAATTTCGTTACGATACAAACCTAGATAATGACGAGGTCAATCGATATCATGCTTTGTTTTGGACCTAAATCCTCAAATAAGGGAAAGACCACCCTACTACGTTTGTATGGAGAAGCGACCGGCCAGTTCAACCTTAAAGGATCTAGCCACTGTTATGACAATGACCGTCCATTATAATTTACCTGTGACTCTTTTGGGATTGTTGCTGGGACTTAACAACAGCAAATAGTGTTTAATGTGCTGCAAAGCTTAACTGCGTCGAATCCAAGAATAAACGAAAATCTAGAAGCAACCGTGTGGAACTGAATATAATTTTTTTCAAGAAACAATATTTCCTCCTTGCAATAAGGTCTAGTAATGTACGAGGACTAAATCTAGATATCTGAGGCGTCATCCATAAAAGTAAAATTCTCCTTTAAAACTTTGATATAGTGTTGTGTTACTAAAGCCTGAAAATATTATACATAAGACCTTTGGACTTTATTACTTGATGTTTTCCGAAATAGGAAGACTATGGATATTGACATTTATAACAAGATTCAATTTGTGCATTGAGCGATGATAGGAAAAAGCTTTAGTGTAATAATAACAAATATTTTTAAAATATTTTATGAAAACACGCCTTTGTCTAGACTCACGCTGGAGTCTAGACAAAGGCGTGCTGACTCAGCCCGAGTCTATATAAAGGCGGGCTGAGCCGCCGGCCGCTCATTTTCGATCGTGCGCTCGTAGAATCAAGACCTCCTGAGGATGCTTCGTGTAGAAGCGAAACGTGTCGAAAATTCTTCTGGTTTGGCTGCGTGGCGTTTGTGACGTCACGTCGGCTTAACAGGAAAATTAGGCGGAATTGTCACTAGATATATTTTTGTATTTTTAAGTGTTTTATTAAAATATTAATTTGATGTTTTCATAAAATATTTTATAAATATTTGTTATTATTAAATATGGATTTCCGCAAAGTAACGCCTGAATCTATTTATTATCTTTAGTGTAATGTTTACACATGATTGTTAGTCCTCTACCAAGATTATTAGACCTTATCGCAAACACACACAACACTATTTAGTGTTACTAGAAAAAATGAATTTCAGTTCCACACGGCTGATTCTAGATTTTCGTTTAGGAATTCTTGGCTTCGACGCAGTTTAGCTTTGCAGCACATTAAATACAATTTGCTCTTGCTAGTCACACCTACTTAGTTAAGTACATATATTAAGCTCCAGGAGAAGAAGCTGCACTAGGGATACAAAGCCCTTGCTCGAATCGATCGAAACTTTACGGTCGCGACTACTCCTATCTTACGAGTGGGAAGTGGGAAGTCTTGGTTGTAAGTTTGGTCCAAGACCAACTGCAATCATGTCCTAACATTACATCAAACATAACATTAAAAAGAAAAAAAAGAAAAATAGTTCTTGA
This sequence comes from Plagodis pulveraria, assembly GCA_963890685.1. Lineage (NCBI taxonomy): Eukaryota > Metazoa > Arthropoda > Insecta > Lepidoptera > Geometridae > Plagodis > Plagodis pulveraria. Next base: position 16,973,259 of record OY982975.1, read on the forward strand.
TATAGGTACATTAATATCTTGGACATAATAGTACTTGATATACATTAATCTCTTGGACATATACACATCCCGCGGAAAATGCGGTTATAAAAGCTGAGTAAATGTACCCGAAGCATTTGAAAACCGGGAAAACTTGCCCTCTCAGCCGAGGTGACGAGGGGCCTAATGAGTCACTTTTGTTTGACAGGAAAACGCCACTTCGCGATTTCCCCAGAGATTACCGTGGGTGGACGCAACCAGGACAGTTAAGAGAAGGGGCACTATTGTCTCTATAAGAAAGGAAAGTGCCTGTTGTTTTAAAATAAAGTTGATGATTACTATTGGGAATATCGGATATTTTGGTTGAACTTCACTATAAAACTCATTTGAATAATATAGCGGTAAATCGCCTGACCTGGTTTTTAGACGCATAACGACTCAAGTTATTTTTACCTACAATCTGTTACCACGTCCTGGTTTCTAGAACCACTAGCAGCCTTATATTTCTTAACGTTGTAATTATATAGGTTTAATCGATAAGCAGGCGTTAAAGCAATAATTATATTAATAGAATTGGAACTGTTGTTTAAAACATGTCCATTCTAGAGAAATCGATTGTGTTGTGCGTTCGAGTACCACTTGCAGTTTTGACTTTTGATTCAGGTAGTGCAATATTTTTTCACTCCGGGATTCACATGTTCGAAGGTTCCTTTTGTAAGCAAAAATAAATAGTACAACGAGCACATGCACAACGTAGTAGAAGCAAAATATTGCTTTGCTAGTTCATTCAATACCAATTGCGTTCTTGCATGTTTGTTACGGTTCTACCGCTCGTGAATTTTTCGGAATTCTTTGATACTCATATATTACCATTATTGATGGCCTTACGGTTGCCTAAATGCTTTCGTTATAATAACTGTAGTGTTGATTATAGTTTCCCGTATTTAGTTATTAAAATATAAAACAAAAAACATATTGATGTTATTTTGGCGAGCCCCCAGTGCAGATATAACTAAAATATTTTTACCCACGCCCTAAAAGTCCTGATTACATCTCGTCAGTTGTTCCTTTCGTTTGGTATGTTTGCGAGAAGGCCTACGTTCGGAATGAAACAAGACAAGTGACGTAATTAAGGAAGAACAAATCAAGCTTTGTGTGGTGTATTTTCACTTATGGACTTTAAGTGCAAAACCACATAAATGAAAAAGCTTATTAGTGTTTTTTTATGTTATTGTGATGGAACAAGCCCGAAACCCACCTGATGTTAAGTGGACTAACAGAAGCATTTCGTCAACGACGAATTGCACTGTGCCCGTCACACTGAGACGTACAGTTGTTGAGTCTCATGTGCCTGTAATTTTACTGGCTCTCAAGAAAGAAAGAAGACAGCTGCTGGAACACACCGTTAGGTGCTTGGTGACAGAATTTCTACTTGAGGGTGGTATCTAGCCAGCCATTCGCAAAATGCCCTTCCACCATGCGGTGAAGCTCAAGCCCGCAGCGGAATTCGAACCATTGACCTGCTGCACGGCAGTCCATAGCCAATGCCACTGCTTAAGAAAAAGAGAAGCGCAAGAGTATGGGCAAAAAAGGAGAAGAGTCGTGGCATTCCAAAGAAACTGATAGAGGAGAGTCAGTTTATGCCATGAACATGATTAAGTCTGCCATGATGTGTTTTTGTACGGACTGAATAGGACAGGTCTATAAGTACTAGTTTATAGTTTATGTATAAGTTTATATAGTCACTCACAATTTTTTAACATTTTAGAAATGGATCAAGTTGGGTTTCGCATATCTTTGAGTTTTGTGCGTCCAATGGACCCTGGTTCCCTACAGTTGGTGATTTTTATAATAAAAGAAGGTAATTATCAAATAAACATTTTGCAGGAACCATCTGGAGCTTGATTCTTTACCCGGGATTGAGAGAATTTTTTTTTTTTTTTTTTAATGTTATTTTGAAGGAACAAGGGCGAGACCCACCTGATGTTAAGCGGTATCCTCTGCCTATAACAGATGCATTTCATCACAAGTGACGAACTGCACTGCGCCCATCACCTTGAGACAAACTTTTTAGTCTCATTTTGCCTGTTATTTCACTGGCTCTCAATTGCTCTAGCTTGCCCCCTATTACGCGGGACGAAAACATATCTGACAAAACGTGAGTGCTATACACTTCTGTCTACGCCGTCAGGTATTTTAAGTCGTATTATATAAACTTAACGGAAAAAACACATCAAATTGTACTTCTTCTCTTTCTTTGTCTAAAGACAAAGTAAAACTATGCGTAACTAATTTTATGGGTAAACCCATAAGTATTTATACAATTATAAGAACAACAACTTATTAGTTTAAAGAAATAATTGAACAATAATAATATAATCAAAATAATATATTTAATGTACCTATTAAGTATATACGTAAGTACAAAACACTATTTAAAATACGCAGTTATGTAATTACGGATATAAATTGTACATGATTAATAGCAATGAAACAAAACGATATTTTAAATAATTCTCGGTAATTTTTTATGGGTATCCAAAAGTTGACAAAAGTTTTCAAATCACGTCGTTTTCATAACATTAAATTGAAAACAATAGACGAGTCGAGAATTAAAAGCAGACACAAAAGGCCCTCACTTCCGAACATAATTCATATTATTTAAAACAAGAATAATTTACTGAAATATCCAAAAATATGTACCAATTAAACATTAATTTGGACCCTGATGATAGCGCTACGTATCATATACTTAAAATATGTGCTTTAATTAAAAAAGTTACCCGGTGATTTTAGCTAAACTTTGGTTTTCCAATATGGTGCTTAAATTTTTTTGCTTTCGGTTTTTCTTTCTTTCTTTTTTTTTTTGAACGGGATTGCTGATTCGTTTCATGGCAACACATCTCTAGACTGATCCAGAAGGTGCCAGTGGAAACAAGGACTGTGTAAATAAATTAAGACTACGTTTTGTGTAATTTTTTGTTCTTTGTCCCTTTAGACTTTGAAGAACGATAAAAAATGTAAGCAAAGTTGAAGGGTAGTGGCGTTAATTAAAATAAAGGGATGACAAAGATTAATGTAATTTCTTTCCCCGAGTTTTTTGCCCGTTGTTTTCGCAGTGGCTCTATCAACATATCGTTTTGATGAACTTGGTAATGTAATGATTTAACAGTAATTTTGATGACAAATCTATACGCGGTTTCATACGTGTAAATAATAATGTAAAGAGATGGCGATGATGATGAAAAGCATCCTATATATCAGGGGTGGCCAAACTTGTTTACCTTGCGGTCTACATTATGATTTAAACTAGCTCCACGGGCTACCATCAGCAGTGGATAAAAAATGCCATAACTGATTGTTTATGATTCTGTACAATATTAGGTAACGTAGTTAATTATAAAGGTTTCATAGCAATAAAATATGTACCTACTTCACTTATATCTTTATAATTCACATTTGAACAACAATATCCTTGGCTAGATTTTTGGCGCTGCACAGTTTCCACAAGCTTATCCTGCTGCACACTTCATGAACTAACTGCAATGCGCAAGCAGGAAGTCAAATTCTCGTCTGACTGATCTGTCGTTTATATCGCATTGATAGTTGAAAATATTCATTCTCAAAGATCTAAAATTCTATTAGAATTAAAAAAATACCGTCAAACGTATTTTCATAGCCATGGAATTTTATTTTTGATGTATCAGTTCCTTGTCTGTATTTTCAAATTCTCTTGCTTTCCATAAGATGTCTCCCCTAATTGCCAATTTCTTCCTTAACTGAAACTGATTCAGCAGCGATTAATTCGCCTATTTTAATAAATAACATATCAATATTCATGCCTTCAATAAATGAAACTGATAAATCAAGAAAAAATAAGTGTAAATTGTTCTTGGTTGTAATTGAGTTGACATTTGCGATTAATTTGTTCCTATTTATTGCAATGTTACGATACGCTGCTTCTCACGGGCTACCGAAAATGCCTCCGCGGTCGACCAATCGACCGCGGTGGACGTCTTGGCCACCCCTGCATATATTAATCCAGGACCTAAAATATCTATATTCTAAGTTTCATCAAAATAGATGTAGGTGCTACAAACATACACAGTGACTCATCAAGTCATCACTCACTCAGAAACTTTCGCAATCATAATATTAGTTTGATGTGATTACAATTACATCTTATAAAGATGAATTACATAATAATTTTGTAATGGACCTTTATAAGACAATTTTCAAAGACCTTTCCACAAAAGAAGGCGCGCCCCTTTATACTTTTTGAGAGTAAATAGTAGCAACTACTATTTACTTCTTTTTTGTTGTTGATAGGTAAGCCTTTGACCACAATCTCACCTGATGGTAACTGATGATGTGGTCGAAGGTGTTAACAGGGTTAACCTTGACTGATTGGCTCTCAAGGACAGCTGCCGGCACCGTTAGGTGCTTGGCGACAGATTTTCTACTTGAGGGTGGTCACTAGCCTGGCAGGCATTCGGTGGCTTATTACCATCTAACGAGCTCCTATTACTAGCTCCAGACTCCAAACTACCATTATGTCAGAAAACCCAATAATTTCGTCCAACGCGATATTGAACACATGGCCTCTTATTTCCAAAACGGCGCTTACACACACACACACACACCAACAAAGCAGGCACATCTATACATTCACAAATAAAAGAAAGGAATGATTTAATTCAAAACGTTGACTTTGACTTTGTTTGTGAAGCCAATTTGTGTACGGGAATTGCATCGGATCTCAAGATTCTAAAGCGTTAATATACGTCGCTTCTCCAACCAGATAGTTTATGTTCGAGAACTTGTTGTGTAGCTTGTTTAGTCATTCTTGACCAACCACTAGTGTTAAGCATTTTGAACGAGTATTTGGGTGACCACTACATGTGCACGTGCTACAGAGCGCACGGTCCCAGTTGTTGTTTATGATTCAGTCGTTATTGTGGGAGGACATTTTTTTTTTTTATTTTTTATTTTATTTTTATATATTCCTTTATTAAACAAATACTACAAACTATATACAACACTACAGCTACTACAATATTACAGCTACTACAGTAAAAGCATTTGGACTCATAGGGAGTCCAAATGCTCTAGCCCACTATCAGTTGGCAGCGTGCCCAATTTGATTAAATACATTCCAATCATCAATGTAGGTTTATGTAGATAAGTGCACTCTAGGGATGTCTACTTGCCGAGTGAGGAGTGAGAATTTGAATTGTATTTTCTTTTTTTGTATATAAATAACGTATATAAGTAACTGTTATAGATATATTATTAAGTAACTAATTTATTTCGTGTACACTGTGCAATCCGGTATTTGAATTTTACTTCGTTTTTAATGTGTTTCTCTGTAAGTGAATATTGTTATTCTTAAGAGAAATAAATTCTTAAAGCAAACCATTTTGCGAATGCCCGCCTGGGGTACGTTCCTGCATTCCTTCGGCCTAGGCAAATTTTGCTCCTAACCGCTGTTGCACGTCGTTACAGCACTCCGATCGATCTTCACAAGTTTGTTCATAACCGTTCCAGGCGATCTGTCAGAGCTAATTATACAAAATTTGGCTACATTTTAAATCGGCAAATCTTGGCTGGCTGTCAAATGTGACAGACTTCACAATAAATAGTAAATTTTGTAAAAGCTAAGCCAAAGACTGGTTGTTACTATTTTTTTATTGTTTAACTATGCAATAAGCCCAGTTTCCAAAACATGCAGAAAATGTTTTACAGTCTAAAAATATCGCTATTGAACTCATATTTTGACAGTAGCTATAAAGGTTGTTCCAGGAGCATCGAGCAAATATTTGCCCAAGGCATTGCAGGAACGTACTCCTGGCTAGCATTCAAGTAGAACTTTTGTCGCCAAGCACGTAACAAATAACAAAAATATTCCGGCAGCAGTCTTTGAAAGCCAATTCCCATTTTAGATTATGCTTGTTTACCACCTAGGAACACATCATCATTTACCATCAGGTGAGATTGTGGTCAGGGGTTATCCTATCAGCATTAAAAAACATGATAAATACTGACCCGCGTCCCGATGTTATCTCCTTGAGCTCCTGCTTCTGCTCCGTGTCATACTTCCTCTGCAGCTCACGGACGTGTTCCTGTCTGATTAGCTTCTTCAGGGCTTCGAACCTAAGAATAATTAGTTAGATATATTTATAATGAAGGATACTTGAAACATTTATTCAATTCTTAAATACACAATTTGAAGCAGTGATGGCTCAGTGGCATTGGCTATGGATTGCCGTGCAGCAGGTCCATGATTCGAATCCCGCCACGGGCTTGAGCTTCACCGCATGGTTGAAGGGCATTTTGCGAATGCCCGCCTGGCTAGCGACCACCCTCAAGTAGAAAATCTGTCGCCAAGCACCTAACAGTGTGTTCCGGCAGCAGTCCTTGAGAGCCAGTAAAATTACAGGCACATGAGACTTAACAACTATGTCTCATGTGACGGGCGCAGTGCAATTCGTGTTGACGAAATGCATCTGTTATAGGCAGAGGTTAGTCCACTTAACATCAGGTGGGCCTCGAGCTTGTTCCGTCACAATAACATAAATAAAATACACTATCTTGCTTGTAGTACAACGTAGGTTGTACTAGATGTCGCTCTATCCACATACGATGTTTAAGAAGGAGAGGACAAATTAGATTACAAGACATATGACTCATCATATGTCTTGTTGGCTTAGCAGTCAGAGCATACCCTGGCTATAGAGGTGGATGGCGCGAGTTCGAATCCCGCACATGACTATTATTTTTTCAATTTTGCATATATTAAAGTGCGGACAGTGAGATAATGCGTTTGACAGTTCATTTTATTAATATGGTTTTCCCCTCCCAAAGTAACATAGACAGTCTGATTACATAATACTGTATATCAGTCAGACTTAAATGTTCAAAAATATTTGTTCATATACATTTTACTCCATTTACAAGCCACAACGACAACAAAAACGCGTATTGTTAAACGCATTCTCTCGGCGGCCGGACTTTAATTTTGTAATTTGTTATCTGGTATCCTATCGTATACATTTCGGAGAGTGTGCGCAGGAATTACTCGGGCTGATTCCTTCATGCCCCTTTTATCATCTTAACCAGACTACAAGATGCTCTGATGGCCGTCATCCTTTCATGGTTGACATTCCTCCAGTTCTCGCGCAGCGTTTCGCTTCCACATTTATCATCCGTCAGGAGTGAACTCATTGCCCGCGTCTTTGTTTCCCGAACAGTATAACCTAGGGGTCTTCAAGTCTAGAGTGAATAGGTATCTTCGAGGCAAGTATGCTACATCTTCGGCCGCATCGACACTTTCCATCAGGTGAGATAGCGCCCAAATGCTTACCTATGATGCATAAAAAAAATATGTGGTCATTGATAATATCTACTTATAACATTATGAATATACATATGGATATAGGGTCATATGGATTCCATATGACCCCATATTATACCATATGGTACCTATAAAAAGCAATCAGATAAAAACATAATAGAAATATACGTAGATACTTCAGGTTTTCGCGATGATTACACAGTAATTAAACAGCTTTAAACGGTTTAAATCACCTATATTTATCATTATTTCTGTCCCGACGTTTCAAACACTTTGCAGTGATCGTGGTCACGGGGTGGTCATATACGCATTGATCACGATGATAAATATATGCGATTTAAACCGTTTAAAGTTGTTTAATTAGTATTGATAGTTGGTGTGTTCATACCTGTCTCGTTGAGGTGGTACCATGAAAGTAGCTCCGCCGCGGGACCGTGACGGTCCGGGATACCGCAGGACCTTGCCGGAGGTGTGCGGCACGTTCAGCATGCCGAACATCTGTTGATGATCACAATGAATCAGTTTACAGCAAGGGCAGTGTTAAACAATCATCTATTTTAAGAAATCACAGATAAATCCCCTGGGGGTTTTCTGTGTAAGAAATGAAATTAATATAACTTGTTTCCAACATATCAATGCTGCAAAGATTGCAGAACATTATTTTAAGAACAATTAATAATGGACCCTGGTACATAACTAATTCTGAAATACACGAAAACCTGCCTATTCAGACTGTTAAGGAGGAAATCAGCAGGTCAAACACAATCTACCAACAACGATTGAGTAATCATCCGAGTAAGCTGGCTACCCAACTAATCTATCTAAGTTATACCCCCCTGTCTGCGAAGAAAGCAAGTGCCAAGACTAGGGAGTCGACAGAAATCAAATGAGGAGATGTTTTCGGTGGAAGACTCACTCTGCATAACAAACATACCCACAGACAATCTTCTGAAAGTGAAAACCACTGATTGAAGACAAAAACGCATCAAAAAAAAAACTATATATAACTTGTTCTCTCTGGGCGAATACAAAATTGCACAAATGTGCACTTGCATTAATTTACCTATATTCGGTACCATGTATCATTATAGGAAATATATGTGGTTATCGGAAATTTGATACACAATTTAAAATGCCTACATAAACCGTGGTTTAAAATGTGTACCGTGCGGCGCAACAGTATTACTTTGACGCGACTAATCGTAGATAAACCTAAAATACTAACCCTATATAGTTATTGTATATACACTGATACTATTAATACACAAACATATAAATCAACACCCCCTCTCGTCTCACACATAAAAAATTAAATATCAACAAATGTTGAATCCATAGGTTTAGGATATAAAAAAATTTTGAATTTGTTTTGCAAAATGTAAAATTTTAATTATTTCGCAGTTATGTACTTACTAATTATTATTATATATCGACTTTTTTTTAATGATTTTGAAGTGGCTTCCCAAAGATTCCGATAATAATTCTGATTAATGTAGAACTCAGATTAGTGTATCCTTTGAAAATAAAAATATATCGATAAAAACATTTTGAAACTTTGTTTCCAAAAAAATAATTGTCCTAGTGATGGCACATACTATCAGCTATTTTCGGTCTTCATACCAACTGGCCCTGTGGCGCAATGGATAACGCGTCTGACTACGGATCAGAAGATTCCAGGTTCGAATCCTGGCAGGGTCGAAGTTACTTTTTTGTACTATTTTTTTCACTTTTAAATCGTGTTTGTTTTTTTTTCTTTGGCTTAAAATAAAAAATCTTTTGTTGCTTACGTGTTATAAAAAATTGTTTAAGTTTTAATATAAGGTCGGTAATAAATTTTTCATCACACTTGCACGTAAACAGAATGCACAAATATAAAACCCTCGAGCTTTCTTTTTGTCATGAAACCCAAGGTCACTAAGTATTTTATTTTAAATTTATAGCACAGCACACAGGTAATGCAAGTTCAAGCAAGGAGTACACGCAAGTGAAAAATAGTCTTAAAATCTTATCTAAATAGGAATTTAATTGCAATCTCGCGACATGTTACTTAAATACTCAACTAATGTTCTTAATAATCGATTTTAACAGTTTTTTGTATGAAAACGTCGAATTTTTTTTACACTCCGTCATGGCTGTCTACCTACGTAACTATTTGCCTTTAACGTTTCTGAACGAAACATTTGTATAATCTGTGGTGAGGGCAAAAAGCCCGCCATCCGCTTAACAAAAGTTCACGTATTTCATAATAATAGTTGTGCTGACTTGTGTATTAAAGCTATAACTCATATTTATTTACTCGCAAATGTGATGAAAAACATTGTGTTTCACGGGCGGTACGGGAATTACGAACTTCGAGTCAGAAAGCCGTCAGTCTTCGACTTCGGACTTCTACTACAGCCTCGATCGTAATTCCTTACTTACCGCTCTTTTTTATATCTGACTTGCCTGCCTTGCTTGCCTTTGACCACTATCTCACCTGATGGTAAGTGATGATGTGGTCGAAGATGTTGTTCAGGCTAGCCTAGTTGAGTTGAGTTTCTAATTCAAACAACTAAACAACTATAAACATATAAGCACTTGAACTTGTTTTCAACTCTTTCTGTTTACAAGCTAGAGACCCGAGACAGAGCATCGGACGGTCAGATAGACAGACAGGTGAGGTTTATTAATGGGGCTCCGTTTTGCCCTTAGGGCATGTGCCCATATAGGTATTTATACGAATGTCACGATATTCTCAGTCCACTTATTTTGGGGTTTAGGCCGCCATTTGAGAACCGCTCAAGGAACGCTCGTAGCGTAGTTTGCTTAGCCGTTCTTAATCGATCAGCTAAGTAAGGCGACGTCCGCAGTGGTCATGCCTTGGATGGGTGACCGCTAGTGACATTACTACTGAGCGTGAACGTGCTTCGGAGGGCAATTTAAGCCGTCGGTTCCGGTTGTTTTCTGAGGATGGCAGTCGTTATAGTAGAGTGGTAGGATATTTTGCGAATGCCTGGCTAGTTACCACACTCAAGTAGAAAATCTGTCGTCAAGCACCTAACGGTGTCTTCCGGCAGGTGTCCTTGAGAGCCAGTAATTCTAGGTTAGCCTGAACAACATCTCCGACCACATTACTTATCATCAGGTGGCATAGTTGTCAAAGGCTAACCTATGACCAATCTAAAAAAATGAGGCCCTTCATTGTTTCTAAATGCAATTCCTATTCATACCCGTATCGTTTTAAACTTTTAAAGTAATTACCGTATTTGCTACGTAGTATAGATACTGCCATACCTTACTTTTCTTGAAAAAGATAAAGTAATTTTACTTTAATTAAATTTCCTGTTGAGCTCAAGGGCTCCCTTTTGATATAGATTTAATTGCGTGTCCTTAAAAGAAAATTAATTGAATAATTAGATCTGCTTCTACAGGTAACTTAAGAGGTATCTTAATGACCATAACTTACCCGCCTTATTTTACGTAGGCAGAATTTTATAAAGGTGGAAAATGTCATTATAATAAGAATCTGATGTATCATCTTCTTATCCTTATCACAGTTCTGGGGTAGCGTCGGCACACTACGTCTTTAGATGACACAAAAATACGAATTCACTATATGACGATGGAGATTAGGATAGTATATATGTACCTATCATTGTACACTGAGAAAAACGACTTAAAGGCTTAAATCAAATTTGACCTTTTACCGTTGAATTGTAAATACGTAAGATGAATTCACAACTCTTAAGATGATTTTCACCAATCAATAAAAATGTACCATGTTTTATAATAAACACAACCGTCAAAAACGCCTTCCGTAAAGTATTTTCAGAATTGAACTTGTTATACGATAATAATTGCAGTATTGACCATAAAATATACCTTAATCTTACGGCGGTTTATATACGGTGATTATCACTATAGCGTACGACTTAATTAGCCTCATCGAAAAGTCAATATTTAAGAAAGACCACAAAATACACCTTAAATGAAGACGAAAAGAAACTTTGGCCTTCACTGACCTCGTTTAACGCCTTCTAGTTGGAAGGCGTTTTTGTAAGTATTTACGTTTGGTCGGTTTTTCGCCTTATACCATGTAAACTGGCCGTCATTAGGGCGCATTTGACTTTAGATTTTTCTCAGTGTATCTCTCTAATAACTTCGAACGATGTAAAAAACATATATACTCCTATATATACTACTCTGTAAAGAAAGTACCGGGTAAAGATCAATAATACACAAAATGTTAGTAATTCATACAAATTTATTTTATCATCTACAATGTATGCTCCTTCAGAAACGATACATTTACTCCAACGAATAATCCAATCTTCAAATAAATGTATTAAACTGTTAATTAATTTGAAGCAGTGATGGCTCAATGGCATTGGCTTTGGACTGCCGCGCAGCAGGTCCATGGTTCGAATCCCGCCCAGAGCTTGAGCTTCATCGCATGGTGGAAGGGCATTTTTCGAATGCCCGCCTGGCTAGCGACCACCCTCAAGTAGAAAATCTGTCGCCAAGCACCTAACGGTGTGTTCCGGCAGCAATCCTTGAGAGCCAGAAAAATTACAGGCTAATGAGACCTAACAACTGGACGTCTCAGTGTGACGGGCACAGTGCAATTCGTCGCTGATGAAATGCGTCTGTTATAGGCAGAGGTTAGTCCACTTAACATCAGGTGGGCCTCGGGCTTGTTCCGTCACAATAACATAAAAAAAAAAAAAACACTTTTTCCGGAACTGAGTTCTTCTCTTCTCGCTGCGAATTTTCCTTTGTCTTCTTCCGGATGAAAACTGGTGCCACGAAGGCGTGATTTGAATTTAGGAAAAGAAAGAAGTCGGCTGGAGCCATAGTTGGTGAATAAGGTGGTTACTCGATGGAATTTGTTGGATGAAAAATCGTTCGTAGTGATGGCATTGTGCGCAGGCGCATTATCGTGGTGCAAAATCTAAGAATTTCCTTTCTTCAAGTTTGGTCTTTTTAATCGCATTTGATCTCTTAAGCGCCGCATAACGTTTATGATAAAGTCGATTCACCATTAAGCCTTCTGTAACATTTTCAGTGTCTCCGAACGCGAAATTCCATTGGCGATTCAAAATTTATTATAAACTCTTAATTCGACGTTTTTGTCAATTATGAAATTCGCAACATACGCTAGGTATGAAATAACTAAAAACAGCACTGTATTTAATTTAAATAATAGATGCTACTCAAACCCCGCGCCAAAATGGAAAATGGTAGTGCCAATCCAACAACAACAAAAAAAAATTTCGTATGCTTAACATATCATCCATTCCCATATTTTTTGACTGAATGTAAATCTCGTGTATCTCGTAAACAGTTTTTGATTTTTATACCTTTCGGCGTCTTTCCTAAAAACGAATATTTTTTAAAACATATTATGATTGTATAGAGCTTTTTATAAAGAATATTTTTAGGTAGATACTATCAATTTTGAGGTAACAACTTGCATTGTGGACTACTGGCACAGCCTGGACACTCGACTCATTACAAAAGCCGCGTTCTAACTACCTATTACACAGACACTACACAAATGTTGTTTTTATACACGCGTAAATGTGGGCATGAACTCTAAGGTTGTCATCGTATGAATAATTGTTGTACTTACCTACCTAATAATATTTTAATGCTGTTATTATGACTTATTAGATTTCGTAGGTTATGCGTACCTTACCTACCTTCAGAAACATTTACAGGAATAACAATCCAACTCCTTGTACGACGTAGGAATATGCAACACACAACCGAGTAGGTAACATTACTTCACATTTCGCTCCATTACTTATACAATAATAGATACCTATACACACTATACAAAAAGTATCATTCCAAGTTCACATTTTTATACAAGTAATGATAATCATTACAATCACAATAATATATGTTCTTCTCGAATAATAAACAATCATGAAGTGTGCTGCCTGTCAACCGTAGCGAAGGTCGGTATGTGTATTGCTTTTCTCTATGGTAGGTAGTATCTCTATGGTATACGGTATAGGTGTATAGGTTACAAAGACACTTGTTTCACTGCAAGTGAAGTCGATATCCACGGATACTTTTTGCAAACGAAAATCTTCAAAAATAATATTACTTGAATAGCAGTTTGAATAATATACAAAGATAAGCCTAAGAAGGACCTTTTATACGTCTTTGCTTATCTTAAACCTGCACCGTTATTTTATCTGTATTTATATCTAATCGTAATTGTCACTGTTTCATTTAAATCTACTGAAATTTTTATGAACATACATAATTAATTAATTAACATATGTGTCGGTAAATATCAAAAGTAGTAAAATCCACTTTGGTCAAAAAGTATTTTTTCATATTCTGTCGATAGCTGATGACAAGTGGAATAGGTTGTCAAATTCAAATTTAGATATATCCATGAATTTCCTATAGAAAAACAGGTTTTAAATTCAACAGTATTTCAAAGTCGGTAATATCCAGCATCAGGTATAAATCAAATGTGGTAATATCCGCGACAGCCAATCACAGGGCATGACGCGTCCATCATGTCGGTCAGTGTCAATAAAAAAACGAGACTATACACTGCAGCTCTTCAGTTATTATTGATTTTAATTGATAAATAATACGTAAAATAATGAGCGCCAGACAAAGCCAGAAAGCGATTACGAAATCCAAATTTATCGAAACGTTGCAAGGAGAAGCAGAAACTGTAAGTAAACATCACATGCCTACCAATAACTACCTGTTTGAATTCTAAAACCAATAGGGTTGTGACTTGCAATGGAATGTCCGAAGCTGAGTGAATTGTTGCAAAATTGAATAGGTACTTCACTTGGTTTTTACGGGACTGCGTCAAAAGGAGTGTTTTTAATATTTAGTATGATCCCGTTTATTTATTTTTGCTTCCAATCTTTTGAATGCTTTTCACCTTCTTTTACTTAACCGATTCTTATGAAACTTTACACATACATTAAGTTCCTTGTACAATACAAAATACACACTACTGAGGGCATCGCAGTGCCCCCGCCAAGTCGAACAATTTTTTTTTAATAAGTTTAGGTTATTTATTAGAACAAAATTTTTTTTTTTTCAACAAGTACCTACAATATTATGTCGATTTTGTTAGTAGTTGACTAGGTATGTTTTTTTTATATTTACAGATATTCAACTACCTCCTTACCAACAAAACCGAACTGTCACCAAAATTCTAAAACATACAAATGCAGTTCTTTAACATCAGGAGATATGTTTTGGTTTCATACATTATTTTATGAAAACCCGTCAAAAATACATCAAGATAACTTCATTTTGAAATATTGCCTATGTACTAAAATTAAAAGAAAGAGACCTACAAAAGGAACACGCAATACCAAAGAATTTTCAACAAGATATTTTGTACGCAAGCATCCGAAAAATACGTTGGTACCAGTTTGTTTAAAATGTTTTCTGGGCATATTGAAACTAAAGAAAGGACGAGTACAGGGAGTACTTAAAAGACATATGCGCTCAGGTGGAATGGCAAAAGAATTACGAGGAGGTGATAGAAAAACATTCACATTCGCTTCACGAAAAGAAGCAGTTGAAAAATTTATTCAGTCTTTTACACCTTTAGAAACGCATTACTGTCGTGGAAAAGACCGTCACCGTGTATATTTGACTCCCGATTTGTCTATTAAAAGAATGCACGCAATGTATAATGACCAATCCTTGCCGGGATATTCGGTAACGGTGTCTTATTTTAGAAAAGTGTTTAACACTTCTTTTAGCATTGGTTTCGGTGCTGTTCGGCAAGATGTTTGTTCTACTTGTCTACAACTATCAGAAAACATTAAAATAGAAAAAAATGATGGTAAAAAACAAGAGTTCATGGTTCAAAAAAGAATACATAAGCTGCGGGCAAAAGCTTTTTTCAGTTATTTAAAGGAGGAAAAATAAGGACTTCTAACCCTTTCATTCGATTGCCAGAAAAATCTACCCATGCCGAAAATTCCTGACCAGGCGACATATTATTCCCGACAAATCTACCTTTTCAACTTTACTGTAGTTGAGGGCTCATCACGGACTTCTTTAAATAAAGAAAATGTTTTTGCATATTTGTGGACGGAAGATGTTGCAGCAAAGTCATCTAATGAGATATGTAGTGCTTTGCACCATGCGTTATGTTTATTGGATCTGAATGGCATTAAAACCGTTCGGCTTATGGCTGACGGCTGCGCGGGCCAAAATAAAAACAGAATGATGGTTGGTATGTTAATGAAGTGGTTCAGTACAGCTCCCGGACATATCAAACGAGTAGAGCTCATATACCCAGTAACTGGTCATTCATTTATGCCTCCAGATAGGGTTTTTGCCTACATCGAAAAAAAATGCCGTGCTCGTGAAAATATAACAAACCTTCAAGAGTATATAGATCTCATTTCTGAACATGAGACAATACGCCATCTGGGCACTGAAGTTCACGTCTTTGATTGGCGCGCTGCTACAGAAAATGTTCTAAAAAAACCAGATAAACTGCATTTCAAAATCAGTACAGTGAAGAGAATCATAATAAAACGGTCGAGGACTTCCACAAATATGTTGGTGAGAGGAGAAATCTCATACAATAGTGACACTGGAACATCTAAAAGTATTTTAGCCCGTGGTAAAAGAATAACGCAGTTACAGCCAGAACGTTTGCCTTGTGGAGTTTCTGTAGCCCAGGCAAAATTGACTGATGTCCAAAATCTTTTAAAAAAACACTACGGTGATGACTGGAAAAATATAGATGACTTAATCTTTTTTAAAAATTTATTAGAAAGGGACAATAATTTACCCCAGGGAGAAATTGAGAATTGTCATGGTCAAGAGATGGAAGAGGTGATTGATTTTGTTTGATTTTCGTAGAATGTTTATAAATAATAAAACTCATCTAATTTACTGATTTTGTTTGATTTTCGCAAAAAAATTGTAACGAATAGGTATCTATTTATTTAAGTTTTAGAGAAATTTTAATTTCAAACTATTGTTGTTAAAATTCTTAGTGACAACCCTGATAATGATGCATAATGACGAATTGTATCAAAAATGGTAATATCCACAGTAGATTTTTTCCAAAACTGGTAATATCCAAGCGTTTATTACAGTTCTCGTGCGTAAGCCGCCGCGATCAACCGTGTTACCTCCGCGTATTGCTGTGACTCGTTAACATTGGCGCTCAACCTTTGGCATTCTGATCTGCACTAAGTGTTATATAGTTATTTTAATATAAAAAAAAAAATGGTGATTTGTGGAAGATGCGGTGATGATGTTGGTGAGGCAATCCAATGCTCGGCCTGCAAGAAGAGTTTCGATTTTCCGTGCTCTGGAATAACCGAAAAGGGATACCGGAAGCTGGGGGATCGTCAAGCAACTTGGAGGTGTGCGACCTGCAAGAACTCGGGTCAGGCAAGTGCTCTCACAGTGCCGGTGATGGGTTCACCGGTAGCTTCTCCAACGGTGTCACTTGAATCCATCATGCATGAGCTGACCAGCATTCGTATGCAGCTTGCTCCACTCTCTAGCCTATCAGCGGAAGTGCAGCTCCTGCGGAAAGAGCTAGCGGATCTCAAGGGAATCCCTGCCAAAGTACATAAACTTGATGAAAGGTTGACAAAAGTCGAAGAAGACCAAAAGGATCTTACTGGGGCCATGACTTCACTCTGCAAACTTGAGGAGGACCTACATGACACTGATCAGTGGCTGCGTAGTAACAACGTTGAGATAAAAGGCGTACCTTTGAGGGATAAGGAAAACCTTTTTGAAATGGTAGCCAAAATAGGTGACAAGATATCGTATCCAGTTTTGAAGACACAGATAAACTTCGTTCACAGAGTGCCGAGTAACGTAGCTGGCACCAAGAATATAATCGTGTCATTCATGAATCGTTACGTCAAAGAAGATTTTATCGCTTCTGCCCGCTCGTTAAAAAATCCTTTATCTCCCAAAGATATCGGTTTTACCGGTGCTGCGGGGAAAATTTTTATAAACGATCATTTAACTGTAAAAAACAAACTGCTTCTCTCACAAGCAAAATCGCGTGCCAAGGAGCACAACTACCAGTTTGTTTGGGTGAAACACATGAAAATCTTTGTACGGCGAGATCCAACTTCGAAACCTTTCACCATCTCAAGAGGGCAAGACCTACAAAAAATTGTCTAGTTACATGTATGACTCTTAGTGTGAAGACAGTTTTATACGCGTTATTTTTTAGATTTAAACAACCACTCACTTTAAAATATTTTGTTCGTTTCAAAAGGTTGGAATCCCCTGGCAGTGTGCTTGCGCTTATCGCAGGCCAGTTTCTACGTAAGGCACAATGCACGAACCGGTCTTGTCATGCTGTCGTGCGAGCGGAACATTGTTGTTCTTGCAATTATTGTTACATTACTAATTGTTATGCTACCTACTTTTTCTTAGATGTGTGTTTATTTTTTAAGCTTTATTTCGTATCAAGCGCTTGGTGCTTAAAGGATCTCATTTGGAGCGGTGTTTGGTACCGTTTTAATACTCACACTTATGGGGTATATTATATTACAATTACGATAAAAAAGTTATTACTCGTATTATATCTTTGTACTGAGCTAAATATTATGTATTCTGAGTCGCTTTTACAAAATTATTTCATGTCATATTTTATGGTTACGTTCATTTTGAGTAATGATAAATGTCAAGCCACCTACATTTACATAAATGTGTGTTTATTTTTTAAGCTTTGTTTCGTACCGTGCGCTTGGTGCTTGGAAGAACTCATTTGGAGCGGTGTTTGGCACCGTTTTAATGGTAGCACTTATGGGTTATATTACATTACAACTACGATTAAAAAGTTGTTAATATACTTTTGTACTGAGCTAAATATTGTGTATTCTGAGTTGCTTTTACAAACTTATTTATTCTCATATTTTATGGTTACGTTCATTTTTAGTAATGCTAAATGTCATGCCACCTACGTTTACATAGATGTGTGTTTATTTTTTAAGCTTTGTTTCGTATCGTGCGCTTGGTGCTTGAATGATCTTATTGTGAGCGGTGTTTGGTACCGTTTTAATAGTTGCACTTATGGGGTATATTACATTACAATTACGATAAAAAAGTTATTATTATATCTTTGTATTGAGTTAAATATTTTATACTCTGAGTTGCTTTTACAAAATTATTTAATCTCATATTATATGGTTACGTTCATTTTTGTAATACCAATATTTTTGCGACTATTACCAATTTGTTTTGACGAAGGTGTTAGTGGATGGAAACAGTTAAGCATATCAGACTTAATTTCGTTACTACTTAACATAATTTCGAGTTTATTCTATTATTGTTGGATTGACCCACAATGTATACACTAAATATTTATCACCAGAATGTTCGTGGTTTACGGACAAAAACATTAACTTTTTTTAGGAACTTGGCTAAAAATGACTATTATCACATTATATCGTTAACTGAAACCTGGCTTGTGAGTGACATTTCTAGTAGTGAATTGTTTAATGATAACTACTTAATCTGGCGTCGTGATCGTGCAACTGGGCAGTCACGTGGTGGCGGCGTCTTAGTAGCAATACGGCGGGACCTCATAGCTACTGAAAATGTTGGCTGGCAGTCCAGCGCTGAGGATATTTGGATATCGGTTCATTTAAGAGATGGGCCTGGAAAAAGTATGCAAAAAATACACATATGTACACTATATCTATGTGAACAGTATCAAGGACACAGTTTCTCTAATCAACTTACCATATACTTAGACAAACTTGCAGACTTATTTATCGAACGCCCATCTGATAAATTTATTATTCTGGGAGATTTTAATATGAGCGCCATAACGTGGTCAGAGTCTGAAGACGGTATTAGAGCTGTAGCTCCGTCTACTGCTTCTTCTTCTACCACGTTATCGGCCAATATGTTTACTCATTTCATTGATACTCTTGATTTCTGCAGTCTAAAACAATTTAACTTAGTCCAAAATAAGCATGGCCGAATACTTGATCTTGTCCTGTCAAACACAAACATCTCCGTCTCAGCCTGCTTACAGCCTTTAACTGTGGAAGACCCTCATCATCCCGCCCTTTTGGTCCAACTTGATGTCTCACAATCTCAATGTCTAATAGCTCAGAAGCGTCTGATGTACCAATACAATAAAGGTAACTATGATCGTATTCGGTCTTCCCTGGCTGACACGCAATGGAACGATTTATTTTCAGAGTGTAGCACTAATGATGCTGTGAGTAAGTTTTACTCAAAATTAGTTGAATTAAGAGATTATCACATCCCAAAACGACTACATAAAAATAATAATTACCCCCGTTGGTACAATTCTGCTCTCATTAAAATTCTTAAAGAAAAACACAAATATTTTACTAAATTCAAAATTTACGGTAACAAACACGATTTACTCACTTTTCAGATACTGCGGGATAGAGCTAATAGTGTTGAGCAGACTTGTTTTCATAAATATATAGCTAACATTGAGACTGCTATCACTTCGAACCCAAAATATTTTTGGTCTTATGTAAAATGCAGACGTTCGCATACCAATTTTCCTTCCAATATGTCATATAACGGCAATGAAAGCCATACGGGCCAAGGAATATGTGAACTTTTCTCTAATTATTTTCAGTCCACGTTCCTGGATTCTACTACCACTTGTACCCATTCAGCGTCTAGAGACGATTCTAATTGCCACATTAGTTCTATTGAAATCAATCCTGACATTGTGCGGAAATACCTTCAATCCCTTGACTTAAATAAATCAGCCGGTCCCGATGCTATTCCAGCCATATTTTTAGTAAAGTGTGCTAACGAGTTAGCGTATCCTGTATCATTACTATTTACAAAATCACTCTCTGAAGGTGTCGTTCCTACTATATGGAAGACTGCGTTCATCTCACCTATTCACAAAAAAGGTGCTAAAGACGTGGTAGAAAACTACCGACCAATATCTAAGCTTTGTCTTCTAGCCAAAATTTTTGAACGTATAATTTATAATCAACTTTACAGTAGTATTCTCCCTGACCTTAATCCACAACAGCATGGTTTCTTAAAAGGAAGATCAACGGTGTCTAACCTTGTTGTTTTCACTGATTACGTTACTCGACAAATGGTCACTAGTGGACAGGTAGATGCTATCTACACCGACTTTAGCAAGGCCTTTGACCGAATCGATCATGTTATTCTGCTAAGAAAACTATTCAATCTAGGTATTCGTGGTGATCTCTACAGGTGGTTCTCTTCTTATGTCTTCAACAGAACTCAGGCAGTAGTATTAAGTGGTTATACTTCTTCCTGGACTGCTATACCATCTGGAGTCCCTCAGGGATCATTGCTGGGACCTCTTTTGTTTGTCATCTACATCAACGATATTGGAGACTGTTTTAAACATTCCCAATTCCTACTATTCGCAGATGACATGAAGATGTTTATGGCAATTGACAACCCCTCTAATGCGTTACTTCTGCAGGAAGACCTAGAAAGAGTGGCTAACTACTGTAAGACAAATAACCTTATTTTGAATATATCAAAATGCTCAGTGGTTACTTTCAGTCGTAAGACACAAACTGTACAATTTAAGTACTCACTTGAAAATCAACCACTTTTACGTGTGAGTGACATTAGAGACCTTGGTGTCCATTTGGATAGTAAGCTCACTTTTGTCAATCACATCGATATGATAGCTAAGAAAGCCTCATCAGCATTAGGTTTTATTATACGTAATGCGGGCATTTTTAAAACCATGAAGACTCTAAAAGTCCTATACTGTGCTTACGTTCGCAGTCACCTTGAATACGCAAGTCAAGTTTGGAATCCTAATTATGCCGTACATATTCAAAGGCTGGAAAGAATACAAAAGAAATTTATTAGGTACTTAGGATATAAATTCAAAATTCCACGTTCTAAATATATAGTTCGCTGTGCTCGTTTCCATCTGTTACCACTTTCAACTCGTCGTAATATTTCTGACATACGGCTGCTCATGAAGATTGCACAATCCAAAATTGATTGTTCTGATTTAGTGGGTAAATTAAGTTTATATGTTCCACCTAGACACGCTAGACCCAGAAGGTTGCTTCACGTACCACCCGCACGTACAAACTATCGCAGACAATCATTTTTATTAAGATCACAAACCGCTTTTAATGAGTTTATTGAGCACGAAGGTCACACCATCGACCTTTATTCTAGCAAATTGTCTCATGTTAACCTTGCTTATGTCACTTTGAATTCGTAAAATTTTCAAGTATTTGGAAATGAAGTGGCTGCGTACGAAAAAAAAAAAAAAAAAAAAAAAAAAAATCACTATTGCTTTGTATAATCTTATTACGTGTGTGTAAAATACTTCTTTTTATATCTGTGGAGGCTTGTTAATGGCTTTTTTTAATTAAGTTATTAAACCTTTTTGTAATGATAGCTGTAAGCCCCCCAAATAAATGTAAAATAAAAAATAAAATAAAAATTTATATCAAACCTAGTAAAATCCAATCAATTTCTGCTTTATTCGCCTTAATTATCCACAGACAAGGTGAGATTGTATATTAGGCATCCTTTTCTGACCCATATGGGTTTATCTTGCTCAAAAGAGACGTAAATAGAACCTGCATTAATAGTATAGAATAAAATACGTCATTGTGTAAAAGCATCTTTAACGGATTTTTCCACTTTTGCTGTTCATCGACACATATATAATTAATTCCTTACAAGTCAGAAGGCCAACTAGCTGTGTTGTCTGTATGCCCTGTAAACTACCTTCGGGGCAGAAAACACATACTCTTTGCTCACCCATCATGGAAAACTGTCGCCCACGCAAATTCTCCAATACCTCGAACCCTCACTGCAGTCAATGCCCTCCTTGATACCACGCCTGAGTGGGATTTGTTTGCTGAAGAATGGAAGGAGATTCTGTCGGAATGTCTAGCGTATAGTGAGACGAACTCATGATAAATTTTAATTTGTTATTTATTTCTTTGAATAATGTTACATTTGATCATTATTATACTATTATAACTATTATTATTTCTAATATATTTGACGATGATTGTACTGTAGAGTTAAATTTAATTGTAACATGTATTTTTTAGTACGTACGTTTACGTTTGCTTACCAACTAAACAAGAAAAGGATATAAGTTTTTATAGATTTCCTAAAACGAGGTAAGTCATTCTTGGTAACCTACACTAAGTACCTACCTATTTGTCGTTCTTCAGTTATACATTAGGTAACTTACAAAATCCGGTAATTTACAGTAGGTATTAAAAAAAATACAACCTTGCGGTTTAATAATAAACTTCCCAAAGATGTTACAATGCTCACAGAAGGAAAATTCAAGTTGCACGTGAAAAACATTTTAATTATGCGACGAAAATGCTTGTACCATTCCGCCTCTGCCAAGCTATCACCTGTCACCTACGTAATTTAATTAAACATTGTAATAATTTTATCATAAAATGTTATGATGAAATTATTAGAATGTAACACTTTGTTAATAGACGTTTAAAATTATGGTTCCGAGTTTCTACAGTTTTTCTGTTGAACATGGCAGTAAAATGGTGAATATATAAATGTAAAATTTTTTAATTGACCTTCAAAAGATCTAGACGCCTAAATTGAAAATGATTTGACTCCGATAAGAGTTTTATAGTTTTTGTAAAATAGCAACAAATTCAGCGGTACTTGTTTAAAGGCCGGCAACGCATCCTCGATACCTCTGGTGTTGCGGATGTTCGTGGGCGACGGTGATCACTTATCACCAGGTGAGCCGCCTGCTCGTTTGCCTTCCTATCCCATAAAAAAAAAAAAAAAAAACGTATGTTTATGAGATTCGCACGAACGAACAATGTTGATATATTCCTTATATACATATTAAAAATCCTGTTCTCGATTTCAATGCTAATTTATACATTAAACGAAACATGTAATTACTGCTTAACAACCAACCCATTATGCAACGTCTATGTAGTATTTTAGATACTACATAGACGTTGCAAAATGGGTCCTGAGTTTTTTCGGATACCTTAAATAGGTACTAGGACTGTTGACCTCCTAATATAGGTCAGAACACAAGCACAATATCTCAGCAACACTACCAACTTACCGCCCACAAATAAAAGACAAATAGTGCGTGTGCGTGGGCCGCCCCATAATGACCCCTCTGTCACAGGCTCTGTTACTTACTCTACAGGTGCGTTCGTTTTGGCTCGATTGCGTTTGTAGCAGTTTCAAAAGTGGCATTTGTGTATTAGCGTTCGGATAGAAGCTTTTGCTATTTTTGACCACCAATTACTGCATGCTATCCGAACGGCTTAAAACGTACTTTGACAACCGACAATGTTTTAACAATTTTGCACAGTACGAAACATGGAATCAATCTCTAAAATTAATAAAAATTTAGGTACCTATATTAATATTATTTCTTTGTTAATGGCTTCTGCTAGTTACCCATATAAAAAACTTGTGAAACTCTTCAATCGCGCCAAATACAACTGTCAAACCAGCAGTTGTCAAAAAACGATCACAACGATCCCACGGTAAGACATGGGTCAAAAATATCACTTTTCTCTGTCATTTGTAGCGTTTTCAAAGCTATCCGAACGGTGAGCGAAAACGATATTTTTGCTCACGAAGTCCCAAAACGAACGGCCCGTATGATCATTTTTAGCGTTTGTGAGTGTTATTTTTGGCACCGATAGGCTATCCGAACGCCCTATACGTCAAAGGTCACCGCCGCCATTACGGCGCTGCGAACCTTTTGTTAGAAAATGGCGGGAGATAGAAGGAAATGGGTACTTGTTAAGTTGGCAAAGAAGGTGTAGCTTATTGTGCCAGGAGATGTGAGATGTAAAGAAAATTGTCGCACAAAACATTTAAGAAGTTATGGGGTCACAAACTGTGATATATATGGCAAGGTAGATATTTCTTTGTTACTGAATCTTTGGGAATATGTACCCAGTGTGTGAAGTGAGGATATAACGAGGTATTTTAATTATTCTTACATCCTGCAGTAACTATCATATTTAATAAAATTTGTCCTAGTGCTTCAAAAAAAGTTACAGTATTAAGTGTGTCTTTAGCCACGAATAAGTTAGTTAGCTAGTTAGTAGGTAGCTAGGGTTCTAGCACCTATCGGTGTGTTCCGGCAGCTGTCCTTGAGAGCCAGTAATTCTTGATTAGCCTGAACAACATCTTCGACTACATCATCACTTACCATCAGGTGAGATAGTGGTCAAAGGCTAAGCTATCAATAATAAAAAAAAACCGACCAAGTGCGAGTGGGACTCGCGCACGAAGGGTTCCGTACCATTATCTCGTTTTCATTATTATTATTTTTAGCAAATAAACGGCGAAAACCTCTTTTATTGTATGGGAGCCCCTTAATTATTTATTGACACATGAGACTTAACAACTATGTTTCAAGGTGACGGGCGCAGTTCAATTCGTGATTTGTGACGAAATGCATCTGTTATAGGCAGAGATTACTCCGCTTAACATCAGGTGGGCTTCGTGCTTCATCGCTCACATTAACATAAAAAAAAAGTTACGTGCGGCTGGGTTCTATAGATTAATAATATTAATAATTTATTGATAACTTAACAAAACATTGAGCACAAAATCTAAATAATATTAGAGTTAGTATAAATTAGTAAATTATGATACAAGTGAGCTAAGTTTCATAGGCACTTCTTCAACACCCTTGCGAGGAAAAAAATATATATTGCACAAATGCGATACAAACAACATACGAAAATTATGGAAAATAGAGCGCAGGTTTTTTTTGCGCGCGGCAAATGTATGATGGTTGATTACATATAAACCTGTTACAAATCTGTATTACCCGGTTAAATTGAAAATGCTCTGTTTACTCGCATATAATTTGTTGCAGTTAGGTACTAACTTAACTATGTAGGGATAATTCTATTACGCACTAGTGCATAATATTATTATGCACGGGGGTGTTATAGTTCGGTTTATGGCCCTAAGAACGATATAATAAAGCTCACTTTACGAGCAAGGGCCTTGAACATTATTATTATTATGTTTATTGTCCAAAACATGGGTACATGATACATAAAATTTTACAAGTGTGAAGTTTACAGTAATTATTTTAAAAATAAAATAACAGACACTAAAACGAATAATATTACATGTATCGCTAAGATGTTAACTAATGCAACCTAGACATATCGTGCAGTAAGACCCCAAACTAGGATACCCTGTGTGATGAGTGTCAAGACTACCCGATTATCAGATTTAAAATCAAGAATATAATGAATTATACTTATATTTTTACGACTAATTATACATGTAACTTATACATTCAATTTTGAAAAAATAAAATAAAAAGAACTAAACAATATTAATAACAATTAGTGTTAAGTCCCAGTGTTTCTAGACAAGAGATTTTACTCTGTGTTCCAGAAACTAGTGGATCCCCTTTCGTGAAGGTGATTACTTAATATATGATACAATAATAATCAGCATGGTAATACTGTTTAAAAGTAATGTATATATAGTTAACGTAATAAAATAATACAATGGTGCATATAGTTCAAGAGAGTGTATTGTGCGAAATTTGTGATGGGGTGTGTAATGTCAACATTGTGTGTATGTGTGTGTGTGTGTGTGTGTACAGTCCCAAGATGGCAGATTCTGAAGAAGATAATTTCTCAGAAGAAAATTGGGCGTTTACAAGCTCGTAGAATACATTAATTGTATTGTTGTGCCTTGTGTCTATACCCACGAATTTACAAGTTAATTCCACTGAGAAGGTTCTCAGTTTCATGATAGTTTAGACTTAGGAGCCAGCCCCTTATTACCTCTTTACATTTATGAAATGTCAAAGGATATATGCTAAGATTCTTGTTGACTTTATTATACAGACGTGGGGCAAGGTTATAAAAGTGTCTACGAGTTAGTTCTAAGTGGAAGACTTCCTCCCTACAGACCATGTAATTTCTACGCCGAACTAAACCACTGTCATTATACGGTGTTAGTACGTGCTGTCGCAATGTCACCTGAAAAATAAACAGCTGTCTAACTGTAAGGACTTTACATTCAGAATACAACTGAGCCGTGGGATATCGAAAGGGTTTATTTGTCATGGCTTTCAGTACAGCTCTTTGTGCTCTCTCCAATTCCAGGAACTTAGTTTTGTAGGCAGAACCCCATGCCGTTATGCAATAGTTTAGTAATGTTTGACATAGTGCATAATAAACAGTCATTAAGGTATGTGAATCAGCCACGTGTCTAAGTTTTTTAAATACATATATGAGTTTCCGCACACGCGATATAGTCGCTGACAGTTGGAGATCCCAATTGAGTGTGTTGTCAATTATTACACCAAGATACTTAACTTTTGACCCTGGAGAAAGCCTAGAGCAAGTGCAGTTTGTGTCACTTTCACTACAGGAATGGGCCCTGACTATGAAATTTTACGGAGTAGGAATGGTATTAACTTTTGTTGAAAAAGGTATGGCATGGGTTTTGCTCACATTCAGCGTTAAAAGATTGCTTCTAAGCCAATCCATAATAGTACGGAGAGCAGATTCCGCATTTTTAAATATCTCTGACCACGTGTTCCCAGCTATGACCAAAGCAGTGTCATCAGCATAGGCAAACATATTGCAGTGGTTAAGTTTCAATTTGCACAATTCGTTCACATAGATAAGGAACAGGGTAGGCCCAAGAACGCTACCTTGCGGAACACCGTAGCTTAAAAATTCTCTTTCGCTAATATATTTACCTATTTTAACACATTGACTTCGCCCCGATAGGTAGTCTTTAAATAAATCTAATGCCAGCCCTCTTATCCCTATGTTTTGAAGTTTTTTTAGCATTATACTAACGGAAACCGTGTCGCAGGCCTTTGAGAGGTCCAAAAATATACCCAGACATTTTAGTTTCTTATCTAGATTCCTAACAATACACTCAGTCAAACCCAATACAGCATCTTCAGCAGATTTTCCAGTTCTAAAACCATATTGATTATCTGCTAGGATTTGTTTGGTTTGTAAAAAATTGATTAGTCTTTTGTTAAGAACCTTTTCAAAAATTTTAGATAATGATGTTAGAATTGATATTGGCCTATAGTTGCTAATGTTATTTTTATCCCCACTTTTATGTATTGGATGTATTACTGCACGTTTGAATACTTCTGGAAAAGTTCCAGTATCTATTGATATATTAATTATGTGCGTAATTGGTTGTATCAGATATGTTCTGGCAGATTTTAGTAATTGGGAAGAAATACCATCCCACCCCGTCGCACAGTTTGTTTTTAATCCAAGTATTAATCTTTCGACTTCATCAGGGCTTGTCCTAATAATAGCAAATGAGTTCACAGGTGATGCACTACTTCGTTGAGATTGATCTGTTTGATTTATTTCTTGAATTGTAGAGGCTAGGTTTTTTCCTATGTTAGCAAAATAATTGTTAATATTGTTTACTGAGAGCATTGGATTTTGGGAATTAATTAAAACTTCTGTTGGGACTATTGTCTTATTTACAGTATTTGTGATTTTTTTAATAGCTTTCCAGGTAGCTTTTGTATCCCTACTAGACTTTTGCAACATTTCTATCTCGTACTCACGTTTACGTTTTTTTAGTAAATTTGAGCAATAGTTCCTATAACGTGTGTACGTAAGTTTTAACGAGATATTATCCGAATCTTTTCTCAATTTTCTGTGTAATCTGTCCCGGTTTCGGATGCAGCGCAGTAAGCCAGGGGTAATCCAAGGTTTGATGATTCTTTTTCTACTTGCAACTTCTATTTGATTGGAATGTTTTTGAATTAATAACATTATTATTGACACAAAAAGTAGCGCTGAGTCGTTTGGGTCTTGTGAATTGAGAATAATAGACCAATCAGTAATTTTGAGATCATTTAGTAAACCGTTATAGTTTTAATCTCAGGTATTTTAGAGACGGGTGTTTTCCTAGCTATACTGAGTAGAACAGGAAAATGATCTGTGACAGAAGTCTGAATCACGAATGTTTTTGCATTGGAACATTGCTTGAGTAATACATGATCCAAGCAGCTATCTCCTATAGTTGGGTACACGTGACTAGGCAAAAACCCATGTTCAGCAGTTAAATTTAAGTATTCATTCGAATTACGATCATTATTAGTTGGCTTGATGTCTATGTTTACATCTCCCATTATGGCCACATTTGTAACATTTTTTAGGTCAGACAAAACAGTGTTGAGACTTTCCACAAAAATGCCTATTGTTTTGTACGAAGGAGATCTGTATATCGCAACAATAGTATACTCGTTATTAATTTTGCATAACAAACAGCTGCCCTCCATGAAACTTGGCTCAGTTATGTTACAATTTAATTCATCTCTGACATAAATTGCCACACCATCATTTTGATTCTTTTGTTTATTGGTGTGATGCGACGTGAAGCCGTCTAGAGTTGGTAAGTAAGGACATTTTAGTAACCAACATTCAGAAAGGATAATAACATCACAGGAAAATCTGTAAGAAGTGAGTAATACTACAAATTCATCTATGTTTTTGTTAATACTTCGGATATTTAAATGGATAAAATTCAATGAATTACTTGACCAATCAACAAGTTTTTCACATTCTTCTGGTAAATACATATACGAATTCGCAAGTCCTAGATCATCCAGGTCTTCACCAACTGCATTAATGTTATCTATCATCATAAGCGAAAGAATAAAATAAGTTTGATTTAAATGTTTGACAAAGAAGATCTCTATTTTGCGATGTCGAGTTTATGGGCGTTACACAGAAGATGTACCTATATGACAAGTTAATTTTGACGGTGTTCGAGTAATTACATTTGATCATGGGCATATGTTTGAATAAATGTGTATTTGTATGTTGTGTTATATTTGATCGTGAAAGTGTAAAAATGTAATTGATGTGTGATGAATGGATGAATGGCAACAATACTATTATATTTTTATATATCTTATGCACCTTGTTTACATTTATAGAATATACATATACTAAATTATAACTAACGATTAAAATACTTATTATAGTGTAGGTAGATACCATGCTTACTTGACCTTTGTTATGGGTTACCCATTGCGTCATGGCAGGTTAAGTTCCTTAAGTTGCTGTTCCGATTTGATTAAAATGTGGTTATGTCCATCATCCTTCCTCAGGTAGACTCTTCCATTTTTAGTCCAGCAGTATTTATAGCTTTTGGATCTAGCAAACTCTCGCACTTGAAAAAATAATTTCTTTGCGCTGGGATACAAATGTTCATCTACAAATATCGGCACACTAGGGCCATTGATGCCTAGATGTTTGCTGTTGAGCTTGTTTCCTTTATCTTTATTTTTATTATAGGCTTTGTAAGCATGTAGGATAGCACTCTTTAGTTGGACGGAGTGAAATTCCACTATTATTGGCTTTGTAATCCCTGGTTTCCCACTTATATACAAGCTGGGTTCTACAGATGTTTATAGTTTTCGCAATTAATACACATATTTATTACATGATAGATTTCAAGTTATTGCTATGTATACATACTGTAGTGTTTTAGAGATAGTTATTAGGATTCTTTTTACTAGTAGCTATACCTAACTTAGCCATGTTTTCATGATGTTCTATGGATATTGAAAAGCCGGGATATTATTGGTTTCAGTTATATTTTATCGTTGAATAACAAATATTACGAAATTAATTTATTAAAATTATAATTTTATTGCATGCATTTAATAATATTGTAAATATTAACTTATTAGGAACCAGCTAGGACTTGCGTTATATTTACCGGAAAGATTCCGATCAGTTGCGGACTGTTTTGAAGTCCGGTCTGGAAGCCACGATTGCGCGAAGCGACGAGCACTGGCCTCAGCGCGTAACCGGTTCCTAATAAAACTCGCGATAGTTTTCAAAGTGATATTGTAAATAACCTATCATAGAACAAAAATAAACATAATTCAGTGTGATCGTACCAATTCGGAATTCCCCCGTGGGGTCCCGGGCTAGAATGTCACCTCCCCCCCTTACGATACGTTTAAGTGTCTTAACGTATATACTAAATAATTTCCACAGTTTCCTAAGTAAACTTTGTTTCGACTTGCACAGATTACAACACCGGGGCGGCGCCGTTTGTTACTAATTGCCAAGTGTTTGAAACTCCTTACGCAATACTTTTAAAAGTTCAGAAAATCAAGTAAAGTAAACCTCAACTACTTGCTCTGAAATACATTCCATATTTTTTTTATCAATTCATTTGTTTATGTTATTGTGACTGAACAAGCTCGAGGCCCACCTGATGTTAAGCGGACTAACCTCTGCCTATAACAAATGTATTTCATCACAAGTCTCAAATTGCACTGCGCCCGTCATTTTGAGACATTGTAAAGTCTCATGTGCCTGTAATTTCACTGCAAAAGGACTGCTGCCGGGTCGCACCGTTAGGTGCTTGGCGACAGATATTCTACTTAAGGGTGGGCTAGCCAGGCGGGCACTCGCAAAATCCTCTTCCACCATGCGGTAGAGCTCAAGTCGGCGGTGGGGATCGAACCAGGGTACTGCGGCACGGCAGTCCATAGCGATTACCGTGCGGCCATCATTACTTCAAAAGTCAAAAATCATAGTATTACTATAATATTACTGATACCATTTCACCTCAGTGTCAGTTCAGAACCACGGAATGGTGTTGTTTATTAATCGAAATCTGTGTGGAAAAGTGCTTTTTATCCGCTAGCAAAGAAAAGGTTTTTGACATTCGAACCTCTATAAAGGAAAAAAAAATACTTATTATAATTAATACATGTTTAATGTAATTTTTACTGTAAATAAACCCAAATTTAACATCATGAATAGATTTCTTTGCTGAAATCCATATTAACAAAAATAAAATAAAAAAAAACGGGAAATTCTCGATCTTGCTCTCGAATAATCAAGACCTCCTGAGAATGCTTCGTGTAGAATCAAAATGCGCCGAATTTTTTTTCCAGATAGGCTGCGAGGCGTTTGAGACGTGACGTTGGCTTAACATTAATTATGCGGAATTATCACTAGATATACTTTTTATATGTGTTAAGTGTTTTAATAAAATATTTTCTTAAATAATGGTTATTATTTTCTTAAATTTGTTATTACCAAAATTTATTAAGTGTTTTCTCAAATTTGTTATTACCAAATTTACCAATTGTTTTCTTAAATTTATTATTACCAAATTTACCAATTGTTTTCTTAAATTTGTTATTACCAAAATTTATTAAGTGTTTTCTTAAATTTGTTATTACCAAATTTATCAATTGCTTTCTCAAATTTGTTATTACCAAATTTACCAATTGTTTTCTTAAATTTATTATTACCAAATTTACCAATTGTTTTCTTAAATTTGTTATTACCAAATTTACTACATTATTTAAGTTGATTTTCTTTCATCTAACATTTTCGTTGGAGTGCAAAATTGTGTGTTGCGCTCGTCAGCAAAGTTATTTCGCATCTCGTACCATTAAAAACTTCGGTACGCTCAGGATTCTATATTTTAAGCCACTTGCTTTGCTCTTGGTTCAATCCTTCAGTCCTTCGCTTTCTTAGATTTCAATACAAATACAAGCCAAATAACAAAATATTAATGATTATTAATTCTGGGCTTTCGCTAAAACCCTGAAATAGTTAATCATTAAGAGAGTTAAGTGTATAAAAAAGCGTTACTTGGTCTAAGTCTAAAAGTCTGGTAAATGCCTGCATATGATGATTAATACCATATGCTGATTTTATATAAAAAATATAACACGAAATTCTCATCTAATACCCCCGCCACGTTAGTCAACGCTGCGCGAAAATTGGGAGACGCGGATTCCATACCCGCCCGAAATTAGTTTTGTGCGTATGTAAATTTGATATCTGCTAGATATGCGCTAGTGCTGAAATTCCTTTTCATATTTAGATATATTAATTAGGACAAGTGAAGCGAGCCCTATCACTATCCCACAACTTAAACATTGTGGCCCCTTTTACTCAAACACTATCACGCCTATAGATTTGTGATTTAACATAGTTATTGAACTTCATATCTAGATGTGTTATGTGTCAAAGAAATATAATATTACAATCATTAAAAAAAAATATCATTAACCATTTTGTATTCTTTGGACGTAATGTTATTGTACTTCTAACGCCATCTATTACCAAAGAGTTAACATCGCTACAACTAGATGACACCACTAGAATTGTAAGGTTGTAAAATAAACCCGAGCCCTTACAAAGCTCAGCTTTGTGCTAGTATATGTTTTGGTGCCATACAAATCTTTATGAACTAGGTCGGTAGGTGTATGAAACTAGAAAAATGAGGCTGGCTACAAATGTTTGGTTGGTAAAAGTCACAACGTAACGGTAACAACAATACTGCGTGATTTCTTTGCAAAAAAATTACCCTTTACACACAATCATGGTGAAATCCCTATCCGAATAAGTCACCTGCAACATTTGAGCCACGTGGGAGCATTACCAAATAGAGTCACCCCTCACGTTTACCTTCAAACGAAAAACTCGACTCAGAAAATACGCAATGTTCAGAAACTTTGTTTATGTGCAAATTAATAACTTCACAATAAAATCGTTGTGTAACTTTTGAAGTTTAAGGTCAATT
This sequence comes from Plagodis pulveraria, assembly GCA_963890685.1. Taxonomy (NCBI): domain Eukaryota; kingdom Metazoa; phylum Arthropoda; class Insecta; order Lepidoptera; family Geometridae; genus Plagodis; species Plagodis pulveraria. The sequence goes on from OY982975.1 coordinate 17,006,161, forward strand.
ATGTAAAGTTTAACTTAAACACATTTTAACTTGTTTTTCAAGTTCCTGATGTTGCGTAATTGACATTAATTTAAATTCAAAATGGCGATTTGAACACAACCGGTTGGAAATTAATTTCTGGTAGGTATTACTTTCGAAGTTCTGGGTACTCGTGGCATAATAGCTATTAAGGATTTCGTCCTGCTAGACCAGCTATTGTTATGCTTATTAGCGTTATTTATCAGCATTTTTAGACTGGCGAGGGTCAGTACTCATCAAAATGAACAGAAACTAAGATGTTTTTTCTGTATTATTAATGTATAAATCACTCAACATCAGCTGAGATACTATGTCACCTGATGTTAAGTGATGATGTGGTCGTAGATATTGCTAAGGCTAACCTAGAATTACTCGCTCTCAAGGACAGCTGCAGAAACAAACTGTAAGGTGCTTTTTGACATATGTTTCTACTTGAGGGTGGTAGATACTAAGGCGGCACTTGCAAAATATCCTACTATCATGCTATATGACTTCCATCCTAAGACAACGACATTAAATAAAAAAAAAAGTGAATCATATTAAAAAGTTTGTTTTTAATTGATGCTAAAGTTTATTATTGCCCTCACCACTTGAATGGCCAGTTTCGGCCAACGCGAGTGCTGGATATAAAGCCCGAGCTTCGGGATCTTACTTTTGACATGTTCTTCCTCGTGCCTTTGATCCCGAAGAATGCATAGCCGAAGAACATTATTCTAAGTGCTGAAGTATCATTGGGTAGTTCTAAGTTGGTATTAGCTTCGCGAAACGCAAACAGTATCCCGTCCGTCTCAAAGGTTGTTCCAGCAGACGAGGGCTTACTTCCACTGCGCCCATATTATTTCCTGTTGGAACAATTCCTCGACGACACAAGGGCGAGCGCTTCGAAAAACACAGTTCATCTCATAAGGCGACCCTAGTACAGTCCGTTGTAGTCCGCTTTATTTTTTATTTTTTGTGAAACACATATATCTCCACTCCGCTATATGGGATGTAGGTAGGATGTAGGTATAATAAACGTATTACTCAAATTTTAACATTAAAAGTTTCTTATGTTTAACATTGACCAGACGAATCTACTTATATACTACAAAATTTCATTGAAATCATCCAACCATTTCGTAGGTGAGTGAAAATAAACATACACATATACATCCTCTTAAACCCACTCACACTTACACAAACGCATTCACCCTCAAATGCACAAACTCGTTCACAGTAATTTTGGTGGAATTACATTATTTACATACCTCATCGTAATCGGGCGTGCGCACTACGTTGGGCGGCGCCTTTGTTAGAATTCTGCCATATGTGTCTCGTGATGCCGACGGGTATTGATAGCGGAACCTGCCAAATAATATTTTAATTAGGTAAACACTGATAGGTACAACTTTTCACAACATTTTGATATAGTTTTATTTATATATTTTATGTACAAATTTGAAGCTCACGTAGCGAAGTTTGCTTAGCCGTTCTTAACCGATCATAAGTTAAGCTCTTTTTATTCCGTGGTTAAGCTACGTCCACCGCGTTTATGAGATGGATGGGTGACCGCTAGTGTCATTACTACTGAGCGCTTCCGTGCTACGGAGTGCATGTTAAGCCGTCGGTCCCGGTTGTAGTTTTAGAATGCTAGTCATTATAGAATGGTGATGGGGCATTTTACCTGGCTAGCTACCGCCCTCAAGTAGAAAATCCGTCGCCAAGCACCTAACCTAATGCTGAATGGCCCCGAATCTCTTGCCCGTTCTTTTCGCAGTGGCTCTATATATTTGTTGAACGTGGCACGTTGTATATTTTGTTTGTTGAACGGTGTTGTATATTTCAATTTTGTAATATGGTACTCAAGGACTGCTGCCGGAACATACTGTTAAGTGCATTGCGACCGATTTTCTACTTGAGGGTGAGAGCCAGCCAGGCGTGTAATCGCAAAATGGCCTTGCACCTTGCGTTGAAGCGGTGGAACCTGTGGCCCGTCCCACCTATAATCGCTCGGCTATCTCCTTCATAAACATAACACTCAACCTATCAAATGCTATCCTATCTGTTGTCAAAAACTATTATAAAGTAAGTATATACCGGGCCTAGAGCCTAGTGTGGAGCCGTTGTTCTTAAGTTATAGTAAATTGTATAATTTTAGTTCTAATTAGTAAAAGAATTTCTTAAGTAACTTTAGTACATTGTAACTTTGGCAAATAAATATTACTATTATTAAATATTATTATTATTATTAAATATTATTATTATTATTAAATATTATTATTATTATTAAAAATATTATTATTATTAAATATTATGTTTATAATAAATATTATTATTAAATATTATTATTATTATTAAAAATATTATTATTATTATTACCTTGGCGCAGCTCGTGGTATAGCCGTATAGACGGGCCACTCGTTGTACATAAGCGGGTCGCGGTAGGTGCTTACTTCATTCATTATCTCTGGGGCGCGTGCTTGTCGTTTTGAGAACCTGTGGACGAAGTTGGTTGATCATTATTAGCTCTTATTAACCGACTTCAGAAAATTAAGAGGTTCTCCATTCGCATGTTTTTTTTTATGTTTGTTACCTCAGGACTTTCGTTCGACTGGGTGAACCGATTTTAATGATTCTTTTTTAATTAATAGCTGGTGCTTTTCGTGTGGTCCCATTTAAATGTAATCAAAATCGGTCATGCCGTTTTTGAGTTACATTCCAATAACTGAAAAATGTTTTCCTATCTTGATGATATAGTCACTGCCAGTGAATGACTATTAATCAAATTAATTAAAATTAATGTGTAATAATATGTCGAAGTCGGTATCATGCGCACAATATAGTGATAATAGGTATTTTTGAACTATCATGGTACAGACTTCAACAAGTTATTTCACACTTCTGATTGTTGAAGTCGGTTCCATTTTGAGTTTTTTTTTTTTGTATCTGATATTAGAATAATAGTTGGATGACAGCTATGAACATATAAGAAGAAAGGCGAACATCCCATTTCGTAGAGAAAGATCTGCTACGCGGCGTAGCAAACTTGCTCTACAAAATTGTGGAGCTCTTATTAAGATAGATTTTGGTTTTCATGCATTTCTGCATAGGTACCCAATTTTCACCACAACACATTAGTGTCGGAACCAACACTCCTCCATGAACAGCCAGATGAGCCTTCTTAGACACCTTCTGACTGTTCATAAACGCGTGCAATCCTCCGTTCACAATGTTTCCAGCATTCACTCTCCTTTCTATATCACTCAATTTAACCTACTGTAAATTAAATAATTAAATAAACAAGATTCCACACTAATTTGTTTTATACCCAGAATATCGCATATCTGAATAAAGTACAAATAAAATAAGAAACTTTAGCTAGCAACATCTAATTTCAGCTCGAAAATCTGATGAAAATACGATATAATATAAATAGATCAGATGTTAGGAAACAACAGCGGTCGTTGACTGTCCCGCCCACGAATTATATCGATCAATGAATTAGGTAGGTAGGTGCCTCTGCGTGAACAAGGATTGGGGTGTCTGGTCTATAATAACAGTCTTTGACAGCTTGAAGGGATTTCCGTGACATATGCTCAGATTGTCGAGAAGAAAATCTCGATTCTTATGGCTTAGAATAAAGCCTTTGTAGGTGTTTCCTAAAGATTTGCTTCGAATACGGAAATCAATGCTGTGAGAAAAGTTTTGAGGGCTGGGAATATACAGGGTTATTGGTAAAATTCTAAACGCGGCGCGGTCCAGTGTTGTCACGGCTGGCGCTCTTGGCTCTGAGTAGACATCTTTTACTACGAGACACAGAACTTAAAAATGTTAAATAGTACTAGAAAAACTTATTGTTTTAAGTTTTGACTCACTCCGAGCCAAGTGCGCCCAATGGACCGCGCCGCGCCATTTGAATAGAGTTTTGAATATTTACATCGAACTTAGTAATAAAAAATATTAAATTACAGGCAAAATAAACTTTTAGCATCAAGTGGTCCTCGTGCTTATTCTGTCAAATACACATAAACAAACACAAAAAATTAAAAAACATCTCATCTCAAACATCCCGTAGGGTACCGGGTTAGAATTGCACCTGCCCATATCATCCCATGGGTGTCGATAGGCAACTAAGGGAAAAATACTGGAAAATGGGAGCAGCACCTTCTAAAGAACTGCCATCTTACACTGCGATCACCAAACCACCTGCCAAGCTTGGGGATTATGGCAAATACCTAATATAATAGGGGAGGCTGTGTTCAGCAGTGAACGAGTCGGCTGTTACAGTAAAACATCTCATAATGTTTGTAAGGACTATCAAAAGTCAACCCTAAGAGGTTGTTGGCATTTTACCAATAATCCTGTAAACATTTTTCAAATGGATTACAAAGTTCTGTCCGGAGAAAGACAGCTGCGGCAGGTTCGCGGTCGTTCCCGCCAACTGCAGATGAGGGCATCGTGTGGTTTGTTCATCGGTCACATCCTGCTGGAGTTGTTGGTATTGAGTGCGATATATCCCGTCCATCTCCTCCGGGAGTGAACGGAAATGCGTAAAATAATTTTCTAAACGAACTAAAAAAACAAGTTTGTACTCGAAAACCGAATTCTATCACAAAAGCCTCAGCTATTCGTCTGTTTGTTAATCCTCCTTCCCATCCGCCATTCTACCCGTAGTCCCTCTGTACGTCCGTCTGTCCGACCTTTTAAGGGCTGTTCTCTTGAAACCGTAAGAGGTTGTAGAAATTTACACAGAATATGTTTTAGTACATCGGATTGCCAAAAAAATATTTAAAAAAAAAACAGCAGGTGTTTTATTCACTATGTTTGTTTTTGGTCTATAGCAATGGTTCATACGATTAGTAGTATATATGCATCAAACTTGGTATCATAATTTTATAATCTATTTATGAAAAGAACAAATAAGTGCCAAGTGTAGGTTGGAACCTCGCTAAAGAAGTCTCGAACTGTAAGAAAAGAATATCAATTTCTTTGTACATTTTTTGGTAGTACGGAGCGCGATCCCAAGTAGCATTTGGGACAATTTTATATATTCTGTTAAACATATTATTTGCAAATTATTTATTTTCGTTAAACGTTGTTTCGTTCCATAGAAACGAATACTGCAAGTTACAAATTTTGATACCCCACTTTGGATTTGGAAGATTTTTTTATCTCACAATATAGAGTCTAAAATGTGCTGATTTGTTTTTTTAAGTACCTAGTGCCTTTTGCGCTATTAAGACAAATCTAACGATATCTCATACATAAATATCGGTTAAGCCGTTTAGAAGTTATGGTGGGCTAAAGAAATTCACAAACATAGGTACATACACGAATCCTGAAAACATAATACTCCTTTTTTGGGTAGTCGTGTAATAAATAGAAAACAGTTGTGTATTTCCGAGCGCTAAAGAAAAATATTTCTTTTATTTTCCGTGTCATCGTAGGTCATAGATATATATAATTCTCTTTTCCGTGGCATCATGGATAGCAAACAAATGCAGAATGGGAAACTTCAGCGCGCCGAGGACACTACTTTTCTATTTGTATATTATGTGGGTAGATTCGGATTTAACTGCTTGCAAATGACAAAGTGCTTACTGGCAAGCGTTCCCGCACGTACAAAAGTTGGGCTTGTGCAGTATGGCATATTTGTGGACGTGGGCACGGAAGCAAATTGAACAAATGTGCTGATTTAAGGAAACTAGTTTATGAGGTTAAAGCCTGTATAAAGATTTTTCTGAACTATGCAATGTAGAGGGAGTGTACTTAATGCGTGCTGGACAAAATGCGTATTAACGTGGTGCGTACTGAACGAAATGCACACTTGCGAAATGCATACTCGACAAAATACAACATTACTAGGTCACACTACTAGGACGAATTGCGTGTCCAATACGCATTTCGTCCTACTGAACAGCTAGCAAACCACTTTATAAAAATATAATATAATAAATATGGAAAATAGGAATTAAACATATACTTAATGTTTTATTTAGGTTCATTAATTTTTTATCCATAAAGTGTAAAAAAATACATTGAATTTTTATGACATCGAACGGAACCAATGAAACAATTTCAAATTCTTCTAAGAAATGTTGTGTCAAAACTTCAAAGGAATCTTCGAATAAGCTTACAACATCTCAACGGACGGAAAGTTTGAACTGTATGTAGCAACAGCTTGACTGGTTTGTTTCGCATATGTCCACAACATAATATCGTACGGTGTATTGTTGTGGGGGTAGCAGCAGCTGCTACCCCCAGCCACCAGCTGCTGGTATAGAGACCATTTTTATCTTGCAAAAGAGGAAAATTCGTGCTATATCTGGAATGGATCCGCGGATCACTAAAGGCGGTTTTTAAAAAATCACAATATTAACCTTGCCAAGTCTTTAAATTCTTAAAAATATGTTGTAAGTACTTATATAAATTAAAATAAAATAAACTAGCGGTGCCAGGTTTTAGATTAGCAAATACAAACAAAAAGTATTTCTTAGGTCATTATGTGCAATTTTATAATAATTTTCCTAAACATATTACAGTTTTCACGGAAGAAAAATTGAAGTTGCATGTAAAAAGGATTTTATTCGCAAAAAATTGGAGATTATTTAGAAAACAAAAATGGTTAGGATATTCCGCCTCTGCCAAAGCAAAGCACCTAAGTAATTAATATTGTAATAATTTATAATAGACTCATAAATTGTATAAGAGTAAAGACATAAAATGAATGACACCGAGCTACCTACTTGCCCGATCTTCTCGAAATGTCGAAGTGTCTGTACCATTTTAGCTGAACACGGCAGTATAATATTTTAATAGTAAATTATGTAATTGACGTTCATAAAGAGCGTCGTAGATGCCAAAAGGCACTGCTTCTAGTAGATATGTTTTCTCTTGTCGCATCTTTTGATTCCCACAGGGAGATACGGGGACTCACGCAGTTATAGTTTGTTTTATACAAAAAATCTGAGGTGTTTATAGGCTAAAATTACATAATAAAAATGATTGAGCTGCGTAAAAATGATATACATTGCAAATATGTGTAGGTATAATACATACACAAAACAATAGTTCAGATTTAAAGTGCGTGTTCTGGCCCCAAAGACGTACATATCCCGCTCTTGGCTACAATTCTTGTTTATTGTGAATTTGTAAATTTAAAAAAAATGTGACGTATAAAGTTCCTTATTCTTGTCTACACTTTGTTCTGTATGACAAAAATAATATTTACTATGATACATTAATATTTCACAGGCTAGTTATATTTATTATTAATGATTAAGTTATTTAAAACTCAAAAAATAAATATTAAAAAATCCGCAAGATCTGGTTTGTAGATATTATAACCAATGAGTATATAACATGGACATATATCTGTAGTCCCATGGTATATTATAATCACTACGTTTTAATCATAACGTCATTATAGCTGACATCAAATTTGACGCATTTTTGTCAATGGTCAAAACAAATATTAGGCTGTGAACGAGGTGCGTTCGAAACAAAATTGTGTCTATGAGTTTTTGTTGATTGTTTCGGAAAAAAACGTCGCATCTGTGATATACATTTCAAAAGCAATTTTGAAATCGTTAGTAGGTAGGTCAGTTATATAGTCAGCAACAATCTGTATCGCAAAACTTAATTGGGTCCAACATTTATTTATTGGAACCAAAATATTTTCACTTTTAAGTTTCGTTAGACGTGCTCTTGAGATGTATGTTACTTTGGGCGTATGTAGATAAATGCTAAGCAGGTCCCAGAGAAAAATGCCCACGCAGTTTGAGAATATTAATATTCCCTTTTATATTATCCGACTGTACTTTATTAACGAAAAATGTATTATATAGGTTTCATAAGAACCAAAGTTTGATCACAATAATAATAATTTGGGATATTTACATAATTATAATAGAAGTATTTGTCTAAAGAATATTTATTTATTCATTTATCACACACCAATTATCTAAGGTAGACTAGTTTATACGAAAGTAATTATAAAGTTTGACATCAAAGTTGATCTAAAAATAAAAGTGCTTACACGTTCTCTGTTGTGGTTTTATCTCCCACTTAGTAAAAGCTTGTTGAGTGAGCATCTACTCCACTGTAAAAGCTCATTAAGCGAGGATCAAACAACGATTCTCGAAGAAAAATAAAAGTTCAGGAGTACACTAATGTCCTTAACCTTAATCGTTCCAAAAACTTTATTAAACGTCATGCAACACTATACTGCGTACACAATTATTCATACACAGATGTGTGTATTTTTTACGCATACCTACCAAAAACTCTTAAATCGGTCTTCTAAATAAGAGACGATACGTTTTATGGCTGATAGACCAGCTTTGAACACTACCTGACCTGGTGACGTAGTAAAGGATATTCAATATATCAAGGATATTCAGTTCAGGTGTAAATTACATTCACTAGAAAACTCTTGTTTAGAACAAAGAGCTACTGAAATACCGAAAAAAATAAGATCAGATTAATAGTTGACCTTCGGCCAGGTAACAAAAACACAACGCCATCTGTGAAATAGTTTTATCAACCTCAACTACAAATAAGGAAATTTGAATAACGAACGGTATTATAGCCCGGAATATAATTCGTGTCTAGGGGTGAGATTTTTCTTTTCGTTGTAATATTGTAAGCTTGAGAGGCGTTAATGAAAAGCATAGAATTGACTGTTTGCAATCTGACATTTTACTTCTACATACTGCCATGTTTGTTTTTTTTTAATTTATAAATTAAAAATAAAATTCGTTTCCACACCTCTCACCAAGGAGATTGTAGTTTGTTTCATTCGTTTTTCATATAAAAAAACAAATCAAAGTTTTCTTACCTACTGAAGTAGAACTTTAGAAGATTTAATTATAAACCTTCGTAATCAGATTATTATTGCTATCAAAAAGATCAAGAAAATATTATCGTGTCGAAATTTTCGTATTTGTTCCTCGCAAGTGTGTTGAAAAATGACATACATTCATATGAAATACGTGCGCTTTGATAATTACAGCCTCTGCTTTCTTGTAGGCTCGGGTTAGCCATATCGTCTTGGCTGTAATTTTCAACTTACCGCACTTATATCGTAATGTACTATAATATTTATATCTTTGCAATAACGCATGCTCTGAAGGTTACATCACAAAATTACAAACTTACGAGAGGATAAATTATAGTCATATACGGGATTCGAACCCGAGTCATCCACCCCTATAGCCGGGGTATATTATATTGACTTAGCGGTCAGAGCATACCTATATATACTATATACATACATATATACTATATTTTCCTCGCGTAAATTTGTAATGTTACGCATAATTATAGTTGCTTGTGTTCAGATTCTTAGAAAATAAGCTCCGTTTTGTTAGTTATGGTATTGGTAGTTATAACAACAGTTGGTCTACGTCGTAGACGCCAGTTTTAAGCCGTAGACTTGGGATGCGGGAAAATTCTAATATTTTTATCTATATCGTATTCTTTGAACACTTCAAAAGCCTTTCTAGTTGAAATAAAATAGCAAAGTAAACTTAGTATAACGTTAAACATCTCTTTGTTTGGGTGGATAAAAATCTCCATATAACTCTATTCCTCTTTTCTCTACAGCAGTAAAATATATATCTATTAATATTATGTCAATGAGCCACATTTAATTTCCAAATTTTGTTATTTTTCACAGACGATTTTTTTATCATCCGTGCGCGGTAATCGCTCTTACCCTCCGTAACTTGAGTCCAATACGATCGTAACTGATGAAAAAATGTTTACATCATAGATGCAGAAAGATTTTCCCAAAATAATTTCCTTTGATAATTTTCCCAAAATAATTTAGTTTCCTCAATCAAAGCGATCAAAGAGATGGGACCAGGTATCCAACTGTATATCGACAGCATCTCTCTCCCAAAGCCCTCGAAACGGAATAGCAATCGAATCGGAGCTAAATATCAATTGGTCTGAATTGTTGGACGCTATCTGCCATCGACGTTTGAATTCCGGAGCTAGGGTTGACAACTATTGAAAAGAGAATAAATCGTTTAATTAGAAAACTATTGCGAGTTTTGTCCATTATAAATAAAGAGGTACCCAGCTGGGACTCGCGTTATATTTACCAGGAAGATTCCGACCAGTTTCGGGCTATATTGTAGCCCTTCGTCTGGGAGTCTTTAATTATGTTAGCGTTGCAATGTTTTTCCCTTTTTTATTGATTTTCTATGACAGCCTGGTTAGCTAACATCCTCTAATTGCAATTCTTTCGTCAAGCACCTTACGGGGCGTTCCGGCAGGTGTCTTTTAGAGCTGGTTACTTCTAAATCAAGACTACTTCCATTTTTTAGGTATCTACTATGGAAGTGATGATAAAAATATAGAGTGGAAGTAGTACTATGACTAATCTTTTTTGAGGGATCAAGTCTGCTCGCGTCCGTGGGATTTAGCCCTAACCACCTAATAAGTGGTGGTAGGCCTTGGACGCCGGCTTAAGTACCACCCTCCGAACAAAGTCATGGTGCCAAGCGTTTTTCGTGTTCCATCATGTTGTCCGGGCTAGCCGTTCAGGAGGATGGGTCGTGTATGGAGGCGCTGCTGAAAGTGGCTGGTTAGTGGCACAGTATAGCGCTGCATGAGGTAATCAAACTCGAAGAGCAGCTGGATCCGAGGCACGGTTCTCCGCTGGCCGACCGCAGATAGTAACGGGGCCCAAGTAGTGAGCTAGCCACTCACAAAAGGCTGCCCCGCCATCTAGCGAAAAATCCCAGGAGTGCGCCATCGTGCCGGTTGGCGACCGGATGCGAGGACCCGATGGACACACTTGGGGGGGCTCGGGCGTCCCAGCGGTCTTCGAGTTTGGTTCCCAATGTATGTAGAGTGTATGTTCTGTATGTCACTGTGTCAGTAAGTGGTGTTTCATCACACTTCCATCTTCTTACCTCCCTTCACTCTCCAATTAATGAACAATGAGTAGAAACAGTAAGGCGTTTTCACAGCGGAAGCACGTCCTCGCTTTTCAGGTGCACTTCGCTAACATCCGAGGCCTGCACTCAAATCTCGTTTCGGTCCATCACCACCTGGAGACCGCTAAACCCCATCTACTGTTCCTCACGGAGACGCAGATCAAATGTCCAACTGACGCGTCGTATCTTGCCTACCCGGGCTACACCCTTGAGCATACGTTCAAACCGCGCTCGGGTGTCTGCATGTACGCTCGTGATGACATTTGCTATCGGCGTCTCCGTAATCTTGAAGACCCCAGGTCTTCTTGTATCTGGGTATTGGTTGATACAGGCATAGAGAAAATTCTCTATTCCTGTGTCTACCGCTCGCACACTGGAGACATGGAGACAACCAGGCTTATGACACACCTCAGTGAGGCGGCTGATGTGGCTCAACAAAGGTATCCTACTGCCGAATTAGTGATTCTGGGAGATTTTAACGCTCATCACCAGGAGTGGCTATTCCCATTCCAAAACACCGACCATGCTGGGAGAGAAACGCGCAAGTTAGCCTTGAAGCGTTGAAAATCACACAGCCAATTGCTTGGACCTTCTGCTGACAACAGATCCAGACCGTTAGACGGTGTCGATATCATCACCACTAGGTAGCTCCTACCATTGTCTGGTGAAGTCTGTATCTGTCCATTCCCCACTTGACCCTAGCCCAAAAGGCACCCGGTGGATATGGCGATACAAGTCAGCAGATTGGGATGGGTTGCGTTCGTTTTATGCATCTTATCCTTGGTGGCAAGTTTGCTTCTCTTCCAGTGATACCTCTGCTTGCGCGGATGCTGTGGTAGATGTGCTGCGTCAAGGTATGGATTATTATATTCCATTCTCTGACGTACCTCTGTCTAGCAAAGCTCGCCCTTGGTTCGGGGCTGAATGTGTTAGCGCAGAAGCGATAAAACATGAGGCCTACACCGCTTGGGCTGAAGCACGAAACCGCAAGGCTAAGGATATTCTCGAAAAGAAGAAAGCCTTTAACAAAGCTGCCAGGTCGTGCAAAAAGGTTCTGAAGAAGGCTCGCTTTGACCATATAAGCCGAATAGGGGCCAAACTTGCTTCTTATCCCGCAGGGAGTAAAGCGTTCTGGTCCCTGGCTAAGTCGGTTGAAGCGAACTTCTGCCGTTCCTCACTGCCTCCACTGCTGAAACCTGATGGGTCATTGGCTCACACCGCCAAGGAGAAAGCAAACTTATTTGCTGCACTCTTTGCGGAAACTTCACGTCTAGATGCTGGTAGTGCTGTACCTCCGACTATACCTGTCTGCGAGTCGACCATGTCGGAAATCCGCATTCGACAGATTGATGTACGCAAAGCGCTTCACAATTTAGACGTGAACAAGGCTAGTGGCTCTGACGGCATACCAGCCATAGTTCTGTGGACTTGTGCGCCTGAATTGACTCCGATCCTGACACGCCTCTTCCGCCTTTCCATGGAGACTGGGCAAGTACCAAAAGCTTGGAAGTCTGCCAACGTGCAGCCCGTGCCCAAAAAAGGAAGTCGTGCCGACCCTGTCAACTATAGGCCTATCTCAGTCACGTCCATTCTTTGTAAGACAATGGAACGTGTACTGTACAAAAAGCTCCTTGGCTATCTTGAAGTGAATGACCTCTTGAGTGACCGGCAATATGGGTTTCGCCAGAACCGGTCCACTGGAGACCTTCTTGTATATGCCACTCATATATGGAGCGAGGCCTTGGAAAAATACGGTGAAGCGCTTGCAGTCTCACTGGATATTTCTAAGGCCTTCGACAGGGTTTGGCACGATAGCCTTATTGGTAAACTTCCAGCATATGGTTTACCTCCCAGACTGTGTGCGTGGATTAAAGATTTCTTGAGGGAACGTTCGTTACATGTAGTCGTTGATGGCTGGTCATCTGAACTAATGGCTATAAATGCCGGGGTACCTCAAGGATCAGTACTTTCGGCAACACTCTTTCTGCTCCACATTAACGACTTGCTTAAACCCGGTATCTTTGGGTACGCAGACGATAGCACAGTTGTCGAAAGATATACATCCGACGCACGAGCTGGTGTGGTTCAAGTCCAGTTTGAAAGAGAGGCGATGATAGGACGATTAAACTCGAGCTTGTTGGCCGTGTCTGATTGGAGAGATGCCAATTTAGTGAGATTTAATGCGTCCAAAACACAGACGTGTCTTTTTTCCGCTAAACGGAGCCCATTTCATCTTTCTCCGACTTTCCGAAATGTAACGATACCGTTGGCGAATCGGTTAGAGCTTCTTGGTGTGTCCTTAACATCTAATATAAACTTTGGATCTTACATTGAAGCCAGAGCACAATTGGCCGCTAAGAAGCTGGGTATCCTCGCAAAGGTGAGGCGGTACTTCACACCGGGGCAGCTTCTTAATTTATATCAAGCTCAAGTCCGTTCGTGTATGGAGTACTGCAGCCACCTCTGGGACGGATCCGCGAAATACCAACTGCAGGCTCTCGACTCGATTGACCGACGAGCCAAAAGACTTATAGGCGATGATAAGCTGGTTGAGTCCAAACTGCAGAGTCTTGGTCATCGTCGCAGGGTCGCTTGCCTTTCAGTATTCTATCGTATACATTTCGGTGAGTGTGCACAGGAATTACACGGGCTGATTCCTCCATGCCCCTTTTATCATCGGTCTACAAGACGCTCTGATGGGCGGCATCCTTTCATGGTTGACATTCCTCCAGTTCGCTCGAAGCGTTTCGCTTCCACATTTATCATCCGTACAGCGAAGGAGTGGAACTCATTGCCCGCGTCTTTGTTTCCTGAACAGTATAACTTGGGGGTCTTTAAGTCTAGAGTGAATAGGTATCTTCTAGGCAAGTATGCTACATCTTCGGCCGCATTGTCACTTTCCATCAGGTGAGATAGCGGTTAAATGCTTGCCTATCATTCATAAAAAAAAAAAAACACCTTTGTACCACTTTCTTCTGTGTTATATGAGTAAATGATATCTTGATAATAGTGAAAACAATAAAGACCATTTTGAGAAAATTGTAAGCGCACATGCTCAAATTGGTTGTGATGATAAAGTTGGGGGGATTTTGATGTAGTGGTACTGATCAATCTTCATTATTCATCATGAATTATAAAGATTGGATATTGGTGGCATTTTCAATGCACTTGTGGGAAGTATAAATGGAGGTTATGAAAGAAAACATAGGGATTCAAAACCGCGACCATGAAGTAGAGGCCTTGTTCAAAGCAGTTTCCACGAAGGAATTGAGGATCATTTCATAGTCTACAAAAGCGGTAACGATGCAATACCAGTCGGTCAAGGTGTAAGGTCCAACCTAGGGAAAAAATAATTCCAAAGTATCGGTTATCGCATATCGATTTAACAAAATAGTTTAAGAAAACGAACAAACAAGTCATGGCTCGCGGAAAAAATGCATCCGACGTCCAGAACAGACGGGAAAAGTTGCATGCAAAATTGGAAAGTTTCACCTTTTGGTTTTAAGGTCAACAGAAACAAAACTGAACATCTGTTCTGATATATCAGTGGTACATAAAAATACACATTGAACTTTCACCATTTAGGGTGGGCTAAGGAATATTAGCTAAGGAGTTGTTATTAGTGTTTAAATTTAAGAGCTCGTAGCGGAACTGATCACGTGTAAAAAATATTGTAATGAAATTGGTATCTAACAAAATGTCTTCTTAGCTATATATTTTAATGATAAAATAACTGTCCGTATTAACTGATATTGGTTTTGATGCTAACTGTCCGATATTGTAGGGAGCCATGCAGTCACATTGAGAAGTATGCTTATTTAGAAAAATACTTTGTAAAGTAGGTTTATTGCGAAGTACCCGAAGTTACCTCTAGAAGTAACGGCACGAGAAATCAGCTATTTGTAGACTCCTAGTACCCAAAGGTAACATTTAAAGCTGTGTATCAACTTGAGCGCGTTCTAGTAAATTAGCAGCTCGTTTGGCTCGAACATGTCCGAGAACGAGCTTTGATGGTTTTCGCTCGGTATTTCCTCGGCGCCGCCAGTATGTAAGTACGGTGATTTTCTTTTATTTCACAACGACGTGAGCGTTCCCCTTATTTTATTCGTTTTATTTCCTGTTTAATATTAAATGTATGGCTCGTGAGATATAGAAACTTTTTTAACACTAATTAAGGGTGAACTGGCCAACCCGTTCTTCATACAAACGTGGTAGGGTGATCACTCCCTTATTTGAGGATTTAGGTCCAAAATAAAGCATAATACCGATTGTACTCGTCATTATCTAGGCTTGTATGATGCCGAAATTTTAATAAGATAATTAACTTGAGAGTTATGAGCTTCGAAACATTTTCATATAACATTTTCGAGACTTATACCTTTCAACTTAATTATCGTTTTAAAATTTCGGCATCATACAAGCCTAGATAATGATGAGATCAATCGTTATTATGCTTAATTCTGGATTTAAAATATCAAATAAGGGAGTGATCACCCTACGGCGTTTGTATGGAGAAGCGAACGGCCAGTTCAACCTTAATGCGTTGTACAGGCTGCAGCAGCCTCACGGACCCGTGACAGATTCTAGCGTATACTGAGCTCTCTAACTACGGCTACTGTTGAGCTTCAACTTGCTCGTTCAACTAAAACATACATTTGTTCCCCTGAGCATGCTCAGATCAATCAACGGCTCATTCGCCTGACCGTCCTCAAGTGGAGTCTTAAGGTGAAGTCGTCTTTGAAAAATGTCAGACTGAAGGCGTCGGGCAGAGCGTGTTCCACATGCAAGATGAGAAACAGAACTGCTCAATATATCAATAGCTTGAGCGATTATTTTTATAATTTGTTCATATAAAAATTAGGTCATTAAAAATTAGAAAAATCTTTGCAGTACCTTATTACTACAATATAATTAGAAATAAAATTTGATTTGGTACGATTTACTATTCAAACACAAGACTTGATTAAGCGAAGAGCTGAATTCATGTTTTTTTTCTATCAAGAAATACATGTAACTTGTTTTTGGACCAGGCATAGTATTTGTCATCCTATAGAATACGAGTATGTATTCATATCAGTTGAGCGTACGTTACTTCTAAAATACATGTTCAAAATTTGCCTTTGGCCGACTCATTTCGCCTAACGTTACAAAGTAGCTACGATGCCCAGACATCGTCGAATTAATTGGTATACACTTTGACATTTCATTTTATTCAAACAGATTTTACAATTCGTGATAGCTACAGTTAAATTGATGAAACCCTTTATGTAGGCAGCTTTACGTAGGAGTTGTCTTTAGTGACACCCCTAAAGAACGATCCCTCCATTATGGATATCCAAACGCAGCTGATATTTCAGCTCAGTTATATACAATTAAATTTAGTTAATTCGCGGAATTGCCTCTCCCTGCCTTTGATGAAGTTTGTAACAGATGTTGTGATTTAATATTGGGTCGGTCGAATATAACTTACTGTTACTGATTCTCCTTCAAAATAAGATTTCAAAGGCCGCGTAGGTACTGGGGTGATTGCGGTAATATTGACCAAAAATCAGCTTGTGGTATTTCTTGTTTATCGGATTGTAACTTGAGTAATGCTGTAGAAAATACGCTTTTGCAATGGCCACTTTCACAATACCTTTGTTCGTTGACTTTGATTATTTACTTGTCATAACAGCATGTAAACTATATAAGCTCATTGGTTACAGTAGTAAGAACAATGTGGAAGAACAGGAACAACATGCGTGTAGTTTCTGGAAAATTAGGTGGGCGCCCAACATTAAAATGGCTTAATATAAAAAGTAATAGGATCTATGTAGATTTGGAATCTACTAAAAAAAAATATGATATCTGTAAAGGTTATACACCCTTTTGAAGCGTTGATGGCAGTGGCGTTGGCTATGGACTGCCGTGCAGCAGGTCCATGGTTCGAATCCCGCGGCAGGCTTGAGCTGCACCACATGGTGGAAGGGCATTTGGCAAATTCCCGCCTGGCTTTCTATTACTCTCAAGTAGAAAATCTGTCGCCAAGCACCTAACGGTGTGTTCCGGCAGCTGTCCTTGAGAGCTAGTAAAATTACAG
This sequence comes from Plagodis pulveraria, assembly GCA_963890685.1. Classification (NCBI taxonomy): domain Eukaryota; kingdom Metazoa; phylum Arthropoda; class Insecta; order Lepidoptera; family Geometridae; genus Plagodis; species Plagodis pulveraria. Next base: position 17,023,186 of record OY982975.1, read on the forward strand.
GCACATGAGACTTAACAACTGTACGTCTCAGTGTAACGGGCACAATGTTGATGAAATGCATCTGTTATAGGCAGAGGTCAGTCCACTTAACATCAGGTGGGCCTCAGGCTTTTTCCTGCACATTAACTTAAAAACAACCTACAGTTTTGCCGTATAATCTTTTGTCTTCTAGACCTAGTTGAGTAACTTCTATAGTCAATTTGTACTTGCGATAAAAACACGATAATTTTGCATTAAATCTCGGATAATTTTTAACTTCCGGATCTGGAAACACTGCGCGCGAGAGTTACAGTGGTCACAGCGGCGCTTGGCGGCTCGCTAGGGTTCAGAACTGGTTTGAACCGGCTCAGTAAGTGGGCTAAGTTTTCGTGGCTTTCATTCTGTTCCTATATATCTATATTTATGTGCTTTTGGCTTGTTTCTTAAGCCGCATGCTCACCCCCTAACAGGTGTGACAATAGTTATGGGATCAAACCTATTACGACAGATTTCTATTTGCTAATATCCTGGCTTAAGGGACTGAATTGTAGAGAAAAATGTTAGATTTTGTCCCCACTTCTCCGCGCGTTTTTAGTTAGCGTGGTACATGGCGCCACGTTCGAAATTCAGTGGCGATATTTTATTTAGTTAGAAATTTGTTTGGAGCGCCATCTAGTAAAAATAGTAGAAACTACTTTCTTGCCACTTTCACACTCACCAAGTACTTCAAATACGTCCATTGGTTTTGGGGAACTTTTATTGGGTAGTGATTTAAATTCAAATTGGAAACGAGAATTGGGAAGCGTTTTTCGTCAAAGGCTTTTGCATAAGTGCTATTCCGAATTCAAGTAGAAATTCGTATACCTGTATTCGAATTAGAATCACTATGCTAGACTTTATCCAGAACATTCCATATATGATCTGAATATGGAAAAATAATGTTTTTACCTAATAATAGAACTGGCTTCTACACTCAAAAGTGTGAAATAACTTGTTGAAATCCATAATAGTTCCAAAGTACCTGTTAACACAATATTGTGCGTATGTTACCAACTTCGACGCGACATTTCATACTTTTGAGTGTTTCGGTCGGTACCAGTTTTAGGTAAAAAACTTTCACACTTTTTAGGGACCCTTGCTACTTAAGGGATCGATTGTTATTCACTTTCAATGACTATATCATCAAGATAGGAAAACACTTTTCAGTTATTGGAGTATAACGGAAAAACGGGTTGACCGATTTTGATGAAATTTAAATGGGACCATACGTATACAAAAAGAATCACATAATCGGTTCAACCAGTCAAAAGTTCTAGGGTAACAAACATAAAAAAAACAGTTGAATTGAGTACGTCGTTCTTTCACGCAGGAAAGCAGGACCTGTCGGTCAAAAAGAGGTCCTGCTTTCCTAACTGATAAATTAACATTTAGCATATTTATTTTATTTGTTAATCTCTCTTTATCCTTTCTTTCGACAAATCAAAACCATGTTAGCATAATATTCATACATAAAATAATATGCTTACTATATTAAACGAGCAAGTGCTTGTCTTTTGTCGATTCTAAATAAGTAGGCTCTGCAAACTAGTAAGGTGCAATATTGTATTATGTTTGCCACTTAAGAGGGCCCTTCCCGGTCCGTATATCGTCAAAGCGAGCATGATTGAAAAGCTTGTTGTTTCACCTTTTTTTATCTTCAGCACAAGACATTGAAATCTCCGTCTCAATCCGTCCCCCGCATACCTCTTTCCGCCACTTGGCTAACTAGCAAGTGAGAACAAGATAACATTTAACGAAAAATAGTGTGCGTAAATTATTATCCTTCATTTTTCTGTTTTAGATCCTGGTGAACCGGGAGAATATCACGGATGCTTTACCAATATGTGGATACTTAAGATATTCGATCTAACTCCTCGCTTGCCTCCACATGACCTTTGACTGATGACAAGTGGGATCATCTGCCTTAGTTCTTTTTAATGCTATCGTGATGAACATGCACAAGGCTCACCTAGTATTTCGCGGTTCTTTCTCCCTTTAACAGATTAAGTGCACCACAAGTGGCGAACTGTACTGCCATCATCACCCTGAGACAAAGTCTCATGTGCCAGTAATTGAACTGGCAAGCATACCCTTCAAACAGGAATAGAGTAATGTGAACATTACTGATTGGCGGTAGAATTAGGTGAGGTAGTTAGGTATTACTTCAACTGGTCACAGCTGAGATTTTCTGCCTTATTCCCTGACCTGGATAGATGTCCAGAAAAAATCACATGTCTAAAAAATCAACGAGCTGACACTCTTAACTTACCTCCACATGGCCTTCAACTGATCACAACTCGGTTCATCTGCCTTATTCTCCCGGTCCCTGACCCTGGCAGTCCGGGGAGACATCATGGCTTCCTGGTCGATGCGCTGAGCTAGCACCGTACACGCACAGATGACCACGCTCCATGCTCGCCAGACCCACATTCTGGGAACAAAAGGAGAATATTTTCAGGAAACTTGCTGAAAAACTTAAGCCATTGGTCTCCTCATAGCTTTTTAATTTGCAACATTAAGTGGCGAGAGGTAAGCTACATAGCTCCAAGAACCGATAACCGATGGAGATGAAGGTTTTGTGACGCCATCGAGCGGAAGTTGTAGACCAGGCAGGGGTCCCGCTAGAAGGACCGGTGACACTTTGAAAGACGCGAAAAGGCGATGTGTGCCAATAATCATTTAATAGTGCTTTAATAGGCTTCGTTTGAAGAACTTAAGGATATAAAGACAGTTTTATATCCTCCTGCAGGATGTCGTTTTTACGAAATCCTATAGGAGGATATAAAACTGTAGCAGGTAAAGCAGGAAAAATATCCTGAGCAGCATCATGTCACCATTTACCTACTTCGTTGTGTGGGTGTGCTACTGCATATTTGGCATAGAAAAGGCCTGGTTTATCTTAACACTGACCACCTAAAAGGCAGCGGATATATTACCAAAAGAAAGCATTAACTATTAAAGGTTGGCGTTGTATCCCCTGTAGGTACCGGAATAAACTTAACCCTCCCCCATATCTTCCTGTGGTAGTCATAAGAGGCCATGAAGGGAAAATTCCCAAAAGTTGGCTGCAGCGTCTTGTCATGAAATCTCATCTTACATTGCAACTCATGTAAAGCGTGTGTATATTACGGAAAGGGTATTATCGTGGTTGGCATTTGTTCAACGGTGTCTGTAACAGTAGTATTGTAGTTATGCTTCAGTTTGACTGACCGAGTGGTCAGTCCAACTGAAGCCAATGCTTTATTCGCCTCACAAGCTCGGAAAATAATTGTTTATTATTCGAAATCTGCGTGGAAAAGTGTTTTTTTGTCCGCTAGCGTGGAAGAGGTTTTTGGTATTCGAACCTCTATAAAAGTTCCAGAAAAATGCATTTATTTAAACTAATAGCAATTTCAGTATTGTTAATTGGTTCGTTCTAAATTTCAAGATTTTGAGTTCACGGGAACTACCAAGTAGGTTTTGATTCCCTTGCGAGTGTCGAAAATTTGCGGCATAAATGTATCTTTTGATTGCGTTGGCTTAGACATTTGATTTTCTTTCACTGCATCTACAATTCCTGCAGGAGTCAGGCCCGGACGATACACAACGATTACGAAAAAAAGGGAACAATAGTTCTCATACAATAAATGAAATGTACAAAATAGTTCACACGCAAAGCATTCTTCTACCAAAATATGTACCTAAATTTTTTCGTATATCTCCTCTGCTTGAATAGTTTCGAAAACTTCTACATCCCTTTTGTCAGGGCACATTCTTGTTTTAATATTTCATTGAAAAGTTATTTGTCATTTTCTTACAAAGTTAATTGGTATTTGCTTACAAAAAATAGCCTTGAGCAACGTATTCCGAGATTTCGGGAAATGTTCGAAATAACTCTTTTGACCTTTTTCCTTTGTGAGTTCTTAGGATTTTTACCAAGAAAAAAACAATATTTGCAAAAGTTTAAAGACAAAGTGGTCGTTGAAAAATGTCAGACTAGACGGGGAGACCCTGTTTCGCATGCGAGCGAGCGAGACAAAACTACATAATATATATAAACAAATTCTCTTTAAAAACGGATAAAATCTTGCAGGTACTTTACCACATGGTTGTGAAATAATAATTAGAAATAAAATTTGTATTGATATGAATACGATTGATACTATATAGACACAAAACTTGAAAAAAAACTAATCAACATTTTAGAGATGTATTAATGTTTATTTTTTCTATCGAGATAAACATATGGAATCGTGTTTTTGGATCAGGCATAGTAAGTATTTGTCATATCCTATAAAATATATGTTATCCATATCTGTGAGGTGTTTATTATATTGTGTATTAGTATTATAGTAGATTTTGAAGCGCTCATGGCTAAGTTTGCTTAGACATTCTTAACCGATCAGCTAAGTTAAGCAACGTCTGCTGCTGTCATTACTTGGATGGGTGACCGCTAGTGGCATACTGAGCGCTTCCATGCTTCGAAGGGCACGTTAAGACGTCGGTCCCCGTTGTTGTCTTAGGATTACAGTTCATGCCCACCTGGCTAGGTAACCATCCTTCAAGTAGAAAATCTGTCGCCAAGTACCTAAAAGTGTGTTCCGGCAGATGTCCTTGTGAGCCAGTCATTCTAGGTTAGCCTGATCAACATCTTCGACCACATCATCACTTACCATTAGGTGAGATAGTGTCAAAGGCTAACCTCGCAACCATAATAAAAACATGTACATTTTTGGTATTCAAATAAAAGACTAAATAATAAGTTCAAAATTTTGCTTTTTTATGACTTCAACTTTTAATATATAAACATAAAACTGTTGTAGAATAAAAGCGAAAGAAGCTCTTCAGTACAAAGATTAAACTTAGTTCAGTATTATAAAACTAAACCAGTACCTCTACTTCTTCAATACACCCTCCGAGCACCACATCATATGAGATCGGATACATTCTCTCATATCTAACATAAATATCTAACATAATTTATAAGCTGTCATATGAGCTTATAGCTCATATGACAGCTTATAAAGTATTGAATAGCTCATAGCGTATTGTGTGATTCTAACTTGTCATTTGTTGTCGGATGAAAGTAACTTGCTTATCGCTACTATTGTTTGTATTTTTTATTTATCGTTTTATGCAGCATTTTTTTCATGTTATTGTGAAGGAACAAGCGCGAGGCTCACCTGATGTTAAGCGGTATCCTCTGCCTATAACAGATGCATTTCATCACAAGTGACGAACTGCACTGCACCCATCACCTTGAGACATAGTTGTTAAGTCTCATTTTGCCTGTTATTTCACTGGCTCTCAAGGACTGCTGCCGGAACACACCGTTAGTTGCTTGGCGACAGATTTTCTACTTGAGGGTGGTCGCTAGCCAGGCGGGCGTTCGCAAAATGCCCTTCCACCAAAGTCAAACTCTGGGCGGGATTCAAACCATGGACCTGCTGCGCGGCAGTCCATTGCCAATGCCACTGAGCCATTACTGCTTCGAAGCATCAGATAGTATCTTATTTATATCTATACTAATAATATAAAGAGGAAATATTTGCATTTTTGTATGTACGAATAAACTTGAAAACTGTTGGACCGACTTCAAAATTATTTCGCCATTAGAATTCTACACTATCCCTGATGAACATAGGCTATAGAATATTTTCAATAAGTTAGGGATCCGTATGAAAACTTCGATAATGTAACCCAACATGTGAAAAACACCAAACCAATTCGTTATATCGCGTACGCTTCGGAAATTGTTGACATAGAGCAAAGTGATGTACCACAATTTTATAGAGAACATCAATATCTACAAAGAAGTCTGCAATACCTAACTATTACAGTTATGTCACTTTTATAATAACTACTTTAAATGTTTAAATTTATATTTTTTGTCTAGTACCCGTGCAAAGCCGGCCCGCTAGTTAGTAGATTAAAATTGTTTGTAACCAAGCACCATTTAAATAGGGGCTAAGAGATATATACAACTAAATATACTGAATACTGAAAAAAGTACATATTCTATCAATAATATAAAAATAATATGTATTAGTGTGATTCATCGTGATTAATTGCAATTGAAAAAATGTAATATTTGCTGTGTTAAAAATTTTTTCTAATGCCTAGTTTTTCTATATAGCCCGCAATATCTTGATGACAATATGATTTAGGTATAATTAATTTTTACACCAAAAGGTAGGAAATTTAATAATATAAAAACGGTCTTGATACCTTTTCCAAACCAATTTTTTTTTTATTTGCTGATGGTAAGCCTTTGGCCATATACTCACCTTATGGTAAGTAATGACGTGATCGAAGGTGTTAACAGGCTTAACCTGGAATTACTGGTTCTTAAGGACACCTGCCGGAACACACCGTTAGATAGATAGATAGATAGATAGAAACACTTTATTGAAACACCTTAAATATAAAAAATAGTTAAAACAGAAACACAATGCAAAATAAGGTAACAATTGGCGGTCTTATCGCTGAAAGCGATAGGAGAAAAAAAAAAAAAAAACGTTAGGTGCTTGGTGATAGATTTTCTACTTGAGGGTGGTAGCTAGCCAGGCGGGCAATCGCAAATTGCCCTTCCTCCACGCGGTGAAGCTCAAGCCGGCGGTGGGGATCGAACCAGGGACCTGCGGCACGGCAGTCCATAACTATGATGACCGCTCGGCCATCATTGCTTTTAACATGTACTGTCTTCTATTATAATGTAATAAACTTACTTTAAAACCTTTTAAAGCGAAAAATAAATAAATGTGGATTACATGTGCCTTCAAAATTGCCTCTTTTCATAGCATATTTTGCCGAAACCCTTTTTATATGTAATAAAGATAAAAAGTTTACGGAAAGAAGCTTCCATGCTTCCAGCTTCACATTTCCTAAATTCCAATATTCTTTCATATTTGGTGCCAACATGATAAAAATAGACCTTCTTTGCATGTACGGTACAAAAGAGGGTAAATGGGAAATCTATTTCCTCAACTTTACAGCTACGGAGAGTAAGGGTACTCTATCTATGGCTCTTTTTAAATAATTCCAAAAAAAGGTGTAGGTTTTCGGTTGTGAAGACGATTAGGTCGTGTAACTAAGCCTCGTATAGCAGTTTAAGAATGAAATAATAATAATAATGTATCTATATATATATATATATACTCACTACTCATTAAATAAACATCAGTACATTTCTAAAAATAACAAAGTTTAAAAAGAAAAATTACAGAGTTTAAAATATATACAAATGAAGTTTTAATGGTTTTTACCTACGAATAAACATGTTTTTACTATATAAATGTCGTGCATAGCCCACACTAGGAATAAATCTTGTATCATGAGCGTCTGCTTCCTTCATGGATACCATTATTAACTGACAGCGAGGACATAACTTTAGTTTTAAAATATGTATTTAATATGACTTATCTTCTTCTTCTTCTTCTTAAGGTGCCTCTCCATTACTGGAGGTTGGCCGTCAGCCAAGAAAGAAGAAAGGTCGCGTACCTCGGCCATGTCCTACGTCACGAGAAATACGAGCTTCTCCAATTTATAATGATGGGCAAAACTGAAGGAAAGCGACGCGTGGAACGTAGGAAAATGTCTTGGTTGCGAAACATTCGAGAATGGACCAGTATTTCCAGCGTGGAAGACCTATTTCGCTTGGCACAGGATAGGAATAAGTTCGCTGTGCTGACGGCCAACCTCCATTATATGACTTATAAACATATAAAAATAGCTTTTCAGAAATGCAACCTAGGTTATAGAGACTCCCTGTGTGGGATTCCATCTCCAATACCTTCCCTGTGGGAGCAAGAGGCGAAAAATACATCATTGCTGTTACTGTTATACACATACGTGATTTTAAATAATTCCTCTACGTTATGTACGTTATGGGCGGGCCACTTTGCTCGACTAACTGATAACCGATGGGGGAAGAAAGGTTCTCGAGTGGGTACCACGTTACACCGGAAGTCGTAGACTGACGACATGGTAAAATTCGCGGGTAGCCAATGGTAACAAGCGGCTAATAGCCGTTCTTTGTGGCGTTCTATGGGGGAGGCCTTTGTTCAACAGTGGACGTCTTCCGGCTTGATGATGTCTGTATTAATTCTTATTTAAATTAGGTTTATATTTCTTTTAATAATGTTAATGTTATATTAGTACAACAAAATCAAATATTAAAAAAAACATTAGTATTTATTAAAAATATTACGTTTTTTATAACCTAATGGAACACCCTGCCTGAGTCTGTGTACAATATGAGGGTCTTCAAAACGCGAGTGAATAAGTATCTTCTGGGTAAGCGTGCTCCATCATTGATCAAATCATCACTTAACATCAGGTGGTCAAGCACTACCCAGATCGGTATAAAAAAACTAACAAATTATGAACTAACTAAAAATATAACATATAAATACAATTTTAATATTGTTAGGTTTGCAATAACGCCTGCTATGCGGATTACATTAGAGAATCACAAATATGCTACAGGAAAAATTTAAGTCATGTGCGGGATTCAAACCCGCGTCCATCCACCAAGGGGTGGATGGACTTCCATCCAATCCCGAACATGACTTAAAAACGATGGTTAAAGAACGATAGGAAAGATTTGAGTTATGACGTCATGTCATGTTAGCTCAATTGGTTAGAGCATACCCCGGCTCAAGAGGTGGATGGACGCGGGTTCGAATCCCGCACATGACTTAAATTTGCCTATCGTATATTTGTGATTTTTTTAGTAAGTTAACATCTAAAAATGTTACTATTTGTTTTCACCACCGTGTTACTTGAAATGTGATACTGTCCATACAAAGGTCGTCTGGAAGAAATCGCTTTGCGATAAGAACGCCCGTTGCACAACTATAGTCTCAGAGTTCTATTTATAAGATTATTTAAATGTATATTCGCTGTGCGGTAAATAGTTTTGTATTCTATCATTTACCATCGTTTGAGATAGTGGCTAAACTATCAAACATTTTTTAAAAAATACTGGAATTCTCGTATTAACTTACTGGAATTTACCTATAGTAGAAGTGTGTATCGAAAATACTTTCGTACCTATTCTGTATATTGAATGTTTACGTATCAAGTCGTGCGAAAACTGCGGAAGCCGTTTCTGTTTGGATAGCAGAGTCGCACTCGACCGTGACGAGGGAAGGCAATTGGTTCGGAAGTGTTCGAACTATATTAGACTAGGAATCGATGGAAATGAATTCGACGTATTTGATGGTATGTTTGTTCAAAAATACTGCGCAGAATAGCACCCTCGCCTCTCACGTGCAAAACTCCAAATATATCCAATATAAAAATATATAACAAATATAACAAAAAATACAAATGATAAAATGTAAATGTAAAATATCTTTTCGAAACATAAATAAAAAAAATTTATCAATTTTAAATGTTATCTTAGGGTATATATTATTTAAGGACTTATAATTAATATTCAAATACAATGTATGTAATTTGTATATGATTTTTTTTAATGTTATTGTGACGGAACAAGCTTGAGACCCACCTGATGTTAAGCGGACTAAACTCTGCCTATAACGGCGCGCGACAAGTCGCAGCAGATGCTGTGACTTGTTGCTTGTTCTCGCAAGCTTGGAGGACCTTTTTGACGAACTCACGAACTAGTGCTGTTTGTTGATCTGCCAGCACGGTAGGCATACTGGCGGTCAGTGTAGCTTGGCGGAGGCGGAATTGTCCAGGCATTTTTTCGTTTATGTAATCAGAAACTGTGTAGTAGGATTTTTTAATCAATATGTTTTTCACATGCAACTTGAATTTCCCTTCTGTGAGCGTTGTAATATGTTTGGGAACTTTATTATAAAACCGCACACAATTATCTAAGAAGGACCTTTTATTTGTCTTTGCTAATCTAAAACCTGGCACCGCTATTTTATCATTATTTTCTTCACTGCACTACAACGGTTCGAATATATCCGTGAGCTTGAGTTTCACCGCGTGAGCTCATTTCGAAATTGCTACCACCCTCAAATAGAAAATCTATCTTAGTATGTCCTTGAGAGCTAGTACCTTTTAGGTTACGCCTGTTTATTCTCCTGCCACATCACCTACCCACAGGTGAGAAGGTGGTCAAAAAATACATCACATAAGGAAAAACATGAAGCCATTTATAGCCATTGATCGATACTAAAAAAAGCCTGTCGTCAGTATTATGGAGTAATAGCGTGGTTCTATTTATGGCATAATCCCTCTTATTGCTATGAAAGCCCGGCGTGGTAATTAAAACTGGATAAAAACGCGGTCGTAACAGTCTATGGCGGGGTTGGCTGTCCTAGTGAATCACAGGAAAACAGTTTGCTGTGAGCACAGTCAGTGAAAACCTTATGACATGTAACAGTAAAAAATCAATGGATGTGAATGTTGAATTTTCCAATTTGTCTCTATTACAGCAGCGTCTAGGTAGGCAAATGACGATGGACCGCTTTTGGGCGCTAACCTACGAGTAACTGTCTTATCTGCACTATCTACACTATAATATAATGAAAAAAGGTATGTATTTTTGTATGTAAAGAAAAAACTTGAAACTACAGGACCGATTTGAAAAATTATTATAGAACCGTCATTATCGCTGATGAACATAGGGTATAAAATATATTTTTTTATTTTTTACTGTTAGGTTCTTGAGACTTTTCTACTTGGGTGGCAGCTAGCCAGGCCGGCATTCGCAAAATACCCTACTACCATGCTGTCACGACTGCCATCCTAAGACAACAACCGGGACTCGCGGCTTAACGTGCCCTCCGAAGCACAGAAGCGCTCAGTAGTAATGTCACTAGCGGTCACCCATCCAAGTCATAACCGCGGCGGACGTTCCTTAATTTAGCTGATCGATTAAGAACGGCTAAGCAAACTTCGAGCGCTTCAAACATTGAAACAATCGAATTTTATTCGAGTAGAAACACAAACATCAATTAAGAATTCAACGCTCAGATAGCTTATTCTATAGCGTTCTGGCTCGAAGCGAGATCGAATCTCTATCGGAAATACTCGCCCGGATATTGTCTGAGAAGGAAACCCTCACTGTTTCTACTCGATTTACTGCTCGTTTATACTTTATTCTGCCTCGATACGACCGAGTCTATTTTTAGATTCTCGAGTTTTCTGTTCAGTTCAGAATTAAATAGACTTAGTGTTTTGATCATAGGTACTTTAGAATGCTGAAAGATCGTACGACCCATTTACGGTCGTAGCACCGACCGTTAAAATATACCTTTCTCGACTGGACAAAGAGACAAAAGGAGAAGATATCCTGCGTTATGTCCGGGAGAGACTGAAAGGCCGGTGTGAGGAGCAAATCTCACTGAATTTGATGCGGTTGGAGCAGATTAGGGCTACAGACTTTAAGTCATATACCCTTCAGGTCCCAGCAGCTCAATCCAAGTTGTTCCTGACACCGGACTTTTGGCCTGCAGGGGTGGTATACCGCTTGAACAGGGAGAGGAAGCAGAGTAAATCTGTTATGTAGTGTCATCGAATAATATAATTCTGATAAATATATCTTAGATTAAGGTATTTATGTTCTATGGGTCCGTACATTTTTACATTTATTTATTGTGTCTGTTACCAGAAATAAAGATTTATTTTTAATATTATTATTTACAGTAAATACGCTGAATTTTCAAATGAAAGTACCTATTTATAGACCGAGCAAAGCGTCTCTGCATCAGCATACACAAAAATGCCCTCGTATGTCCGGTTGTTCTCCCCTACAGGTCGCATTTCTGAGATATCGGGTTTAAAAATAAAAAAAACTTATATCTGCTACAACGAAAATTATTCGAAAATGCTACATACGAATATATTATGAGATTTTAAACTGTCACGGTCATTAACACTATAATTATTTTAACAAACAGGATATTTACCGTGTATATTGATTAACCTATGCAAGAGCCGAATAAGTTTTTTGAAGCGCTCGTAGCGAAGTTAACTTAGCTGTTCTCAACCGATCAGCAAAGTTAAGCAACGCCGCGCGCGGTCATGAGTTGGATGGGTGACCGCTAGTGACATTACTAATGAGCGCTTCCGTGCTTCGGAGGGCACGTTAAGCCGTCGGTCCCGGTTGTTGTCTTAGGATGGCAGTCGTTATAGCATGGTGGTAGGGCATTTTGCGAATGCCCGCCTGGCTTCCACCATGCGGTGAAGCTCAAGCTCTGGGCGGGATTCGAACCATGGACCTGCTGCGCGGCAGATGCCACTGAGCCATCACTGCTTTAAGATTCCACTAAACATATTGTGAATATAAAAATAAGGTAGGTATAAAACATCTTTATAATGAAGACATTTTCATATTTTGAACTTAAGTTACTAAAATCAACGATATTAAACAGTTCCACAATATCTTCATTGTCATCATCACCCCAGATGCCAATGATGGCCTACACCATCTATCCTCCTATTTTTGAAATTTGTAGAAGATTTTTTTTTGTTTTTTCATTGTGACGGAACAAGCTCGCGGCCTACCTGATGTTAAGTGGACTTACCTCTGCCTATAACAGTTGCAATTTATCACAAGTCACGAATTGCACTGCGCCCGTCACATTGAGACATAGCTGTTAAGTTTCATTGTGCCTTTCATTTCACTGGCTCTCAAGTACTACTGCCGGAACACACCGTTCGGTGCTTAGCGACACACTTTCTACTTGAGGGTGGTAGCTAGCCAGGCGGGCAATCGCAAAATGCCTTTCCACCATGCGGTGAAGCTCAAGCCGGCGGTGGGGATCGAACCAGGGTACTGCGGCACGGCAGTCCATAGCTATTACCGCTCGGCCATCATTGCTTCTAGTAAATGCTTGCTCTTTAGTAACTATTATGTCTTGGTGTGTCATACCATACATGTGGCAGCTTAGCTTTACAATTTTCAATTGATGACATATCATTACATCAGAGTTCTTTGTTTCAGCAAACTTCCGGTTACGACGCTTACGTTTGACAAAGTTCAGAACTATTAAGGTTCCTTCTATTACAAAATTACAAATATACGATAGGAAAAAATTTTTTTTAAGTCATGTGCGGGATTAAATTTTTCCTATCGTATATTTGTAATTTTGTAATGTAATCCGCATAGCAGGCGTTATTGCAATCATAACAATATAAAAAAAAAAAAAAAAAAAAAAAAAAGGTTCCTTCTACTTGAGCATTTCAACACATAAATAATTATCTTATCTATCATGAAGCACTCGTAGCGAAGTTTACTTAGCTGTTCTCAACCGATCAGCAAAGTTAAGCAACGTCGCGCGCAGTCATGAGTTGGATGGGTGACCGCTAGTGACATTACTACTGAGCGTTTCCGTGCTTGGGAGGGCACGTTAAGCCGTCGGTCCCGCTTGTTGTCTTAGGATGGCAGTCGTTATAGCATGGTGGTAGGGCATTTTGCGAATGCCCGCCTGGCTAGCTACCACCCTCAAGTGGAAAATCTGTCGCCAAGCACCTAACGGTATGTTCCAGCAGCTGTCGTTGAGAGCCAATACTTCTAGGTTAGCCTGAACAACATCTTTGACCACATTGTCACTTACCATCAGGTGAGATAGTGGTCAAAGACTAACCTATCAGGCATAAAAAAATGAAAAAAAAAATCTACTTGAATTATGGTATTAAATAATTATGACCACTAGTTACTCGTGAGTTTCTAAATATGATAACGCTACTGTAGCGTGATGAGCGAAAATTATATATTGGAGCACAATTTTTATTGTTCCAGACGGAATCCGAACCCTTGGCCTCCGACTTCGCGCCGGAGGCCTATACCATTCGTCCACCGGAACCTTACTCTTTGGAGTAGAAACTTTGTGCAACCATTGAATTGCTTTAACCGTCAAAGGGGGCGGTGTGCGGTCATCAACCAGACTACTAGACTTCACCTTTTTTTTTTTTTTTACTGTTATTGTGGCGGAACAACGTGGAGGCCCAACTGATGTTAAGTGGACTAACCTCTGCCTATAACAGATGCATTTCATTACAAGTCATGAAGTGCACTGCGCCCGTAACGTTAAGACGCAGTTGGTAAGTCTAATGTGCCTGTAATTTCACTGGCTCTCAAAGACTGCTGCCGGAACACACCGTTAGGTGCTTGGCGACAGATTTTCTACTTGAAAATCTGTCGCCAAGCACCTAACCTGGTAGCTAGCCAGACGGGCAATCGCAAAATTCCCTACCACCATGCGGTGAAGCTCAAGCCGGCGGTGGGGATCGAACCAGGGACCTGCGGCGCGGCAGACCATAGCTCGGCCATCATCGTTTCAAAATGATCAATCATCTGAAGGAAAGAAGTGCTTTTTCAAACACTTAACTCTCGCAATTATGTCGCTATCCTTCTATACTTCTAAATATGATTACAAGCACTATCACAAGCTTATGCTGAGCAAAAATCACGCTTAAAAATTATTTGAGCACAAAATGTTTTGTTCCGGACGGAAATCGAACCCGCCTCCTTTGATTTCGCGCCTTGAATGTTTACGTGTAATCTAGTGTCTGAATGTAATGCTGTAACTGAGGTCTCTTATTGAAGAAGTCATAAATTGATTCCCGAACAGGCAGGTCACCTGTCAATCAAACCAGTTCCTTGAACCAAGTATTATTGCGCGTACATTTTGTATTGTTATCCAATCACTATTCATAATATTAATAATAGGTATATATTTAGCTTTGGAGAAAACAGAATATATAAAGTTTGTTGTTTGACTTTGTTCCATCTTAATTGTTTTATACGTACAAAAGTTTATATAATTGTTCTAGTTGGAAAACAATTTTGAAGCTAATTTTGGTGCCCTTTAGTGAATGGGGTAACGTTATGAAGGGAAAATGGGCTGTGTAAAGTTGGCAAACTAATAGGAAAGTTCAAATTACTTCTATCCCATCAAGTATGATAAACGCATTCACTATTATCCGAACGTATATTGTCCGAATACCTACATAACAACACTTTTTAATTTGTAGATTTGTGCTACATATTAAACAGAGAACAAAGGTACTGCTTTTTCAATCGTTAAAAGAGTCTTTAATCTGATCTAAATAGTTTTTATTCACATGAAGAGATGAGAAGGGCAATTAGCTCGACTGTTAGTTAAGCGTCACGCCTGCCCAAAACAGTTTTAGAAGCAGTAATGGCTCAATGGCTATGGACTGCCGCAGTAGGTCCATGGTTCAAATCCCACCGCGGGCTTGAGCTTTACCGCATAGTGGAAGGGCATTTTGCGAATGCCCGCCTAGCTAGCGACCAACCCTACCCTTAAGTAAAAAAAACTGTCACTAAGCACCTAAAGGCGGTTTCCTTACTGTCCTTGAGGGCCAGTAGTTCTAGGTTCAAGCCTGTTAACACCTTCGATTACATCATTACTTACTATCAGGTGAGATGGTGGTTAGGCTTACCTATCAGCAATAATAAAAAAAATTACAATGACACCATTCTATATGACTTTGCCTTGTCCCACTCCGTAACCTTGCTTGTACGATGAAGAGTAGTTCGGAAAATCGATGCTTCGAGGAATTCTGCGAAAGGATGTCTATGCTATAAACATTAGTGCAAACAGTAACAGCTGACCACATAACTATAACTTTATTAACGGAAGGTAGTATGTAGCGCCATCATTATTTCGGACTAACGTTTATCGCTTACATTCATTGCATAGTAATTCCTCGAAGCATCGATCTTTCGAACTTCCCTTCCTAGCACTTTAGCAGAAGCAAGGTTTCGGTCTCATCCTATGCCCTTGTTCGCTGAGTGATTTCACACAAAATGGTCAAAAATGAACCTACCTGTGATGAAATATAAATTATAATGAATCAATTCAGTCGACGACGTCTAAAAAGGTATTTCCCACAAACATAAAACGTCCGTGACAGGCGCTGATAAAAAAATATTTGAAAAGAGAATGATTTGAATAAAACAGTTATTTTGAGCTGTCAAATAAGGATATTTATATTTTAAGGGCGTTTGCAAAATATTCCCTTTTATAACTAAAGAAATATGAGAAAACAAGCCTGTATTAAAGTCAACCTACTTTATTGCAATACAAATAGAGGCTCTTCAACTTTATCGGAATTATTTCCCCTGACTAATATACCCTGACCTTAACATTCTGTAATGGGAACCTTCGCTTTAATTGAGAATGGAGTCCAGGCAAAAGTGGACGGTGGTTTTATGTAAAATTTAGCAACAAGTGGCCAATGTCAAAGTTAATCAGTAAAATTTAAACGAGTTTCCGAAGGAAATAAAGAGATGTTTCAGTTTTGCAGGGGAATTTCGTTGCGGTTAACGAAGAGGTATTTAGCTGAACCAAATTTAAATTTAATTTGTTACCTATTAAAACGAGGGATTGTTAATGGGACGATTTTCCAGATTTTGAAGCGTTCTTTATAGTAGAAGGACGACATTATGCTTATAAAAAAAATTAAATCAGTTAATATGAAAAACCAGCATTTGAAGCAGTGATGGCTCAGTGGCATTGGCTATGGACTGCCGTGCCGCAGGTCCATGGTTCTAATTTGGTGGGTTTGAGCTTCACCACATGGTGGAAGGGCATTTTGCGAATGCCCGCCTGGCTAGCGACCACCCTCAAATAGAAAATCTGTCACCAAACATCTAACGGTGAGTTCCGGCAGCAGTCCTTGAGAGCCAGTGAAATTACAGGCACATGAGACTTAACAATTATGTCTCATGGTGACGGGCGCAGTGCAATTCGTGACTTGTGACAAAATGCATCTGTTATAGACTGAGGTTAGTCTGCTTAACATCAGGTGGGCCTCGTGCTTGTTCCGTCACAATCACATAAAAAAAAACAACATATAAAGTAAATTTAGTTTGTATGAACACTCAGAAACCAGGAACAACCCAGCTACTACGTAAATCTCAAAATAGATAGGATCTATAAAATGTCACTATAGTGTATGATTGTCGAAGATTTCACAAGTATTTCAACATAATCGTTATAAAGCAATCGTAGCGTAGCTGGCTTAGTCAATTTTACCCGATCAACTAAGATAAGCAACGGCGCATTCATTTCTTGGATTTGAGCGCTTACTTGCTTCGGACGGCATGTTAAGGTTGAACTGGCCGGTCAGTTCTTCATACAAACGCCGTAGGGTGATCTCTCACTTATTTGAGATTTTAAGTCCAGACCTAAGCATAATATCGATTGAACTCGTCATTATCTAAGCTTGTATAGTAACAAAATATTAAAAAGATAATTAAGTTGAAAGTTATGAGCCTTGAAAACTTTATAAGAAAATGTTTTCGAGGCTCATAACTCTCAACTTAATTATCTTTTCAAAACTTCGTTACGATACAAACCTAGAAAATGGCGAGTTCAATCGATATCATGCTTTGTTTTGAACCTAAATCCTCAAACAAGGTAGTGATTACCCTACGACGTTTGTATGGAGAACTGTGCGGCTAGTTCACCCTTAAGACGACGTCTGTCCCGGTGTGGTATAGCATGGTGGTAGGACAATTTGCGAATGCCCGCCTGGCTAGCTACTGTACGTTGCGGTGCGCTCTGTGCGTGTTAGCTGTTCAAATTTAATAAATAAAAGGCTCCAACGGAAGACCAGCTAGCTTTAAGAGCCCTTTTACATTTTGCAGCCTTCTCACTCGCACTGTTTAAAGATAATTTCAAATAGCAACAATATGGTTTATATTTTTTAAAATGTGGTCAATCATTATTTTGCTGCATCCAACTATAGATGTTCTCTACTAATTTTCATTTTGATATCTGTTATGGGGGATCCAAAACGCGTAATTTACTTATTTTTAATTTTGGGCCTCTAATTCTAGTTGGACTCAACATGTAACAAACTAAACATATGTTGAGAACGTCTATAGTTGCATGCAGCGAAATAATGATTGACTACATTTAAAAAAATATAAACCATATTGTTGCTATTTGCAATAATCTTTAAAAGTGCGAGTGAGAGGGCTGCAAAATGTAAAAGGCCTCTTAAATAAAACTAGCACATGCTTAGTTGGGGACCAATTTATGATGTAAAGCAATTATGTCTATGTCTGTCAATTGTGCCTTTTATGTAAATATTCTGTTGTAAATTGCTTACTGTATCAGCCGGATCGTCCACTGCTGAACACAGCCTCCCCTATCAAGGGGGTATTAGCCATAATCCCCACGCTTGGCAGTTTAGGCAAATTGCTTACGTCCTAAATAAATTAATTTAATTTCTTCAATAACGGCTGTACGCGTATTGGTCGAGCTTGTCGATCTAGGTTTCGGGCATGCCCGATGCCTTCATCAGTTGCGCGGAGTCGTCGCCGCGATTTAGACGCGTGAACTCATCTCATGAAGGGCATCGGACATGCCCGAACACCTAGGTCGACAATCTCGACCAATACGCGTGAGTACAGCCGGTTATTGAAAACATTAATATGTCTCATACTCACGGGAACTTTAAAAAAATAATTTAATTTCATTACATAATTTAATTTCATTAATTTCATTACATAATTTAATTTCATTACATAATTTAATTTCATTAATTTCATTACATAATTTAATTTCATTACATAATTTAATTTCAATATACGTGTTCGGACTGTCCTGTGAGTGCCTAGTATACTACTGGATAACCTTCAATAATAAAACCAAAATTCACTTTATTATTTTTAATAGTATTATTTTATAAGAGCATTGACGCATGCTAAGTGAAAACATAGATATCATTACGGATGGAAAAAGATAACTTCCAGCGGGACTTGAACCCGCAACCCCCAGGGCGTCAAGTCTGCTAATCAATATGAATCTATAATTGACTCGGCCTGGTCAATTTTGACAGTTTTGGTAGTCTACTAACTTCATATCGTTCATATTGGGTCAATATTGATTCAATCTCGGTTTCATATGAAAACGAAACGATAATAATTAATAATAACGAAATTGTTTTCTGAATTACCTTAGGCTTCTCTTTTTATTTTTCGTTGGCAATATCGTCAAACCAACCTAGATTCATCATAAATTCATATATTCGTAAGGGATCAGCAGACTACCGATTCTGTCTTGTATGAATCTGTGCTGAATATGAACAAGTAATTAGCAGACTTGGCCCCCAGAATACTGTCCTGGTGCATTACCAATTATGCTATGGAAGCGGGCGCTCGACAGTTGAAAATGTTAATGCACCAGGACGGTATTCTAGGGATTGCGGGTCCAAGTCCCGCTGGAAGTTATCTTTTTCCATCCGTAATAATGTCCACTTTACTATTTATTAATAAAAAAACCCTAATCGACACAAAAGCACGCGACCCGGTCAGTGCGCAGTAACTGGCCGACTTTCGATCATTCATTTCTCTTTTGCACACAAAATCGTTTACATGCAACTTTCATACTAACATATATCCCTACACTACACATACTATATTTTAATAAATTAAAAAAAAAACTGCATTTTGCTTACATATGTCCCTACACTACTACAAGTAGAAAATTTGCCCCCAAGCACCTAATGAGGTGGTCCATTAGGTGCCCATATGAGCGAGTATTTCGTTCGAGGTTAGCATGAACAACATCTTTGACTGCTTCACTTACCGTAAGGTGAGATAGGATAGTGGTCAAAGCCTTACTACCAGATCAAAAAACCATATGTTAATGCTTCTTTTTCTGCATATTTATACGAATAAATACTGGTGAGACTCTTTCGCAACGTCCAATCTTGTATAAGTTATGACGCATTAACCCTATTGTATATGTTGGAACTTTCATTTGATTGATAGCATTGTGTGCTGATCCAAAATAATTATTTCTGTTAACTTAGGACAGTAATGAATGATAAGTAGAGTTTCAGTTGTAATTGGTACTAGTGTAATGAGGCAGCACGTATCGTACCATCAAAGACACTAGTCGGTCAAAGATGTGCCATCAGTTGTGCCACAAATGGTCAAAGTCAAAATCATTTATTCAATTTAGGCGTCTACGACGCTCTTATGAAGGTCAATTACAAATTTTAGTATTGAAATATTCTACATTGTATTGCCACGTTCAGCAAATAATTTGTATAGAGCCACTGCGAGAAGAACGGGCAAGAAACTCGGGGCCATTTTTTTAAACATCTTTTAACAATGTGTTACATACTTACTATATAATAGAGTTATTACAATATTTCTTTAAATTATGTAGGTGACAGGCAATAGCTTGGCAGAGGCGGAATTGTCCAGGCATTTTTGTCGTTTAAGTAATCAGAAACTGTGTAGTAGGATTTTTTAATCAATATGTTTTTGGCTAATGCATCAAGTGGTTCAGTTATATATTTAATTGATAATAATGAAACCGCAAAAGGTCCTTTTACATCACTATGTGCCCTTGCACTAAATAAGTGTCTTACATACATGCAACACTATACCCTAACAATACGCAATAATACGGATTCTAAAGCATGTTATTTATCTTTAAATTTGCTCTAACTAACTTTTAGAGCAAATTTAAATCGATCTACGTAACTTTTGAAGCAGTGATGGCTCAGTGCCTGCCGCGCAGCAGGTCCATGGTTCGAATCTCATCGCGCGGGTTTAAGCTTTACCGCATGGTGGAACGACATTTTGCAAATTCCCGCCTGGCTAGCGATCAAGTAGAAAATCTGTCACCAAGAACCTAAAGGTGTGTTTTGGTAGCTGTCCTTGAGTCAGTTATTTTAGGTTAAGCCTGTTAACACCTTCGACCACATCATCACTGACCATCAGGTGAGATTGTGGTCAAAGGCTTACCTAGATGTAAAAAAAACAACAAGTTAAACCCGTATTTCAGCACGGCAACGAATTACTAATTTAGGGACTGTAAAGCCCTTAACATATGACGACATGTATGCACGACTTTATTTTCTTCCTAACGCTGTAATATTAAACTTAACCAGGGAATAAATAACATCACAGGGTTTTTAAATCATCAGATTGTTACTATACCAAATAATAAATGTATTCACTTTTTGAAGCAATGATGGCCGGGCGGTAATAGTTACGGACTGCCCGCAGGTCCCTGGTTCGATCCCCACCGCCGGCTTGAGCTTCACCGCATGGTGGAAAGGCATTTTGCGATTGCCCGCCTGGCTAGCTACCTACTCAAGTAGAAAATCTGTCGCAAAGCACCTAACGGTGTGTTCCGGAAGCAGTCCTTGAGAGCCAGTGAAATTACAGGCACATGAGACTTAACATTTATGTCTCAAAGTGACGGGCGCAGTGTATTTCGCGACTTGTGATGAAATGTACCTGTTATAGGCAGAGGTTAGTCCGCTTAGCATTAGGTGGGCCTCGAGCTTGTTTCGTCACGATAACATAAAAAAAAATTAAAGAGAAGTAAATCAAGAGCTAAGGTTGAAACGTTGTATACTACAGAATGGATTAGACTTAGATTATTTGGTAAATTGTAGTTCAATGCAATTATAAAAAAAAAATAAAAATAAAAAAAAAATATTCACAGTCTTTCTTTTATTTAAGATGCTACTCATATGTTATTACGGAAAAAGTATCCCCTTTGTACAATTATCTTGTGCAAAGAAAAATGTTTTTTCGTCATTACAAAATTACAACGACAAGAAAAAATAAAGTAAACATTATTGTGCGGGATTCGAATCCACGCCATCCACCCCTATAGCCAGGGTATGCTCTAACCGCTTAGCCTTTGGTCGCTAATGGCTATTAGCTAATTACGCTAATCACTATGGGGATGGAGCGACATCTATAGCTCAACTTACGTTGTACTACATCCCTATTTCTGACAAACTAAGTAATTGCTCTGAGATCCATAAACGATGGTTAAGAACAAAAACTTCTAGGTTAGCCTTAACAACATCTTCGACCACATCATCACTTACCATCAGGTGAGATAGTAGTCAAAGGCTGACCTATCAGGCATAAAAAAAAAAAAAAAAAAAGAGGACAAATTAGAGTCACGAGACATATGTCATGTTGGCTTAGCGGTAAGAGCATACCCCAGCTAAAGGGTTGGATGGCGCGGGATCGAATCAATTTGGAAAGCGAATGACTATATTTATTTCCTCTCGTTATAATTTTTTAGTGTAACCCGCGAAGCATGAGTCATTGTTAAAAATATACAAAAAAAAATCCTTCATCTTTCAGGCGGGTTCCACTAAATTTGAGGCATGCCAAATTAAAAAAATGAGTGTAAGTAGACATATTTCAAATAATAAAATGAAGTCTTCTCTCAGAGGAATGTCCTATCTTTTTTTAATATTTTTTTTTATGTTTATGTGAAGGAACAAGCGCGAGGCCCACCTGATGTTAAGCGGTATCCTCTGCCTATAACAGATGCATTTCATCACAAGTGACGAACTGCACTGCGCCCATCACCTTAAGACATACCTGTTAAGTCTCATTTTTGCCTGTTATTTCACTGGCTCTCAAGGACAGCTGCCGGAACACACCGTTTGGTGCTTGGCGACAGATTTTCTACTTGAGGGTGGTCGCTAGCCAGGCGGGCATTCGCAAAATGCCCTTCCACCATGCGGTGAAAAACCGCTCGGAAGCGCGTTACGATAAGCACACGTTACTATTTACTCCGTCATTATAATTGTCTAAAGTGTTAAAAAAGTGATTTGTTCCGTTAAGATTATATATCAGCGCATAGCCTGTAAAACCAGGATTGTATTAATAAAAAATCTGTTTCAAACAGGTTGTATTCAAGTGCATAAATAACCAATTTCTCTAATCGTGATTCGTTAAAATTTAAATAGTTCGACGGTACGCAGTGTTGTGTTGTGTGTTCAGGCCACGGGCCAATGACAGCGCAAACAGGTTTCAAACGAAGCACTGTAGACACATTACACGCAAGTCAATACTGATTGCTAATTTCGTCTCTTTACTACAAGGCGTTGTAGCCTGGAGCATAACGCTTGGACTGCGGAGCGAAGCTATCGGGTTCAAATCTCCGCATTTGGAGTTTCTTGTTGCTGAAAATTTTTTGTTTTTTGTTTTGGCAAAATGGTTTGCAACTGCTTTAAATGTAGACGAGCTATTTCCGATAAAAACTTTTTGCGCTGCTCATTCTGTAAGAATGCGTATCATATTCAGTGCTCGAATAGGTCCGAAAAGCAATATAACTTAATGGAAGCTAAAAAGAAAGCTACATGGAAGTGTGCTGAATGTGTGAACTCAAAAAAGCAAAACGAACGAGTATCAAATAAACGAGAAACTTCAACACCATCACCAAAAAATAATGTTACCATCCGAAAGCAAACTAACTCTAAAATACCTACCGAAAACTCATTTGAAGCCTTATCTCTTGATGAGGAGGTTGAGGATCTGTCACTGATGTTACAATACAACTCAATATTAAACAGAAGCTGCCCAAATTTACAACCAGATCCATTAGAAAAAATTGAGAAGTTACAGAAACAAGTATCCGAACTGAAAGAAAAATTAGAAATAGCCGACAACGAAATATTAAATCTTCTTACAGAAAACAGTTGTCTTAAAAAACAGGTTGCTTCATCTGACACTCGGGTAAGCAAGTTACAGGAAATTTGTAAATCCACACCAAAAAAACAAACACAGAATAAGAATAAAAACAGTGTAAACAATACTAAATTAGATTTCTAGTTTGAACGAAGTTCTCCAAAGATAGTAAATTCACAATTAATAGATAATCAAGTTAAAAAAGGAGTTAGTACAGTAAACAATTCGAATATCTTGGGAAAAAACCAATTAATGTTGAAGGAAAAGTATAATGATAACCCAGAAAAAGATACAGCAAAGTCAGTTACTAAGAAGAGAATTTTTATATTGGGAGATGAACAAGTTCAAGGACTAGCAGCAAATATGATTCAGGCGTCATCCGGTAAATGGGAAAACAAACATATTATACAAGGAATTGTTAAGCCAAATGCCCCATCTAGTGAAATTTTAACTGGTATAAATAAACTATCAAGATCGGCATCACAAGATGATATTATCATTTTGTCTGTTGGGAATAACGACAGTGATCCATACAAGTTGTTGACTAATGTTTGCGATGCGTTAAATAAACTTCGAAAATGTAAAATATTATTGATTAATGTTTACAAGAATAAGTTGTTAAATGTAAATGAGTTAAATTACGAATTAAGAATGCTACTTAAAGACTATAACAATTGTAAATTTATCAAAATTAAAGATTTATTTGTGAATTGTGGACATAAAAGGAACCAGGTAGAATTAATTACAACAAAATTGACTTTTGAGATTGAGTTGATCGATTATGGATCAATGAATAGAAAATTTGAATGTAAATGTACGGAAACCTCAGAACAGATTAATTGTAGTACTTCTCATGAATCTCAAAATAAACACCAGTTTTTTCGTTCCTCATAAAGTCAATTCAAGTATGAATAATATAAATAGGGTTACAAAACTTGCTGGCAATCTAGGAGAACTAACAATTTTGCATCAAAATATAGCTGGTATATGTAATAAACTTGACATTTTAGACATGTCCTTGGCTGAGCTAGCAGAAAATGGCAACGAGGTGGATATACTTTGTTTCAGTGAAACTTTTATTAAACTTGGAACCGAAAATAATATTAGGCTTAACAATTTTAAATTAGCTGCAATGTTTTGCCGTGAAAAAAGTAGAGGAGGTACGTGCATATTATTAAAAAATACACTTAATGCTAAATTATTACCAATTCCATCTAATCTTGCAGTCAAATTTTACTTCGAATGTTGTGGAATTGAAGTAATGGGGCTGAACATAGTTATTTTCAGTATATATAGAACACCCGAACAAAAAAAATCTGCAATAGGTATATTTCTTCATAAGCTGGATAGTCTACTTAATTATTTGACTGATAAATTTAAGCATAAGAGAATTGTAATATGTGGTGACTGGAATATCGATATTTTGAAAGATAGTACAGCTGCCAAAAATCTCCAGACTTTGCTGCACAATTACAATTTTAAAGCCCACATTAAGTGTCCCACACGATTAAACTCTTGCCTTGACCAATTTGCAAGTAATATAAAAAACATTCGAACCAACATTCATGTACTAGGGCTTTCAGATCACGAAACTGCTCAAACATTGACTATTAAGGTGAAAAAGCCAAAAGCATTCACTACTTGGTTTGAGCACAGACGTGACTATAGTGCTGATAACGTAAGAAAATTTTGCGATGCTGTATCAGCTCTCTCATTTGTAGAAGTTTTCGAGTCGAATACATTATCAGCAGCTTTTGAAAACTTTTATCATATGTTTTGCTTGTTGTACAATTTATGTTTTCCTACAATTACAGTTAAAATTAACAATAAACCGGCAAAATTAAATTGGCTCACTAAAGGTTTAAAAAAATCAAGCAGAACTAAACGTAATTTATATTTGGCATATAGTAAAATTAGTTCAAATAAGAAGGAAAATAAAAGTATATATAATAAGTATAGTAAAATTTTTAAAAGAACCGTAATGAAAGCACAATGTATCGTTAATGCTAGACGTATAAAAAACAATAAAAACAGAGCGAAAGCTATGTGGAATGCTATTTCAACATCCACTTCCAATAAATTAACAAATAATGACATTGCAATGATAAAATCCAATAATATGACTTATACCAACCCAATTGACATTTCTAATATATTTAATAACTATTTTATAAAATTGACATCGAATAATACACTTAATAAGAATGACTTAAACTCATATAATATAAATAATAATTCAAATACAATTTTTCTATCCCCTGTTGATGCTAAGGAGGTTTACAACATAATTATGAGCCTAAATAACAGCAAGACAAGTGGTCACGACGAAATTACTACCAAAATACTAAAAACTTGTGCCTCTCTAATTTGTCATCCACTGGCACATATTCTTAACTTGTCGTTTTTAGAAGGCATATTTCCAGAACAGTTAAAAATGGCAATCGTAAAACCTTTGTTCAAGAAGGGTGATAAATTGGATGCAAGCAATTATCGTCCCATAACTATAGTCCCAATATTATCAAAAATCTTTGAAAAGGCAATGCTCGTCAGGTTAAATAGTTTTTTTACAAAATTCATGATTTTACGTGATGAACAGTTTGGTTTCCGTAAAGGAAATTCAACGTCGCTTGCATGCTTTAACCTAGTAAAATATATAACAGAAAGTATAAATGAAGGAATCCCGCCAATATCAATCTTTTTGGATATGACCAAAGCCTTTGACTTTGTCAATCACAAGATGCTTTTGTATAAATTAGAATGTTATGGTATACGGGGCCCAGCTTATAAATGGATCGTTAGTTTTTTGGAAAATAGAAAGCAATATACAGAAATGTCAAAAGTTATTAAAAATACATTAAACACATTCACAAAAGAGAAGTTTAAATCTGAACTATTAATAAACAATACTGGAGTGCCTCAAGGAAGCATACTGGGACCATTGCTTTTTCTGATTTATATAAACGACCTCCCTCAATCTACTCCCCATAAGTGTATACTCTTTGCTGATGACATTACAATAGTCATAAAATGTGCCGATAGAAACAAGACTCAGCTAACAGTAAATAAAGCCCTCTTAGATGTTATTCGTTGGATGGAAACAAATAATTTAAACGTTAATATCAATAAAACCAAAATAATTCAATTTCTTTCGTATAATTCTAATGCATTACCCCTTGACATTTATTATAACAATGAAATAGTAGATAATGTTGACAATTTTAATTTTTTGGGTATACCCTGGACAAAAACCTTAATTGGAAATCTCATATTGACTTCTTGTGTAAGAAAATTGAACGTTATGTATTTGCTCTAAAGAAAATTAGGCAAACTGTATCTAAGGAAGCAGCATTGATGGCATACCATGGACACGTGTCGTCCTTGCTTAGCTACGGACTGATCATGTGGGGCAACTCAGTCGACATAGATAGAGTATTCATGATCCAAAAGAGATGTATTAGGGTTATAAATAAGGCGTGGTTTTTAGACAGCTGTAAACCCCTTTTTAAAACATGTAACGTACTTCCTCTACCGTGCATGTACATAAAAGACATTTGTGTCTTCACTAAACAACACCCTGATTTTTTTAAGAAACGTGGTGAAGTTTTTACGCGACAAAAAAGGGCAAAGTTCACCAATCTATTGTATGAACCTCGTGCTAAGAAGGACTTATATAAAAAAAATATTTACAATATGTGTCTAACCATTTATAACTGTATACCAAACGACATCAAAATATTGGATGGTAACAAATTTAAAAGCTCTTTAACTCACTGGCTTCTTGACAACTGTTTTTACAGTGTGAAAGAATTTAAAGAATTTTGTAAAACATCAATTTTAAGTACTTAATAAATATTACACAAAAATTTACACGTCTGCTTGCAGACTAAATACATTGTATCCTTAACCATTATTATACGATCTTATGTGACATGTATTTTAGCAAATAAATGATTTGATTTGATTTGATTTGATTTGAAGCTCAAGCTCTGGGCGGGATTCGAACCATGGACCTGCTGCGCGGCAGTCCATAGCCAATGACACTGAGCCATCACTATGTATATATTCAATATTTAATGTGCTTTCCCTCCGTGTAGCATAGCCGTGGGTCACTCTGTATATGTATATATTAGATTCGAGTCTAAGAATGTAACCATTCGGCTACCTCCACATATTTTGTGAGGAAAAGCCCAGTGAATATATTTATCAACGTCCAATTTTGTTCAAGATAAGACATATTAATTTAACCCTTTTTAGACAACTGCCCAAAAAATAGTGTTATGTTTTCAGGGTTCATGTATGAATGTGTGTATGTATGTAAAAAATCTAAAACGCATAGTACTTATAGAACTTACTGTGCCGTGGGAAACAAACATACCTAAATACCACACAATAAAAACAAACAAATATTATGACCCAACAAATGAATTAACCAAAAACGGCTATGTGGTTAATTTATATGCTGTAGAAGTTGGAGCAAGGGGTATACCATCTAAATCCCTATATAACCTACTTAAAGACTTTAGCCTACCAAGAACAACCGTAACTTCCATCCTAGAACGTGTATCTAAGGCGGCATTAGTAGGATCTTACCAAATTTGGTTTGGTAGGGGAGGAGGCTCGAGCGGTGAAGGGGAGCATTGATATACCATAAAGATCTTAAAGACCCTTAACCCTACTCCTGGGTTGCAAGTCCCAGGCCCCTCTGGCCTCTTCCTCTGCAACGCTATGGACCCGGCACCTGCACGGTGAATCCATGGAATGCTAAGTAATTCGTCTCTGTACCTAGTGTCACCTTGGCTGTCAAGATGAATCTAACGATATCTCATACATTTAAATTGGTTGCTTAACCAATTTAAATGTATGAGATATCGTTTAGAAGTTATGGTTGAATAAAGAAACTCACAAACTTACACATGAATCCTAAAAACATGACACTCCATTTTTTGGGCAGTCATGTAAAAATAAAATATATTTCTAGTGCGCATTTTTGACTGGGGGGGTATAAGTAATTGGTTATAACTTTTTCGAGAACTAAGTTGATGCTGCCATAATGGTCAATGGTAATCGATGCTGGTATATGGAATTTTCTGTAGCCAAAAGTAGAAGAAATTGATCTGACAGACATTTTGTTTCAACGGGATGGCGCCACTTGTTATACAACCAGTGAAACAGTCAACTCATTGAGAGATAAATTCAACTGATATTAAGATTCGGGGACAAGCCATGGCCTCCAATATCAAGAGCTTTAATGCCCCTGGATTATTGTTATCAGAATTAAGTGAAATCAATGATACCCCGTGGGGTGCCGGGTTAGAATTGCACCTCCCCATATCATCCCGTGGGTGTCGTAAGAGGCGACTAAGGGAAAAATACTGGAAGGTGGGCAGCAGCGCCTTCTAAAGAACTGCCATCTTACTCTGCGATCCCCAAGCCGCCTGCCAAGCGTGGGGATTATGGCAAATACCCCTTTAATAGGGGAGGCTGTGTTCAGCAGTGGACGATTCGGCTGATACAGTGAGTACAGTCAGTGAATGATGAATTCGAAATATCCTAACCAGAGAAACCTAACACGCGTCATCATTGAAACGAGGTGTCATTATATCAAAAAGTTATAGCAAGTTGGACCTCTCGTATTTACACAGCTATACGAAACTGAGGCGTTCATTGAAATTATATTGTATTCTATGCATAATGCCAAAAGTTAGACTTCAGAAAAAGAAAATATAGTCTAGTTCAAAATAATCAAAATGGTTTCTTTCAATTCAAATATCATCATCATTATGACCATCAGCCGGAAGACATCCACTGTTGAACAAACACCTCTCCCATAACAACTCAAGCATACCCGGTCTCAATTGAAAACCCTATTCCTAACATACATACATACATAACGTCACGCCTCTTTCCTGTATGGGTAGGCAGAGAACACAGATTTCCACTTACTACGATCCTTACATATCTTTTTCGCCAACCTTTTTTTCTACACTCATCAATCCTTTCATACATAAGCGTCGGTTTAGGGTACTCCTAACCTGGCCTTTTTTGGAACGTCTTCAATCTGATTTCGGAACGTTCACCTTAGGTCTTCCCCTTCCAATACTTCCGTTCACTTGTCCCATGTATACCAGTTTAGTCATTCTCAATTCATTCGTTCTCTCAACTTGTCCAAACCATCTTAACATACCTTTCTCGATTTTTGTCACAACATTCTCATTCACACCACATCGTTCCCTTATCATACTATTCTTGATCCTCTCACTCCTTTTGACGTCAATCCTAACATTCCAAACCTAACATTCTGTTAATATAAGCATATTTCCGCTTGAGCTTAAAATAATACAACATCATAATATTACAAAACATCCGCCCCATCGCAGACCGACCGTAAATGTCTGCTAAATGACCTAAAAATAATAATCAAACACAAGATATTATCGACATTTTCCATCGTTGTTGAGTCCATTACATGAAAATGAAGCAAACATAAATCATAAAGAAAAGCATTATTAATCGAAAATCGACCTTTGCGTGGGTAGCGTTAAGAGTAATACTGGCCAGCCAACATAATACCACAGGTATCCAAAGTATTGTACAGTACAGAGATATATTCATAGATTACTGTCCGTAATTATTTGGACACCTATCTGTATCTATACTAATATTATAAAGAGTAAAGATTTGTATTTTTGTATGCAACGAATAAACTTAAAAACTACTGAACCGATTTGGATGAAATAGTAAGGATTTAGTTTGAGACCCGGGAAAGGACATCGGATAGTTTTTATCCAACTGCGCAAAAAAGGTTAATGGTTTTGCGCGATAACCGACCGGGAACCTAGTTGTTCAATATTTCTATGAACGCGTAGTTTACTATTTAGTTTAGCTAGATCGCCCATTCGTGTTTAAAAATAAAATTATGAGGTAGGGTGTTGACTACAGTTTTACCACCTGCCGCCTGCCTGTCAAACGTAGCTGTAACTTCTTAGTTAAGTCAAGCTGAAGTTAGCTAATTGGCTCCTATAAGGCTATCTTTAAAGTCAACCATCACCGTCTAGCTGCCTCTGCTACTACTTAGTTAGCCAAGCGAGCATTCGCTAAATACGTTGAAACTCAAGCTGGTGGCGGCGACGGTAATCATACCATTGATCTGCCATAGCTATTATCGCACAGCTATCATTGCTTTAAAATTATAGGGGTTGCAGCTCCCACTGCAGAGCTGCAACCCCTACAATTTTAAAGCGTATGTGTATGGATGCCATTTATGAACTTTTTTCTAAGTCTGATTTTAGAGCAATTAATGAGTGCAATCTCTAGCCTAGCAGGCCACGAGTAAAATTGTGGTTGGCCAACAACCCTCTTGAATATTCCAATACAACGGGAGCCTTACATTTGAACTTGTGAATACCAATATATTATAAGATGGTTCTTTTGACTTTTTCATTCAGATAACTGACTGGCACTGTCTTCAGTAGAAAGTTGAAATTCGAGTTATAAAAAAAAAAACAATGGAGATGAGTTACTTTGTTGAGAGAATTCATATTCTAAATGTTTTAATCTTTGGATCATTAAAAGTGTCCTAGCGTCGCAGATCGTGCTCGTATTCTCGCTGTTTCTGTGTGGGAATCTGGTCATTCAATTAGAATTATTTATCAATAAGATGTTTTATAGGTCATTGCATACACTATGAAAGTAATAATAATATAGGTAAAATTGTATAAATTTTATGAATCAATGATCGATTGCCCGTGGGGTGCCGGGCTAGAATGTCACATCCCCATCTCTACCTGTGGGTGTCGTAAGAGGCAACTAAGGGTAAGACACCAGAAGGTGGGCAGCAGCGCTTTCTGAGGAACTGATACCTCACACTGCGATCATCAAGATGCCTGCCAAGCGTGGGGATTATGGCAAAGATAATGGAGGAGGCTATATTCAGCAGTGAATTCATTACTTAAAAAAAACTCTCCGATTAACTAGTATTAGAAACGTCCAGTGCGGCTATGACCGCTAGTGGCATTTACTACTAACCGCTTGTGCGTCCGTGCTTCAGTCTTGTGGTTTTATATAGGATAGTAGTCTTATAACTTGGTGGTAGGGCATCTTGCAAAGGCGCATCTGGCTAGCTACCACACTCAAGTATGATGCCATAAAAGATTGTTGCCAAGCACTTAACGGTGTGTTCCGGCAGCTCACAGCTGTCCTTGCGAGCCAGTAATTCTAGGTAAGCCCAACATATTTTTTACCGTATCATCGCTTACCATCAGGTGAGCACATAAACATGATATCAGTACACATTTAGAAAATTTTACAGCTCAAAGGCGAATATCATTTGTATTAGAGCTTTGTGAATAGTCAAATGCTGAATTACGTTGAAATCGGACCCTTAAATTTCTTAACACTTAACAAATTCTGTATTGCGATCCTTCCCTTTTTACGCTGAGTAACCAACCTCCATAAGATTATTATACAGACGTTATTAAGCATTTCGCATTACAGGTGGCTTAAATCTGAAAAACAGCCCCGTTGGCAGCATTTATCGGAATAACCATAATCTGTATGGCTATTATTAAAGCAGTACTAAGCTACAAGTAGTAGCATTTAAAACAGTTAATTGCTGAATATAGTATCACCTTCTGAATAATATTGTTACATAATTCTATTACACAGGTTGATACTGAATATTTGTTAGTTAGGTGTTAATGTAAAGAGACAGGGGAATTCAAGTTGCATGTGAAAAACATATTGATAAAAAAATCCTACTACACAGTTTCTGATTACTTAAACGACAAAAATGCCTGAACAATTCCGCCTCTGCCAAGCTATTGCCTATCACCTACATTATAAACAAATATTTTAATACCTTAATTATATAGTAAGTTTGTAACACAATGGTAAAAGACGATTAAAAGAATGGCCCCGAGTTTCTTGCCCGTTCTTCTTGCAGTGGCTCTATACAATTCATTAGCTGAACGTGGCAGTACAATATACAATATTTGAATACTAAAATTTGTAATTGACCCTCATAAGAGCGACGTAGACACCTAAATTGAATAAATGATTTTGAATTTGACTTTGACTTTTTTTTTTTGCCACAATGGTGGCAAACAAGCTTACGGCCCGCCTGACGGTAAGCAGTTACCGTAGCCTATGGACGCTTGCAACACCAGGGGCATCTCTCGCGCGTTGCCGACCCTGAAGAAATTTCTTCACGCCCCTTTTGAAGAACCCCTTGTGTACTCCATCGGGAAAACCACGGCGGGGAGCTCATTCCACAATCTGAGCGTCCGCGGAAGGAAGCTCCTTTGAGCCCGCACAGTACGAAACACTTCTGGTTTCAATGTGTGGGGTTGGACTCCCCGTCGATGGGGAGAGTTGCGATGGTGGAAGGTAGCCGTGGGCATCAAGTCAAACAATTCCTTAGAACACTCTCCGTTGTACAAACGGTAGAACACGCATAAGGAGGCAAATTTAAGAACTATGTAACACAGTCTAACAATAAATAAATCTGAATCTGAATCTGAATCTGAAAATCTCTCCTCAGACTAAGGGGTTCTAAACCGCTTGTGAGCTCGGGATCGTCAACAATTCTGATGGCGCGTCGCTGAACCGAGTCTAAAGGCCCAAGCCTGGTATCCAGGTGCTCCCGCCCACAGATGACAGCAGTACTCCATATGAGGCCGGACCTGCGACTTATAAAGTTGCAGCCTTTGCCCCAATGTGAAGTACTGCCTCGCTCCGTTGAGCACTCCAAGCTTTTTGGAAGCCAGCTTCACCTTGTCCTCCAAGTGACTTCGGAACAAAACTTTGCTGGAAATGTCGTCGCCAAGAATCCCGATGCTTTGACTGAAGTTTAAGAGAGTGTTCTGAAATTGTGGAACCACAGACCATGGGGTTTTCTTAGCGGTGAACGCGCAGGCTTGAGTCTTAGTGGGGTTGAAATGGACTAGGTTTAGTCGACCCCAATCGGAGGCTAACTTGTGTCTGACTGTTTGTGTTTGTGACTTAGACTGCTGCCCGAACACACCGTTAGGTGGTGACAGATTTTCTACTTGAGGGTGGTAGCTAGCCAGGCGGGCATTCGCAAAATGCCCTTCCATCATGCGGTGCAGCTCAAGCCCGCTGTGGGATTCAAACCATGGACCTGCGGCATGGCAGTCCATAACCAATGCCACTGAGCCATCACTGCTTCAAAAAATAAAAGATAAGAACAAGTTTTTGCAGTCATCTGCCTCAAATCGGTCCCACCTCAACATAATAAGTCCCTCAAGTAGAAAATCTGTCGCCAAGCACCTAACAGTGTGTTCCGGCAGCAGTCCTTGAGAGCCAGAAAAATTACAGGCACTTGAGACCTAACAACTGTACGTCTCAGTGTGACGGGCACAGTGCAATTCGTCGTTGACGAAATGCGTCTGTTATAGGCAGAAGTTAGTCCATTTAACATAAGATGGGCCTTGGGCTTGTTCCGTCACAATAACATAAAAAAAAGCTAGTCGTATACGACCAGCGTTGGCCAGATAGTGTTCAAAGGCTAGCCTCTCAATAAAAACACTAATGCGCTTAAGGACACCCTGCCAACGCTATATTTGTAATATAAGTTTCTTCATACCTAATAAAAATAGTAAGTATCTTGATAATTAAAAATGTTTGGATCTCATTTTATCTAGAAAATCAAAGTCTATAGATCTAACCTTCAGCTTAATTAAAAAGTTACTTGTTTTAAAATTTCTATCTTAATTGCTGTAGAGTAAATTCAGTAAAAGTTATTATGGATATTCTTAGAAATTATATATTAAAATAATGATAGATACTGAACAAGTATATAAGTCTGAGGTTTAGACGTTAGTTTCAAATACACACGCACACAGCAACGAGATAAGTAAACATGTAAACAAACATTCCATTTTAAATAATTACTTCTTACACTTAAATAAAACTTGTTTGCGAGAAGCTGAGAGCTTTCCACTGATGTTAATCACAAAAGTATTTGAAAACTAACAACTTGGAGTTTGCTTTGGAGCAATAAACTGTCTGAATGCAACCATCTCGACCACGGCCACAGAATAAGGCATAGTGTTTCGTTAGCTAACGCTTAATGAAAGGAAAGTTTACTCTGTTGAGCGGTGATGTTACACTAAAAATATCTATAAATGTTTCCCGCTAGAGATGAAAAATGTTGTACTCTAAAAAATTGTAAATATGATTTTCGCTTATATGATTATAAGCTTCTAAAATTATAGTGCAAGGAAACATATAAAAAGGCTAATCTAATTGAAAAAATTGTCTTGTATCACTATCCCACAAGTTGACATTTTGTGGCACACTTTACTGAATAACTAAAACGCCTATAGATTTGTGCTTTAACATAGTAATTCAACTTCATGTCTAGATGTGTTATCAGTAAAAAATATAATTTTGTAACTATAAAAAAATTACATTAACAATTTTGTATTCATTGGATAGGATATTAACTTATCAGGAACCGGCTAGGACTCGCGTTATATTAACCGGAAAGATTCCGACCAGTTTCGGACTGTTTTGAAGTCCAGACTTGACTGAAGCAATCGTGACTCCCAGTCGAAGGGCTTCAAGACAGTCCGAAACAGGTCGGAATCTTTCCGATAAGTATAACGCGGGTCCTAGCCGGTTCCTAATAAGTTAATATGGATAAAAATCGCGATAGTTTTCAAAGTGAAATTGGATAGGATGTTATTATTATACTATGCCATCTATTAGTAAACCAAACAGTTAACATCGCTGCAACAGAACTAAATCTCATACATGCATCTCATACATTTTTGAAGCAGTGATGCCTCAGTGGCATTGGCTATGGACTGCCGCGCAGCAGGTCCATGGTTCGAATCCCGTCCAGAGCTTGAGCTTCACCGCATAGTGGAAGGGCATTTTGCGAATGCCCGCCTGGCTAGCGACCACCCTCAAGTAGAAAATCTGTCGCCAAGCACCTATGTCACAGGTATGTCTCAAGGTGATGGGCGCAGTGCAGTTCGTCACTTGTGATGAAATGCATCTGTTATAGGCAGAGGATACCGCTTACCATCAGGTGGGCCTCGCGCCTGTTCCATCACAATAACATAAAAAAAAAAAAAAAAAACATCGTAGTTAAGGATCATTCTCACTAGTTCCATCGTGTATTAGTTCCATGGAAATAGTGGGAGTTTTTTTTCTCACTAGTTCCATGGGACTTGGTAATGGAACTAGTGAGAACTATTTTCCCCATTAGTTCCATTATCTGCAAAATAATGTTTTACCACGTACATACGAGTATGTACCTTTCGCTTGTACATTAACGCCTATAGGGTTAATTCCACGACTATTAATCTACATAATACTAGATTAGGTAGATACCATTACACTTAAATACATTGTAGTTTTTTTTCCTTTCATTGCTATTTCGTAACAGACCGCTTTCTACTTGCTACGATTCTAGAATAAATACAGACACTCTTGTTACAGACACTCGTAACAAGTTTATTATTGCTATAAACAAGCTAGCCCTGTATCATCTGTTGGTAAATAATAATGTGATTGAAGATGTCTAGGATCAGCTAATATTCTAAACTAGCTCCCAAGAACAGTTACCGGAATACACACTTACGTGCCTGGCGAAAGATTTTTTACTTAATATGAGCGTAGGAACTAGTCAGACGAGCATTCACATAATGCCTTACAACCAAGCTCATAATGCCCAAGCACGGCTCTACGAGACCTACGGGTGCTACGAAAACTACTACGGTTCTACGAAAATGAAATGTATCAACCCTTGAAAGAGTAAATAAAAGTACGAGTGTAAGGGTGCGTATTCACAAGGATGTGTGAGGGAAATGACGGGGCATGTGGAAACCAGCACTCGTAGTGAAATTGGCTTAGCCTTAGCTTAGATCAGCTAAGTTAAGCAACGTCCGCTGCGGTCATGAGCTGATTGGTGACCGATAGTGATAGTACTTCTGAGTGCTTCCACGCTTCGTAGGGAACGTTAAGCCGTCGGTCCTGGTTGTAGTCTTAGGACGGCAGTCGTTACATAAATAATATTTAAACACGACTTCAACACGGCTGGGAAAAATATAAAAAGAAAGTCATATTCCATACCTAATGAAAGACCTATTCTTGTGTTTAGGCTTCTTCCATATTAGACTATACTAACTCTCTATTCAAGCGAGAATACCCAAGGTAGTGTATACATGAACATTAAAGTTCACGAAGACTAAATAATTAATAATTTACCATTATTATACATTACCATTCAAAGTGGTCCATATTTTAATGTATTATACGGCATCAATGATGTCAGAAACCGGAAGATCCTTTACCTTTCCACAGAAATGAAAAATCGAAATTGGAATTGCAAAATCCACTAGCAGCAGTGAAGCTTAAAGCGTAGCCTTTCAAAAAGTATATTCATAACTTTCCCCGAGGTTTATTAAGGCACAGAATTGAAGTAAAATACCTAAAATTAAAATATGGTGTTCGAGTCGATCCATGAAACATTTATTTTAATTATTTATATCTGATAGTCTAGCCTTTGATACTGTCACTCCTGATGATAAGTGATTATATGGTCGAATATGTAGTTGACGATAACTTACAATTACCGGCTCTCAAGAATAGCGGCAAGAGCACCCTGTTAGGTGCCTGTCGACAGATTTTATACTTGACGGTGGTAGTAGGGCATTTTGCGAATGCCCGCCTGGCTAGCCACCACCCTTAAGTAGAAAATCTGTCGCCAAGCACCTAACGGTGTGTTCCGGCAGCTGTCCTTGAGAGCCAGTACTTCTAGGTTAGCCTGAACAACACCTTCGACCACATCATCACTTACCATCAGGTGAGATAGTGGTTAAAGGCTAACCTATAAGGCATAAAAAAATAAAAATTATAAAAATATTTTTGAAACTTGAAAAATACAATTAAGTAAATGAATGAATGTAGTTTACATGTCTGGAATGTTTAAATACTTTTTAGCACTTAAGTTAATTGTAATGTACCAAATTAATACTAAAGACACTACATATCTGTAATTATAAGATGTTGGTAAGTAAATTGATTTTATTTCTACCATATTTAAGCAATAAACAGTTTAATTTTTGTTTTTTTAATAGCCCGAACAACGTCTTCATCTACATAATTACTTACAATAAAGTATGATAGCGTTCAAAGACTGTAATTAAAAAAAGGAAACTAATCTATTTCTAGAATCAACTTGAACCTGCCTCATTTTAGCGAACGACACTGCAGTTCCCTTTGACAGAACTCCTAGTTGACCGTAAGTTAAATTGGATAAACTATTTCGTCGGCTCGTCCTGGCCACTAACTCTTCGCCTTGCAAGTTTGACAGACAACCAGTACGTTCCAAACTAGCAGAATAGTTGTTAATAGTTAGTAGTGCTATGAAGTAAGAATATACCAGGGTTATTGGTAAAATCCTAACAACCTCCTTAGGGTTGACTGCTGTTAGTTCTAACAAACAGTTGCAATGGTCGTGGTCACGAGCGGACTGAAGAGGCGGGTGTTAACGTCTTGAAAGGCGGGTATTTTCTCCAACTACCCGCATTTGACTTAAAAATGTATTTTTCACGGTATGTTTAGAGTAATCACGGCGAAGCAGTAATTTCTCAAACTTTTTCTCGTGCCCTTCACTACACAGTTGATAAGTACGACTAGCTTGTTCATATGTTATACGATCACATAAATCGTAATCATCACGAGACAACACTGCATAACACTTCGAATGCACTTCGTATAGTTCACAGTTCACTCTGTTTAGGTCTTGATAACAATTCCGTATCAATTGTTTCAGTAGACGGACACTCGCGTTTCTTAGAATTTCTCCAGAATGCGCAATATCACTACGCGGTCTAATACGAACACACGTAGGTAACAAGTCCTGATCACGACATTTCATTAAAAAAGTCAGTGAAGTATTTAAGCGCGCTCGTTTTTTACGGAGAAATTCTAGC
Source organism: Plagodis pulveraria (assembly GCA_963890685.1). NCBI lineage: Eukaryota > Metazoa > Arthropoda > Insecta > Lepidoptera > Geometridae > Plagodis > Plagodis pulveraria. The sequence continues at coordinate 17,061,577 of OY982975.1, forward strand.
TGTCGTATATTATTTGCAACCTCCGGCCCGTATCGGTTGGCAATAGTAACTTTAAGACTTTCGCGACATGAACACATATTTATAAGTATTTAACGGGACTTAATCGCGATAAAAACATTTGTAAATTTATTTATTTACCTCGACGTTTCGACCAAGTTGCATTGGTCGTGGTCACGAGCGGACTGAAGAGGCGGGTGTCAACGTCTTGAAAGGCGGGTATTTTCTCCAACTACCCGCATTTGACTTAAAAATGTATCATCTCGACTCACACGCTGATAACATCCACAGGTCTTAAGGAAGGTAAAACGCGTTTGGTGCATTTCCTTATCACTTGATTCCAGGATGCAGCTAACTTAAAACCATCCTCTCTATTGAAATTACGATATTTCCTTATCTCAATAGCTTCTCGTACTAGTCTGGAGTGGTAGTGACGTTCCGTTGAGAGGACTTTCGGGTCGTGGAGCTCAATCCAGTGATCAGGTCCTGACTCTAGCAGATGTTCTGCTATAGCAGACTTCTCCACCTGGCGATTTTTCACAGCTGCGATATGTTCTTTGACCCGTTCACTTATAGTTCGCTTGGTTTGTCCAATATATGAACTACCGCAGCTGCAATCTACCCTGTATACACCAGGTGTCTGAAGAGGAATAATATCCTTGGGTGACCTGACTTGCGCTGCCAACTTTGATAACGGACGATATACAGTCTTAATGGAGAAGGACTTTAATACTGTTCCAACTTTATCCGTCACCCCTTTTATACATGGCAAGAAAGCCGGTAGTCTCTCCACTCCGATTTTCTTTCCCTTCTGTCTGTGTCGCGGTATTTTGTTTTTGTAGCCGTTTCATATCAGTGTCTCCTGAACATTTGCTATTTCTGCTTCTAAGTGTTCAGGGTCACAAAGATCTTCAGAACATCTGCTAGAGTCAGGACCTGATCACTGGATTGAATTCCACGACCCGAAAGTCCTCTCAACGGAACGTCACTACCACTCCAGACTAGTACGAGAAGCTATTGAGATAAGGAAATATCGTAATTTCAATAGAGAGGATGGTTTTAAGTTAGCTGCATCCTGGAATCCAGTGATAAGGAAATGCACCAAACGCGTTTTACCTGCCTTAAGACCTGTGGATGTTGTCAGTGTTGTGTGTCGAGATGATACATTTTTGCACACCTTAAAAAGGTCAAAAAAAAAGGTACGCATATAATATATGTCTACCTCTTAGGAATAACCCACAATAGCCATTTTATCCTTTACTTTTTAAGAGAAATAATGGCTTATATAAGAAGCAATTACAGCGTTCATCCTTATCCAATTAAGTACCTTAAATAAATTGGGCAATTAATATAGATCAATATGGTCATGTACAACATGTAATTTAAATTAACATTATCGAAGATCTTAGTACAAATTATTTAGTAATCAGCATTGCACTCGTGCGAGGCCGTGGCGGGTCGCTAGTTACTGAATATAAGAGTAGGTAATTTTTACTCATCTCGATTGAGTTTTATGCCTTCCAATTTTCTTTTTTTTAATGCTGGCATCAACGACTACTAAGCGAATAAGGTTACATTGAGAAGAAAAAACCATGTGTATATTATGCGGTGACTCCGTGGGAAAGCGGACGATCTGGGACGACCCAGGGTCTAATTATTTCGTCGTAGGTTGGAATACCGCCCGCGGTTCTACGAAATTAAATTAAATTCCAAAATTAAATTAGTCTACAAAGTCACCTTTTCAATATATTATCATCTTGGCTTTTTAATTGTATGGAATTTAAATTATTCGATCATACTAGAAACATTTTTTTTTTCTTTTGGGCTATCTTTACATTCGGGTTTAAAAATTGTAATTGTGTAATTATTGCCTATTTCTAATTTATATAATATCAATATCATAATTTTACTAAATTTTACTGGATTTCTCACATATAACTGTCAGGTAAATTTTTGAAGCATTGATGGCTCAGTGGCATTGGCTATGGACTGCCGCGCAGCAGGTCCATGGTTCGAATCCCGCCCAGAGCTTGAGCTTCACCGCATGGTGGAAGGGCATTTTGCGAATGCCCGCCTGGCTAGCGACCACCCTCAACTAGAAAATCTGTCACCAAGCACATAACAGTGTGTTCCGGCAGCAGTCGTTGAGAGCCAGAAAAATTACAGGCTAATGAGACATAACAACTGGACGTCTCAGTGTGACGGGCACAGTGCAATTTGTCGTTGACGAAATGCGTCTGTTATAGGCAGAGGTTAGTCCACTTAACATCAGGTCAGCCTCAGGCTTGTTCAGTCACAATAACATAAAAAAAAGGTAAATGCGAATATAGTTTCTAACACATGCTGTTGTCATTTTAATGGAGTGCTGGCATATTTTTTTACTGCTGATTGGCTAGCTTTTGCCACATCCTCACCTGATGGTAACTGATGATGTGGTCGAAGGTGGTAAGCGTACCTAGAAGGATTCCAGGTTTACCTAGAATACTGGTTCTCAAGGAATGCTACGGGAACAGACCACCAGGGGCTTGGCGACAGATTTTCTTGACGTACAACTACCTAGAATGATAAAAGAAGTTGAGTCAACCCTTTTCTTAGGCATCACACTAGACAACCATTGCAACTGGAAAGAGCACATAAGCAGGGACTGCACAAAACTCGAAAGGTTTTTGTACGTCCTTAAACGTCTTAGGAATGTAGCCTCCATAAATGCTGCGCTGAGCTATATATCATGGCTATGTTTCCTCAGTTCTTCGCTATGGTATCATAATCTGGAGTATTTCAGTTGAAACATCATAGGTCTTTATCTCGCAAAAAAATGTGTAAGGTCACTGTGGAAAGCAGAGCTACTAGACAGCTGTAAACCACTGTTTAAAAATAATCGTATATTACCTTTACCCTGTCTCTACATTTATGTTTTTTGACAGCTGCCGGAACACACCATTAGTTGCTTGGCGACAGATTTTCTACTTGAGGGTGTTAGCTAGCCAGGCGGGCATTTGCAAAATGCCCTACCACCATGCTATAACGACTGCCATCCTTAGACAACAACCGGGACCAACGGCTTAACGTGCTCTCCAAAGCACGGAAGCGCTCAGTAGTAATGTCACTAGCGGTCACCCATCCAACTCATGACCGCGGGCGACGTTGCTTAACTTTGCTGATCGGTTAAGAACGGCTAAGTAAACTTCGCTACGAGCGAAAAATCTGTGTATTTCCATAATAACCCACTTTATTTTAAAAACCATAACGATGTGACAGTAAGTGTCAAGCTCCGAGCTGTTTCGAGGCGGACGTAATGTCATCTATCATAGAGCAGATAATGTGATTGTTCATGGAGTGTATGTGCTCTATAAATTTAGTGGAAACGTATTTTCTCATTTCACCGACCATATATACTGCTGTCGCAGGAAATCAAATCATCACAATGATTACTCGACATATTATCGTCTAATATCTCACAGTCATACCAAAGTTTGAAGCAGTGATAGCTCAGTGGCATTTGCTATGGACTGCCGCGCAGCAGGTCCATGGTTCGAATCCCGCCCAGAACTTGAGCTTCACTGCATGGTGGCAGGGCATTTTGCGAATGCCCGCCTAGCTAGCGACCACCTCAACTAGAAAATCTGTCACCAAGCACATAACAGTGTGTTCCGGCAGCAGTCGTTGAGAGCCAGAAAAATTACAGGCTAATGAGACATAACAACTGGACGTCTCAGTGTGACGGGCACAGTGCAATTTGTCGTTGACGAAATGCGTCTGTTATAGGCAGAGGTTAGTCCACTTAACATCAGGTCGGCCTCAGGCTTGTTCCGTCACAATAACATAAAAAAAGGTAAATGCGAATATAGTTTCTTACACATGCTGTTGTCATTTTATTGGAGTGCTGGCATATTTTTTTACTGCTGATTGGCTAGCTTTTGCTCACATCCTCACCTGATGGTAACTGATGATGTGGTCGAAGGTGGTAAGCATACCTAGAAGGATTCCAGGTTTACCTAGAATACTGGTTCTCAAGGAATGCTACGAGAACAGACCACCAGAGGCTTGGCGACAGATTTTCTTGACGCACAACTACCTAGAATGATAAAAGAAGTTGAATCAACCCTTTTCTTAGGCAATACACTAGACAACCATTGCAACTGGAAAGAGCACATAAGCAGGGTCTGCACCAAAATCGAAAGGTTTGTGTACGTCCTTAAACGTCTTAGGAACGTTAAAAAAAAAAAAAAAAAAAAAAATTATAGAAGATATTATTTATTGAAATTGCTTTTAATCATAATTGTTATTATCACCTACCCCAGAGAGGTGTATATCTCTCATTACAACCACTTATTGAAATGCATTGTATAATGGTTAATAAAGATACAAAGCTCTAACATGGGCCAAACACGCTACTAAATATGTTTAATGTAGGTCCAGCAGGCTTGTCGCATTAAATGTCTGATTTTTAAAGTAGATAGGAAAGACAGTGAACTGACGCATGTAAATAATGTATTATCTAAGATTTGTAAATGGTTCGCCGCTAATAATCTTCTCCTAAATTCAAAAAAGACGAAATGTTTAAAGTTTTCTTTACCAAATGTTCCTTATGTTGAACCAAACATAAAGCTTGGCCCAGATAAACTCCCTATTGACAAAGCGACAGTCTTCCTGGGAATCAAAATGGATTCCACTTTACAATGGGATCCACATATACATGATCTCTCCGGAAGACTTAGTTCTGCTGCATATGCAGTTCTTAGGATAAGACAGTTAACAGACGTAGCTACTGCTCGGCTAGTTTATTTCGCGTACTTCCACAGTATTATGTCGTATGGCGTATTGCTGTGGGGAACTGCTGCTGAGATAGAGACAATCTTTATCATACAAAAGCGTGCAATTCGAGCCATATATAAAATGGGTCCTAGGGAATCTGTGAGGGATCTTTTTAAAGAAATTGATATTTTAACTTTACCAAGTCTGTATATATTTGAAAATATTATGTATGTTCGTAAAAATTTGAGTAAATTTAAATTAAACAGTGACAATCACGATTACAATACTAGGAATAAAGATAAAATAGTGGTGCCAGGTTTTAGATTAGCAAAGACAAATAAAAGGTCCTTCTTAGGTAATTGTGTGCGGTTTTATAATAAAGTTCCCAAACATATTACAACGCTCACAGAAGGGAAATCCAAGTTGCATGTGAAAAACATATTGATTAAAAAATCCTACTACACAGTTTCTGATTACATAAACGACAAAAATGCCTGGACAATTCCGCCTCCGCCAAGCTATTGCCTGTCACCTACATAATTTAAACAAATATTGTAATAACTCTATTATATAGTATGTATGTAACACATTGTTAAAAGATGTTTAAAAGAATGGCCCCGAGTTTCTTGCCCGTTCTTCTCGCAGTGGCTCTATACAATTTATTTGCTGAACGTGGCAGTACAATGTACAATATTTCAATACTAAAATTTGTAATTGACCTTCATAAGAGCGTCGTAGACGCCTAAATTGAATAAATGATTTTGACTTTGACTTTGAAATTGCGCCATGTCATTCCTGATGCATGGGTCTGTTGTCGCCTTTACGACCTGATTAGTTTTCAGGTCGATTTGAAGAACGTCAACAAATGCATGGTAGATAGGATAAAAATAAGTTAGTTTTAAGTTAGAAATAAGTAGCTTAAGATAATTAAGTTCTATTTGTACCAGGGAAGTGGCAGCACTACGAAGATAATTATATTAAATAAATAACCATTTAAACTGCCACTTTCGTGAATTATTCATTAAGATTATTATAACTAACCACTGATTGTAATGGTATCCCACAATAAATAGAGATAGGTTGCTCGTGGGCCGGGCCAATGCGCCAGGACAAATAATAAAAAAAAAAAAAAAAAAAAAAAAACCTCTTAGGAATGTAGACTCTGAAGCTGCGCTGAGTGCCTATCATGGCTATGTTTCCTCAGTTCTTCGCTATGGTATCATAATTTGGGGTATTTCAGTTGAAGCAACAAAGGTCTTTATCTCGCAAAAAAATGTGTAAGGTCACTGTGTAAAGCTGAGCCACTGGACAGCTGTAAAGCACTGTTTAAAAATTATCGTATATTACCAGAAAGTAAGTAGAAACTACCCTGAAATAGAAAAAAATAGAAACATTTAAGATTTTTTAAATAATTTTTTTTGACCTCTTTCTCACCTAATGGTAAGAGATGATGTGGTCGAAGATGTTGCTCAGGCTAGCCTAGAAGTACTGGCTCTCAAGGACAGCTGCCGGAACACACCATTAGTTGCTTGGCGACAGATTTTCTACTTGAGGGTGTTAGCTAGCCAGGCAAGCATTTGCAAAATGCCCTACCACCATGCTATAACGACTGCCATCCTTAGACAACAACCGGGACCGACGGCTTAACGTGCCATCCTAAGCACGGAAGCGCTCAGTAGTAATGTCACTAGCGGTCACCCATCCAACTCATGACCGCACGCGACGTTGCTTAACTTTGCTGATCGGTTAAGAACGGCTAAGTAAACTTCGCTACGAGCGAAAAATCTGTGTATTTGTCCATAATAACCCACTTTATTTTAAAAACCATAACGATGTTACATTAAGAGTCAAGCTCCGAGCTGTTTCGAGGCGGACGTAATGTCATCTATCATAGAGCAGAGAATGTGATTTTTCATGGAGTGTATATGCTCTGTAAATTAAGTGGCAACGTATCTTCTGGAAGGAAATCAAAAAATCACAATGATTACTCGACATATTCTCGTCTAATATCTCACAGTCGTACCAAAGTGTTCAATCAATACGTGTTGCCAGTGATAATTTATGGCACTGAGACGTGATCCTTAACTGTAACCCTTATAGACAAACTCAGATTCGGTAAACTGCTATGCTCGGAGTTTCTTTGTAATTTTTTGTGATAAAATGTTTTTATTAACGAATGGTGATATGAGATACAGTTTTTTTTTCAATTAAGAACAAAGTATAATATTATTCTTATAGATAACTTGTATGAGCTCTGGTAGTATATGTAAGTAAGTACTTAATCTAGTTTATAAGCAAGGCTTGGACCTTTACTTTTGCATGCCAAACATGGTGGAATGTGAAGATCTGCTTACAGTTAATTAAGAACTTTACTGTATTGTATAAATATTTACTGACATTCTTGCAAATAAATGAATTTGAATTTGAAGATTCGAAACAAATAAATGCATCGACATAGCTTTCAAAATTTGCAAGTAGCAATGGGAAGCCCACATTGCTTTGCAAACCAAGAACCGATAGCGAAGAAAGGCTCTTGAGTGGTTACCACATTACACCAGTAGTCATACAGTTGGTATAGCCCCTCACCACTATGTGGACAGACCACATCGTAAGAGCTGGGAGCCGATAATAAATGCAAGTGGCTAGTAGCAACTCATTCAACAATGGAAATCTTCCGGCTGATAATGATGAAACAGCTTAATTCGCTTTAACACCTTTAACTAGGTCATTCCGAGTCTTTGCATCCGCCACCACAAATAATGTTGAAAATTGCTGCGTTCTAAAGTTCCACCATTTTGAATAATGGCCAGCACCGGCTGCGCGCCGGCACAACTGCTTTTTGACAAGGGACCGAATGCCAGTGAATAATGTTTTCGTCTGTCTGCGGGGATAGTTATTTTTTTCGTTTTTAGTCAGCTTTGGAAAATATTCTTGCAGGTTACGGATTTTACGATATAAGAATAATTTACCTTATTTTAATATTGTTATGTTTACAATAACGCCTGCTTGGCGAATTACATTTCCAAATTACAAATTTAAGAGAATAAAAATCCCGCATATGGCTATATTTTCTCTCGTAAATTTGTAATTTTGTAATATAATTAACCTTAACATTATATAGATTTAATTATATTTTTACTAATTATTGGAGCACAAAATGTTATGGCCCTGGCGTTTAGAATTTAATAAAATATGTTTAATAAATCATATTGTACGGGTTTTCATGGATGTATTACGATTATTACGTCCAAAAATAGTCTAAAATGGAAATGTTCCGGGTAAAAATAAAATTGAATCGGAATAAAATGTATTTAGTATGGTGTGAAATCCTCAACACAGATTTTTTATTTATATCTGACGAAGCTTGGTGCTACATACAAAATGAACGGTAAAAAATTTCAAGGATTTGTCGATTTTTCGATTCAGATATGGAACAGTTTTCATAGTAATTACTAGTTCTTATAAAATTCAAGTTGCACGTGAAAATTTTATAAGAACTAGTAATTACTATGAAAACTGTTGTACATGGTGGTAGGGCATTTTGCAAATGCTTGCCTGGCTAGCTAACACCCTCAAGTAGAAAATCTGTCGCCAAGCAACTAATGGTGTGTTCCGGCAGCTGTCCTTGAGAGCCAGTACTTCTAGGCTAGCCTGAGCAACATCTTCGACCACATCATCTCTTACCATTAGGTGAGAAAGAGGTCAAAAAAAAATATTTAAAAAATCTTAAATGTTTCTATTTTTTTCTATTTCAGGGTAGTTTCTACTTACTTTCTGGTAATATACGATAATTTTTAAACAGTGCTTTACAGCTGTCCAGTGGCTCAGCTTTACACAGTGACCTTACACATTTTTTTTGCGAGATAAAGACCTTTGTTGCTTCAACTGAAATACCCCAAATTATGATACCATAGCGAAGAACTGAGGAAACATAGCCATGATAGGCACTCAGCGCAGCTTCAGAGTCTACATTCCTAAGACGTTTTTTTTTTTTTTTTTTTTTTTTTTTTATTATTTGTCCTGGCGCATTGGCCCGGCCCACGAGCAACCTATCTCTATTTATTGTGGGATACCATTACAATCAGTGGTTAGTTATAATAATCTTAATGAATAATTCACGAAAGTGGCAGTTTTTAGATGGTTATTACTAGTTCTTATAAAATTCAAGTTGCACGTGAAAATTTTTACTATACAGTATAGTTACATTATATTTAATGCGACTAAAACGCTTTGGAAAGTTCCGTCTCTGCTAATTTTACTTATGGAATTTAAACACATATTGTAATGACTATATTTTCGTAACCCATAAAAAGAATGGCCCATAATACTTGCCCGTCCTTCTTGCAGTGGATCTATAAATTTTCTCAACGCGGTAATAAAATTATGAATATTTCGATGTTAAATTATGTAATGAATCCCACAAGAGCGTACTTTGAATAAGCGACTGCAACCAAAGAATTCAGAAAATATACAGAAAATTGCGTAATACGAAATGAATTCGTATTAAACTTAATCACACTTCTATTAGCCGATGGGTCTTAACATATATATCGTACAACGAGTCAGTTGCTACCTGCCAGGGACAGATCCAGACTTTGGATTGCATCAGGATTATATATACCCTCTTTCATGGACCCCGCCCAGCCATCCCTTCTAAGAGAGACAAGTTGGCTCATGGCAAATAAGTAAAGTTGGTTATTTCTAATCTTCTAGCTAACCACACAAGTAAATGTAGATTTCTTATCCACTAATAGTTTAAACTAAAAATTCCAAATAGAAGTTTTAGGCCAATGTACCAAAGAGGTTGTATAAAATAGAAGGATGATAAAATCGAATATCAGATATATGGCTTTGACTTGACTTTGACTTTGGCTGTTCCTGTTTCAGTTGCGTCAGCTACTCTTTACTTATTTCAAATATATTCCGATACCGAGATGTGAAGTCGAAATGTAGGTCAGTCTAGTTTCGCATCGTATTTTAGCTCGGAACATTTCGCTCGCATATATATTTTGGTATAAGGCATTCCAGTTAGATATGAATATAAGGACTGTTGTCGTAAAAGGCAAGTAAGACGAAAAAATGCGCCTGCAGCAGGTTTTGAAAGGAAAAGAAAGAAGACATTACTGTTGAGAGCTTTCGTGCGTCAAGCACGTTGAGTTTGGCTGCGTGGCGTATGTGACGCCACGTCGGCTTAGCAGGAAAATTAGGCGGAATTGTCACTAGATATATTTTTTTAAGTAATTTATAAAAATATTAATTTGATGTTTTCTTAAAATATTTAAAAAATATTTGTTATTATTAAATATGGATTTCCGCAAAGTAACGCCTGAATCTATTCACGTATATATCACGTTGAGTTATCGGTCTTGGTCAGTGTTTTAGGGCGCCAGTCGTTATAGTATGGTGGTAGGGAAATTCGCAAATGCTAGCCAGGCTAGTTTCAGTAGAAAATCCGTCACCAAGCACCTAACGGTGTATATACTAGTAGGCCGTAGGAGGCAACTATACTCAAAATATGGAGAGGCGCTACTTCGTGAGTGGGAAAGTTTTTTTAAGCTATTGCATAGCTTCTATCGCGGGCCTTGAGCGTGGAGACCGAATCCAGAAATTCCGTAACGAAAATAACCTAACACCCCCCACTCCGACCGGCACAGCGGTGATACTTTTTAGTTTTGCCATCTATCGATGAATAGCAGAACTTTTAATGACTTTTTGAAATATCACGCTTGTCTCTTTAGTTCAGTAACTCGTCTATAGGTGGCATAAATAATTAGGATTGCATAAGTTGACAAAAATGCTATGCAATAGCTTTACCGCGGCAGTCTCCGAGTGCCACACGTCTTTTTTTTTATGTGACTGTCACGGAAAAAGCACGAGACCTCCCTGATGTTAACAGGACTAATATGTGTTTATAACGAATGAATTACGTCACAAACGACCAAGTGCACCGCGCCCGTCACACTGAGACATAGTTGTTAAGTCTCATGTGCCTGTATTTTTACTGGCTCTCAAGGACTGCTGCTGGAAAATACTTTAAGGTGCTTGGCGACCGGTTTTCCCCTTGATAGTGTTAGTCAGGTAAATCATGCGGTGGTGGGGATCGAACAATGTCCTGCGGCGCGGTAGTCCATAGCTATTTCCGCTCGACTATCATTGCTTCAAAAACTCTGTACCCTGTGTAATATTAGTATCATATCAATGTAAACTAGTTGATTTAGGAGTGAAACTATTTGGACTTATTTTTCTTCCCAACAAAGTTCTCCATCCCAAAACTTTTACATTTTTCTCGTGTAATAAGAAAACCGCAAACTATTTCCATAAATATTTCCATACGTTGTTAAAGTAACCAAGCTCGCGGAGAAGTTACAAGTGCGAAAGTCGATAAAATAAGTGGTTTGCAATCGTTACTTTCTATTTTGGACCTAATGCCATTGAGATAAAGTAGAATTGGAAGTTTATATAAGTTTTTTCCCGTTGTCGATGGTTTAAGGGTATCTGCCCACGCTGTGTAGCGGGCGTGAAATTGTGGTGTTATATTTAGATAGACAACTATGGGTTGCTAGTATAGATGGTTTTAGGGTTCTGTTCTATAATACAGGATACTTTTATAAAAAATACGCTTCCTTAAAAGGGAAGGTGTCTCTTAGGCCATAGTATTAGAGCTACATGTTTCAGAGAATATATGTTATTTTGACAGACCCTTCCCGTACGATCAGGCACTTAAAATGTATATATTTAATAAATAGTGAAAATAAACAAGCAAAAAGCTGAGCTTTGTGAGGGCTCGCGTTTATTTTACAGCCTGATTCTAGTGGTGTCATCTAGTATTCAGTAGAGTAACAATGATGTATTTGAGTGTTGAGTTTAGTTCTATTGCAGCGATGTTAACTCTTTGGTTTTCTAACAGATGGCGTTACTACTGTTACTAGTATAGTACCACCAACTTAACTGTGCAGTTGGCGAGGGCGCTGCTGATCAAGGAAATCAAATACAAACTGTCACAATTTGAAGGAATGTTGTAGTTCTTTTTTCTGCCACCTGAGCAGATAAGTTGGTGTTAATAAATTGTTAATGTTATTTTTTTAATGGTTACAAAGTTATATTTTCGGACAGATAACAAATCTATTTATGAAGTTAAATTACTGTGTTAAAGCGCAAATCCATAGGGGTGATAGTTTTTCAGTAAAGTGTGCCACTAAATGTACAAATTGTGGGATAGTGATAGGGCTCGCTTCGCTCGCTCAAATTAAAATATAAAAATATAGTAACAAGAAATGTTTTTTTATTGTATTTCAGTAACGGACTTCCGTTACTGAAAAGTAAGAAATATATTGTGGAATTTAGTACCATGCTGAATCAAGATACTGACCTCACATTATCATGGTCCGACTTCCATCAAGTTACTTCATCATACTTTACAGGGGTAAAAGTCAGTTGAATAAAAAAACTCTCTTTTGACTGATGCATAATTTATACTTTAAGCATGCTCTTGCAATACAATGCTCTTATAAGCATTGTCACTCGCTTAATTACTGTTCACCTTCAGTCATACTATTAAATCATCCAAATATGCAAATACATTTTTTCTGTGAATTGACTGTAACTTAAAAACTACTCAAGCAATGCTGATGAAATTGAAATGCCACTTATTTGAAAATAACCTCTATCAAACGAAAAAATAATCATCAAAATCAATACTTAATAGGCGTATACAAACATACAAAAAAAGCAGACGATTAAGAACTCTCCTCCGTTTTTGGAAGTCGGGAAAATATTATTTTTCTTTTTTTACGTCTGAGAGGTTCGCCTTTAACCACTATCTCACCCGATGGTAAATGATGATGTGGTCAAAGATGTTGTTCAGGCTTACCTAGAATTACTGGCTCTCAAGTACAACTGGAACCCACCGTTAGCCCGAGCTGACGGCGTACGTCAAGTATTGTTTTTTGTAACAACAGGCCATTACGTGATGCATTTAAAACATTTAATTTAATACAACTGTTTCCTATATTTCAAATTTGTTGTATATATTTCATCAGTGAACGCTCACATAGTTCAGTACAGTTTCGTGAGCACAGAATTTTTTTTTAATATATAAACTATTTGTCAATATTTTAAATTAGGAGCCCGTTAAACTTTTTGTGGAAAACAAGCAACGATAAGTGGCAATAAGAGATAACTTTTAGCGTTCATAATCTAAATTAAAAAAGAAAACTAAAAAAAAACTAGGCGGAATTGTCACTTCACATATTTTTAAAGTATTTTTATAAAATATTAATTCTATGTTTTCTTAAAATATTTTTAAAATATTGGTTATATTAAATATGGATTTCCACCACATAACGCTTCAATCTATTCATTATAATCTTGTCAAATTTAGATTTGCATAAAACCCACCTCTGCCGAATGTTTAAGTTAAATCTCAAGAAAAACCAATAGTTCATACTGGTTTAGATTGTATTGGGACCTTACTCACAACCGCTGTTTTATTGCTTATTGGCGCGCTAAGTTATCAAAGATATTTGTTTCTTTCGGCTCTGCGGCGGAAAATATCACGGGCGTACGCGTGAGTACTTGAAAAGATTCTTATATCTCCCTTGTTTGTGTGATTTCAGCCGATTTAATGTAAAGAAATTGATACAAACGGGTGTTATTCGAGTGTTGCTTCATTCTCATATATCACCTACCTATAGAATTACACTAGCTTTCTCCGAAACTAAGCTAAGCTCCGTCCGCGTATTTTTTTTTTTTTTTTTTTTATGTTATTGTGTCGGAACAAGCCCGAGGCCCACCTGATGTTAAGTGGACTAACCTCTGCCTATAACAGACGCATTTCGTCAGCGACGAATTGCACTGTGCCCGTCACACTGAGACGTCCAGTTGTTAGGTCTCATTAGCCTGTAATTTTTCTGGCTCTCAAGGACTGCTGCCGGAACACACTGTTAGGTGCTTGGCGACAGATTTTCTACTTGAGGGTGGTCGCTAGCCAGGCGGGCATTCACAAAATGCCCTTCCACCATGCGGTGAAGCTCAAGCTCTGGGCGGGATTCGAACCATGGACCTGCTGCACGGCAGTCCATAGCCAATGCCACTGAGCCATCACTGCTTTTTTGGTTATCGCACAAAACCATTTTCCTGTTTTTGCGCTGTTGGATAAAACTATCCTATGTCCTTCCCTGGGCCTCAAACTATTTCCATACCAAAATTCATCCAAATCGGTCCTTAAGTTTATTTGTACCGAAATACAAATATATTTCCTCTTTATAATAATTAGTATAGATATAGATACAAAAAGAACACACCGTTAGGCTGTATATATATCAACAAATGTATGCAGATGGTTTTAACCAATTTCCAAAAGGTTGTTCTCTTTTTGTATTTCTTACTTTAGAACTGCATCTTAGCTCTTTTTAATTTGAAAGACTATACTTTGATTTGGACTCATAATTACATTTTATCAAATCGGTTTAGTAGTTCAGTTTTAAAATTAAAATATTTGATATAAAAAATGTCACCCAAGAAACGAAATAACGTATTTCATATTTTTCAGTAGAGGAAAAATATATGAAATCGTAACTTTAATTTATGGAATAATGAGATGGTCCAGTCACCTGCATGAGGGTAAGTATGCTTGTCCACTAAAGTTAAAGTTTTACTGATACGGTTTTGCTTGACACTATCTCTCCGAGATATAACATGTCATGTCTCGTAGCCCAGTAATTTCACTTACTACAGTGCCCTTCACGACTAGGTATTGTACTTTTAGCACTGCTTCGACGCTGAATATCTGATACAGCGGTGGTACCCATCTCAACAGCCTCTCGCTAAAGAAATCAATAATTTTTTTTCAGGAACCATGTACTCGTAATACGGGTGAGCCTATTTACCAAACACAGCTCCAGACTCCATGCATTTGTTATTTTTTTTCTAGAAATCTCCATGACACAAACTGACCCGTTTTGTAAATGTAAGAGGAGATTTGCCATAATCCCCACGCTTGACAGACGGTAGAAGTTGTCAGTTCTTCAGAAGGCGCTGCTTCCCTTCCGGTATATTTTCCGCTAGTCGCCTCCTACAACATCCACGAGAAGATTTGGGGTGGTGGCATTCTAACCCCACACAGGGAATTATAATATACTTATATATAATTCCAAGTTTCATCCAAAGTGGTTCAGCCATTTCAATGTAAAAGAGTAACAGACATAGTGTGTATGTATATTATATCAAAGCCTCACTCACTGCCTTACTAACTTTTGAAATTATAAAATTAAATATATATTGATGATGCTTTTTTGCAGTATTTAATGTTGTTAGAGTTAAAAGAATTGTACCGACCCTACATTATCTCCCATGGGCATAAAGATGTTGAGTTGGAGCACGTATAGATTAAAATAAAGTTTTCCGACCCTCATTGCATCATTTTAAAGCACAGAGCTTTATTTCAGTGGCAACTCGCCAAAGTAAGTTTATTGAAAAACAAAGATGGTGGTTTGTGATAAATGGTATGTACTACTATAATATTTCATTATTGGTTATTAATGTATTGTTCTCCATAACATGAGTTACTTCTATCATTATAAAATTATTTTCTAACAGATTCTGCATTCTACCTGATTAGAGTACCTATCAAAATAAGTTAATGCGACGAAAATGTCTGTTGGCGTTGATTCTGATACCGGTTCAAAATCTAGTATTTTTCTATAAGTTATAAGCTTTCTTCTCCTTAGTAAACTACTTAGCTTAGGTATGAAATAACATAAACATACAGCTTAAATTTAATGTTTCTCCGACCTTTTTATTTAATATCCACATTTTTTTGAATGGTAGGGCGTTTTGTGAATGCCCCTAGTAACCTCAATTAGAAAATCTGTCGCCAAGTACTTAACGGTGTGTTCCGACAGCTTTCCTTAAGAGCCAGTAATTCTTACTTAGCCTGAACAACATCTTCGACCCCAACATTTACCATCAGGTGAGATAAGTGGTCAAAGGCTAGCCTATCAACAATTAAAGAAAAAAAACCAAATACCATAATTTTTAAATTTATACGTCTTTTACTGGTTCTACTAGATACTGATATCTGAATTGAAAAACAGATAAAATTGATGTTGTCCGTGTTATTCATGTAGATCGATGTGACGGTCATAGAGACATACATCTTTAAAAGTAATGTTTCTATACGCAGAAGCTTCTAGTATTCTGAATCCAGAACATCCAAAACTATTTCACTTATAAACTAAGAGGTAGCATTGGATCGCTAAAGTTTAATTAAAGTATGACGAGAAGGGTAGGGTTCCGCAGTTAATAAAACAATTTCTCATTAATTTCAGTATAATTCCGGATTTCGTTTTCCTACGCTCACTTGAGACCGCGTGGGTTAAAATTAAGGTATCGGAATCATTGAAATTATAAAAAAAACGGCAGAAACGGCATTCGTACCTTGAACATGGCAACGTCAAATCAGGCGACATCTCCTGATTGAGTCTCAGCAGTGCGCCTATGTGTGTCCACTGTATGCTTCTCTTCCTATCTTTAACGTATCATATGCAATAGAGAGGCATTTTAGGCTTGTGTTAAATTTTCTCCACATTATATTGTAGTGATGTTAGAGCGTACCCTATTTTCCTTTTTTATGTAATCGATGAACATATCCTACAATCACTAAAAATTTGAAATAATTCACTGCTGGTGCCAAGGAGTAGTTGATTTTCTGAAATAAAATTTCACTAGCAAAAAACAGCGTTGTGAGGGCTCGCATTCATTTTGGAACCTGATTCTAGTGGTGTCATCTAGCGTAAAGTAGATTTACTACGATGTATTTAAATATTGAGTTTAGTTTTGTTGCAATGTTGTGTTAACTCCCTGGTTTTCGAATACATGGCGTTAGTTGTACAATAACATTCTATCACATTCTATCCAATGAATACAAAATTGTTAAAGTCAACTTTATTTATTGTTAATTTTATTTACAATAACACATCTAGATTTCAAGTTAAATTACCATGTTCAAGCACAAATATATAGGCGTGATAGTTTTTCAGTAAAAGGGCCCACAAAATGTTCTAGTTTTGGGACAGGGCTCGCTTTGCTCGCCCTAGTAATATTACATTTAATACACATTATTTAAATATTGAACACTTGCGTACATGCCTACATATCTATTAGATAGTGTGTACCTATGACTTTATAATATATGCTTATGCTTTGCTTTTGGATTAATATCCATAATATGGTTATGTCGCTTTTTAAACAAATATAGTTTTTATTTGTTTCAATTTAAAATGCGTCCGATTCAATAAAGCTGATTTATAACATCGTGCGCTCGCAAATACAATCAGTGCCTTAAGCCATACAACATAACATAGAAAAAAAGATATTCCAAGTCTATAATGCGATGAGTAAAAGGTGACTGTACCAAAAAGTAAAATAAAGTGCCATAAAGTTTACCGTCAAGTCCGGAAATCTATTCATTCAATTTTTTATTGAACGTTCCTTTTTTATTCCTAATAGGTTAGCCTTTGACCACTATCTCACCCGATGGTAAGTGATGATGTGGTCGAAGATGTTGTTCAGGTTTACCTAGAAGCTCCTAGTATATATATATATTGATATATTTTTTTTCTCAAATAAACGTCTGTATTCTTCTGCTTTTATCATTATCACTGTGCAATAAATTAAGATGGCGACTAACGTTCATAACTTTCTTGCAGTTTTAAGTCGTCTGGCGGTGCAGCATAAACTAAGTTATAAGTGCTTTACTTGAATTTAAACTTAAATTAGACAAAGTGGTACGAGACCAACTTGTCGTGAATTTGTTAGAGTTTCACAGAGTTTAGAGTTTCTCCGAGAGATGAAATTTTGGTTATGTGCAGATAACATTGCTTAGGATTTTGTCAAAGCGAATTTTCTGAAAATAACATTTACGAGTACGCGAGTGCTGGCTCAATTATGAATATACGGACAGTTCTATATTCTCCTGTTAAATGTCGTAAAAGGTGTAAATAGTGCGCCAAGTGAGCATAATGTCAAATCTCACGTCGATGTGAGTTGTTGTACATGTGTTGATGCACATTGGATGGCATTAACATAATATCATCCAAATGGGCGAAGACCTCCCAATATTATCATCTGGGAAAACTGCAACTGATATAATTTCATTGATGTTTTGTACCGATTTTAACATACTAGAGGCTTCCACCACCAACACTAGTTTCGCACGGGGTTTGTAGTTTGTAGTGGGTGAAATAATATTTCAATTCAGTCCAGTAGTTTTTATGTTTATTCGTCTACGTCTACGTCATTACAAGTCTAGATGCCTCATCCCTAAATATTTACGGCATCGTGGCAGCGACCATTAATCAGTCTGATTTTTTCTTTTAAAGAACTGACTCCTCTGGATTTTGTTTAAAATATATAGTAATGTTTGCGAAGAATCATTTTGTACTATTTGAAGGCGTATTTCAATACGGTTTGCATCTTGAAGGATTACTATGTCATCCATAAACTACGAAATTGGTAAGCTTGCAAGATGCAAAACCGTTTTGACTTACATGTCAGCGACGGGATGCAGGGTCTTTTGGGTTCATTCGTTACATGTTGTAAAAAAGTTATTTCTATTACATGATCGTTAAAATGCGACTAAGGATTGAAATATCCAAATAAATAGCAAGTCAACCTTAAATCAACGTATAGTAGAGTGTTGATGCACATTAAGTACGAAACAGAACTCTTTGCTTATCTTAACACTCTCATGGTCTTAATTTACGTTGTCAACGAAGATTCCGAAAAATTATTGGAATATTAAAGAGAATATTGTCTGGTACGAGTATGCAGCTATTAAATCTACTAAGCCATGTTTTGAAGCGCTTTTAGTCGAACTTGCCTAGTTTTTTTTGACCGAACAACTAGGTTAAGCGACGTTTGCTGCGCTCAGATAGGTGACCTCTTGTTGCATTTACTACAGAGCGTAAGCCGTTTCGGAGGGCATGAAACCTCGGTCCAAGTTGTCATGTTAGGATGGCAGTCGCTATAGCACAGCGGTAGGGTAATTTGCAGACTAGCTACCACCCACACATAGAAAATCTGCCGCCAAGCATCTGAAGACGTGTTCTGGCAGTGGTCCTTTGGTGACAGTATTAAAAGTTCTTTCGAACACATCATCACTTATCAGCAGGTCTGATAACTGTCAGGCTTATCATAGTGTATCAGATATTTAAAAAAAGTAAGGTAACTAAAGCATTTTATACCGACCCTAACTCAAAGGGTAAATTAGGTAAATATATAAAAAAGCACGGTGATAAGTTATACAATTTTGCTAATATTTCCCTACGTTATGCCCATAAATGCGCGTATTAGGGCGGGTTGGCTCGTCAAAGGAAAATCGTTATTGGGATAATGGAACCCTTTTTCTTTCTAATGATACAACGCCCCAACAAAGCTTCGGTTGTGTAGAATGAACGTTCATTCGCTCTGATCTTAATTGAGGTTAAAAGTATTCTATGTGATAATCCAGGACGTAAGAAATATGAGTACCAAAATTAATCAAAATCTGCTCAGCCATTTCGAAGTACCACACACAGAAGCATATTGCAGCTTTTATCTGTCACTGTCTATATCTCTCTCTCACACACCGTCTTTCTCGCACAACGACAGATATAAGCTTGTTTACAGCTTCTTTTGACATTACAAAACTCAACAGTGATAGTACTGATAAATAAGCATCAATTGCATAATATTCAATTCAATTCAATTTATATCAAAAAACACTATTAACCTGCGATAATTTTAACAATAGAATTTTATTCATAACTATGACGTAGTGGTCCTGACGATGCCAACTTATTGAGTTACAGCATATACCATTGACACTTAAAATTATGCTAAGTTAAAACACTCTATTGTAGGTTACTGGAACATCTTTTAAAGAATTCATATTTTAACTTTACCAAGTCTGTATAAATTTAAAAATATTATATATGTTCGTAAAAATTTAAGTAAATTTAAATTAAACAGTGACAATCACGATTACAATACTAGGAATAAAGATAAAATAGCGGTGCCAGGTTTTAGATTAGCAAAGACGAATAAAAGGTCCTTCTTAGGTTAGTGTGTGCGGTTTTATAATAAAGTTCCCAAACATATTACAACGCTCACAGAAGGGAAATTCAAGTTGCACGTGAAAAACATATTGATTAAAAAATCCTACTACACAGGTTCTGATTACATAAACGACAAAAATGTCTGGACAATTCCGCCTCCGCCAAGCTATTGCCTACATAATTTAAACAAATATTGTAATTACTCTATTATATAGTAAGTATGTAACACATTGTTATAAGATGTTTAAAAGAATGGCCCCGAGTTTCTTGCCCGTTCTTCTCGCAGTGGCTCTATACAATTTATTTGCTGAACGTGGCAGTACAATGTAGAATATTCCAGTACTAAAATTTGTAATTGACCTTCATAAGAGCGTCGTAGACGCCTAAATTGAATAAATGATTTTTATTTTGACTTTGATCCCTTTTAAATGAACAATACTTTATATAATAGTAGATTATGTATTTCCTTAAAGTAGTGATATAATGTTGTGTGCATACGAGCGTGTGCGTGCGCTCGTTGGTCAATGTTGGTGTGCGAGTGTGTAAGGATGTGTGTGATCTTTTTTAAGTTATGTAGGGTCATTGCAAAACCTTCTAAAGCTTCATGAAATCCATAGTGATATAGAACTATCCTAACTAGGTTATTTTAGTTTATGTAATATAATTATATAATGTTGGATTTGTTTAAAAACAATACTAACATAATTTTTGAAGCAGTGATGGCCTAGCGACCACCCTCAAGTAGACAATCTGTCGACAAGCAAAATGAGTTCCGGCAGCAGTCCTTGAGAGCCAGTCGAATTACAGGCACATGAGACCTAACAAATATACGTCTCAGTGTGACGAGCACAGTGCAATTCGTCGTTGACGAAATGCGTCTGTTATGGGCAGAGGTTAGTCCACTTAACATCAGGTGGGAATCGGGCTTGTTCCAACACAATAACATACAAAAAAACTGATCGTTACAATAGGATGTGGCTTGTTGGTGATATTTGGCCAATGTTCCTCACTTAAAAAGGGACAACCAATTTCCCGGCATCACCAATTAAATGTTTTATGATAAATGGCTTAAATTCATTGTCAACCAAGATTAGCGCATTGCGTCACTCTCCTTCTTACTAGCCGTGCCACCATAATAATTACAACCAAACAACGTTCTCTTAAATAAAATATTTGGCAAAGACTAACGAACATCAGTAAACGGAGAACCAATATCGTAAAAATCGACGCAAATCCCGAGGGATTCGATCAATCATCTGGTGACAAAATCCCAACTCGATCAAAGTCTAATTAAAACATGTCATCGGTTCTGATTTTGGGAAAAAGCCTTTCAGGCAGCTCTTTTGTTTGGGTAACGATTCGATTTTTAGAAAGTTATCTTTGATTCCAAATTAAAAATATTGATTTAACACTGTTATCTAACTTGGTGGATTACTGAAGTGACCATGCATAGCCCAGGACAGTAAAGAAATTAAAACCGGGCAAGTGCGAGCCAGACCACGCGCACTGAGGGTTCCGTACAAACCTGTAGTATATATGTAAAAGTTATCATATTTTATTGCTAAAAGAAATTCAATAAGTATTAAAATTATAAATATATGATGTAACTAAAAACATATGCTTGCCGCAATTTATTCCTTATCTGTGCTATAAGACGTTGCTTCGTACCAAATTTCAAGATTCTGAATACGTACTGAGTGACGTACTCTGTAGGAAATATTAACAAATATTTTTAAAATATTTTAAGAAAACGTCAAATTATTATTTAAATAAAATACTTAAAAATATAAAAAATATATCTAGTGACAATTCCGCCTAATTTTCCTGCTAAGCCGACGTGACGTCACAAACGCCACGCAGCCAAACCGGAAGAATTTTCGACGCGTTTCGCTTCTACACGAAGCATCCTCAGGAGGTCTTGACTCTACGAGCGCACGATCGAGACTTTCTCGATCGTGCGCTCGTAGAGTCAATTATTAAATATGGATTTCCGCAAAGTAACGCCTGAATCTATTCAGTACCCTGTAGGCTTTCACTCCCTTGAGAGTGTCCAAAATTTGCAGCATAAACGGCTGTATCTTTTGATTGCGATGCCTTTTTTCACAGAAGTTTGATTTTTTCACAGCTTCAAGGGACAGCTGTAGACCTGAGTATTTGAAATGACTTACAGCTATTACCTCCACGCGTTCCTGAAAAAAAAGTTCTTGACAGACAGACATCAAAGTGATCCTATAAGGGTTCCGTTTTTTTCTTTTTTACCTTAATAACGGCTGAATATCTTTCGCCTAGCATCTAGAGGTATCACGACAGCTCTTCTTTAAAGTTTCCGTTGTGGGCCTATCTTGCTAGTCTTACTATAAAGAGCCATAAAAATATACTAATCCGGCATTCTTAAGGCTAGTTTCTTCAGAGTTTGAAAAGGAAGTTTGGAGTTTGGAAGTTTCCTTAGCCGTTCTGAACCGATCAGCAAAGTTAAGCAACGTCCGCCGCGGTCAGGAGTTGGATGGGTGACCGCTAGTGACATTACCTACTTAGCGTTTCCATGCTTCGGAGGGCACGTTAAGCCGTCGGTCCCGGTTGTTGTCTTACGATGGCAGTCGTTACAGCATGGTGGTAGGGAATTTTGCGAATGCCCACCTGGCTAGCTACATCCTCAAGTAGAAAATCTGTCGTCAAGCACCTAACGGTGTGTTTCGGCAGCTGTCCTTCGAAGCCAGTTATTCTAGGCTAGCCTGAACAACATCTTCGACCACATCATCACTTACCATCAGGTGAGATAGCGGTCAAAGGCAAGCTTATTAACAATTCATTGCAAAAAAAAAGTGCTTTCCATACAAACGTAGTGTCGCCATATTTTAAATACCAAGAGTTTTCTAAATAGGTGAATTTCTACTTGAGGGTGGTCGCTAGCCAGGCGGGCATTCGCAAAAAGCCCTTCCACCATGCGGTGAAGCTCAAGCTCTGGGCGGGATTCGAACCATGGATCTGCTGCGCGGCAGTCCATAGCCAATGCCACTGAGCCATCACTGCTTCAAGATCTTGGTGTTTGATGTTAATATATATTTACAATTATTGTCTCTAAATGATTGAAGGATATTTTTTGTTATGCCTTATAGGTTAGCCTTTGACCACTATCTCACCTGCTGGTAAGTGATGATGTGGTCTAAGATGTTGTTCAGGCTAACCTAGAAGTACTGGCTCTCAAGGACAGCTGCCGGAACACAACGTTAGGTGCTTGGCGACAGATTTTCTACTTGAGGGTGGTAGCTAACCAGGCGGGCATTCGTAAAATACTCTACCACCATGCAAAACATTAACTAAAAGTTAACTAGCTTAACGAAATAGAGCACTTTTCGACAAAGAAACAATTATGAGAAAATCGGTTTATCTTTCAGATTTTTTTTTAGGAATTGATTATGCTGTTCAATGATATAGTGATGTGATTCTAGGTTAGCCTGAACAACATCTTCGACTACATCATCACTTACAAACAGGTGAGATAGTGGTCAAATGCTAACCTATCAGGAATAAAAAAAATAGACTTTGTGAAGTGGGTTAGGTATATCATGAAACTTATTATTCTTAGTAATGCAAAATTTTTTGGACTTGCATCTTTATCAGTAACACATCAACCGTTGAACAAGGTCTCCCCCGTAGTGGGATTTGATATAATCCCCACGCTTGGAAGGCGTCTTGGAGTTTTCTGTAGTAGCAGTCAGTTCTTCAGGAGGCGCTGATTCCCACCTCCCGGTATTTTAGTCTGAGTTGCCTCTGACGACACCCACATGGGAAGAACCTAGGTGTCATACAACCTACTAACCTCGCGGGGATACGGACATATATAAAGTAAACTGTATATTTTATATGTACAGGAATACATTTTGAATAATATTATAATTATGAGCTTTTTTTTAGCAGACTGAGAAGATTTCAATTACAAATAGCATGAATAAAACACCAGATACATATATAATACTCGTTGCAGTTCGCAGACACAGATAGTTGAGAAATAAAAAAAAAGTTAATAAATTGGTAAACAAAGATTACAAAAATTATACTTAGTATATTTTCTTGACCGTTCTTCTTGTAGTAGCTTTTGAGGTTACAATGTGAGCTCGACAATTAATGGTTTTGCGATGAACGCTTGCGCGATAAAACTGCACTGTCACTTGTCACTTGCCCTTGTACACTGGAACGACACACTGAAGCTCGACATCATTGTAGTGCGATAAACAATATTGCGACATTGGGTCGACATTGCGGTAGTGCGATAAACGATTAATCCGCCAATCACGAAAATGGTGAAAAAAAAATTTTATGTCACTATATGGCGTCTAAAATCCGCAAGTTGGTATTTTTTTTAATGTGCCTAGTGTCACTTGCGCTATCAAGACGAATATAACGATATCTCATGCATAAAAATCGATTGAGCCGTTTAGATGATATGGAAGGATAAAGAACTCACAAACATACATACATGAATCCTGAATGTAACTCTCTTTTTTTGGGCAGCCCTGTAAAAAGGTTTGAACAGCGAACGAATGCTTCATCGAGTTCTATATCAAATCAATTTACTAGGTACTTCAAAAGTTGTTTCCTACCTTCTCTGAGGGATAAAGCTGCTTGTTTACCGTTTCTATTAAGGATTATTGGATTTCTTCGTAAATTTACTTTTACTCAACAAAAAATTGTTTCAATTTACAAATCTCTTACCAATGAACATTACCAAATTTTTGGAGCACGCTGATTAATGTTCATAAAGATCAAATCGAGAACTGTCTAAGAAAAATATCTGTAATATTTGTATATTCATAAAATTACATCAAGAGTGTGTATGTATTGGTGTTACATTAATTCTTACAAAAAAGACAATGCTTGTATAAGATTACTTAGTCTGTTTTCGCGCAGAACCAACATTATGAAAGTGATTTCTTATGTTGTATGTTCGGTAAACTTGAAGCCTTATTTCTAGGCTTATAGGGTTCATGTTCATGCGGACACGGATACGTTTACATGTAATTTATAGAACGTTCTGACTTCGGCGGGAGGCCAGATATAATTTATTTATATCAGTGCGCTCTTGACCTAATTGACGCGAGGTAGCGTGTTGCTATCCAATTCAAAGGATTACCGCGGGGACGTGCCTAATGGCATGGTTAGGGGTTTTAGTATAATACTCCATTGGAGTACACGAGCCACTAGTAGGTGATTGGATTATAATTGTTCCTCGTATTTACATACATATATCGGCTAGTTTCTTCCTGTGACTTCCAGGAACCCAGCCGAATACGCCACGACGTACGTGGTAAAGTTTGCAAAACCGCACTGCTCACACATTTCTAGCAGCAGTTAATGGCTGTATCATACATTTTTGATAGTATAGCGTTGGTTTATCAAACATTGCAGGTTCTGCAAACCCTTCCAGTGTACCTTAAAATGTTACATGATATAACCGTTAGGTATAGGAGCATTTGAAACTTATATATCTATTATACGCGTGAGCATATACAAACGAAGTTTCGTCATATTTCAAATACCAAGTGTTCAGACTCTGTGATATTTTTCATGTATATCCGTGGGCTTAATTAATATGTATGCCTCTGGTTTGTCAGTTTTATGATTTATCGTTTATTTTATCCGTAAATGTGAATATATGAATGCCCATACAAAACGATTTATCTAATATTTTCGAACATGGCTAAATTAACGGATATCTGACAAACCAGAAGCATAGATATTAGACTCAAGGAGATGTATGCAAAATTTCACCTATTTAGAAAACTCTTGGTATTTAAAATATGGCGACACTACGTTTGTATGGAAAGCACTTTTTTTTTGCAATGAATTGTTAATAAGCTTGCCTTTGACCGCTATCTCACCTGATGGTAAGTGATGATGTGGTCGAAGATGTTGTTCAGGCTAGCCTAGAATAACTGGCTTCGAAGGACAGCTGCCGAAACACACCGTTAGGTGCTTGACGACAGATTTTCTACTTGAGGATGTAGCTAGCCAGGCGGGCATTCGCAAAATTCCCTACCACCATGCTGTAACGACTGCCATCGTAAGACAACAACCGGGACCGACGGCTTAACGTGCCCTCCGAAGCATGGAAACGCTAAGTAGGTAATGTCACTAGCGGTCACCCATCCAACTCCTGACCGCGGCGGACGTTGCTTAACTTTGCTGATCGGTTCAGAACGGCTAAGGAAACTTCCAAACTCCAAACTTCCTTTTCAAACTCTGAAGAAACTAGCCTTAAGAATGCCGGATTAGTATATTTTTATGGCTCTTTATAGTAAGACTAGCAAGATAGGCCCACAACGGAAACTTTAAAGAAGAGCTGTCGTGATACCTCTAGATGCTAGGCGAAAGATATTCAGCCGTTATTAAGGTAAAAAAGAAAAAAACGGAACCCTTATAGGATCACTTTGATGTCTGTCTGTCAAGAACTTTTTTTTCAGGAACGCGTGGAGGTAATAGCTGTAAGTCATTTCAAATACTCAGGTCTACAGCTGTCCCTTGAAGCTGTGAAAAAATCAAACTTCTGTGAAAAAAGGCATCGCAATCAAAAGATACAGCCGTTTATGCTGCAAATTTTGGACACTCTCAAGGGAGTGAAAGCCTACAGGGTACTGAATAGATTCAGGCGTTACTTTGCGGAAATCCATATTTAATAATTGACTCTACGAGCGCACGATCGAGAAAGTCTCGATCGTGCGCTCGTAGAGTCAAGACCTCCTGAGGATGCTTCGTGTAGAAGCGAAACGCGTCGAAAATTCTTCCGGTTTGGCTGCGTGGCGTTTGTGACGTCACGTCGGCTTAGCAGGAAAATTAGGCGGAATTGTCACTAGATATATTTTTTATATTTTTAAGTATTTTATTTAAATAATAATTTGACGTTTTCTTAAAATATTTTAAAAATATTTGATAATATTTCCTACAGAGTACGTCACTCAGTACGTATTCAGAATCTTGAAATTTGGTACGAAGCAACGTCTTATAGCACAGATAAGGAATAAATTGCGGCAAGCATATGTTTTTAGTTACATCATATATTTATAATTTTAATACTTATTGAATTTCTTTTAGCAATAAAATATGATAACTTTTACATATATACTACAGGTTTGTACGGAACCCTCAGTGCGCGTGGTCTGGCTCGCACTTGCCCGGTTTTAATTTCTTTACTGTCCTGGGCTATGCATGGTCACTTCAGTAATCCACCAAGTTAGATAACAGTGTTAAATCAATATTTTTAATTTGGAATCAAAGATAACTTTCTAAAAATCGAATCGTTGAAGAGTTTCCAAAATTTGCAGCATAAACGGCTGTATCTTTTGATTGCGATGCCTTTTTTCACAGAAGTTTGATTTTTTCACAGCTTCAAGGGACAGCTGTAGACCTGAGTATTTGAAATGACTTACAGCTATTACCTCCACGCGTTCCTGAAAAAAAAGTTCTTGACAGACAGACATCAAAGTGATCCTATAAGGGTTCCGTTTTTTTCTTTTTTACCTTAATAACGGCTGAATATCTTTCGCCTAGCATCTAGAGGTATCACGACAGCTCTTCTTTAAAGTTTCCGTTGTGGGCCTATCTTGCTAGTCTTACTATAAAGAGCCATAAAAATATACTAATCCGGCATTCTTAAGGCTAGTTTCTTCAGAGTTTGAAAAGGAAGTTTGGAGTTTGGAAGTTTCCTTAGCCGTTCTGAACCGATCAGCAAAGTTAAGCAACGTCCGCCGCGGTCAGGAGTTGGATGGGTGACCGCTAGTGACATTACCTACTTAGCGTTTCCATGCTTCGGAGGGCACGTTAAGCCGTCGGTCCCGGTTGTTGTCTTACGATGGCAGTCGTTACAGCATGGTGGTAGGGAATTTTGCGAATGCCCGCCTGGCTAGCTACATCCTCAAGTAGAAAATCTGTCGTCAAGCACCTAACGGTGTGTTTCGGCAGCTGTCCTTCGAAGCCAGTTATTCTAGGCTAGCCTGAACAACATCTTCGACCACATCATCACTTACCATCAGGTGAGATAGCGGTCAAAGGCAAGCTTATTAACAATTCATTGCAAAAAAAAAGTGCTTTCCATACAAACGTAGTGTCGCCATATTTTAAATACCAAGAGTTTTCTAAATAGGTGAAATTTTGCATACATCTCCTTGAGTCTAATATCTATGCTTCTGGTTTGTCAGATATCCGTTAATTTAGCCATGTTCGAAAATATTAGATAAATCGTTTTGTATGGGCATTCATATATTCACATTTACGGATAAAATAAACGATAAATCATAAAACTGACAAACCAGAGGCATACATATTAATTAAGCCCACGGATATACATGAAAAATATCACAGAGTCTGAACACTTGGTATTTGAAATATGACGAAACTTCGTTTGTATATGCTCACGCGTATAATAGATATATAAGTTTCAAATGCTCCTATACCTAACGGTTATATCATGTAACATTTTAAGGTACACTGGAAGGGTTTGCAGAACCTGCAATGTTTGATAAACCAACGCTATACTATCAAAAATGTATGATACAGCCATTAACTGCTGCTAGAAATGTGTGAGCAGTGCGGTTTTGCAAACTTTACCACGTACGTCGTGGCGTATTCGGCTGGGTTCCTGGAAGTCACAGGAAGAAACTAGCCGATATATGTATGTAAATACGAGGAACAATTATAATCCAATCACCTACTAGTGGCTCGTGTACTCCAATGGAGTATTATACTAAAACCCCTAACCATGCCATTAGGCACGTCCCCGCGGTAATCCTTTGAATTGGATAGCAACACGCTACCTCGCGTCAATTAGGTCAAGAGCGCACTGATATAAATAAATTATATCTGGCCTCCCGCCGAAGTCAGAACGTTCTATAAATTACATGTAAACGTATCCGTGTCCGCATGAACATGAACCCTATAAGCCTAGAAATAAGGCTTCAAGTTTACCGAACATACAACATAAGAAATCACTTTCATAATGTTGGTTCTGCGCGAAAACAGACTAAGTAATCTTATACAAGCATTGTCTTTTTTGTAAGAATTAATGTAACACCAATACATACACACTCTTGATGTAATTTTATGAATATACAAATATTACAGATATTTTTCTTAGACAGTTCTCGATTTGATCTTTATGAACATTAATCAGCGTGCTCCAAAAATTTGGTAATGTTCATTGGTAAGAGATTTGTAAATTGAAACAATTTTTTGTTGAGTAAAAGTAAATTTACGAAGAAATCCAATAATCCTTAATAGAAACGGTAAACAAGCAGCTTTATCCCTCAGAGAAGGTAGGAAACAACTTTTGAAGTACCTAGTAAATTGATTTGATATAGAACTCGATGAAGCATTCGTTCGCTGTTCAAACCTTTTTACAGGGCTGCCCAAAAAAAGAGAGTTACATTCAGGATTCATGTATGTATGTTTGTGAGTTCTTTATCCTTCCATATCATCTAAACGGCTCAATCGATTTTTATGCATGAGATATCGTTATATTCGTCTTGATAGCGCAAGTGACACTAGGCACATTAAAAAAATACCAACTTGCGGATTTTAGACGCCATATAGTGACATAAAATTTTTTTTTCACCATTTTCGTGATTGGCGGATTAATCGTTTATCGCACTACCGCAATGTCGACCCAATGTCGCAATATTGTTTATCGCACTACAATGATGTCGAGCTTCAGTGTGTCGTTCCAGTGTACAAGGGCAAGTGACAAGTGACAGTGCAGTTTTATCGCGCAAGCGTTCATCGCAAAACCATTAATTGTCGAGCTCACATTGTAACCTCAAAAGCTACTACAAGAAGAACGGTCAAGAAAATATACTAAGTATAATTTTTGTAATCTTTGTTTACCAATTTATTAACTTTTTTTTTATTTCTCAACTATCTGTGTCTGCGAACTGCAACGAGTATTATATATGTATCTGGTGTTTTATTCATGCTATTTGTAATTGAAATCTTCTCAGTCTGCTAAAAAAAAGCTCATAATTATAATATTATTCAAAATGTATTCCTGTACATATAAAATATACAGTTTACTTTATATATGTCCGTATCCCCGCGAGGTTAGTAGGTTGTATGACACCTAGGTTCTTCCCATGTGGGTGTCGTCAGAGGCAACTCAGACTAAAATACCGGGAGGTGGGAATCAGCGCCTCCTGAAGAACTGACTGCTACTACAGAAAACTCCAAGACGCCTTCCAAGCGTGGGGATTATATCAAATCCCACTACGGGGGAGACCTTGTTCAACGGTTGATGTGTTACTGATAAAGATGCAAGTCCAAAAAATTTTGCATTACTAAGAATAATAAGTTTCATGATATACCTAACCCACTTCACAAAGTCTATTTTTTTTATTCCTGATAGGTTAGCATTTGACCACTATCTCACCTGTTTGTAAGTGATGATGTAGTCGAAGATGTTGTTCAGGCTAACCTAGAATCACATCACTATATCATTGAACAGCATAATCAATTCCTAAAAAAAAATCTGAAAGATAAACCGATTTTCTCATAATTGTTTCTTTGTCGAAAAGTGCTCTATTTCGTTAAGCTAGTTAACTTTTAGTTAATGTTTTGCATGGTGGTAGAGTATTTTACGAATGCCCGCCTGGTTAGCTACCACCCTCAAGTAGAAAATCTGTCGCCAAGCACCTAACGTTGTGTTCCGGCAGCTGTCCTTGAGAGCCAGTACTTCTAGGTTAGCCTGAACAACATCTTAGACCACATCATCACTTACCAGCAGGTGAGATAGTGGTCAAAGGCTAACCTATAAGGCATAACAAAAAATATCCTTCAATCATTTAGAGACAATAATTGTAAATATATATTAACATCAAACACCAAGATCTTGAAGCAGTGATGGCTCAGTGGCATTGGCTATGGACTGCCGCGCAGCAGATCCATGGTTCGAATCCCGCCCAGAGCTTGAGCTTCACCGCATGGTGGAAGGGCTTTTTGCGAATGCCCGCCTGGCTAGCGACCACCCTCAAGTAGAAAATCTGTCGCCAAGCACCTAGCGGTGTGTTCCGGCAGCAGTCCTTGAGAGCCAGTGAAATTACAGGCACATGAGACTTAATAACTATGTCTCAAGGTGACGGGCGCAGAGCAATTCGTGACTTGTGACGAAATGCATCTGTTATAGGCAGAGGTTAGTCCGCTTAACATCAGGTGGGCCTCGAGCTTGTTCCGTCACAATAACATAAAAAAAAAGATTGTATTTCATAATTTCAGTTTTGGAAATCGAAGTCATCACATACATTTCCAGAACGAGGAAAACCGCATCGGATAAAGGTTTGCCGGAAAATTTGCCCAACACGAGAGTTGGTTTACGTTTTTATTTTTGGAGCAGATTTTGATATCTGGCTGTGACGCACATTCCGAAGTTTGTTTAATGACAAAATTTTCATATAGATCAGGTGGATTTTCGGGACTTATATACATTAATACACGTCTATTTTCCAATAGACTAGCAAAAATCTGAGCTTGTGAGGGTTCCTGTTTATTTAACAAGCTGATTCTAGTGGTATCATCTTATATTAAGTAGATTAACAACGATGTATTTGAATATTGAGTTTAGTTCTGTGGCAGCAATGTTAACTCTTTGGTTATCTAATAGTTAGATTCATTGGAGAGTGTGTTATTACAATAATATTCTACAATGAATACGAAATTGATAATGTTAATTTTTTTATGGTTATAAAATTATATTTTTTTACAGGTAACAACATCTAGATACGAAATGCCTTTATTAACCAAATTATACAAACTATATACAACACTACAGCTACTACAATAAAAGCATTTGGACTCATAGGCAGTCCAAATGCTCTAGCCCACTACCAGTTGGCAGCGTGCCCAGTATGCTGGCAGCATTGTCCCGTCGAATTGCAATGCTTATTCTAAATATGAAATTAAATTAGGTACTATGTTAAAGCACAAATCTTTGAGGCTCTCTGTATTCTCAAAGGCTTGATAGTTTTTCAGTAAAGTGTGCCACAAAATGTTCAGGTTGTGGGATAGGTAAAAGATTTAGCAATTAATATATTTGATTAAAAAACACGAAATACTTCACGTAGACAAGTTTAACGTGGCGTCCAAGTACTTCTTGTAAAATTCCACCGGATGTGATCGCAAAAAAGTAGAATTTATCTGATTTATTCAGATGAGTTTATTTTTGTTTATTTATAAGGGAGCATCAGATGGCAGAATTATTTCAGATCAGTTCAGATCAGATCCTGTTAATTTTCTTTTCGCCAATTCATTTCATAACTTTATGATTGATGAAACTGAATATATTTTGGATAATAATAGTGCAATTATAAATTTATATTTAATTTATATTGAATGTATTATTATTTCTAAAAAGCTTTTCTGCTGTTAATTTGTACACCAGTTATGGTATAAGCACTATGGACCATATTCTAATAATTAGTTTAGAGACTGAATCGTACACCCATGTTACGCTACTAAATTTAATTGTAAAACACTAGTTTCAATACTAAAGTTTTGTCATGGGAAAAGATTAACCCCTTGATTTACAATCCACTCAAATGAAATGTTTACCTGATAAATAAAATCGAAAATTTCAGTAGCCCCACGTTGGGCGCCAATGTACAAAATTATTTTATTTTATGTCATTGTTCTATACCTTTGTAATATTCTGTAAGTATTATTATCAGTTTATTATCCTATAACAAATGTATACTCACAAACCTTGGCGTTTACTAACATTTTTTTCGTTTAATACTGTTTAATTATGAGACACTCATAAATACGTGGAGACCGGGAGCTCATAGTCTTTTCTAAAAACCTATCAGAGAGCTTGGTCGATGCGACGCGTGATTAAAATGCTGGCATCAACGAAAAAGCATTGCGATTCAACGGGGCAATACTGGCAGCATGCTGGGCCACGCTGTCAACTGGTAGTGGGCTGGAGCATTTGGACTGCCTGTAAGTCTGCAATGACTTGTAGGTGGTCTTAAAGCTTACTATGGTATGGCTCGAAGTTATTCAACTACATGCCAAAATCGATATTGGATTCTGATTGCGCGACCTTTAAGAAAATACTTCATACTTGTCTAGTTAATAAAAGTTATTACACAGTTATCGAATATTTAAATGACAGTTATAATTAGTGTTCATATTTTAAACTTATTAGAACTGTTAAAAGTGTAAGTCAAATATACATATTTCTTTAATCTATATTGCTGTGTAAAAATATCATTGACACTGTGAATTGACATAAACAATATGAAATGACTAATGTAACTTAATGTAGAAATTTCATTTATCTGGTTTTTTTAATTGCTGATAGGTAAGCCTTTGACCACAATCTCACCTGATGGTAAGTGATGATGTGGTCGAAAATGTTAACAGGCTTAACCTAGAATTACTAGCTCTCAAGGACAGCTGCCGAAACACACCGTTGCTTGGCGACAGATTTTCTACTTGAGTTTTATGTATGATAATGTATGTAAATATTGTAACAATATGTCTGAAATACCTTCAATTTTTAATAACTTTTGTTTACTATAAAGGTATGAAGGAATATGAAGAACTTTTTATAATTAAGAACTTTTTTTACCACCCATGTTCATGCAATAAACATATTTGGATTTGAATTTGAAATGTCATTGTTGTAGCTGTAGTGTTGTATCTAATTCGTAGTATGTTTTTTATTTTTAATTTATTGCGACGGAACAAGTTTAGCCCACCTGATGTTAAGCGGACTAACTTCTGACCATAACAGATGCATTTCATGACAAGTCACGAATTGCACTGCGCCCGTCACCTTGAGACATTGTTGTTAAGTCTCATGTGCCTGTAATTTAACTGGCTCTCAAGGACTACTGCCGGAACACACCATTAGGTGCTTGGCGACAGATTTTCTACTTGAGGGTGGTAGCTAGCCAGGCGGGCAATCGCAAAATGCCCTTCCACCATGCGGTGAAGCTCAAGCCGGCGGTGGGGATCGAACCACATGGTACATCCACTTTATATCCTATTATTGGAACTACTCTACTGGACCACAATCTTATCAACAAAGGCATATATATGCATATAGGTAGACATGACCAAACCCACGTACCTGCTTGTTACATACAACACGTACTCGCATTATGCCTCGCTTAAATTTAATTCTACCTCAGTGTGCACTTAACTCCATTAGAGCGATTTGTCGACGAGGATACTGTACCACGTTTGGGGGCCACTTACGCAACTCTCTATTAGATATACTGACATTTGATATCATTGAAA
Organism: Plagodis pulveraria; assembly: GCA_963890685.1. Classification (NCBI taxonomy): domain Eukaryota; kingdom Metazoa; phylum Arthropoda; class Insecta; order Lepidoptera; family Geometridae; genus Plagodis; species Plagodis pulveraria. The sequence goes on from OY982975.1 coordinate 17,095,704, forward strand.
GCTTAGTTATTACCTACATAGCTTCATGTTGAAGCAGTGATGGCTCAGTGGCATTGGCTATGGACTGCCGTGCAGCAGGTCCATGGTTCGAATCCCGCCTAGAGCTTGAGCTTCACCGCATGGTGGAAGGGCATTTTGTGAATGCCCGCCTGGCTAGCGACCACCCTCAAGTAGAAAATCTGTCGCCAAGCACCTAACGGTGTATTCCGACAGCAGTCCTTGAGAGCCAGTGAAATAACAGGCAAAATGAGACTTAACAGGTATATCTCAAGGTGATGGGCGCAGTGCAGTTCGTTACTTTTGATGAAATGCATCTGTTATAGGCAGAGGATACCGCTTAACATCAGGTGGGCCTCGCGCTTGTTCCATCACAATAACATAAAAAAAATGTAAGCTGTGATGAAAAAATATGAGGCTTAGATCTTATTACACATAGTAATTAAACAACTTTAAACGGTTTAAATCGCGTATATTTATCATTATTTTTGTCCCGACGTTTCAAACACTTTGCAGTGTAATAAATAAATAATAAATATATGCGATTTGAACCGTTTAAAGTTTTTTAATTAGTATCTTAAATATCTATCTATATTTTTAATATGAAGATATATGTGTAGAGACTAAACAACTTCAAACGGTTTAATTCGCGGTTATTTATCATTATTTTTGTCCCGACGTTTCAAATATTTTGCAGTAATCGTGATCACGGAGTGACTTTTACATGACCACGATCACTGCAAAGTGTTTCAATCAAATCGACCGTGAATCAGATCGACTAATCGAAATAACTCATCAAATCTACTATCATTTATTTGGATGCGTTGTTTAGAACTCCTGATAGCTGATGCTGTAGATCACCCCGTGATCACGACCACTGCAACGTATTTTAAACGTCCGGACAAAATGAATGATAAATATACGCAATTTAAACTGTTTAATGTTGTTTAATTACTATGTGTAATAATCGCGAAAACCTAAGAGAACACTGAGTAGAGACTGTTTGAGTATAAAATAAAAAAGATGGCAGGTTATCTGTTGTGCCTTACCCCTTCCGATTAAAACAGTTAATATTCGTTACAATCTGCGCGGCACTGTATCGGGTTCACCACTCAAGATATTATAACATTAAATTGTAGTTCATAATAATATTACATACATATATATAATCACGCCTGTATTCCCCGAAAGGGTAGGCAGGGTTGTGTAAACACCCACGTTTCGCTAATTAGGTTTTGGTCCCATGTAATAGGGGGTGAGCATATTGCCATTCACCGGGCACAGTTTCAGAGTCATAGAAAAGACGAAACACAAGAATATATATTACGCATCAAATGTTTACGCTAGTAACATCTAAGACAGGATCACAAGAACATATTGTACGAAGCCCTGGCACTAAGATACTATACAACCCTGTTGCAGCCCTGGTGCGTCTAATGTACACAACACCCTACTCACATCCACGTGAGAAGTGGCATGCTGCTAATTTGACGCACGTTTCCCTTACGACCCACGGGAAAAAATAAGGAGGTGACATTTGAACCTGGCACCCCACGGGTATAATACTACATAAAATATACTACATTTACTACGTGCCTCTCTTTTTCTAACTCTTTATTCCAATCTTCAAATGCTGATTTCTGTATTTGTACAAAGAGAAGGTTAATATTAAGGGATTAAAATGTATGGTTGTTATTAAGGAGAGTATGGCTCTATCAGTGTTTTCCATGTAGTGTCGATAATTAAACGATATCTCAAAGTCAAAGTCAAAGTCAAAGTCAAAATCATTTATTCAATTTAGGCGTCTACGACGATCTTATGAAGGTCAATTACAAATTTTAGTATTGGAATATTCTACATTTTACTGCCACGTTCAGCAAATAAATTGTATAGAGCCACTGCGAGAAGAACAGGCAAGAAACTCGGGGCCATTCTTTTAAATCTAATCGACAATACCTTCAATATCCTATTTACTTACCACATAGGTAAGAACTCGTATGCATAGCTGGTTATAAATTAAATTCTACCCTCATGCGGAGCTAACTCTATTAGCGCGCTCTTATCGAAGCGGGTTTAATCGACTTAGCGCCGACAAATGGGGAAGCTACCCTATCTTCACGGCAATAACGACCAACTATATCGTACTATATACTATTTGTATGCATGTGTAGGACTCGTGTTGGAGTATCTAATCATTGACCTATATATACTAGACGCGACATCTCAAACGAGGATAGTCGACCAGTGTAAGTATGCCGCCTGGTATACTCTCCCCCACACGCAGCTGGACACTTATAGAGATTACACGCGCTTTACGTTCAAAAATTGTCTATTATCAATGTGTATTTTGAATACACAATTTTCGAACGTAAAGCACGTGTAATCTCTACGAGTGCCCAGTAGCGAGTGGGTGAGAAGATGCCGGCCGGCTTCTTTGCACTGTACAACTATCTTCGTTTGAGATGTCGCGTCTAGTATATATAGGTCAATGTATCTAATAGAGTTTATGTGAAGTCTACGTAGTCTATGCTGATAAATAGTTTTGTAGGCGCAATCATTATCTCTCATAATATTATTAGATACGTAAAATATTTCGAAGCATCATAGCGTTGAAGCAGTGATGGCTCAGTGGCATTGGCTATGGACTGCCGCGCAGCAGGTCCATGGTTCGAATCCCGCCCAGACCTTGAGTTTCACCGCATGGTGGAAGGGCATTTTGAGAATGCCCGCCTGGCTAGCGACCATCTTCAAGTAGAATATCTGTCGCCAAGAACCTAACTGTGTGTTCCGGCAGCAGTCCTTGAGAGCCAGTGAAATAACAGGCAAAATTAGACTTAAGAGGTATGTCTCAAGGTGTTGGGCGCAGTGCAATTCGTCACTTGTGATGAAATGCATCTGTTATAGGCAGAGGATACCGCTTAACATCAGGTGGGCCTCGCGCTTGTCCCTTCACAATAACATAAAAAAAACAAGCGTAGTTTGCTGAGCCATTCTTAACTGATCAGCTAAGTTAGGCAACGTCCGATGCAGTCATAAGTTGGATGGGTGACCGTTAGTGACAATACTAATGAGTACTTCCGTGCTTCACAGAGCACGTTAAGCCGTGTCAGTCCCAGTTGTTGTCTTAGTGCTTCTTGCTTCGCTTCTTGCTACTTCGCTAACGTAAATTCGAGGTTTAAAGTCGGGTTCACATGGTTTTTTATGAGAATTTACACACTGAATTCGAGTTTAACTCTCGTTTCCTCATTGGTGCAAGTGGGCCTAAGGGTGGCAGTCGTTATAGTATGGTGGTAGGGCATTTTGAATGCCCGCATGGCAAGCCATCAGCAATAAAAATCTGACAAATGTACCTACATATCAGATTTTAGATACTTTTGATATAATTATCAAAGCAATAAAAAGAAACCTAATAGTAATTCATCCTGATTAACTGTATTTTAACTGAACTTATATTTGTTATAATAACAATACGTAATCTTTTCCTAACGCTGACTTAGGTAAACTTTATAGCCCGTAATGCGCGTCGAATTGCGCGCTGATAACATCATCCTTAATTCAAATGCAATTTCTTTGATTTCAGTATTTGCTGCCAACAGCCTGCTTATTCACCACCTGTTAAGCCCTTAAGGCAGTGTTGACCCAGTAATGTTGAGTGTCAATCGCTTATCGAGTTAACTAAGGTTCCTACCACAACCTCAAGCTTCACAACGTAAATGCGGGACAATTTCAGTCCTCGTTTGTCAAAATCTTTTTCACGTTAGTGGATAAAAAAGCACTTTTCACGTAGATTTCGAATGCTACAAACAGCTTTCCGAGCTTGTGGGGAGAAATATCTGTTTAGCAGTCGACCTAACAATAAACCGGTATATAAAGGAATTATAATAAATATTTTTAAAATATTTTAAGAAAATATCAAATTAATATTTTCACGCTACTTGTGACCAAAATGCTGGCATATACTTTGCACAGAGGATAAGCATTGCCATACAATGTGGCAATGCGGCCAGCATTTTGGGGACACTGCCTTATGGTAGCGGAACATTGGATTAGTTTCTTTTTGATTTATTTTAGCTAATTTTAAGTTTTTTTTAGTTGATATGTTAATCCGTAAAATTTTGTTATATTGAATTAATTTTCCACACGTGACTTAGATTTTTTTTAATACGAGTATATGTGTTAAGCCTCTTTATGCTGTTTGCTTCAACTTTTAACCAATTAGCCCAATCTCATAGCGGCATCGATATGTATCAAAATAGTCCTTATTTTGACGCAATAAAAGTTTACAACCTAACGACATAAGAATTAATATTTAAAAAATATATCTAGTGACAATTCCGCCTAATTTTCCTGCTAAGCCGACGTGATTTCACAAACGCCACGCAGCCAAACTGGAAGAATTTTCGACGCGTTTCGATTTATACACGAAGCATCCTCAGGAGGTCTTGACTCTACGAGCGCACGATCGAGAATGGTATAGAATGGGATATAGAACGCAAGCACATTGAAATAACCTTCATACAAGATATAAGCGCACGCTACTATGTGGCTGGTATATACGGCAATCAATCAGACTACTTAGATAGCGCGAAGGCGCGATAAGAAAATATGTTCTATTCTATATTTGAAATTTTCAATTTTTTTATTTTATTGTGACAGAACAAGCTCGAGGCCCTAGAGCCCTACTAGATGTTAAGCGGTCTAACCTCTGCCTATAACAGATGCATTTCGTCACAAGTCACGAATTGCACTGCGCCTGTCACCTGGAGACATAATTGTTAAGTCTCATGTGCCTGTAATTTCTCGGGCTCAAGGACTGCGCTGCCGGAACACACCGTTAGGTGCTTGGCGACAGATTTTCTACTTGAGGGTGGTGGCTAGCCAGGTAGGCATTCGCAAAATGCCCTTCCACCATGCGGTGAAGCTCAAGCCCGCGGCGGGATTCGAACCATGGACCTGCTGCGCCAACGCCACTGAGCCGTCACTGCTTCAAAATTAGTGTAAGCTGACGTCTCTATTTGCAGGGAATTAAAAATTATTTATAGCTATATCGTTTTGTTGCTAGATCGTCTATTTTACTACGCGAGATTCGGAAAATATTTTATATTGTCTAATCACATCAATATCTATAATGTCTACTGCTAAACAAAGAGGTCCATTAGGAGGAAGGGGGTTGCTACATTAGTAGTGCACATTAGAAACGCTTGCCCGGCGTCTCGGGGATCGTAGTTCAAGATAGCAGTTCTACAGAAGACGCTGCTGCCCACCTTCTGGTATATCTCCTTTCATCGCACTCCTCTTACGATACAATAGGAAGATATGAGGGATGCATTTCTAATCCGGCCCCCCTGGGGTCAATGTCTAATATATGGTATTAGTATGCATCAGTTTTTATAAAATTTCACATTTATTACGGTTTAAAAGTATTTTTTGATATTTTGACGGATACTCAAGTCAAGAAATCGTTCGTAAAAAAAATTAGTAAACATCAGCCTTACTTATAAACGCTACTTAAATTTTAAGCATTACTTAGCCGCTGATTAGCAAAATTCCTTACTCATAAACGCTACATAACTTTATCCAGTTCCTAAGTACTGCTTAAATCAGCTGTCAATTTAAACACCGTCCGACCCATGTTTAAATATTTAAGTAGCAAGATGGCGCCCATATTTCTGATCAGCTGATTTAGTTACTATTGAGGTTATTGTCAAGGAGGTATACAAAACTATAAACACGACATACTCTGTTAATAAATCGTAAAAATAAAGCAAGTAGAAACATACATTGGATGATGAAATAAATATTATGCGTAACCTACTTACTTTTCGTGATCTTATTGAAGAGTATACCGCAGGTACAGTTCCTGAATTAAGAATATGAGGATTGTGCCACACTCGTATATTCCTATTGGATGAGGATTGAGACTGATGAGGAACTAGAGATTCAATTTAAAAGCAGAATTGAGTACTTATTTGCGAATTTCAGCATAGATGTCGATTCAGTACAGCAAAAAAAAATATTTTAGGAGTCGAAATATTCTTATTTGTATAAGGGATCTCATTTAATAGGTCGCGAGTTTATCACCAAATGGTAATAAACTGGTTCAAATTAGACGCCGGTCTGTTTTAACTGAAAATCCCTTTCTCGTTAAACCCCCAACATCTGATCCGATCCGGTGATCGAACTCATTGTAATTTTCTTATTATCTAGCCGCGCCACGCGGTTTCACCTGCGTAGACAATGATGAGGAAAAGTATGGAGAACCTAAACTAACTATTCTGTTGTTTCATCCAAACCCTCAAGCCGTTAAAACGTGAATACACGTAGCAGACAAAAACACAAACTTTAGATACATACATATAATCACGCCTGTATTCCCCGAAGGGGTAGGCAGAGGTGTGTAAACACCCATGTTTCGGTCAATTGGGTTTTGGTCCCATGTGATAGGTGGCGAGCCTATTCCCATTCACCGGGCACAGTTTCAGGGTCATACAAAATAATTTCTCTAACACACTAGACGAAACGCACAAGAACATATTACGGCCTTTATAATATTACTGTGATTTAAGGAATCGCTATAGAATGATTAAAAAATATATATGAAGATTGGAATCTCGGCTTCATAGAAAAAAACGTAGTCATAATTGGGCATAGGTTATGGATGGAAAAAGATAACTTCCAGCGGGATATAACGATATTCGGGCTTCCATAATGCATTTCCAATTATGCTATGGAATAGGTTGCTGGATCGAATTCATAGAATACTGGGGCACTTACAATTTACCATATTGCAAAAAAAACTCGCTTCAGAAGTCTCCAGTACGCCTAACCATATGTACAAAAATCAGTAGGTCTACAAAGAATAGTATTTTTGTTACTTTTTAATTTTAAATTTTCAGCACTAGATACATACTTTTTGGCAATTTGGGTCTTTCATAATACCTTTTAGTTCAATGTTGTCAGTTTAAAATACGTTCGACCTCATTATCCATTGCTTAGCTAAACAGGTGCTATGTAGCGTTTATAAGTAAGAAATATTTAAGCATTACTTAAACACTGTTTAGTTATCCATTACTTAGCAACTACATAGCGGATTTTTTATAAGTAAGGGGGCTATTGTATAATTTTGTGAAACATCAATATGGTTATGACTAAGCCTATTTCGTAGTTAATTATATGTATGTATTGTTTATGTAGTGGATATTTATATGTAAGTATATGATAGTATTATAGTATATGTATTTATAATATAAACAAAAATGGTGTAGTGAATTAAATAGAACTAACAATTTAAAAAACGTTACTTAGTTCTGCATAATTTTAACATTACTCTTAAGTGCAACAAGCCGTTATAATGATTTATTTACTGCTCCTTCCCAAACATGGTTGCCTGGAAGAGATCGCTATAAGCGATAAGGCCGCCAACTGTAACATAAGTCTAATTTATTTATTGTAAATTCATCATGCATCTGTACTGTGGCGTTTCCATAAAGAGTTCTATCTATCTATCTAATCTATGTTATAACATTAGGTATAAGATAATAAGACATTATATTTTAAAACACGCGAATACCAGGATTATTAAGAGTTAATAAACCTAGCAAAAAAACGATATATTTTTAAATTTTCACCACTTTCATAAAGTTGCCACCCTAAGGTGGAAACTGACGTCTATGGCGGAAAATGCTAAAATTTACCAGTTTTTTCATTGTTGAAGCCAGATTTCCTAACCATTTCTATAAGATGGATGTATTCACAAAGTTTAAAATCATATTGCTGGTGTTACCGTTAATTCTTATCGATACAAGCAATATGATTTTTTGAATTGGATACCCTCACATGATTCCATACCATACCCCTATAGCCGTCAAAATTTTTAATTATAACGTTTACCAATAACAAATTGAAATAATTCAATAAGTATTAAATTATTATATTAGATTTTATGAAAACTTTTCTCCAAATAATGCGTTTTCCGTGGTAAAGTACAGTTAGACGATCCAACCAACCCAAATAATAATAAAATTACGAGTTTCCCGCCAAAGCGTTCAGCGTTCGTAAACAAATTATGTTTACTCGTAAAATAGAACATATTGTTTTGAAATTGTAAAACATAATGTATACATTTTGATGATTTAATTTTGAATCAATTTGTTCCGTTCAGTTCCAAGAATTTTGCCTAAAATTTTAATTTGATTTACATAACTTTGCAGTTTAAATTAAAATTGAATACCGCTAGGTCAAAGGGGAGAGAGTGGTGGGGGATCTCTCCTGGCCTCTCTTGAACGTGTATAACAGTTTGCAAGGTAATATCTAAATTTAAAGTTCATTATTTAATGTACTGAGAGTAATTCATAATAGCCAACTTATTAAAATTTGAAAACAAATTTGGACATTGAAATTGAGTTCAAAAATCATCCCTTTTCCAGTAACATAAGGCACTGTGTACACTATACAATTTAAATTTCAGCAGATACGATCCCATACGCAATTATCCTTAACGTCCCTTCGTTTGACCCTTCGATAAAATACGAGTATTTTCAATGTTAATTTAACGTTGTTAACCTGTCATGATTTATGTATACAGCTTTGGAAAGGTGACAGATACGCAAGGTTGTCCGTAGAGGTGACATTCATTTAAATATAGAATGTCATTCGAGTTAATGTTATTTTTTGCAACCAGCTACTAAAAAACGGTACAGAATGAAAGTTTTACTACTACATGCACAGCTATGTGTGCGTAATTAATCAATTACAAAGATACCCGGGAGATCTGCGGGGTTCGCAGTGGGCACAGCGGCGCTCGCTCGGTGCAACCGGTTTAAACCAACTCAGTAAGCGGGCAATGTTTTCATAGCTGTCATTCTGTTCCCTTCTTTATTCGTGGGCTAATACTCTGCACAATTTTATGACTGTACTGTACTGTATCAGCCGGATTGGCCACTGCTGCACACAGCCTCCACTATTGTGGGAGGGTTTGCTTAAATCCTCACGCTTGGCAGGTGCCTTGGGGATTGCAGTGTGAGATATAATTTCCTCAAAAAGCGCTGTTGCGTTACTATTAGTCGCCTCTTACGACACCTACGGGTAGAGATAGGGGGGTGATATTCTAACCCGGCACCCCACGGCCCGCATGGGATAGAAAGCGCTGCTACCCACCTTCCAGCATTTTCCCCTTAGTCGCCTCTTACGACACGGGATGATTCTATTCCCAGTGACGTCATATGACACTAATTGAGCCCAAGAACCGATTAAACTTCTTATTGATTTTGGTCTCCTAGTATCCAAGTTGGTTAGATATCAGAATGGGCTAAATGTAGCATATTGCCAAACGTAAGAAACATTACTATTCCCGATGTTTCTTACGTCTAGTCAAGACTTTGTCTACATTCATCTGATTATATATGATGATGTGGTTGAAGATAGTAAATAGGTTTAAACTAGAATGGAAACTGGCTCTCATGAACATCTGCCGGAAAACGTCGTTAGGTGTTTGTTATGGATGTTCAAGTTTTGGGTGGTAGCAGTTGGGTATGCGAAATGTCGTACACCCTTGCAAAGTGTCGGAGTTTTTAGGTCGCCTGAAGTACTTTGACATAGTCCAACGACTGCTATCCTAAGACAACAACTGGAACACTTTTACGTAGCAGTCGTACTCTTTCGATCATCCAGGGAAGTCCTGCCATCATACCTATTTCTACTGCCAAGCAATAATGTTCGCATTACTGTGTTCCCGTTTAAAGGGTATGGTGCCGGTGAAATTACAGGCACATGAGACTTAACATCTTCTTGTCTTAGGGTGATGGGTACAGTGCAATTGGCCACTTATGATGAACTGCATCTATTATAGGCAGAGGTTATTTAACACCGTGGGTCTCGTGCTTGTTCCAATATGATTCCATAAAAAATCTTTGTTCATTTCGTATGGCACTTATGGATCGGTTTCATTGAAGGGCACAATTGTAAATGCCACTAGCGTACACCCATCTAAGTAGTGACCGTTGATATCATTGCATTACCTAGTTGATCGGTAAAGAAAGACTAGGCAAGTGACCCTACGAGCGATTTGTATGGGTGACCGCTAGTGACATTACTACTAAGCGCTTCCGTGCTTCGGAGGCGCCGTCGGTTGTTGTCTTAGGATGGCAGTTGATACAGCATAGTGGTAGGGCATTTTGCGAATGCCCACCTAGCTACTACTCTCAAGTAGAAAATCTGTCGCAAAGCACCTAACGGTGTGTTCCGGCAGCTGTCCTTGAAAGCCAGTAATTCTAGGTTGGCCTGAACAACATCTTTGACCGCATCATCTCTTACCGTCAGGTGAGATAGTGGTCAAAGGCTAGCCTATCAGCTATAACAAAAAAGATTCAATACGTATTGTAAAATTTCATAAAGTCAGATGTTATTTTAAGTGTCCAACCACATCTACATTAATATTAAAAAGAGGAAAGATTTGTATTTTTGTATGCTACGAATAAACTCTTAACAAATTATTTTACCATTAGAATCCTACATTATCCCTGATGAACATAGGCTATAGAATATTTTCAAGAAAGTTATGGATCCGTATGAAAATTTCCATAATGCTCAACGTGTGAAAACATTTCTTAAAAAAATCTTTATATCGCGTACGCTGCGGTGACTGTTAACAATAGAGCAAGGTGTACTCAAATTTTATAGACGACATCAATATCTACAAAAAAATCCGAAAAACCATTTTTTTTTTTTTTTTTTTTATGATTTTGTGAAGGAACTAGCATGAGGCCCACCTGATGTTAAGCGGTATCCTCTGCCTATAACAGATGCATTTCATCACAAGTGACGAACTGCACTGCGCCCATCACCTTGACACATACCTGTTAGGTCTCATTTTGCCTGTAATTTCACTGGTTCTCAAGGACTGCTGCCGGAACAAACCGTTAGGTGCTTGGCGACAGATTTTCTACTCGAGGGTGGTCGCTAGCCAGGCTATATAATATGTCTAACTATTACAGTTATGTCACAAGAACAAATTTTTACGTGTTTCAATTTATAACTTTTATTGAATACCCGTGCGATGCCGCGGCGGGCCGCTACTATTTTATAAATGTATCACAGCTTTGCTTTCGACTCTCAGAATAATTAATTACTGCATTAAATAATCACAATTTCGTTAAGTGATTGGTACCCGTTGATGCGAACATTGCAGGTGAGCCGCAACTGGATTCTGTATTAAATTTAATTGGATTTAATTAAATAGAAATGCACAGCTGTGTTAATTAAGCTGACCAGTCATTAGCTATAGTAGATTGCTGCTAGATTAATACAATTTGTATCCACATTTTATGTATACATTAGTTTGTTTGGATACTTGATAGCCTGAGAGTTTATTTCACTTATTTTATTTTAGTTTTTTTTACCTAGGCCACTTACTCACTTTTTCGTAAGTGATGATGTGATTGAAGATGTGAATGAACCTAGAATTACTGGCTCTCAAGGAATGCGCATACTGTTAGGTGTTTGGCGACAGATTGTCTACTTGAGGGTGGTAGCTAGCCAGGCCAGCATTTGCAAAATGCCTATCCATGCGGTGTAGCTCAAGTGTTAGGGATCGAACAATGGAACTGCGGCACAGAAGTCCATTGCTGTTACCTTTCAGCTATCACTGCTTCAAAAAGCCTATTAGAAAATACTCACATCATCTAACCCTCATTCCAGCTACGTAATGTCGGTACTACGTGACCTACGTGTTTTTTTTATATGTTATTGTGATGGAACATGCTCGAGGCCCACCTGATGTTAAGTGGACCAACCTCTGCCTATAACAGTTGCAATTCATCACAAGTCACGAATTGCACTGCGCCCGTCACATTGAGACATAGTTGTTAAGTCTCATTGTGCCTGTAATTTCACTGGCTCTCAAGGACTACTGCTGTAACACACCTTTCGGTGCTTGGCGACAGAGTTTCTACTTGAGGGTGGTAGCTAGCCAGGCGGGCAATCACAAAATGCCCTTCCACCATGCGGTGAAGCTCAAACCGACGGTGGGGATCGAACCAGGGTACTGCGGCACGGCAGTCCATAGCTGTTACCGCTCGGCCATCATTGCTTCAAAATAAAGTGTTGCCTCTAACATCATAAAAATATAATTATGAATGAAAATTAAAAGACAATATAAGCAAAATGTTAAAATTTCGTCTCCAATTTTATGAATGCTCGCCTATTCAAAGCTAACCCCTATTGGGAATCCTCGTCGGTGGTTAACTAACCCCTGCTCTCAGTTAGCTAATAAGGGCACAAAGTATCTGTGTAGTTGGATGCTTCACCAAACATTCTAGTGGTTCCAACTATGCCAATAAATAGTACCCTAATAGTGCTCAAAGCACAGAGATAGTACTTCAGTATTTTAGGAGATATTTAAGTTATTCACTGGGGCTTCATACTACACGTCTAATTAGAAGTTTTCCTAGGAACCCTTGTATTGTACGAATAGCTAAAATAAATATGTCAAAACTTTATATATAAAAATTACGTGTCACGTTGTTTGTCCGCGATGGACTCCTTAAATATTGAGCCGATTTTAAATTTGATTTACACACCGTGTGCAATTTGATCCAAATTGAAAGATAAAATAGCTTACATCTCAATTTATAGTCGCAATATTATGTTATTGCAAATTATTTGTCTTAGCTTCAAACCATTCGAACAGATGGGCATATCTGTTGACTGGATTGAGTAAGTACTCAATAGATGGCGCTATGTTAAAAATACAAACGTTTCATATAAGATACAGTCCCACCAACTTATCTGTTCAGGCGGCAAAAAAAAGAACTACAACATTCCTTCAAATTGTGACAGTTTGTAGTTGATTTCCTTGACCAGTAGCGCCCTCGAAAACTGCACAGTTAAGTTGGTGGTACTATACAATTTAATAGCATTAATTTACATGGCAAAACAACGTTTGCTGGGCCAGCAAGTATACTAATAAAGAGTGTTAACGAGTATATTTTTTGAAGCGCTCAACTAGGTTAAGCACTGTCTTTTTTTTTTTTTTTTTATGCCCGATAGGTTAGCCTTTGACCACTATCTCACCTGATGGTAAGTGATGATGTGGTCGAAGATGTTGTTCAGGCTAACCTAGAAGTACTGGCTCTCAAGGACAGCTGCCGGAACACACCGTTAGGTGCTTGGCGACAGATTTTCTACTTGAGGGTGGTAGCTAGCCAGGCGGGCATTCGCAAAATGCCCTACCACCATGCTACAACGACTGCCATCCTAAGACAACAACCGGGACCGACGGCTTAACGTGCCCTCCGAAGCACGGAAACGCTCAGTAGTAATGTCACTAGCGGTCACCCATCCAACTCATGACCGCGCGCGACGTTGCTTAACTTTGCTGATCGGTTGAGAACAGCAAAGTAAACTTCGCTACAAGCGCTTCGCAGTAAAGTATTTACTACGGAGCGCTTCTGGCTTCAGGGTACGTTAAGCCGCCAGTTCCGGTTGCTATCTACGGAAGGCATTCATGGTACAGCAGGTGTGTTACGATAGTCCTCGAGAATCAGTAATTCTAAGCTAGTTTGGATTACTAAGATCTGGTTAGACAGTGGTAGCCTATGCGCATCAACACTTCAATGATGCGGCGTGCATTGTGAGCTGGCCAAGTAATTTACTTTTACACGACTTCCCAAAAAAGGTTTCTTATTTATTCAGGGTTCATGTATGTATGTATGTTTGTGAATTTCTTTATTCCACCATAACTTATAGACGGCTTAATCGATTTTAATGTGTGAGATATCATTAGATTTGTCTTGTTAGCGCAAGTGACACAAGTCACGTGAAAAAGAAAAAAAAAACAATCTGGCGGATTAAAGACGCCATATGATTGTGATGAAAATAAAATAACAAAACTTTTAAACCCATCGATTGGGGTATCAAAATGAAGGGCTTTAAAATACGATTCCATAAATATTAATAAGTTGCAGTTTTATTAGAATAGAATAGAATGGAATGGAATGGAATGGGATTTCATTCTATTCTATTCTATTAAAACTGCAACTTATTAATATTTATGGAATCGTATTTTAAGGAATGGAATGGAATGGAATGGAAAGGAATGGAACGGAAAGGAACGGAACGGAACGGAACGGAACGGAACGGAACGGAACGGAACGGAACGGAACGGAACGGAACGGAACGGAACGGAACGGAACGGAACGGAACGGAACGGAACGGAACGGAACGGAACGGAACGGAACGGAACGGAACGGAACGGAACGGAACGGAACGGAACGGAACGGAACGGAACGGAACGGAACGGAACGGAACGGAACGGAACGGAACGGAACGGAACGGAACGGAACGGAACGGAACGGAACGGAACGGAACGGAACGGAACGGAACGGAACGGAACGGAACGGAACGGAACGGAACGGAACGGAACGGAACGGAACGGAACGGAACGGAACGGAACGGAACGGAACGGAACAGAACAGAACAGAACAGAACAGAACAGAATAGAATAGAATAGAATAGAATAGAATAGAATAGAATAGAATAGAATAGAATATCATTTATTTGCTTCAAATGCGAGTACAATAATGTACTATAATACTATAATAATGTAATGTGTAATGTCAATGGAACTGTTATATATATATATAGAGCCCCTTTCTTGCATACAAAGCACTCATATCACGCAGTCAGCTATTCCCATCCATTATCCGACTGTACATCCATCCATCCATCAGTCTCATCCCACCAGCCATCCAAGACGGTTGCTTCAACATATTTTTGTTTTATCCAAAATCGCAATACTCATACCAGAACGATAAAACGCTTAACGAAAATAAATAATTTGCAGTCGTGTTTTTTACTCAAATGCAAATATTTTTTTAATTAGTTATACATATTTTTAACGAATACCATAGAACATATTATAATAATACTACGTACTAATAGGCTAGCCTTTTTACTTGTATGTGTTACATTCTTCTTGCCTTATCCAACAAAAAGTTTGGTTGCCACAATTAAAAACAATTCTACTCTGCAGGGATGTATAAAAATAAATGTTAGCCTTTAATTGTAGCGTTGAAATGCGCTAGTTCAACAGTGGACGTCTTCTAAAGAGATAATACACTTTTATGTCAGTAGCACTATCTGTGGATTCATACAAATTTCTTCTAAGTGCACACTGTCTAAAATTCGGAGACGATTGATTAAGCTATAACAGTTTTATACCGGTTTATAGTACGCCCACGACATCAGCAAACATAATGCAAACGCGAGTGGTGTGTAAACGCCCTTACATTAGGGTCTGTCTGACCCTTAGCGAGCGTTATTAAGGGTAGCTCCAGGCTATTTGTTTGTCTTTATGGATACAGAATGTGATTTTGGTTTCGTTCAAAGAGTGAATCTCAAAAAATGCTTTGGATACCCTAATTAGGACATTTTTGTAATAACGGTAACCAGCAAACGTAATTTCGTTTCTAGATTTGAGCTTAGTAAATCGAGTATGGGCAAATCCCCCCATTTATGGGGGAGTTTGTGTTCAGCAGTGGACATTTCGACTGATATATCGATTATAAATGATGACGGATTGAAGGGTAGATTGGAGAAGGTGACGGGTGGATTACGTGATATGACTGTTTTTTATTTTATTTATTTTTTTATGTTATTGTGATGGAACAAGCACGAGGCCCACCTGATGTTACGCGGTATTCTCTGCCTATAACAGATGCGTTTCATCACAAGTGAAGAACTGCACTGCGCCCATCACCTTGAGACATGCTTGTTAAGTCTCATTTGGCCTGTAATTTCACGGAACAAACCGTTAGGTGCTTGGCGACAGATTTTCTACTTGAGGGTGGTCGCTAGCCAGGCGGGCTTTCGCAAAATGCCCTTCCACCGGTGAGTCCATGTACGAGTATACTATATGTTTTTATTTTCCTACAATTTCGGAATGTTGCATTCCTCATTCAGTACCTACACACTCCCTTAAATAACATAATAAGTACTCTAAATACGAACTATATACAGCACTATAGCTACTAAAATGAAAGCATTTAACCTACAACCAATTGCAGACTCACAGGCAGTCCAAAAACTCCAGCCCACTACCAGTTGGCAGCGTGCCCAGCATGCTGGCAGCGTTGCCTCGTGGAATTCAATGCTTATTCGTTAAGGCAAATAGGTGCGAGCATTTTGATCACGCGCCGCATCGACCAAGCGCTCCGATAAGTTTTGGAAAATAGAGATGAAGATGAGCTCTCGGTCCCTGCAGATCCACACCAAACGGTTCAAATATTTAACCACTACCGATATTACCAAAGCTCCGCCGAAGTAGCCGCGGCGCCAGTCCTTACGTAATGGTTACAGAAAGATATGACGGCATTAAAGTGTCCACATACGCATAAAGCATCCCACAATAAGGGGCACCCTAACTTCCAAGGAAACAGAGTCAAACCGTCAGGTCTTTTAACATCGTTACGTATTAGTAGTATATTATTGGGAATTCTGTCCCACCTTGTCGCTCGGCGAACAAGTTCGCCTTCACGACGGTGTGTCAGAAATTCCCAATAATATACGTTCGATTTCATTGAATTATGAAACAGGAAGTCATCAGTTTCTTCTTTCATAAATGATTATGTTATTATAGTGCTTGCTCATTACCAATCAAACCGCAACACGCATCAAACATGAGATTTGTCAAACAACCCCATTCATTGCAGATAAACACAATCTGCGATGATTTTCCTAAGTTTGATTTTCGGCATGGAGAATTATTACCAAACACAGTTCGGTGCATTATTTGTGGACCGTCAAATTGTGGAAAAACAAATTTACTGATTGGACTTCTCTTACACGAAAATGGTTTAAAATTTCAAAATATTTATGTTTATTCAAAAACTCTGTACCAACCTAAGTATATATTTTTAGAAAAAGTTTTACAACAAGTGCCCGGTGTTTCACTTCAGAAATATCAAGGAAGTGAGGAAGTATTAAAAGTTCAAGATGCCCAACCCAACTCAGTAATAATATTTGACGATGTTGCCTGCGAAAATCAGAATAACATGCGTGATTACTTTGCTATGGGAAGACATAAAGGCATTGACTGTTTTTACCTAAATCAAACTTACAGTAAGGTCCCTAAACAATTAGTGAGAGATAATGCCAACCTAATCATACTTTTTAAACAGGACGAAATTAATTTGAAACATGTTTATGAAGAACACGTTAATACTGACATGAGTTGGCTTGATTTTCGTGAAATGTGCTCAACGATATGGAGTGAGCCTTTTAACTATGTTGTAATTAATAAAGATTGTTCCAAAAATAACGGATGCTATAGAAATAAATTGGACACTTTTGTAGTCTTTGATCAATAATATATATTTAAGGAATACTACCTTCTCAATATCTTTATTCTTCAGACGACTCTTAATCGATTACAATCTTTTTACTATTATGGAAAAAATGTTGAAAAAACAGATCGTTGATGCTGCAGAAGCTGTAAAAAGAAAAGTTCGAAAAATGAGAGACTTTGAAATCGAAAATAATCAAGCGCTGGAATCAGTTTTCAAACCTGTAACAGAACCTCTCAACGTAATAGCTAACATCAGTAAGCAAACTGCTTTTCCTCGTTATCCAACAGAACCTGAAATTCCTCATATTGAAAAAAAAAAACAGGACGAAAACTGTGATAGCAAAAGAAACATTGTTGACGATAACGAGTCAGATGAAAATGAATCTGATAGTACGAGTAATATTTCATATGAATCAGCTGATGCTATTGAAGACGACGATACATCATCCGGGTTAGTTTCTCAAGATGCACCGATAGATATTCCATTTGGTGTCCGAACCGAGCGCAAGAAACTCATGTTAGGCTCTGCTTGTATTACAATCAGCAACGATTATATCATAGTAGCGGAACGCAAATACCAAAACACTCCTGGTTTAAAACAGTTGTTGCTGAAAAAGGAAGTAGACTTAAATTTGGTTACTGAAAGTGATTTGCGATATTATAAGTCCATGCTACTTGATACGAATGCACATCGTCGAGATTTTGACCCTACTAAACCAATCAAAAGTAATAAAGGACAAAAGTATATGCAAATTATCAAACCTCTTTTCACCTCACAAAATAAGAAACAAGATGATCAATATAAGGGAGAAGGCCTACCTTTGACTAAAATGTGGAAGAAAAATGTAGATTTTATATATTGGGATGATCCGAATGAACTAGTAGATCGATTAAAGTTATTGATTGCATCTCGAGATGCTGGAAACACTGGCTTAGATAATGAAATCATATCTATCATTGAAGAGTTACGTGAGAGTAAAATTATTAATAAATAAATGATATATTATGTGCACTGTTCATTTAATTATCAACCTTTCAATACAATACATCTTAAATATGAATGTAGATAAATTCGGACACTATATCCATAAAAGAATGCGTTTATCAGAATTATTTGAGTTTAGTGATAACGCTTTGTTAAAATCAGAAAACGGAGATTTCGATTTGAAAACGTCTAGGTTGAGAGGAATCAGACTGCCTCTAGAAGCAGATGATGCTGTTAGCAAGGAATATGTAGATCAAGTTAGAGATACAATAATACAAGACGTTAATAAACTGATTGGCTCATTACGCTCAAGAATTATATCAGATGCTCGAAGTACTACTGAAAATTATTTAAAAGCGAAGACATCTGAGATTTTAACTCATTTGGAAGAAAAATTCTACACCAAAGCAGAAGTAGAACAATTGTTTGAAACAAAACATTCAGCGCAATGGCAAAACAAGAAATTATAAATGAAATTCACAAATCAGCAAGGAAAAATTTTCTTAGACGTTCTGTTATACTAAAAGGGATCGATGACTTGTGGCAAGCTGATCTTATAGACATGCAAAACTTAAAAAGTTATAATAAAGGCTATAATTACATTTTAGTGGTAATCGATTGTTTCTCAAAGTACGCTTGGACCGAACCATTAAAACTAAAAAATAAACACAGTGTTACTCAAGCATTTGAGCGAATACTGGCTATAAGCCAGCGTAACCCAGTTCACTTACAAACTGATTTAGGAACCGAATTTTATAACGCGGAATTCCAAACGCTTATGAAAAAATATAACATAAATCACTACTCCTCTTTTTCTACTAAGAAAGCTTCAATTGTAGAGCGAGTAATTAAAACTATTAAAAATAAACTCTTTAAATGTTTTAGCCTTAATGGAAACTATACGTGGTTAGGCAGAGAATTGAAAGATACGCTGGATACCTATAATAACACAAAACATCGTACAATAAACTTTAAACCAATCGATGTTAAAAAATTTAACGAGTCTATAATAAAAGCCAATATTAAAAAATCACACAAACATGTATCCGTTCAATGCAAACCTAAGTTCAAAGTTGGTGATAATGTTCGAGTCAGTAAATACAAACATATTTTCGAGAAAGGCTATACTCCTAACTGGTCAACTGAACTATTTAGAATTAAAAAGATCAATAAGACTATACCAGTGACCTATCTTATAGAAGATCAGCAAAAGCAACCAATATTAGGAACTTTTTACGAACAAGAACTTCAAAAATCTTACTGTCCAAATATCTATTTGATAGAAAAGGTTTTAAAAAAAAGAGGCCAGAAACTGTATGTCAAGTGGTTGGGTTTGAGCAACGAAGAAAATAGTTGGATTAACAGATCAGCAATAGTAGGCTAGTAATATAATTAATATTTTTGACAAATTTCTTTCATTATACTTCAAGCAATGCAAGGTGGTGGACTAGTTAATAGTTTAATTAATAATCTACCGTTTGAATTACATTTACCTGGTTACAACTATTGCGGGCCGGGTACAAAACTTCGAAAACGATTACTGCGAGGTGATCGAGGCGTGAATAAATTAGACGAAGCTTGTATGCATCACGACATTGCCTACGCAAGCCATCCTGACTTAATAAATCGTCATAAAGCAGATTCACAACTATTAAACATGGCCAAACAAAGACTTAAATCAAAAAACGCTGGGAAAGGTGAAAAACTTAGCTCATGGTTAGTGAGTAAAATTATGAAAGCCAAGTTAAAGTCAGGTGCCGGTGTTAAAACTTTTAACAGTTTTGTGTCAAAAATAAGATCAAAAATTAAAAAAATGAAGCCTAAGGGTAATAAAACTTTAGTAAACGCAGCTTACTCAATTGCAAAAAGAATCCAACGCATTCCTAAAATTCGAGTACCTCGAGTAATACCGATACCGAAAACTGGAGGAATTCTGCCGTTAATCCCAATTTTTGCAGGCTTATCGGCTTTAGGAACTTTAGCTGGTGGTGCAGCTGGCATAGCAAAAACCGTGAACGATTACAAAGCAGCTCAAGAAAGTTTGAAAGAAACAGAACGACATAATAAGACTATGGAGGCTTTAGCCGTAGGCAAGGGTTTATATATTAAATCATATAAAAATGGTAAAGGTTTGTTTATAAAATCTCAAAAAAACTGAATACAAAGCTACCCAGTCGTGCCTTAACTAATGTAGATATCCAAATGCACGCTAGCGACATCCCCTACTTTCGAGGAGTCTACATGAAAGATCAGTTACCAAGGACGCCAAAACGAAGAGAATGTGGTATCGTTAACCTAGATGATTCAAAAAATGAAGGAACGCATTGGGTAGCTTATGTTAAAGTTAATAAGTATTGTGAATATTTTGATAGTTATGGTGATTTGAAACCTCCAATGGAATTGATGCGGTATTTTAAAAATTGTAATGTTTATTATAATTACATAAGATTTCAGAAATTCGATACTATAAATTGTGGTCACTTATGTTTAAAATACTTACAGAATTTTTGGAATAAAAACGTATAAATCTTATGATTTCTTTTATTTCAATCATTAGCAAAATGTCTCTCACATTGTCGATAACAGGAAATTCGTCAGATTTAACTACTTACTATCCTAACTCGTTGCAGTTATACGGACAGTATGAGTGCGCCTTGTTACATTTCTCAACATTTAATTCTATTCCAAACATTGACACAAGAAACAATAAGCTGTATTATGGTTCCAGTGAATTAATTGAAATACCAGAAGGCAGCTACGAGTTACAAGATATTGGTGATTATTTAAAATCTGAAATAAAAGATGCTACAATTAAACTACAGTGCAATAACAATACTTTGAAAACTACCTTGTACTGTTCTAAAAATATTAATTTTACTAAAGATGATACTTTTAGAGGTTTATTAGGCTTTAATAAGCAGATCTTGAAAGCAAATAAATGGCATGTGTCAGAGTTTCCAGTCAACATTTTGCCTACGACCGTGATCAGGATTGAATGTGATATTGTTAGCGGCTCATACATAAACGGAGAACCCAGCCACATTGTGCACGAATTTGCTCTCAACGTACCTCCCGGATACCGTATTATAGAAATCCCGAAAAACGCAATATACTTTCCAATCAATCAGAACAACATAAGCTGTATACATATCAGGTTGCTTGACATAAACAATAGTTTAATAAATCTACGCGGTGAAGAAGTACAGCTGTATCTACATCTGAGAAGAAAAAATGATTGACTACAATAAATATGAGCACCAACAATCTAAAAATATCAGTGCTACTCAAGCTATCAAGCAAAGAAGAGATCGCTCTAAAAAGAAAATAAAATTGACAAAAGACAATAAGGCGTTTCTTAAGGCAATCGGTTTGCTAAAATGAATATTTTAGATGTATTATCCGCTCCAACCTATGACAACACCGTCGAAGGAATTGAATTTCATTCGTACAAGCCATATGTAACAAGTTTCAACAGGAATGATGAAATTCGGATACCTATCAACCAACAAGATCTATACATACTACCGTCAGCAAGCACTCTTTATTTAGAAGGAACTGTGATCGTTAAGAAAAATGATTCAAAGGATATCGCAAGTAGCGTGCAATTCACGAATAATTCTCTACTCTACTTATTTCAAGATATAAGGTATGAACTAAACGGAGTGGAAATTGATAATGTAAAAAATGCAGGTGTTACAACTACGATAAAATCGTTAATATCGATGAACGAGAGTGAGTCAAAAATATCTCATGCTTGGGGTTGGAATATAGATGGTATAAAAAATATTCATGGTGGTAATTTTTCTGCTTCCATCCCTCTTTGTAATATTTTAGGCTTTGCTGAAGATTTTAAAAAGGTCGTAATAAATTGTAGACATGAATTAATATTGTTGCGAAGTAATACTAACTTGAACTCTGTAAAACTTAACACTGGTGAAGTAGTAGAGGACGTTCAGATTAATAAAATCATATGGCGTGTACCGCATGTTAAAGTGTCAGACAAAGAAAAAATAGGCTTACTTAAAGTCTTGGAAAAAGATCGACCACTTCAGATGATTTTTAGAAACTGGAATTTGTACGAAAACCCTGTATTACCTAAAACTACAAAACATACGTGGTCTATCAAAACTTCATCGCAAATAGAAAAACCAAGATATGTAGTCATTGGTTTACAGACAAATAGAAAAAACCATCCGACTGCTGATATGTCTCAGTTTGACCACTGTAATATTCGCAATATTAGAGTCTACCTAAATTCATCCTACTTTCCATATGAAAATCTAAATGCAAATTTTGCACATAACAGGTTTGCTTTATTATACGAGCAGTACACAAGATTTCAACAGTCGTACTATGGACGTCGTTCGGAGCCTTTACTAAGTGAAAAACAATTTAAAGACATAGCGCCATTGTTTGTAGTAGACTGTTCGAGACAAATAGATAATCTAAAGGCTGGTCCTGTTGTGGATGTGAGAGTGGAAATTGAAAGCAATACGGATATACCCAATCAAACTTCTGCATATTGCCTTATTTTGAATGACTGCATAATTGAGTATAAGCCGTTGAGCAATACTGTGAAAAAACTATCATGAATCCTGATACTATTATATTGGATGTTCAAGGCTTTAAAGATTTACATAATAATTTTATAATTAAAGAATTAGCTTTCGCCACTCATGACTATACACAAACGTTTTTGATAAAACCTCCATATCTGTTTAAGTATTTGACAAGAGATGAAAAGAAGCAAGTTAAATGGTTGGAAAGAAATAGAGGTATTTACTGGAGCGAAGGATATATTGACTACAGAGAATTCCTACGTTTAATTGTTCCATACCTAGAAAATAAAAAAATTTTAGTTAAGGGTTTGGAGAAAGTAAAATGGATAAATAACCTAGGCGTGCATAATTGTAATATATCAGAACTTGATGAAAATCAATGTCCTAATTTAGCTGAACTGCATAAGAAATACTGTGGAAGAAGTAATTTAAATTGTATTATGCATTCAAATCAATGTGCGCTTAAAAATGTATTATGTTTGAGAAAACATATAGAGCAAAAATAAATGTGTACCTATCTTGCTAGTTTTAGATAATGAATAAAACAATTTTTAAGTAAATAGTTTTTCATTTATTTTACATACTTCATTATGTAAGGTATTTTATAAAATACAATGCAATGTAATACTAAACCTATATAACTACAGGTTGTAGAAATCGTTGTCAATTAAAGACTTAGATATTTTCTTAACTAAACACTCTGTTTCATCCATAACGCTATCAACAACATCTTTAACAATGTATTGTGCCTTTATCAAAACATTTTCACTGTCACTGTCACTGTCACTGGCTTGAACGTTATTACACAGGTCTATGACCTGAATTTTTATTAGCTTAAGTCCTCGCTGATGGAGCCGACTCATAACGAAAGATTTTAACGAATTTGGTTTTTTTTGTTTTTCTCGACGTCGTTGTTTCAGGCTCTTATCTTTCGTCCCCAATTTTAATTTCGTACTGCACTCAGCTTCATGGCAACGCATCTCGTTAAACTCAGCTTCATTTAAATAATCCTGATCCTGGGCATATTGACTGAATATTATATTGTCTGATCCTTGAGTAATCTGAAACAAAGAGTTAATAAATTTATAAATGTATTGTAATGTACTAAGCAGTATTGTTATATACACTTCGTTACAATCATAGTGTTAATTCGAATTAAATAAATAACTTTATTATTATTAATTAACTTACCGATGTCATGATTATGATGTGCTAATCAACTACTCGAAGCCAGTGATATTTACGAAATAACAAAAAAATACAATTACAGTGATTATTGGCCCTGCCTTGACTTGATAACCATAGATCAATAAAAAATAGATACCGCATATATACTCAAATTCATGATTGAAATGAGAGACTAAAATATTGCAAAAATCATATGCGATTTTTAGTTTTAGGCAGCCTATAAAAGTGTAATTTTATATAGTTATAATTCATCTTCTAGTGATCAATCATCGGTAATATAGTAGATCGGTCATGCATTTTTTAACGCATGTCATATCTATTTATTATTAATCGTTGGCACTACCTATGAAAAAGCTAACTAAGCATTTATGTCTCAAAGCCGGAGGACAATGAACTGACCTACTTAAATATAGATACGATGTATATTATGCTCTCTCTATCTATTACATGGTACTGTAAAATAAACGTCTTATAAAAGAATGACTTTACTACCAGTATACTGGTTTATCGTACTTAGTATTATAAATTTGTAAGATTCTCTGTCTGTTGGTTGCATCATCACGAATAATCAGTTAAAATGATCATGATCGAATTCGGTAGAGAAATAAAAGAACCTGTAAGAAAGTATGTAGACTATTTATTATCAACATTATCGTCAGCACTTTCTAACTGCAATTTAAGTAATAAAAATCCTGCTATTCGTAGGTATGTTTGTTGAAACTTGATATAAGATTGGTTAAATTTTATTAAACAAATGAAGCATACCTAGCGGTTATAACTTAACACGGATAGATAAATAAGACAATATTGTTATAATTACACAGACACTTTATTTACAATTGGTTTATATATACAATTACATTTAAACACCTACACATATTCCTCGTTAATTTTACCTATTCTAAGATTATATCTAAGTTATATAATACAAGGATAGCTTACATTCTATTATTGTTTATTAAAAATATTTACACATCTTTTAGCATAGCCGAGTGACCCCAGGCAAGTGTGGATACCTTATCTACAGATATCGCACGTTTGTCATCGTTATTTGATAAAGCAATTTTGTTTATACTCTGAGTGAATATCTCGTGCTTAATTGATTTGAACATCATATATTTTTTGCGGATTATACCACCATTAAATAAAATATTTTCATAGTCTGTGATGCTTAAATCTTTCACTACGCACGATTTTACTCCCTTTGCTTTTTTAATGATTTTATCATGAGTCTTTATGGAATAAAGTTTCGATCGTAACCCGACAAAATTTGAAATATACTGTCCTCCCATTTCATCTTTGAACAGCCCGGGTACTTTTTTGTTTTTTAAAGGTATGTTAAATTCATTTTCATCGGTGTAGTTACTAGTGTCAAAATATTGCAAAAAATTGTATTTCAGATCGTGATAAAAATCATTGGTATAAATTTTGTAGACAAACGAATCGGTATCTGTGTAACACAGCTGCACTCGATCTCCGTAAAAAGGTTTGACAACATTGTAATGAAAGTCATACATATGTGACTTAGAAAGCTCTAATACAGTGAATCCAATATAAATAGGTTTATCTAAAATGATTCGATCTGGTTTCATTTGTATTGCAACTAAATTTTCTGTGAGGATACATGCACTATGGAAATAAGGATTAGCTATAAGTCTCTCAGCGGATATAGATTTTTTTGTCTTGTTGTATTTATCACACCACTTACTAACCAAATGAACACATACTCTATTTTCGGTATTTTCTAACGTCTTACCAAAGACGCTGTTATTTAACAATTTGAAAAAGTCTTGTTCGAATGAATTTTTTGCGTTTTGTCTTAACTTTGTATTTAATTCTATATACTTTTTTAAATAGGGACTCTGTCTAAATGTAATAACTCGGTGTACTTTACGTAAAATTAGACCGTGTTCTAGACACTTTTTTAAATGAACATAGTGAATCACATAGTTATATTTGTTATACAAATTTGCGATTAATTTTTTTGTTTTACCTCCAGGGGGTACACATTTTTCAGGGCAAAATGGTAAGTCGTTGTGAAGCTTATGCAAATGTTCAGGATACAAAAGGTCAACTTCTAATATAAATCCCCATTCAGCATCGCTTTTAATTTTCTCAATACATAAATTATCCATTTCATCTTGACTAAGAAATCTAAAACTAGAGTAGGGTAAAGCTTTACAAAGCGAAAAACCATATAAATTGCAACAGTCAGCATAGAATATAAAACAGGAGGGCTTTGCAGCATCATATTCTAACATGTATTTATGATTGGCTTCTGCATATCGATGGGAACACATGCACAACCCCCCTCGAATACCGCTTTGAATCATCCTCACGATAGCTAAATCTGATATGAGTTCTAATTGTACACCTGTTTTGAGTAACATTGCATCAAAAGATAGGCTAGGCGCAGTTACATAAAACGCGGGGTCGAGTTTATAATGTTGCTTGCATGTTTTTCGGAAATTCTGAAAAATATCTGTCAATAAAAGTACATCCGTTTTTAGGTATAAATCAGTATATTCACCCATATTTGTAATGTTGAATTCACTCCAAACAATTTGAGCATGTTCATAGTCATCATTCGAAATATTTTCGTTAGTCAAAGAGTTATGAAAACTGTGCTTAGGCGGTAACGATTTTTCATCGTAACTTGTCCAATGTGACATGAAGTCATACGGGTATACGCCTTTTCGTGTTAATAAACTAAATTGTTTTTTATCAGGAAAATGAGACTGTAGATAAACAAAATCGTCTGTCTGCATGGTTTTCGCCAGCTTATCTAAACTTGATGCTAAAAAGTTAAAGGAATCTAAAAATCTTAGCTGTATAATCTCATTAGCACTAATAGGGATGAACTTTGAGAATGTTATATATTTTTCCTTAGTCTTAGGAATAATTTTAATTTGACCAGGGAGTTCAGCTAACTTTTTAATGAATAAATGACAATCATATCCGCATAAATTATGAAAAAATATTGGAACAAATTTAGGTGTTTTATACTGCAGATTACAATGACGATGTGCTGCGCCTCGATATCGACCAGTTATATGACAATGATCTCTAACTCTATCGTTCCACAGTAAATTTTCACATATGTGACATGTGATAGCATGTTCGAAATGCAGAGCATCTTTTTCTGTAAATATCATGTTCTCGGTTTTGGACAGAGTTCTATGTATTGCTTTAACATCTTCAATTAAATATTGTATAAATTTCGAAATACAATCTTCCCCCCGATAGCTCCTAAACCCATCGACTAAGTTATTTGATGATGAAACAACATTATAGGCAAACGCGGCTGGCACGTGTCGTTGCAAGTATGACGTATTGACGGTGTCTAATGTCGAGTCAACGTTGGGTACAAGCAATGTTTCGAAATCAGCATATATGACGAATGGAATATTTTGTTTTCGCTCATAGTTATTAAACTTTAAAATTGATCCCTGTTCTGGTAAAACTGTGGCAACTCCTCCACACAAATGTGTTTCGATTTGATGCAAATCAGGGAAAAATAACAAACAGTTTTCGCAAAAGTATAATTTACCATGATGTTTGCTTATCTGACATCTGACTAAACGAGAAAAGTTGGTAATTAAACAGTAATGAGAATCAGTATTATTTTCTAAATATAGTAGATGGATGCTTCTAGATTTATTATTTGATGTTTTATACAAAGGCCCAGTTACTATCTTGTCATTTTTTAATCCATAAACAAAAATATTTAAAAAAGGATTATTTTTTTCAAACACTGCTATATCAGAAAATGTAATTGGAAAAGACAAATCATTAATATTTAAAACGTCTCGAAAATGTGGATATGACGAAATTCTTTCAGGATGACTATTTGTAGGATACAAAGCTGCTACAACACTCCATAAAAAGCAATACTTATCTCTGTTTTGAATATTCAAACATGCCTTTTTATTCCTTATATATTTTGGTAAAGAAATAAATTTTGATCCGCTGAGAGGCTGATACTTACTAATATTTATTTCTAAATGTGAATTGCACAGAAACGTCCAGCCACTATCTCTCTCCTGAAACTCTTCGATTTTCTTTAAAAGGGTCTCGATTGCTGGTTTATAAATTAAATCAAAGTCATAATGTACATGTATGATAAAGTTTTTTGTAGAAAATGATTTCAATTCCTGTTCATCATTTTTATACAAAAGAAAATAAGAAAATAGTTCTAAATTAATCTTAACACCTGTATGCTTTTGTAGCGACCTATCTATAAGGTTTTTTACATGTTTACTGATGTTATTAAGAAATATTTCAGGGAAATTATTTATTTGTTCATTAGTTGCAGTGATCCGGTAACTTGTAATTCTTCTTTTGAAAGAAGAATCAATTATTTCAACATTGTCATACATCAGAGTTTTGCTATTATTTTTATGAACATTACTACGTAAATGACCGGACCACCGACGATTATCTATATCTACTTTACAAACCGAACAATGCGGCATTTTTACTTTAACTAAGACCTACGACTACTTTTATACTGAATTTAACCTTAAATAGATTATTAATACTTACTATTTTTATGAGTGCCTTTTCTTGTTTCAGAAATATTAGTTTAAACAATTAAGCATAAACAATTAAGTAATGCACTAGGATTTCTTATCACCAAACCAGGACTGCTTTACGGTCTTCCGTAGGTTAACACTTTCGGTCAAAGTAATCGAAGATCCTCCGTGATGTTCTTCCTAAAATTGTAAAAAAATAATAATAATTAGCATGCGTATGTAATTGTAGCGAAAATTAAAAAAAGATTTACTATAAACAATAACTTTAAATAAAAAAATTACAATATAGGTACCTGATAATTTATCCAAGTTCCAATTTAGGATTATCCCGATTTTTTGGTCACCAAATCACATCACCCAATCGTAGTGAAATTTTTGTCCTAAAAACAAAAAAATTATAGTTTCTATATAATGGTGAAAAAAAAAAAAAAAAAAAAAAAAAAAATAAAAAAAATTTAAAATGATTTAATCTATTACAATGGTGTTAAAAATATATATTACCTGATAATTAATAGATGCACGATCCAATTCAAGGTTCAAACCACAGCCGTGAACGTTACAGAATTAATCTTGTGATCAAGTAGTCTAAGTGGTTGTATCTAAAAAAAAAAAATAATTATATAACATAGCTTATATATACAAATAAAAAAATGTGTAACAAAAAAAAAAAAAAAAAAAAATGCTAAATATTACCTGCTGATTTATGCGTCGCTCTTGAACTTTATTAATTAATTGAATTTATTATTTATTTTATTTACAGCTGCCTGCACAGCTTTAAATTACTTTTAAAACTGTGCAGACAGCTGTCTTTCAAAATAAGCAATAAATTATACCGAACCGACACTTGATACTTGCCTTGCCAAACGTGATGTCGAAATATCCGCGAGCGTCGGTCAGCAGTTTCAGGTAAGGATGTCGCGCACTCACATACACATTGTCTTTGGTATTTGTTTTGCTTTAGTTTACGCAATAATATAAATATATCAACCCTAACTATTTCGCTGCATCGACAGTTGAAATAATTACTTAGTCATTATTTTGTTTAAGTTTAATACGGCAAAAAAAAAGAGTTGGTTTTTACAATATCACCTAAACATTAGCGATGATTTTTAATATAGTGAATTATCGCGAGTTTTCACCTTATAAGCGGCTCATTTTCTTCAATACGTATTCGTCAACGAATCGAAGCCTGCAAGTGATCCAGTAATCTGCAAGAAGTCATCATAGAAGAACAGAACCAGCCCTGAAGAACGAATCCCTGCCTCCTGCGCTATCTCTGCTGCCATTGGGACCATCAGTCTTCAACGACAGTCCTGCGCTGCTGCCAGCTGACCCGTCAAGCAAACATTCAAGAACGATCCGCTGTCACCCACCGAAGGCTGCACCACCAATCCATCAATCAGTTACTTATCAAGTTCACTGGAAAATGTAAGTACCTTCAGACGTATTACCGTAGCCTGCTTAGTTTTTTTTTTTTTACTTCAAAGTCACAAACCAGATTAACTTTGTTTTTGATGCTCACCCAACCTTAATAGTTAAGGTTCTGAGTAAGAGGGCTTGGGTTGGTGGGTGGGTGGACCAGGCTCACCTTTCAAATCGTGAATTTGTATGCTACAGCCCTAACACACGAAAATCTTAGTGGAGAGCTACAATACAATATAACTTTATAGCACATCAAACAATATGGTAATATAAATATAAGTAGTAACATTTCATTTCATTGGGCGACCTTATCACTTGCAACGATTTCTTTCAGGCAACAGGCTATGAGCTATGAGTGTGAAAGTGTTTATTTTGACATTATTTATTTTTACCATAATATGATTGCTTTATACGCTTCAACATATCTGATGGCAAGGAATTAGAACGGCTCCTCGCCACAACCGGCTTACGTAGTAGCTACGGACCTCCCGTTTATGTTAAGTAACTTTATCAATTGCGTAAATAATTACATCTTAATTCTTTATTTCAGGTCTGAATCTGAGTGCGAATACTATCAATCATGCTCGAGCGTGGAGCCAGCAGGGAACACCAAACCCACTCGCAAACCCGCTGCAGACAACAGTAAGAAGCGTAAGCCGCGTTCATCAACAACGGATTCAACTACACCAAGGTAAATTTGACTTATAAATTTGTACTATTTTTATTACCTTATCTTATGATAGCTAAAATAACGTTACTTAACATAGGTAAGACCCGGACTCCGGCCTGTACCAATAGGTTCTTTGGAACTTATGTACGGATCATACCACTAGCTTTTCGGTGAAGGAAAACATCGTGAGGAAACCTGCATGTGTCCTGAGAAGAAATTTAATAGCACATGTGAATCCACCAACCTGCACTTGGCCTAATCGCCCTTTGAGGGTAGGCCTATATCCCAGCAGTGGGATGCTAAAAAGGCTGATACAGATAGGGTTTAGGCCCTATCCAAGACAGAGCACGTTTGATATGAACGAGCCGATTCACTTTCGATATGCAAAGGCTTGGAGATTAGGGATTGTATCAACCAAAGTACAGATGATCAAACAGCGAGTTGTACAGTGCGCACATAATAGGTCTACCATTCAACATAATTTTCTATTGATATATATTGTATGCTAACGATGAACAGGTGGATAATATAAAGAACATTAATTAACAAAGGTTTTCTTGCTTGTTTCAGTAAAAAACCTCATACTGTCTCCGATATATTCGGAGTCAATCAAAACCGCGATCCCGCCTCAACGCACAATGAAGATGGAAACCAGCAGCTGCCTTCATTTTTCGTCAATCGGGTGGGCAACAGGTGCGAGCGGCGTACGACGACTACAGACGGCGACTACTACGTCGACTGTAAAGTTTATAAGACGGAGGACGCGCGTGCCGCCGACTCCCTGGAGCTGTGGAAGAAGGCGCTCGTCCGCATCAAAGTCCAGACGAACGCTGAGTCTCCGCAGTGGCGAGCACTGCAGAAGTTTGTATTATCATCGGACTTGTTATTTCCAAATCCACCGCGATTTTTTGATAAGTAAAAATATGTACATAATATAATAAATGTATCTAATCGTTAATCGTTTTTTATATTGGATTTATATATACATCCATACATATATACATTTTATATATCATACAAGGTTCTTGACTATACTTACAAGCAGGCACTTACATTTAAACTTTTACTTAAATTTGCATGTTTAAGTAAAAGTTTAAATATTTGGAAAAATTACTAGGTTTGTCTATTTAAACATTTAAATAGACAAACCTAGTAATTTTTCCACACTTA
This sequence comes from Plagodis pulveraria, assembly GCA_963890685.1. Lineage (NCBI taxonomy): Eukaryota > Metazoa > Arthropoda > Insecta > Lepidoptera > Geometridae > Plagodis > Plagodis pulveraria. The sequence continues at coordinate 17,127,571 of OY982975.1, forward strand.
CAGATTAATTTAATCTAGCTGATCGTGTAAATTTACACATTCTGAAGCTTCGTCGCGAATGAAATCGAACGTATAATAATGGGCATTTCTGTCCCACCCTGTCTATCAGCGAATCCTGTTTCAGTTACATTTTTTCAATGAAATCGAACGTATATTATTGGGAATTTCTGACACACCGTCGTGAAGGCGAACTTGTTCGCCGAGCGACAAGGTGGGACAGAATTCCCAATAATATACTACTGCTGTCAAAACACACCTAGGTGCTTGGCGCCAGATTTTCTACTTGAGGGTGGTAGCTAGCCAGACGGGCATTCGCAAAAGGCCCTACCACCAAAACCATATTCCTCAGTTTTTTCCTCCAATACTGAGCATTATGTTTTGGCATAAAGACTTTCAGGAAAAGTATATGTAGCCTCTTTTTTACTTACGGTTATAGTAAATAATCCATTTTTCATCAAACGTCACCATTCGATCCAATATTCCTTCATTTCTGAATCGATTCAACAAGGCAACACAAGTTTCAACATGCGTTTCTTTGTGCAGATCAGTCAAATCATGAGGAACCCATTTTTCATTTAGTTTTTATTATATTGATTTGACGCAAATGAGTTAATATTGTTGGTAAGGTAACGTTAAACCATGCTTTTAATTCCTGGGTAGTTTGGCTCGGAACCACTTTTCATTCATTCAACCACTCTTCCACCATCTCTTTCAATTCATTGTTATTCTTTTTTACGTATCGTTCGTTCTTCAACTCAAAATGTCCATCACGAAAGCGTTTAAACCATAATCGCACGGTACGATCATTAGCAGTCCCCTCTCCAAACGCAACATTGATATTGCGAGCTGTTTCTGCCGCATTAGTTCCGCGTCGGAACTCGTATTCAAAAATCACTCGCATTTACAAAGTTCGAAGTTTCGAAGAAAAAAAAACAACTGAAAGTCGATAAATGAATGTTGCACATTTTTTAAAAGAAGAACCTTATAGGTACCATGTGAAAAAAAACACTCAAGAATCTCAAACCATGAGGGTTCTATGTCAATTCGAAGTACCTATTACAATATCTTTCGAGCCATATATAAAATGGGTCTTAGGGAATCTCTGAGGGATCTTTTTAAAGAAATAGATATTTTAACTTTACCAAGTCTGTATATATTTGAAAATATTATGTATGTTCGTAAAAATTTGAGTAAATTTAAATTAAACAGTGACAATCACGATTGCAATACTAGGAATACATATAAAATAGCGGTGCCAGGTTTAAGATTAGCAAAGATAAATAAAAGGTCCTTCTTAGGTAATTGTGTGCGGTTTTATAATAAAGTTCCCAAACATATTACAACGCTCACAGAATGGAAATTCAAGTTGCATGTGAAAACCTATTGATTAAAAAATCCTACTACACAGTTTCTGATTACTTAAACGACAAAAATGCCTGTACAATTCCGCCTCCGCCAAGCTATTGCCTGTCACCTACATAATTTAAACAAATTTTGTAATAACGAGTTTCTTGCCCGTTCTTCTCGCAGTGGCTCTATACAATTTATTTGCTGAACGTGGCAGTACAATGTAGAATATTTCAATACTAAAATTTGTTATTGACCTTCATAAGAGCGTCGTAGACGCTTAAATTGAATAAATGATTTTGACTTTGAATAAAATGGCAATTTCATATTTTAACCCCTATTATCATTTTCTCTTTGCCACTGTTGACATCATTCTGAATTTTTAGTATTACCAACGAATAAATAATTTATTTATATAACACTAAGCTAGCTTTCATTTTGTAACCGCAAAAGCAATTGGAACTCCCACATAATAAAAATTGTCAAATACTGAAGTCACAAAGCGATATTTTTTCCTGTTATATAACGCAAGCAAAAGGAGCATGGCAACGGAGCGAGAAATCTTTCGCCAGGCCACGCCACTCTCTTTAACTAGAGGAACAAAACCGCGGAATGGAAAGCGCTAGTGGAACGGTTTAGTTGTTACTAAGATAATTCAGGAATTTTGTATTATTTACTTATTTGGTGTAAATTTACTTAACTTTGAAGTATTTTACACAAATAATATTTTGACCAATTCATCTAAGGATTGTTTCAACTTGTCTGTAAGAAATTGCTGCAGTTTACAAACCGCCGGTATATTGCCAGTATTTTTAAAATGTTAATTAGCACAAATAAACATTTTTCAACGAAATTAGTGATGAACTTATTATTCAAACAATGATAACAAATATCTGAAACTTGGATAGTAAATTATTTGAATAAAAAATTAGAGCTTCATTTCCATCTTAAATCTTCCTTATTCTTCTTCTTATCTTTAAAATAAAATAATTTAAAATAGAATTTATTAATCACATCACCAAATTGCATGCACTAAAAACAAAAAATATGAAATCAGCCCCATATGATGTAGTGGCCAATATATTGGCCCTCACTTAGCATAATTCTGGTTTAAACCACTCGTCATCTTTTGCACACAATTTGTGACGTCATAGCAGTTTTACACTACATCTTAAATGCAAACATCCACCTCCCTACAACATAGTGAGTTGAGCAGGGCGTTTGATACCATGCAAGTTACCTCGTTTACTGGTGCTAAGTAGTAATAGAGAATGATCCTGCATTTATATATTCTGAACATTATAATATATACGAAATATGCATGCTTGCATTTTTTATCCGCTGTATGCCTTTATGAACTAAATACAACACTACAGCTGCTACCATCAACGCATTTAGACAACCTACAGGTCAATGCAGACTCCCAGGCAGTCCAAATGCTCCAGCCACTACCAGTTCAGGACTGTTTGTTGCTTGCATAAGTTGTAAAATTTAGTTGAGGTAAAATGTGTATTTTCATAACTATTTGAAACTTGTTTATGACACTTGTCCCATCTGTTTGCCCCTTCTAACTTATTATTCTGATTTCCCGTGGTTAGAAACCTAAAAATACCCCCACTGAGAGGATGAGCTTCTGTTACTGCGTGTTTGTTAATTGGTATAGTGTGTAGGGAAAGCTTGTCTTAATGGAATAGCTCTTGGTCTTAGCAAGCTACCCTTGAATAATAAGTTATGGTGTGTTTTCTTAGAAAAAATAATTGTCCTCAAACATAAGGAACTCCCCCCGCGCGGGGTAGAGGCTGGTTAGATAGTCGTTTATAGAAGGGGTCGTATACAAAAGAGTTTCCCAAACACAAAGGAGGTTCTTAGTTGAGGCTACTAAAATGTATGTGTACATACCATAGCTTTCACCACCATCTCCCGGAGTCGGAGTCTCGCCTTTGCAGAGGCCGCGGTGCGGTCACCTTTCACGCACGTCACAGAATCTCACGTAATAAAACAGTTATTCAAGGAACATATAATGATGCACTTCTATAATAAATAACATGATACAATATTTGGACTTATTTAAATTATGAATGCGACACCGTCGTGGTGTATGGCGCGGGGCGCGGTCCAGCGACTCAATAATAGTGGTCTGCCGCGGCGAAACGAAGCATCAATCGCGGCTCATTGCGGGTGGTATGAAAAAAACTATACATGCTTTGACAGACAAATAGTAACTAAAATAAAGCACCAAATAAAATATTTAAATATTACTTGTGCTCGACATTATTTACTTTGCTGATAATCGCAATCTCATCTGAAGGTGAGAGATGTTATGATTGAAGTGTTTAACAGACATAACCTAAAATTACTGGCCTCACAGGATCTTGGAACACACCGTCAGGAGATTGGTACTGAGCGTACGACCATTTTTTATTTATTTATTTCATTTCACAAAATCCACATATCTTAATTATTTTAAACAATAACATAATATTTAAATCTTACATACGGATTTACATTATCTAGTGTTAATTTTAAAGAGAGCAGGAACTTAAATGTTAGTAAAATGTAATAATTATTATATGTACTTAACTAAGGAAAAGAACTTGATAACAAGTTCTTTTCCTCACTTTATTACATCAAAAGTATTGTGATGTAATAAAGTGAGTGTATTGCTTCCTACTTCACTACACTATTTTATTTCACATACATACAACCCTTCCCTCCCCCCTAACCCGTCACCTCCATACACTATAAAGTGTATGGAGGTGATCACCCTACGACGTTTGTATGGAGAACTGACCGGCCAGTTCACCCTTAATGCACACAGCTACACTCCCATTATCTATTGACAAGGACATGAAGACAAGTATGCAGTAGACGCACATACGCACATTGCTGAGACTCAATCAGGAGATGTCGCTTTGACATTGCCATGTTTGAGGTACGGGTGCTATAATTTCTACTGTTTTTATACCGACTTAAAAAAAGGAGGAGGTTTTCAATACGTTTTTTAATATGTTACCATATTACTTTTGACTAGATGAACTGATTTTAATGATACTTTTTTAGCTGATGCTTGTCGTGTGGTCCATTAAAGACCATTTAAATTTCATCAAATCACTCAAGCCGTTTTTGAGTTACACTCCAATAACTGAAAAGTATTTTCCTACCTTGATGATATAATCATTGTCAGTGAATGACAATCGATCCCATAAGTAGCAAGGGTCACTAAAAAGGGTAAAAAAAATTGTTTACCAAAAATTAGAACCGACTTCAACACTCAAATGTGTGAAATAACTTGTCGAAGTCGGTACCATGCGCACAATATTGTGATAATAGGTACGTTTTAACCATCATGGTACCGACAAGGTGTTTCACACATTTGAATGTTGAAGTCGGTCCATTTTATGGTTATTCCATTTTTACTAACTTTTGCCGTATTAAAGTAATAAAAATAACCGGATTTACTACGGGAGCTCACGAGAAGGGCAGGTGCCAGGCTGGTGGTCAGACACAATTAAAATTCTAAGCACCTGATGGTAAGTACTGGCTTCTGGGCGTAAGGTTCAGCTCCTATTCCAAGCTTGGCTTTCCGATATATTCAACTCCATCATCACCAACTGGTTTCATTGCAGATTGGTTAAACTACCAACAAAGGCATTCTCAAATTGGTTCTTGTGAGGATGGACGGCCGATCAACCACCGCCTAAGACAAAACTTTATACAATTTATTCTTTGTGTCGACTGAATTTTTTTTTCCGCCTCTTATAGCCCGCCCTCTTATAGCCCGGGAACTGATAAATCGAATGAGGTGGCAAGATAATGATGAGGCTAATATTTGACCTATGATGTGATTGAACATGAATTCTGAAAAGCGCAGCTGCCGGATCGCTTGCATCGTTTTTAATATAACGTTTTTAATATGTCTTACCTAATGGTAAGTAAAGGTGTGATTGAAGATGTTGTCAAGCTAACCTAGATTTACTGGCTTTCAAGGACATCGTAAGCCAGTCGAGCATTTGCAATACTATTACATGCTATAACGACTGACATCCTAAGATAACAAGTTAGATGTTCACTACGCTAACTCAAAGCACAAAACGCCTACGTTTTAACTCTGGCGGCTCTTCGATTGTTGGGGTACTTCACTACATAGTATAAAACAAAGTCACTTCTCAGTGTCTGTCTGTCCTTATGTATGTTTAGATCTTTAAAACTACCCAACAGAGGTTGATGCGTTTTTTTTAATAGTAAGAGTAATTAAGAGTAATACAATACTAGGAATAAAGATAAAATAGCGGTGCCAGGTTTTAGATTAGCAAAGATAAATAAAAGGTCCTTCTTAGATAATTGTGTACGATTTTATAATAAAGTTCCCAAACATATTACAACGCTCACAGAAGGGAAATTCAAGTTGCACGTGAAAAACATATTGATTAAAAAATCCTAACACAGTTTCTGATTACTTAAATGACACAAATGCCTGGACAATTCCACCTCTGCCAAGCTATTGCCTGTCACCTAAATAATTTAAACAAATATTGTAATAACTCTATTATAATGGTAAGTATGTAACACATTGTTAAAAGATGTTTAAAAGAATGGCCCTGAGTTTCTTGCCCGTTCTTCTCGCAGTGGCTCTAAACAATTTATTTGCTGAACGTGGCAGTACAATGTAGAATATTTCAATTTTGTCATTCATAAGAGCGTCGTAGCCGCCTAAATTTAATAAATGATTTTGACTTTGACTTTGAATAATTCAAGAGAAAGGTTTATATGTATAATACAAGCACAATATAATAAAGAAAAACTAATAATTTTAGAGGTTTCAAATTTGATGTCGTAAATAAATAATTTTCTGGCGCTTACATTGCAAACGCTAGTGAAGCTAGCCAGCGCGCTGGCTGAACCTTACAAGATAGATTAAAATAATGTACTACAGTATTGTACACCTTATAAAGGTCTACAAAAAAGTACGCAATGGCATATGTATATCTCTTAGGAATAATCCACAAGAACCATATTTTATCCCTTACTTTTTACCAGAAATAATGGCATATTTGCGAAGCGATTTTAAGCAATGCTGCATTAATCCTTATCAAATTAAGTACCTACCTTAAATACATTGTGCATTTAATATAGATCAATACGGCGCTGTACAACATGTTATTGAAATGAATATTTTCGAAGATATTGCGGATTATATTTTAGTATCAGCATTGCACCCGTGTGAAGCCAGGCCGGGTCGCTCGCTAGTAACCTATAATTCCATTGAATTAAAATAATTACATTTTTAACGGCCAGGATAGATAGGGTTGCTCGGCGGTTGCTTCTTCCTCCTGGGTACATAAAATGAAACTCACGTATCTAGTGGATGTATCGTACTATAATCTCATGGCACATAATTAGGTACATACAACAACAACAATAGACTAGTTATAGTAGTTATAATAGGTAGGTTAGGTAGGTATGAACGTCTAGGATACGCGAGCGCAGAGTGTGGCGCTGTAGGTAGACGACTGCCGACTCACGCGGTAGCGCGGACCAAGTATTATTATATGTTCTATGGCGCGGACGGACTCGCTTCTCGAACGATTGAAGCAATGATGGCCGAGCGGTAATAGCTATGGACTGCCGTGCAGCAGTACCCTGGTTCGATCCCCACCGCCGGCTTGAGCTTCACCGCATGGTGGAAGGGCATTTTGCGATTGCCCGCCTGGCTAGCTACCACCCTCAAGTAGAAAGTCTGTCGCCAAGCACCGAAAGGTGTGTTCCGTCAGTAGTCCTTGAGAACCAGTGAAATTACAGGCACAATGAGATTTAACAACTATGTCTCAGTGTGACGGGCGCAGTGCAATTCGTGAGTTGTCATGAATTGCTACTATCATAGGCAGAGGTTAGTCCACTTAATATCAGGTGGGCCTCGAGCTTGTTCCGTCACAATAACATAAAAAAAAAATTAAAAAAAAGAGGCTTGCGGGGAGGAGGGGCGAGAGGTAGATGCGGAACGCGGAGCGCAGGCGGCGGCGATACATGTTGTTTCGCGTATACCTACGTTCGTATAACAAACTATGCGCGCACTGTTACACATTGTAATTTTGGCATTTACACCTGGCAAGTGAACAAGCTTACAAAATTAATTGTTAGAGGCTCAAATATTTTAAAAGTTGTATTTAATATATAATATTAGAGTTAATCGTAAAACTTTTACTTAGGTCCATTCTACAATATTTTTACTGCTCTTTTAAATGCGAGACAAATGAAAATAATGAGGGTAATTAGAGAAAACAGCTTTTGCTAAGTCATTAGCCTAATGGCCGTTTTAAATATAATTTCCTTTATTGCAACACCGATATTGCAACGAGTATTTTTTACTGTCTAAGCGAAGGTCATCGTGACAGCTGGGGTATCCATGTGTGTGTGTTTTTTACGAATATATGAGTAGATGTTTCAATCTGAAATGCACGCTCCTCCATTGTCTTCACCCCTACATACAAAAAAGTGTACCTATAGAGACAATACACGTACACACACATTTAAATGATCACGTTTTGGAGGGACGAGTATTTTTGCTTTAGAAGATCTTTACTGTCATGTATTTACGTTCCTGAAGAGATAGGTAGATAGATGTTTCTAACGCTAGTTTAAGTAAAATTTTATATACGCCTTTTTTCTTTTTTGGGTTTCGTACCCAAAAAAGGGTAAAAACGGGACCCCATTGCTGAGACTTCGCTGTCCGTCCGTCTGTCACCAGGCTGTATCTCAAGCTCAAGCTATAGCGATAGCTATAGCTATAGGCGATGACGAAAATAAAATAAATATTTAAGGGGGCTCCCATACAACTAACTTAATTTTTTATCCGTTTCTTGCTCGATACTAATAACGGTGACAGGTTGACGCTTTAACTATTCTCAGCATATTTAGTTTTATGTTCTCTTTAAATGTAATTAATTAATATAAAATAAATAATTAAAGGGCTCCCATACAATAAAAGAGGTTTTCGCCGTACCTACCCAGCTCAATTGGACACTGCGAAAATTGTCTGTAACTTGCAAGATTAGGTTACAGATAATGGTACGGAACCCTTCGTGCGCAAGTCCCACTCGCACTTGGCCGGCACATAAAAAAGCTTATTGTGACGGCACAAGCCCGAGGCCCACCTGAAGTTAAATGGACTAACCTCTTTTAATATTGTTATGTTTGCAATAACGCCTGCTATGCGGATTACATTACAAAATTACAAATACATATACGATAGAAATGTTTTTTATCCCGCACATGACTTAATTTTTTTATATCGTACATTTGTAATTTTGGACTAACCTCTGCCTATAATAGATGCATTTCATCCTTCGAATTGCACTGTGCCCGTCACACTGAGAAGTACAGTGGTAATGTCTCATGTGCCTATAAATTTACTGGCTCTCTAGGACAGCTACCGGAACACACCTATTGCAATCTTCTGGGGAGGTCTTGAAGATTATGAATTTTTAATGAGATTTTCTTCTAAACATAAACATAACCTTAGGGAATCTTGCCTATAGCCAGTCTGGCTAGCTACCACCCCCAAATAGAAAATCTGTCGCCAAGCATTAGGTGGTGAGGTGTGTTCCAGCAGCTGTCCTTGAGAGTTAGAGTTGTAAAGCTATCTGACTTAGCTTTGATTCTGTGCCTTTTTGAATCACTGGTAGAGATCTAGCAAAGTCACAGAATAAAACGATTGTTCTTCCCATATTATCTTATGATTAGCAAATTCAGGAAATCTTTTATTTAACTGGCCCAAGAACTGTTTGAATCGACTTAAAAAAAGGAGGATGTTCATTTTTGGGTTACCTGATAACTCTCTACGGGGTGTAGCAATACTGATGTTTTTTTTTTACATTCAATAGCTGGTGCTTGTCATTTGGTTCTATTCATATTAAATTTGAGTAACCATATGTATGGAACTTTGACGAAAATATATGTATGGAAGTGTGAATCTAATACAGTTACCGCTTTGATTTCGGAATCATTAAGTGCGCAATCCCCAGTGGGATATTTCTACCTGTGGGCGTCGTAACATAAGCGACTAAAAGTAAAATAACGGAAGGTGGGCAGCAGCGCTTTCTAAGAAACTGATCCCCAAGATGCCTGCCAAGCGTGGGGATTATCTCAAACTACCCCCCCCCCCCCACACCCCCCGCGCCTAAATAAGGGAGGCTGTGTTCAGCAGTGGCCAATCCGGCTGATACAGTACAGTAAAGTTTACAATTAATAAAAAAGGAACGATCATTCAAATTCAATTGGATGGGTTAAGTTGTACACTTTTTGAACCACGCCCGCCGCGGTAAGGTTTGCGTTCTATTTTGAGCTGAATTTACATGTGTTTAGATATTTATTCAACTACTGTATCAGCCGGACTGTCCACTGCTAAACACAGCCTCCCCCAGGTTTGCCATAATCCCCACGCTGGGCAGGCGTCTTGGGGATTGTAGTCACAACATAATTTCCTCAGAAAGCTCTGCTGCCCACCTTCTGGTGTATTACCCTTAGTCGCCTCTTATGATACCCACGGGTATATAGATTCTAGCCCGGCACCCCACGAGTCATTCGTAGTGCCATAGATTAATGTCAAAAACACTCTTCTATGCTATTGGTGCCTTTTTGGACATGTTTCGGCTGGTCATGAATCACTTTTATGCTTTTTATTCCTCGTAAATAAAGTTTACAGATATACAAACTTATTCTTCTACTATAGTGCGTGCGGAACTAGTTGGCCGCGCCTTAGGTATGTGAGCGCTGGAGGGGCGGGGGCGCTTGCTTTGGTCATCACTGTCTAATATCTCACGTGCGTTGCGAGCAGTAAGCAACCCGCCCCCTCGCCACCCCTGTCGCCACCTAAGGCGCGGCCAACTAGTTCCGCGCGCACTATAGGCTACGTAACTTTTGCTGACATTCTTATCATTTGGTAAGTGATGATATATTGTCCTTATAACCTTGAACTGACAAAAGCCTGTTCTGTAGCAGGGCTTGCTCACTCTGCACTTTAGGTAGAAAGCTACCGGTTCATCGGCGTATCCGTCTGGACGGGATTATACTCTGGTGCATGCTGCTTCAGAAGAGATCAGAGCTATGCGTGGCTTTGCGATGGAAAGAGAGACACCTTGTTGGTGAATATAAATATTAGCTGCCCCGTGCTTTGCAAACTGAAGTACACTTTATTGCTTCATAGCTAGAGTCGCTTGTTCATTGGAATGGCTTTGCGGAGTGGACCACTCCGGTCCTTATTATTCTGTGATTGTGATTGTCTAGGGCAGCTCTAAAAAAATAATGGCAGTTGGTAGTCTTACAAATTTTAATGGTTGCCTGCAAGAGTAAGTTTTTTTTTTATGTTATTGTGACGGGACAAGCTCTAGGCCCACCTCATGTTTAGTGGACTTACCTCTGCCTATGACAGATGCATTTCATCACAAGTCACGAATTGCACTGCGCCCGTCACCTTGAGACATAGTTGTTAAGTTCATGTGCCTGTAATTTCACTGGCTCTCAAGGACTACTGCAGGAACACACCGTTAGGTGCTTGGCGACAGATTTTCTACTTGAGGGTGGTAGCTAGCCAGGCGGGCAATTGCAAAATTCCCTTCCACCATGCGGTGAAGTTCAAACCGGCGGTGGGGATCGAACCAGGGTACTGCGGCGCGGCAGTCCATAGCTATTACCGGCCGGCCATCATTGCTTCATGAATGTGTTTAACTTCATATTTATTAGTTATATTTTAAATCTGGTAAAGAACTATTTGCCGATAGATAAACCATGCAAAGATTAAGTCTTCATGCATCATGGCTATCAGAAACTAACGCTGGACGTTTATTCCACACTGACAATCCACACGTAAAAAGTTAAAATGCTGTAAGTATTATCTAAAATGTTTAACTAATTGTTTCTTAATTCAAAACAAACGTACCGACCCATTTGCAAGTTTAATTAAAGCCTCATTTTTAAGTCTTCTCCAAAAAGTTTTGTACTTTGTAATCCTTATTTTTTACACGAATTATGATTAAACCGAAATTAAAGTAAAACTGTGTGTACTAGTAAAACTAGTAAAAATGAATCAGTATAAAGTTGGATAATAAGAAGACTTTTATTTGTTTGGTAGGTATAATAGTTAAAATTTGCGAAGATTATTTTGTAAAATGCTCCATACAACCGTAGTTAGATCATATTAAATCGTATATCATCAAACACCAGCAGAATAAGTAAATAAAGTGCTGCAAGCAAAATTATATTTTACCTATTAAAATTGGTTGTACCTAATCTTAGCTCATAGAATCCGTTCCGGAAAAATTTGGCTATAATGAAAAAAGAAGCTCACGAGACCTATGGAATATTAGATGTCCACCATTAGCTTGTGGAATGAGCCCGAAATGAAACTCAAAGAGCGAGATTTAAAGCGACAGTTGATGCGATCACATTAAGTTTGATGTTAGAGTATTGACACCATAATTGAATAAATTTTATTCACACCAGAGTTGAATAAAAACGTCATAAAACTATGAAAAGTTTAGGAACACGGGGTAGTAAAGTTGAGCGATACAGACATCCATTTCTTCGCACCGAAAATAGCCAAATCCCATTGAATTGCACTTAAATGCTCGTTAAAATGCTCGTTAAAACCCGAACTAAAATCTAACTTTGATGTAAGAGTATTGACACCATAATTGAATAAATTTTATTCACACCAGAATTAAATAAAAACGTCATTAAACTGTGATAAGCTTTGGAACACAGGATAGTAAAGGGATACGGATGTCCATTTCATCGCACCGAAAATAGCCAAATCCCATTGAATTGCACTTAAATGCTCGTTAAAACGCGAACTAAAATCTAACTTTGATGTGAGAGAATTGACACCATAATTGAATAAATTTTATTCACACCAGAGTTGAATAAAAACGTCATAAAACTATGATAAGCTTTGGAACACGGGGTATCAAAGCTGGGGCATATGTATGTCCATTTCATCGCACCGAAAGTAGCCAAATCCCATAGGATTGCACTTATCGCTTATCTCTATCTAATGCTCGTTAAAGCACGAACTAAAAGCTAATCGGATCTTAGGCCAATACGATCCAAATTAGTAGCCCGTTGCAGCCAGTACGAAAATCAAACTAACCGTCGTTGAAATAAAGTTCATGTCATCCACGCTACGTGTCTATCAGTGATTTTGTACACAATCTCTACTGCCATTTTAACGAAATGATACAGATTTTATTCCACAACATGACTAACGTTTTATTTTTTATTTTTTTATGCTTGATAGGTTAGCCTTTGACCACTATCTCACCTGATGGTAAGTGATGATGTAGTCGAAGATGTTGTTCAGGCTAACCTAGAAGTACTGGCTCTCAAGGACAGCTGCCGGAACACACCTTTAGGTGCTTGGCATTTACTACTTGAGGGTGGTAGCTAGCCAGTCGGGCATTCGCAAAATGCCCTACCACCATGCTATAACGACTGACATCCTTAGACGACAACCGGGACCGACGGCTTAACGTGCCCTCCGAAGCACGGAAACGCTCAGTAGTAATGTCACTAGCGGTCACCCATCCAACTCATGCCCGCGGGCGACGTTGCTTAACTTTGCTGATCGGTTGAGAACAGCTAAGTAAACTTCGCTACGAGCGCTTCAAAAGTAATTTTTAACGTAATTTTACACTGACATATTTTTTTAATCGAGAAGTTCTTTTGCCTCTTGCAAAATTTAATAGGAGTTGATATATATTTATGTATATTTTTTATTAATAGGTTAGGATTATAGTAGGAGGGTGTGTTTCTAAGTCTACGAAATAGCGTAGATAAGTAGGTTTTAAAGTCAAAGTAAATACAATCCAACTTAGTTCCTATGTACTCGACTATAGGTAATAATTAACTCTATCAATCGACGATACTTACTACCTAATACCGTCTGCTCTAGTAAATATATCGTATTAGACTCCACCCGGGGATTATCCAGATAATCTTTGCAGATACTGTGATCGGCTGACGTCATTCGATCATCTATAAATACACCGAGAAACCTCGAGATCGCCCTGTCAAGAACAGACAAGTGCGCGCTCACTTTGTTCCTGGAGCGATGGCTAAATTGATTACGTCATCAAAATCAAGGGTGCGTACAGTATTCAAATTAGAATCAGAATTTACTTTAAAACAGACCTTATTAATTAATTTTCTAATATAATATAAATTCCTTATTAAAAAAGTAAAAACCCCGACTGCAAATTATTTATTTTCTTTAAACATTTTGGTCGTTCCATTGAAATTAAAACTGCAAGTTATATATATTTATGGAATCGTTTTTTAAAGCCCTTCATTTTGATACCACACTCGGTGGGTATGCACGAAAAAAAATATTATTAACGTATATATAAAAATATTATTGCTCCCTCAGTGAACTCTTTCAAAAATAGACTGGACAAATATTTAAAGTGCATTGACAAAGACTCAGATATACACGCATCAGCTTAAGAGCTGCCTGTGTATCACAAATAATAATAATAACGTACAATATGGCGTCTAAAATCCGTCACTTTATTATTTTATGTACCTTATTATCAAGACAACGATATGTCATACATTAAAATCGATTTTGCCGTTTAGCAGTTATGGTGGAATGAAGAAACTCACAAACATATACAGATACATATATTATGATCCCTGAAAATATAATTATCTTTTTTTGGGCAGTCGTGTAAAAAATATATATTAACAAATGTGAAAAAATGTACTCAAAATCCGATTTTTTACAATATACATTTTGTTACGCCAGAACATGTGCTAAAAATTTGTTTATGATTTGAAGTTTTGTTAAGTAATGAAAAAAAAAATATCTATTTCTAAACGACATTGTCGACTTTCTTCAAAACCGTGTCAATCGATGTACCGTATCCTATCGTGCCGTATCTATCCGTAACTGCCGTAGTATAAACTCTTAATAAAGTATTTCAATACCAATTACAGATATAATTGGTATTACGGACATAATTCGTATTGAAACACGATTTTGAAATCAAAGAACAGGGTCCATATATATTTCGTTACGCTAAAACCTGTCGTACTAAAAATTTGTTAGTGAATTGAAGTTTTGTTAAGTAAGGAAACAAAATTTATATCTATTTCTAAACGACATTGTCGATTTTCTTCAAAACGGTGTCAGCCGATCTACCGTATCTACCGTAGTATAAACTCTAGCGTATTTCAATACCAATTATAATTATAATTGGTATTATAGATATAATTGGTATTGCAATACGATTTTGAAATCAAGGATCAGCGTCCATGTGAAAAGTATTTTAAACCTTTTTGCAATTTGGAAGGAGCCATAGTTTACCGTATCTGTGACGTCATCGCAGATATTAGCCTTATTTCAACATCGATTTGTTTGATTTTCGTACTAGCTAGCAAAGTGCTGCTGTGGGGACAGTAAAACAAGTGTTTTTTTCTGTTGCATATATACGACCGGTGTACTCTCAGACTTCCAAATGGCTGAGTAGATTTTTATAAAATTTAGTCTATATTTAGACATAGGTGCCTTGTACTTTGCCGGCCCCGCGTGGTGTTGGTCTAGAATGTCACCCCCCCATTGCTACCATGGGTAATGGCCATCTCAAACTAAAATTGGTATATGTTTATTGGTTACAAAAACAGTTCTTGGGCCAGTCCAAATTGTTAGTGAGGGGTGAAAGCGGAAAAAAAACGTTTATTTAAGTGCCCGATGGGGTGCCGGGCTAGAGCCCCGTGAGATGCCGGGCTAGAATGTCATTGTAACATTTCAATGGACTAAGGAGCGCAGAAGTTTCTGTGCGCATCGTATTTACTGACGGAGCTTCCTCGGGAACCACTTATAGTCTAGTCAACAAGTTCAAAAACGTGAAAAATAGAGATAAAGGTCCTAAAAATATGAGCGATGGCTCATTCGATTCGGAATCACCTCTAGAAAAATGTTTTTGAAGGATTTTGGTGCAGGTTAAAAATTGCAATTGTTAATAACAAAATTAGATGAAAAAAAAATGATATTTCGTTTTTTGTTAATAACTTGAAAAATATTAATATTTAAGCAATTTTTAAAAAAGCTCATTAAAGTGGAGGAAATTTCCAATAAAAAAGTGCTAACTTTTGGAACTCTACCTCCATTATTTATAATTTTAATTAGCGTTGAAAATAGGGCTCCGCGCGGCTGTTACAGCATGTGCGCGCCGCCGCTAAAGAAAGTTCAGCAATAAAATAATTTTTTTATAACATAAACTGTGATTTTAAAAATTTGAAAAAAATCTAGTATCTTCTTAACACTTGAAAGAATCGAGCCCTGAATAAATAAGTTATAAAAAATTATGATTTTTTATAACTATTGAAAAATTAAATCAATAGTTATAAAAAATCATAATTAACAAATTAATTAACTTTAATGAAAATTAATCGCAGGATGTTATAAAGTACATATATCAGAAGGGCTCCACGAAGTTTAAAATTTAAAGGCCAATTATTTATACCTTTCATTCCATTGTTTATGCCAATGGAGATTGGGAAATAATTTGTTAGTTAACAATTGAATAACTTTTTGAAAAATGATGATTAAACTATTTTTTCTTCAGGGCTCGATTTTTTCAAGCGTTAAAAAGATACTAGAATTTTTTCAAATTTTCAAAATCACATTTTATGTAATAAAAAAAATATTTTTATTGCTGAACTCTCTTTAGCGGCGGCGCACACATGCTGTAACAGCCGCGCGGAGCCCTATTATCAACGTCTAATTAAAATTATAAATAATGGAGATAGAGTTCCGGGAGTTAGCACTTTTTTATTGGAAATTTCCTCTTCTTTAACGAGCTTTTTTAAAAATTTCTGAAATGTTAATATTTTTCAAGTTATTAACAAAAAACGAAATATCATTTTTTTTTCATCTTATTTTGTTAATAACAATTGCAATTTTTAACCTGCACCAAAATCCTTCAAAAACATTTTTTAGAGGTGATTCCGAATCGAATGAGCCATCGCTCATATTTTTAGGACCTTTATCTCTATTTTTCACGTTTTTGAACTTGTTGACTAGACTATTAGCAACTTTATCAGCTGGATTGTACACTGCTGAATACAGCCACCCCTATTAAGGTGGGGTATGCCATAATACCCACGCCTGGCAGGCTTCTTGAGGATTGCAGTTTAAGATAGCAGTTCCTCAGAAAGCGCTGCTGCCCCTCTTCCTGTATGATACTCTTAGTCACCTCTTACGCCACTAGGTTTGAAAATTAATTTATTATTAAAATACACGAAATTTTGAAATATATTAACAACAATGTCTGTAAGAGTTTGTAATGAGGAGGAATGAATAAGTAAAGTTGTACGAATTAAACAAATAAAATTTAAGAATATAATTGTTTTTTTTTTTTATGTTATTGTGACGGGACAAGCTCGAGGCCCACCTGATGTTAAGTGGACTAACCTCTGCCTATAACAGTTGCAATTCATGATAACTCACGAATTGCACTGCGCCCGTCACATTGAGACATAGTTGTTAAGTCTCATTCTGCCTGTAATTTCTCTGGCTCTCAAGGACTACTGCCGGAACACACCTTTCGGTGCTTGGCGACAGACTTTCTACTTGAGGGTGGTCGCTAGCCAGGCGGACATTCGCAAAATGCCCTTCCACCATGCGATGAAGCTCAAGCTCTGGGCGGGATTCGAACCATGGACCTGCTGCGCGGCAGTCCATAGCCAATGCCACTGAGCCATCATTGCTTCAGATTGTTATAAAATATAAAAAAAATAAGTTAAACATTTAGTTTTTTGACCGGATTCTCATGAGCATTGACGAATCCGGTCAACTTTAGAGCGCTGTAACAGCGTTTTAAATGAATGAAATTAAAAAAATACACAGAAAATTTTCCGCAAAAGATCATGTGCAAGATTGGTCTGAGGTATTTTTTTTGTTAAATGTATTAAAAAATGTTATAGAGCAAAAAAGGTAATTTTTATAAAAAATTTCTCACTTTTTTACTTACAACTTCTTTAATTTTTAATTTAGGGCAAAAAGTTATATACACATATTAATAGGCAAAATAATTTGCTACAAATTATGTCTTAACGAATTTTTTGTACGACGCATAGTTTCCAAAAAAAGTGTTTTTACCTCTTTTTCCAAGATGGCGGCTGGGGGATAAGGGTGGCGACCCCACGAACTTGAAGTTAAGCTTCTATTGACCCCCAACACATGTCCCACAATAAAATTGCGTCCTTTAAAAAATGCAAAGCTCATGTAACATTTCAATGGACTACCTAGCTAGTCATAAATGTTTAAATCTCTTTTTTTAAAATCCCCGCCATCGCATGTATTGTTTTTTTTTATCACAAGTTGAAGTTAGTCCTATGTTAACAGCAAAGCTACAAAATTGAGGCAGGCGAGAAGCGGAGACGAGTACCGGTGGCGTAAGATGAAAAAAGCAGCAATAAGGTCGCTTCATTTTCTTAGCCACGTAGACCGCAGCGATCCTATTGAATAATTTTTCCTGTTGCACCTCACATCTTCTTCTTACATCCTCTGCTGGATACGCAGCTTAATGCGTACGATAGAAGCCTTTTTATATTTTTTGCTGAAGGTTAAGCCTTTCACCACAATCTCACCTGATGGTAAGTGACGATATGGTCGAAGGTGTTAACAGTTGCTGGAACACACCGTTAAGTGGTTGGCGTCAGATTTTCTACTTGGCTGGTCACTAGCCAGGCGGGCTTTCGCAAAATGCCCTTCCACCAAGCGGTGAAGCCCGCGGTGGGATACGAACCATGGACCTGCTGCGTAGCAGCCCATAGCCAATGCCACTGAGCCATCACTGAAAGTTTTGCGTAGCTCACAATTACATAATATAAAGTAATATAACTGCTCTCTTCAAAATATTCTCCATTTCACTTGAACTATACAATTTTTTTAATAATGAGTCATTGATCTGTGGGATTGTTTACACGTGCTAATTAAAAGCTATAACGGCATCTTCTGGCCAAAATATATAAATAAATATCAAACCTCTCATCAAATCATAATTTCTTTTGAAAATAAAGAAATCACATGGTGCTAGGTCTGCTTTATGTGCAGGATGGGTCACGAGCTACACCTTTTCAGAAGGTAAAAATGACTCGCCGAAGCATTGTCATGGTGCAACAGGACACGAATTCTTGATCGTTTCACTCTGTCTTTTTCAAAGTAATTGGACAAATAAATCGTCAATAAACTCATTAACTGACTTCTGTTAATCAATTGGAACGTGCAGAAAGGACCCGTCTGAGAGAAAAAAAAACGCAATGACTTTTATGTCTACGCTTCTCGCCCGCCTTCATTTTGTTGGTTTATATACAGGCGACTAACTTGTGATAAAAACAATTGGGAAGGATTAAAAAAAAAGTATTTAATTTGAGAATTAAACATTTATAACTAGCCAGGAGCACATACATGTCAGTGTGCATCGGTTATACTGACGGAGCTTCCTCGGAAACCACTAAGCAAATCAAGAATTAAGATACTGGGTATATCCAAATATGGAAGAAATTTTATCAAAATCTACTCAGATATTTTAGAAGTCCGAGGTCACAAACTGACACTCACATCACATGGAACACCAGATAGTCCTGAGCTAAGGGGCCTGTATAGAAATAGAGCGTTAGCTTATAAACCAGAAACGGCTGATAGGTCTCAGAACATGTTGCAATAAAAAGCAATAAGTATAGCAAAAAAATATTTTATTAAAATATTTTCTGTACTCCACAGTTTTAAAACGAAACAGATTAACAAAGTCTAACTCTCAAAAATAATGGCAAAACTTCGTCCGTAATTTTAATCTAGAAAACTATTAAACATTTAGCCTAACGCTCCACATAAAGCTTAGCTAAGCGTTCTTTGAGCTCGAGTTAAGTCGCCTAAATGCCGGAGTGAATGGGGTTGAGAGGCTGCGCTGTAGATTTGAGCTGACGTTGATAAGCTCTCTTGGTTTCGTAATTGTTATATACATTTATTTTCTATTTTTTATAGAATGGCGACGGATTGTTCACGAGGCCCATCTGATAGTAAGTATCTTCGGCTAATAAAATAAATTTCATCACAAGTGAACAACTGCACTGCACCCATCACTTTAAGACATATGCCTGTAATTTTTGAAGTATATAGTGATGGCTCATTCTTATTAGCATTGCCGCGCAACAGGTCCATGGTTCGAATCCCGCCACGGACTAGAGGCTAGACCTTCAGGTGAGATTGTGGTCAAAGGCTTTCCTACCAACAATAAAAAATAACATACTTACTGGCTCACAAGGGCTGCTGCGAAAACACACTGTTATGTGCTCGGTGACATATTTTCTCCTTGAACTTGATAACGTTTAAAACAATATGTAACTTTTTTGTAAATATTATCTATTGACCGGCGAAACACTCACGTTGAGGTTCGAATACCTCGACGCGTGGTTCAATGCCCGCCGGAGACGCAGCTGCGCATCACCAAGCCAAGTGCTTGGTGATGAGCATCTGATATGCTCGAAATACGGGTCGATGTAATCTATGTATTCGATCCCTGACATGAGTGTTTTTTCGGTTAATTGATAATATTTAATGATGGATGAAACTCACGAGAATTTCATTTAATAATAGCATTATTCTTCAGTAGCGCAAAAACCACTAATGCTTATTATGAGTCAGTGTTCCGTGATATGTAATAACTTGCAGTAAATTGATGTTCAGTATTTAGAATGTAACGTATTATTTTTTTAACCTGCGGTATGCCTTTATTAACAAAATACTACGAACTGTATACAATACTACAGCTACTACAGTAAAAACATTTACGCAACCTATAAGTCATTGCAGACTCACTGGCAGGCCAAATACTCCATCCCAATGCCAATTGGCAGCGTGCCCAGCATGCTGGCAGCATTGCCCCGTTGAATTGCAATACTTATTCGTTGAGCCAAATGGGTGCCAGCATTTTGATCACGCGTCGCAGCGAACAAGCACTCCGATACGTTTTAGAAAAAAAATGGGTCTTTAAAATTGAATACGCGAATTTTCTATTATTAATTACTCTTGTGATTGTATTGTATTGAACTTTCATATGTGTCAAGAATATAGAAAAATATTTCTTGAAGCAAATCCACTGTTTCCCACCGAATTACAGCGGAAAACTCATTCAAGGTTTCTGGGCGTTTATCGCGGTGCCGTTAGTGTTGTCGTGTCGTTTTATGGGCAACGAACTTTATTACGACACCAGCTTGAATGAACAAATTTCTTTATTGAACAAAGGTACGGTATGAAGTATAAACTACAAGTAACATAATTACTAATTACAAAGATGTGATTATATTCGAGAAAACTTGTATGGTTATACACGTTTTGGAACAAATTGTACTTGTACTAATTACTTTATATTCGACAAGCCACTTTGCGTTCTGACAGCTGGGATTGAGATTCATTTCTCATTCTATGAGAAAATCAACTTAGGTATATACAAATACGCCTGTGGGGGGTACCGAGTAAAATGTCACCCTGAGCTTTATCGCATGGTGTTAGGGTATTTTGTGAATGCCCGCCTGGCTAGCGACCATCCTCAAGTAGAAAACTGCCGCCAAACACCTAACGGTGTGTTCCGGCAGCAGTCCTTGAGAGCCAGTGAAATTACAGGCGCATGAGGCTTAACCCATTGGCATCGGCGATAATTATAACAATGGAATTTCATTCATAAATTGGCCATGGGCGCAGTGCAATTCGTGACTTCTCACGAAATGCAAAATGCCCTTCCACAATGCGGTGAAGCCAAACCCGCGACGGAATTCGAACCATGGACCTGCTGCACGGCAGTCCATAACCAATGCCACTGAGCTATCACTGCTTCAAACACCTTTCTCAATCTGCGTTATCTTGAGACGATTCAGTACCTAAATACTAATTTACACATCAATAAGTACAAAAGCAAGTTAACTTGCCGTCCATGGCCTAGCAAACGTGTTTATCAACTAAACTAAGTTGTTAAGCACATTTGGACGCTTTACGCTTTGAGGGGTCGATTTCAGGTCACTTTGAAACTGAATTCCTATTCATATGACCATGATTTGGATTTCCTGGGTAAGCGCGCTCCATCATCGATCGCATCATCACTTAACATCAGGTGAGATAGTGGTCAAGAGCTACCAAGAACGGAATAAAAAAAAAAATTATGATTGAACAACTCCATGCTGAATGTTTTTTCACAACTGTTTGATTTATGCGTTAAGTTTATTTTAATTAATTGCAGCTGTTTCAAATTTATTTTGCGTATTTATATATTCAAAATTAAACCACAGCTATCATTACTGGACGACGCCACGATTTCCATTGAGGGTTGCGAAGGCGCCTCACCATCTATGGCTCTGTGTCACAGCCATGACACAGTGAAGTTGCAAGAGGGTCCTGACTGCGGACTTGCGGCTTCCACATGGGCCGCGAGGACGCTGCTGCGTCTGGAGTAGCCGTGCTAGGAGAAGACTTTGCTTGAGATAACCCCCACTCCACTTGTCTGTTTATGAAGCGCACAGTCAACGCGCCGCTCTTTACACCATCAAACACGGAGATCACCGGCGAGCTCGAGGCAAAATTTAAGTCCCGATTAGTGTCTCCAAATAGTAACAGAACTCATTTCCGTAGAGCCCACTCTCAACGGTACAACACTGCATTTGTACTGGGGCAATAAGTTCCGACCCTCCCAATGTCTCTCGGCAGCAACTTAAGCCTTTTTTATGATTGTTAGGTTAGCCTTTGACCACTATCTCACCTGATGGTAAGTGATGATGTGGTCGAAGATGTTGTTCAGGCTAACTTAGAATTGATGCCCTTAAGCTGGCTGTCAACCCCGCCTTTAGTAGTGCTGCGTGTTTGGTGCCCGTAGGAGACGCAGGAGACGGAGGTAGAAAGCGCTTTTCGCTTTCTACGCACGTCTTGGAAGAAGTCCTTCAGCATTTCCCCCTCCAGGGCTATAAGGGGCCTTTCCCTCGTCCAAAATCCAGTGGAGTTGGACGACCGACAGCGGTAGCCACCATATATGTCCTCACTAAGAAAAAAACGCAACGGTCTCTTAGCTGGCGTGCGCTCAAACAATACGGTCGTGTATCTCATCAATGTTAATTTTTGTAAAATAATTAAATAATTCTTTTTGTGATATAATTTATATTAAAGATTTCCAAAAAATATAATATATGTAAATTGCTCTTAACGAATATTTTTAAAATATTTTATGAAAACATGAAATTAATATTTTAATAAAACACTTAAAAAATACAAACATATATCTAGTGACAATTCCGCCTAATTTTCCTGTTAAGCTGACGTGACGTCACAAACGCCAAGCAGCCAAACCGGAAGAGTTTTCGACGCGTTTCGATTCTACACGAAGCATCCTCAGGAGGTCTGGACTCTACGAGCGCACGATCGAGAATGAGCGGCCGGTGGCTTAGCCTCCCTCTAGATCCTCTAGATATATTTTTGTATTTTTAAGTGTTTTATTAAAATATTAATTTGATGCTTTAATAATATATAATAAAAATATTTGTTATTATTAAATTTGGATTTCCGCAAAGTAACGCCTGAATCTATTTACTATTTATTAAATTGCTCTTCCTTAAATATTTTTTTTGAAAAATTACCAACATCTATTATTTTCTTAAACACAACATATTATATTGTAGCCGTTATCTACAAAGTGGCCGATTTTTGACAACAATGCTCTATTGTTATAGTTTGAATTGAGCTTTAGGAACAGACCAAAACTTGGCTTAGGGTTCCGTAGTGTCTAACGGAATTCTAACAAAAAGGACATAAATCTGATATGAAATATGTACGTTCTTTTCAGTACAAACATAGTGCAGATATATTATATACGAATTGAAGGAAAAGGTCTTTTCTGAATCGGTATTCCGGGTCACCCGGGGATGGAATTGGAAATTACTTCTTACTAGAGTTGAGAGGTATTTTTATGCCGGATAATGCATCCGACCATAGTCATTCTATATTTAATTATAATATTTTATCCATTACAGGAGTATCATATGTATGATGACAGTGTGATACATTTGCTTTAAAATCTCCCAGTCCACCTCCTCTACAATTCAGAAACCCTTCGAATAAGTAACCCTTTATAAAGTTCGAATTTCGTTCAAAGAAAGCGTTTCTAATCTCTTTATAATTCCTAATCTTTCGATCTTACTTTTATTATATTACGTGACATTAAGTAAGCTTGAGTATATGAAATAACGACAGTTATATGGTACCTCATGTGACCCGCTTCTTACCAAGAAGCTTAAGAGAAAAAACTATAAGACTATCATAAGAAAGTGCAGATCCTGAATATTGGGCAATGAAAGAGATATTGCATGTAGCAGAGATGCAAATGTTACGTTTACTATGTTATTATAATAGATACGATAAAGATCCGCGAAAAGTTGAAGAGTAATAGACTAAGTGGTATGGGCATGTCAAGACATATGACAAAAACGCTTAACGAGAAGAGTGTTGCATTGAGTTTTGATGAATGAAAATTTGAATGAATTTTGACAGATGTACAGGTAGAAGAAGACTAAAACGGTATTGATGGTCGTGCAGCATGTGTGCTAAAAATGTGATAAAGGAGATGGATGAATGGTACGTGTCGTTTCCTCCTCCTTATTAAGGGGTAATCCACTTAGCGTGGGAGGACAAGATCAACAGGAAGAAGAAGATCAACAGGAAGAAGAAGAGAGATGGTTATGATACTTATGTGAGGTGGACACAATTTTCTACCACTTACAATATTTTACTATTTTACTAGAACATGGTGTACAAGCTTTGTCTTCGGCTTTATTTCATCTGCTTGTTGTTAAACATCATTGAGATTTTTTAAAGAAAACAGGAGACTACTCACTTAGATAAGCTAAATAAATCTGATTATAGTTTTGACCATATCCGGTGGTCTTTTTTAAGGAGTGTTTCGGACGCTCTCGGTAACGTCTTGCTTAGCCTTGTGAGCTTCACGGTGAGTGACAGGTAATTGAAAATGCTCTTGCTGGAAGTATACCCACTACTTGCCAGTTAATAAGAGCTATCAGGTAACATAGAATCTTGTTTTGAGCAAAATCTACAGCAAAATTCTAACGTCGACGTGAGTAATAGAATGCTGCTTATTCGGAACATACTTTACTTTTGCGTCCTTTTACGATCATCTAATCAAAGAATTACTCCCGTGGGATGTCGGGTTAGAATTGCACCTTCCCATATCATCTCGTGGGTGTCGTAAGAGGCGACTAAGGGAAACATACTGGAAGGTGGGCAACAGCACCTTCTATATATATGCCATCTTACACTGCGATTCCCAAACCGCCTGCCAAGCGTGGGGATTATGGCAAATACCCACTTAATAGGGGAGGCTGTGTTCAGCAGTGGACGAGTCGGCTGTTACAGTACAGTAATCAAAGAATATGGACAGACCTTACGGTTAATTGTATGCTATGTAAACATTTCGACTGTTCATGAATTTTGGAATCCTTCACTTATCAATCACCATGCTTGGATCCAAAAGAAACCCTTGTGAAGCACCACTAACACTTCTCTCCAATATCCAATTTATGCCGGATAAATTGTTTGGATCCGAATTTTATTCCTACTTTTACCATAAGTCAGAATATACCATTTCACGTATAAATAGACCAAACCTACATTAAAATTCAATATTGGAGAAAACGAAAGGGCAAGGGTCTTCAAGGGTTTCAAACTATGATTCGCTGGGTGTGAAGAATGTGTCGTGTAATAAGGTTCTATATTTAAATACTTAGAATGAACGTTACTAGAATAAGTATTAGCTACTTGTAAGGTATTTGTGTGAACTATATTTATACTGATAGGTGGGTTTTCTTAGTAAAAAAGAATTGTCCTGAAAAATAAGGAACTCCCCCGCGTATTGTAGGGGCTGGTTAGATAGTCGTTTATAGTAGGTGATTAAAGCCTTGAGTAGGGGTCCTATACAAAAGAGTTTCCCAAACACAAAGGAGGTTCTCAATTGAGGCTACTAAAATGTATGTGTACACACCATAGCATTCTCCACCATCTCCCGTAGTCGGAGTCTCGCCTTTGCAGAGGCCGCAGTGGTCACCTTTCACGCACGTCACAAAATCTCACGTAGTAAAACAGTTATTCAAGGAACATATAATAATGTACTTCTATTATAGATAACACGTTGCGGTGATATTTGGACTTCTTTAAATTATGAATGCGACACCGTCGTGGTGTACGCGGGGCGCGGTCCAGCTTCGACTCTCTATGATACTGGTTTACCGCGGAGAAGTGAAGTATCAATCGCGGCTCGTTGCGGGTAGTATGAAAAATCTATGCATGCTTTGACATACACATAGTAACCAAAAAAAGAACAACTGATATTAAACACAATATGACAAAAACAAGGGAGGAGAGTTCATTAAACCAGTTTCCGTAAAATCTCGTTCACGATAGAATAACATTAAAAGTTGACTTTAAATTACGCTTATAACGTTAACATTTTAATCATTCATGTACCTATGTATGTGTATAATATATAACAATAAAATAGCAAATCCTTATAAAAGGGACAAGAAGACTTAAATATTTTCGATTTGAATTACCAGCTTTATGCCAATTTGTTTAGTTTTTCACCCAAATTGTCGTGATTTTATATTGCTCATCATATTTTTTACTCCTATGAAGTCCGATAGTAATAGAGTTTCATCATTTGACACTGTCTTAAGGCGAAATAAAACAACAAATCCGCACATGCTCCCAATGACTTTTAGAATTTTAGAAGCCGTAGAACTCTTTAAGAAAGATTTATACAGGGAAGTAGTGCCACCATACCTATTACTAGCTTACCTTCTCCAGGTAAGCCTCGTGCTTGTTCCATAATCACATAAAAAAAATGCAATAAAATATACAACTTTACCTTCGCTTGTTATGCTCTTGACGCAAATCCTGATTTGGTAACTCCCTTTTGTGGTACACCCGCTACCTTTACAGTATCAATGTGACAGAATGATAAAGAGCCCTACTGCGCGCCCAGTATGCAGCAACACCCACTCAAATTGATGTCAGTGGCATGCTACTCATTCAGCAAATTTTATGAACCTCAACAGTAAGATTTGGAACAGTTCTTACTTAGTCACACACAATAAATCTGAACAAAAAAAATGTTATATGGGTCATTACGGATTATACAAGCCGTATCTGTATCAGCCGGATCGTCCACTGCTGAACACAGCCTCCCCTATTAAGGGGGTATTTGCCATAATCCCCACGCTTGGCAGGAGGCTTGGGGATCGCAGTGTAAGATGGCAGTTATTTAGAGGACGCTGCTGCCCACCTTCATTTCAGTATTTTTCACTTAGTCGCCTCTTACGACACCCACGGGATGATATGGGGAGGTGCAATTCTAACCCGGCAACCCACAGGGAGAAGCCGTATCTATCAGAGTAGAATAAACTTGTATGTCGAATATAATAAGGTTTATATTTCCAATGCATTCATCAAGTCGTGCAACTAGATACAGAGAACACGATAAAGTTATGAGCGGATGGACGAAGTCAAGGATTTAGTTCCACTACATCTGCTTACTAATAATTATACTCAAGAAAAATCAATTGAAAGCCGTGGAAAGTGATAATCATAGTATGAGTATAAGAATAAACTGAAATCTAATAATATAAAGAATAAACTTAAATAATTCGACAACATCAGCATTCCTTTCTTGCAGGTTAGCTCATCGTTTTCTGTACTCCTCTTTTAGTTGTGCGATATGTTTGGTAATAGTTTATTCTATTGTTTAATATCTAAAAGCTACCGAAATATATTAAAATAACAAAACCAGTTCGTAAACCAGCCCAGTAACAAACATACAGCGCCCTTTCTAAAAACAGTTTTCTGTAATCAACCCCAGTGTACCACTAGTTTTTGTCATTCTTCTAATACCGCATCGAACTTTTTGAAGCGCTCGTAGCGAAGTTTACTTAGCTGTTCTCAACCGATCAGCAAAGTTAAGCAACGTCGCGCGCGGTCATGAGTTGGATGGGTGACCGCTAGTGACATTACTACTGAGCGTTTCCGTGCTTCGGAGGGCACGTTAAGCCGTCGGTCCCGGTTGTCGTCTTAGGATGGCAGTCGTTATAGCATGGTGGTAGGGCATTATGCGAATGCCCGCCTGGCTAGCTACCACCCTCAAGTAGAAAATCTGTCGCCAAGCACCTAACGGTGTGTTCCGGCAGCTGTCCTTGAGAGCCAGTACTTCTAGGTTAGCCTGAACAACATCTTCGACTACATCATCACTTACCATCAGGTGAGATAGTGGTCAAAGGCTAACCTAACAGGCATAAAAAAAAAAAGTCCCATCCCCAAAATTCACGGGAGATTAAAATAGATACCAATATTAATTTTTGAGGTCAGAAAAAAATATAGCTTTGGTTGATAGCACCGCCCACTCACATTGCCGACACACATCACGGCAGACAGATTTAAATGCAACTTGCGCTTCGGGAGAACGATAAGGTCATGGCTAACTATTAGCCAATTTCTCTAGTTTTTGTTCAAGGGCTTGAGAAAACAGGCCAAAACTGGAAAGTTGATTTACCACCGTTCCTAAACAAAATCGTATATGCAGGCCGGCTACAAAGCAAAGAAATTGAATTGCGTCCTTCGAAGTATCTTTGATTGAATTGGGGAAATAATATCAAACAATATTGAGAAAAATATCATCATATTTTTCTCAATATCGCGATAGGACGGCAGCGAAGCACTCTCCTAGCCCCCTTACCACTGTGAACTCTTGGAGCTACGACCTACCAATAATAAATTAACACAATGAAAGACATATTAAATTGAAGAGGATTTTAGTAAAATGTATGTCAAGAATGTGCACGTAACAAAACAAGGGGTTAAATTATGCTATATCGTCTTTCGCATAGATTTCTAATACGTGTTGCGGATATTGTCTGTGACTCTTCTGATACTGAATAAAATATTATGATATTTAATAAATGATTTCAATATTTTATAAAAACATTTAATAAATACAAAGCATACATCGCGCGTTTGAAGTGTCAACACCGACTATGCTTCGTGTAGAAGCAAAACGTGGCAAAACTATTCCGGCCACGCCACGTGGCGTTTCTGACGTCACTTTGGTTTATTCATAAAAGGCGGGATTTTCACTATTTCTTTTATATAAAATATTAAATTGTTGTTTTCTCAAAATGTTTACAATATTTGTTAGTTTAATAAATATTACCAATTTGGTTATAATGGGAATCTTATTTTATTGACGCCTATTTAATTAGTTAAACCTAAAATAAGGTAGGGTTCGCTACTTTTATAATAATAAAGTAAATACTTACGCATAATAGATAATGATAACAATTTAATTTGTATATATGCCTAAATTCTGTGCATATTATGCAAACGAGTTCAATAAATTGTCACCACTCATAAAAACTCTAAAAGATATCCTCTACCCCAAACCTAACCGGTCAAACTTAACCTCCGTGTTGAGTCTGGCCGTCCCAAACACGTCCCAGTAAGTGCAGTTCAAGCTGAATGCATTCAACTGCGATATTTATTGCGTAGGTGCATACTGCGTCTTAATTCTATTGTCTTCATCATCATCATAATGTTTGTCATCATCATTATGATCATATTTGTATCATCCATAGCCTAAATTGTAATAAAGTAAAGCATTAAGTGCTGCGAGGGATCTTGCAGCACTTAATGCTTTACCTGACGCTCAACTCGATTGTGATGTGCTAGCGGGCGAGTGGAACGTTGTAATGAGAGATTGTTTACATTACTGTGAGTCTGTCGCATCACAGAAACAATCTAGTATATTTAGGTAGGTCGTGACATAGTAATTATATATTGTATTATTACTATTATTTTTCTTTATAATTGACATTTGTATATATTACTATTATTTTTTTCTTCATTTTGATAAATTTTTTTTGACATATTTATATTTTTGTCATTTATTTTACATAATTCTTTAATAATTATCATTGTCATCAGTGTAATTCGTGTAAGCGGTACTAATTGAATAATAAATAAATAAAAATAAATAAGTAATGTATTAATAACAAATACTTTTAAAATATTTTAAGAAAACATCAAATTAATATTTTAATAAAACACTTAAAAAATATAAAATTATATCTAGTGACAATTCAGCTTAATTTTCCTGCTAAGCCGACGTGACGTCACAAACGCCACGCAGCCAAACCGGAAGAATTTTCGACGCGTTTCGCTTCTACACGAAGCATCCTCAGGAGGTCTTGACTCGTCGAGCGCACGATCGAGAAATAAAAATGGATTTCCGCAAAGTAACGCCTGAATCTATTCATTAAGTAATTTATTTATTAACAATCATCATTACTCAAAACACGTTTACTTTATACATTTGCTGTAACACGCAGGTATCTGAACTGCAATTCATGTCTGATACATTACATTGTTATATTATTTCTTTTTAAGAGGCTTTTTACATTATGCAGCCCTTCTACTCGCACTTTTAAAGATAATTTCAAATAGCAACAATATGGTTTATATTTTTTAAACTGTGTTCAACTATTATTTCGCTGCATGCAACTATAGATGTTCTCTACTAATTTTCATTTTGATATCTGTAATGGGGGATCCAAAACGCGTAATTTAGTTATTTTAAATTTTGGGCCTCTAATTCTAATTGGACTCAACATGTAACAAAGTTAAAATATGTTGAGACCATCTATAGTCGCAAAAAGCAAAATAATGTCAGAACACATTAAAAAAAAATCATAACCAAATTGTTTCTATTTGAAATTATCTTTAAAAGTGCGAGTGAGAGCGCTGCAAAATGTAAAAGGCCTCTTAATTGCTTTTTCTTCCGTGTGGAATAAATAAATAATAGCTCACAGAAATGAAAGAAGCAATAAACTAGTAGACTACATCCGTTTAACATAGCACTATAATAAAGTGGCAACATTCTTATGTCAGTTTACCCCGTCTAATAAGAAACAGGGTGATATTTTAAAAGCAACCATTTGTCAAGTTGTGCAACTAGAGACCAAGTGAACAATGAAGATAAGCAGCTGTAGTACAACAAACGGATTAACTTCAAGCTTTACAGTTTTACTGCATACCACCTACAGACTGAAAACATAGTACTTGGATTAGGTATGAGACGATAATGAAAAGATTCAGGTGTTACTTTGCTGAAGTCAATTTTTAATAATAACAAATATATCAAAAATAACTTAAGAAAACTATGAATTAAAATTCGAAAGACATCATAAACGCCACGTAGACAAACCAGAAGAATTTTCGACGCGTTGCGATTCTACACGAAGCATCCTCAAGGGGTCTTGACTCTTCTAGCGCGCGATCGAAAAGAAGAATCGAATTATAAAATTAGGCGGAATTGTCACTAGATATATTTTTATATTTTATAAGTGTTTTTCTAAAACTTGGCCGAGCGGTAATAGCTATGGACTGCCGCGCCGCAGTACCCTGGTTCAATCCCCACCGCGCCGGCTTGAGCTTCACCGCCTGGTGGAAGGGTATTTTGCGATTACCCACCTAGCTAGCTATCAAGTAGAAAATCTGTCACCAAGCACCTACTGGTGTGTTCCGGCAGCAGTCCTTGAGAAACAGTGAAATTACAGGCACTTAAAACTTAACAACTTAGGGCATTTTGCGAATGTCCGCCTGGCTAGCTATACCATGTATAAAATTTGTCGCCAAGCACCTAACGGTGTGTTCCGGCAGCTGTCCTTGAGAGCCATTAGTTCTCGGTTAGTCTGAACAACATATTCGACCACATCATCACCTACCATCAGGTGAGATAGTGGTCAAAGGCTAACCTATAAGGCATAAAAAATCTACAATAAAAATATTTAAATGTGCTTGCACTGACAAAACGTTGTACGTTATTGCTTCAAGAGATTGAGTGAACAACAAAGTAAAGTAGCTGGTAACAATTGTACAGAGAATGGGTTAAATCAAGGCCTTTACATTACAATGAATATACAAACGGAAAGCTCTTCATCTTTTGTTCGTTTGATTTCCTTTTCTTAGACAGCAAATCTGAGGAATTTATTTCCCTTTTTTAATATTGTTACGTTTGCAATAACGCCTGCTATGCGGATTACATTACAAAATCACAAATATACGATAGGAAAAATTTCTAATAGGATTCGAACCCGCCTTAAATTTTACCTAAAAAAATTACGTATTTGTTATTGTGTGATTTTGTAATGTAACGCATAGCAGGCGTTATTGCAAACCTCAGTATAAAAATTATAAGTTGCGTCATCATTTACAAGTATAAAACCAATTGCAAAATTGGTAATGTACAACGCAAGTGGTACGAGTACTATAGATGTCGCTCCATCCCAATACGATGGTTTAAGAACGATGAGAAGTATTTGAGTTATGACGTCATGTCATGTTAGCTCCATTGATTAGAGAATACCCCTGCTCAAGGGGTGGATGGACGCGGGTTCGAATCCCGCACATGACTTAATTTTTCTTATCGTATATTTGTGATTTTGTAATTTATTTCCTTTCAACAAATATACTCTTGCGTGTTTATATAAAATAGGCTGGCTTGCACGTTTTTGATGTGATTGCAGTCTTCTCCTGTTATATAAGCATTCAATGGCTAAGTAAGATGTAGGCAATAAAAACCGGCCAAGTGCTAGTGGGACTCACACACGAAGGGTTCCGTAACTAAATATTCTGTGAATAGTTAAAGCGTACCTGTCACCGTTATTAGTATCGAACAAGAAACGGTAAAAAAAATCAAGTTTGTTGTATTGGAGCCCCCCTTAAATATTTATTTTATTTTAGTATTTGTTGTTATAGCGGCAATAGAAATTAGAAATACATCATCTGTGAATATTTCAACTGTCTAGCTATCACCGTTCTTGAGATACAACCTGGTGACAGACGGACGGACAGCGAAGTCTCAGTTTTTTACCCTTTGGGTACGAAACCCTAAAAATCAATGGGATTTTATTAGAAAAGCTAGTTTCTATGAAGTTTTTTTTAGAAGAGTATTCTGTGCTTCTGACTACAAAAACAGTCTACATGTTATAACATTAGACGATACGTCTTGACTTACATAAAAGGACGAAGCCCTTGTTAGTCAAAGTTAAAACGCCTTGTCCTTTGAGGGAACAAATTGAGGAATGTTTTCTTTAACTGCTGTCTTGTTTATGTGCGCCATCCTTTACTACGAGAGTACTACTACGAGAGTCATTGCTGTAAAAGACGGTAGAGTTTAATGAGATTATTCTGGCATAGCTACTACTCTACACCAAGAGGGTCAGTTACTAAATATTCAATACTAATAGTACATTATGCAATAAGTGCGCGAAGTTGTTTATTACAATCAAGACGGGTTTTAGACCTGAGATCGAAAATCGAAGGCCTAAATGGAGTAGAGATTGTAATAAACAACGCGCACGAGTTTCACTCGACGTTTTCCAACACACTTGCGAGGAACGAATACGAAAATTTCGATACGAAAATATTTTCTTGATCTTACAAAACCACAAATATACGATAGGAAAAATGTAAGTCATGTGCGGGTTTTTTTTATGGAATGCATTTTTGTAATGTAATCCGCATAGGAGGCGTTATTGCAAACCTAACAATATTAAAATTTTCTTGATCTTTTTGATAGCCATAATAATCTGATTAAGAAGGTTTATAATTAAATCTTCTAAAGTTCTACTTCAGTAGGTAAAAAACTCTTTGGTTTGTTTTTATATGAAAAACGACAATCTTCTTGGTGAAAAGTGTGGAAACTTTGTTTTTTTCTTCTATTTATAACACTAGTGCGGTAAAGTAAAAAAAAAGCACGATTGCGTAATAGACTATATTATGACACTAAAACCGGTACTTTTAAAGGACCGTTACGAGCGAGTGTGTTGAAAAAGGTCATTAAATCTACAGGAAGACTCCAAATGAATACTATGGAAAATCATTCCTTACTCCTCTATTTATATCCCCGCCGCCGGCTTGAGCTTCACCGCACGGTGGAAGGGCATTTTGCGATGGCCCGCCTGGCTAGCTACCACCCTCAAGTAGAAAATCTGTCGCCAAGCACCTAACGGTGTGTTCCGGCAATAGTCCTTGAGAGCCAGTGAAATTACAGACACTTTAAACTTAACAACTTAAACTTAACTTGATGTTAAGCGGACTAACCTCTGCCTATAACAGATGCATTTCATCACAAGTCACGAATTGCACTGCGCCCGTCACTTTGAGACATAGTTGTTAAGTTTAAGTTCTCTCAAGGACTATTGCCGGAACACACCGTTAGGTGCTTGGCGACAGATTTTCTACTTGAGGGTGGTAGCTAGCCAGGCGGGCAATCGCAAAATGCCCTTCCACCATGCGGTGAAGCTCAAGCCGGCGGTGAGGATCGAACCAGGGTACTGCGGCGCGGCAGTCCATAGCTAATACCACTCGACCATCTTTGCTTCAAAATTGCATGTTTGAAACCATTATGTTTTAGTGCCAAACCCAATTGTCCAGTACGCAATATAAAAGTTTAAGATGTTGTCATCTATGGAAATAGAGCGAGCCTAACGACATTATCCACCGGGCTTTATACCAAACTGCAGTTATGTTGCACTCTATCTGTCGCCAAGCACCTAACGGTGTGTTCCGGCAGCAGTCCTTGAGAGCCAGTGAAATAACAGACAAAATGAGACTTAACAGGTATGTCTCAAGGTGATGGGCGCAGTGCAGTTCGTCACTTGTGATGAAATGCATCTGTTATAGGCAGAGGACACCGCTTAACATCAGGTGGGCCTCGCGCTTGTTCTTTCACAATAACATTTAAAAAAAATAGTTATTCTCGAAGCTCATTGTTTTTGTGACGTAAGTGAAGATAGTAAAAGACCTTTTTTATAGCTAATAGGCTAGCATTTGACCATTTTCTCACCTGGTGGTAAGTGAAGATGTGGTCGAAAATGTTTCTCAGGCTAGCCAATAATTACTGGCTCTTTAGGACAGCTGCCGGAACACTCTGTTAGGTGCTTGGCGACAGATTTTCTAGCTAGCCGGGTGGGCATTCGCAAAATGCCCTACTACCTGTAACGACTGCCATCGTAAGACAACAACCAGGATCGCCGGCTTAACGTGCCCTCCGAAGCACGGAAGCGCTCAGTAGTAATGTCACTAGCGGTCACCCATCCAACTCCTGACCGCGGCGGACGTTGCTTAACTTAGCTGATCGACTAAGCAACTTCGCTACGAGCGCTTCACTCAGCGACCTGCGGGTATAAATCTGGTTTCGTTGAAGTTAGGGCGGTCATTAGAGTGGGAATTTTGTTCTTTGACAATTTAGCGCAATTACAGCTTTTTGAAATGTATATAAGGGCTGGCACTGCTGCTACTTGGAGCGACTCAAGCGGCACAAATGTACAGTATGGTTTAAAAATAATCCTTTGCTCTCTGTAATAAATTAGTCAACTGATAAATGTTTGCTATCCTCCCTGTCCCCATTCAATCTTTTGTCGATGCTTTCATTCACGTTGCTATGGATCATTATATGTTTCTCGTGAGTGAGTTGATATTTGGCCATAAGCAGATGAATTTCATATGCAGCACCCAAAGTACCTTACTACTAAGTATTCGTGTTAATAAGTTTCCATTTCTTGAATTATATGACGTCGCAATGAAGTCTGTGCTTGTGTTATGTCGTTATTAGCTCTAGATATGGATAATTTGGTTAAAGTTAAACGGAAGATCCTGTAGGGTGCTGGGCTGGAAAGTCCCCTCCATTACTACCTGTGGGTGTCGTAAGAGGCGGCTAAAGGTAAAATACTGGAAGGAAGGCAGCAGCGCCTTCTGAGGAACTAAACTGTGATCCCCAAGAAACCTGCCAAGCGTGGGGGATGGTGTGAGAATCCCACTCTTAATTAGAGGGGGGGGGGGCTGAGTCCAGCAGTGGACAATCAAAATTGCCTGATTCAGTAAACGGAAGATAGTCTCAAATCAAATAAGCAGTTGAATAGAGGCAGTTATTAGCGAGATACTCGAATGACTTGGATATGAGATTTGCTTGCATATCCTATTAAAATATTAATCTGTTCCGTATAATATGTGTTCCAGAACTGGTTCCTTATTGAGAGACTGTGTCATTTTTACTCTAAAAATGAGGGCCAGCCACCATTTGCCCTAATTTTAGAGTAAATATGACAAAGTCTCTCAAAAGGGAACCAGTTCTGGAGCACATAAGTTACTAAATATATAACTTGTCTTTCTAAAACGTTGTTATGTAAATTTCGTTCTATATGATCTTTGTTTTAATATGTTCATGTCAAGTAATAAATGAAATTTCCTTGAAGAACGGAAGTATGCTTACCAATTTTAATTCATGTAAGAATGCGTGACTTTGATCCTGATTAGGGAATTAACTTAAATTAGCAACATCTAATAAGTAGGTAGGTATATATGCTATATGTATAAGGATCCCCGTGGGGTGCTGGAATATCACTCCCCCATCTCATCCCTTGGGTGTAGTAAGAGGCAACTAAGAGTATAATAAAGAGGAAAAATTTTGCATGGTGGTAGGGCATTTTGCGAATGCCCGCCGGGCTAGCTACCACCCTCAAATAGTAGTCTGTCGCCAAGCACCTAACGGTGCGTTCCGGCAGCTGTCCTTGAGAGGCAGTACTTCTAGGTAAGCCTGAACAACATCTTCGACCACATCATCACTTACCATCAGGTGAGATAGTGGTGAAATGCTAACCTATCAGGCAAAAAAAATAAATAAAATATAATAGCAAAATCTAATAAGGGTATATATAATACCAGAAGGTGGGCAGCAGCGCCTTCTAGTATGCTGCGATCCCAAAGACGCCCAATCCCACCTTAATGGAGGAGGCTGTGTACAGATTGTCCACTATGCATCTTGGGGATCACAGCATTGATTTGTCTAAAAATATCTATTTATTTATACATATATATATATATATATAGATAGGTAAGTGATGATGTGGTCGAAGATGTTGTTCAGGCTAACCTAGAAGTACTGGCTATATATATAGATATATATATATAGAAAGAAAAAAATAATTAATTCAACAATATATATATATTTTTAATATTGTTAGGATTTCAAAAACGCCTGCTATGCGGATTACATTACAAAATCACAAATATACGAAAGGAAAAATTAAATCCTGCACATGACTTTAATTTTTCCTATCGTATATTTGTGATTTTGTATATATATACAGCGTGTCCCAAAATTCAACGATAAGCCGGCATCGGAGCATGGACCTATTCATGACTCCTCGGAAAAAAAAAAAAAATTATAACTGTTTTTTTTTATTAATTACAGAGACTTTTATAAATTTCATCGATATTCGATACCCATTATGCTATTTTCAACTACCATGACCACAATTTTTGACATATTTTTGATATTTTTTGTGCATTAGCAACCTAAGAAGGACGGCTATCTACCACAATCCTTTAAAATTACAGAAAGTCTGTAGTTATTTAACAAAAATCAGTAAAAAAAATTTTTTTCTTATAATTTTCATAGATTTTAACATTCTATGCACTTTCTATAGTCTGGGTTAAAAAAAAAAGTATGGACACTACCATGGCAAGTTTTATTAAAAGTTGGCGCAACTTTATAAAAGTCTCTGTAATTAAAAAAAAAATAGAGCTACAATTTTTTTTTTTTTTTTTCCCGAGTAGTCATGAGTAGGTCCATGCACCGATGCCGGCTTATCGTTGAATTTTGGGACACGGTGTATATATATATATATATATATATATATATATATAGGTATTATAATATACATACGTAACTATTTGTTGAGTTAATTATTTTTTTCTTTCTATCTACATATTATAATTAATCTCTACTAATTTACACCACCTATCTATTTTTATTCCTCACATATCTATGTTTTCCATTCTAAGGTTAACTGGAAGAGATCACTTTAAGCGATAAGTCCGCCCATTGTACCTTAGCTTTAAGAGTTCTCTATATGTGTTTTGTAATATTTGTGGTATACAATAAAGAATTTTTGTATTGTATTGTATATCATATAAACGCAGCAGGTTATTTCCGCACAAAGCCCTTTCAAAGCCCGAGCAGATGCGTTTTCTGGCGGCTTTACTGCCCACGCAACGCAAGTTTATTTAACTCCCCTCTCTATGGAAATCAGGAGATTATCCACGAAAACCCACGCACAGGGTGCTGATTAAAGCCCTCTTTTGTTTTCAAAAACGCAGAATGAAGGAACGCGTGTCAGTTGTCTGCGACCACGTGCGATGGGCGGGCGGCGATACGTGGGCGGGCCACAGAGAAATTGGTTTTATTATACAAAAATGTTGTGTGTTATCGGTATAGTACTGAGAATTTCGCTAAATTAGAACAGTACAAAGGGTTTCATAACAATTTGAAATACAATTGTTGATTTTTTGTTGATTTTTAGATAAATCTTTCATCAGGTTTTATATTGTCATTATATAGTTGTGTCGGCGACCTGAATTGCATAACCAAACTTATTTACTATTTTATAATTCGATTTATTAAGTTTGTATTTAGCCATCGGGTTCTTGACAAAATTACAAGAACTATATGAACGTGTTTACATAAATGTTGGGTTCGTTAATGTTAATTAATCGTTATCAAGAAAGTAGTATTTTTTTGTTTTTGTTGCTGATAGGTAAGCCTTCGATTACAATCTCACCTGATGGTAAGTGATGATGTGGTTGAAAGTGTTAACAGGCTTATCCTAGAATTACTGGGGCTCAAGGAGACCTGCCAGAACACACCGTTAGGTGCTTGGCAACAGATTTTCTACTTGAGGGTGGTGGACATTCGCAAAATGCCCTTCCACCATGCGGTGAAGCTCAAGCACGCGGCGGGATTCAAACCATGGACTGCTGTGCGTCATTCGACTGCCACTGAAACATGACTGCTTTAAAAAATGTGCTATTATTTTTGTCTGATATATACGTAATGTGGACCGTTCCTACCCATATTGCCCTTATCTAAAACAAAATTAGTCAAATAAATTGACCACCAGCCGAATATACAAATAGGCAGTAGCTATAAATAAGCATAAAAAAAACAATGACTAATGAAGCAAGCTCCATTGAGAACAAACACAAAGAGAGATTTAATTTGTTCAGAGCCATTCACTATAGAACAAAGCATTTGTGCGGGAGCTTATTTGAGTTGAGACAAAAGTCTTTTAAAGCCAAAAGCTTTCCCTGTGACATAAAAGTGGGGAATGTGACAAGCTTGTTCAAACGTGAATGGTTTGATATTACGGGGTATTTTCATTCAAAAAGCTTTTATTGACGACAAAATGGCGTCGTATTTGCGTTTTTGTTCAGCTGTGATGGGATGATAATGTTTTATCAACATATTTTTGTTACAAAATCACAAATATACGATAAGAAAAATTTAAGTCATGTGCGGGATTTGAACCCGCGTCCATCCACCCCTTGAGCCGG
Organism: Plagodis pulveraria; assembly: GCA_963890685.1. NCBI lineage: Eukaryota > Metazoa > Arthropoda > Insecta > Lepidoptera > Geometridae > Plagodis > Plagodis pulveraria. The sequence goes on from OY982975.1 coordinate 17,166,461, forward strand.
GGTATGCTCTAGACAATTGAGCTAACATGACATGACGTCATAACTCAAATCTTTCCTATCCTACTTTAACCATCGTATTGGGATGGAGCGACATCTATAGTACCACTTACGTTGTACTACAAACAAGACCAATTTTGCAATTGGTTTTATACTTGTAAATGACGACGCAACCTTATAATTTTAATATTGTTAAATTTAAGTCATGTGCGGGATTCGAACCCGTGCAAGACTTAAATTTTTCCTATCGTATATTTGTGATTTTGTAATGTAATCCGCATAGCAGGTGTTATTGCAAACCTAACAATATTTTTGTTATTTCAATGGTATTTAAAGCAAGCAAAGATAGCCCTCTTGACGATAAACTACATCTGCTAGGCGTCTTAGAACAAAAGCCATTTTACTTGATAGGTAATGCAGATAGATTTCAATTACCATTCTAATGATGGGCCCCACATACCTTATATACGATATTAAATGCTTTCAAAGATTCCGTTCAAAACTGTACAGTTTTCTGTCCACTCAGTACATCATACCGAGAACGATCTTCATTTCGTTCTACGATGGTATTGACAGACAACTTATTAGCTGTTGTCCGCTTAGTGCTTACCTTAAGGAAAATATATAAAAACTACGATGATGAACTCCTCAATACATAAATCATTATTATAAGATTGAAAATAAATGAAACTTAGTAATTAAACAACTTAAAACGTTTTAAATCGCGTATATTTATCATTATTTTTGTCCCGACGTTTCAAACACTTTGCAGTGATCGTGGTCACGTGGTGACTAATTGGTTTTATTTGTCACATGAGTTATTAAGAAAATTATTTATCAGAAACTTTATATTAATCATAACATTCCCTATTCACGCAGTATTCGCTCACAGTGTCCAGAGGTCTTGCAGATTTGTGTCGGCCATGGGATTTAATTAATTTGATAACAGGATCCCAAGCAGGTGGTACTTGCCAACCATCATCTCTATTGAAATTTGGGTACTTTTTGATTTCAATAGCCTCGCGTAACATTCTTGGCATAAACCGGGTCTCTCTGGCGAGGATTTGAGGGTTGTCGAACCGAATTGAGTGGTTGGGTTTGTTCTGGGCATGTTCACAAACAGCAGACTTGGTCGAGCGTCTGTTCTTCATGTCAGCAATGTGTTCTTTTACCCGGATACCAATGCTACTATTTGTTTGCCCAATGTATGACAGCCCACATCCACAATCAAGTTTGTAAACACCTGCATCTTGTAGGGGAATATTGCACTTTACAGGTCTTAAAAATTGGTTGATCACCATCCATGTCAGTTAGCTACAGTAGGCAAATCTTTGTTACAGAGAGCAAATGGCATCTGCGGCACTGACCATCTCAAGGAGGAGCTTCAGTATGGAAAACAAGTACTACGAAGCAATAATCACAAGCTCCCGAGAATACGTCACAGAAGCCGGCCCAAGCCTTCCACAGTTTAGAGACAACCTGCCATCTTACCTTACATCAAGGGTGTCACGGATAAAATTAAGACGAGCTTCAATAAAAACTTACTTTAAGCCGCACAATAAGATCAACCAATTTTTAAGACCTGTTAAGTGCAATATTCCCCTACAAGATGCAGGTGTTTACAAACTTGATTGTGGATGTGGGCTGTCATACATTGGGCAAACAAAGAGTAGCATTGGTATCCGGGTAAAAGAACACATTGCTGACATGAAGAACAGACGCTCGACCAAGTCTGCTGTTTATGAACATGCCCAGAACAAACCCAACCACTAAATTCGGTTCGACAACCCACAAATCCTCGCCAGAGAGACCCGGTTTATGCCAAGAATGTTACGCGAGGCTATTGAAATCAAAAAGTACCCAAATTTCAATAGAGATGATGGTTGGCAAGTACCACCTGCTTGGGATCCTGTTATCAAATTAATTAAATCCCATGGCCGACACAAATCTGCAAGACCTCTGCCACTGTGAGCGAATACTGCGTGAATAGGGAATGTTATGATTTATATAAAATTTCTGACAAATAATTTTCTTAATAATTCATGTGACAAATAAAACCAATTAGTCATCCCGTGACCACGATCACCGCAAAGTGTTTGAAACGTCGGGACAAAAATAATGATAAATATACGCGATTTAAACCGTTTAAAGTTGTTTAATTACTATGTGTAATAATCGCGAAAACCTAAGACAACATTATAAATGAAACTTGTTTAGGTATATTTTTACTAAATAATAATGTTTATATGTTGGTAGCTAAGCTGCTGTACTATACGACCCAGCAGTGCACGATCGCTGCGAAACTGACGGCTCAAATCTGAGTGCCTCAAATATGATTTAACTATTCGATTTTTGATTCTACTCCGTTCGGCTGTACAGTTTTAAAAAATCGTATCGATATCCCAAACACATAGTGTAGTTGATCCATTCCGATAGACTGTACCGTACAGATTGCACTCGATTTCGCAATGTATGACAATAAGGCTGCAGATCAGTGGTCTGTTCGGTATATCATTGCGTTTCAATATAGACACTTAGAAATTGTAGGTATATTACCTAACCTATTGCCATAGTATCTCTATTACCTAGAAAATCATCAAACTTTGTATGTAGCAAACAGGCTAGGGAAGTAATCTTCTTAAAGCTGCTGACCTCATGCGGAGGTGTATATTTGTCGGTCAAATCCATTTGACATTTGTTGAAGAAATGTCAAATGTTTCTAGTACGTCGGAACTATTAGGTACATACAAATATATATCCATTATAATAACTTAAGTACGTACATTATTATGGCGTAGGTAAGAATTGTTCCGTATTCTCCGAATGGATGCTGTAAAAGGTAAGGTGACCTTTCAAAAATCTGAAGCAACATACATAGGTACCAACTTTTAATATTTGCAACTTGAAGTGGGAATGGGCAGGCTAAATCGCTTGAGGACTGATAATCAATGGGAAAAGGAAAGGCGTCCATGGACCGGAAGATGATAAGTAAGCCCTGCTCTATGTTGACCCACGACATCGTGAGATTCAAGAGAAGCGAAAGAGATGGAAATAAATGACTAGAAGAATTTTTAGGTAGGTTTAACATCATAATTCGGGGTTCCATAAATATTATCATCAGATGAAAACGAAGGTCAATTTGCAAAACGTTTCTAAAAAAAATTAAGTACCATCTTTTATCTTGTATCGTATAATTATATATACCGTAAGTCCTGGGGGCCAACTCTTACCTCTTACTACTCTCTTTTACTACTATAATAGTAGTGATAACTTAATCTTACTGCAAAATTTTATACCTCCACGTCAATTAAGCAAGCTCACATACGGTAATGGAATCGTTCGTCGTTTTGATTACGTCACAACAAATTGTTCACTCGTTTCGCGAACTCTGACATGACATTTAATACGAAGTATTACTGTTCCAACGCCAAATCCGTCATGTTTATCCATTTTTAAAAAGTTGCTTTCTAGCAGATTTAAACTTAATTTTGACTATTTTACGATAAAAATGGGTTGAATTAATGTGGAAATTACGCACAATGTTTTTATTTCTATTATTCTTTAAAATAAATGCAGCAAAATTATTTCATGAGCGAGACTATAACAAGTTACAGACAGCTATTGTGCAGCATACAATGAAATGTATGGTAAGACAGTTTCATTACATCGTAGCTCGGAGTAGTGTGAGCGGGATAACGCTATATTATAAAAATCTTATATCTCGCTTGCACATCCGTGATACATATTTCATTCGTTCTTTAAGTAGGACCAAACCAATATTGCTTGACGCAATTTTGGGTCGGTGATAGTTCGTGGCTGCGAATGATAATTGTAAGCATGAAACTAAACGCTCCCTTTTTTATTATGGTTTCGTAAAAGGTGGGAGTTTGCTCTAGGTTTACCCACGACATCGTGAGAGTAAAGAGAAGTGAAGGAGATGAAAATATATGACTAGAATAATTTTATGTTTAACAGCATGTTTTTTTTTTTTTTTACCTTACCTTACCTGATGGTAAGTGATGATGTGGTCGAAGATGTTGTTCAGGCTAACCTAGAAGTACTGGTTCTCAAGGACAGCTGCCGGAACACACCGTTAGGTGCTTGGCGACAGATTTTCTACTTGAGGGTTACCACCCTCGGCGGGCATTCGCAAAATGCCCTACCACCATTTTTTTTTTTTTTTTTTTGACCCGGGAAAATCCTTTATGGATACCACCCGGCTCCGGGGGGAGCAGAGTGGTTATGTGGAAGTCCTCGCCTGAGGGGCCTTACTACCCCCACGGGGGGGTAGTAAGTGAGGTTACCCACTAAAAACCCGGGATGAGCAGTCTGCCGCCTAGTCGGGGCGAGATGGGGTAGCGTTAGCAATCACCATCTCGCCCCGGCGGTTGGCCCGTCACCGGTGACGGGCCCCGGCCAAGGGAGGGATGACCCAGCTCATTAGGGCCATCCCCCAGACGTGTGGGATCGTGCAAGCCAGTGGAGAATCCCCCGACTCTCCACCGATGATCCGCACAACACTAGGATAGAGCGAGAAGGCGCCCGAATCGCCTTCTCCTTCCACCAGTTCGTCTACGCCGGAGCGGGTCTGCGAGGACGTCGTCCTCCCTCGCCCGCTCCGCAGCCTCTTTCTGCGCCATCACCTCTTCGCAGAAAGAGACCACCGCCTGCCACGATCCGTCGCTGCCGAGCATAGCGTTAACCACGCTCGGCAGCGACAGATCTGCGCCTATGACCGCTGTGAGGGCGCGCCGCATGGGACTCCACGCGGCGCACTCCTCCAGCGTGTGGAGCGCCGTGTCTTCTGGCGCTCCACACTCGTGACAGGCGGGGGTCGCCTCACGTCTTGCGATGTGATGCAGGTACCTTCCGAAACATCCGTGTCCGGAAAGCACCTGCACCAATCGGAAGGTGAGCGACCCGAATCGCCGCCCTACCCACCTCCGAAGGACCGGGCGAATGGCATCCACCGTCCTCTGTCCAGGGACCGGTGGAGCCAGGTCCTCCGTCCACCGCCGCAACAGGGCGGCCCGCGCCTGCCGTCGCATGCGCGTGACCTCCTCCCACGCTGGAGGCTCCCCGCGGGATCTCCTCGCCGCCACGAAGTGGTACACTTCGGCGAGGATCTCCGCTTGGAGCTCCCAGGGGGGATCACCGGCCAACACGCATCCCGCCGTCCAGGACACCGTCCGGTACCCGCGTATCGCCCTCGTCGCGATGACCCGCTGCGGACGTCGCAGCAGGGCCTTATTGGCGCGACCGAGGGCGTCCACCCAGACAGGTGCCCCGTACAAGGCCATACTCCGGATCACTCCGGAGTACAGGCGACGACATGTGGCGCTCGGGCCGCCCACGTTGGGCAGCAGCCTCCCAAGGGCGGCAGCGGCGCCTATGACTTTTGGGGCCAGTTGAGTGAAGTGGGCCCCAAAAGTCCACCGCCCGTCCAGGATGAGACCCAGGTACCTCATCTGGGTCCCAACCCGGACCAGGACCCCGTCCAGGTCTATCCTCGTTCCTGGAGGGGGTCCCCCCCGAGGCCCATGGAACATTAGGGCCTCGGTCTTGGAGAGGGCGACCTCCAGCCCCAGGGCACGTATGCGGCCGACCACGAGTGTTGTGGCCACCGTGGCCCGCCGCACCGTCTCCCCGAGGTCCCTCCCCTTGACTACGACTAGCGTGTCATCCGCGTAGCACGCAACCCGCATACTTGCGGGAAACGTGCAGCGGAGCACCCAGTCGTAGCCAATGTTCCACAGGAGCGGTCCCAACACTGACCCCTGTGGAACCCCGCAGGACACGCGACGTCGCCTCAGACCGTCGCGTCCCTCCACCAGGACCTCGCGGTCCCGGAGGTAGTCGGCCAACAGCCTACGCAGATACAGGGGCACTCCGTGATAGCGGAGCGCCTCCCGTATTGTCCCGTGCGGTAGGCTGTTGAAGGCGTTGGCAATGTCAAGCGAGACAGCCAACGCCTTTTCCCCCCCGCCGACTGCGTCCTGCGTCCACCCCTTGATCCAGAGCAGGGCGTCTATCGTCGACCGCCCTGCCCTGAATCCGAACTGGGCCTCTGAAAGGCCAGGCCCAGTTCCCCCCAGGTGCCGGATGACACGGGAAGCCACTATTCTCTCCAGCAGCTTCGCCGTGTCATCCAGCAGCACGATTGGCCTGTATGCGGCGGGCGAGTCTGCGTCTCGCCCTTCCTTCCGCAACAGGCACAATCGCCCGTCCTTCCAGAGCTTCGGGAACTGACCCGACGTGAGGCACGCGTCGAACAGTTCCCGAAGCTGACCGCCCATCTCCCTAAGGGCGATCCTGAGGACCCGCCCGGGAATCCCGTCTGGTCCCGGGGCAGTCTTCTTGCCTCTCAGGCGGGAGACTGCTACCTCCATCTCCACCTCTGTTATAGGCGGAATGGAGGCCGGGTCCTCCTCCTCCTGGAAGGACGGGGTGGCCATCGGTGGAGGGGTGTAGTGGGGGTCGCTGTCGGGGAATAGCCCCCCCAGCACCCTCTCCAGGAGCTCTGGCTCCAGGGACTCCGCGATAGGGGGCGCTCTGCCCCGGAACTTATTCCGGGCAGACTTATAAGGGCGCCCCCATGGGTCCCTGTCGAGGCCCTCCAGCTGCTCGCACCAGCCTAGGGCCTTAGCCCGGCCGATGGCCATCTTCAGCTCCTGTTTGGCATTCTTCATATCGCCGTACAGGAGCTGCTCGGCCGCCAGCTGCTCCGCCGGCAGCTGGTCATCCGTCCGGCCGTGGCGGCGCCTCCTGCAGTGGTAGTAGAGGCGCCGCGTCTCCGAGCATCGCGCTCGGAGATCCTCAATCTCCGAGCACCACCAGTAAACTTGGCGGCGCTCGGGGTGGCGTCGGGACCTCGGCATGGCGGCGTCGCAGACGGCCGTCACCGCCTCCCGGAACCGGCTCGCCGCGACGGCCACCTCCGGGTGCATGGGGCCGGCAACCCACGACTGCACCATAGCCGCCTCTTCAGCCAACTCGGCATCGAGGCGACCAATCGCCCAGCGCGGGAAGAGTGCCCCATCCACGCGCCGAGTCCCTCCTTGGTGGGAGGTGGCGATCTCGAACCGGATATAGTTGTGGTCCGAGAGAGTCGCCACATCCCCCACCACTCTCCAGGCCTGGACACGTGCTGCGACTTCCGGGGTGGCGAACGAAACGTCCACCACGGACCCCCCGTTGTGTCGCACGCACGTGTGGACCGACCCTCTGTTGAGCAGGGTCAGCCCTGCGGCAACCGCCCACTCCCTGACAATCTCCCCGCGAGTGTCAGTGGAGGGGTTGCCCCAGGCCTGGGCCTTGGCGTTCAGGTCCCCCATGAGGAGGACCTGACGTGGCGCCTGCCTTCTCACCGCCGCGGCCAGGAGGTCTAGATAGACCTCCAGCTCCGCCACGGTTCTGTTGGGGGAGAAGTATGTGCCGACTACCGCATACCTCTCCCACTTGGCCACCACGTACCCCGAACCCCTCTCTGAAACCGAAAGGGGGGAGCCGCCACCGGCACGTCCAATTATGGCTACGGAGCCGTCCAGATCCCCAGCCCAGTAGGGATGGGACTGGGGAACGTAGTACGGCTCCGCAGCGACCGCCAAATCGATGCGCCACTGCGCCAGGGACTGCATGAGCAAATCCTGAGCCCTGACGCAGTGGTTCAAATTAGTCTGGAGGAGGTTGTGCTGTCCGACTTGATCCATATCAATCGGACGTCACAACCTCCATGCTCGCCGCGCGGCGAACAGCCTCAGGAGCGGCTCTGGCGGCCGGTCGGGGGATGGCCGGGGTCCTGGCGGCCTGTCCCTTCGTCTTTGGGGGGAAAAATGCCCTACCACCATGCTATAACGACTGCCATCCTAAGACAACAACCGGGACCGACGGCTTAACGTGCCCTCCGAAGCACGGAAACACTCAGTAGTAATGTCACTAGCGGTCACCCATCCAACTCATGACCGCGCGCGACGTTGCTTAACTTTGCTGATCGGTTGAGAACAGTTAAGTAAGCTTCGCTACGAGCGCTTCCAAATTGAAATATGTCTTTCGGGGTTCCATAAATATCGTCATCAGATGAAAATGAAGGTCAATATGAAAAGTGTTTCTAAAAAAAATTAAGTACCGTCATTTATCTAGTAAATACTGATTCAGCTCATGTTTTATAGTATCTAGAAGATAAATAATTCGCCCGTGGTGTGCCGAATCAGTGCGACCCCTGATCTGGCTTATTTTGCTGAGGCATCTTCCAGTTTCTATGAAATTATTCAATTTTAATGAATGACTTAAATAGTGCCCAAGATATTTTCTTCGCTCTATTTACTTAGGATGAAACGAACCTAAAATAAAAAATAAATATAATCGTGAGGCTACGAATAAATTATTTATTCTTAGTCTTGAGGCCTGTAAGATAATGGTATTATTTTTTATAGCTGATCGGCTAGCTTTCAACGACTATCTCACCTGATCGTAAGTTTGATGTAGTCGAAGATGTTTTTCAAGCTAACCTAGAACACATCATTCGGTGCTTGGCGACATATTTTCTACTTCAAATCGCAAAATGCCCTACCACCATTCTATAAGGACTGCCAAGACAACAACCGGGACCGATGGCTTAACGTGCCCTCCGAAAATAAATGCTTAACTTAGCTGATCGGTTAAGAACGGCAAAGCAAACTTCGCTACGAGCGCGTAATAGTAAAGTATAATAATTTAGAGCGGGCGATGCTTCGGTGTGCTCCCGTGAGGTCTAGAATGTCACCCCCATTTCTTCCCGTGGGCGTCCAGGAGGCGACTAAGGGTAGGGGTATGTAATAACCTGAAGGTGGGCGACAGCGCCTTCTGCTGAACTGCTATCTTACACTGCGTTCCCGCAGACACGTGCTAAGCGTAGCCAACAATTATGTCAAATCCCCCTTATGAGGCTGTGTTCAGCAGTGGACAATCCGGCTGATACAGCTGCTTCAAAAGGAACCAGCACCTGCTGACAACTCAATTTAAGATGGTAGGTTATACAAACTTAGGCTTCAGCCAACGAAAGTTCACCCCAAGCTCATGACGGATTTTTTCCGTGGAGTAATGAAATGTCCTTGCTTTTAATTTTATGATACGCGATATGGCGTTGGTTTGTACATTTACAATAATCAGAAAATGAAAGACCAAGCTTGAAAATATTTTTTAATTCTAAGTTTTATTATGAGCATATTATTCTTAATTAATTTCATTCATCACCAATCTCATGAGAGCCAATTGTTGAATATATTAAAATATTGATAGTAAATAGTTGCTATTAGTGAGTTGATGAGTTTGTGAAACTACATTTAATTATTTTTTTACTGACTTCAAAAAAAGGAGGAGGTACTCCATTAGACAGTATTCTTTTATTTTTTCTGAACTTTTGACTGGGTGAACCGGTTTTGATGATTATTTTTTTTATTTGAAGCTGATGCTTGCCGTGTGGGTCCCATTTAAATTTCATCAAAATTGGTGGATGCCGTTTTTGAGTTACGCTCCAATAACTAAAAAGTATTTTCCTATCTTGATGATACAGTCATTGACAGTGAATGACAACCGATCCCATAAAAGCAAGAGACACTAGAAAAAAATCTTTTGCAAAAAATTTAACCAACTACAACATTCAAATGTGTAAAAACATTTAAGCGTTATTGTCGTGATTAACAATTAATATGTTGTGAACCTTTAGTGGACCCAGCAATTTAAAGTTTACTTAATAGCTTTCCGAGGAATTTTGCGAGTGGATCTCCAGTTTTTTGAAGACCGGACCATCAAGCTCTTTGTCGACGGTGCAAGACAGGTCAATGCTTGTGTTCGGCAAGGCTGTGTGCTATATCCGGCTCTGGTTCTCTTGCATATCCATGACGTACTGCAGCTCAGCGATATTCATTGTCATGCGTACCGGAGATGCCTGATGCATGTACCGGCCGTGCTAAAAAAATTCTAGAAAACTTTGTCGAAAGTTGGAACAAACTTGTGTGTGAAATTTGAAGTCTGTACACTGCTGCAACTTAATAAGGCTCACCAGCTTCTTCCATTTGACTGCGTTCAACGATGAACGGCTTGAATCGTCAACGATGGAGCTCTCTTCGATCGGCTCGACCCTTTGGCACAAAATGTTGGATCACTCTGCATCTTTCATCCAATCTATCAGGGAGTGTTGCGAGGAACTGTAAGATTTAATAGCTGCAGTAGAATTTCGCCAACGAACGTCCCGACAGAGCATGATGTTTTATAAATTTTACGTCAACGTCTGGCATTCGATTCATATCGCTTTTAGAAAATCTGTCGCCAAGCACCTAACAGTGTGTTCCGGCAGCAGTCCTTGAGAGCCAGAAAAATTACAGGCTAATGAGACCTAACAACTGGACGTCTCGATCTATGACGGGCACAGTGCAATTCGTCGTTGATGAAATGCGTCTGTTATAGGCAGAGGTTAGTCCACTTAACATCAGGTGGGCCTCGGGCTTGTTCCGTCACAATAACATAAAAAAAAACCACAACCATGTGATTCTCACGGCATTTCGTGCCCTTTGATTGCACCCTGAACAAGCTGAGTAACAGTTATAGTCAAGGATATCTATTGTGGCACAGGTCCAGTGTGATTGGTGTCCGGGTATAGAAAAAGGAAGTCATGAACACGGGTTTGGTAGAAGAGTACGATTGGTGTGCTACAGTCGCCGTTTTACTTAAACAGTTAATGACTTTAGGCCTTAGTTAGGTTTAGGTTTAAAGATATTTATTCCCATAACAAGACAGATACAGTCACTTACATGAGAACATTAATAAAAAAAAATATTAGGTACATCGTCGTAATTGGGAAGGTACTCATTCAACGTATTTATTTTGTTGTGCTAAAATGTAGTTGTGCAATTTAGATTTAAATACGTTGAATGAGAGTACATGTTTAATGTGAGTGGGTATTTTATTGTAAAGTTTTGCTCCATCGTACGTTATTGTTTTCCGACCATAGTTAGTACGGATCCTTGGCAAAACTAAGAAACTAGCTCTTCGGGAACTACGTTTGGTTATATTTTTTATCTTTAAGAAATTTGTATCCGTGTGTATATTTTTGTCGAAAATTTTCCTGATTAAAATGCAAGTGTTATAAGTATATAATTGGTTTATGTTCATTATTTTAGTGTCGGTAAATATTTTATGTGTCGGTGTTAGGTACGGATAGTTGAAAAGCATTTTTATTAATTTGTTTTGTTTAATTTGGAGCTTTGCTAGATTTGTTTTTGCGGCATTACCCCAAATTTCAACCAAATAAAGCAAGTGTGGTTTGACTAGAGTATTGTAAAGTAATAGTTAATGACTTAAGGCATAATTTCTGTATTAGTCCGACGAAAGAGACCTGGAACCTATGCCACGGGTCTTGAGCCTAGTTTAGGAACCCTGGTTCCTAAATACGTAGGAGCCCCTGGGCTCCTTCGTATTTTATGTACAACATGCCTTGTTTTTCAAAATAAATGATTTTATTATTATTATTATTAACTTTTTATAACTATAAGGGCCTGTTTCAGAATGTTCGAGTAAGTTCCGGTTATACTACCCAGAAAATAAAATAACTGAAGGATAAAAATGACAGTTAACATGCAGCGCGTTTCAAGCTTTAACCGATGGATAGGCTAAATCGATGACTGTGAAACGCAAAGATTTTGAAGCGCTCGTAGCGAAGTTTACTTAGCTGTTCTCAACCGATCAGCAAAGTTAAGCAACGTCGCGCGCGGTCATGAGTTGGATGGGTGACCGCTAGTGACATTACTGCTGAGCGTTTCCGTGCTTCGGAGGGCACGTTAAGCCGTCGGTCCCGGTTGTCGTCTTAGGATGGCAGTCGTTATAGCGTGGTGGTAGGGCATTTTGCGAATGCCCGCCTGGCTAGCTACCACCCTCAAGTAGAAAATCTGTCGCCAAGCACCTAACGGTGTGTTCCGGCAGCTGTCCTTGAGAGCCAGTACTTCTAGGTTAGCCAGAACAACATCTTCGACCAGATCATCACTTACCATTAGGTGAGATAGTGGTCAAAGGCTAACCTATCAGGCATAAAAAAAAAGATGTATAAGTGTTTTATTTATTATGTTCTGGGTAGTATAACCATAACTTACTCAAACATTCTGAAACAGGCCCTAAAGGTATTACTTCGGTATACTCTATATACCTTAAAATCGGACTATTCATGATAATAACGATATATTATTCAGCAAAAATGTGACTGATCTAATTAACAACTTAAAATATATACGCGTCTACTATAAAACCTCCCTATTTTAGGATATCCCAATTTTCGTATATCTCGTAGTTCTTATTTAATACTATATGCCACTATACGTTACGAAAATTATTGTGTGCCAAATTTTGGTGCATTATCAACTGTATAGCCATCTCTTTCCGAGTATTTTTTATTTTTTGTGTCGTAATTTCGCTTAGTGACGTAAACTGTGTAGGCAAATGATAAAGAAGTAACATTCAATTGTTTTTTCTCTACAAAATATTAGATTTGGTACATACATAGTTTAAAAGGAGGTTTTTTTTTATGCCTCATAGGGTTAGCCTTTGACCACTATCTCACCTGATGGTAAGTGATGATGTGGTCGAAGATGTTGTTCAGGCTAACCTAGACGCACTGGCTCTTAAAGACAGCTGCCGGAACACACCGTTAGGGGCTTGGCGACAGATTTTCTACTTGATAAAAATGAGCCTGGTAGCTAGCCAGGCGGGCATTCCCAAAATGCCCTACCACCATGCTATAACGACTGCCATCCTAAGACGACAACCGAGACCGACGGCTTAACGTGCCCTCCTAAGCACGGTAACGGTCAGTAGTAATGTCACTAGCGGTCACCCATCCAACTCATGACCGCGGGCGACGTTGCTTAACTTTGCTGATCGGTTGAGAACAGCCAAGTAAATTTCGCTACGAGCGCTTCATAGTAGGTATGGTGTTTTGAAAATGCCCGCCTGGCTAGCTACCACCCTCAAGTAAAATCTGTCACCAAACACCTAACATTCTGTTCCAGCAGCTGTCCTTCAGAGCCAGTCATTCTAGGTTAGCTTGAATAACATCTTCGATGACATCATCAATTACCATCAGGTGAGATAGGGGTCAAAGGCTAGCCTATCCGCTTTAAAAAATATTGCACGGTCCACCACGGTAATTTACAGTAATGGCCTTCACTTGCAGTTGAGTGGGGTGAGCAGGCCGTTAGATAGTTTCTTAAATTTCAATTTAAAGTAATTTAATAAAGCAGAAAATATTTTTTTTATATTTCTGATATGTAAGCCTTTGTCCACAATCTCACCTGATGTGACGATGTCGTAACACACCGCTAAGTGCTTGGCGACAGATTTTCTACTTGAGGGTGGTCGCTAGCCCCCATTCGCAAAATGCCCTTCCACCAAGCGGTAAAGCTCAAGCCTGTGACGGGATTCGAACCATGGACCTGCTGCGTGGTAGTCTATAGCCAATGCCACTAAGCCATCACTGCGTTGCATTTTTGTATGCAACGAATAAACTTAAAACATGTATGAAATTTGGTATGGAAATAGTTTGAGTTATACATATTTGTATGCAACGAATTTCCATACCAAATTTCAACGATGTGGTTGAAATTTGGTATGGAAATAGTTTGAGACCTGGGAAAGGACATAGGATAGTTTTTATCCAACTGCGCCAAAAGAGGTTAATGGTTTTGTGCGATAAAGGATATACGCGCGGGCTGAACCGCGGCCGGTAAGCTAGTCTATACTAATATTATAAAGAAGAAAGATTGCATTTATGTATGTAACGGATAAACTTAAAAACTACTGAAATGATTCGAAAAATCCTTTAACAATTACAATTCTACATAATCCCTGATGAACATAGACTATAGAATATTTTCAAAAAAGCTATCCGTATGAAAACTACGAAAATGTAACCCAGCGTGAAAAAAGTCGGAAATACTACATGTCTAACTATTTCAGTTATGTCACAATAGCTACTTTTTATGTTACAAAATTACAAATATACGTTAGGAAAAATTTATATCATGTGCAGGATTCAAACCCGCGTCCATCCACCCCTTGAGCCGGGGTATGCTCTAACCTATTGAGCCAACATGACATGACGTCATAGCTCAAATCTTTGCTATAGATCGAATCCCGCACATGACTTAAATTTTTTCTATCGTATATTTGTAATTGTAATGTAATCCGCGTAGCAGGCGTTATTGCAAACCTAACAATATTAAAATTATAAGGTTGCGTCATCATTTACAAGTATAAAACCAATTGCAAAATTGGTCTTGTTTGTAGTACAACGCAAGTGGTACTATAGATGTCGCTCCATCCCAATACGATGGTTAAAGAACGATAGGAAAGATTTGAGTTATGAAGTCATGTCATGTTAGCTCAATTGGTTAGAGCATACCCCGGCTCAAGATTGGATGGACGCGGGTTCAAATCCCGCTCATGATTTAATTTTTCCAATCGTATATTTGTGATTTTGTAATGTAATTCGCATAGCAGGCGTTATTGCAAACCTAACAATATTAAAATACTTTTTATGTGTTTAAATTCATAATTTTTGAATTTTTTGTTAGATACTCTTGTAATTATTACCCGCTAGTAATTACTAAAGTAAATGGTCAGGAAAAACTCCAAATACTATCGTTGTATCGTTGTAAAATAGATTATTACAGTTCTAAAGTTACTGCGCTACTTTTTTCATATATTATTTAAGCTATCGAAAAGCACAAGTAGGTCGTGACCTAAGCTTTTAAATATGTCACTATAATACACACATACGCAGTGTAGCGCATGAATGATGTATATATAACGTAATGAAGCGCTCGTAGCAAAGTTTACTTAGCTGTTCTCAACTGATCAGCAAAGTTAAGCAACGTCGCGCGCGGTCATGAGTTAGATGGGTGATCGCTAGTGACATTACTGAGCGTTTCCGTGCTGGCGGGCATGTTAAGCCGTCGGTCCCGGTTGTCGTCTTAGGATGGCAGTCGTTGTAGCATGGTGGTAAGGCATTTTGCGAATGCCCGCCTGGCTAGCTACCACCCTCAAGTAAAAAATCTGTCACCAAGCACCTAACGGTATGATCCGGCAGCTGTCCTGCTGTGAGAGTCAGTACTTCTAAGTTAGCCTGAACAACATTTTCGACCACATCATCACTTACCATCAGGTTAGTGGTCAAAGGGTAACTTATCAAGCATAAAAAAAATACATAACAGGCTCAATGTCTCTGAAGAACCCTTCAAACAGATTAATAAATCTTAACTTTCACAAAAATAATTTCTGTAGCTGTTGACTCGAATAGAAGAAAAATGCTTTAAAATGTCGTGTCCAATCTCAAAAACTTTTTCATCAATCAAAGAAATTGCCTCAGTAAATTTTAGAAGGCATTTTTATATATTTACTTACTGAAACTAATGATTCTCCGATAACAAGTAATGATACTTTATCATTATTTCATGCAACATGAAATTTACACTTCAATTCTATTTCATTACTTAGTAAAACGTTACAAAAAACTATAGAGAAACATAAATCAAAATTGATCTAGTTGGTGATGACTAGATCAATTTTGATTTACATAACATATATTTCAAATAAATGTTTATATAAAATAGTTTATATATGTGTAAAATATTATATAGTTTATATATTTGTAAAGGCTATCGTTTTAAATCGTGAATATTTGTCATTATTTTTGTCCCGCCGTGCAAAGTGTTAGAAACGTCGGGACAAAAATAATGATAAATATACGCGATTTAAACCGTTTAAAGTTGTTTACTTACTATGTGTAATAATCGCGAAAACCTAAGACAACATTAAATAGTTCTTTTTAATGTTGTCTTAGGTTTCGCAATTATTACACATAGTTACTATTACGATCACTGCAAAGTGTTTGAAACGTCGGGACAAAAATATTGATAAATATACGTGATTTAAACAGTTTCAAGTTGTTTAATTACTAGTTATATTTACTTCAGTTACAAGGCTTAAACTGTATTATTATATTGAATATCAACATTTATACTTTTTAACAAAAAAATGAAGTTATTCATATACTATAATATATTATTGTCTAAAACGGTTCATTGCAAATTTGTTTTTGATATATCAACATGATATGCTTACAAGCACTATCGCGTGCTAAGCTTAATTCTTCCCTCACAAATGGTTGAGCAGGACGATGGCTGGCACGCGAGTCAACTCGTGAACGAGTGCTGCTTGAAGACACTGGTCCATTCAGAATGCCTGTGCAAACCACACTCTTTTGTAATAGTATATATAATATAATAGTTATGTAAAATTAACATCCCTTATAACTGTGTTCCCCGCTAAATATGTAATGCTCCCCATAGTAGGTAATGTAATTAGTTAATACATTTCTAAGTTAACCTAAAATATGGCACGGACCCTGGAGTCTGTGGAAAATGTAATAAACCACATTAAAAAAAAGCTTAATTCTTAGCTAAGCAAAATTATTAAAATAAATGTAAAAATAAGACAGGAATACATGACACAAAAAATGACATGTAATCTAATACAGTAAAGGCATGACATGGCATAGAATTATGTAAAAATGTTTGATATCTTGAAATTAATGGATAATAACAGTTTTGGAACTAATTATTAAATTATGGATTCTTTGCGGTTTCCATATTTAATAATACCAACTAGAATAAGTAAAGGTATTGTATATTCAATCTACCTTATTTTCAGTTTTAAAATGTTAACCACTTTTTGGTACGAATTGCGATTAGCGCCTACATCAAAAGATAATAAATTACTTTACGTTTTTTCTAGGGCAAAGTAAAATAAAAATATGATTAGTGTTGATTCCAAGAAAATTTCCAATTGTAGTACACCGATTAAATCTCGTTTCTCAATAACCGTAGAGTATAGTTTTACCTATAAATATTCGTATCGAATATTAAAGTATTAAAAAACAAATTAAAACTTACTGGTTGATAAATATTATTATAATATCTATGACTTTTTAAATGATTTAATTTTAATTAGTAATGACGTAATCAATATATTATGTAATAAAATTAATTGGAATACAATTTTAATTTATGATATTGTATAAATCCGTGATGACATTAGTATTTTATGTTTAGCATTACATAATAATTTTAATTTGTAATATGTTTAATAATATGATATTTTTAAGTGTACATTATTTTTTAATATTGATTTACGGTGCTCCATTTAAAAATTGTACGTCTGCACAGACAAAACATGATTAAACGTTAACTTTGGACCTTTAAAACTCTGTGCATAACCATGACATCATGTGTAATTTACCCATACTTATGTTATAAATATAGCTTTATCTTTATAGAAGTGAAACAAATCGACATTCATTCTGGCTGGGCTACGCGCCTGGTTTCTGACGTCATTCAGTGTGCCAAAGCCGGAAAAATTGGCGGAATAAATAAATTATTTTTAGTATTAACTTACTGTTCTTATAAAATATAAAAAACAGGTACTTAAGTAGATAATACCGATTTAGATATAGGTGTAAGATTACATTTATATTATGCTGTTTAAAGTAACTTTTAGTGAACCATATAAATTAATATTGACTTTCTTGCCATCTAAATCAACACGCAGAAACTCAATTTACCTACCAAATATAATTAACACTTATGTACTATTTTTAAAAGATATTCTTTATTTAAATTCTAAACTCACCTGTTGTTCTGGAATTCACCGCACGCCCGACACCACAAACCACTGGCCTTGACAAAAACAATAAAAACTACAATTTAGTCTCAGCCCGTAAAACAGTCTCTATTCAAAATAAGACAGAATAATTTATTGTCTTTGCCAATTTCATCCCCACACGGCTCTTCGAAAATCGAACGCGTACCTTTCCTAATTCAAATTATTGTCGTTTAATTTTGTGTTCGATTACATCGAAGGCGCGCGTCGTGTGAGCCGTCGGGGGTGCGACTGAACTGAAATGTAGGCTGAAAAACGGGGGATGTAGCTACGTTGCTCCGTGAGTGGGTGTCTTATGGAGCGAGAGGGATATATGTAGCTTGTTACACGTAAGACAATGATGGAAGAGTCACAGAGGAGCTGGGCTCACGTCTGCCAGGAAGAGTTTGTAGGCGTTAGTAATAATTTTGTACCTTTGATTGAGGTATACCGAATTTTAATATATGGCTGCTTTTGAGGTCTATTACACTGTTTAAGTTGGGCGTGTAACTAATTCATTGATTTTTAGTGATTTATGGATGGGTCAATTTGGTCGGATGGGATCTGTTCTTGAATTATGCAATGACGTGGATGACCTAAAATTGTGGCTGGGTTCATTGAGATAAGATGTTGCTCTACGGTTACGCAAGGCAACTAGACGTAGTGGGAGGCTACCGCCTATTTAATTAACTGTAAGAGAATATTATCTTAATAAGGTCTGATAAGCGATTAACTACCTACATTGTTTTATATTAAGCTCCACCCGCGGTATCAACTCTGCCTACACTGTCTGATGTTGCATTGATATTAAACTCACTTTACTTTACATGATAAACAGTTAATAAGTAGTTCAAGACCGCAAGAAGTCATATAACTGTCGCGAGTTTAAGAGTTCGTTATATTTTTTTTATTTATCTCTGATAGGCTAGCCTTTGACCACTATCTCACCTGATGGTAAGTGATGATGTGGTTGAAGATATTGTTCAGGCATAGAATTACTAGCTCTCAAGTACAGCTGCCAGAACACACCAATAGGTGCTTACCGACTGATTTTCTACTTGAAGGTGGTAGCTAGTTCGGCGGGCAATCGCAAAATGCCCTACCATGATGCTATAACGACTGCTATCCTAAGACAACAATAGCGACCGACGGCTTAACGTGCCCTCCGAAGCACGGAAGCACTCAGTAGTAACGCTACTAGCGGTCACCCATCCAACTCATGATCGAGGCGCACGTTGCTTAACTTTGATGATCGGTTAAGAACGGCTAACAAAACTACGCTACGAGAGCTTCAAAACGTGCTATGTGGTAAGATTCCTCTAATAAGCCAATTGTCTGGATGGGTTCTACTACGATGTCTTTCAATTCAACTACCAAAAATCAGTCTTTATATTGACAAGACAAGGTGTCGAATAAAATTACAAGCACATATATTTCATAGTTCTTTATTCATATAAGTCATATACGTCATTAAGTAATAATATTATCTTCGTACACAAGTACAGTACATTTAAACATATGAATGTTACATTTAATAAATTTCGAAGCGCTCGTAGCGAAGTTTACTTAGCTGTTCTCAACCGATCAGCAAAGTTAAGCAACGTCGCGCGCGGTCAGGAGTTGGATGGGTGACCGCTAGTGACATTACTACTGAGCGTTTCCGTGCTTCGGAGGGCACGTTAAGCCGTCGGTCCCGGTTGTCATCTTAGGATGGCAGTCGTTATAGCATGGTGGTAGGGTATTTTGCGAATGCCCGCCTGGCTAGCTACCACCCTCAAGTAGAAAATCTGTCGCCAAGCACCTAACGGTGTGTTCCGGCAGCTGTCTTTGAGAGCCAGTACTTCTAGGTTAGCCTGAACAACATCTTCGACCACATCATCACTTACCATCAGGTGAGATAGTGGTCAAAGGCTAACCTAACAGGCATAAAAAAAAAAAAAAAAAAAATGTCCATTTGATAAAAATACTACAAAATACATAATAATTATTTTAAGCTAGAGGTCTTCAAGTCTAGTTTACATTTCATATCAAGAAATTCGTTGAAACTATAAAAGGTTTGGTTTTTTTTTATGCTATTGTGACGGAACAAGCACGAGTCCCACCTATTGTTAAGTGGACTAACCTCTGCCTATAACAGACACATTTCGCCAACGACGAATTGTACTGTGCCCGTCACACTGAGACGAACAGTTGTTATAGGTCTCATGTTCCTGTGTTTTTACTGGCTCTCAAGGACTGCTGCCGGAACACACTGTTAGGTGCTTGGCGACAGATTTTCTACTTGAAGGTGGTCGCTAGCCAGGCGGGCATTCGCAAAAAGCCCTTCCACCATGCCGTGAAGCTCAAGCCTGTGGCGGGATTCGAACCATGGACCTGCTGCACGGCAGTCCATAGCCAATGGCACTGAGCCATCACTGCTTCTGGTTGATAAGCCAGCGTTTAAACTTCAACTTAAATGACTTCATGCTTGGTGCATTTTAAATCTCTTCCGGTAATTTATTATAGACCTATGTGCTATGGAACAAATAAGAGATAATAATATAATAAGAAATAATATAACAATAATAACAATAACGCGGCACGCATCTTGTTTTCGAGTGATACAATCGCCCCTTTCACATCTGACACGTTGAATTCCCTAATAGAAAAGCATCCGCCTGCAACTGCAGGTCTCCACCTTCCCGACTCTCCTGAACAAAATAATGACATTGTTGAGGTGACCCCACAGGATGTTTCTGCAGCCGTGGCATCTTTTCGAAGTGGCTCAGCCGGTGGTCTAGATGGCCTGACGCCTCAGCACTTAAAAGATATTTTATCTTATAGTTCTGGTGAGGTAGGCGAGACACTTCTAAAGGATGTCACGGCTTTGGTTAATTTGATGTTGTCGGGTCAGGTCAACAATGAAATTACCGAAATTCTGTACGGTGCGAATTTATGTGCCCTTAATAAAAAAGATGGTGGTATTAGGCCTATAGCAGTAGGCACCACTTATCGTCGCCTCACAGCCAAATGTGGTTGTAGGAAAAAGGTTGCTTATTTAAGTAATCTTTTTCAACCACTACAACTCGGTTTTGGCTCTCAGGGTGGTTGTGAGGCTGCTGTACATTCACTTCGCACATTTCTTGATCAAAATTGTGGAGATGTGCTTTTGAAGGTGGATGTTAAAAATGCATTCAACTCATTAGATAGAGGCACCCTTTTGACCGAAGTGAAAGATAAAATTCCGGAATTATACCCTTTTCTTTGGCAATGTTACGGCAAACCATCAAAATTAACATACCAAAACAACGTTATATTATCTTCCGTAGGATGTCAACAGGGTGATCCTCTGGGACCAGCCATCTTTAGCCTTGCCATCCACTCAATAATTCAACGTCTCCAATCAAAACTTAACGTTTGGTATTTGGATGACGGAACCTTAGGAGGCGATGCGAACACGGTATTGAATGACTTGCGAGTACTTATAGACGATTTTCGTCTTATTGGTCTTGAACTAAATTTTTCCAAATGTGAACTTTTTGTTTGTGATACTTGTCCGGATAAAATTTCGATAATTGAAAAATTCAACTTACTTGCGCCTAATATAAAATTAGTAGAAAAACGTTCGCTCCGTCTTTTGGGTTCACCGATTTTTGACGAATCTTTGTCACCATTTGTCGAAGAACAAATTCAAAAGTTTAGAAATGCTTCTAGCAGATTATTCAAAATTAACGCCCATATGGCTTTTACTATTATTAGATTTTGCCTTTTCGTTCCTAAATTTACATACTTTTTGAGATGTTGTCAGCTGTGGAAACACAGTGAGCTTCTTTTAAGCTTAGACAATTTATTAAAAGATACGTTAATATCGGTTTTGAATGTTGAGATGGATGATAGGGCTTGGGTGCAAGCTTCCCTCCCTGTGAGGTTGGGGGGCATAGGGATACGCAAAATTTCTAGTGTGGCATTACCAGCTTTTTTGTCTTCTGTACACAGTACACACAAATTAGTAGAAAAAATTCTTGCACCATCTTTAGGCTCTTTTGATGTAGCATATCTGGCTGAGGCCAAAACCACATGGGGACTGGCTTGTCCAAATACTGAGTTCCCAAAAATTTTGTCATCTCAGAAACAGTGGGATCGGCCCCTATGCGAACTAGCACGGAAAAATCTTTTAAATACGTGCCCTAGTATCGCAGATCGTGCTCGTATTCTCGCTGTTTCTATGTGGGAATCAGGTCTTTGGTTACAAGCCATTCCTTCTTACAAAACTGGTAGCCTTATAGATCCTTCCGCTTTTCGTCTCGCTATTAGCTTACGCTTGGGTGCAAGGTGTTGTGTTGCACATCACTGCCAGTGTGGTACTGCAGTTGACCAACTCGGTCACCATGGCCTCTCCTGCTCTCGAAGTGCTGGTCGAATTTCCCGCCACGCCAGCCTTAACGATATCATTCGCCGGGCTTTTACCAGCGCCAATGTTCCAGCTGTTCTCGAACCGAACGGTCTGATGCGTGACGATGGTAAAAGACCTGACGGCATGACTCTGGTTCCATGGAAGTTAGGACGGCCCTTAGTGTGGGACGCTACATGCGTAGACACTTTAGCGCCGTCACACCTTTCTGAAACCCACGTGAGGGCTGGCGCCGCGGCTACTTCGGCAGAGCAACTCAAGCGGCGCAAATATGCTAAACTCGGTATGGGTTACATATTTGAGCCGTTTGGTGTAGAGACGTTGGGTCCGTGGGGACCGGGAGCTCATCGTATTTTCCAAAATTTATCAGAGCGCTTGGTCGATGCGACGCGTGATCAAAATGCTGGCACCTATTTGGCTCAAAGAATAAGCATTGCAATTCAACGGGGCAATGCTGCCAGCATGCTGGGCACGCTGCCAACTGATAGTGGGCTAGAGCATTTGGACTCCCTATGAGTCCAAATGCTTTTACTGTAGTAGCTGTAGTATTGTAGTAGCTGTAGTGTTGTATATAGTTTGTAGTATTTGTTTAATAAAGGCATACCGCCATAAAAAAAAAAAAAAAAAAAAAAAAAAATAAGAGTATCTCGTAGAAAATGGAATGTATCGTTATTGAGAACATTTACAATACCAAGGGTTCAAACTCGGTGAAATTTTGTACGCATATTGCTGAGCCTAATATCCATGCTCCTGGTTGGCCAGGTTTTCGATTTATTATTTATTTTATCCCTAAATGTCAAAATAACAATTCCCATAAGAAACGATTCTTCGATTCATTTTTGAAAATACTTAACTTTACGGTAATCTGGCAAACCAGAAGCATAGATATTAGATTCAAGAACATACATGCAAAGTGTCGCCGAGTTTGAACACTTACAGCCTTACTTATAAACGCTACTTAAATTTTAAGCATTACTTAGCCGCTGATTAGCAAAATTCCTTACTCATAAACGCTACATAACTTTATCCAGTACCTAAGTACTGCTTAAATCAGCTGTCAATTTAAACACCGTCCGACCCTTGTTTAAATATTTAAGTAGCAAGATGGCGCCCATATTTCTGATCAGCTGATTTAGTTACTATTGAGGTTATTGTCAAGGAGGTATACAAAACTATAAACACAACATACTCTGTTAATAAATCGTAAAAATATAGCAAGTAGAAACATACATTGGATGATGAAATAAATATTATGCGTACATATTTCGCGATTTCCGCAGCTACAAACCTGACATAAGAATATAAGGACTGTGCCATATCTTCCTATTGGACGTAGGTAATAATATGCAACTTGGGAAATAAATAATGCGCCCAATGAGTGGTGTATGGTGTATGTTATGTTATGATATGAGCCAGCAGAGTTTCACGTCTATGCACGTCTGTGAAGATATTGCAATTGTGTTGGCTTCCAAAATACATAGAGAAGCTACTGCAATTAAAAAACATCTTACCAGCATGCTTTTATGACGAATTTTTAGGAGTCGAAGTATTCTTATTTAATAGGTTGCGAGCCTATTACTATGTACTAGACTACTTAGACCATGATATAAACTCATGATAATGCTGAAAGCTATTAGAGGACCTGATCAAACTATTGTGTAGTTTCATCCAAACCCTCAAGCCGACAAAACGTGAACAGAAGACAAAACACATTCACATAAACTTTCGCCTTTATAATATTAGAGTGATTTAAGGAAGCGTTATAACTTATAAAACAAAATAAAAGAAAGGTTGGAAACTTGGATTCATAAAGAAATACGTAGACATAATAGGGCATAGAATTAATTTCGGATGGAAAATGATAACTTCGAGCGGGACTTAAACCCGTAAGCCCAGAAAATCGTCCTAGTGCTTTTCCAATTATGCTATGGAATCGGTTGCTGGCCAATATAACTCATAGAATATGATTGCACATTGAATTTACCATTTTGCGAAATAAAAACCCGCTTCAGAAGTCTCCAATATATCTAACAATATGTACGAAAATCAGTACCTACAAAGAAAAGTATTATATTTACTTTTTAATTTCAAGATATTTAGCACTAGATACATGCTATTTGGCCATTTAGGTAATTCATAATACCTTTTAGTACAATGTTGTCAGTTTAAAATACGTTCGACCTCATTATCCATTGCTTAGCTAAACAGGTGCTATGTAGCGTTTATAAGTAAGAAATATTTAAACATTACTTAAACACTGTTTAGTTATCCATTACTTAGCAACTACATAGCGATGTTTTTATAAGTAAGGGGGTTAGTATTTAAAATATGATACTACGTTTGTATGGAAAGCGCCACGAGCACTGTAGCCTTCAGCGATCACTACTTGGTATGGTAAGGGGCGGTAGCTAAACATTTTGCATCCGAATTAATGGCCTTAACATATAATTGCATAAAAAAGTATATTGCTTACCTGGCTCAGAATCAGGTCTACACTACTCACATCGACGGCGTAGGTGGACACAGAAGGGCTCTTTATTGTATTGTGCTTTTATATCCAAAATAATGACGGCGTATAACAGTATCAATGAAAATTCCCATGCATGATAAGCATCAGGGGACTGGCTAAGAAACTGAATTGAAATTAAATTTATTTACTTACTGTAAAAACCAATTAACTGCATTTTTTTCTTTTTTTTATGTTATTGAGACGGAACCATCCCGAGGCCCACCTGATGTTTAGTGGACTAACCTCTGCCTATAACAGACGCATTTCGTCAACGATGCATTTCACTGTACCCGTCAAACTGAGACGTATAGGAGTTAGGTCTCATGTGCCTGTGATTTTACTGTCTCTCAAGGACAGCTGCCGGAACACACTGTTAGGTGCTAGGTGACAGATTTTCTACATGAGGTTGGTCGCTAGCCAGGCGGGCATGCAAAATGCCCTTCCATGCGGTGCAGTTCAAGCCCGCGGCGGGAATCGAACCATGCACCTGCTGCACGGCAGTCCATAGCCAATGCCACTGAGCTATCACTGCTTCAAAACTGCATCTATTTAATTGTCGTTTCGAGTGAATTGCGTTTGAAAGTTTAAACTAAAATGTAATATAATTAAAACTTAAGAGCACAGAATTTACTAATGCAAAATCAATTAATATTTTGTTATGGTGAACTGGTTTAGGTATTATAATATCCAAAACATAGTCTCGCTAGCCCGCTTTAAGTATACGAGTATTACCTATGCAATTACAGGTAGGTATATTGTCAAAATAGTCACAAACATTAAGAAATCAACATATTTATCATATAAGTATTTATTGAAACTACAACTGAACCTATCTTTTCTACATTTTGTCCTGGTAATGTAAAAATATCGTTGCCTTACTGGTAAACCAATTATCTGCCCTATTTGACTTAGAAATGCAGTTCTATTTAAATTTTTTTCCTCTATTGCCTGGTAAAACAGAATAAGTGCTCCGACTAACGGTGGCCCAGATATTCAGTGTAAATAAATTATACATTCACAAAAAATATGCCATTCTTTTTGCCCGATTTTATTAAGGTGGTACAAGTAAATAAATATAAGTATCATCATCTAGTTTAGCACATCATATTATTGATAAAATCTGATTAAACTCATTCAGAAAAAAACAACAAAAGTTAACTCTATTTTGAATTCATTCATAATTTTATATGTAATTATAGTAACCAAATACCAGTGAACCATAACAAAATAGATATTTTTGAAAATTGTTTGTTTCTATTCAGATTTTACTTCATAGTAATAAATGCCTGAATGCTAAAATTAAGCTTTCTTAAGTCACTGAAACAGAAGTTAGAGTACATTTTCCAATTACAGGTAAAACCAATTAACTGCACACCCTTCAGGATATAAAGTCAATTTTATAGCGGTCTTACTTCAATGAGATATATCGTAATAAGATTAATAAGGCATTCTTAAAAACCGATAAATATTGCATGGTTTTGCATAAATAATTTCCGTGCTCTTAAGTTGGAATAAAATCAAATCTGATAAACTTTTCAAAGCGATTTACTCGAAACGGCATTTACATAGATGCGCTTAATTGGTTTTTACAGTAAGCCTACGATATATTATTTTACGTTCCCAGTTTTAGAAGGACAAGGGTGGAAAGATAATGATCCCGTCATTACTCTCACCGTTATGACGTTTACTTTCAGTAACCTGCACGGATTTTATGAGAATTATTTCTAAACCAGTCTTTGGTGGAGAGCTCTCCAATTTTAATTTATTTCATCCCTGCCCTGCGGATTTCCGCCGACTCAGCGTTATGAAAGCAGATATTTCCATCAATTATCAACTTTTCCTCATTCTCATGAATATTACGATGGCTTTAGTAAAATACAGCAGTTTGCAAATTATTTTATTAGCCAGGTTTCAATTTATTTTATTTGTACTTATTTAATGCCTTACATTTTACTTGTGAGTATTTAATTTTACTCCTCTAGTACCTTATTTGATAATTACGTAGTCTATTAGACATTGATTTGACTCGTGACGTAATACTTGGAGGGAAGAGCAGATATGGCCAGTTGCAGGGAGAATTCGAGTCAGTCTTCAATAGAGTCTTGTGATGTAAGGACGTTACTGTACTTAATACGCAGAGTGCCATGTATAATACGACACTACTACAACTATAGAGTGTTTAACAGTGAGCTTACCCGAATTATGAAGTATAAGATAAGTATGGAATAAAGTACCTGTAACATGGTAAGCCGGAGTTTTATTACACTATGACTGATTAATTGGTACTTGTCATCATCTTCCTATACTTATTCCAATCATGAGGGGTCAGTATATACTTCTACAATAACACAAAGGACAACCGAAGAAGTGTTTTTTTTTTTTTAATTTTTTTTTATGCCTGATAGTTTAGCCTTTAACCACTATCTCACCTGATGGTAAGTCATGGTGTGGTCGAAGATGTTGTTCAGACTAACCTAGAATTACTGGCTCTCAAGGACAGCTGCCGGAACACACCGTTAGGTGTTTGGCGACAGATTTTCTACTTGAGGGTGGTAGCTAGCCAGGCGGGCTATCGCAAATTGTCCTACCACCATGCTATAACGACTGCCATCCTAAGATAACAACCGGGACCGACGGCTTAACGTGCCCTCCGAAGCACGGAAGCGCTCAGTAGTAATGTCACTAGCGGTCACCCATCCAACTCATGACCGCGGGCGACGTTGCTTAACTTTGCTGATCGGTTAAGAACAGCTAAGTAAACTTCGCTACGAGCGCTTCATGTTGCATGTTTCCTAGTTTTTTTACAGCTGTTGAATTACCCCTAGCTGGCCCGAGTTAATTTTTTGCATATTCTCGTTTAACCCGGCGAGGATGTGGTAGGGTCAATTTGACCCTGCTCATTTTGTTTGATGTACAGTTTTTTACCAGCAGTCGCATGCTGTCGAGTTTATGTCTTGCTATGCTGTAGTCAATAAAATACCCTCCCTTTTTCCCACCTCCACTTAGTCGGGTGCAACACGTGCAAGCAGGTAAACGTGCGCAAACTCAAATAGGGCGATTATGACCCATATATAGAGATGATTAGTAGCCTAAAAGACTGGATAATTACTGATTTTGTGATAAAACATGATATATCATATAAATTCCTACCAAAAATTACCAATTACTTGTAATAATATTTGTATGTGTTGTTTTTTTTTAATGTATGGCAGAGTCCTGCTAAAGTTGATTAAAAAAAGACTTTTTGTAAAATGGAAATAATGAAACATTTTATACGCATAATAGTGTTTCTTTTCATGGAAATCCTTATATAAATAACTAATGCGTAAGTTAACTTCCTATCCTATGTTAAAAAATTGCAATTAATACTTTTAAAATATGAATTAAATACAGGGTCATGAAGACCCTCCACATCCTCGATGTACCCTTTTTGTACCACATCCTCGCCGGGTTAAGACGTTTTCAAAGATACTTACAAAAATGTCGATAGCGTGAGTATACAATCTTATAAGTTAAATTATTTTATATCTTTTTATATACTTTGTCTCGGTTTTTGGTACATTTAAGAAGACCAGGAGTAATTCATGGCTTTATATTTCTAAGCCTGCAAGGTAAGTGATATCTGTGTTGGTTTTTATTAAATGTCTAAAATGTTTCAAGTGTTCCAATTGCTATTTTGGCATCTTTAATACTCAATGCCCCGTGAGGTGCCGGGTTAGAATTGCACCTCCCCATATCATCCCGTGGGTGTCGTAAGAAGTCAATACTGGAAGGTGGGCAGCAGCGCCTTCTTAAGAACTACTATCTTACACTGCGATCCCCAAGCCGCCTGCCAAGCGTGGGGATTATGGCAAATACCCCCTTAATATGGGAGGCTGTGTTCAGCAGTGGACGATCCGGCTGATACAGAAATACTCAATAATGGTTAAAAGCCTATTATTATATATTGCCTTAACTTGAGAGTTAATAGCAGCATTATTAATATGGGAGATATATATCAGGTTTAAGAATATCATGCAATGAAATATTAATACGAATGAGAGGACTAGGGCGTGATTGTAATGGTGCTGTAAAGGATAAGCGTGTTCGCTTCAGAATTAATGTTCAACGACGATATAATAAGACATCACAAATAAATGTATATAGTTTTTTTTTTTTTTTGTGCCTGATAGGTTAGCCTTTGACCACTATCTCACCTGATGGTAAGTGATGATGTGGTCGAAGATGTTGTTCAGGCTAACCTAGAAGATATTATAAATATTGCCCCGTCAATATTGCATTCAATACGGAGAATGTTGAGCTGCACAAGTTTTTTTAGTGACTCACCATTTGCAGACAGTCTTCAAGCGTACTTAATTACTTTAATAGTTTTGTTCAAACAATATTTAGTTTAGTATATACTATTTTTATCATTAGGGGAGAGCAGGTAGGATTCGTACAGCGGGAGCATTCGTACAGTAGTCATAACTACAATACTAAACACGTCAAAGCGTTCGCATTTGTGTGCGTGAGTCCTCTCCATACGCATAGGCTAACTGCGGGGAGGCAGGGCAGTGCTGCCGCCTGCTTCACTGGAACAAGTCGTTACGTGTTTTCGCTCTGTGTAAGTAATTTTTCGATTCACATTGTAATGAGTTTTGTAGCAGTAAGTTTTACTGTAAATAGAAAGTACATGAACTGTAGTGTATAAAATATGACTTAATTTATCAGGAATCATCCATTATGGTATAGATTTAACGAATATTTTTATTTTAAAATAATTTGTTCAACTTTTCTATTGGGGCAGATTCGTACTGTTATGAGTGGGGTACATTCGTACTGTACGAAAGTACCCCGTGTGACTTTACAAAGATCATATGCAAAGAATACTAATATTTATATAATAATTTACTTCACACACAGGTTATGACTGATCTTATCTTGATCGCTTATGAATTAAACATGACTTTTCCAGAACCATGCCGCGGATATATGTGAAAAAGGGTCACTATTAGTTACGTTCACAACTAGAACGGGAGAAGTGGATGAAGAAGCAATGAAATCTGCAATGGAGGAGGTTTTAAATAAAACTTTGTTAATCCGGAAATTAACAGAAAAATATGGTGTCAAACCAACCACACTTTAAGGGGAGGAAAATCTAGAATATACACAGATACTCCGGAAAAGTATAGACTTAAAGAAATAGAGAAAACAAAAAAGATGAATTATCAAGAACAAGAAAGAAAATAAATGGCTAAAGAGATGAAACGTGCGCTACAATTACTATCTGATTAAAATCAAATAACTGCAACTATGCTAAAAAGACAAAAGAAAACTGTAGACACTCATAGTGATGATGGAAATGACATTTGTCTAAGAGAAAGTTCTTGCTCTCCCGTTGAAGAGAAATGGGATGAATCTGATATTGAGACCGAGAATCCAGTTACATCTATAAACATAAAGGAAGAAAGATTTGTGTTGGTGAAATTTGATATATAATATTGAATACCAAAGATGAGGGGACTGTTTATTTACAAGACGTGGTTTGTATTCTGCCACCACCTAAAATGGCTTTAACAGCAAGAACAGCTAATATTTATAGCTTTTTAAAGACTTATCTATGTATAATTTGCAGTAAAAGATTTAAGGAACTGTGTGAGAGATGACTCCTGAGATTATTTTTGTAGTGTTGATTCCATACATAGATTTTATCAATACTGTTGACTTTTTGTTACAAATAGTTTGCTAAATGTATAGTTTTGCTAATTTTGATTTATAGATAAGGCAATTTTGACCTCAAAAAATATATATATTTAGTAAAACTGGTATTATTATCACCGTGTACGTAGGCTCCCCACTATGTACGAATGTGCCCCACACCATGTACGAAGGTTGCATTATATAAACTCTAATGTATAACATAATTTTAGCTAGATATATAGGTAATCTATTAGCATTGTAACTACTTAGAAAAAGCTATTCGTTTTTATTTTATGCGACACGAAGTTAAAACTGTACGAATCCTACCTGCTCTCCCCTACTGAGTGCTTACGTGCTACGGAGGGCACGTAAAGTCGTCCTTCCTGGCTGTCTTAGGATAGCAGTCGTTATAGCATGGTAGTAGGGCTTTTTGCGAATGCCCATCTAGCTCGCTACCACCCTCAAGTATAAAATCTATCGCCAAGCATCTACGGTGTATTCCGGCAGCTCTCCTTGAGAGCCAGTAACTCTAAGTTAGCGTCAACAACATCTTCGACCACATCATCACTTACCATCACGTGAGATAGTGGTCAAAGGCTAGCATATCAGAATTAATAATAAAAAAAAACATGCAAAATGTTTTTGCAATGGCAATAAAATTTAAAACTAAAAACCGTTCAGTAGGTTACAGATGTTCTAGTGATCGAGAAAAAACTCGTTTCTGTTCTTTATTTTTGTGAAGTGATGCGTGTAAATATGTTAATTCGGTACTATTGTCTAGTTTTCTTTAGTCTATTATACTACAGCGGTATTATAGTTTGCAGTATGTTTGAAGACAAGACGCGGTGATGTGACTAAATATTTTTATATATAAAATGAAACTTAATTTGAAAACAATTGTTCCAGTACCAGACAATGTCGCAGAATCGTGTATATATTATAAACAGGTAGGTACAATGCTGTTTATATTGTATATGTCACCGGATAATTGTACGATACGTTAGTTTATAAAAGGGAGCCTGCCGCGGCAGCGGCTGGCTATGCGCCACAAGAATTTAATTTTAATCAAATCAAATCAAATCATTTATTTGCTAAAATACATGTCACATAAGATCGTATAATAATGGTTAAGGAGACAATGTATTTAGTCTGCAAGCAGACATGCAAGTTTTTGTGTAGTATTTATTAAGTACTTAAAATTGATGTTTTACAAAAATTCTTTAAATTCTTTCACACTGTAAAAACAGTTGTCAAGAAGCCAGTGAGTTAAAGAGCTTTTAAATTTGTTACCATCCAATATTTTGATGTCGTTTGGTATACAGTTATAAATGGTTAGACACATATTGTAAATATTTTTTTTATATAAGTCCTTCTTAGCACGAGGTTCATACAATAGATTGGTGAACTTTGCCCTTTTTTGTCGTGTTTGGCGATCATATACTACTTTTGGTCATCATTTACTACTTTTGGGTTAACAATGATTTATTTTCAGTAAATTTGCTTGAATAGGATAGCGAGATGTTAAAACTTGGGTTGTAAGATTACATTAAAATGCGGGTTTAATTTTGGTGATCATTTACTATTTTTGTCTGTTATGTTACTCTACTATATCTGGTGGTAAGTTAAACATAAGCCAAAAAATAATACATTAAAAGCCTGTACCTACGTATTTTGCTTATGGCCACTGTAATAGATCTATGGTAAATTGTTGTTGATCCACATAATTACAATTTGACGACTGGACATGGTCAGTTTATAATCTTACGAAAATTTAAACGTTAGATTGTAAATTTTAGTTCCCATTCACAATCTATCGACAGTTTATAATCTAACTAGATTTATTATAAACTAACGGTTAGTACAATAAAACAGTGACATATACATCTCTTGTTACCTCTAATAAAATCAGTGCTATGGAAATCTCTGACCTCTCTCTACAATGGTAATGTTTTATGATTTCGAATAAGCCTTGACTATGGTCTGGCGTATTGTATTCTCTGTGACTGTAGCTGGGGTCGAGGTGTTTATACCCAAAAATAGTCATTTTGTTGTAAGGGTTCCGTGAAGTGCAAAAATTTGACTTGAATGGTGTTACTCTTTATTTCCATTCTTAAGATTGATAATGCTTTCTGACTAAAATAAGAAACTTTAATATTGTGCTGTTCATACAAAACTAAATTATATATAATGTACGTTTAACATTTATTGTGACAGAACTAGCTCGAGGCCCACCTGATGTTAAGTGGACTAACCTCTGCCTATCACAGATGCATTTCGTCACGAATTGCACTGCACCTGGCACCTGGAGATATTATTGTTAAGTCTCATGTGCCTGTAATTTATCTGGCTCTCAAGGACTACTACCGGAACACACCTTTAGGTGCTTGGCGACAGATTTTCTACTTGAGAGTGGTCGCTAGTCAGGCGGGCATTCGCAAAATGCCCTTCCACCATGCGGTGAAGCTCAAGCCCGCGGCGGGATTCGAGCTTTGGACCGCTGCGCGGCAGTCCATAGTTAATGCCACTGAACCATCATTGCTTCAAAATACATAACAAAGCTCAGTAATCTTTCTCAACGAATTCATGTATCTACTTAAAAGCAGAATTATAAGTAACGTTTAAACGAAAATAATTATGTTTGATCGTAACTGAGTTCACGTGTCGCCTTGTTTTAAGAATTTTTCAACCCTAATATTACCAAGCGTGTTGAGTACAAAAAAAAAAGAACTTTTATAGATATCAGAATATAAATATTATGTTATACGAAGGCATAACGCTGATAACGGGATATGTTTACTTCATTTAGGGCCTGTTTCAGAATGTTCGAATAAGTTCCGTTTATACTACCCTGAACATATTTAATAAATAAAACACTATCTTTGCGTTTCACAGTCATCGATTTAGCCTATCCATCGATTAAAGCTTGAAACACGCGGCATGTTAACTGTCATTTTTATCATTCAGTTATGTTATGTTCTGGGTAGTATAACCGGAATTTACTCGAACATTCTAAAACAGCCCCTTATAGAAAACTATCGCGAGTTTTGTCCAATATAAATAAATAGGTACCTGGATAGGATATGTTTAATAACCCATTTCTAAAATTTCTATCTGACGTATAAGGGAAATTCTGCAATTTACCATCGAATACCTACTGATAGAAGTTACATGGTTTATTTTATGCTATACCTCATTTTACTGCACTATGTAGGTACCATATTTTGTACCAAGCCACGTAAGTTATAACGTAATTTAAAATTGCAGATAAATAACGTAATAGTTAATGGAAAAAAACAGACATTTTCAGTAATTATTTCGCAATTATCGGTGTACATGTCGGAGGGACGAGAAGTACCATTCACGTCACCCAATCTCGTAGCAGTACCCCTCGCTGCGTCATCCCGCTATCGCTCGTAGCGAAGTTTGCTTAGCTGTTCATAACCGATCAGCAAAGTTAAGCAACGTCCGCCGCGGTCATGAGTTGGATGGGTGACCGCTAGTGACATTACTACTGCAATTCCGTGCTTCGGAGGTCACGTTAAGCCGTCGGTCCTGGTTGTCGTCTTAGGATTGCAGTCGTTATACAATGGTGGTAGGGCTTTTTGTGAATGCCCGCCTGGCTAGCTACCACCCTCAAGTAGAAAAGCTGTCGCCAAGCACCAAAGTAGTGTTCCGGCAGCTGTTCTTGAGAGCCAGTTAATTCCAGGTTAGCCTGAACAACATCATCGACCACATCATCACTTACCATCAGGTGAAATAGTGGTTATAGGTTAACCTGTCAGGAATAAAAAAAACCCGTGATCCAGTCTACCGAAAACACAATGTTTCTTAGACCTTGTGACACTAAGGCTTAAGCGATAGTTATAAACTAATAAAAAAATTAAGAACAAAAATAGTACAGGATTAGATGAACTCCCACTCGCGTTACTCAGATAGTGTGCTTGTGAACTAAGCCTACCGTTTCTAAAAACAAGTCATCAATCTTTTTAGAAGGCACTTTTCCAGACTTACTTAAAATAGCTCTTATAAAATCAATACATAAGAAAAATGCTCAAACGGATCCCAACAATTTGTAGCCATTACTGTTCTGCCCACAGCATCAAAGATATTTGATGAAGCTATGTGCGATCGCGTTTACAGCTTTGGTGAAAAATATAACATTTTGATGAGAGATAAAACGGTTTCCGAAAAAAAACGGTCAACTATCACGGCTGTGTACAAATGTATTCAAAAAACTTGTATTCTTATAGATGACTAGAAGTACCCCATAAGGCTAATGTTAGATCTGACAAAGTGCACTAAAATAAATTTAATAAATTGCACGGCATACGTATTCGCGTAATAGTTCATAAATGGTTTCCTATAAGAAATAGATAACAAAGTCTAGAAATTTAATATTATAATTACAATTTATTTTAAAAGCAAAATACGTTCATACAATAATATCATAAATGCCTTTATCCCACAAGGAAGTGTCATCGGACGTCTCCTTTTCCTTTTTCTAAGCTTAGTAGAACCCATCCATCAAGGAAACTTTTAGCAAAATAAACATATAATTAGAGCTAAAATCAAACATGCAGTAATTAATTTCTCAATAACTGTTGATTTCAGATTAAAATTTCGTGTAGTTATTCAAGGAAATTATATTTGTCTGCAAAAAAAAAGCTTCATTGTGGTTTCTAAAAACAAGCATATTTTTCTATAAGACTTTAAGATTAGATTTTTATATTGATTAATTATTTTTCATTATTTTTAGATCTCTATTTTTATATTTTATAAGCATTGCAATTTAACAGGCCAGCATGCTGATAGTGAACTGGAGCATTTGGACTGTCTGCAACGATTTGTAGGATGCTTAAATGCTTTAATTGTCGTAGCTGTAGTGTTGTATATAGTTCGTAGTATATTGTTAATAAAAGCATACCGCGGTATGTCCTATATCTAAACCCAATAAAAATACAATTTGCTTTTAAATTTTGCCGTAGATATATGAATCAATATTTTATGATAGAGATAGAATCGACAATAATGGTCAAGAATCTACTTGGCTTCTTATTTTTAAACTTCTTACCTCCAAAATGTCTATTGATGAATTCTAGGTGCTGGGAACGATCGCGCCCTGCCTTACATCTGTGTGCTGTGGCCTTACCATGGGGATCACAGCTGTGATGTTACCACAGCTACGTGAAGACAAGAGCATACCGTATAACCCTAGTGCAGAATCTTGGATAGGTGAGATTTTGTAAATTAAATCCTGCCTAAATAAAACCCAAAAAGTTTGTTCTTGACCAAACGAGTTTACTTTTATTTTGTAATTTGTGCAGTAGTAGGTACTGAGACCAGAAAGAAAAAACAAATGCATATATTGAAACGTATACCAAATGTTTTCTTTTTTATATACTGAACTAGGTAGCAATTGACCTAGGACCTATCTCACCTGATGTTAAGTGATGATGCGATCGATGATAGAGCGCGCTTACCCAGAAGGTATATTCACTCGCGTCTTGAAGATCCCATATTATACCTAACCGAAAGCACAGACACAGGCAGGATGTTCCATTACCTGACGGTTCGTATGATGAACGAATAGTCAAATCGCTTTGTTCGGGTAAATGGAATATCAAACGTGTAGCGGTGCCGCTTCTGAGTATCTTTGGATGTCCTATTATAGAATGGGGATGGTGGAATCAAATCTTGCAGTTCCGTGGCACACGCCCCGAAATGTATCCGATAAAAAACCGATCAACAATCTACTTTGCGGCGATGCTCGAGACTTTGAAGTCGACGACTATGAGACGTTAATGAGTCTCTTGGCTCTTCTGTCAATAGCTTCCAAAATCTCCAGCTGGTATTTGACCGAACTATCCCAAAGGTGACAACAGATTAAGCATCAGTTCCGGTGTGAAGTATTGTCTCACCTTAGCCAAAACACCAAGCTTTTTTTAGGCTAGCTGGGCTTTAGACTCAATATGCCGAAATTGAGAGTCAGTGTTAATAAAATACCAAGATGCTCGAGATAGTAACTTATCAGCACGGATACATCCCTGAAAGTAGAAGCCAGCTAAAAAGGGCTCCGTTTGGCGGAGAAAAAACACGCCTGGGTTTTAACAGCATTGAACTTGACCAGATTGGCATCACCCCAATCGGAGACTGCCTTCAAAGAAAAGTTCCAGCGCTGAACCATCGCATTCCTATGAGGCTGGATTTGCAATGTACTGGTTTGTGCGTTAGATGTATAACTGTCCACAACGGTGCTGACGTCTGCGTACCTAAAAATACCGATCAAGCAGATCATTAATATGCAGCAGAAAAAGCGTTGCAAAGAGTATTTATCCTTTGGGGACTTCGGCGTTTGTAGTCAATTGGTCGGAAGTACAGCCATCGATGACCATTCGAATCAACCGATCTCTCAAGAAATCTGGAATCCAAGCACACAAACCAGTGGGAAGGCCGTATGAAGGAAGCTTGCTAATAAGACTATCGTGCCAAACCCTGTGGAAAGCCTTCGAAATGTCGAGAAAGATAGCAAGCGCCTCCCCGTGGATCTCGATGTTAAAAGTTGATAAACTAACTGTACATTTTGTGTACTGTGCACACAATTTTTTGTTAGTTGATTTTTTTGTCAACGAACAAAAAAAATTGCCTACAAAAACTAACAACATACTCACTAAAATATGATCACAGGGAATCTCGAAATCTTTGATTCGTATTTTTTAATTAGGACTTCTTAATTTTGCTTAGGTAGATTTGGTGCTTCCTAATGCCACTAATCCACTTTCTCTTAGCCTGGAGGTAGGCAGCGTCGGTCTTTCTTGGCATATTTTTTTAACAATAACAATAAAATTAGTTTTACTCTGTTTTAGCATCCATTGCAGCATTATCGATGATGATTGGCGGCGTATGCAGTGGGCAACTTCTGGATAGTTACGGCAGGAAACCATCTATTATTTTAAGCGGTATAATCTTCATCATTGGTTGGACTTTCATTGCCTGTGCTAATTCAACGCATCTCATTCTGGCAGGCAGAGTTGTTACGGGCCTAGGAACAGGATTCAATAAAGCTGTAACGTTAGTTTACATCGGGGAAATTGCAGATCCCAAATTCAGAAAAATTGCATTATTTTTTCCGGCGATTACGGCACATTTTGGAATTCTCTTCAGTCATGTAGTTGGACACTATTTGAGCTGGAGGGTTAGTGCCATTGTTTGTGTGATTCCTGCCATAATCTCGTCATTTATTGCCCTGTTCTTGAAGGAAAGTCCAATGTGGTTGATTACTAAAGGTAGAAAAGAGGAAGGCATTGAAACTTTTCAATGGTTTCGTGGAACAGGCGAGGCCTCAGAGATGGAGTTAAGAATATTTCTTGACAGGCATACGGAGAAACCTAACGATAATATCAGAGAAACACTCAAAGCAGTTTGTTCAATGTCTTTTATAAAACCGATGCTTATATTGATGGCGTTGATGCTGAACATACAATTCTCAGGCCTGACTGTATTAGTATTTTATTCGCAAGACATATTTGAACGAACTTTCTCAGGGAAGGCAAACGCTTTCACTATAATGGTTGTCATGGATTGCATTAGATTTGTGGTGTCTATGAGTAATACTCTTATTGCAATGTATGTTTCGAAAAAAATTGCATTTATCACTAGCAGTTTCGGAGTATCAGTATTTGTTATTGGCTTAGTAACGTGTTTAACGACAAAACTTGAAAATATCTGGTTAGCAATTTTCTTTTTGGTAATATACATGTGTTTCTCAAGCGCTCTTGTGACAATTGGGTGGACTTTTGTTCCCGAATTGTTACCAAGTCATGCTCGAGGGTTTGGGGCTGGAGTGAATTCCACATTCGCATACCTTGCGATGTTTCTAGTAACCAAATTTGCACCTGATTTTATGATTGTATATGGTGGGTCTGCCATGTTTGGGTCTTTTGGTGTCTCTACCTTTATGTTTGGATTAATGTTGAGCTTTGTTTTGCCGAAAACTGATGAAAAGACTTTGCAATGTATAGAAGATAGTTACAACCAAAATAAAGGCAGAAAATAGTGCATTATGCCCCAAGGGAACAAAGAGAAACCTAACCGGACAATGGCAAGTTTTCTAAAATATACAAGAATCGTTTCCACATTATGAAACTTGAATAAAACAAAATATCAAATAACAAACCAAACACCAGAATGTACGTAGAACTAAATCTCAATTAATAAAGCGCAGAGCCATGTCGATTTTAAAATGTTGTGTATTTTTTGTACGTGTATTGGCAGTTTGAATACTTTTAAAGAGAAGGTTAGACTACCTTTGCCAGTACTAGAAAAAATGTAGAAGTATCGTCACACTTTCCATAATTAAAAATAAAAGAATACATTTTATGAGATATGATTTATACTAAACATAGGTGGCAAGTAATTTTCCTGTGCTTACAGATTTATTCTTTGCGTTGGGCTTATTACGTTAAAATAACACTAAGTCTCCAGCAACCAAACATAAGAGTTGATTTTTTAAGGAATATTTCGTTTTTAGAAAAAAATATGGAAATATCTGGAGAGGGTTCCAATGTTTTACTTAACTAATTATATTTCCATGGCTGTGCGTTTTTTAGTCAAAACCAATAGTAACATATTTTTGTAGTTGCCATGTGAAATATGATTTGACTGGACTTTTGCCTATGTTTTTTTGGACGAAGTTTACGTAATGTTGTTATGATTTGCCATCTTTTCATATAAAATTTACGTAACACTGTTATCATTCGCCATCCATTCATGTAAAATTTACGTAACACTGTTATCATTCGCCATCCATTCGTATAAAATTTACGTAACATTGTTATCATTTGCCATCTATTCATGTAAAATTTACGTAACATTGTTATCATTCGCCATCCATTCGTATAAAATTTACGTAACATTGTTATCATTTGCCATCTATTCATGTAAAATTTACGTAACATTGTTATCATTCGCCATCCATTCGTATAAAATTTACGTAACATTGTTATCATTTGCCATCTATCATGTAAAATTTACGTATCATTATTGTTATCATTCGTCATCTGTTCGTATAAAATTTACGTAACATTGTTATGATTCGTCATCAATTTATGTATGTAAAATGGTAATTTTCTATTAAACGTAAACGTGTTTCCGTGATATTTAAGTCAATAAATAATTACTCATTATAAAACCGTTTTAATCCTTCCACACTATTCTTATTAAAAATAAAGACTAATTAGTTTAGACAGAATTTACCTAAACTCACCTCCTATGGCCCGTGCGATACGTTTATTTATAAATATAAGGATTTTTTTTACCACTATCTTACCTAATAGTACGTAAATATGATCTTGTTCCAGCACTAGAATATCTGACAATAATAATAAAAAATATAATATTATATAAAATATATGGCTTTGAAATACAGCTGCACAAACACATCGTTAGCTACTTGGCGACAGATTTTCTACTTGTGGATGGTAGCTAACCAGACAAGCATTCGCAAAATGTCTCACCATCATGCTATAATGACTGCCATCTGACAACAACCGGAACTGACCACCATCCTGAGAAGAGAGACGGCGGCTTTACTTTCCCTCCAAAGGATGTAAGTGCTCAGTGGTAAATGCCAGTACCGGCCACCCATGTTGAAAATGTACTCGTACGCAAGTAGGTAATTGTGCATTTCAGTTGCACTTGTATCTGAGTTTGCTAGTCGTTCGCAACATTCACTCACTACCTGGGTAGTGAGTGAATTGCGTATTGCGTACGAGTACATTTTCACATAGACAGAAAAAAAAACCAGAAAAAAACTTCTTGTGTTTGTTAGGACTAGCAGAAGTCAAACCTAAGAGGTTGTTAGCATTTTACCAATAATATAAAATTGGGCATACAATTTTGTACTCCAATAATTTGTTAAATATATTCTCGCCTAGCACGCGATAGTGCTTGTAATAATACTTAGAAATATAGAAGGGTAGCGACATCATACCGAGAGTTAAGTGTTTAAAAAAACACTTCTTTCGATCAGATGAAATCTAGTAGTCTGGTTGATGGCCGCGCACCGTCCCCTATGACAGTTAAAGTAAAACAATTGGAGCACAAAATTTCGGCTAGAAATGCCGAGTGCAGGTGGCCGACGTTTAGGCATCCGACGCGATATCGGAGGACGCGGGTTCGATTCCCGCCTTGGGCATACAATTTTGTACTCCAATAATTTGTTAAATATATTTTCGCTTAGCACGCGATCGTGCTTGTGAATAATATTTAGAAATTTTACCAATAATCCTGTATATAGTAAAACAATTATAATGGTAAAAAATTTGATCGCTATAGGGTAGATTAAAAAGAATATAAAGGGCCGCGTGCTTTTTTCGTGAGGTCTGTAACTTATGTAGGGGTGGCACTACATCTAAGCTAAGTACAATCCCTCTGCTCCTAATAATAAAACAAAGCCATAACTTTTAGTAATACTTACTCGTTGTTACCGCCCTGACTCTTGCAGGAAGTATGGGTGAAAAGAAAACCCCGTCTGTGCACTGACAAACTGGCGGCAGCTTGCTTGTCGGTCGAATCAAAACACTACAAATCTTACTTAATTTTATCAAAGTTAGCACCAAATTTCAATATTCAAAAAGTGTTACCAAAAACCAATGAATCCCACGTTCACAAACACAAGACAATTTGACAACTCAAGATGGCAGCTGGGTGCGTTCCGGTTCACGCGCAAAATGGTTCGGAACACTCGTTCTTACCATTTGCAAATATGATATTCGCTTAACATGCGGTAGTATTTCAAATCATATATAGAAAAACATATGTTCAAGGATTTTCCTTTGTTATTTGTAGTTATCGATCCCTCAGTCGTGTGAAAAGGTTAGGAAGGAAAATAATACGATGAAGCAACTTTAATTCCACAAATATATCTATTTCTATTCGCATGAATTTCCCATTCATAAATGCGCAGAATATGGAATGAATGAACGAAGCGGATTAAGTTCAACCGTTCATTCTACTGTATCTCGTTAATCCGCTTAAATTCAAGTTAGTTAGTTGAAACTGCTGAATTTCGGTGAATTAAATCTTATTTATAGAATGTAGGTATAGTTGACTGCCTACTGTCGTGTAGCGTTAGTTAGCATCACACGTACTGATATTTTATTCGGTCTCAGAGTTATAGTATGCTAGTGTTGACGTTAGGAAGGTGGCTGGTCATACAACTGAAACCAAACATCCCTGCCCGTTTTACTTCTATACAAATAAATCATTCGATTCCCCAAGGATCTGTGATCGGATGTATTCTATTTTTATTATATATTAATGACCTTCCTAAAACAATTGACGAATCGTGTGTACTTTTCGCGGATGATATCTCTATTTTGACAACTTGCAAAAAAAATCTTATCTCAATATAACCTTACTGACATTTTCAATAATAGAACTAATTGGATGACAGATCATATTTTAGAATTGAATGTAAAAAAGACCGCGTTAATGTACTATAGACCCTATCAAAGAGCACCCCTTGACATATATTTATCTTATAACAATAAATATATAGAATGTGTTGACGTATTGACTTTATTGAGCATGGATATTGACACGTATTTAAATTGGAAAAGCCACATACAGAAAATAAAGTCAAAATTGTCAAGCTTTACTGCGCTAAGTTAATAAAGAAAAAAAATTAACAACTATGTCTCAATGTGACGGGCGCAGCGCAATTCGTGACTTGTGATAAATTGCAACTGTTATAGGCAGAGGTTAGTCCACTTAACATCAGGTGGGCCTCGAGCTTGTTCCGTTACAATAACATAAATAAATAAAATAAAAAAATGTCTAGACTCAGCTGTGGCTTATTATGCATGTTTTTTTTTTTTTTTTTTTATTCCTGATAGGTTAGCCTTTGAACACTATCTCACCTGATGGTAAGTGATGATGTGATCTAAGATATTGTTCAGGCTAACCTAGAAGTACTGGCTCTCAAGGACATTTGCCGGAACACACCGTTAGGTGCTTGGCGCCAGATTTTCTACTTGAGGGTGGTAGCTAGCCAGGCGGGAATTCGCAAAATGCCCTACCACCATGCTATAACGACTGCTATCTTTAGACAACAACCGGGACCGACGGCTGAACGTGCCCTCCGAAGCACGGAAGCGCTCAGTAGTAACTTCACTAGCGGTCATCCATCCAACTCATGACCGCGGGCGACGTTGCTTAACTTTGCTGATCGGTTAAGAACATCTAAGTAAACTTAGCTACGAGCGCTTCAAACATGGTTTCTTAAAGATCAGCTACGGCCTTATACTTTGGGGAAACAGTGTAGATGCCACAGATATCTTTAACATCCAAAAAAAGTGCATTTGAATTTTAGGAAATATAAAGCTTCCCGACAAAAGATATATATAGGCCCTACGTGTAGCTAACAATTGGTGAGTAATACGTTTTTAAAGTGACAATGACATCATAATGGCCAAAATTCAGTACAAATAATAATTTTTGATTATTTATATTTGTAATTTAAAAACGTATTACTCACAAATTGTTAGCTACAACAAAGAGCAGTGACTCACGCTCGAGTCTAGACAAAGGCGTGCTGACTCAGTTCTAGTCTATATAAAGGCGTGCTGAGCCGCCGGCCGCTCATTCTCGAGCGTGCGCTCGAAGAGTCAAGACCTCCTGAGGATGCTTCGTGTAGAACCGAAACGCGTCGAAAATTCTTCCGGTTTGGCTGCGTGGCGTCTGTGACGTCACGTCGGCTTAGCAGGAAAATTAGGCGGAATTGTCACTAGATATATTTTTATATATTTTAAGTGTTTTATTAAAATATTAATTTGATGTAT
Organism: Plagodis pulveraria; assembly: GCA_963890685.1. Taxonomy (NCBI): domain Eukaryota; kingdom Metazoa; phylum Arthropoda; class Insecta; order Lepidoptera; family Geometridae; genus Plagodis; species Plagodis pulveraria. The sequence continues at coordinate 17,209,596 of OY982975.1, forward strand.
TCGTAAAATATTTTAAAAATATTTGTTATTATTAAATATGGATTTCCGCAAAGTAACGCCTGAATCTATTCATTATCTTTTACAAAAATATCAGTAGAGCGAAACTACCCAACACGGTCTAATTATAAGAATATTTCACACTTTTGAGTGTTGCAGTCGGTTCCACTTTGAGGTAACAAAAATGTACTGCTTTTTTTATTCTCTGCATAGTTTTTGTGTCGATGCCACAACTACATATAATTATAGTCATTATGAACTTCACACACGGCAGGTATAGTAATAGTACCTATATTATTTCCTTACATTCTGTTGATATATGTCTTGGTGGACGCACGATTGACGTTACTATGATATTATAGTACCACCAACTTAGCTGTGCAGTTCTCGAGGGCCCTATTGGTCAAGGAAATCAACTACAAACTGTCACAATTTGAGGGAATTTTGTAGTTCTTTTTTCTGCCGCCTGAACAGATAAGTTGGTCGAACTGTATACAGGTTGTTTTATTGTAATGCCAAATATGCATTATGGATCTCTCAAATTATTTATTCCTAGATTTACTAGATAGTTCGTCAGAAGGCGATTCTGATTGCGAATTTAACGCGCGTATTGCCACATGTGCGAAATAAAGAAACATATGGATTGAACATCACCCGGAATACGTTCCTGCATTTCTTAGGCCAAGGCAAATGTAAACAGTTTTTCCCGGTAACTAACATTTTCCCACGGGATTACGAATTACGCGTCATGATTTCTCAAAATCATGTCACTTAGAAACAATTCAATTCATTAATTCAAAATCGTTGTATTTTTCCTGTAATTTTACGTAAACATTGTAATTATTACATATTCGCGCCTCGTTTCTTACAGTTCAGGCATGTTATGCTTTTCATCGTTAGCTCAGCAGTATGAGCAAATGTCTCCTAGACCTTGGCAAACACTCAAACAAGTTAAAATTAACCTAATCAATGCTCGTGCTTACTTTTATAGGGTTTCTCTCGATTTTTCCAGGACCTTATCATCAAATCCTGACTTACTTGTCATAGAAACACCCTTGAGGTATCCCCGTTCCAACGAAAAAACAATCATCATATTCAATTCATAATTGGTGGAGTAACCTCGTAATAAAAGCATATAGGTGGAAACTCCACCTTTTTAAAGACCGTTAAAAACCGGGGCAAGTGCGAATCGGGCAAGCTGACTGAAAGTAGTGAGGTTCCGTATTATTGCTGAATGAAATCCATAACATTTTAAAATGACTAAAAATATTTTTATTAAATGATGTTACTAAAAATGTATGCTTTATAAAATATTTCCTTTATCTGTGCTTTAAGTCGTTGATTCATCGTACCAAATTTCAAGATTCTGAGTTCACGGGAAGTAGGTACTGATTCTTGTGTAAGTGTCGAAAATTTGCGGCATTAACGGCTGTATCTTTGTTGTGATTGTTTTCATTGTTTTGATTGTGTTGGCTTAGAAGTTTCATTTTTTTACATCTCAAAGGCACAGTAGATTTGGGTATTTGATATGAATTTCAACTTAATAACTCTACGCGTTCCTGAGAAAAAGGGTCTTGACAGACAGACAGACGGGCAACAAAGTGCTCATGTGAAGTGACATAGTCAGTCAAAATTGGAACACCTTGTTGAAAGAGTATCGTTATATAAGAAAATGTATAGAGATATATCAAAATATATCGTAAGATATCGAGATGTACAAAATGTATATTCTCTTACCTTTGGGTATCTTATAAAATAAGAAAATTTAAAGATATACATATGCTGCCATGTGTTGACTCTTGTCAGTTTCTATGGGAAAATGTATTGGGATACATTGAAATGTTTAAATGAGCATAATATATTGCACCTTCTGTGAAACGCTAATAACACAGTAGCCATTTTTCTTAATGACAAGAAAATACAGCAAAAACCTCCTTGTTCCAAAAACTATCGCTTCATTTGAATTCACTAAAATAATAAATAGGTTCTTTTGAAAGGGCGAATGAAATTCCTAAAATAATATTAATACTTACGTCGGATGAAATTATTAAGCTGATTGATCACTTTTGGTAGGCTTACGGTGAATTGATATCTTTAGGTACCTACGTCCTCTACATGGACGGTTAATAACAATTATTTACGTAAATATATTATATAAATTGTTGCCATGAAAATATTGATTAGGAACGAGTAAATTAGATACTCACATACATATTTTGTGTCTTTAGTGAACCTATTGAGAAGACGTAACAAAATAGAAACCAAGATTGTTGCAACATAACATTTGAAATGGAAATATAAAATTAAATCACGAACAAGATTTTGTTCCGTGACCATCCCTGCGGCATTTTGAGTTCTTCCAAATTTTTGTTTTGTTTTGATGGTGGTACTTTGTTGCATAATTTAAAAAAAACAGAGGTAAAGGTTAGTTCTTTTTATACTTTTCCTTTTCAGTTCTTTCTCTCTTAACGTTATCAATTTTTAAACCTGGCGACACAAATCGATATTATTAGTTAAACGTGTTGTGTATCGGGAGTGTGTTTGTAGCTCCGAGACTGATAAACTGATGTGAATTAAGTTTTTTGTTTTAGTTTGATAAGTAACTTGATTGTGTGTATTAACATAATCAATGTTGAAACTGTTAAAAGGCATAACTTTCAAAGTTGTGTTTCAGTAAATTCCAGCACATCAACACACTTTACCAGCGTATAACTCGCTACAAGTATGAAATGATTTTTTCCATGGGTAGTTTAGTAGTAGTGACTATTAGTTTAAATATTTAATAATACTGCTAAATCCATGGAAACGTTGAAGGATTTAGCAGTATTATTAAACATTTAATAATACTGCTAAGTCTATGGAAATATACATTCTTTAGTCCATACTACTTGCAAAGTAGTCACGGATGTCACGGTATCCTGCAAGGTAGCATTCTGTGACCATTGCTATTGATATTTTATAGAAACGAGTTTTTCGCTTTTGAACATGGGACCAACCTGTTTGTAGGTGAGATAGATTTATATGTTAACTACAGGATTACAAGGAACAAGTATCAGTTTAATACAAAAGTATGAAAAGTACAAAAGTATGAAAAGTAGGTCTGTCCCGATATTTTAGTAAGAGTAATGATAACTCAGTATCAGGATCAGTAGAAAACCAGTCCTGGTCAATACAAACAGAACAATTTAAAGGACCTTACTGTACTGTGTGAGCCTGTGGGATGCCGGGCTGCCCGTTGGGTGCCGGGCTAGAATGTTACCCCCCCCATTGTTACCTGTGGGTGTCGTAAGAGGCGACTAAAGGTAAAATACCGGAAGTGGGCAGCAGCGCCACCTGAAATCCTTTTATTACTCCTGGCACTAATAAGAACACAACAGCTGGAAGACATCAAGCGTTGAACAAACGACTCAACGTTTGCGATTCTCTAAGAAATGAGAAAGAGGCGTGTCAACCCAGGAGTAAATTCTGGTGAACCTGATTATTGGTACCATAAAGTTTCACTTTCAAATTGCGCATTTAAAAATGCAAGTATGCATCATTCCAGTAAAAATGCATCATTCCTATTGAATCAGCATCTGTCAGGTTTTATTGGCGGAAGCGGATACAGCTGAATATTTGATTGTTACATAGTGGTAGGGCATTTTGCGAAGGACCACCTGGCTAGCTATCACACTCTATTAATATTAATATTTACCCCCTTCCTTCTCAACAATGTAAAATAAAACTTAAAGACTGGCTACAATCACTTACATACGATGAAACGGAAGAGCTTGTGAAGTACACAACCTGACTACTACTACTTGACAACAAAACAAATAAATAAGTACCATACGTACACACCTTCATATACAAACACACACCTACACACACACACACGCACACACACACACACTTGCAAGCATACACACTCAAGAGATATAAGACTTTAATAGATTTATAAAATTGTTTTTATATTAACTTGTAATCTTATCTCATAATACCTTGTAATCATATTTCATTTAACCTTTTCTGTATATATGATAAGCCTGAGGAACTAAATGTACCGTAGTTTTTTAAGGAGGAGGGCGTTGGTACCTGCAACACAGTTTTTCTCGAAAACTTTCGCGGTTACCATCGTTTTTCATTAAATTAATGCTATCGCTTAAGTTCCAAATAAATAATTTGAATTTGAATTTGAACTCTGAGCCCCAAGACCCGGGCCTTCGCCTAATTTGGGTCTTAACGTTAACAAGTGTTCCTAATATTATTAATCAACCTTACCATGAATTATATACAAACAGAAATGTAACATCTTTTTTTGAAATAAAAACTAGTATTATTATTACTATTATTATTATTACTATTACTCAAGTAGAAAATCTGTCGCCGAGCACCTATCAGTGTTTTCCGGCTGCTGTCCTTAAGCGCCAGTAATTTTAGGTTAGCCTGAACAACATCTTCGACCACATCATCACCTACCATCAGGTGAGATAGTGGGCAAAGGCTAACCTATAAGGCTTACAAAATGTATATAATAGGCAACTTACCGGTTGACCTTACTCGGCTTACAGGATAAAAACGTCCTCTATATGAGGCCATTCTTTATGACTTGGCACCTTGTTATATACATAATTTCTTCTAATGATGTATATAATGCTATATCACACATGAAAAGGGGAAAATCCCCGGGCTATGACAAACTTACCATCGAGCATCTAAAGTATGCAGGTGTTCACATTCATAGAGTACTAGCAATGCTGTTTACCTTCTGTATAAGGCACTTTTATCTGCCACCTAATCGAATTAAAACTATTGTGGTGCCCCTTGTTAAGAACTCTACGGGTGATATAACAGACAAAACCAATTATAGACCCATCTCACTGGCTACCGTTATGTTTAAAGTACTTGAAAGGATATTAGATGGTTACCTAATTAAATACATTTCCTTAAATGATGCTCAGTTTGGTTTTCAAGAAGGCTTATCAACAGAAAGTGCCATATTAGCACTTAAACATACTGTTAGTTACTATGTCAAGAGAAAGACCAGTTCATGCCTGCTTTTTAGATCTATCTAAAGCATTCGATTTAGTGTCATATGACATTCTCTGGAATAAACTAAAGGATGTAGGCACCTCTCCAGAAATAATAGGTATTTTCTCTTATTGGTACAGTAATCAGAAAATTTTTATTAAATGGGCAAACAGTATGTCTGATTAATACACATTGAATTCCGGTGTGAGACAAGGAGGTTTGACCTCTCCGAGACTGTTCAATTTGTATGTCAATCAGCTGATCGATGGGTTAAGCAGCATGCGTGTTGGATGCCACATTGATGGTGTGAGCGTGAACAACATAAGCTACGCTGATGACATGGTGCTGCTTGGCCCATCGCTTGGGGGATTGAGGCAATTAGTTCAGTTGTGTGAGACTTATGGTGAGCAACATGGTTTGAGGTGTAACTTTAAAAATGGTTTTCACAGATAATAATAAGAAACCTAGCTCTGTCCCACCGCTTACACTTAATGGAGTTTCCTTAAGGTGTGTTTCTCAGATTAAGTATTTAGGACATATTGTTACGGAAGATTTGAAAGATGATCTAGACATTGAAAGGGAGCGCAGAGCACTGTCAATACGAGGTAATATGTTGGCACGTAGATTCAGTCGCTGTACAACCGAAGTAAAACTAACACTTTTTAAAGCTTTTTGCCAAAGCTTCTATGCGAGTGGGCTTTGGGCCAGTTTCACCCAGAAATCGTACGGTGCTTTGCGAGTACAATATAATAATACTTTTAGGGCATTGTTTGGTCTCCCAAGCTTCTGTAGTGCATCGGGTATGTTCGCGGACGCACATACAAACGATTTTATGCAATAATTCGCAAAAAGACAGCATCTATTGTGCAGCTTATGCGGGGGAGCTCAAACAAAATCCTTATAATGATAGCTGATAGGATGGATTCGTTCATTCTCCGTCGTTTCATCGACTTGCATGTTAAGCGTGATAGTCGATGATTTTGAGGTACCTAGCCCTAGGAAGATGATGCGGTGGCCCAACACCGAAGTCGCGCTTGCAGCATACGCCTTCACGCTGCCGACCCCGTAGTCCATTGAGTCATTGTTGACCCGAAGTCACTCAATAGTCACTTAAGCTCAATTATGTCATAATAAGAAAATTTTGTGACAATTATTTGAATGAATTTTATGTACTAACAATAATTTTATAATAATGTGCTATGGACTTTGTCTGAAATAAATAGATTTTATTTATTTATTTGTAGGCACTCATATAATCTTAAATATCCTAAGCTTTGATTCAAGCTTAATTTCTCAATTCAAGGTTAGTACCGTATTTTATATCATTTCCAAATCAACACTAAACTTCACAAAATATTACATAAAACTCATCTGCTATCGCTCAACCATGCAAAGAAACGGATCGTAGAAGATAAACAATGGGACGGCCATGGATAGGATGCGAAGATATACTGCATCTCATCCCATCTCCAGAGTTTTAGCTTTATATCTGCCGGGTGATTTTGTGGCAGCAGTCAAGTGGGGAACATATAGACTGTGCGCTTCTAGTTAAGGCGGGAATACATATGACTGTAGCTGGCACACTTGCATAAAATCTCTTTGCACATGCCGCCTACTTTCATGTGTATACGCTAACTGGCATGCCTGTATCTACCACGCAAGTAGGTAACACAACATTTGATTTACTGGCATGCAACGTGGCGGAAAGGCCGGGGGGAAGGGGGGGCTGTCCCGTGAACTGGTTTGTGTATAAGTCTTGCAAATACAGGCATGCAAGGACGAAAATTACATGTAAGTTCAACTTGCAAAACTATCTACATTCTGCCAATAACCTCCTTATTTTTTTTTTATGCTGGATTGGTTAGCCTCTGACCACTATACCTGATGGTAAGTGATGATGTGGTCGAAGATATTGTTCAGCCTAACCTAGAAGTACTGGCTCTCAAGGACAGCTGCCGGAACACACCGTTAGGTGCTTGGCGACAGATTTTCTACTTGAGGGTGGTAGCTAGCCAGGCGGGCATTCGCAAAATGCCCTACCACCATGCTATAACGACTGCCATTCTAAGACAACAACCGGGATCGACGGCTTAACGTGCCCTCCGAAGCACGGAAGCGCTCAGTAGTAATGTCACTAGCGGTCACCCCTCCAACTCATGACCGCGCGCGACGTTGCTTAACTTTGCTGATCGGTTGAGAACAGCTAAGTAAACTTCGCTACGAGCGCTTCCTTATGCCGTTAATAAGTATGCAAGCTACTGTTCCATTCTACAGGCATGGGTATCCTCGGTTTTACCCAAGTTAAACTGCCTATGTCAAAGTCAAAACTAAAGTCTATAATTACCGACTGGTCAGAATCTTTACGGAACATACACACGTGACATTTATCGGAAAGATTCTGACCAGTTTCAGGCTGGTTTGAAGTACTTCGTCTGAAAGTCACGACTCACGCTATTAGTTATCCTGTGTTTTAGCGCGCAACTGGTTTTCAATCTATACTTCTGTCTGCCCCATGTTTGGCCCGACAGGGTGGCCGATTTGATCCTCCCTGCCGCGCTACGGGCTTTTAGCCCCCTCTTCGGCAATGACTCCACCGACCTAGCCACTGCCCACCCCATCCAATGTGCCCTATTCCTTCATAGGGACACGCGGAGGGACTTCACGCATCAGGATTTTAGCCAACAGCCAACAAGATCCCTGTTCAGTTTTTAGCGCCTAGAAAAATATTGCGGCAAATTGTATCTTATCCTTTTAAGACGTACCATTGTGAAGGCAGTTAGAAATAAAATTGTCAGTCAGCATTTAACCTTTGTTCTGATTTTATCTCCTTAAATTTACTACCTGATTTCATCCTTGACAATCCCATATAGAGAAGTCATTGACCGTTGCCAAGAGTGCACCGCCCCAAAACACTGCTGTACTCCCCGGATTAAACGTATCCGTAAGAGACCAGCAGCATTCAGGCACACGAGGAGGTATCATGACCAAGCACCCCAAAGACGCAAGTGCTAGCCGACTCCAAATAAGTAATTATGGATGAATCACGCATTAGATTTCAAAGTTAAACTCTCGGTTTACTCATCGTCACAGAATTGATGTAATATAACGTACCGTCGCACAGTGTTTTATGAAGCCCATTTTTCAGACATCGCATTTTTATTGTAAAACCTTATAGATACACCCATACAAATGCAAGGTTTTGTATCCCCATTTAACCAGCAATTTTAGTTTTAGGTTTTTTTTTTGTTGAAAATCGATTAATTTGCATCTGGATATACAGAAATAATATTATATCTTTTAATCTAATCATGACACGAAATAACATTGTAAGACACATAAATGGCGTTTTTTATGCTGCATCTTCGAAAGTCTAAAAAAATGTCGTAGCTTAATTAGATTCACATTAATACGCATTATTCAGTTTTTAGTTTTTCTTATTTTTCTCGAGAATTCCGCTGTATTGGGAAAAGTTATTTATAGCTAAATTAGGCTCATTATTTTCACAATATACCACCTTAATTTCACATCCCAATTCAATGGAATCTTAAAGTAATTTCAAATTAACTATGTTTGATAGGGTTGTCACTTTTTAATCCGGATTTTACAGAGTATAGTTTTGTATGATGTTGGTATTGCTTCATAATATAATATTTAAATTTACTACTTATGCTATTTCTAGCGTTCCATAGGCATAAAGATCAGGCAACCATTTTACTCGCAAGCTACCGGTGAAGAGGCCAATCAAAAATAACGAGTAACGTGTTCTTCTTTAAAATTAACTACACACCTACTTGCATGTTTGTAGAAAATATGAAACAAGTAACATACCAAGTACAAACGCAAGTTAACATTGCAGATTATTATACGAAAGATACGAAATCCTTTAAAATTTGAACATAATATAAATTCATTGATATGATTCATTGTCTCTGTATTGCAGTAACATTTATGAACAGACAGAAAATGTCTAAAAGCCACGTTTGGCAATCTGTACATAAGTGTTGTTTCCTAATCTTATGTAGAAGTGAAGTTAGGTGTCGCAGAAAAAGCATGAAAGTAGAATAAATACAATAGAGATGAGATAATCTAAAGGAAAATCTTTCCAAAATCAGAATGAGAATGTTCTGAAAAAGCACAGATAAAGAGTACTTTAAATCGATGTTTATGTATGAAAGGATTGATGAGCGCACATAAAGCAAAAGAGGTATAGTATAGATCATAACAAGTGGAAGGCTGTGGTTTCTGACAAAGGGGTACCGTTCGGGAACGACGCGCGGCTTTTTGCATGTGTAAATTTAATTTCACTTGGACCTCAATTACATTTTTTGTACATACAAAAAATGCAAATTCTTCCTTCGATTTATAAATATCGTAGTTCTCCACAAAAAAATTTAAAAAAAAATCACAAGTTCAGGTATTGACATATTTTTTAATGTATTCGTAAAAAAATTAAATACGTCAAATCTTGTCAATATTTTTTTTCTTCGGTTCATTTTTAACTTCTTGTGCGGTTAATACTGGAGAATGAAGAACTCTAGCTTCGGGGCTATCCGTACCTTCCCTTATTAAAGTGGCCATGTCTTACTGACCGACATGCGGGCTTGTGCAGACATGCCCCCCTTGAATTGAAGAATTTTCTGGTTGGGGCCCAGAAGGATATCCCCCAGCACACCAGTTCAGGTTCATAGTTAGACATAGGTCATGAGATGTAGCATCATGGGCATGCCCGGCTCAATGATTAGAAACAAATTTCGCCTAGTTTAGAGTATAATGTTTGGTGGCTGTACTCTGCGTTACCGGGTAGGCTGCAGTGCCACCAAACAGATCACTCAATAAACAACGAAAACAACATAAGCCTGAAGGCGTCTCAGCATGCGAAAGTACGCAAGACATTTTGCAGATATTATAAGAAGTTTTAGCCAGTAAAAACTGTTACCGCCTTCACCGCGTGGAGGTACTACAAGCTTATGTTATTAGGGTGACAAATCAACATCGAGCTATGCTGCGCTGTACTGCGCTGTGTTGTGCTGTGTTTCTTAAGCTACGTTTTTTTAACAATCAACATCAAGCTGTGCTGCGCTTTGCTTAGCTAATCAACATCGAGCTGAGAGCGAGAGATGGGGTATGAGAGTGAGAGAGACATCTGAGGGCGATGGAGGGGCACGCAGCGTGCTCCATGTTTGAAAAACCTAGCACAGCTCGACACAGCGCAGCATGGCAGAGCTCCATAAAAAACATAGCACAGTTTGGCACAACGCGGCTCAGCACGGCGGGTAGCGCGCCTCGCTCGAGACTGCTGCGTTTTTAAACAGAGCGTAGCCTCACACAGCGCAGCATAGCATGGTTTGTTTGTACCCTCATTAAAATATTAGACGAGCGAGTTGACCAAACATAGCACAGCGCAGTACAGCGCAGCATAGCTCGATGTTGATTTGTCACCCTTATTGTGTACGTGTGTTTTGTGTGTCACGTAGTATAATATTGCCAACATACATATACATAACTCATAGAATGTCTAAATTGTATATTGCCCTTTATGACTTGTATCCATGTATGTACCGTGCTGGCTCTTAGTCGTACATCAGATAATCCAAAGCACTGTTTCTATAGGTCGACAAATTGCTGTTAGGTAGGTACTTGTTTTGCTAAAGTCGAATCAAATCCGGATGTAAATTATTATAAAATAGTTTGACAACCCTGACGACGAAAAATCCAGATAAAAATTTAGAAAAATATAGTTTCTAGATGCCATGGAATTGGGATGTAAAATTTATTATGTGTTTTGCGTAAGTAAAGACCATAATTTCAGTATAAATAACTTTTCCTAATACGTCGGAACTCTGGAGAAAATAAAGAAAAACTGAATACTGAAAAATGCGTATAAATGTGAATTTAATATAGCTACCAAATTCGTTTTCGGTCTCAAAGATGCAGCATAAGGTATGCCATAAATGTACTTAACATTGTTATTGCTTATTATGCTTAGATTAAGAGAAATATATATTTTTCTATATATACCTACAAAAAATAGACGATTTTCAAAAAAAAATACTCAAAAATTAGAATTGCTGGATAAATAACGATACAAAATCTTGCATTTGAAAGATTATATCTATCAGGTTTTATTATAAAATTCGATGTTCGAAAAATGGGCTTCATAAAACACTGTGCGTAGTTCCAGTTGTCGTTTTGATTTAACCTTTAAAAGGCTTTCCTTTAAAAATCTTTTAAAATCTCGTTCGTCTATTGAAAGAAGCACTCTTGTAAATCGCTTTTAAAGTTACTGGGCGGTATTCAACAATAGATAAAAGCTCTCTCCGTTACATAAGCTTTTCTGTAGCTTCGTATAAAAGTAAGAAACACTTTAAATTTTACGACGCTTAGATAAGGTTTAGATTTGGACCATAAATTGCTTGGAAAGATGATAAAATTGACATTAATAAATATACCTAAATGAAATAGTTTTACCCCTTAACCTTTTACCTGTGTTATGTGCAGAGAAAATAAATAAAAATCATCTAGAAGTAGCAAACTCCTCTCATCCTGCAATCTTAAGCCTAACAAAGTAAGAAGTCGTCGTTAGTCGAGTTTATCATAATTGACAAACCATTTTTTTTCTTTATTTATTCTACCTTATATACATATACATAGCTAGTCTTAGAACACTGTCTCACCTGATGGTAAGTGATGATGTGGTCGAATATGTTGTTCAGGCTAACCTGGAATATTACAGTAGTAATAGTTAGTACATAATATATATGAATTATATATATATATATTATGTACGTCAGAAGTTATACAGAAATAGTATTGGAATTTACAAATAAAGCCTTCTCATATACATATAACATTCTCATTTCTTTTCAATCTAAAATTTTGTTTCTTTTTCAGTTATTATACCTAATGCTAACAATCCCGCCTGATGTAACTTACAAACGAAGAGATAGAAATTAAGTATAAACTATCTTTTAAATGAATATTTAAAGATTTCATTGCAGGCAGACTACAATTCAAGATTTATCCTCCGCTTAAACTTTATATTTATTGCTGTAACTCCAGTCTTTGACTAGGTGAAGCAATGATGGCCGAGTGGTAATAGTTATGGACTGCCATGCCGCAGTACCCTGGTTCGATCCCCACCGTCGGCTTGAGCTTCACCGCATGGTGGAAGGGCATTTTGCGATTGCCCGCCTGGCTAGCTACCACCCTCAAGTAGAAAGTCTGTCGCCAAGCACCGAAAGGTGTGTTCCGGCAGTAGTCCTTGGGAGCCAGTGAAATTACAGGCACAATGAGACTTAACAACTATGTCTCAATATGACGGGCGCAGTGCAATTCGTGACTTGTGATGAATTGCAACTGTTATAAGCAGAGGTTAGCCCACTTAACATCAGGTGGGCCTCGAGCTTTTTCCATCACAATAACATAAAAAAAGGTACTTACTATACTCCATATAGGTATGTTGAATCAGTCTCAAAGCTGATCTTTCATCCTCAACAAAAACCAAACTTTATGTTTTACAGTGTAAAAGCTATACTTAGAGAGTATAATAATTCTTCATTGATATTCAGAATCTGGCGAAATTCAAGCAAATCTCAAGCGCGTGGGTGGCGGCCATCGGTTTTTTGCAAAACCTTCAATATTTTTGGCTGCGTTTGTCATCAATTTCGGCATAATGAAATATTTTCGATAAGTTTGAGGTTTCTTTTTGCTATTTATAGAAGAGCTTTGTTAGCTGTGTTTGAACAAAACCAACAGATCTAGAAAAAAATCACAAAAAGTAGGGAAAATATTATGTTTTAATTTTGAGGAATTATTAATATATTTTAACATTTTATTTTTACATAGTAATTAAACAACTTTAAATGGTTTAAATCGCGTATATTTATCATTATTTTTGTCCCGACGTTTCAAACACTTTGCAGTGATCGTGGTCACGGGGTGACTGAGAGGAGTCACCCCGTGACCGTAATAATCGCGAAAACCTAAGACAACATTTTTATTTTTATACATACTGGGAATTTGTGCCAATGGATTATTAGTATACTATTGTTATTATTATTAAAAGAGATGGGCAGTTTTCCATTTATTTGTGTTATTTACTCAAGAACCGGTTTTACTGAGAGTAGTAACCGTGCCCGCTTACATAACAGAAGGTATAACTTATATGTTATTTAAAGGCAATGACAGACATAATCAATGAAATTACCGACCTATAACTTGTCTGCAAACTATTTATAAAATATTGACAGCTTGTATATCTCAACTCACAAACACACATATTACAGATAATAATATCTTAGCAGAAGAGCAAAAAGGATGCCGTAAGTACAACAATAGTCAAGACGGCAAAGACGAACTTATAACAAAGATCTAATGACAATGTACCTATATAGATTATCGCAAAGCTTGCGATATAGTCCCTCACAGTTGGGTCATTTACATTCTACATCACTAAAAAATCCATCCACTTTTAATATCATATTTAGAAAGTTCAATGAAACACTGGACAACTACACTCACACTTAGAAATTGTAGCAACTCAATAGTTACAGATAAAATCAGTATCAGACGGGGAATATTCCAAGGAGATGCCCTCAGCCCTCTTTGGTTCTGCCTAGCACTAAACCCACTATCTAGTATGCTTAGTAAATCAAACTTAGACTTTGATATATCCCAAAACAACAATAGTCACACACTCAGCCATCTCATGTATATGGACGACATTAAACTTTACACCAACAATGTGCAATCATTACACGTACCATTTAGCAGATATAACACAAAGATTTTCATGTGACAATAAAATAGAGTTTTGAGTTGATAAATGCAAAACATACTCCATCCAACAGCAGTCAGTTGCACCTGAGCCTTACACCCTTAACAACGGTGAACAAATAGAGCCAATGGAACCAAATAGCTTTGATAAATATTTAGGATTTCAGCAAAACCATCAAATACCCCACAATAAAATAAAATGTGATGTAACACGTAAATTCCAACACAGGCTAAAAACATTGCTTAAATCTCAACTTAATGGGCGCAATCTTGTAAAGCCTATTAATTCATTTGTCATCTCTGTTCTGACATACACATTCGGAATCGTAAACTGGTCACAATCAGACCTCGTTAAACTCCAAAGAATTATCGACACATCTATGACCACACACCGCAAACAACATCCACGGTCTTGCATCCAAAGACTTACACTACCGAGAGAACAGGGAGGGCGTGGAATAATAGACATCACCAACTTATATAACAAACAAATAACAACCCTCAGAAAATTCTTTTTAGAACGAGCACAGCACTCACCACTACACGAAGCAATAGTTCTAGCTGATAAATGACTTACACCTTTGAACCTATCCAACAGACACCAATAAAATAATGAGCGAATCACTGACCCGAAAGAAAATATTACAGCATGGGAACGAAAGTCTTTACACGGAAAAAATTACCATGACCTGCAGCAACCACATATCGACAAGGAAGCGACGAACGCGTGGCTACGGGCGGGTGAAATTTTCCCCAAAACTGAAGCTTTCATGCTGGCAATCCAATATCAAGTCATCGATACTAGGAATGATCAAAAACATATAATTCGCCGTCTTACACAAATTATACTATAGGAGATGCAGCAGCAGTTCTGAAACTATACAACATATAACGGGAGCGTACAAAGCTATAGTTCAAACTGATTATAAGCACAGACGCGATCAAGTAGCTGCAGCTATCCACCAATTCCTTGCATACAAAAACAAACTCATAACAGAAATGGTACCTTATCTATTATTACTTATAATAAAACTGTAACAGATCAAATTCTGTACATGGCAGATATTTTAGAAAAAAATATTTAAGAGCAATCTGTACCTGACACTGATGCCAAAACTATAATTTTTTTATTTTTTTTGTCTGTCTGTCTGTCTGTGTCCCGGCTGCGCATCACTCCAAAACTACTGAATGGAATTCAATGAAACTTAACACAATTTGAGTTCATATTACGAAGAAGGTTATTGTATACTTTTAATCACGAAATTTGGCATGGTTCTCGCGGGAAAGGGGATGAAAGTCAAAATGTACACGTAGTTGTAATTTATTAACGCGTAATCCGATTTCAATCATTCTTTTTTTGTTAGAATAGTGACGAGTGACCCCGATACTCCACGGATATTCCGGCACCCTATGGGCAGCCCGGCACCCCAGGAGCAGCCCGGCACCCCACGAGCAGCCAGGCACACCATAGGCAGCCCGGCACCCCACGGGTATCCCGGCACCCCACGGATATCCCGGCACCCCATGGGCAGCCCAGCACCCCACGGGCAGCTTGGTATCCCATAGGCATCCCGGCACCCTTATTTAGTTTTAAAAGCTTGCTAAGATAAAACTCTAAAATCTGGAACATTCGCCACAATCAGATGTTTTAACTATCTATCTTATTCCGGATAAATTTTGGAGACTGCGCAATGGAAGTAGGTACACAATCTAACATATATTCGTTCCACCGCCAAACAATGAGAACTTCCTTGAAAAAAGACCCGCATAAAGACGCCGTTTTTAGATCGAAATTATAAAGAAATTCACAAAGTACTTTGCTTCAACATTTATTGTGCGAACCGCGAAGGAACTCTCTGAGTAACTTAACGCGGGAGTTTTCAAACTAAAAGTAAAAAGGCTCCTTTCTGAGCTAAGCTTTACTAAGAGTTCTTCACCTAAGACCACAAAACAGTGCTCAAATATGAATAATTAGTCTGCAGGTACGGCAATCGCGAACGAAGTCGCAGGTACAGCTAGCTTTAAATATAAGCCTAAATCAATTCTTGAAAACCAACACCACAAGTTATATTGGGACAGAAGAATAATTACCGCTAAGATACATTACAATAGACCGGACATAACTATTTTGGACAAACAGAAAAAGACTGCTTTTCTAATTGATGTAGCTATTTGCAACACACACAACCTACAGACAACATACACCGAGAAAATAGCCAAAATACATTTTTTCCACCTTTCTATAGAAATTAAAACACAATGGCAAATAAATAGCACAAGGACAATCCCTATTACCCGCAGCTCAATCCAAGATGTTCCTGACACCGGACTTTTGGCCTGCAGGGGTGGTATACCGCTTGTACAGGGAGAGGAAGCAGAGTAAACCTGTTATGTAGTGTCATCGAATAATATAATCTTTGATATATATATATTTTAGATTAAGGTATTTATGTTCTATGGGTCCGTACATTTTTAAATTTATTTATTGTGTCTGTTACCTGAAATCACAGAAATCTAAATAAGTGCCTATTTATTTAGATTTCTGTGCCTGAAATAAAGATTTATTATTATTATTATTATTATAATTTCTACTACAGGTGTCGTACCCAAAAGCCTACTCACGAATCTTGAGACACTAGACATAGATACATCCGCATATAAACTGCTTCTAAAAGCAGTCATATTAAACACAAGTAGAATTGTTAGGAACTTTTTATCTTTGTAAATGCACTTGGCTTTGGCCCGTGCCATAATTACCTCTGGAACCCAGAGAGAACACAAAAGTGTGACAAAAATAATAATAATAATAATGTTTATTTAAGTGACCAGAATTTACGATATGAATTGACTCTATGACAATGAAAGAATTAAATGTATGAATCAAACACATTATTGAACTGCTTTATGAAATCATTAATAACTGTATTGAAAAGATTGTATTTCCTAACTGCCTTAAACCTAGAAATTATATCGGATGGAAAAATATAACTTTCAGCGGGACTTGATCCCGCAACCTCCAGAATAACGTCCTGGTGCATTACCAATTATGCTATGGAAGCGGGTGCTGGACAGTCGCATCATCTCAATCCATTTGAATGCACGTCTTTTTGACGTTGCTCCTTTCTGAGCTATGCTAAGAGTGCTTCACCGCAGACCACAGCGTTGCTTATGACTGTTCAAATGTGAATAATTAGTCTGCAGGTACGGCAATCACGAACAAAGACGCAGGTGCAACTAGTATTTGAAATCAATTTGGATTTCCTAACCACGCGTCAGATATTTAAGATTAAATTGGACAGTATGTTCAAACACCAATTTCATTTTATTAAAATATAAGTTAGATTTTTTATCAATCTCATATCGTCATCATCTTTTTATGGAATCGTCTAAAATTAGCCGCCTTTAAACCCAGGTTTAGACTAAGACTACGCAATCTAAGCTTAGTCTGTACTATTTTTAACGCCAAGATTTAAGCCTCACCTTATTACAAAAGCCAAATATAGTCCAGACTACTTAGTCTAGTCTTTGAATATTTAAATATTATCCATAGACAAGACATGTATATTTATATAATTCATTCAATAAGTTACTTTGATATACAGAAGATACTTTTAGAAGCTAACTTGTTACAAAAAGTACCTATGGATGGTCAAACATCAAAACAAATAACGTACATAATTATAATTTTAAATGCATTTAATAATTAAAAGCAACCCTTATTATTTTTAAATATTAACAACAACTATCTTCTTATAACACAAAATCTTATTAGTTAGTAGTTAATTATAACTAATTATAAGAAATAACGTTCCGTTACTAACGTAACGGAACGTTATTTCTGGCGGGCAACTTCGCCAGCCGCTGCCGTGATGCTCTCTCAGCAAGGAGGTTTTGTACACATACAGTGTGCCTGAGGTACGTGTATATGAATACCTATTACACATTACGTAAATAAAGTTGTCCTGCCATAATTTTTTTGTAGGTCTACCTATCTGTAGTACCTATGTATTAGTGTCTACTTTATTTTATACCTATTTTTTCTTTTATAATATATATAAATTATATACAATTATATTAATACGTAATTATATATATGTATAGATACTGTTCTTTTTAATTGTTGTAAAAATATTTTTTACTTTATTTATTTATATTAAAGCATCTAATTGTTTAGCCACATATATTTTCATATAAAATATTTTTTCTACTCTGTATACATTATTTTTTCTTTTTATTTGTTTGTCTGTGCGTCACTAAAGGGCAGAGCTGAAAATCAGCGCTGGGGATTAGTCCACAGCATTATGCTGAGCTCAGGCCTTTTCTGGCAGCACTGCATATTACAGCTCCAGTGCTGTTTGTTCATGATGTTATGCTGATATTTTAAAATAACAGATTGTTCTTTTTATATTTTAACTGATCTATGTTTATAATGTTGTTGTATGCAGTTCTGTCTAGAATAGATATATTTTCTTTCTTTCTTTCTTTCTTATGTATTTTGAATGTTACGGTTGTTCAGATTAGGTATATTAGGTATCTATTACGACACACAGTTACGCTTCGCTTTAAGAGACTGTTGTGAAAATTGCACAAATCGGTCCAAAATCTCTACATTTCTGCACCGGTTCGACAAGGTAAGGGAAGATTCGTTCAAAGATTAGGGCCCCCCCGAAGGGTTCCCGCCTTGTCGTGGCGGTGGGGCTTAGTAGCCGTGGCTTCGTCACCCACGGTGAAGCGAAGAGGAACCAGGGGCCGTGCTGGCTTGGGCAGTCAGCCGGCCCCAGAGGGGCCGCTCCACTGGGCTTTGCCTCTAAGTCCAGA
This sequence comes from Plagodis pulveraria, assembly GCA_963890685.1. Taxonomy (NCBI): domain Eukaryota; kingdom Metazoa; phylum Arthropoda; class Insecta; order Lepidoptera; family Geometridae; genus Plagodis; species Plagodis pulveraria. Next base: position 17,228,196 of record OY982975.1, read on the forward strand.
CTGGAGCGGCAACGGGTAGGCTGCGGTGCTGTATGGGCAGCACCGCATCTGAGGCGGGCTGTGGTGTTGTATGGGCGACACCACAGCTGACGGTGAGGGGCCACGGCGGGAGAGGAGTGCCGGTATCACGGTGCGCCGCTCTCCCTACCTTCCGTGGCCACGGCGGGGCCGCCACCGTTGGATGGCTGACGCGGATGGGCCGCAGGGGAGGAGGAGTGTTGGTATATCGAGGCGCCGCTCTCCCTATCCTCTGCGGCCGAAGTAGCAGGCGACGGGGCTACTCATCTGACCCGTCGCAGGGGGACCTTGGGCGTCGGAAGCGGGGTATTCTGACGCCCATTTGCGGGCTTGGTCCCCGGGTGGTAGCGACGTGCCATGTGTTCTGGTGCGTCGTGAGGGGTAGCACCCCAGGAGGGGTCCGGCAACGGACAACCGTGGCGGGTTCGTGGTTGAGTGCTAAAGCGACCCTGCGATCCCGCCGAGAAGCGGTAGAGAAGGAACACCGTGTGTTATTTAGTCGGTAGGGGCACTTGCTGCTGTGGGAGTAGTTGGCGTCGAGCCCGACATATCCCAGCCACCTTCCCCGGGGTGGACGGGAATGCGTAAATGCATTTTTCACAGGTAAAAAAAAAAAAAAAAGATTAGGGTGGTGCAATCTTTGAATGACCTACAGAGAGGATTAAAGTAAAATTTTCAAGCTTATTAATTTTACTGATGTGCTGTAAATTCATCATCATCATCATCAGCCGGAAGACGTCCACTATTGAACAAAGGCCTCCCCCATATAACGCCACAAAGAACGGCTATTAGCCACTTGTAACCACTGGCTACCCGCGACTTTCACGATGTCGTCAGTCCACCTGGTGGTGCTGTAAATTGCCAGAAGCAATGATGGCCGAGCGGTAATAGCTACGGATTGCCGTGCCGCAGTACCCTGGTTCGATCCCCACCGCCGGCTTGAGCTTCACCGCATGGTGGAAGGGCATTTTGCGAATGACCGGCTGGCTAGCTATCAAGTAGAAAATTTGTCGCCAAGCACTTAACGGTGTGTTCCGGCAGCAGTTCTTGAGAGCCAGTGAAATTACAGGCACATGAGACTCTACAACTATGTCTCAAGGTGACGGGCGCAGTGCAATTAGTGACTTGTGACGAAATGCATCTGTTATAGGCAGAGGTTAGTCCGCTTAACATCAGGTGGACCTCGAGCTTGTTCCGAAACAATAACATAAAAAAAGAGAAAAAAATAATAATATGTATTTTCGGTACTTTGACATGGATTAGTTGCCACCATCACCGTTAATCCATCTCATTTACCAGTCATCGAATTTTCCATTCATACCATTCTAATTTACCTTAGTGGGTGTTGTTTCTCTGGATTAATTCTTCGCGTCAAACTTTCCAATATGAAAAGTAGTTAAAAACCAATCAGTGTGATCGTTAGCTGTACCCTCTCCAAACACACCAGAAACTGTAAGTAATGTCAATACATTACGAAAAGTTCCTGCGTTTAGTCCCGTATCGGAGCTTGTATTGGAATATTACTCTGATTTTCGCTATATCCATCATTTTTTATGCCTAGTTCTGTTAGCCTTTGACCACTATCTCACCTGATGGTAAGTGATGATGTAGTCGGAGATGTTGTTCAGGCTAACCTAGAAGTACTGGCTCTCAAGGACAGCTGCTGGAACACACCGTTAGGTGCTTGGCGACAGATTTTCTACTTGAGGGTGGTAGCTAGCCAGGCGGGCATTCGCAAAATGCCCTTCCACCATGCGGTGAAGCGCAAGCTCTGGGCGGGATTCGAACCATGGACCTGCTGCGCGGCAGTCCATAGCCAATGCCTCTGAGCCATCACTGCTTCAAAATCAATTCAGTAATGTCAATACATTACGATAAGTTCCTGCTGCGTTAGTCCCGTGTCGGAACTTGTATTGGAATGTTACTCTGATTTTTGCTGTATCCATCTTCCCTTTACCAGCTGAATGAAAATAAAAATGAAAGTGACTATCTCATATCACGGTAAGTGATGAAAAGGACGAAGACGTTGTTTAGACTAACCTATAATTACTAGCTCATGGACTGCTGCCGGAACAGCGAGATGCACAGCAACAGATTTTCTATTTGAGGGTGGTAGCTATCCATATTCGAAAAACGTACTAGCATGGCATAGCAACTACTATTGTAAGACAACAACTACTTCCTGGAAAGTACAGAAGCGCTCAGTGGTAACTGGTAATGTCACTAGCGGTCACCCATCTAAATCAAGCATGACTAAACGAATTTTGATTGGTTCAAAACGAATAAGCAAGCCACGCTATGAGCGCTATAAGAATTGCTGTTGGGTATTTTGAAACGCTGTTATAGTTTCCGTCAACTATAACAGCGTTTCAAAATACCCATTTGTATGAGATTGTTATAGTTTTCGTATGAGAAAAATATCTGTCTTAAATCTAGCACTTTGGTTTTATTTTTATTCTAAGTGTCCAGTGCAAGGGTGAACTGGCCGGCCCGTTTTTCATACAAACGTCGTAGGGTGATTACTCTCTTATTTGAGGATTTCGGTCTAAAATAAAGCATAATAACGATTGATCTCGTCATTATCTAGGCTTGTATGATGCCGAAATTTTAATAAAATCTTTATCTTCAGTATTATGAGCCTCGAAACATTTTCATTTAATGTTTTCGAGGCTCATAACTTACAACTTAATTATCTTTTTAAAATTTTGGCATTATACAAGCCTAGATAATGACGATATAAATCGGTATTATGCTTAAGTCTGGACCTAAAATCTCAAATAAGGGAGTGATCACCCTACGACGTTTGTATGAAGAAGTGACCGGCCAGTTCAACCTTAAAACGGAAATATCATAACATTTAAAACTCCCTTTACTAATAATTGTCAATGTCACAAATTAATTGTTTTGGTCGTTGTTAAATGCATTCATTTATTTGGGCGACACTGCTCTATTTTTGGGTTTTTATTTCGTATTCAGGTTATTCTCGACTTCAAAACAACCCCAAAATAGATCCGATAAATCACGGATGTCAAATTGACATTTGTAGATTTGTTTTCTGTTTCGATGTCATGATATTATTTGGGCTACAATATACATACAAAAATATATTAATACAAAACTGTGACATATACACCGTGTCCCAAAATTCAACGATAAGCCGGAATCGGTGCATGGACCTACTCATGACTACTCGGGAAAAAATAAAAAAAAAATTATAACTTTTTTTTTTTAATTACAGAGACTTTTATAAAGTTGCGCCAACTTTTAATAAAACTTGCCATGGTAGTGTCCATACTTTTTTTTTTAACCCAGACTATAGAAAGTGCATAGAATGTTAAAATCTATGAAAATTATAAGAAAAAATTTTTTTTTTACTGATTTTTGTAAAATAACTACAGACTTTCTGTAATTTTCAAGGATTGTGGTAGATAGCCGTCCTTCTTAGGTTGCTAATGCACAAAAAATATCAAAAATATGTCAAAAATTGTGGTCATGGTAGTTGAAAATAGCATAATGGGTATCGAATATCGATGAAATTTATAAAAGTCTCTGTAATTAATAAAAAAAACAGTTATAATTTTTTTTTTTTTTTTCCGAGGAGTCATGAGTAGGTCCATGCTCCGATGCCGGCTTATCGTTGAATTTTGGGACACGCTGTATATCAATGTGACTCATATATCTTAGATCTTACGGTTCATGTCGAGTTTAAGGACCAAGAAAGAGTCTAATAAGGTCATAAAAAAGCCCCATTAACGTCCCTTGACTGCTTGTATTTCTGTCCGTCCGTATGTCATGACTTTCGTTACCAAAATGTATTACGAATCTGATAATGAATGTTGACAAAACCCAGATTTTAAATTTAATAATTTTCTTGCAATACATACGTTTTTTCACTCCTTAGCTTGTGGGATGTAAGGTCTATAATGCTCTATGGTTACTGTACTGTGTCAGCCGGATTGTCCACTGATGAACAAAGCCTCCCCTATGCAGGGGGGTTTTGCCATAATCCCCACGCTTGGCAGGCGTCTTGGGGATCGCAGTAAAAGATAGGATTTCTACAGACGGCGCTGCTGCCCACCTTCCAGTATTTTACCCTTAGTTGCCTCTTACAACACCCAATGGAAGAGATGGTTGACATACTAGCCCGGCACCGCGCGGGGTAACAAATACTTTTTGATTTCTCATACTCGGAAAATAGTGTTTATTTGATCTGAGTACATGGTGGAAGACGCTGCTTCCCACCTAAGAGTGGGAAAAACTCATAGTAAATGCTTCCCTCTCTTGGGCCGGAATGACTTGTAAGACACATGTTTCTGACATGTTTCTGTTTTTTCGTTCTAAGGTACTCTGCTGTAACTGCAACCATGGCAACCATGGTTGTAAACAAAATTAGACGTCTAAGTTTTTTCGTTCTAAAATACTTTGCTGTATTATAAAAACTAATTACGACTACATTTGTGTTTATGTAAAAGCTAAAAGAACTAGTTTATAACAGAATTAATGTGACTGTTTCAAGTTTGTGTAGGTATCTTATATGAATATTTCAGTCACTTATTATGTTTATAAGGGTAAATTTAAAACAACTTTAATAAAATACCTTTTAAGTGGTATGGCTTCCGCGGCAGACGCTTTGTGTGCCATGTATAAAATTTAAAAAAGACTAGATATACATATATATAAATTGCCAGGATGGTAAGTAAAATTATAAAAAACTAACAAAAAATTTACTTAATTTTACTAATTGTTCTTATCCCTCAATTAATTCTATATAATTATGTTTCTTCTAATCATGTTATGGTTTTCAGTAAATATTTTAGATTTTTTTATAGAGTTTTTGATAAACTACATTTTTTTACTTTTCTCATAGCTTTATTGAAAATTAGTTTAACACGGTATAAAAAAAATAGTATATAGTAAGTTATACAAAATAGTATAACTTACATTATACTATTTTGACTATAAGTGCATTCATTTTAAATAGTTTCTACTCATGCTCTTGTTATCAATAAATATATATAGAAAATCATTTTTTATATTACTCATATTCGTAGTGAAAAGTAGAGTGTTTAACAACCTTGTTAAACACTCTACTTTTCGCGCAACTCAAAAGTCATAAATTCCTATTCAGACGATAGCCGTCCGTAAATATTGCAAGCAAAATTTAACTTATATTTCACAAATATTTCTAATATTACAATTAAGTACTTAATTTTAAATAGTTGCCTATTCATGTTACTATTATTAATGAATAATTTAGAAAAACTACTATTTTTTACTTTCCTTATATTCGAAATGAAAAGTAGAGTGTACTCGGACTATAGCCACCCTCGCTACGCTCGGGCGTCTAAATACCTCGTATGGGAATTGATTCCTTTCGACCCTTGTATAACAATCTACTATTTTATCCTAAGAATAACAATACTAGAACTGCTATATCAATTTCAATACTGGACTTTTTTCAAACGATAAACTACATACTTCGGTAAAAAACATGTTATACCCCGGACGGGAATCGAACCCGTGTCCTCCGGCATACGGGGCTAGGCATCTGGCGCGAAATCACGAGGACGCGGGATTATTCCTCGCCCAGGGCATAAACAAAAATTGTACTCCAATAGTTTGTAAAATATAATTTTCTCTTAGTACGAGATAATTAATATAAAGATGATATACATTCATATAATCATGCCTGTATCCCCCGAAGGGGTAGGCAGAGGTGTGTAAACACCCACGTTTCTCCAATTAAGTTTTGGTCCCATGTAATAGAGGACAAGCCCATTGCCATTCACCGAGCACAGTTTCAGGGTCATACAAAATGTTTTCTTTAGTGCAATGGACGAAACACAAGAACATATCACGAATAATATGTTTACGCTAACAACATATAAGACAGGAACACAAAAGCATGAAACACTTGTAGGGCGCTAAGATTGTATACAACCCTGTTGAGCTTCTAATGCACACAACACCCTACTCACATCCACGTGAGAAGTGGCATGCTGCTCATTTGGCGCTGCTCTTTTGGGTCATCACTACTTCAAAACTGTTGCTAAACATTGGTTTACACTACAGTAAGTGGCTAGGAGAGAGACGAGCGTTGCGTTCAGTGGGCAAACGAGGAGCTGCATCTGAAACAGAAATACAAAGCGATTCCATTTGATGATAGTTGAAGTGCAAGTAGAATCGCACAAAAGCAAGTAGCTCTCGATACTATTTACACGTTTCTAAATCACTTTACTTAATTCTGCTAAAGACTAAGATAATGTAAATAGCCTTTTAAGTGCAAGCACTCAATACTCGAGTCCGGTTTAGCCTACTAACCAAAGTGGTTTACCGGGGTACGGCCGCCGCAGCTTTTTGGGACCACTTCATGCGAGTTTCCGAGCTATTATAACATTTTGTTGAATGTTCTATCGCTTTACAGCCTACTTTGGTACAAATTTCCATAATACCCCAATATACACCTACACAATATTAATACATTTTCTAGGAAAATGTCAACCAGATAAGCTATCACAGTTAATAATAACTAAAATAAGTATAAGCTCACGTTTTCTTGAGCGAAATTCTGAAAATTATAGCCATAGTCCCGATCCATATATTCCCAACGGCTTTATCATACTATAAGTTTTTAAATTTAATCTATCTTTATTACGTTACCTGTGTCAATGTCACTATATATTATCCGTCTCAATGTTGTATTGCTTTCCATCTTTTCTAGTCTATCAGTCTACCATCTTTATGCTAACGTAACGTCATCCGTTGTTCATGTCCTTTATGAGTGCGCGATATTTTAAAATTTACTTCTAAAGCAATTATAGAAATCCCGGATTGTTAATTAATGGTTATTAAACCAGGGATTCAAGAAATTTGGCGGAGAAGGCGCCTCTATGCGTGCCTTCTTTCGTCACCCTAGATGACTTGTGTGTGAGTTTGGGGATCCCAACCTGTGCTGGGTTTGGGACCCACCAAAAGTGGGCCAAGACATAGTGCCTCGTAGGCTTAGATGAATAGCATCGGTGCGGCTGCGGTAGAATGTTACAGCGAACCCGCGCCGCCCAACACAGACGCCGAGGGCTCATCATGGGTTTTTAGTGGGTATACCGGTCAATTTGCCCGGGGAGTCCCACATAACCACGCGGCGTCTGCCCCCTCTTTTTTTTTTAAGCCTGTCACTTGACCCCTATCTTACCTGATGTTAAATGATGGTGTGATCGATGTTGGAGCGTGCTTACCCAAAAGATACCCATTCCCTCGCGTTTTGAAGAAGATGGTTCTCACACTTGAAGATGTATGGATCTCCATAATAATAACACATCCGTGTTGATCTCAATCAGAGAGCACTTGCATGCATATGCCTATCTATGAACACTGTATTACATCAGTATGTGCGAGATGCAAAATTGGCATATGAAGCTTGGAACAAGCTTGGTGCTATATTTGAGGACAAGGGTAAATTATATTGGCCTGTGCTTATATGGTTGAACTTTGATTAGGATAATATTGTTATTATGGATTCATCTATCATTTCCAGATCCTGATTCTGATTATTGCAGTGGGGATGAGTCTTATGGTGATAGGACTAGCATGGGAAGTGGTAGTATTTCCTGCTCCGGTAAGTTATCTGTTGGAGGGAGATCCCCTCCTATAGCTGCAGCTAATACAGAATTAGATGCTGTTCAGCGACCCTCATGTTTAAATCAGGATAAATTGACAGACAGATATGTCGAATATAATGAACGAATATAATTTTAGTGGCATGCAATGCAAATGCAAAGCAATGCAAATGCAAAATCAAAAGTTGATAGGTAATAACGTATGGAAACTTATTGACCACCCTATTCCATTTGATAATATCTTTGGCCAACCTTCCATCCGCATATACTGCAGTTTACTCATGATCATGGCACTTGCAACAAAGCCGAAATATCGAAAGCTCAAAAACAATCAGATACACTGTAAATATCCAGTTTCTAATAATAACTATAGCTTATCATACTAAGAACACTAGAATTATAGCAGCTGGTGTACCGAATGAATTTTGTCAATTGAAAGTGAAATTCCTACCGCGAATTCCTATTGTCAGCTTCTATGAAATTCCGCTATTCCGCAAATTGTTCCAAAATTCCACCTGATTTACGCAGACACTACGTGTTGCGGTACATAATACCGGTTAAACTGAAATATCAACATAATATCACACTACTACAATGTACATCAACGTACCCTTAAATATTCCACACACAAATTATATGAATGAGAAAGTGTACGTTTTCGGTTTAGTAATTTGTGTTTTTTTCACACAGCAACGGAACGACAGATTGAGTTAACTGTTTTTCAGATGTATTTAGTCTGGAACAGAGTCAGAGCTTTTTCCAAAAGCTTTGTTTAGTTGCAAAGAACTTTATTCTTATAAAAATACCTATCCTAATCCGCACACTAATTATTCACATTTGAGAACTGTTTATCTTATATTAAGCAACGCTGTGGTCTGCGGTGAAGCACTCTTAGCTCAGAAAGGAGCTTTTTACTTTGGATTTGAAACACCCGGGTTGTATTTTCCAGTACAGTAGTTAAATAACTCAGAGTTCCTTCACGGTTCGCACAATAAATGTTGAAGCAAAGTACTTGGTACTTTGGCATTTCGATTTTAAAACGGCGAAAATATATTACATTGTGCACTTCCATTGCGCAGTCTCCGAAATGTATCCGATGAAAGATAGATCGTTAAAAAACTGTTTGCGGTGAATGTTCCAGATTTTAGTTTTAGCTTAGCAAGGTTGCAAAACTCAATAAGGGTGCCGGGCTACCCGTGGGTGCCAACTGCCAGGCAGTCTGTGGGGTCACTCGTCACTATTCTAATTCTAAAAAAGAATTATTGAAATCGGACTACGCTACAAAATTACAAATATACGAGAGGAAAAATTTAAATCGTGTGCGGGATTCGAACCCGCGTCCATCCACCCCTTTAGCCGGGGTATGCTCTAACCAATTGAGCTCACAAGGCAATGAGTCATAACATTCAGAGTAATAATGCGTTCCGGGTGCTGTTGCGGCTGCCTCGGTTCTGTAGCGCATCGGGGATGTTTTCTGAATCGCAAGTCGATTGTTTCCATGCGACCATGCGGAAACGGTGCACATCTTCTGGTGCGCAGGGTTCGGGCCAGCTCTAACAGGATTCTACAGTTATTTGGCAACCGGTTTGACTGTCAGTACCTGAACCATTGTTATAGGCTACACTTACTATTTAATGTTATTATAGGTAAATTGACAAATCGTTCTATTGACATCTCACATTTTAATTGATTATTTTATTGTTACTACGATTATTATTTATTCCTTCTCGCTGACATTAATCAAATATAACTGTTATTTCAAGTCTTTAAGTATATTTTCTAACTTGTTAAATCTGTCATGCCTAATTATAACTGTTGTGTATTTAGTTTATTATAATAATTAATTGTACTTCTATGATCTAAGTTGGTCGAAATAAATGATTTTATTATTATTATTATTATTATTATAACATAACATTATCAAAAAGTTAGTCCTAACTGGCAGAAGTCAACCCTGAGTGGTTGTTACAAACATATTGAGATGGTTTTTTTGTTTTTAAAACTACGCAAATTTACTTTGTTTTATTGGTACAGAGCAATCATGAGAAGAGAGATTTCAATGGTCTTCATAAATGTTGTTATAATGATTTTATGTCTTTTCTTTTGCACGACACCCATGTACGCCCAGACAGCCCTGAAACTGATGACGAAATACATTAATCATACACATACCTACCACGGATATCCGAGAGATGTGCCACCACTTATTTCACTTCATTCACTAAGTAATCTCCGTTTTTCAGTGTCGCCTCTGTTTCTCCGCCTAATTTAATCACACCAATATAAAATACAAAGTAAACTTTTTTGCAGATTTCCACTATAGTGCGCGCGGAACTAGTTGACCGCGCCTTAGGTATGTGAGTGGTGGGAGGGAGAGTCAGGGGCGCCTGGTTTTTCTCATCACTGTCTATCTCATGTGCGTTGCGAGCAGTAGGTATCCCGCCCCCTCGCCGCCCCCGAGCCACCTAAGGTGCGGCCAACTAGTTCCGCGCGCACTATAAACTATTAGGCATTTTATAATAATGATCTAAAACACTGCAACTAAGAGAAGTGCATAGCCGCTGCTTTTATATAAGTAGGCTCAGTTTGACCGCATGCTAGCGTCACGTTCCACGCTGCATATTACATTCATTATACAAATATATGTAGATATGTATACAATTACAAATTTACGAGAAAAAAATATAGCCATGTGCAGGTTTTTTTTCAATCGTAAATTTGTAATTATGTAATGTTATTCACCAAGCAGGCAGTCGTTATTGCAAACATAAAACTATTAAAATTGTATATCTATCCCACAATATCCATGTATATACCTCTTTTACTGAACGAGGCAGCATCTGATATTACTTGTAATCGTTTAAGAATAAAAATATTAAGCTTCATTACAGCTTCGTAACATCAATAGTGTGAGTGTAGATGAATAGTGTGAGATGTCAGAAGAGATCAATAAGAATAATAAATGGGATTAGAAAGAGAACATCAGCTAAGAAATATTTTGTACATAACAAAATTATGACAGTGATATCACTTTATGTTTTTAAATGTCTTTTAGAGATACACGAAGAAAAAGATAATTATCTTAAGAAAATGGATACCCATAATTATAACTAAGAAATAAGGAGAAACTGCACGAACCTAGAGTCAGGCTTGTTAAAGTACGAAAGCAAGGCCCCTACAATAAGATAAAAATGTATAATAAACTACCTACATCACTATCAAAATTACCATAGCCAGATTTTAAGACCAAATTAAAAATATTTTTCCAAAGCCACCCGTTCTACGCTTTAAATGAATTTATGACTATGAAAATCAATGAATCTTCGTTTATTAATACTGACTAATTTTTCTTGCAATGGGATATTATTATTTTATTTTTGAATTATTTGAAATCTGTTTTATTTATTTATGAAAAAATTAATTTTATTATTTTGTGACCTGACATATTATTTGATTTTATCTGTTTAATAATTTGTATTTAATTTGATATACCTAATTGCGAATGTTATTAATGTAAAAATTATGAATTAAGATATTATGTATTATATGATTAATGACATACCTAGTATAACGTACCATTGTTATAAGGTGAATAAAGAATCTGAATCTGATACGTATTTCCATAAATATGAACCAATCATTGATTACATTAACACTTTCGTTAAAAGTTTTATTTAAATTATACTTTATAATGTTTCGGGCGCGATCGGGTGCAAATGGTCCTTGAAAAACAAACTGTAAAAGTTTACGCGAAACTAGTTCAAATCAATCTCTTCCATCATGGATCAATTTCACCGAAATAAGATAATATACAAGAATAACTTTAATTTTCTTAACCAACAAAATTTGATAGATCTTTGTCCCCATAGACGTTCAATGATGTTGCAGTATATTAATGTTGCCAAGGTGAATTAATAAAAAAAACAAATTAATGAAATATATATATTTATTTATAATTATATATGTATATAGAAGTATGTAAATCTATATCTAAATATATATTGTATTTATATATCTGAGGTATATAATTTTCTAGAATAAGTCATATTTTTCTCATAATAATGTTTAATAAATTCTGTGTTGGTATTAAGAGTTTTTAGGTTTGAGTTTAGTATTATAGTAGGTATAAGTGTATTAGATGTTTAATATTGTGAAGCTACCGAATCGCCTTACTCTAAGTAATATCTCTTACAAATGGGCTGTCTGGAAGAGATCGCTTTGAGCGATAAGACCGCCCATTGTAGCACTTAGTCTTATAATTTGTTTGTAATATTTGTATAAATTAAGGTGTTTCAATAAAGTGTTCATCATCTATCTACTAGCTTTGACTTTCTATGGTGGCTAAAGGTGGTGAGTTGCCTCTGCCGTTGGCAAATGCCGCTCGTGTGTCAGAGCTCTCAGTCGATTTATCTTACGTCATTAACGTCCAATTTCACCAAAATAAGGTAAAATTAGTACTCGGATTACTTTATATGCTGCAGACCTATACATGTGCCGCCTGCCGCCGACGCGTAGACGTTTGACGTTCTATGGTAGCTGCAGGTCGCGACGGCTGCAGTTGCCTCTGCTGTTGGCAAATACCGCTCGTGTGTAAGGGCTAAATTAAATTTACAGAGATACGCTCTAATATCGCGTTTTTTTTGTATATATAGCTAATATGTATGCTTTTGACCACAATCTCACCTGATGGTGACCACAGTGATGATGTGGTCGAAGGTATTAACAGGCTTAACCTAGAATTACTGACTCTCAAGGACAGCTGCTGGAACACACCGTATGGTGCTTGGCGAAAGATTTTCTACATGAGGGTGGTCGCTAGCCAGGCGTATTTTCGGCATTCGCAAAATGCCCTTCCACCATGCGGTGAAGCTCAAGCCGGCGGCGGAATTCGAACCATGGAACTGCGCGGCAGTCCATAGCCAATGCCACTGAGCTATCACTGCTTTAAACAATAATCTAATGGGGTGAAAATTTAACACAAACATACGAGTACTATAATAACACTGTGTGCATTATAACTCGTATAACGCACACAGCTTTACTTGCTGTATATAATACGTTTTAATGAAAGACAAAGACAGAAAGACAAGCATGCAGTAGACGCACATACAATATTAGGTAAGTCTCAATCAGGAGACGTCTGATATATGACATTTTCATGTTCGAGGTGCCGTTTTTCTCGTTTTTTATAAGTTCAATAAATGATAATGTTAGCTTCTTTATTCGTTAACTGAATATAATATAGCTATAAGCTAAACGTCTGTTCTCGCTGAACGCCAAGTCAAAAAAAAGCGGCACTGTTAGCATCAACGACTCATTCCCTGTGCGGATATTACGTGTTATGTTGTCATAGAGAAAGACTATCGGAAGCAAGTCGATGACGCTAGTGGGAGTTTCTAACCAAATCCATACTTTTAAGTATATATTTGTCCCTTAGTGCCAGATACATGGCGGCAGTGATGCAGTTTTTCTCTGGGATATTAATGATTGATATAGGTGGCGACAACAATAATGACTATGACTTTGAACACTTGAGTTAAACCGCACACAAATACCAGTATTTCTTGCCTACTAAAATGAAAATGCATGAAAGCAGGTGTTTCCGTAACGCCTGGACAGATTTGGTAGGCATCCCGAATAACTGATATGTACTGTACTGTATCAGCCGGATCGTCCACTGCTGAACACAGCTTCCCCTATTAAGAGGGCCCTTCCCGGTTAGTCTATCGTCTAAGCGAACAGGCTTGAAAAGCTTGTTGTAACATCTTTTTTTCATCTTCAGCGCTTGGCATTCAACTCTACGCCTCACTCTGTCCCCCGCATATCTCTTTCCGCCGCTTGACTAACAAGCAAGTGAGAACGAGATAACATTTAACGAAAAATAGTGTTCATAAACTTAATAAAACTTGATCCAGGAATTACGTGTTTTTCAATAAGCCTTATAAGTTTGTAAAATAAGTGTTTGTCGTTTAGAATCTCCATTATTTTTGCAAGGTTTCTATCAAAATACTCTACTTTTACAATTTATGGTACATTCTGAACGCCCAAAGTTCAGGTAAAATTTGTGCAAAAAGGGGTATTTGTCATAATCCCCACGCTTGGCAGGCCGCTTGGGAATCGCAGTGTGAGATGGCAGTTCTTTAGAAAGCGCTGCTGCCCACCTTCCAGTAATTTTCCCTTAGTCGCCTCTTACGACACCCACGGGATGGTATGGTGAGGTGCAATTCTAACCCGGCACCTCACGGGGTAACTGAGTCTAGTTCCCGGATATAACAAAGAGGCGAAACTGCGGGTGTAAGCCAGTAATATAAAGATTCAATATTGTCTACATGGATACAATTATACATATCCTGCGCTATCGAAATCAGGGTTGAGATATTATCAGTGGGTGTTGTTATAAGATGGATTGGTATTTATAAACTAGACATCTACGCCATACACGCCTACGCTTTCTATTAGGAATATTCCTACTTTGCTTCCCACGATGCCGCTCCTCGTACAACACTACACTCCTTACGCTTTTGCCTATTTCTTACTACGTCGCTCCTTGCAAATTTAAATGCCGACACTCGCATGTAGACGGGATTTTCAACATTCACATTTTGTTAGTTTTTTTAAAGATTTTCGCTATTTCGAAACACCGGTGGAGAAATTCGAATTTTAAGTTAAGAGTACTATTTTATTTATTTATTATTGTGACGGAAGAAGCTCGAGGTCCACCTGATGTTAAGCGGACTAAACTTGACACCAACTTGATAACAGACGCATTTCACAAGTCACGTTGCCCATGTGCCTGTAATTTCACTGGCTCCCAAGGACTGCTGCCGGAACACACCGTTAGGTGCTTGGTGACAGATTTTCTACTTGAGGGTTGTAGCTAGCTAGGCAGGCAATCGCAAAATGCCCTTCCTCAATGCGGTGAAGTTCAAGCCAGCGGTAGGGATCGAACGAGGGACTTGCGGCACGGCAGTCCATAGCTATTAGCGCTCGGCCATCATTGCTTCTACTAACTAGGTGATACTATGTTTCATATAATATATCTGTTTAGCAGTAAAAAAGAGTGTTCAACATTTCAACAGTCCATCCGACCTCCTGCCAGAGTAAATGAGAGTGCAGAAACAGTTGGTAAGGAGTCGAGACCAGCCCGTACGAGCAAGCGCTATCTAAAGTTGCAGTCTGCTTGGAATTAAAATAAGTACTTGTACATTTTGGTTATTTTGTTATTACTATGTAAATGCTAGTCAAAAAGTGTTTTTTTTTACGAAAAATTGGATCCGCCTTCAACACTCAAATGTGTGAAATAACTTGTTGAAGTCGGTACAATGATGGTTCAAAAGTATCTATTATAACAATATTGTGCGCATGGTACCGAATTCGATAAGTTATTTCACACATTTGAGTGTTGGAGTCGGTTATTTTTTTGTAAAAAAAAAAAATTACCCACTTTAGTGACCCTTGTTACTTATGGGATCGATTGTCAGTCACTGTCAATGACTATATCATCAAGATAGAAAATATTTTTAAGTTATTGGAATGTAACTCAAAAACGGCTTGAACGATTTTGATGAAATTCGAATGGGACCACACGGCAAGCAGCTTTCCAATTATATAAAAATCATCAAAATAGGTTGACCTGGGTCAACCGATTTTTCAAAAGATCTGAGGTAACAAACATAAAAAAATGAAGACGAATTGAGTACCTCTCCTTTTTTTGAAATCGGTAAAAGTACACATTTATAGTTGTATACCGTTAACCCGAATCAAGGAGCTGTAACAAAACAATCAATTATTGTTTTTCTTTCACATCTTGTTGGATGCGGAACCCTGGTAAAGCGTGGCTTGACTCACGCTAAGCCAGTTTTGTTTATTCTAGCTCTATCGTAAAAAAAATATTCTCTGATGTGGTTATAGTACAAAATATTAAATAAATCAAAAAATATAACTGGCCAAGTGTGAATCGGGCCTCGTTTATTCACATAACACAACTCACACCCTCTCACATTCACACAAACACTAACGCAATACACACAGAGAGGACACCATACATGAACACGAACAATAACAGACTCCGCTATAAATATTTTTTTCTAAGTCAGGAAAGAATTTATTTATTAATTTTTTAAGTCATCTAAAACTAAGGTTATTTAATATTAAATAAAGAATATGTTTGTATATATATATGTGTAAGTAAATTCATTTCCTATAGTTTCAATGATAAATATTCCTGAATAACCTATATGTAAGATAATAAAAATTTTTTTGAACAATATTAACTTCTCATTTATTAAATTAAAGAAAAAAAAAATTATTATCGGTCACCACACTCAAAAAGAGTAACTTGAATTAATATCAAAAAAAAAAAACAACGGAAAAAATACTGCATAAATAAAATAAATTAATAATTATAATTGCATAAGTTAATAAAAATTGCTATGCAATAGCTTTACCGCGGCAGTCTCCGAGTGCCACACGTCTTTTTTTATGTTATTGTGACGGAACAAGCTCGAGGCCCACCTGATGTGAAGTGGATTAACCTCTGCCTATAACAGTTGCAATTCATGACAACTCACGAATTGCACTGCGCCCGTCACATTGAGACATAGTTGTTAAGTCTCATTGTGCCTGTAATTTCACTGGCTCTCAAGGACTACTGCCGGAACACACCTTTCGGTGCTTGGCGACAGACTTTCTACTTGAGGGTGGTAGTTAGCCAGGCGGGCAATCGCCCTACCACCATGCGGTGAAGCTCAAGCCGGCGGTGGGGATCGAACCAGGGTACTGCGGCACGGGAGTCCATAGCAATTACCGCTCGGCCATCATTGCTTCGGTTGCTAAACTGAACAGGAATAAATGATTATTATTATTATATTATTTAGGATTTCGCGTTCCAACAGTTTTTTTGTGTATTGATCAGCGCATAGAGAAATATTGCTTTCTCTTTTCTGTGGATCAGAGCTTCAAAAAACATATAACAATACAAATCGGAGTTTTCAGTATTTGCGGGTTAAATGAGGTTATGTTACGTATTCCTGATCATTCCCGGGCCCCTCCTGAAGGGAGGGGCGTGTAGGCCCCGCTGTAAAGCGGGCGGTCGTCGAAGGGGGACTGGACGCAAATGCTCTGCCCGTCTCCCAGTCCTTCTCCACACAGACGATGCTGGAATGCCGCTGGGTCGTTTAGTGGGTATACCGGTCTTTACCGGGGAGTCCCACATACCCCCTCCATCCCCCGATGGGGGGGCATGCGTAATGCATTTTTCCCAGCGAAAACAAAAAACCTGTCCTTTTGACCGGACGGTTAGATCGTATTAATCATTATTATTATTATTAATCAGTTTATTTTATGCAACTTAGCATCATACATTACACAGGCCCATAAGATATATAATATATACCTTAGACAAATTTGTCCTTTCTGCTGACGCGTAGCGCGCGACGTCAGGTATCCGACCGAGGAAAAGCTGGTACTTGTCACCCTTCGCCTATAATTCAGCATATTATGAATATCTGGAGCTCGCGAGTGCACTCCCACCACATTATCTGTTTCGCGAAAACTTAAATCAACATCAGGTAGTCATTTACTTAACAATTTCACCTGACGAGTAGTGTGCACGGGTTGAAGATAGTTAACAGGAGATTGTATCTCAAGAACAGCTGCCAGAACACACCTTTAGGTGCTTGGTGTCAGATTTTCTATTTGAATCTGGCAGCCATCCGCAGAAGCTCAAGCACGCGATGGGATCTGGACTATGTATTTTCAGCGCGGCTGATATGGGTATCTATAAAATCTATAAAAGGGCCTCAATCATTGAATATTAATCCCCCTCCCAAAATGCCGCTGAGCTGCCGCAGCTCATAGTATTTCTGACTGGGCCGTTACTGCTACAAAATACAATTAGTTCGCGATTAAACCAAGTCCCTCCTACACAAAAGAAGTCGTAGATGGCAATATCAAATTCCGTTTCAATTACACATCTATTTCAATAATTTAATCCGTTTATACAAATCGCTTAGGTTTGGCTCTTCCTATTGGATGAAAATAAAATAGTACCAACTTATATTTTATTGAAAGACTTAAAACTAAAGTTTTAATGTTATATTAAGCATCTTTAAATATTAAAAAACCCAATAAACGGTATCGTACGGTACGTGGGTGTAGCCAGGATTTTGGAGAGGGGAGTAGAGGACACGGAGCACTTTTCATACAATCATAGCTTCGTCATATTTTAAATACCAATTAAAATAAAATTTGTACGTATAAATTGCTGAGCCTAATAAAATAGATATTATTCAAAGTTTCACCGAGTGTGAACGCTTGGTATTTAAAATATGACGAAGCTTTGTTTGCATGGAAACCGCTCCGTGAACTTTACTCTTAATATTCAATGATTGAGCCTCTTTTCGTATGCGACTTTCATCGACTTTCGATCATTAAACCGAGTATTCATTAATAACTATTAATCAGTTGAACATGACATACTACGAAGTATATAATTGTTTTAAAATTGAACGATTTTAATTGAAATTACTTTGCTGTAAATTATTTTCAAACACGGTATCATATACGACTATTTGTTTTACAATACGTTGCAGCAAAAATGGCCGAAAATAATATGTATTATGAACTATAATTTTTAAACCATAGTCTACGTAGTAATAATAATAATAATTCATTTATTTCAAGTAACTTAGACTCATAAAATGGGTACAATAATAATGAGAATAAAAAAAATAAAAAAGTAGTGGTGAACTTTATGAAATAAGTCACGTGATAAAATTAACTTACTCTAGTAATTTGATTTCATTACGTCCATGTTTAACCTATCTACTTTTCATAAATTAACATAAATTGACCTAAGATCGTGGTCTGTTTATCTTCGAAAAATAAATATGGTTGGTATGATTGTAACATATTACCAATCGTCAAACGAGTTTTTAGAAATGGCAGGGAAAGTAATGTTATCCCTAAAAGATTTTTTCCAGGGTATAAAGAAAAAAAATGTGGCAGCCGTAAGTACTAAACTTATTATAATTGTAAAATAATTGTACTAAAATGAATTAAATCAGGAGGTCCTCAGGCGACGTGACATCACAAACGCCACGTAGCCAAACCGGAAGAATTTTCGACGCGTCTCGCTTCTACACGTAGCATCCTGAGGAGGTCTTGACTCTACGAGCGATATTAGATATTAATTAGATGTTTTATTAAAATATTTAAAAAATATTGTTATTATTAAATATGGATTTTCACAAAGTAACGCCTGAATCTATTCATTATCTTAAATACCTCTCTTTAAATCTTCCAATTCAATTTATAAACACTACAGCTACCTCATAACGGCTATGGCGAATTTTCATGATGTTGTATAATATCGACTTAAAATTGACCTACTGTTTCCGCATTCTCGTTCACTGTGACTAAATCTAACTTAGGATAGATGTGAGAATAAAATTCCCTATTCACTATGAATCAATAAAAATGTGAATCTAATTTTAATGTTTCCTTGGGTACTACTCCTTATAGTACCTAACTACGAACTACTATTGGAGCTGTAATATTTATTTCCTATTGTTGCTTATACAAGTTAATTGTTTGCGACAGAAATAGCCTGGATAAGGAAATATTATACCTACTTTTCGTCCGGATTTAGCGTAAAGGTCATTTAGGCAAATTCCTACGCGTCTGATGTCGCATGTGGATCAGCTATTTATATTCAAGTTAGAACTAGCCACAAAATCTACCTACATGTTCACAAAATCACGGTGAAAGATACAATGCGATTAAAATAAGAATAGGATCGGCCTAGCGCCATGTTGTGACGTCAAAACTAGAACTTCGTACAGTGTGCAAAAAAGAAATGATAAAACATGTATAAATTAATATAGAAAAGAAAAAACTCGACTGAAAATAATCTATTTTCGTCAAGCGTTTTATCGATCCATTGAAATTAAAACTGGGAGTTAATATATTTATGGAATCGTTTTTTAAAGCCCTTCATTTTAATACAGATCACGATGGCTTTGAAAGAAAAAACAAATTGCTTTTCTCACTATATAATCCACCAGTTTGTTTTTTATTTTTTATGTACAGTCGCCTGCAAGAAGAAGTATACACTTCGTAATTTTCAAAATAATGTGATGTCGCTAAGTTATTAATAATCGAAGTAAACATCAACATGAGTAAAAGTTTTCAACTTATTCATTGATTTTAAGATACTTCTGATTATATAGAGAAAAACAACTCTTTTAAACCACTATTTTGAAAATTACGATGTGTATACTTCTTACTGCAGGCGACTGTACATAGTGTCACTTGAACTATCAAGACAAATCTAACGATATCTTGTACATTAAAATCGGTTAAGCCGTTTGAAAGTTATGGTTAAATAAAGAAACTCACAAACATACATACATACATACATGAACCCTGAAAACTTAACACACGTTTATGTGGGTAGTCGTGTAAAAAAACAAGCAGTCATAGAAACGAAGTTGTAGGTGACTGTAGGTACAGGAAACACAGAAATAATTTTAACTGATTTTATTTATTAGTAATATTTTGTATTTAGGTATCTTAATTTGAACCGCTTAGCTCTTCGATGCTGCATGTCCTGATGGCCAACTGTGTTAGACTAACGAAGTAACGGGTAACAAAAACAATTATAACAATCATCAAAAACAAATTAAATAAATCAATAAGTACTCGGAAACGTATCGCGTAGTAGGACACTGTCGGAGAAATAAGACCCTGACGCCCGCGTTGTCATCAAACGAAGATGGTGTCTGTGCTGTCAACCGTAATAATTAGAATTTATAAAAATTAACAATTTCGGGTCACTCATTTAAAATTACGTATAAATATATGGCACTGCTCTATTTTTAAGTTTGTTCTGCTGATCGTATTTATTAGAGTGAATATGAGTGAAGTTAGCCGAGAGCCCGTCCTGTTCTTATTTTAATCGCATTGTACAGTGCTTGCGCAAATTGAGTGAGTACATTATGTTATAAATAAATAGGTACCGGGCTGGGACCAGCGTTATATTTACCGGATTGAATGCCGATTTAATGATTCATACCAAATTAACTATCATCACAAAAGTTTTTTTTTGAGAATGAAATGTTATAGAAACACATTTTGGCGTTACATTATACGTCGAAAAATAAAAGAATCATTAAATCAATTGAATAAACTCAAGCCCCCTTTCCCTCAACCTAGGTCCGTTCCTAGTACATATTGTGCGTATACTTATAAATTCTCTCGAATCCTTGTTCGCTAACATCTCAGGAATTCGTTATTAGCAGCGCGTGTGATATATGAGGGACTATACTGACACAGGTATTCATTTCGGAGACGGGGGTAATATCTTCAAAAGGTGAAATTAAATCAAATTGACGTGTAAAAGTAATTGTGAACGTTTTGTACTGTCATTGAATCATAAAATTAGTTTGACGGCCGTAGATTTTCACCACGAGAATTGGAAATGTAAATTTTTTTGTTATTGTTATTTTACTTTTTTTATTAACAGACTTCCATCAAAGAAGGAAGAAGTCAATTCGACAGTGTTTTTTTAAAATGTTTGTTAGGTGATTGTTTCGCCAATTATGAACTGATTTTGATGAGATTTTCCTTGTTAGTACTGTGTATCTCCAAATTGGTCTCATTTAAATTTCATTACAATCGGTTGAGTAGTTTTTAAGTTACAGTCAATTAACTGAACAATGTATTTGCATACCTGTGATGATTTAATGGCAGTTGAAACTCTTTGTGAACATGAATAAAACAAATCGGGCAGAGCTCCACATTTGTGTTGCAAGGTTCTACCTGGAACGACAGGCTGACAGACAGACAAACAAAAAAGTGACTTAAAACAAGGTGCTAATAAATAAAACTCGTTTTCAAAAGAACCAGAGAAGAAATGAGTACTACATACATTTACAAAATAATGATGCAGTATATAATAAAAACAATAAGGGAGATCTATAGAAAGAGCCTACCTAATAGCCTAAATACCTAATTAGCTAAGAACCTAATATTACCTTAAAAAAGAAGGAGATAGGAGTAGCAAAAACAATAATACTGTCATACGTTGTCTTCGTGAGGCCAATTTCCTCGTGTCGTGTTGTGGTCTAGAGCACCGGCTGGTTAGCTGCAGCTGGACTGGATATTTAAAAATATAAAAGAGAGGAGACAATATAAAACAAGAGAGGCTACGCAAAGTACTTCCACCAGGAGCCTCTGAAATAGGTTTCAGAGGCACCAGTCCTCCGAGGTCTTCAAGGGCATTGTATAACATTGCCATTCACGAAGACCTCTGAAGACCTGATACTTTCTTCAAGTGAGTCTGTTCTGAACTGAACCCTCGAAAATGCTACTACTGTCATCTCAAAAAAAAAAAACGTTTTCACTTCCCATGCTCGTGAAGTGTTGTTTATGCCTGGTATAACCAGGCTAAAAAGGTTTTTAAGCTCTATCGCATGAAAGCCAAAGCAAAAGTGCATAAAATGATAATACCTATATGTATTTTTTTTAAAGAGGGTTTTTTTAAGAAATATTTCTGGTTTTTTATTAATTCCTATAGATTACGAGTATTAATAATGACTCAGATATTTTTTCAAAGCAATGAGACATTTTCTATATATTTTCTAGTCTTTTAGTAGTCACATTATGAAAATATCAGTTTTTATTTGAGATAAAGATACAAATGTACTTGCGCTCTTAGCTCTTGGGCGTTTAGAGCACTGAGTTCTCCAACCTTACTGATAACATCGGACTCACTCCCAGTGTCAAACTCGAGGTCGGCGACGGCAGTGGTCGGACCCTTCCTGAATCGCCTACCTCGCAGGACCATCTCAAGTTCCCCGTCCGATGGTACCGGAGAAGGCTTCAAGAATTCATCTCGAGGGGCCCGCCTTGGCAGTCCTCCCACGCCCTCTTCTGGACGTTGACACCTTGGCGGCCGCCGTCCCTTCAGTCTCCGTGTCCGAGTCTAAGTACCCAGGCACGAGAAACGAAGAGGACGGCCGCTTTCGGCGGCTCTTGTCCCCATCGATGGTCTCGGCATCGCTAGACACCAACTCCATACTGAGCGTACGCTCCAGCACGACTTGAACGTTTTTGTCCGTTCCTTCCTTCTCCTCTACAGGGACCTGTGGGTCCATAGCAGAGTCGAGGGTTTGGCCCTGATAAGGGCCTTTTGAAGATTTCCCCGACGGCTTAGGCATTTCGTCTTTCGCAGCGATACGGCTCATATTTGCTGCGAGGCAGAGTATTGGCCTGCCTGGACACCTGCGTTACCGGGTCCAGGACAGTTTTCAGGGGCACCACGTGGAGGTTCTCTGCGCATTTGGGGACAGCCCCCGCTGGTATACCCCTTGTCCAACTTCTACAGCATAAAATTAACCACATAACCGTTTATGATTAATTCATTTGTTAGGTCATAATATTTGTTAGTTTTTATTGTGTGGTTTTTAGGTATGTTTGTTTCCCACGGCACAGTAAGTTCTATAAGTACTATACGTTTTAGATTTTTTGAGTACAGTTTCAATATTCACGTAAACAAATAACCCCTTTTGCTCCCATGTTCCGTAGAACGGTTTTAGGGGTGAACCCGTCTGTTCTCAGAATTAGCAAACTAATTAACGAATTACAAAATCACAAATATACGATAGGAAAAATTGAAGTCATGTGCGGGAATGTAATCCGCATAGCAGGCGTTATTGCAAACCTAACAATATTATAATTAACGAATATCAAAACGATACAGTAGATATTTTTAGAGGCTCCTTGGCATAATATAAAATTGATTTGAATTTAGCAGTCAAGGTCGAATCGGTCATCCCTTCTCTCTAACTTTTCTTATATTGTGTACTAGCTGTACCTGCGACTTCGTTCGCGGTTGCCATACCTGCAGACTAATTATTCACATTTGAGCACTGTTTATCTCATATTATGCAACGCTGTGGTCTGCGGTAAAGCACTCTTATTAGAGTGATGGCTCAGTGGCATTGGCTATGGACTGCTGCGCAGCAGGTTCATGGTTCGAATCCCGCCGCGGGCTTGAGCTTCACCGCATGGTGGAAGGGCATTTTGCGAATGCTCGCCTGGCTAGCGACCACCCTCAAGTATAAAATCTGTCGCCAAGCACCTAACGGTGTGCTCCGCCAGCAGTCTTTTGCCGCCCATCTCTACCTGTGGGTGTCGTAAGAAGCGACTACGGGTAACACACCAGAAGGTGGGCCGCAGCGCTTTCTGAGTAACTGATATCTCACACTGCGGTCCCCAAGCTGCCTGCCATTCGTGGGGACAGTGGCAAACCCAATCTATGAGGATAGAGGGGGAGGCTGTGTTCAGAAATGGACTATCCGGCTGATACAGTACAGTACAGATGTTTATTAGGTTTTTTGTACAAGATTTATATATACACTGAGAAAAACGACTTAAAGGCTTAAATCAAATTTGACCTTTTACCGTTGAATTGTAACTACGTAAGATGAATTCACAACTCTTAAGATGATTTTCACCAATCAATAAAAATGTACCATGTTTTATAATAAACACAACCGTCAAAAATGCCTTCCGTAAAGTATTTTCAGAATTGAACTTGTTATACGATAATAATTGCAGTATTGACCATAAAATATACCTACCTTAATTTTACGGCGGTTTATATACGGTGATTATCACTATAACGTACGACTTAATCAGCCTCATCGAAAAGTCAATATTTAAGAAAGACCACAAAATACACCTTAAATGAAGACGAAAAGAAACATTCGCCTTCACTGACCTCGTTTAACGCCTTCTAGTTGGAAGGCGTTTTTGTACGTATTTACGTTTGGTCGGTTTTTCGCCTTATACCATATAAATTGGCCGACGTTAGGGCGCTTTTGACTTTAGATTTTTCTCAGTGTAGATTTATTTAGTCATCTTAAGAATTGTATATAATGTTAAGTAAAAAAAAGCGATGTAATACTGCCAATATAAGTTAATCTTAGTATTTAATTATTTATATATAACAAGCAACGTTCAAAAGAGATAAACACAGTACCTACCTACTATATTAGTTAGAAAGCCTGAGTGCGCAATTATGCCTCGTACTCATTACCGAGAATTATATGTACAACCTTATTATACCAACTGCGACTCGCTCGAGGCCTTTTTCTCAACGATTTCACGTTTTGCAGATGTTTTCTTAGGTATAAACCTATCTACCGTAGAGCTCCTCAAAGTATTTTAATATGTTACACTCCCTCAGGACCCGCTTTTAGCAGTATCAAGTGTCTTATAACAGATAGAATCAGGTGATTTTTAATCAAGGCGTGGATATATGTCAATTAAGCATTTTTTAAACCTTTTTAATCCGTAATATTTATCGGAAAATCTTTAAATGAAATATTATATAAAGCATTATGCCTTTATTTCTAAAATCTTGATTGTATAATTTAAAATCAGAGGAATAAATCTGCAATGTGAGTACATCTGTTTTTGTAGTTACTAACTTTTTTCTCCAGAACCAATACACAAAATATTTTTTAAGTGCTATTAAAATATTAGGGGTAAAAGTATGAAATTGCCGATTTGTACTGAAAAATTTAAATTTGTCTGTCTTTAATTTAACATATTTATTTAATCAAAATAATTACCATTATTCTCTATACATTGCTGCCATCTAATAAGAAGGTCATTTATAGCTTTTGCGACCGAACTCTGATCTAGATTCGACAAACTGTGTGAAAGTATTTTGTAGTGCCTCCTGGGAAGAAAACTTTTTATCACGTAGACAATTGTCCAAATCACGAAAAAAATGGTAGTCCGTTGAAGCAATGTCTGGTGAATATGGAGGGTGACGAATGGTTTCTAATTGCAGTTCCTGTAGAGTTAAAAAGGTTTCTCGTGGTGTATGAGGTCTCGCGTTATCATGGAGCAATAATGGTGAAGATCGATTCATGAGTTGGGGCTGTTTCACTGCTATTTTTACTTGTTTGGAGCTCGGCACAGTAGACATCTGCAGTTATTGATTGATCAGATCGGAGAAAACTATTGTGAATAACACCATGCTGAGACCACCAAACAGTTACTATTACTATTTATTGGTAAACTTTGCTTTAGGACACTGTTGCGGCGTTTGATATGAGGTCATCCATTGCATTTTTTGCTAACGGATATCGTCAAGAATCCACTTTACATCACATGTCAAAATTAGATCCAATATTCCTTCATTTCTGTATCGACTCAACAAGGCAACACAAGTTTCAACACGCGTTTCTTTCTGCAGATCAGTCAAATCACGAGGCACCCATTTTTCATATTTTTTTATTTTATTGATTTGACGCAAATTATTCAATATTGTTGGTAGGGTAACGTTAAACCATGCCGCTAATTCCTGGGTAGTTTGGCCCGGATTGGTTTCTACCATCTCTTTTAATTCATTGTTATTCACCTGTGTGGCCGTCTTCCACGTGGTTCGTTCTTCATATCAAAGTTTCCATCACAAAAGCGTTTAAACCAAAATCGCACAGTGTATTCATTAGCAGTCCCCTCTTCAAGCGCAACATTGATATTGCGAGCTGTTTCTGCCGCGTTAGTTCAGCATCGGAACTCGTATTCAAAAATCAATCGAATTTTCGCTTAGAAAAGAAAGATGGATTTCTTGTCTTGATTTAAGGATATACACATATTGCTTACATTTTTCTTATATACTTTGTGGCAAGGAGGTTGGTATAATAGGTTATCATACTGTGATCTTTTTTGTCTCGTAAAAGCTTCGTACGCATTTTAAACAAATCTGGATGTGCTTTTGTAAACAAACAAATATCTCTCATGTTCTTCATTTGCCGTGTTTGTATATCAGATACATACACGGCAAAAAAAGAACATGAGAGGTCTTAAAAAGTGGCTTGCAGGTATTTAGAAAACAGGTTCAACATTATAAGACCATAGCTCAGGATCGAGAAGGCCACATCCAGTGAAACAGTTTGTCTGAGTTTTTTTTAGTACAAGCACATAACGTTTCAGTTATATGCACACCAGCTCCACGTGCTTTTTCTAATATAAATGTTTGTCTAAGTAAATTCCAAGGAATCTGCAGTTTCAGTTTCATCTATAGTTTCTGATATACCCCTGAAACACAAACTTTACATGAATAATACCAAACCTATAGATCGGCCATATTGTACCATCCGTAAAAAACCATTCTGTATAAACGAGCTCGTTCACACACAAACATACATAGACAGGCTTACCATAGTGTATAGTACCCATAAAAGTGGGATGAAGGAGGAGGAATAATACGAATACAATAATTTTGTTCTACTATGGAGTTCAGTATTATTATTACATATTCTCATATTCTAGCCGCTAGGTTTTGCAACTAACTCACACAATTACTAGCTTCTGTTAATTTCCGTCCTAGAGCCTAAAGTTCGCTTTCAAAGATGTGTAATTTTAGAACATATCACCATAGTTTGGCTGACAGGTAACTATTATTATTATCTACTATTATTAGATATGTAGGAGATCCGCAAAACACAGACTGTACAAAACTGCTGCAAAACGAATTTTATGGGCAGCTTTACAATGAAATAATATTCTTTGAACAATAAGTTCATACTGCGAACGACAACTCCCGCCCGCCCACGTTCGGTTTTCAAATACAGCCACCGACAAATTTAAACGAGAAAAAGGATTGTTTCCATTCTGGTGATTTCCGGTTTTTTGCGGTGAAGGGATAATTTTAATTTAATATTAATGTTGATTATTTTGCTTGTAGACATGGCGAGGAGAATCACTCTAGAGGAGAATCTTTATTAAGTTATAAAATATTGAAAAACACGGCAGTTGAGCGTAAACAACTTACTATGAGGATAATTTTTGATTAAACATGAGCGTTCGTTTTTACAATATTATTTTTAATAAGAACAGTAAATCGTTTCTACCTCATTAACTATTATATTTTTGTATACAGGGTTATTGGTAAAATGCTAACAACCTCTTAGGGTTGACTTCTGCTAGTCCTAAGAAACATTACGAGATGTTTTTTTGTTATGACCTTTTTTATATTTTTAAAAATTTACTTTTTTTTTTTTATATGTTTTTGTCTGAATAAGCACGAGGACCACCGGATGTCAAAAGTCTCTTGTGCCTGTAATATATTATTCATATTTTTTATTAATTAGCTCGATGTAAATATTCAAAACTCTACTCAAAGGGACCACGGCGCGGTCCAGTGTAGTGGGCGCTCTTGGCTTGGAGTAGGCATTAAAAAACTTATTAAACGTTGAACTAACTTATTAAAGTTACTTCAATTACATTGTTCTTATTTCCTAATTAGGTAAACACATCAAAAGTGCCTAGGGATCATGTACGTTTTCGAGTATTTTCACAATAGAGGATTTTATTCGTGTGCTTTTCTGACAAGTCTCGTTTCGGTATGCGGCCTAATACAAGACGTACTCGAGTTTGGAGGAGCTCTGGACGTCAATAACGTTTAAAACTCTGTCAAGAAGTTCACCCAAATGGAGGGGGAATAATTATGTTTTGGGCCGGTATTTGGATCGGTGGAAGAGCAGATCTCATTTGGATCAAGGGCAACCTCAATACTCAGATTTATGCGGAGAGTATTGTTTCAGAAGTCATCCCTTTGCGAAGCCATTTGGGTAATTCGTTTCGTCTAATGCACGATAATGCACGTCCACACACGGCTAGAGACAAATTACGCAACAGAATTTTATGTGGGTTTTATTATAGATAGAGTGATTCAAGAGAAAGGTTTACATGTATAATATAGTAGTGAAACACTGATAATTTTAGACGTTTCCAATGTAGTGTCGTAAATAAACACTTTTTTTTCGCTTACATTGAAAACGCTGGCTGAACCCTACGAGATAGATCAAAATAATGTACTACAGTATTGTACAAATTTAAAAAGTCTATCAAAAAGACCGCATAAGGTCCGTATTTCTATCTCTTAGGGATAAAATCATATATATAAAATTCTCGTGTCACAGTTTTCGTTGCCATACTCCTCCGAAACGGCTTGACCGATTTTGATGAAATTTTTTGTGCTTATCCGGTGTCTATGAGAATCGGCCAACATCTATTTTTCATCCCCCTAAATGTTAGGGGTAGTCCACCCCTAAATTTATTTTTTATTTTTTAGACAAAATTTTTAATTTATATTTTTTTATGATACAACATACAAAAATACATACAATCCTCAATTTTCACCCTTCTACGATCAACCCTTATTTTTTAATAGCCAATTATTTAAATGGCAAAACAATGTTTGCCGGGTCAGCTAGTTTCAAATAAATTTCAAATTTCAAAATGTTCATGTTTCAAACAAAAACCATTTTTTACCCATTACTTTTTACGAAAAATAATGGCTTATTTACGAAGCTATTATAAGCACTATTTCATTAATCCTTATCTAATTGAACCTACAATTGTATATAAAGAAATTTTGTAGTATATTTACGGGTACAATGGCATTGTAGCCATGCAAAGCCGGGCGGGTCACTAGTTAAAGTATAAAAATGTTACTACAGTCACAAAAGTCGTCTATTCACAAATTTTTATTCTATTTGTAACCTCTGGGGTGTCGAGTCCCATAGAAATTAAAAGTAAATAAACGTTGTCATTTATCACGTCTTCGCTCGGAACGGGCCTCGGACGGGTGTCGGATAGCTCGTGACATATTACTGTACTGAAAACGGAATACTTGTTTTGCTGTGGGAAGTAGATATAGCATTGTTATTTAATTTGAGTTGAACGAAAGGACTTTGTTCGTGTTATTTTTAAAGTAGCTGCGTAAATGGGGATTACATACGCTTATCTGCACAGATCATAATAGAAGATTTAGAAGTATATACCCGCTTTTACCATTTGCAAATGCGACCTCTCTGAATATTTGCAGATAATCTCTCTGATTTTAGAGTAGATAGAAAAGATAGCGAACTGATTCAAGTTAATTATGTGTAATCTATGATCTCTAAATGGTTCAGCGCCAGCAATCTCTTAAATTCAAAATAGACTGAATGGTATAAGTTTTTTTCAACAAAACATTAAGGTTGAAGCAAAATTAGTATATTATATAAAATGTTACTAATGGGGCGGATATATTTGCCTGCTTTAATCATCTTTCTATAATTAAATCTTCATATAATCTTTCTATCTTTGATAAACTCTCTATTGACAATGACAAAATCATATTGGATTTAATATTACCCTGGGATCCTCATATACTCGTACATATATGATATATCCGGAACCCTTACTTCTGTTGCATATACAGTACGTAAGTTAAGACAGTCAACGGACTTCTGTATATACTACAGAAAATTTCAAAATGCAAAAAACCCATATTTGTATGTGGTGATTTTAATATAGATATTTTATTGAATACTAAAAATAAGACTGATCTTATTTCATTGTTTAAGTCATTTAATTTGAAATTTCTATTCTGTGAGCCCACTAGGATATCAGACACTTCAGCTACCTGTATAGACAATATATACTCAAACTGTAAGACTAAAGAAAAGTCAATAATGAAGGGTATTAGATCTGATCATGAGGGCCTAGCGATAAAATTTGATGGAATCAGAAAAACAGAGAGGTATGAAATTGAACATAGACCATTAACAACTAGTAGGCTGGAAATACTCAGTACCAACATAGAAGCTAAGCTTGGCATTACAAATTTTTCTCATAGTGACCCAAATGACATTTATAATAGCTTATTTTCTTTAGTAAACACTGAGTTTCAAAAAGTATGTCCAAAAATAAAAAAACAAATAGATGGAAAGTTGAAGTTCGGTGATTGGGCAACAACAGGTATTCGAAAAAGTAGAGATTATTTGTTTGATATGTATCGTAGGAAAAATTTAACATCTTGCAAACAGTTTCATGATTATGTTAGGAAGTATTCAAAAATGTTCAAATCTGTTTGCTTGTGTGCTAAATCTCTTTTTATTAGAAACAAAATTAGCAAGTCTAAAAATAAAATAAAAACCATTTGGAAGACTATAAATAGTGAAACTGGTAAAAATAAACCTAGAGATTCAACATATGTCTTAACTATTGATAAAAATCAAATCTCTGATTCAATACAAGTGGCGAATATATTTGAAAATTTTTTTTCTACCTTGCCCCTAGAAGCCACTAAGTCATTGGATTCTTGTCCCAATGTAGCAGAAACTATGTTAAAAAATAATTTTCCAAGCAAATCACCGGACTTTTCTTTCAGACACACCACAAGATTTGAAATTATAAAAACATTTCAAAGTTTAAACATAAAGAGTACTGAAGACTTGTGGGGTATGTCAGTAAAAGTGGTAGAGTCTATAATTTACATTATTGCACCATATTTAGAAACAATATTCAATCTTTGTGTCGATAGTGGAAACTTCCCCGATTTAATGAAACAAAGTAAAATCACTCCAATTTTAAAGTCGGGGTCTACATCTGACCCTTGCAATTATAGACCTATTTCCATCTTACCTGTTCTGAGTAAAGTATTCGAAAAAATTATGCTCAAACAACTACTATCCCATTTTAACAAGCATAATTTATTAAATGATAATCAGTTTGGTTTCACCAAGAGCAAATCCACAACAGATGCAGGTGTTCAATTGATGTCGCATATACTGGAAGCCTGGGAGAGTTCACATGATGCTATTGGCGTATTTTGTGATCTTTCCAAGGCATTCGACTGTGTAGAGCACTGCACTCTGATTCGTAAACTTTCCCACTATGGTATTCGTGGGAAAGCTCTGAATCTTATAGAGTCATATCTGTCAGACAGGCTACAGAGGGTTGGAATAAATGGCAATACTTCTTCCGGGTCATTGGTAAAAATGGGAGTACCACAGGGATCAATTTTGGGACCTTTTCTGTTTCTAACATATATTAATGATCTGCCTTGCATGGTCAAAGATTTCTGCGATATTGTTTTATTCGCAGATGATACCTCTCTGATTTTTAAAGTAGATAGGAAAGACAGTGAACTGACGCATGTAAATAATGTATTATCTAAGATTTGTAAATGGTTTGCCGCTAATAATCTTCTCCTAAATTCAAAAAAGACGAAATGTTTAAAGTTTTCTTTACCAAATGTTCCTTATGTTGAACCAAACATAAAGCTTGGCCCAGATAAACTCCCTATTGACAAAGCGACAGTCTTCCTGGGAATCAAAATGGATTCCACTTTACAATGGGATCCACATATACATGATCTCTCCGGAAGACTTAGTTCTGCTGCATATGCAGTTCTTAGGATAAGACAGTTAACAGACGTAGCTACTGCTCGGCTAGTTTATTTCGCGTACTTCCACAGTATTATGTCGTATGGCGTATTGCTGTGGGGAACTGCTGCTGAGATAGAGACAATCTTTATCATACAAAAGCGTGCAATTCGAGCCATATATAAAATGGGTCCTAGGGAATCTGTGAGGGATCTTTTTAAAGAAATTGATATTTTAACTTTACCAAGTCTGTATATATTTGAAAATATTATGTATGTTCGTAAAAATTTGAGTAAATTTAAATTAAACAGTGACAATCACGATTACAATACTAGGAATAAAGATAAAATAGTGGTGCCAGGTTTTAGATTAGCAAAGACAAATAAAAGGTCCTTCTTAGGTATTGTGTGCGGTTTTATAATAAAGTTCCCAAACATATTACAACGCTCACAGAAGGGAAATTCAAGTTGCATGTGAAAAACATATTGATTAAAAAATCCTACTACACAGTTTCTGATTACATAAACGACAAAAATGCCTGGACAATTCCGCCTCCGCCAAGCTATTGCCTGTCACCTACATAATTTAAACAAATATTGTAATAACTCTATTATATAGTATGTATGTAACACATTGTTAAAAGATGTTTAAAAGAATGGCCCCGAGTTTCTTGCCCGTTCTTCTCGCAGTGGCTCTATACAATTTATTTGCTGAACGTGGCAGTACAATGTAGAATATTTCAATACTAAAATTTGTAATTGACCTTCATAAGAGCGTCGTAGACGCCTAAATTGAATAAATGATTTTGACTTTGACTTTGACTTTGACTTGGACGCAGTTACGGCTAGGTGAGTTTATTTTTTGCATGGTGGTAGGGCAATTTACGAATGTCCGTCTGGCTAGCTACCACCCTCAAGTAGAAAATCTGTTGCCAAGCACCTAACGGTAAGTTCCGGAAGCTGTCCTTGAGAGGCAGTAATTCACGGTTAGCCTGAACAACATCTTCGACCACATCATCACTTACCATCAGGTGAGATAGTGGTCAAACCTAACGAAATTCAAGTTGCATGTGAAAAACATATTGATTAAAAAATCCTACTACACAGTTTCTGATTACATAAACGACAAAAATGCCTGGACAATTCCGCCTCCGCCAAGCTATTGCCTGCATAATTTAAACAAATATTGTAATAACTCTATTGTATAGTATGTATGTAACACATTGTTAAAAGATGTTTAAAAGAATGGCCCCGAGTTTCTTGCCCGTTCTTCTCGCAGTGGCTCTATACAATTTATTTGCTGAACGTGGCAGTACAATGTAGAATATTTCAATACTAAAATTTGTAATTGACCTTCATAAGAGCGTCGTAGACGCCTAAATTGAATAAATGATTTTGACTTTGACTTTGAAAGGTTAATCTATCAAGCATAAAAAAAACCCGTACATACACAAAGGCACTAATAAGTCGTATGATGTATTGCAGTAAGGAGCTGCTGTTGATATAGAAGTATTCTTTATCTTACAAGCGTGTAAGTCGTGTATATGGAATGGATCCTTGTGAATCTCTGTGGAATATGATTAAAGAAATTGATATGATAACTTTACCGAGTCTGTATGTATTGAAAATATTATGTAAGTTCGTAAAAAAATAGTAAGTTAAAATAATGAACAGATTCAGGCGTTACTTTGCGGAAATCCATATTTAATGAATACAAATATTTTAAGAAAACATCAAATTAATATTTAAATAAAACACTTAAAAAATATAAAAATATATCTGGTGATACTTCCGCCTAATTTTCCCGTTAAGCCGACGTCACGTCACAAACGCCACGCAGCCAAACTGGAATAATTTTCGACGCGTTAGCGCACGATCGAGAAATTTCTCGATCGTGCGCTCGTAGAGTCAAGACCTCCTGTGGATGCTTCGTGTAGAAGCGAAACGCGTCGAAAATTCTTCCGATTTGGCTGCGTGGCGTTTGTGACGTCACGTCGGCTTAACAGGAAAATTAGACGGAAATGTCCCTAGATATATTTTTTTTATTTTTAAAGTGTTTTATTAAAATATTTATTTGATGTTTTCTTAAAATATTTTAAAAATATTTGTATACAGTAAATTAAAAGTTAATAATGACAATTACGATTATAACACTAGGAATAAAGATAAAATAGCAGTGCCAGGTTTTAGATTAGCAAAGAAAACTAAAAGATAAGGGAAGTGTGTGCGGTTTTATAATAAAGTTCCCAAAAATATTAAAATTCTCACAGAAGGTAAATTCAAGTTGCACGTGAAAAACTTTTTGAATAAGAAATCCAACTATCCAGTTTGCGATTATTTAAACGACAAAAATGCTTGGAAAATTCTTCCTCTGCCAAGGTATCACGTAAGTAAAACAAAGGTTGTAATAATTTTATAATATATTTTGTTACATATATAGAATGAATATAGAAGTTTTAGAACGGCCCCGAGTTTCGTGCCCTGAATTCTTCTCGCAGTGCCTTGACATTATTTTATGCTGAACTTGGCAGTAAAATGAAGAATATTCAAATATTAATATTTTTAATTTATCTTTATAAACCGCGTGAAGACTTATAAAGTTGAATAATTTTGATAGACTTTATCATACTTTTTGCATAAAAGTATTAACGGTCAAGTTTCAAGATGTGAAGGTTTTGAAGCACTCGTAGCGTAAGCAAACTACTAGGACGTTCTTAACTAATTAGATAAGTTGAGCAACGTCCACTGTAGTCATTACTTGGATGGGTGACCGCTACTGGCATTACTACAGAACGCTTTCGTGCTTCGGAGGGCACGTTAAGCCGTCGGTCCCAGTTCTTTTATGTGATGGTAGCCGTTATAGCATGTTGGTAGGGCATTTTGCGAATGTCCGTCTGGCTAGCTACCAAACTCAAGTAGAAAATCTGTCGCCAAGCACCTAACGGTGTGTTCCGGCAGCATTCCTTTAGAGCCAGTGAAATTACAGGCACATGAGACTTAACATCTATGTCTCAAGGTGACGGGCGCAGTGCAATTCGTTACTTGTGACGAAATGCATCTGTTATAGGCTAAGGTTAGTCTGCTTAACATCAGGTGGGCCTCGAGCATGTTCCGTCACAATAACATAAATAAAAAAAAATTTAAAAAAATAACAGTGTATTCCGTCAGCTGTCCTTGAGAGCCAGTAATTTTAAGTTAGCCTAAACAACATCATCGACCAAATCATCACTTACCATTAGGTAAGTATTGGTCAACCTAGTTAGCCTATCAGTTATGTGAAAACAAATGGTGTCAATATGTCACCATCATGTCGAAGATACGTTTTAGTAAAGAAGTAGATACATCGTCGCTGAATGGTTAAGGTTGAACTGGCCGGTCAGTTCTCCATACAAACGCTGTAGGGTGATCACTCCCTTATTTGAGATTTTAGGTCCAGATATAAAAAGGTTGAAAGTTATGGACCTTGAAAACTTTATATGAAAATGTTTCGAGGCTCATAACTCCCAACTTAATTATCTTTTTTAAATTTCGTTACGATACAAACTTAGATAATGACGAGTTCAATCGATATCATGCTTTATTTTGGACCTTTATCCACAAATAAGGGAGTGATCACCCTACGGCGTTTGTATGGAGAACTGACCGGCCAGTTCACCCTTAAATCATCCAGTTAGTTGGAGAGTTACGCTGGTAATTAGAGGCTGGTATTCAGCTCGATGTCTGGGCTGATCGTTTATCATGTTGGCTGGTTGAGATCCAGCCGTTTCGAAAAGAAGGTGAATGCCACCACGTCATTTAAAATTTAGGTCGCTGCTTAGCCACTGCAGGGATAAAACAATATTGGTTTAACAGCTGATAGCTCGTTTGTTGTGTTTATTTCTCGTAATCTGGCGTTATTTGGGTGAAAATGTGCACAAATCATGGGCCAATTAATACAGCGTTATAAATAATAAGGCCTTAAGATTTTAGTCCAGTTGTCTCTGCTAAAAAAAACACCATTGTCACCTTCCTACCTAGCTAAGGTAGTTGGGAGCATAAGAGAAAGAAGAGAAGGACAGATGTAGATGTATAATCAAGAAGATAAACGTATAATTTTGCATGGTGGAAGGGCATTTTGCGAATGCCCGGCTGGCTAGCGACCAAGTTGTTTTGTCGCCAAGCACCTAACGGTGTGTTCCGGCAGCTGTCCTTGAGAGCCAGTACTTCTAGGTTAGCCTGTACAACATCTTCGACCACATCATCACTTAACATCAGGTGAGATAGTGGTCAAAGGTTAACCTATCAGGAAAAAAAAAAAAAAAAAAATACACCCTCAAGTAGAAAATCTGTCGCCAAGCACCTAACGGTGTGTTCCGGCAGCAGTCCTTGAGAGCCAGTGAAATTACAGGCAAAATGAGACTTAACATGTATGTCTCAAGGTGATAGGCGCAGTGCAGTTCGTCACTTGTAATGAAATGCATCTGTTATAGGCAGAGGATACTTAACTTAACATCAGGTGGGCCTTGTACTTGTTCCGTCACAATAACATAAAAAAAAAATCAAAAAAAAAAAAAGTGTCGTGGATTACAGACAGGTTTCTGATTTTTATTCTTTATTTATTAGCCTTTGACCACTATCTCACCTGATGGTAGGTGATGATGTGGTCGAAGATGTTGATCAGGCTAACCTAGAAGTACTGGCTCTCAAGGACAGCAACCGGAACACACCGTTAGGTGCTTGGCGACAGATCTTTCAACTTGAGGGTGGTAGCTAGCCAGGCGGGCATTCGCAAAATGCCCTACCACCATGTTATAACGACTCCCATCCTAAAACAACAACCAGGACCGACGGCTTAACGTGCGCTCCGAAGCACGGAAACGCTCAGTAGTAATGTCACTAGCGGTCACCCATCCAACTCATGACCGCGCATGACGTTGCTTAACTTTGCTGATCGGTTGAGAACAGCTAAGTAAACTTCGCTACGAGCGCTTCAAAATGATGCTTCTATGGAAAGAAGGTCACCTTCAAATGACCTAAAATCAGGGAATCTTTCCCTTAAGAGAATAATGCGGTCTACGAGACGAATGGCAAGTTCGCTTGCGGCGAGCCGTCAACTATTATATATTATCATTCTAAAATTTACTTTAATGCTCTAGATTTAAAGCCCTAACTTGAATAGTGAGTTATGGCCTGTATCGAAGCGATGCTGTTTGGATGAGTGATCAGTATCGAAAATTTGAAATTATATAATTTATAACGAGTTTTCGTATAGCACGGGAAATTTGACATGGTAGAGAACGATTGAACCTGTATGTGATGGAACAAGCGCGAGGCCCACCTGATGTTAAGCGGTATCCTCTGCCTATAACAGATGCATTTCATCACAAGTGACGAACTGCACTGCGCCCATCACCTTGAGACATACGTGTTAAGTCTCATTTTGCCTGTTATTTCACTGGCTCTCAAGGACTGCTGCCGGAACACACCGTTAGGTGCTCGGCGACAGATTTTCTACTTGAGGGTGGTCGCTAGCCAGGCGGGCATTCGCAAAATGCCCTTCCACCATGCGGTGAAGCTCAAGCTCTGGGCGGGATTCAAACCATGGACCTGCTGCGCGGCAGTCCATAGCCAATGCCACTGAGCCATCACTGCTTCAAAACCTGTCTTCATAATGTTGTCAGTAAAATATGTTTATAAAACCTAAAATATTTTTATCCGGCTTCAAAAAACGAGGAGGTCCTCATCATAACTCCGACATTTATAAAATGATTTAGAAAAATCTTTTTTAATTGAAAGGACTTTCAGATATGCCCATAGTAATGTCATCAAAATCAATTCAGTAGCTTGGTTATAGAATCAAAATCACCGGAAAAAATATTTATGTAAAAAAAAGTTTATAAAACAAAATTTCGTTT
This sequence comes from Plagodis pulveraria, assembly GCA_963890685.1. Lineage (NCBI taxonomy): Eukaryota > Metazoa > Arthropoda > Insecta > Lepidoptera > Geometridae > Plagodis > Plagodis pulveraria. The sequence continues at coordinate 17,265,962 of OY982975.1, forward strand.
CATACATTTCAGTTGTGGAAAAAGATTTTTGGGTGAAATTCTAACCCGGCACCCCACGGGAAGAATGATATATCTACATTTAACTTTGGTATGTAATTTTTTTAGTTAAATCATATACAAATCAATTAATCTTCAATAATTTATCCTTTAAATCAAATCAAATATTTTAATGCAGAATTATGTGGTTGTACATGCAGATCTTAAATAAACACAATGTTATAAGTACCACATAATTACCCTATTTGGGTGTAGCAATGTTTGTGAGGAGTGGGCCTATTTCTGATCATTAATATAGGTACTACATTATTCTTTAAGGAATTCGTCAAGATAATAATAAGATATTTTTATTAATAGGTTTTTTTCGTTTTTTTCTAATATATATTCATTTTTTCTTGTTTTAATTCAACTGGTAAATTGTTAAATATATTAATGGCCATTTGGGCTGGAGCTATGCATTTTTTTTCTAGATTTCGTCATCACTAAATTGTGTTTAAATCTTGTTGGGTACCTACGTGGCATATCAGTTTCCTTTTTAAAAAAGTAGGGGTAATTTTTCACGAATTTACAAGTTTCTAATATGTATATGGACGAGATGGATAAAAAAAATTATTTTATAAAAATGGTTTATGAATTTATGGTTTACTAATATTGGGGGTTTTGATATTGGCAAGGATACGGGTATTTTTTTTGTAGTATAAAAAGATCTTCTATCATTGAACTATTTCATTGAATAATTATTCCACATCTGAACCAGGAGTATGCATATGCGAAGTACGCTGTTAAGGCTGCGTTAGCGTCTGTAGCTCGTCGTAGTTCACTCAATGCATGTACAAAACTTGATAATTTTGTTTTAATTTTAATTATCCTTCTCCACGCTTTTAATATATTAATAATCCTAAATATACTATCGTATATGTAGTACTGAACCTACAGACAGTGTATAAACACTCGCAAATTATTTTTATAGAAAATTGTAGATCGTAAAACTCAAAGCCTCACAAAAGCTCCGGAACACGAACTAATAAAACTCGGCCGACTATGAAATAGCTTTCAAACAAAAAAGAAGTTCCGAACTCAAAATCACCAACTTCCAATCCGTCATTCAAACTTCGAACTTGATTTCAACTACGAATCGGGGAAGTAGTTTTAAATTTAGAACGCCTGCGTCACGAAGTGTAGACTATGGATGTAATGTTGACACTTTAAGTAGCTACAGTGTGGTTGAAACATAGATATTCATATAATGTTGAATTTCTATATCTTTGAATCGGTAATAGGTAGCCGGTTTGTCATAATGTGTTAGTATAGTGGGTTGCCTGACAAATTAGAACTCTTTTTTGTAGCAGACCTTATCAAAACGCTTGGTCGATGCCACGCGTGATCAAAACGGTGGCACCTATTAATTGGGCTCAACGAATGCTGCCAGCATGCTGGGCACGCTGCCAACTGGAAGTGGTTTTTTTTTTAATGTTATTGTGAAGGAACAAGCGCAAGGCCCACCTGATGTTAAGCGGTATCCTCTGCCTATAACAGATGCATTTCATCACAAGTGACGAACTGCACTGCGCCCATCACCTTGAGACATACCTGTTAAGTCTCATTTTGCCTGTTATTTCACTGGCTCTCAAGGACTGCTGCCGGAACACACCGTTAGGTGCTTGGCGACAGATTTTCTTCTTGAGAGTGGTCGCTAGCCAGGCGGGCATTCGCAAAATGCCCTTCCACCATGCGGTGAAGCTCAAGCTCTGGGCGGGATTCGAACCATGGACCTGCTGCGTGGCAGTCCATAGCCAATGCCACTGAGCCATCACTGCTTCAAACGGCTGGAGCATTTGGACTGCCTGTGAGCCTGCAATGACTTTAAGGTTGTCCAAGTACTTTCATTGTAGTGTTGTATATAGTTTGTAGTATCATGTTAAGCAGTAGAATAGATTAAAAGCTGTTTGTGTGAGTTTGCCCGGGAAAGTACTGCCACCATACCTATTTCGACCGCTAAGCAGTATTACTCACATTACTGTGTTCTGGTTTGAAGGGTTTGGGTGCCGGTGCAATTGCAGGCACAACTTTATAATGTGTGACGTGCTGCATCTGTTATAGCTATAGGCAGAAGATAGCGCTTAACACCAGGGGGCCAAGTCTGATAATTACATGTTCATATTCAGCATAGATTAATTCTAGATTCATACAAGACAGAATCGGTAGTCTGCTGATCCCTTATCAATATATGAATCTAGGCTGGTTTGACGATATTGCCAACAAAAAATAAAAAGACAAGAGTAAGGTAATTCAGAAAACAATTTCATTATTATTTTATTATTTCGTTTCGTTTTCATATGAAACCGAGATTGAATCAATATTGACTCAATATGAACGATATGAAGTTAGTAGACTACCAAAAGTGTCAAAATTGACCAAGCCGAGTCCATTATAGATTTATATTGATTAGCAGACTTGACGACCAGGTGAGGCTAATTTTTTTGTTTAATTACGATAAAAAAAAATAACACCGAATACCACCAAGTGGGCCTCGGGCTTGTTTCATTACTAAAACATTTTTTTTAACCAAAAATAATAAAATGTATTTAAAAATGTGAACAAAAAAACGACTTCAAACAAAGATATTCTAAAACATAAAATGCACTAAAAAGTAAATGAACTTGTACCAGCTGGATAGTCTACTGCTGAACACAGCCTCGCACAATATGGTTTGCCTTAATCCCCATGCATGGCAGGCGGCTTGGGGATCGATCTGTCAAATAAACCTAACCATCATCAGATAAGTGAAAATGAGAACATCAGCTAGTCGAACCCATTTAATTAGGAATTATTAGAGATAACTTAAATACTACTCGCTAGATCGCACTATAATAGATCTGAAATTTAAATGTGACCACATGACTGCCAGCATGCTGGGCACGCTACCAACTGATAGTGGGCTAGAGCATTTGGACTCCCTATGAGTCCAAATGCTTTTACTGTAGTAGCTGTAGTATTGTAGTAGCTGTAGTGTTGTATATAGTTTGTAGTATTTGTTTAATAAAGGCTACCGCCATTATTAAAAAAAAAAAAAAAAAAAACCACATGACAAGCACCAGGTATATATAAAAAAATATTTCCAATCAGATAAAGTCTAGTAGTCTGGTGGATGGCCGCGCACCGTCCCCTATGACGGTTAAAGTAATACAATTGGAGCACTAAAAATTTCGAAATTTCGGATAAAAATAGCGTGCCCGAGCAGTTTAGACATCTAGTGCGAAATCGGAGTACGCAGCAAGTTCGATTCCCGCCCGGGGCATAAAAAAAAATTGTGCTTTAATAATTTGTAAAATATGATTTTCGCTTAGCACGCGATAGTGCTCGTAATCATATTTAAATATAAAAAAATATCAATACACCCTCTAATATGTAATGAGGTATCATATCGAAAGTCGATGATCGAAGGTTGCACATTTTTTAAAAGAAGAACCTATAGGTACCATGTGTAAAAAGTTTAACTCAAAATTTTAAACCATGAAGGTACTATGTCAATTCGAAGTACCTATTACAATAAAATGGCAACTTCATACTTTAACCTCTATCATTATTCGTATATCTTCTTTCTTGTTCAAAAAAGGAGGAGGTTTCACTTTCAAAACTATCGCGAGTTTTATCCATATTAACTTATTAGGAACCGGCTAGGACCCGCGTTATATTTACCGGAAAGATTCCGACCAGTTTCGGCCTGTTTTGAAGTCCTTCGTCTGAGAGTCACGATTGCGCGAAGCGACGAGCGCACGGGCCTCAGCGCGTAACTCGACTTCAAAACAGTCCGAAACTGGTCGGAATCTTTCCGGTAAATATAACGCGGGTCCTAGCCGATTCCTAATAAGTTAATAAGGAGGAGGTTGTCAATTCGTTTTTTTTTAGTTTTGCTTGTGTGTGATAACTCTTTACAGTGTGTGTCAACTTTGGCACAAAAATACCCCATACCCACAAACACAGAAAAGAGAAAGCAATATATTTCTCTATGCCCACAAACTATATTACCCCAGCGGAACACCTGCCTCCTGGTAACGAACTTCAGTGGCCAATTTGGAAGTCGCTCAACAGACTACGTACCCAAGTTGGTCGTTGCAAAAGCATGGCCGAATGGGGAATAAAGGACAGGTTAGATGTGGAATGTGAGTGTCGTGCCCCTGAGCAAAATATGGCACACTTACTGTCATGTCCCCAGTGCCCGACCACCTGCACACAAGATGACCTCAAGTATGCATCTTACAGGGCCGTTTAGGTGGCCTCCCATTGGGCAAACTTTATTTAAGGTTGAACTGGCCGTACAGTTCTCCATACAAACGCTGTAGGGTGATCACTCCCTTATTTGAGATTTTAGGTATAGAAATAAGCAAAATATCGATTGAACTCGTCTTTATCTAGGTTTGTATCGTAACGAAATTTTTAAAAGATAATTAAGTTGAAAGTTATGAGCCTTGAAAACTTTATATGAAAATGTTTCGAGGCTCATAACTCTCAACTTAATTATCTTTGTAAAATTTCGTTACGATACAAACTTAGATAATGATGAGTTCAATTGATATCATGCTTTGTTTTGGACCTAAATACTCAAATAAGGAAGGAATCACCCTACTACGTTTGTATGGAGAACTGACCGGCCAGTTCACCCTTAATATTCAATTAGCCATTGATACGAAATGAATGAATGTGTGATGATATTGAAGATTTCTTTTACATTCGTAAGCTGGTGCTGGTCATGTGGTCCCGTTTCAATTAGAGTGAGATCTGTCAAGTGTCCCTAATAATGCATACTTTATGTTTGAAGTCAGTTGTTTTTTTTTTAAACTCATCTTTTTTTTGTGTTATTGTGATGGAACAAGCGCGAGACCCACCTGATGTTAAGCGGTATCCTCTGCCTATAACAGATGCATTTCATCACAAGTGACGAACTGCACTGCGCCCGTTATTTCACTGGCTCTCAAGAACTGCTGCCGAAACACACCGTTAGGTCCGCAGAAGCCATTAACAAAGAAATAATAATAACACCGTTAGGTGCTAGGCGACAGATTTTCTACTTGAGCGTGGTCGCTAGCCAGGCGGGCATTCGCAAAATGCCCTTCCACCATGTGGTGAAGCTCAAGCTCTTGGCGGGATTCGAACCATGGACCTGCTGCGTGGCAGTCCATAGCCAATGCCACTGAGCCATTACTGCTTCAAAAGTAATCTTATTGTATATGTATTTTCTGTTTTTTGCACTTTTATTTTATATATGCGTAATGTAAATGTATGTGTGCTAACTGCAATGAGCTCGTTAGTCCAGTAAGGTGGGCACCGTCACGTCTTACCAGAGTAGTGTCTGCGCACTTATGTTTTGAGGAAAAATATTGGACAGTGAGGTGGTACCATTTAAGGGGATATTCAGATTGGTTAGGAACTTGTAATGAAAAATAAAACAAAAGTTCAATTAAATAAAGTTCAATCTCAACACACGCTGCCTCTGGCAGCTACGACCTTTTGTTTGACCAAAATGCGCGAAAATTAGATAAGTTAATACTTTTCATGCATGCGATTGTGGGTTATTAAAATTTTCAGCATGGATTTGTTAAGAATTTAATTGGGCACATTCTAACAAAAGTTAGATGTGAATATTCGTTATCCAAAAAAAAATTTTTGCAACTCCTCTTGAGTTACAAAATATATTTTAAAAGCTGCTCTTTTTTTTGCCTATTGACCGAGCACTTATGAAAAACCCTTTATCACGGATTTGTTGCCAAAACGTCCGTACATACTTTTATTTCTGATGGCAATGATCCTCCGAATAGATGTTTACATTCAAAGTAACTATATAGTAAAAGAATATACCTGTTAATACATAATTATAAAACCGTACACAATTCTTAGGTAATTGTGTACGGTTTTATAACAAACTTCCCAAACATATTACAACGCTCACAGAAGGGAAATTCAAGTTGCACGTGAAAAACATATTGATTAATAAATCCTACTACACAGTTTCTGATTACTAGAACGACAAAAATGCCTGGACAATTCCACCTCCGCCAAGCTATTGCCTGTCACCTACATAATTTAAACAAATATTGTAATAACTCTATTATATAGTAAGTATGTAACACATTGTTATAAGATGTTTAAAATAATGGCCCCGAGTTTCTTGCCCGTTCTTCTCGCAGTGGTTCTATACAATTTATTTGCTGAACGTGGCAGTACAATGTAGAATATTTCAATACTAAAAGTAAGATAGTAAAAGACTATGACGTTAGAATGGTCTATAGTATAAATTCATCCGCCTATTAATTTAACCTTATATTGGTGGAATTAGGTCACATAGTCTAGTGGCATATATTGTAATAATTTACAAGAAAAAACAATAAAACAACTCAATTCTAATTTTAAGAGTCAAGTGTTTTTTTGATCTCGTATGTACTAGGCAATCAGTAAACCATAGGAGGTAGAAAGCTGTCGATTGATCCATCACGTGACACCTTCGAAATTCAAAATAACCCTCTGTCATTCCAAAATCAAATTGTAACTGCCAAGAGAGAAAGCAATATTAAATTTAGATACGCCCACGATGAAAAGTGTAACGTAGATGTAGGTACATGGCGCAGACTAGTTATATACATGTATATGAGAACTTCATTCTGAAGTCACCAGTTGCTCTATGAATGGGCCCATTCAATACTTTAGCGCGAAGCACGCATGCGCGGCATCGATCCGACCGAGGGGGTGGCGGGAGAGGAGCAAGTTTTCCATTGGTAGCGTAAAGTCGATTTAGATATATTGTAAAATGTAACTTTATAATGAGAAAATAAAATTAATGTTATAAACACATCATCATATACCCCCAGTTTAATTACCCCACAGTTAATAAACATTGGATAATGTGTCTACATATTTCGATTTGTTCATCTTATAGAATATATATACATAGAATATTCTATGTCCTTATTTTATGTATGACGCTTTTTGCATGGTAGTCGCCATCTTGCGAATGCCCACCTAGCCGGCTACGAACCTCAAGTAGAAAATGTGTCACCACCTAACTGTTCCGGCAGTTGTTCTTAAGAGCTAGTAGTAACTCTACGATAGCCTGAACAACATCTGTGAGAGCGTCATCACTTTCGATCAGGTGAGATAGTGGTGAAAAAACAGCCTATCAGCTATGAAAAAGTCTTAATAGGATACGTTACCAAAGCGATTCCAGTGGAAGTTGGCATCAGAAAGGGGTCTGACATAATAACCGAAGCTAAAGCATTTTAAAATACGATCCTAGTGTTATCCGGTATGTTGTTGTGAAACCATATATTTTATATAATATTGTGTTGTTGTAGAAGACGTACAGTATCTACCCCAGATCGGTAGACCCAGGGTAGGACAATAAGGTTTGTTATTGTGTGTGTTGGTTTGCTACTTTATTTACCTTGCTATTTCATTATTGGAAGCTGTAAGTGGAGCAATGCATCTGCTTGTTTTTTGCACTGGTAGAGATAGTTGAAGGGAAGGTGACATATTGCATGACTTTATAACCCTTTTCATTACTGTTACTGTAGCAGCCTAATTGCCCACAGCTGAACACAGCCTCCCCCATTTAGGGGAGGTTTGCCATAATCCCCACGCTTGGTAAACGTCTTGGGGGCTAAGTTTAAGATATCAGTTCCTCAGAAGGCGCTGCTGCCCCCCTTCCGGTATTTTACCCCTTTAGTCGCCTCTTACGATACCCACAGGTAGAAACGGGGAGATAGCATTCTAACCCGGCACCCCACGGGACCCTTTTCATTGTGTTTATAAAATCAAATACAAATCAGATCAGATATAACTAAATCATATCGGAGAAGTCGGCGTGTTGGGCAAAACTGTATTGTATGTAAAATACGAGTATTATTTTCCGACACAGCCCAACCATTGGAAAAGCGCCGCCGTCCGGAATGTTACGTTTAGCAAATAATGTCTATAGCTCAGTCACACACACATTCACAAGTTATGGCCGCCGCGAAGATACCCAAGGTTTTATTATATTGTTATTTTTGGAGATTAATATTATGTCTATTAAGCACAATAGCGATTGCGGTGCTTTTAAAGAACATGCTCCGCTATTATTTTTATCTCTTTGTATAATTTTTATCGTCATGGAAAGTGATAATTCTACTTATTCCGGTCCCTATCTCATGGTGAATGGGGTAGGTGATACATGTAGTCTTGTAATCAACTTTCGAATTTCATCAAAATCGGTACATCCTGTAAAGAATTATGAAGTAACACCCAAAAAAACAGTTGAATTGAGAACCTTCTCCTTTTTTGAAGCTGTGTAAAAATAGCATTTTGAATTACTGACGTTTCAATCTAGCTGCACTGATCGAGCATGTAGTATAAATTTTCCGCACTGCGCTCTATTTGGCTGTTATTGCAGTACATTTTGTATGAATATATTTGGTTATTTTTGCATGGTGGAAGGGCATTTGATGAGACTTAATAACTATGTCTCGAGATGACGGGTGCAGTGCAATTCGTCATATGTGATGAAATGCATCTATTCTAGGCAGAAGTTAGCCCGCGTAACATCAGGTGGGCCTCGAACTTGTTCCGTTAAAATAACGTCAATAAAAAAAACACGCAATCCATTCATACCCTTTTTTTTTTTTTTGACCCGGGAAAATCCTTTTTGGATACCACCCGGCTCCGGGGGGGAAAACCCGGGATGAGCAGTCTGCCGCCTAGTCGGGGCGAGATGGGGTAGCTTTAGCAATCACCATCTCGCCCCGGCGGTTGGCCCGGTGACGGGCCCCGGCCAATGGAGGGATGACCCAGCTCATTAGGGCCATCCCCCAGACGTGTGGGATCGTGCAAGCCAGTGGAGAATCCCCCGACTCTCCACCGATGATCCGCACAGCACTAGGTAAGAGCGAGAAGGCGCCCGAATCGCCTTCTTCTTCCCCCAGTTCGTCTACGCCGGAGCGGGTCTGCGAGGACGTCGTCCTCCCTCGCCCGCTCCGCGGCCTCCTTCTGCGCCATCACCTCTTCGCAGAAAGAGACCACCGCCTGCCATCCATTCATACCCTGCTCAGCCCTCTTCTACCCTGATGTCCACCCACATTTATCCTCAAGCCGCTTCTAATGAATAGTTTCATATAATAATTCCATACCACGCTTAGAACTCTTCTAACTTTCCGTTTTTTTTAACTATTGTACAATCATAGTAATCTCCATCGAGCATCCTTCCCTGTAACTTCGAGTCACTTTAAGTAACTAAAGCAGACAACAAATTTAGCATCATCATCGCTGTTGGAAGACATTTATTTTTACAAAATCACAAATATACGATAGGAAAAATTTAAGTCATGTGCGGTGCGGCTTGAGCCGGGGTATGCTCTTACCAATTGAGCTAACATGACACGACGTAATAGCACAAATCTTTCCTATCGTTCTTTAACCATCGTATTAGGATGGAGCAGTACATTTGTGATTTTGTAATGTAATCCGCATAGCAGGCGTTATTGCAAACCTAACAATATTAAAATTATACGGTTGCGTCATCATTTACAAGTATAAAACCAATTGCAAAATTGGTCGTTTGCAGTAACGCAAGTGGTACTATAGATGTCGCTCCATCCCAATACGATGGTTAAAGAATGATAGGAAAGATTTGAGTTATGACGTCATGTCATTTTAGCTCAATTGGTTAGAGCATACCCCAGCTCAAGGGGTGGATGGACGCGGGTTTGAATCCCGCACATGATTTAAATTATTCCTATCGTATATTTGTGATTTTGTAATGTAATCCGCATAGCAGGCGTTATTGCAAAACTAACAATATTAAAACATTTATTTTTATTTATTTATTTATTCAAGAAACCAACAGCGTTTAGAAATATATATAATTAATTATATGTAGGTAGGTACTAAAAAGAAAGGCCAATAACAGGGTACCCTAATCTTATAGGATGGGAAATGAAATGAGTATAAATAAGTACTTACAATATTTTTTTTCAACACCTTTACGGTAACGGGTCTTTAAATGCACCGATAGTTTCATAATGTAGTATATTACGTACTCGTGTTTTTTATTCTACTGAACCGCACTTGTTTGTGTTTTAAATATAAAAACAAAAAAGTTTCCACACTTCTCACCAAGGAGATTGTATAGATTGTTTCATTAGTTTTTCATATAAAAACAAACCAAAGAGTTTTTACCTACTGAAGAAGATCTCTATAGTCTTGTTTTTAATACGAGATCAAAAATGTAAACAAAGAAATGTCAATATATGTCATTGTCAAACTGATAGGTCAGGGTATTCAATAGTTTTTCTACAAAATATTCTTACGTAATCCGTAGCGGTGCACCCTGCTGCGCTAAGTTTCACACATTTTTATTACATTGAAATAATTCCATACTAAATAATATATTTTATAGAAGAAAAAGGGGTGACATTGTAACCCAGCATCCCATGGGTTATTGGGCTACAATGTACTGAAAGGTGGGAAGCAGCGCCTTCTAAAGAACTGACAACTTCTACTGCGATCCTCAAGACGCCCGCTAACTCTGGGGATTTTGGAAAATCTGCCCAATGGAACCTTGTTCACCGGTGGACGTTTCGGTTGATATGATGATGATATATATATTTTCTATACGTCTTAAAAAAATAACAAAGTTCCTCATTTTACAGTCGCATATCTAAACACCTTCGTACATAATTATAAACTTCCAAAAATTAATACACTAACTTTCAAGTAAATTTTTATATAACTTTCTAATTTTAAGGTCAGTTTTATTGGTGCTGTAATAACATTTTACTTATTTTGTAACTTATGCAAGTATTGTTGGTATAATGTTCAAATGAATTGTGAATTAGAATAATTTAAAGTTTTATAAGCTCGAATGCCAACTTTATAAAAAATTATAAGATTAATGAAAGCACATAAAATATTTAATACATTTATTTTTCAGCAGACAAATTCTTACATTCTGTAGATTCAGCATGCGCTTGCTAAGTCTACCCTTTTGCAGGGAAGAAGCTACAGTATACTATAGAGTGGAAACTCAGACCTCAGTAGTTAAGAGTAAGCTTACCATGATAAATTCAAGATATAAAAATACAAGATCTGTGATAAAAAAACAAAAATGATGAAAAAAATCGAGGTACCTCAAATTTACCTCAATTTGTTTTTACAAATTGGGGGTTTTAAAATGCAACCCTCCAAAATTTAGGATTCTCATATCAACAAAGAAAAAAAATGGTTATTCACAAATATTTCAGCTATATCAAGTATATTCTGACAATTGACAATCCTTCTGACTGTAACTTACGATATCCCCAACATATCAGCGGTTTTCTCAGGACACTCCATTACTGACCAAAGCACGTCCTTCAGCCACAACAAAAACGTGTGCTTGTACGCGTTCTTAACCATCAGCTTTTCGTAAGCACTTAAAGACTTGCGAGGACGTTTCTTGACGGGAGAAAATACGTGTTTCGTTGTTAAAGGGTCCAGTCCAGGCTAAGTTTCGGAGGCCCCAGCCTCAATATTACGAAAATAATCTTTTCGTAACAATAAACAAAAAAATTAAACACAACTCTCTGACAACAACTATACACAACAAAAATAAAAACACGACATTGAACAACAACAACAAGAAAAACAATCGGCGAGGAACACAATAAATACGAACGAATAAGCAAAAATGGCGCAAGCTGGAAAATGTCGACGATCCCGCAAGTGTGGCTATTGAAAACAAAAAAATCTTACACATTTTTTTTCAGGTGTGAATATATGCGTTAATATGTACGCGCATAAAATAGCGTTTTATAGTTTCATATTAATGCAATAAATTATAGCAATAAATATATTTTTACATTAAATGCTCCACCCGTTTCCAAAATTAGTATAATTACTAAATACTTGTAAATTTTTTGCACGGTTAACACCTTTGTTTACATTTTTGATCTCGAATTAAAAACCAGAGTATAAAAGATTTAATTATAAACCTTCTTTGTCAGATTATTATTGCTATAAAAAAGATAAAGTAAATTTGAGTTGTTATTTTTTCAGTTCATTTAAACAAAACTCCGTCGCTTATATACTTTCAATGTAATTGCTGAATCGATAAAGCTATGGCATGAAATTTAAGGTACTATGTCACCTCAATACTATATAAAAATCAACATGACGTGTATCAACAAACAATCCCAATTACTATTTATATAAATACTTATAATACTATTCTCTAAATTGTGTGATTTTAAAATTAACCAACTTTCGAGAACAGTTAAATAAACTTTTTTTTGTAATTTCAGATATGGATATGTTACGCAGAAAATATTAATTGAATCAATAAATAAAATAAAACAGTGCAGAAGAAGCTTCTTGCAATACAAATGAAATAGATCAGCTGCGAGATTAAATATCTAAATAATTCAACTAGAGTCTGGCTAATGAAAGTTGATACTGAAAAAGCGCGGCAAATTTAAAAAATATCAGCATGGCAGCCCTAAAGTAAAAAGGAAAGTTGGAACAACTCACTTTGATACTTTGACATTTATTTTTATTTTACTAGTGGATGCTTGCAATTTTGTCCACGTTATGACGAGATTAAAAGTAGCTTATATCACTTGTTAACTCTTTATTAACTCCATACCAAACATCACACGGATACGTCACTCCATTGTGGCGTATTAAAGGAACAAACAGGCTATCAAACACTATCATGAGTATCAATATTATCATGAGTTTAAATATTTGTAAATCTATGTGAGTATGTATCAAAGAAAACAAGACCATATATATTTTTACTGTTTTTTAAACACTATAATCAAAATCTGAATGTAAAAATTCAACATGGAGTGAATCGTCAGAATTACTGGAGTCGCTGCTGTCTCTTAAATTGATGATGAAGCTTTCTAAACTATTTTCAGTTATATGGTCTCTTCTTTTGTACTTGTCTTCCACATGAATGACATGGTCTGTCATTTTTTTCCAATCATCTGCTGTAAAACACTCAAAAGATTGTTTTATGAGATCCTCGAACTCTTTTGGAGTTCGTCTTACATTTTTGCTTCCCATATTTCTTTTTGCTAGACTCCATATGAGTTCTATAGCATTAAGGTCACAATGATATGGAGGAAGTCTTAGCACTTCATGTCCGGTTTGGCTTAAAAGTTCATCAGCTTCATAAATAGGTTCTGGTGTGTTCTGTTTTACTAGGCAGAGCAACTCTGCTTTTGAATTGTATGTTTCAAATGAAATACCATTCAATGTAAGCCAATTCTGTATCTCTAACTTTCGATTTTGAGATGTGGGCGCTTTATTTATTATGACAGAATGGTATGATGCATTGTCCATTACAATTACACTTGGTTCATTCAAATTGGGCATAAGCTTTTCTTGAAGCCATTTGTTGAAGTTTGTGGAATTCATGTCATGGTGGTACTCGGCCATTTTCGATTTGGTGCTAAATACTAACAATGAGTTTGGAACAGGGCCTTTCTCTGATCCTGTTTGCACAATAATATATCGTTTTCCTGACGATATATTTTCAATTATTCCACTTGTTGATGGACCTTGCCAACATTTTTTAGGCTTATAGGTTTTGTGGACATAAGTTTCATCTAAGTAGATTATTGGCTTGCCTTCTGCACGTTTCGATGCAATGGTACGCAAAAAGCGATGTCTCCATGCAAGTATATCATACCGTGCAATCAATAATGAACGTTCATTTTTGTTTTGCTTAAATTCATAACCGTTGGCTAATAATATGCGACGGAGAGTTTCACGACATCCACCAAATTCTATACTTTCTTTTAACTCTACCCAAAGATCTTAATGTTGGTACTTGTTTCATCACAATGTAAAATTTGTTACTTTATTACGAATAACATCCATATCGAAACTATCTAAATTCGACACTTTTGAAGGGTGAGGTCGTTTTTTACCTGGAGTCCTCCAGACCCCTTCGTTCACCGCACCTTCTTTTTTAATTCTCTTCAATGTAATAACACTTACATCTGTAAAAAGAATAAAATAAAATGTCAATTATCGTGAGTCTCATAACTAAGAAATAATAGAAAATACACAAGTATTACAAAACTAGTCTAAAATTAACGTTGAGTGAAAACTTACCGGTGAGTGAAGATAGTTCTTCTAAGTACTGGTTCTGCGATTTCATCATATCTCTTTGATCTAAATCTGTGATCTTTTCAATTGCTTGTTTTACTTCAGCAGTTCGTGCATTATTCTCAAGACTATCTGTAAAAGAACAATAACATTATATAAAGTAACTAAAACTGATATGTACTTATTTAAAATAAAAAAATATCAAGTCATTTTGACCGTACTAACCTAAAAAATCAGTCACAGTACGTAAACAATCCCGTTTTTCTCGCAATACGGCTTGTTTCACAAGCTTTTTCTATTCATATTTCGAAATCATACAAAACAATAGTTTTCGCACTTCACTCTTTATAGTTTTATTCATTTTTATAGCATTAACACGGATATATCACAACAAAACTATACGCAAGTCAACCACAACGAAACATCAACAACACGCCATCTTGTTGCGTCAGAGATAGGGATACCATACACTGATTCTGATTTTACCAAATCTTTCGGAAAACAGCCGAAAATTAATTTCTTTAAAATAAAATTGCCAAGTTTTTCTCTAGTAAATAGTGTACCTAATTAATTAAGCTATTTATTAGACCAACTTAAGGCTTAGTGTTGCTCTTGAAATGATCCAACACGTACATACGATACTTATTTTCGATGAATACAATTTTAGCAAACGTACGAATTTTTAAAACTCATTTTATAATATGTTTAAAATAAGTTTGTTTTAAAAATACCTTTTTGTAATTCATTGTTCCTAAGTACTTTCTGCTTAAAATACCCCTATTTTTAGGGTAAATATCCGATGGTAGGAACACTTTAGTGTTGTCATATAAAAAGTTTGCAAAAAAAGCCAGTATCTACTTTCGTTAGCCAGACTATACCTACACCAAAAAAGTTTTTAAAAGTCTACAGTCTATATATAATTAAAAAAGGTGCGTCAAAAAATACTACATTTTCTGATTGAACTACAAATAATAATAATTGTTAACAGTTGATGACAAGTTTACTAGTGCAACTTACGTGCAGTAATTTTTAATTTTACACGACAGTTAGAAAATAAGTACTATATAAAAACTGTTATGTACAATAAAAATAAAATAAAAATGTATTGTAAAGATGTTCTAGTTCACAAATTACTTTGGAACTATGTATACAATCCTCTCAATAATACGGTTTTCGATACTAGGGAAGATATATCGCACTATAATATATTTTGATGATTTTGAATAAATAAATACTTCTATGTGAAATATTTGTTTTATTTTATATTTCGTTAACATATATTTTATGAACCTAACCTACCTACAATTTTTTTCCTATATCGATTATAATGGAATCGATTTCATTGTACCTAATCGATTTTACGGAATCAGTAGTACAACACTCACTATTAATGTGTTGGCAATATTGTTTTTCATTTGTAATGGTGGCATAATATAACTTCAAATCTGTGTTTCAAAGCAACAAGGTCCGTGCCAACTCTTAATATATTACTTGCTCAGTGATCGGAACTTCATCCTTAGCATTGATACGACGTAACATGTCGTCAGACGATATAAATTCTATTCAGTTATTGGATTACTTTGTTTTACTGCATCGCAAGAAAGTAACAGGGAGTCAATGAAGCGAGTTGTAAGGTCATTCATTAATTTAGTTATTGTTAAATTAACTTTGCTGAACACTCTTTCACAATCAGCGTTTGCGTGAGATAAAATCAGGGAATCGAAAGCAATTTTCGTAATATTTTGAAACGGATAGTTTTCAGACATATCAACCCAAGATCTTAGTAGATAGTAATTAAACAACTTTAAACGGTTTAAATCGCGTATATTTATCATGATTATTGTTAAAAGTTGTTTAATTACTATGTGAAATTATCGCGAAAACGTACGACAAAATTATCTTAGTAGATGTTTCCGTGATCATACAGAAAATCCCGATATTGTAGGGTAATTATTTAAAAGTAATAGGGTTAACCCATCATAAAAGTCGCTCGACTTGAAGACAAAATTATGGTATTTATTTGTGGCATTACGATACTACATACTATGAAATTATGGAACAAATAGTATAATAATATTACGAAATCCAACACTGACAAGGGTGAACTTGACTGTAAAGTGTTTCTGTTTATGGTTGGACTGATAGCGCTAGCAGCATAGAACCGATTCCGTATTTCCTTTTTGAATAAGATTTTGTGACTCGAAAATGGATCGAGATTCAAAAACTTTTGTTGTAAGTGTTGACGATACGAGTAAGAAATGAATTACTTCCGTAGTTTGGAGTACTAAAAAAATGTTTACCAAAAATGGCACCGTCTTCAACACTCAAATATGTGAAATAACTTGTTGACGTCAGTACCGTGATGGTTCAAAAGAATACAATATTGTCCGCATGGTACCGACTTCCACAAGTTATTTCACATATTTGAGTGTTGAAGAGGGTGCCATTCATTTTAGTGACCCTTGATACTTATTGGATCGATTGTCATTCACTGTCAATGACTATAATCATCAAGACTTTTCAGTTATTGGAGTGTAACTCAAAAACGGCTTGACCGATTTTGATAAAATTTAAATGGGATCACACAGCAAGCATCAGCTTGCAAATAAAAAATAATCATCAAAATCGGTTCACATAGTGAAAAGTAAGTGCTAAAGTAACAAAAGTAAAAACAAAAACACAGACGAATTGAGTACCTCTTCCTTTTTTTGACGTCGGTAGAAGGGGAGCGTTGCGTGTCCGATATCGGGGTGTGTATTATGTAATAGAACTGGTTAAAGTTGGGCAATTAAGCTTCCCGTTAATTGTATCATACAGCAATATTAAATCTGATATTATCCTTCTTTGTTGAAGAGAGAAGAGAGAGTTTGAAGCAATGATGGCTGAGCGGTAATAGCTGTGGACTGCCGTGCCGTAGGTCCCTGGTTCGATCTCCACCGCCGGCTTGAGCTTTACCGCATGTCAGAAGGGCATTTTGCGTTTGCTCGCGTGGCTAGCTACCACCATCAAGTAGAAAGTGTACCTAATGGCGTGTTCCGGCAGCAGTCCTAGAAAGCCAGTAAAATAACAGGCACATGAGACTTAACAACTAGTGTCTCGAAGTGACGGTTGCAGTGCAATTCACTTGTGATCAAATGCATCTGTTATAGGCAGAGGTAAATTCATTTGTTATGGGCAGAGGTTAGTCCGCTTAACATCAGGTGGGCCTTGAGATTGTTCCATCATAATAACATAAAAAGAGAGACATTTTAATGTGAGCGCACCGTTCCTCCAAAGTGTTCTAATAGGTCTTGGTGCGGTAGCTGTAATTTCTAACACTTCCTATAATCACTGCAAATATATTTTCACTGCGTATTTTCACTATAAACACAATTCACCAATTTATTATTCGCCGCTACCGCTGATTTCCTCTCACCGACGTATTGAATTGCGCAAACGCCGCAACGCTCCCGCTGCTCTGACATCTTCTATCCACCCCTGATGGATATGTCCGTATTTGGCTCACCTGTTTCTTTTCTATTTTGGAGTTACACATCTTGTTATTCGCAAATGTTTAGTTTAATTATTAACTGTCAACCCGGCGCTTGAGCAGGGCAGGGCGCCATGTGGGGGTGGAAGGTTGTGTTCGGGGAACTAGTGTCTAATTGTTAATGAGACATCCGATCGTGTTGGTCTGCAAGTGAAGTTAACATCCCAAAAGTGAAGGAAATAGTGACTAAAAATCCTCGTTCAAGTTTGAGACAGATGAAACTTTCTGTGTCTCACGAGTCGATCCGTACCATTTTAAATAATCAACTGGGTATGAAACATGTTACCATTCGGCTAGCCCCAAAAGACCTATATTTTCTCCTAAAACTCAAACGCATAAGAGCCGCTGAGGACATGCTAGAACGAGTCAATTCCGACCAAACCGAAACGCATTGTTACTAGTAATAAGATGGGTTGTTTTTTTTTTTATAAGATTTTATAGTTTTTCACAAAGGAGGAAGGAGGAAAAGGAGGAGAAAATGTAGGTCTTTTGGGGCTAGCCGAATGGCAACATGTTTCATACCTAGATGATTATTTAAAATGGTACCCTGAGACATAGTTGTTAAGTCTCATGTGCCTGTAATTTCACTGGTTCTCAAGGACTGCTGCCGGAACACACCGTTAGGTGCTTGGCGACAGATTGTTTACATGAGGGTGGTCGCTAGCCAGGCAGGCGTTCGCAAAATGCCCTTCCACCATGCGGTGAAGCTCAAGCCCGCGGCGGGATTCAAACCATAACGTGCGGCACGGCTGACGCCGCAGGCTGTTTTAAGATGGAGACAGACGGCATTGAGATTGGCGTGCAACCCTCTAATATTGCATTAGTCCACACGTAGTGTGGATGGGGAAGTCGCTGAACAACATTTGCTCTTATTTGACTTGGCCATGGTGTTGATAAAGTTAGTAAATGTGTGGATAAAGTGCCATGGTGTGGATAAAGTTACGTTATCTCGTACACCGCTTCAGTCAAAGACAAAAATAAGGCAACCGACTAAAGGGACGGAACGAGTGATTGATTGGCACGTGATATGGAAGGACCCACGGACCCTCCTGCAGGTGCCTGCCGGGGTCAACTCCGGTCTCCTACTCCGGCACGACAGCCACCACGCAGGATCACTCGTAAGGGGTAAGAAGACATTTTGCAGCACACTTTAGCAGGAGTCCAGGCGGACCTCTATGAAGTCCTACCACCATGTACATTTAGGTGCAGTTACAGCCCTCGAAAGGACTGGCAGGGGATGCAACGCGCATGCCTCCACGCTTATCCCCCAAAAGGTTATCCAAGGTTGCCAGATCCCAAAAAATATGATCGTACGGACTAATCCAATTACGGCCCTATATCAAGCACCTCTCCACTTTAAAACTTGTACACACCCAGCTTCTTGGTTACCTAGAGCCTACCTAATTCCTAATTAATAACCGTCATGTCTTCCGCGATGCTAAATCAACTGTGATCTTCTAGAGTACCTAACGCATTGCCGGGTCGAAGCTTTCGATAGTAATAGGCAAGCACTGGAGGTAGCCCCAGTGGGGTGCCGTGTTAGAATTGCACGTCTCCATATCATCCCGTGGGTGTCGTAAGGGGCGACTAAGGGAAAAATACTGGAAGGTGGGCAGCAGCACCTTCTAAAGAACTGCCATCTTACACTGCGATCCCCAAGCCGCCTGCCAAGCTTGGGGATTACGACAAATACCCCCTTTATAGGGGAGGCTGTGTTCGGCAGTGGACGAGTCGGCTGTTATAGTACAGTACTGGAGGTGAGTCTTGACTAGATTCACTAAAATCACGACATAGCTTGACACCATTCTTATGTTAATGACGTGATTAGACAAACCGCTAGATGGTAACAGTATTGACTGTAAATTAGGTACTACTAATGCAGTGGCACTAATAATATTGCATATCGCTGCGCTGCACTTGTCACTGCGTGAATTAGATTTTATCTATATTTTATCCCGTAACTTCATCTTCTGTAGCGCCAATCAGAACTAAACACAGCAATATGTTTCTATAGCCTTTTTTTATATGTTATTGTGACGGAACAAGCTCGAGGCCCACCTGATGTTAAGCGGACTAACCTCTGCCAATAACAGATGCATATCGTCACAAGTCACGAATTGCACTGCGCCCGTATAGACCGACATAGTTATTAAGTCTCAGGTGCCTGTAATTTCACTGGCTCTCAAGGACTGCTGCCGGAACACACCGTTAGGTGCTTGGCGACAGATTCTACTCGATTCTACTAGCCAGGCGGGCATTCGCAAAATGCCCTTCCACCATGCGGTGAAGCTCAAGCCCGCGCTGGGATTCGAACCATGAACCTGCGGCACGGCAGTCCACAGACAATGCCACTGAGCCATCACTGCTTCAAGAAGACTACTTTTTCTAAAGAGGCAGTAGCCTATTGAGTATTGCGAAAGGAAGTATAAATGAAAAATGTTATATAAAGGATACTCTTGTTTTATTTCTAGAACTCATGAGGTAAACAACGCACTAATCTATTTATATCAAATACCAATCATTTATAATTTCAACACAGTGATACTAAATAGATGTCAGTACTTAAAAATGATAATTAAAAATTATAAAATTTTGTAGTTCAATTTCGTACGAAATCTATTTTAATATAAAAATGTTTAACACTCCTTGAACAGATAAAATACTGGATATGATTCAGGAATTAATTTATGAATACTAAAATTAAAGCTAAGTATTCTAAAATAGATAAATAATGTGATTATGTTACATATATATAATAAATATACCTGAGACGTACATTGGAACCATTCGATTTCTTTTCATGTGATCTGTGCAATTTATATATCACGACAAATTTATACAAAACTAATACGATAATATTACAATTATTTATTTTAAATTTGTCCGTTACGCGATTTTATAGTCCCACCAACTTATCTGTTCAGTCGGCAGAAAAAAGAACTACAACATTCTTTCAAATTGTGACAGTTTGTAGTTGATTTCCTTGACCAGCAGCGCCCTCGCGAACTGCACAGTTAAGTTGGTAGTACTATACTTATTTTTGACTGTAGATAATAGTGCTCTTAATAAATGTTTCCAATTTTGATGTATCAGATATATTTAAACGAATATTAAGAAGAGAGTATGAAATAAAAACACAAGACGTAAAATTAAACAACAAAAACAAAGAACTGTAACAACCAATAAAAAGATAATAAATAATTAAGTATTGCAAATTTGAAATGAATCAAAAAACTGCTTTAGAAATGTTGTCAATAATTACATGTATAGAAAAAAACTAAATTGTATTCAATAATAATAATAGTGTGACTAATGATTTTATGGCACGGAACTATGAATTTAATATATATAAATAAAAAGGTTAGAAAAAACAAATCTGAAATATTTTGCATTTACATAATTATTTAATTGTACATAAAATGCAAAACACATCAAAGTTATTAAAGAAATTAAAAGAGTTTGTGGATTTAATCTTAAATATACGCAAATACTTAAATATGACACAATTTTAATATTTGATTCCAATAAATTCGTTAGTAACTAGTAAAACATTTACAAATATATTATGTTACAAATTATATCGATTTCATATATGTAGAATTTGACACGGTTTGACAGATAACCAATTAATTAATTATGATCCAATGATTGTAAAATTGTAAAATATTGTAAATGAACCAAGTATTGTATTAAATTAAATTACAATTAATATAAATGATGACGTAATAGGAACAACTGGACAGTACTTAATCTACAAAAATACTGATACACTCTAGGAATTGGGTATGAAAGTTTGGTCACAAAAATGGAAGATCAAAGTATGATATAATCAACCATTTTCTAACATCTAAATGGCTTTCGGACGCCAGGAATCAAATATTAGGAATGCAAAAGGTTCATTTTTGAAGGATCATAGGTTACTAATACTGTTATTTAAAATATTACTACTATGGTAGTTATGGCGAAATATGGCTACCTCATGAATCACAAAATTAGCACTTGATTGTAAACCTAATCGTTTTTATACAATTTATATTTTATACCAATTATATTTTTGTAACAATTACAATTTTATTAACATATAATGTTAGATAAACTACTCTTATTTACAATGTGTTTTTGTTATAGAATTGACACTTTAAATATGTTTTTATTATATATAATTTTCGATTTTATAACTACTACGTCATTTTGTCATAATTTCTGATCACTTGTTTTGGCTTTCAAATAATATTTATTTTGTTTATGTACATAAATACTAACAATAACACCGATTGATTATCTCAAATAACAAAAATTATGACAGAATATGATATTGTCTCAACTTTTAAAATCCAGGCACAAAATGGTGTTCTTAACCCAATTATTGCCCTATTTATTTTTCACGAAATCTATATTAATAATACTATTCGTAAAAATGTCTTTTATATGGGGAAAGATAATAAATATTTTTTTTATATAAAAACTACATTCTAGGTTGGTCAGGAATTAGGAAGTACACACATATAAACCAAACATGTATTTTACAATACAGTCACATGTTTGAACACTGTCATTTTCA
This sequence comes from Plagodis pulveraria, assembly GCA_963890685.1. Classification (NCBI taxonomy): domain Eukaryota; kingdom Metazoa; phylum Arthropoda; class Insecta; order Lepidoptera; family Geometridae; genus Plagodis; species Plagodis pulveraria. The sequence continues at coordinate 17,288,170 of OY982975.1, forward strand.
CTTCTAGTAAAACATCTAAAAATGCACTACAAAAACTATGCATTGACATAAGAATCATAAATATTGTTCAATCATCAACAATTATAACATCTAAATCTAAATTTTCATTTGGCACAGACGTTTGCCACATAATATTACTTTCAGGTCCAAACTACTTGCATCTAAGGCACAATTTCGAAGGACATTTTGCATTAGTATAGTAAAAATCTACCATTTACGGTAGATTTAGAATAGCTCCCTCTATGTTATCTACCATAATGGTAGATTTATATTTTCGTAATAGATTTATGGTATCCACCATGTTATTGCTTACAGTCCAATCCATGTTTTTATATTTACGTCCTATTTTTTATATTCAAGGTCTTTCATATATCTATGTATCTACATTTTCACATAGCCGAACTCATTTGTTGAGTCATATAGAATAAAATCTACCACTTTTTCAAAACTTTTAACATTCATCGATTATATTTCTATTTCAAAAATCACACATTTCATCACTATTTTAAACTACCCTCATATATGTTTGTATATTAAATTCAGTTAGTACCACTGGTTGAGGGTCCAATATTGTCTTGATGTTTGTACTTGTGTGAGGTCATCTGTGACAGACCAAGGACCGCGAAGCCACATTGCAGACAGTGGTAATGGGTTTGCTTCTTGCTATGTATGCACTGGGGTTCGTATCCGCAACCTAGAATAAAAAAGACGGATAAGTGAATTTAGTTTTTGACAGCACATATTTATACTAAAGAACGTTCATATATGTCAAGTTTTTTTTTTACATTCTTTTTGCCTTAAGTAACTAAAGTATTTATAATGATTGTTGTTATGTTGTATACATATCGTTTTATTTTTATTTTGGATCGCATGATACTTTCTATTGTATCAGGATTTATTATAACTATAAATATATCATGTATGTTTAAAAACAAAAATTTTATTAAGAATCATATTCACTGTCTTTTAAAAGCTAAATATATTTTCATGACATACAAATCATCTGTTATTTAGCTTTTTCCAATAGAACAAATTTGTTCTGAAGACTTAGTTACCAAATTTTTACTATAACAATTAACTTGTGCTATTTGTGACCAATATATATATATATATATTTTGAAGCAATGATGGCCGAGCGGTAATAGCTATGGACTGCCGTGCCGCAGTACCCTGGTTCGATCCCCACCGCCGGCTGGAGCTTCACCGTATGGTGGAAGGACATTTTGCGATTGCCCGCCTGGCTAGCTACCACCCTCAAGTATAAAGTCTGTCGCCAAGCACCGAAAGGTGTGTTCCGGCAGTAGTCCTTGAGAGCCAGTGAAATTACAGGCACAATGAGACTTGACAAATATGTCTCAATGTGACGGGCGCAGTGCAATTCGTGACTTGTGATGAATTGCAACTGTTATAGGCAGAGGTATGTCCACTTAACATCAGGTAGACCTCGAGCTTGTTCCGTCACAATAACATAATAAAAATATACATACATATATTATATTATTTTAAACAACATTTGACACATGATGAGCGAAAACACACAGCATTTTCGGATATAAAAAGATAAATACAAGCTACCTATAAAAAATATACATATTATTTTTTGTATGGAGAAGGTAGCATTTATTACTAGTAAAGACCATATATGGTTACTGTTTTGAAGCCATTTACTTAAAGTTAGCAAACAGTTATCGTATGTATATTACCTTTACTGGGAGGGAACTTCTCGAACCCAGCCGCCTGGATGGAGTCCAGTTTCTGATGCTGTCTCCGATGAGCAACTACTTTGTTGGTGTCAGTGCACACGAAGTCGCACTTCAAACAGTGGAAGTGGGACGCTTTGTTCTGGCCAGTATCTGTACAATAAAACATGTTTTTAATGATCAAAACTAGGTTATAGAGAATAAAAATAGAGTATCTTAATCTGAGAACAGACAAATGGTATTTTAGATTTTTCTGGGTATTCTTATAACTGTGGCAAGAAATTCAATATATCAGTACTTTTGTATGGTCACGACGATGATGTGGTGACGTAATGATGGTGAATTTACAAAAGTATAGTTTGGCATGGTGTAAGGGCATTTTGCGCCTGGCTGGCGATCACCCTCAAGTAGAAAATCTGCCGTCAAGCACCTAACGATCTGTTCGGCAGCATTCCTTGAGAGCCAGTGAATTTACAGGCACATGAGACTTAACAAAACTATGTCTCAAGGTGACTGGCGTAGTGCAATTCGTGACTTGTGACGAAATGCATCTGTTATAGGCAGAGGTTAGTCCGCTTAACATGGTGGGCTTCGAGCTTCTTCCATCACAATAACATAAAAAAACATGTCCTTGTAATTTTTATAACTGGTTTTTTGACATAAACGATGCTTCTTCTGCTCGAATTGCAAATAATATCAAATGAAATGGGTTGTATACGTGCTTACATGTACAAATAATTTCTACTCATTCTGCAAGCTCCTACAATGTCAAAGCATTGTAGCAAGCAGGTCAGAATATTCGTCTATCAACGTACCTACAATTGAAATATAATGACGGGATGATTATTAAAATATGATCAGAAAAATACGGTTCAGTTGAACCAGCATCGATAGCCCAAGGGTTAAAAGACAATGCGTTAAAACGTGGATTCAATTCCTCCACAGTTAAAAATTATTTGTTCTACAAATTTGTAAACGCAAATTTAAGTTTTATATATATGAAGGAAAAATTTGTAGAAAATGGAAAACTTAAATCTTTAATTATTAATACGTTAGTAGTAATAGAAATGGTATACAACGTACAATACTTACTGAATGTGCTTGCGTGAGGACATTCTGGGCGCTGACAGTAGACATTCGCGCGGTACTGCTGGAAGTCTCCACCCATTAGCGTGTCCAATCTGGAAACGTTACAAAAAAGGCGTTTAGTTAAAATAAATTAATAATTTAGTTAAAATAAATTGTGATACAATTTGGCAATATGAGGCCAAATTCTACCAATTGGTAGTAAAGTATAGGTAAATTATGGCATGGTATTTTTTTTTCCAAATTTAAATGTAATAGACAATATTTGCTAAATTTGGCACATAGCAATGCTATTTCTTGTGGAAAATAAAGAAAATATAAAGCCAAAATTTGGCACATAGCAAAGTACATTTTTCCAAATATTACGTCAAATATAGAAAGCATTTTGCTAAAATATGGCGCATCAAATTTAGTGAAATTTATAGGACATTGAGTCAAAATTTGGCGCACAACTTGGTAACATTTTGCCCAATTAAATTAAGACATTTACAAGTAAAATTTGGTGCATATATATTTAAGTGAAATATATTTTGGCATACCCAAATAGGCAGAGGAATATTTTTATCCCTGATTTTAGTCACATTTTGACCACCATCTCACCTGTTGGTAAATGATGTGGGAAAAGATGTTAAACAGTTAAAGTAACAAGATTAATGTGCAAATAACAAATTTTGAAGCGCTCGTAGCGAAGTTTGCTGTTCTTAACCGATCAGTAAAGTTAAGCAACGTCGCCCGCGGTCATGAGTTGGATGGGTGACCGCTAATACTACTACTGAGCACTTCCGTGCTTCGGAAGTAACGTTAAGCCGTCGGTCCCGGTTGTTGTCCTAGAATAGCAATCGTTATAGCATGGTGGTAGGGCATTTTGCGAATGCCCGCCTGGCTAGCTACCACCTTCAAGCAGAAAATCTGTCGCCAAGCACCTAACGGTGTGTTCCGGAAGCTGTCCTTGAGAGCCAGTAATTACTACTACTAATTAGTATATATAATAAAATTACTAGGTTAGCCTGAACAACATCTTCGACCACATCATCACTTACCATCAGGTGGGATAGTGGTCAAAGGTTAACCCATCAGGCATAAAAAATTAAACATTTTAATATTCTAAAAGAGATTTCTTTACCTTTCGTGCCGGGCCGTGTGCTGGACAAATCTGGTCTTATCGCAGAAAGAGTACCCACAGTCTTTCCTTGTGCAGTGGAAGTGAGTTTGGTGTTCCCTGAAAACAATTTTTTATTACATATTTATAATTTCACTTGCAACAGTAAAAGCCAATTTATCATTACTATCTACCTAAGTACTGATCGTTAGAATAGGACTTGAAACAAATACTTTAAGACAATAAAAAATGATGTTTTTTAACGTTAAGGGTTTAGGAGAAATCAATGTTTGATGTAGATATAAAAGAATTAATTATCATATGAAGTAAAACGCTATAAACTATATATAATACTACAACTACTCTGACAACAGCATTAAGGCAACATGAAAGCCAGGTCTATAGGCAGCCCAAATGTTCTAGCCCACTACCAGTTGGCAGCGTGCCCAAATCGTTCCATAATAGGACTTGAAACGAAAACCTTAAAAGAGATCAATGAAGCTATTTTTTTTAACGGTAAGGATTGAAGTAAAACGCTACCAACTATATATAATACTACAAATACTCTAACGACAGCATTAAGGCAACATGAAGGCCAGGTCTATAGGCAGCCCAAATGCTCAAGCCCACTACCAGTTGGCAGCGTGCGCAGCATGATAAGTTTTGGAAAATATTGAGCTCTTGGTCGGAAATATCGGTCCCCACGGACCCAATGTCTCTACACCAAACATCTCATATATGTAAACACTATGTAGATTACAATACTTAGTTAGTCCGCCTAATTAACCGCGGTGTTATTTGAATATGTACCTGTAACCACAATGAGGGTAGGCGCAGTCTTCGTTGAATCTGAACCTCAAGTATCCTTCTGGAATCGGCTCATCTTTTAACACACGCATATGAGGGCCTCGCGTTGTATGTGTCCGCCTACTGAAAAGATAAAAACCAAAGATAAGAACAATAATACCCTCTATAATTGCTCAAGATAATTTATCTTTGAGCAATTCAAATACCAGAAGCAATATTATCTTTGAGCAATTCAAATACTAGAAGCAATATTATCTTTGAGCAATTCAAATACCAGAAGCAATATTATCTTTGGGCAATTCAAATACCAAAAGCAATATCATCTTTGAGCAATTCTAATTCAAATACTAGAAGCAGTATCAACTTAAGCTCATGAAAGCGCTGTTATTAGGGTTTGGGAAGTCTCGCCGGGACACAGGCACCACCGTTTTGAACTCCACTGCATAGTGGGTGTGCATATTGCGAATGCTTACCTAGCTAGCTGCCACCATCAAGTAGAAAAAAATGTCGCTCAGCACCTAACAGTGTGTTTCGGCATAAGTCCTTGAGGGGCGCACAAATTGTGACAAAATGCATCTGTTATAGGCAGAGGTTACCGCTTAACAACATCAAGTGTTCCGTCACATTGACATAAAATACATTACAAAGCAGAAGTTTGGAAAAAAAAACAAAGCCTAGCTTTAATGGTCCATCAAACATGAATGAATAAAAAGTTTCAAGGTTTCCTTTAGCACTGTATAAGCTTACTAAATTCAGTATTTCTTATGACACTTACGTCTTAGCCATCATTTCTGCTTCCTTGTCTAATCCCGGGGGTAGATGGCCTTGCAGAAGACTTTGCTCCAAGAGTAGTTCTGGGGGGTACAGCATCGGTGGATAGAGGGGGAAGGGGGAACCACTGTAAAAATAATAGCTGGCATTAGTTAAATGCTTTTTGTACATGTCAAAAGCAAAAACGAAAAAAACATTGAATGATACAGGATTAGAATAAAATCCACATTTTTCTTGCCGGATTTTGATAATATAATTACGAACTAACAGCTTTTTGATTTGACAAGAAGATTGACAATACTATGCACGTATTTTAAATATAACTTAAGCAAATCATCATCTTTATCATTAAAAGCCATTCATCATTATCAAACATCCACCATTGATCAAACGCCTAGCCGCCCACGCCTACTAGGGAGGGTATGCCAAAATCCACACGCTTGGCAGCTCAAAATATTGTGCAGGCTCTGCTGAAGAACTGCCACCTTCAGGATTTTTCCCTTCATCGCCCCTGTCGATTCCAACAGGAAGATAAACCAATTACACTCTCCCATTTTTTACAGGAAATTTACAGGTAGAAACAATAAAAATTATACTTTATGTACTCACCCTTGAGAAAATAATGCAACTTGCGCCAGTCCTGGAAGACCAGCTAAGGATGCGGTGTACTGTTGCTGCATTTTCAGTTGTTCTTGTAGACTGCCCTTTCTTCCACCTGCTAGGTACTGCTGGAGAAGTAAGCTTTGAACTGCTTGCACCTGGTGATTGAAATTCATAATGAGTTGTATAGTTTTATTCATTAAATTTGTTAATAAATGCCTGGAATATTTTTTTAGTTATAAGAAAGAAAATGAATATCTAATTTGACTCCAAAATGCTGAATAAAACAATGCAAAAAAATAAGTTTAGGTTTTCCTACAATACCTGATCTGCTGGGTTCGGTGGTCTTTGACCAGGTGATGGAGCCTGACTAGTAGACGATGAGGATGCTGTTGATGGGAGTATCGATATCTCTGGGTACTCTCTCTCCAAAGTCTCCTGAAAGATATATGTTTCTATAGGACAACTCTAAATTTTTTAAATATTCTTGAAATTATAAGTATTTTAAAGTAAAACCGTTAATAAAATATATTACATTGGAGTAAAATATGAGTGAACATTTTTAATTCTAACTAATACTTTAATCAACTTAAGTGCTCTCTTTGAACATAATAATCTTTAAGAACACAAGTGGATGTGCCATGACTTGATGATGGAAGAGATAATTAATTCAATCTTATGAACCTCATCAATAGCTAAATAAAACGCCATGTCCTTACCTTAGTAGCAGCCAATCCAACTGGTCCAGGCTCCATTGTATTGCTATGTTTCTTCATCATATGACTAAACAATAACTTGAGATCCACATACGCCTGACTGCAATGAGGACAGTGGTAATGCAGATTCATTCCTCCAGCATTCTTATTCAAAGGACAACTTTGGTCGTGGCACGAAGGGGGTATTGTAGGACTTGACATCTTTGGAGCTTCGTAAGACCTTTTGTCAAGTTCCATTCGAAGTTTCAAGTCTTTGGATGGAGATGCGTCGTAAATGCTTCGAGGTGACGATGTATTGCTTCTGAGGTGTGATGACGGATAGAAGGTTCCCGTCGCTTTTACTACTGGAATTAAGATTCAGGTTTAGAATGAGCAATGTTGCTTTAAAACTTTTAGTGTTTATACACTCAGACGACTGTCTAATAATTTCTGAAGTGTACTAGCATTAAGATGCATGGGAGTTGCATGCCCCAATACATTTTACTATTATTACTTTTTTTTATATATTACAATGAAATTAATAGTCAAAGAAAAACACTCACCCGAAACATTATCTTGTTCCCTTTCAAACTCGCTTTTGATGGAGAAATTTGTCGGAAAATCTCCATGCTCTTTCAAAGAACCGATGCTATCAGCCGAGGCCCTTTCTTTCAAGGAGTAATCTTTGGCTTCTTCATAATTCTTTTCCTGTTCCTCAGACTTAATGACTGGAGTACCCCGACCGTGTTTGTGGGTGGCTACAGCCGAGTATTGGGTTAGAATTGCGGGGCAATTATTGTCTTGAGCGCAATGGAAGTGTGATCTTAATTGATTTTTAAAACAGCTTTTTCCTCCGCATTGGTCGAAAGAAGTGAAATAGTCGAAACCTTCTAGGAGAGGGCTGACTGCGTGAGATTCTCTCATATGGGTTTCCATGATTGTGTGGGTTTCAGAAGCGAAACTACAATTAAAGCAATGTAGATGCAATCTGGTCATCCGCAACTGACAGGTAGGGTATGATGATGAACACGTATCAGGGTTGGTAAAAACTTCAAAGTGCTGGAACTTGATTCGCTGTAAAAGATGAATTCATTTTGATGAAACTGTCAACACATCAACCGTGTTACGGTATTAACTTTCATTACAAAAAACTTACCGGAAATTCTTCAATGGTAGTAATCACGGGTGTTTGTATAACTGGAGGTAACTGGTTACTCTTTGGAAGTTTGAATGATGTGAAAATGGCTTGGGGAGTAATCTGAAAATAAAATGATATTTAGACATCGTATTCAAAAACCTTTGAATATACAATACAAATGTAAGAACTAAGGGCTACTTACGTTATCAGTCCACACTTCAACAACCCGATTTTTTGGTGGTCTTCCTCTCTTTCTACTGAACATCTCATCCAAAGAAGTAGAAGGGTTCACATGTTGTGGTGGAATCACATTAGGATTGGGCCCAAGGTTCAACTGAGCCTGCAGGTTTGGATTTAATTGAGAAGTCAAGCTGGGAGCCATTTGCGCCAACTGCGCCAAATTTGGAGGCAAGTTGGGAAGATTTGACACTTGTCCAAGCTGAGCAGCCATATTGGGATGTAGTTGTGCTGATAGTTGAGGAGTAAAATTTGGAGCAAATCTCGCCGCTAAGTTAGGAGACATAGGACTGAGAATTGCGTGTTGACGGTGATGTTCCAAGCGTCTGAATGGGTGTTCTTCTGATGATAAGATTACTGCTCCACAGTTTTCCTGTAAAGAAAAGTATTTTTTAATGAAGGGAATATAAATAGACTTGTATTTTATTATGCTGTTTGTACTTTTGATTTTATCGTAAAAACGGCATTTCACACACATAAACGTGGCTAATAACGGCATAAACGTGGTATTATATGACAATCTCTATAGTATAGACCGAAAAATTTTCATAATATGATTCTGACTCACGTTAAGGATCCCTAACTGAACAACGAAAACATATTTTCTGATAGTAGTGCAGTGGTATGATAGATTCTGTTCTTAAATATGACTTGCAATAGATACATAGGGTCGGACAACATAAATTCGAAGTGGTGTTTTTAGATTGAAAGAGCCAAAGGATGATTACAAAAATGTTTAATGTTACCCATTACTGTTGTGAGAATAAATGCAAATTGGATAAAGTAAGTCTAATAGTTTCCATTCTATGAAACAAAATACATATATAATCACATATGCAGCAATTTTATATAGGTATAACTTACCCAAGTACAATGATAATGGGTGATATCTCTGATGTGCTGACAGGCTGAATTTCCACAAGGATTGTGTCTAGTATACGTCACAAAGTACGCTTCAGTGACTTGGTTCTGCTGGTCATGCTCCATCACGTGCTTCATCATTGTCGTATGACAACTGAAAGAAGATAGTATTATAAGAATTATTAAAACCTAAAGGTCGATGAAAGCATAGGTGTAAGATCAATACTTTGGCTTTATTTAGATTCTGATGATCTTGTGTTAAACTTAATGAAACCATAAATGATGACGAATAAATAAATGAATGAAATTGAATGCGAATAATGATTTTAAAACATAATTAAAGAAATCATTTATCAAATTTATGAGACACCAAGATAAAAATCTAGTAAACAAGAAACAAAGGGAAATGGGGAATGCATGCAAATGATGATTTTATTAAATAACTAATGAAATCATTAATCAAATTAATGAGAACGCAAAGGAAAATCTAGAATACAATGAGAGACGTTTATAATAACATGTTAATTTTAAATCCCAGACCTTCCTGAATTTCATAATTTCTATATTCGTTAACCCAAAACCAGATTGTGGTACGAACAGTTGATAAGTCTGATATTACTAGTTCTTGTGGCGAATTCTAATTACCTATGAGCCATCTTGCAGCCATCAGCTAAGCAATGGTAGTGTTTGTTGAGAGCGCTGCATTTAGAGCATTTATCTTCACCCTCCTTAGTTCCGTTGAAGGTCTCGATGTATTTCCTGGATGCTTCTTCCATCATCGACTGGTTCTGGAAATTAAAATATAAAAACTGAACATCGTGTTAATTTACTATCTTAGAAGTTATTGTAACTGAGACCCAAAACTTTAGAGAACTTTGAGTCAAACAGAAACGAGTATCTGCAATAATTTCAAAGGATTTTGCGATTACTGCAAATGCTTATTTATAAAAATGTTAATACATGTAATTATGAAATTTTAAAATGTATGAGTGTATGATATAACATAAACCATGGTACTTACGAATAAATAGTCGGAGTCCATCATCGGATTGGACATGTCATCATCATGGAGATGACCTCCCGGGGAGTACATGCTAAGATCGGCACCTTGCTGCATCAACGCGCTCTGGATTACAGAGGTCGGTAAACTGTAAAAAAAATAATATGTAATCGTGTACTCGTTTTCACGAATTTATAAAGATTAGGAGACAATAGAAAGAGTCATTTAAGAGAAATTTTATCTGTTGCACAGGCAATCAGTGATTTTCTATGAATTCTGTCAAATGGAATTCATCTACATTACCCTAAAAATCATAGGTCGAAACTAGTAAAAATCTTGTTAAACAATTAGGTTACAGACTACGAATACAACAATACTGACAATTTTTTTTACTCTGCAGCCTACCGGTGGAAGGTATTAAATTTTACATATTAGTAGTAAGTATATCAAAATATCGTAAATTAACGTAAATTAACAATTTTTATCGTGTTCAACTGTTTTTGTAAACAAAAGAAACCCTTGAATTAACATTTCAGAATAAATCTCACAACCGCAAATTAGCAAATTATAAACATAGACAGAAAGCATACGTACCCAAAAGTCATCTCCTGTTCTTTCCTTTCATGCTTCCTCTTATGTGTGAAGATCTGGCTGCTGGAGTGCAGAACGTAGTTGCAATGAGGTCTGATACAGTGGATGTGGTTACAAGTCCTGCTGAATCTACAGTCGCGGTATGGACAGGCTTCATTCTTCATGTACTTTTTGAAGCCATCCTTGGAGAGAGCCTCGTCTTTTATGTGATAGGTCTTGTGCTTTTCTGCGGAGATAAAAATAATTTAAAAAATGTTTTCAACATGATTGATTTCTAAGCCGATAAGTGCCTTCACTCTTCTAAGGACTACATCTTAGTATTTACTAAGATGTAGTCCTTAGAAGAGTGAAAGCACTTATCGGCTTAGAAAGCAATCATGTCAAACAAATGTTTGTATAAATGTAAATTCCCTTGTGAAAAAATTTCAGATAAATATTGTTGTTGAAATTTGAACAAATGTATAATGAATTATCATCATCAAATCACGTTGGCGGTGCTGTAACAAGAATATCATCATCAGAAATCCACGATGTCATTGAACACGGACCATTTCTGAAATATTGGGCCAATTTTTTTGTAAGTGACCAGCTCCAGAAACATTAAGTATGCCACCTGTACCCATTGTTCATGTATTATGATAATATGCTACATAAAAATATTTACCCATATCAGCCTTATTTTTGAACGTATATGTACAGCCATGTCTCCTGCAGTGAAAATGAGTGGTCCTCTGACCAGCAAAGACGCAGTGCGGTGCTGCACAGCTCTCGGTGGCCCTGAACCGCTGGAAACCTTCTTGGAGGATGGCAGAGTCCTTGCGGTGGTAGTTAGCATGCATTTGCACGTCTGACGTAGATATGTACACCTGGAAATGTAATGGAATACGTTAATAATTTGAGTCTCCGGAATAATTGCAATTATTTAAAATTATTCAGAAAGTAATTTAGATTTATTGATGAAATAATAGTTTCAGCAACTGAAGTTAATCAAAATATTACTGTTCGTAAAAGTGTAGAAGAATCTACAAAAAAAACATTAAAATACACGCTTTTAGAGTAATTTTTAAACGTCGTTATGGGGAAGTTTTGTGAATTTGATATTCGTTATTTGATTACTCTTCAAGGACGGGACTAAGAATATTGATTTTAATATTTTTTCCTAAAATTTTCGATAACTTCCATACTAGTATACTTCTTTCTCTTCGCATAATCTTCAGTTTTACAACATAGATACGTAGATACATAGATATATAATTCGAAGCAATGATGGTGGAGCGGTAATAGTTATGGACTGCCGTGTCAGGTCCCTGGTTCGATCCCTACCGCCGCTTGAGCTTCACCGCATGGTAGAAGGGCATTTTGCGATTGCCCGCCTGGCTAGCTCAAGTAGAATTCTGTCGCCAAGCATCTAACGGGTAGCAGTCCTTGAGAGTCAGTGAAATTACAGGCACATGAGACTTAATAACTATGTCTCAAGGTGAAGCGCGCAATGCAATTCGTCACTTGTGATGAAATGCATCTGTTCTAGGCAGAGGTTAGTCCGCTTAACATCAGGTGGGCCCCTAGTTTGTTCTGTCACAATAACATAAAAAAACATAATTTTTAGTGTCTGTGCCTTCCAAATTTCACAAAATTAGGAAAAAATCAACATAGATTTATTACCTTATCGCAGCCATCCTGGATGCAGTGGTAGTGCGTTTGACTCCGGTTATGAGGACACTCCGAGAAGCGTTCTGAACAGTCATCAAGTGGAGAGTACCTCATGAAGCCATGGGCAAGGGACTCGTCACGCTTCTTGTGCCACTGTGGAATGAATAGATAAAACGTTTAAATATAAGTACGTAGGTTTGGATCGGGGCTTGCAGGCTTGATCTTGATACGTGTAAGGTAGTAGGACATTCTGTAAGTACATACGGCTGAAAAGATACCATATTCAATTTCATACAAGGAGAAAATGTTCCATCAGCTACGTCTTTGAGAGTCAGTTCTCATTTCAGTTCGTGATGTAGCTGAAGACTTCATCCTGTCACGTTCGGGCTTATTCGGTCACATCATCAAGTACCGAGTAAGAGGTAAAAGACTATCAGTCATAAAAATGGCATGTTATATTACAATAGTTTAATGTCAAACTAACTTAAGTCACATTAAGTACTTTTAGATCTTTCTGGCAAAATAATTCTCAACATCTAGGCTCTAGAATTACGCCCAATAAACTCCTTATTAGGACCCAAGTACGTAGTTTGTAGTACTTACCTTAAAATGCCTGATCATCTCCTCTTTCTTGCAGAAGACTCTAGCAGTGCAATCCATGCAGTGAAAGTGTTCCCGGTAGCCCAGGTCTTTGCAGTATGAAGAACCGCATTCCAGAGTTGAGCTGTACCTGGGAAAATAGATTTATACATTAGGCGGTGATGTGGTGAACGACGTGACTATGAAAATATAGTGGCATGGTCTTGACTTCATGATGAGGACTTTTTAAGTTTAGTGTTGGATGTGCCAACCTCACCAAGGTGAGATCAGGTTAAATGCTTTTCTATTTGATGATAATAATTATTGTAAATAATAAAACTAAAGTGTAATTAAAACTAGCTAACTTGATGATATGAAAAACACAATGTATGTTGCTAAGCTGCTCATTCAACCTTTTATTTCCCTCATTCGCCTTTCATAGTTTTCCAAATAGAGGATGTGGACCAAACCTAAGATATTAAATATTTTAAGATTTCATACCGTAAGATGCGACAAAGTGAAAAATACCAGAAAGAGAGCAGCACCGCCTTTTAAAGAACTTTTATTTAACACTGCAATCCCCAAGCCACGTGCCAAACGTGGGGATTATGGCTAACCCCCTTTAACAGGGGAAGCTGTGTTCAGCAGTAGACGATCCGTCTGATACAGTAAATTCAATTTTAAGAAAATCTGTAATGCATCCTTTTCGCGTGGCGTTGGAAACTACACTAAGAAATTTAACTTGCTGCAATGCAAATATACGAGTGTAGAGGCAGCAAGACAGACAAGCTCTGATATGTAGACAATAGTTTTATATATAGAGTTTCACTATGTAGAAGTTAGAAGGTAATTTCACAAAGTGAAAATATTACTTGGTACATACTGCTTGTACATTTTGACAGATTATAAATACCGTATGAAATTTGTTAATCGCATTACTAAAGTCAATGTACGTAATTATAAAAAATGAGTTCATTGCATTCATCCGGTTCCAGTTTGCGATCTAAATTTAAATTATCAGAAGCTTTCAAAGCAGGAAAATATCGAATACATCGCATCATGAACAACCTCACAAAAACTCACAAACTAGTTTGAACCAAAAAAAATATTAACTCACAAATTGGTTTAAACAAAAAACGCATACTTATAACTTTGCCCAATAAAGGTATTCAAACAATACGTTCATTAGTATATTTTTTTTTTTTTTTTTTTTTTATTATTTATATTTTTACACTACAGACTCTGGGTCCGTACTCTTTTGAGATCTTACTTTTCCTTATCATAGTAATACATTTTATTAAGTAATCGTTGTTCATTAGTATATTAATACAATCTACTATACTATTTATGTACAACTTATTTAAATATTTAGGTGTGTTCATTTGCCAATCCCGTAAAGTTGCAAGGCAATTTATGAATGCCCATCGGGGTAGATACAATTTTCAAGTAGAGTATCTGTCGTCAATCACCTAAGGGTGTTTTCCGGCAGCTGTCCTTGAAAGCCAGTTTCCGTTATAGGTTAAGCATGTTTGCCACCGTCCACCACATCATCACTTACCATCAGGTGCGGTTGTGGACAAAAGCTAACCAAAATAAACAAAAATAAAGATAAGCGAAGATATTTTACTTTAGTAAGTATAAAAAAAGTCATTGCATTAATTGATTATCTTGGTTTAACCACAAGAATAATTAAGTTACTGCAGGTCCTTCAAGGAGATCATCCAAAGTTGCCAGGGTTAATCGTCACAAAAAAAATATTTTCTTTCAGAAATGGATATATTGGAGTTGGGACCCTAAAGAGATAAGTATTGCAAAGCAAAGCAGTATGTTAAGGATAGTTTCCAAAAAAAAATAGTATACTTCATTCCATACAATCATCTAGGTTCAAACAAAAATGTACCTTTTGACATATCTGGAGTAGTCGACAGTCGTCTGCAACGAGTTCTTCCTTGCCTGGTCCAAATGATTCAAAGCCGAGAGGAGACCTGCACAAAAACATCAATAACTCATAATATTGTATACAAAATAACTTAGGACCAAAACACACCATATACATAATAACGGAACAAAATCTCAGACCTTAATACATAATGTTGTCTTAGGTTTTCGCGATTATTACACATAGTAATTAAACAACTTTAAACGGTTTAAATCGCGTATATGACTGAGAGTCACCCCGTGACCACGATCACTGCAAAGTGTTTGAAACGTCGGGACAAAAATAATGATAAATATACGCCATTTAAACCGTTTAAAGTTGTTTAATTACTATGTGTAATAATCGTGAAATTCTGTATAATTACGTACATATTTCTTTTTAAACTAGTATTACTGAAAACGCATTAGTTTATACTTATTACTACGCTTTTGATCAAAACCCATTTTTTTATTTGGTATCTCGATGTACAATGTAACAAAGCAAGACTCGTACTTGGTATTTTTTGATAAATTACTCTAAATACAACAATAGAAAATGTTGACGTACATAACATCAATTTACTTCACACAAACTATTCTTCCATAATAGTTTCACTTCAAATTTTCCCCACGGGTTTCGAACCTTATGTTAATACAGCCAAAACAATCATAGTTAACGAAACATCATTCCTTTTCCGTTAAATGTGATTCTTTTGTTCGACGGAGAACAGTCGAATCAGTTCAATGCATCATCCTCGAACAATGTGTTTTCGTCATGTTTGGGATTATTTTAAAACTTCCATGTGGACGTTTCCATCCGCGTTCGCGTTTACGTCTCGGCTACGTTTTGTTATGGTATGGTGAGTACACACGACTCAATAATGTTCGTGTATCTGTTATAGTCATCAAGTAGAAAATCTGTCGCCAAGCACCTAACGGTGTGTTCCGGCAGCAGTCCTTGAGAGCCAGTGAAATAACAAAATGAGACTTAACAGGTATGTCTCAAGGTGATGTGCGCAGTGCAGTTCGTCACTTGTGATGAAATGCATCTGTTATAGGCAGAGGATAACGCTTAACATCAGGTAGGCCTCGCGCTTGTTCCAGCACAATAACATAAAAAAAGGAAAAGGTTGTAAATAGTAGTTCTTTTCCTTCTCTTATTCTACTTATTTGAGGTTGGTGTGTGTTATTTAACAACGCAAAACCATACGAAAATAATTTTAGTAGTTTTGTATCAGCTGGATTATCGACTGCTGAACACAGGCTCCTCCATTAAGGGCGGATTTACCATATTCCCCACGCTTGGAAGGCGCCTTGGGGATCGCAGCGTAAGATAGCTGTTCCTAAGAAGGCGCTGCTGTCCACCTACTGGTATTTTACCCATAGTCGCCTTTTACGACACCCAAGGGTTGACAACGGGGAGTGACATTTCGGCACTACACAGGGCATTTTTTAGTACTTAATAAAAATATGTCTTTAAAGTTTATTTAACAACATAGTATGTTATTCATATAGACATACATTGGCACCGTGGGAACCGGGAGCTACTACAGTCTACATTCGATGCGACGCGTGATCAAAATGCTGGCATTTTTTTGGCTCAACGAATAAGCAAGCTGGGTAAGCTGATAACTGGTAGTGGTTGGAGCGTTTGAACTGCCTGTAGGCCTGCAATGGCCTTTATGTTGCCTAAATGCATTTGTCGCGTTGTAGAAGCTGTAGTGATATGTTAAACACACATGACAAACAATTTAAGCCCGTCTGCCGCTAATGATCTTTTGGAATGCACTCTTTAGTTGGTATATCCGCTTCTTTCAGCTAACGAGGGTGATAAGATCGTAAGGGGCCCTGTTATGCGCCTAATGTTCAGCAACATCCCACTTACATCAACGTTTGTGGTGGCATACTGCTCAATTGGCTGTTTTCTCTTGGCAGCATTTTATGACATCCTATATGAGGATATGGAGCTGTTTTTACATTTTTAACACACTCAACAAAAATTGTATAATCATTATAAAATTATCGGTTGTTTGTTACTATAGTAGATATGATAAGTGTCTGTGCATTTTTTTTTTTTTTTACTAAACTGGACTTTAATATCTAAACAAAATTATAATATATAAGTTACGCTTCAATTTGAAACGCTTAGATAATATTCTAACGAATTATCAAAAAGAAGGATACGTCAATACCATACGCCCGTGCATCCAAACCTTAGCTCGAATTGTGTAACGCCCTCCACGTATCAAGTTTTGGAGTATCAAATAAATTATGATAATTAATCAATGTTTTCTCCTAGTCACTCTGGAGCTATTGTGAGTGATCGTTGACTTCGGTACATTGGATTACGAAAGTGTTCTTGTGTATCAAGCCTTTTTTCTCGTATGTTACATAGATTGTATCTTTGAAATGAGAATACAGATTTGATGGAAATTTGAATTGGTTTGATCGTGTGTAGAGTTCTTTAATTTTTACTAAAATATTTTAGTGAGGTCAGTTAATTTTTTTTTTAAACCTTTGACTATTACCACGGCTATACTAATTGCTAATTAAAAATAGAACAAAAAAATCATGTCAGTAGAATGTTTTAAAATATCCGATACGCTAGCTTTTGTCCGCAATCTCACCTGATGGTAAGCGATGATGTGGTAAAAAATGGTTATTTTTTACGATAGGTGTAACCTGGAATGAGAACTGGCCCTGAAGGACAACTGCCGGAACACACCGTAAGGGGCTTGGCGATAGATTTTATATCTTGAGAGTTACAACTAGCCAGATGGGCATTCGCAAAATGATCTTCCACCATCTTATTAGAACTGACATTAATTGCTTCCAGATCATGATGCATTGCAATTTTCTACATAATACAAAATGTTTACTTGTATTATAAATATCTAACTGTTTCAATCCAGTTTGATTGAAGCAAATTAGAATTTGATTGAAGGGAATTAAAAAACATCTCGTGAAGTTGGTCCACTTTTCTACTTATCTTTACGTAGATCTCCATACGAATCTAACACCGGACTATTGTATTGAAAAAAGCGGATTTATGTGAGCGTTTGATAGAGATTAAAAACATGCTTTGTCGCAAAAGTGAAGCCGCGTAAGTGTTTTGTATTAGAAACAGCTTCTGAAGCGCTCGTAGCGAAGTTAACTTAGCTGTTCTCAACCGATCAGCAAAGTTAAGCAACGTCGCCCGCGGTCATGAGTTGGATGGGTGACCGCTAGTGACATTACTACTGAGCGTTTCCGTGCTTCGGAGGGCACGTTAAGCCGTCGGCGTCGGTCCCGGTTGTTGTCTTAGGATGGCAGTTGTTATAGCATGGTGGTAGGGCATTTTGCAAATGCCCGCCTGGCAAGCTACCACCCTCAAGTAGAAAATCTGTCGCTAAGCACCTAACGGTGTGTTCCGGCAGCTGTCCTTGAGAGCCAGTACTTCTAGGTTAGCCTGAACAACATCTTCGACCACTTCATCACTTACCATCAGGTGAGATAGTGGTCAAAGGCTAACCTAACAGGCATGAAAAAAATTGCGATAGAATTTGTACGGTTGATTCTACTGAAGAAACCTAAAATATACGTTATCAGTTTAAAGAAATCCATGGTATGATTATTTTACAGATATTTGGCATTATATTTTCTGGACAAATTAAATGTGTTTCCTTTTCAAACACGTTATTGAAATTAACTTAATATAACTATATACCACACACGATCAATTAGTATGAAGACTGAAGAACAGATATATATAAAATTCGCCTAATTATATGCTAAAAGCAATACCTTATGCCTATTACTTTGACTAGGTCAGCTAGGTTTAAAATCAGAGCTCTTCTATAAAGCAGGCCGAACGCAACTCTTCGTATATAGTTAAAATAAATATACTTGCATGAAGTATATTCTAGTATATTGACAAAAAAACTATTCTGTCGTAAAAATTTATCATAACATACATGTATGTCATCTTACTATGTTTTATTTATTTATTTATTTCTGGTCATCCAACAATTATTACATTTTTACATACACAACAATTTTCCTAGATAATATAGTATACACTGCTTAATGTATAATCTCTTAAAGGCTAACACAACATGCCACTAGTAATTACATGTAATTAAAATAATAATTATATTAGCAAGTATTAGTTAGTTTTAAAAATAACAAGTAGAAGGTGCGCTTCTACTCACTTTTACTAATTAAGAAGTCAGTTATATTTTTGCGAAACCGACCTAGGGATTCCGCAAATGCGTCTGCTATTACGGCACAATTATTAAAAGACCTACTCAGTCCGGGAACCACAGAATTAAACTTTACTAACAGCCATACAATAAGTAACAACATTGAAAAACAATTCCGCCACAACTGATTCACAGAGCCGCGCCCGTTTCGGTCGTGTGGTTCCAAATCTAAGACACAGCCTCACGTCTCGTCATGACGAAACACCACAGCTTTTTACAAAATCGTTTTTGAAAGACGTATTAATACCTATACTTATGTAGATTAACGTATAACAATGGAGGTTAGTACGCTTGATAATTTTGTGTTACATAAGTCGTGCCTGATATATTCGTGATTCTTATAAAGCTTTGAAACTTGATGAAAGAGAGATCACATGTTTTGTGCGGTGTGGCCAGATGAATGATATGGAAAGAATATGAAAATTTCAGGTGACACATTCTCAAATCATTCAACGCTTATAATTTAAACTACATAAATTATGACCTAGTTTACCATACCTAGTTTATTACAGAAACAAACTATTATTAGATCAACCTATTTTTTAATTGCTAATAGGCTAGCCATTGAACACAATATCACCCGGTGGTAAACTAAGTGACGATGTGATTAAGGCCGTATTCCATTTGAGTGATTTTCGATAATTTTGACCACATTTTGCGTGTATGGATCCACATTTAATATGAACCATAGACAAAATGTGTGATCAAAATTATGGAAAATAACGAATTTAGCGTCAAATGGTATACGCCCTATGGTTTAACAGGCTTTGATTTGAATGGGAACTGTATTTCAATGACAGCTGCCGGAAACCGCCATTAGGTGCATGGCAACATTTCTTGTACGTCAAGTAAAAAAAAATTTCGCCACGCAGGTTGCTAGGCGTGTATTTGCAAAATGCCTCATCACCAAACAAAACTTATTATGTACTAGAAAATAAACATGTAATTTTAATTTTGTTTTAATATAAGTTAGTTCTACCTTACCAAACCGATTCTCAAATTAAAAATGTATTGAAATTTGAACCTTCGATAATATTGTAGTCGACAGTTTGCGGTTTGTGCTCTGGCAACACAATCTATATAACAACTTTAATAGCTCACGATTTAACAAGTGCAAATGTATTGTTAAATAACACGTAGTGTTAGATATCGAAACATTTGGGAAATCGTGTTTATTACCTCTAATTTACGATATACGCGAGAAATTAGATTTTGCTTATGATATACCTAACGGAACCATTGGCCTAATAACTGATTTACAAAATGATAAATAATGATAGGCGTAAGTAATGATACTGAGTCAACCCAGGAAAAGAATAAATATCCAGCACAAGCAATTTTTTTTTTATATTTTCTTACCTTTATTGGAGAGACTTGACTTTTAAATGTCAGTGCTGTAGAAGAATAATTTAAGTGCTAAAAATCTCAGTTATTTCAAATAAAATAAGATATTTTTTTTTCCTGGTAGGTTAGTCTTTAACCACTATCTCACCTGATGGTGAGTGATGATGTGGTCGAAGATGTTGTTCAGGCCAACCTAGAAGTACTGGCTCTCAAGGACAAAAACCTAAGCGACATGTTTAGACCTAATTATGTTTATGTTCCTAATTATGTTTACTAGTATTTTATTAATGCTATTAGATTAATGCTACTAGAACGGAACAAGCTCAGCTGTAACGTCTGCCAATAACAAATGCATGTCGTCAGAAGCAACTCAACTGCACCCATCACCCTGAGGTCTTACTTGGCTGAAATTTTACATGCCACAATTTAGATAATTAGGCCTACAACGATATCAAAAGTCGACTAATCATCGATAGGCTAATTGAACTGGGGATAATAAGGTTATTTAATAAAAGAATACTGTACTGTACTGAATCAGCCGGATTGTCCACTGCTAAACACAGACTCAGGGCTTTTGCCATAATCCCCAGGCTTGGCAGACGTCTCGGGATCGCGGTTTAAGAAATCAGTTTTCAGAAGGCGCTAGATAGCAATGGAGATGGGGGTGAAGGTGACATTCTAGCACGGCACCACAAAATAAGAAGATAAAGATTTTAATAGATAATTGTATTCATAAGGTACCTAATACAATCAGCGAAACATTGCACAAATCAATTCGTTGTAAAAATTACATCCAGATAAGTACCTCCCACCGCCTTGTCCTTTAAACTTGATGCCAAGCAGTGCTGCTTTATTATCGAATTTAAGGAAGGAGTAGCTAGTAAAATTACAAGCATAAATCATAAAATTCAACATCTCAAGTGGCTGATGCAATGCAGTGACAAATGAATCACTTTTGTGTTCTGAGCGACAGTTTGTTTTTGTATAAGAAATGGCACCTACATGTCTTTTTCTTTATTAAACTTTGAGAAAGAGTTATTATGGGATGTACCGCAATTCATCGAATCTGTAATGATTAGAATGAAAACACTAAAATCACGGATGAATAAAAAGACAATGGATTGAAAGGATCAGATATCGCCATAATGAACGTTTATAATGCTAAGGTGGTGTTTTTTAGGAAATTTCGTAAGATATTGTGCCGGCCCATTCAGCCGAAACAATGGGGACCCAGTAATGTCTGAACCGATGTATAAACAGTACAACGTCTTCAAAAAACACGCTAACCAATCGAATCATCTGTCATTGTATTGCATAGGATTTTTGTAAATATTTAAAAAGCTATATACCCATAAGATAAACCATAAAAATCGGTTTCGGGACAACATTCTACATAATATATCTGAATTTCAGGTATATAAATCATTACTTTACGAGCTGAAAAACCGTGACATAAGGCAGGGAGATAGGCCGACAACGGAACATTAACAGAGTAAAGTTTCCTAATTTCAGAATCCTGAAAATGCTAGACGCAGGTCATCATATATATTGCATAGTTTTAATAATATGTGTGAAAGTATGAGTATTTTCAAGTACAGTGATTGCAATAGCTTAAAAGTCTACAGATGGTCCACAATATATCAGTTGAAGATTGTTTAAATATGCATTGAAACTTTTGGATAGTACGTCTAATATATTTATATCTACACCATCTTACTTTCTCAAAAATTAATTGATATGTTCACAAAGTTACTTTAACAACAATTAATGTCAAAAGAGTTTTTTAATCACTTATGTATTTATTTCTCTTTACATAAAAAGTATCTTTGTGACTTCATTCACATATTATTTTAATGGCACTATGAGCTTTAGCCTGCGTGAATGCTTTATCACAAAATTTGTTCCAAAATACCTTACTGTTGTTATACAAATATAATATGATAATGTCCTACATAATGGGTTTTCGGGCCCAGTCAATGGAACCACGCGTTGTGACCGACGAAAGTTCTGAGTATTTAGATTTATGATTCAAAGATTTGGGTGGAACTTCCTTCGAGTGCATGTATAAAGGTGAACAATACTCGCAGTGCTGGATCGATTTTGATCAGCAATAAATCTTGGGTTTCCGATGGGTGTGGATGATTTTGTCAGGTGATTGGAGAGTTATTGACATACTGGCGTTGAAATTATTGGTTACAATCAAATCTATTTACATATATGATAAAGATAAACAGGTATCTTTAACATAAAACCAGACTTTGCATGATATAATAGAATAAGTAAAATGGGACTATTTGAATATTTCAAACTATTCTCTCTTATTCAAAGACCCTATTTCAAATACGAGTAGCAGCCTAAGAATTCCTTAGCAAAACAAACATAAAATATATTATTAAAAGCAATCCTAAATAACTGCTTGCTATCATAAATCCATATATATAACATAAATGAGAGATGCAAAAAAGCAAAACGATGGCCAAAAGACATAAGAGATGGCAAAAAGACGTAAGTGTGTGAGATAAAAAACGACAAATACGATTTATTTCACACGATTTAAAATTCTCTTGAGACAGCTGTAGCTGTGGATACTTCTTGGGAATTCATATAATCCCGCCTGGCATTTATGTTAACCGGTAAAAGAGTAAATGTCAGTCCGAAATCACTTTTTGAATCAATTTACAGATCTATGACTAATTGAAATTGAATGTCACTTAAGATTTAGATAAACGGATCTTGTGCTTTCAAAGTAGAGTTCAATGTTTTGGGCATCTTCGCAGTAAGTTTAAAACTTGTTTTGAGCGACTTAGGGCCCATAACACAAATAAAAATACAATGTAATTGAATAACTTAATATAAAATTAAACATTTAGCGAGCTTTCAATTGATAGCATTATCGATTTGTTTCGAAAGTATCTACTTGCCTCATACTTATAGTACATGAATGTATTTATAACAATTGGAAAGTTGTATCAATTTTTGATAGACCCGTTTCATTAATAATCCCATTGTTTCATCGACAATTGGTCCGTCATCGGTCTTGGGTTCAATAACTGCATCAATTTCTTGCATGAGCTCTCGTCTTCCATCTAAATTGACATTTACTCTCGCAAGTATGTCTAAAATGTAAATGCGGTTACTACACATACCAATTCGTGTAGGACGCACTACATCTTACATCTTAAAAACCCATTGTCATTCAATAATGATCTCTATTTCCTTACAGTAAGGAAAATTCCGAAAGAATTTACGACAAAATTCAAGTTGAAGCAAATGTAGGCGACCAATGTAGTCTGATATGTGATGTTGATTACTTTATTAATGTTTTTATTGAAACGAGGGATCTGATTATGCTGGTAGAGGTAATAGTATATTAAAGTGAGGCTGTATCGTATTGAGGAGGTAATGAGGCGGGGCCGATGGGTGTATGTACGGACAAAGATCTTGGCTATTGACACACACCAAGTTCATACTTATATACAATCTAGTTAAGAATTCCAGAGCTTATAAACCAGGTATAGAGATATTCAATATAAATCAGAAAAACTTAGCGGATAAACATATTCTAGTTATAAGATGGGTGTTCAATTCACGTATATGTATGCACTATACTTTAGCTGAATTAAGTTTATAAGTTCCTGCGCATCTAATTGAATAAAAATTTGAATCTCATATCCCAATTTGTAGCAAGATGAATCATATCATTCCATGTAGCATTACGTCAATGTAAGTACAAGATGTTATTGCTGTTGAAACGATCATTTATTACTAACTTGACCTCTATGTCCGGGAATTATGACTGTGAATTGAATAATAAGTAATCATGCGGGTCCTCGGAATATTTTTGTTAAATATTCTACGTACTTTTTATTACAATAAGTATTTCGAGATGTACAGATAAGGAGCGACGTGTCTAGTTTTATTTTTCGATGTATTGTTACTCTGATCTAAAATTATGTTTTTAACGTTTTCCTGTACAGATACAAAACATTTTTTCACTGTTTTGCATGATATCTTCAAATCTTTGTGGAGCATTTGTCAGGGTGACTTCTTATGCCGATTTAACATACACGTGAGCACGTTTTTTTTTATTAGTTATATTTTCCTTGATCTTGTGCAGCGATCATTTTAACCATTCTTTAGTAAATTTAAAATGATTATCATAATTTTGAATACAGGTTTGGAGTTCTCCAAGGCGTCGTTTTGGTCGTCACCTTTTGCATGTCCATTAGAATTTGTAACGGTGAAATCGGCATCGAAATTGACTTGTTAGCCGTTTATAATTACTCTCTTTGTGTACAGAATAGTTAATCGTCCGTAATAAGGTATGTCGTCCATTAATTACTGTAGATATGATTTGAAG
Source organism: Plagodis pulveraria (assembly GCA_963890685.1). NCBI lineage: Eukaryota > Metazoa > Arthropoda > Insecta > Lepidoptera > Geometridae > Plagodis > Plagodis pulveraria. Next base: position 17,312,846 of record OY982975.1, read on the forward strand.
ACGTTTTACACGGCGGAGGCGGTCGTAAACTGAGTCGTCGGCGGATGAAAGAGAGAGATAATTATGAGCAAACGCATGCGTAGATCAAATCGGTCCATCCATCGATAAGGGATCTAGATGTAGCTCCGATCGGCGCAGGCATTACTTGTACCGATGGCAATTCATTATGTACCTGAATTGTTTCTTTGTTGCTTGATTGGCTTGTCAGTTTTACAGTGATCGACGTAGCCTGATTTAAACTGTAATTATCTTAACTTATATTAACTAATTTTAGACTTTGAAGTGTTCAGATTTTACCACGATTACTTGATAGATTTTCTTCTCAAATTTTATTTTTTGCATTAATGGAATTAAAAATGGCGTTAGTGATATTAACGTGTTTCTATTTTAGTTTGTAGAAAATATTTTTTAGAGGAATCGTATAAAATGACGATGTATCTACATATGAATATAAAATTTAACAAAATTGTGAACTAATGAATAGAAACAAGATCATAATAGTAATATTAAACATCAATATCCTGCCTGATTGAAGTAAATGTTCTACATGATGTTGTTTAGTTTTTGCTCCGTTTACCTTGTCTCACTTGATGGCTTGCGTTTTATTCGTCGTTTTTGATCTCAAGTCAATTAGAGATACAAAAGCTCTTTACTTTGACATGGTTGTAATTAGTTCTGGAAGCTGGGAAGTTTTGTTACATTGACTGAATGTAAATTAAGCATTACGTTTGACTTCAATAGACTCGGAATACTATCCTTATAAAAAATAAATAACTTTGAGCGATTTTTTTTGTTATTTTTGATTCATAATGGATTCACAATACTCTTTGGGATTAAAGCTCAGCTGCAAAAACGAAATTAACACTGAAATAACGTAACATCATGAACCCTTCTCAGGTATTCATAAGATAACATGGCTTTCGTAATATAAAAGAAAGTTCTGCGTGCACATATGATTCAAAAGCTTTTTCTTGAATATCTTCATATTACTTTTAATGACTTTATGCAACATTCAATCAAACTATTTTTTACCTTCCTACTCCATCATTAGAAACAGCCCATAACCTTTCTTACAGACTAGAGTTCTAGACCACGGACAAACTAGGTGGCCCATCTATGGATAAAGGGACACTAATTATGGAACAAGAGAAAAAATAAAGAAGCCATGCCATGATGGATCGACGTAAGACAGGACCGATCGATCGATTATAGGCCTCGATTCTCGATTATAAGAATTAATGAATTTATCTTTTTGCTTTAAATCGATTCCCTTTTGTCTGGAGCAGGTGATATCGGACGATAACTCGATTATTTTGTCGCTGGTTTATGCTACTCGTTATCGATTTTAGATCGTTATCTCGATTTAAGCTACAATGCGGATTTATGGTGATCAGGTTTTAATCATCAGTATTAATAGCAATTACTTTTTAAGTAATGTTGATTACTTTAATAAATTAGTTATATGATCAAGATAGTGTTTTATTACATTTTTGCTTTAATTTCCTTACTTTCGAAAACATGTACCTACATACCTATAATCATAGGATTATATCCTCTTTCTATATGAAGATGATATTCCTTAGTTCCATCTTATTCTTAATCAAGAAATCATCATCACCTAATAAAATTATAGCTTTCTCAATTTATCGACAATCATGGGGTTTTAAAAGAAGTTTGCAGCAATGTATAACATACATATAAACATAATCAATCATCACGCTTGTGTATCTCCAAAGAGGTAGGCAGAGTTATCTTACTCCCTTTCCGTCAAACATATATTTTAGTCCCGTGTATTAGGGGTCAAGCCTGTTGTCATCTACTTGGTACCTAATACAGTTCCAGACTCCGAATAGCTACTGAAAATGTATGTTGGAAAATACAAATAAATCAGATTTCAGACCGCGAGTTCGAACATGGGATGCTGCGACCTTAAAGTAGCTTTAAACATTCCATCAACGAGGTAGTCTTCAAAACAGGATATCGTGAAAACTGTAGGTTGCTGCTTTTACAGACTTCAGTATAAAAATCCTTAAAATATATTATACTTCCCCTAAGTATTGACTAAATTGCAAAGTAAATTTTGTTTAAAACAGTTTATCCTCGAATTTATCTGCAGTTTGAAAAATAATAAGGGATACCTTCGACCTAGCAAGTTCCTATTTCCAAGAGAATGTTTTGAAAGAGATATATTTGGTAATAAAATAATAATGTTACAAAAATGACAAAGGAAGCCACAGAAGACACTGCAAGCGTCAAATTTCAAAAGAGAATGTTGGAAATAGAAAATTTGAATAATACAACGGATAACACATAAAAGGTGGTGACTGTTTCTGTCCACAACAAGAATAATTTGTTATTTGTGTTGCATCTACAAGATGAGTGTTGCAAAAAAATATGAGAATGTATAGTACATTATAGTAACAACTTGCGCAATAGGAGAATACCGAACTATATCCAATATTAAAAGGAGTTTGCAGCATTATTTGCAAGCTTCCGTAGACGTCCAGCAGGAACGTCACATAAACACGAGGAACATACAACATATTCAACATTATCAAACATAAGCCACGTCAAACATAAATCTATTATGGTGTTTATTTAGATATATAAAAAAGAAGTTAAATTTTTAAACAAAATTTGACTGATTAAATGCCTTAAATAATATTACCCAACAAAAATAATTTTATTACTGACTGATAGGAGAAAAACCACAACTTATTATCATCGAGTAAAAAGTTCAACTAGCAAGTGAGCTTTTGCTTGTTTTCCGGTAAATACGGAATTACACGGAAGTGAATTCGGGTAACTTTCACATTCACCCAGTGATATCCAAATGCATCTTAAGAGTAAAATAATTTTGAACTACAAACTTGATGTTAGTCGTTCAGAATAACTAGAGTGCTACAAAAAGAGGAATGATCAGGACCAAAGCTACTGATTATGCCATTATGTTTAAAACATACGTGACATTTAGATTCGTACCCAAACCATATATGTCGTTAGAAAAGTACACTCCTAATAAGTTAACATCCAAACATGTAAAATAAGGGTCAAAGACTGCTATGACTGCAAAATAAATAATCATTATTTAGAAATCAAGCGTACCCAGCATGACGAACTGATGCTTTCAGTAGCCACTATTATTCCATAGGATCAAGATGCGAGGTATTTCGAAAGAGTATTTACTTACAATGGAGCTAAAGAGAATCATAGCGCGGGAATAAAGGTTCTTGAGTGGCATCTGTGAACCGGAATTCAAACTGAAGTTAGGTTCTAACTAGAAGGAATAACAATACCTGACAGTCACGGGAAATATTTAAAGAGAGGGAGACCTGAATATTAGAAGTATATTCTGTTTATTTTTTCAAATACAATCTCACCTGATGGCGAGTGACGATGTGGCCGAAGGGCCTCCAAAACCTATACTTGGATTCTCTTATCTTCATATTCAAGATTTCCTGCACATAAAGTACGGATTTATTCCTCCAGGCTTGCTTTGTGATGCACTAAGCAAATATAGCTTTGGTAAATATCAGGGATAGAAAAGTCAAGGTAGTGATCAGATAATTTAAATATTTCGATATTCGGTAAACATATTTTATTCAATAGTCAACAAATCAACGTTCGTTGAGGCTACATAATTATTTTACCGCAATTTATTTGACTTCGTACCAATCATATTAATTAAATAGCTTTGCACGATTTACATATATATTTATCAATACACGTATCCCAAGGCATAAGGTATTATACACGAATACCTATGAAAATTAACGTACATTTTATTATTTGAAATAAAGAAAGGTATTGTCTGTTTTGAGCCTAAGATCCACCCTACAGTACAAAGCACTAACACATACAAGTAATAAGCGATACACAGAATCATACACATAATATGTATGGAAGTATTGCCTTTTATAACCAAAACGTCGGGCATGGCTTGGCGAGGTCACATAATGCATTATAATTTTATACAAAGATACAAACTGAAATGAATATGCAAAGGCGATGCGTGTGCGATTGAGTTATTGTGATCACTTGTATGTGTGTGTGTAGGGATGGCATGACAGATAATGCTAAGCGAAACTATAAAAGCTCGACATAAAAAAAACTAGATTCTAGTTTTTGAACCTCACGAAAGAGGTTGATTGGCGTTATTGTATTAAACTAGTAAACGTTGATATTCAAAGTAAAATTATAAAGTTTTGTACTAAATTCTAGTCTATATTGTAAAACAGCTGAAGTTTTCAGTAACATTGAGTAACAGTAAAGTACTATATTTGCACTGTGATTAAAATATACTAAAACAATATATTCTATAAAAATATTTAATATTTTAAATGTGTCAGAAAAGTAAAAAAATGTGCTTATTTTCATTCAATACAGATACTTCCATGTGCTCAAAGCTTCATAAAACGCATCAAAGTAATTGATTATTGTATGCAAATTATAACTCGCTAGTTCAGGACGCCCACCTTAACTCTATCACCGTATAAAAGCACACTCACAGACACAACTCAGTCTATACGCATTATATTATCTATGTGGGGGTGTGCGCACACGCAGCACCGAAGAAATGCATGTTTTATGACGTCTGCTCATATTCAGCGCGGTGCCACAAAGAAATTATACGCACATTAAATCCGTGGAGGTGTGAGTATTAAGCGTTTTTTTTTTGTTTTCTGTGACCCTGAAATGTTTTATAGGCAAGGCTTTTGCGTGGAATAAATTAATATCGTTATGGATAAATTTGCTATTCAAAACTTTAAAATGTTCTTTCCAAAGTATTTTTATTCAATTAATTAGGTATGTTAAATATTGTCATATAGGTATTATTAGTATTTTTTAATATAATAGATGGCACGTAATAGAATAATTAGGTGAAACTCAATAGTAACACGAAGACTCGAGTTTTAAATTAATTTGGCTTCTCGTACCTGTCTTTTTTTCTTTTCTTATAATTTTATACGATGAAGTATTCGAAAAAAATATTATACTACTATATGAAGTAGGAGCTATTACATTTAATATGTAGTGGGCAAACACTTACTTCATATTTTTAACAAATTATTGGAGTACAAAATTGTATGCCCAAGGCGGGAATCGAACCCGCGTCCTCCGATATCGCGTCGGATGCCTAAACCCCCTCGGCCACCTGGACACGGCATTTGTAGCGGAAATTTCATACTCCAATCGTACTTTAACCGTCATAGGGGACGGTGCGCGGCCATCAAACTTACTTCATATATAAGTTCAATAGCTACCACAAAGAAAAAGAAAAAGTTCTAATAATTATTTTTTCACTGGTCTTTGTAACATGAATATTTTTAGTGACGTGTCGTCTCATCAGTTTCCCTGTCCAATAACAGAAAGGATATGCAGTCGCAGTCAGAGTTAATTAACAAAAGACGTTGGTGATTCTTGCACATGCTGTGCTCAATGGGCGACTGTTTGTACTGTGCAATGTTCTTTATCATAAGGCTAATATGTATGTAGTGAGCATCCTCCTTTATCACCATGCCAGCAAATCTTAACCGTATACTAAACGTTAACTTTGCGATGAAATTAAAATGATACAGGAAGAAGCTTGATCAAAACGTGGATCCAAAACTTTGAGCCAGTGATGGCCGAGCGGTAATACTCGTTTTTTTTTTGTAAGTGATGATGTGTTCGTAGATGTTGTTCAGACTAACCTAGAAGTACTGGCTCTCAAGGACAGCTGCCAGAACACACCGTTAGGTGCTTGGCGACAGATTTACTACTTGAGGGTGGTAGCTAGCCAGGCGGGCATTCGCTAAATGCCCTACCACCATGCTATAACGACTGCCATCCTAAGACAACAACCGGGACCGACGGCTTAACGTGCCCTCCGAAGCACGGAAACGCTCAGTAGTAATGTCACTAGCGGTCACCCATCCAACTCGTGACCGCGCGCTACGTTGATAACTTTGCTGATAGGTTAAGAACAGCTAAGTAAACTTCGCTACGAGCGCTTCAAAACTCGTAGCTATGAACTGCCGTGCCGCAGGTCCATGGTTCAACAGTTAAAATATAATTGTTGAAAAATACTCTTTAAATTTGATCCCTGTACGGCATATTTTAGGAATTGGATGAATTGACGACCGGCGCTGGTTACTTCCTTCATTAATTTAAAATCTGAATTGACCTATCCAGGGTCTGTAATAGTACCCATATACGTAAATAGGTCGCCATCGAGTCTAGTGTCGTGTGTCGTAATAGAGGAGTCGCACGGCAATAAAGCACAAATCACCGCGCGGGCGCAGACGGTAGCATAGTTGGTACGACGACCGGACGCTACGCACATACAGCACACAGTCATTATACAGTAAATGGGAAACGGACGGGAGGGGAGTGGAATACTGCGATTTCATAACTGAATTTAAGTAAGTTTGGAGTAAGCTGATAGTTTTGCATGCGAGCTTTGATTTTGAAGCACTTGAGGCTTGCTCATTCATTCCTAACCGATCACCAAAGTTACACAGTCTGCTGTGGTCATGAATAAGATGGGTGCCAAGCCAGTGGCGTTACTACTGAGCGCTTTCGTGCGTCGGAGGGCACGTAAAGCTGTTGTTTTCTTAGGATGGCAGTCGTTATGGTATAGTATTAGGGCAATGAATGCGCACCTAGCTAGCTACTACTTCCAAATAGAAAATCTGTCGACAAGTTCCTAAAGGTGTGCTCCAGTAGCTATCCTTGAGAGCCAGTACTTCTAGGTTAGCCTGAACAACATCTTCGACCACATCACTTGAGATAGTGGCCAAAGGGTACCAATCAGGAATACTACCCCGGCACCCTACGTGGAATAAATGTTACCAAGTTGTTTGGAAATGTTACCAACGAACCAATCGACATAGGCTGCGTTGAGCAATCATATACCATCGCCGCTTTTTTTTTTTTTTTTTTTTTTATGCTTGATAGGTTAGCCTTTGACCACTATCTCACCTGATGGAAAGTGATGATGTGGTCGAAGATGTTGTTCAGGCTAACCTAGAATTACTGGCTCTCAAGGACAGCTGCCGGAACACACCGTTAGGTGCTTGGCGACAGACTTTCTACTTGAGGGTGGTAGCTAGCCAGGCGGGCATTCGCAAAATGCCCTACCACCATGCTATAACGACTGCCATCCAAAGACGACAACCGGGACCGACGGCTTTACGTGCCCTCCGAAGCACGGAAGCGCTCAGTAGTAATGTCACAAGCGGTCACCCATCCAACTCATGACCGCGGGCGACGTTGCTTAACTTTGCTGATCGGTTAAGAACAGCCAAGTAAACTTCGCTACGAGCGCTTCAAGAATTAGCATTAATAACCTTATAACACTTTCTAAATTAATGCTTGCTCACAACTTTGCACGGACAGTCTCGAGATAATAGCGAAATTAAGATGATCGTACATGAACTGTACGCTAACCATAATTAGAAGTTGGAAAGCAATTGTAGTAAATAACAGGCAAAATGAGACTTAACAGGTATGTCTCAAGGTGATGGGCGCAGTGCAGTTCGTCCCTTGTGATGAAATGCATCTGTTATAGGCAGAGGGTACCGCTTAACATCAGTGGGCATCGGGCTTGATCCTTTACAATAGCATTAAAAAAAAATTTCGTTCTGTAATCCAGTACGACAGTGACAGGCGACAGTGTTTTTACTTGAGTGTGGTATCTAGTAGTATGCTTTAAACTTCCTAGGTGCGGTTGTGTTCTGATTTTTTATTAATAATTATTACTTACAATGTGTATTTGTTAGATCATCACCCCCTTACGAGTTGTTTGCCATAAACCCCAAGCATGGCAGGCGTCTTGTGATCGCTGTAAGATGTCGTTCTGCAGAAGGTGCTGCTGCCCGGGGTGTAATTCAAACCCGGCAGTATAATAGTTTACTTAATAAAATTAATCAAATCATTTAATAAAATCCAAACAGTAGTTTTACAGCCTCAATATCAGGATTAAAAACTCATCATCGTTAAAATCAAATTTAAACCATAATAATAAAATAATTTCGCCTCCCAAATTCGCCAATAAACATTTAAAAAAGCTGTGTATTCACCGAGCGTATAAATTATTCGAATTGACACGCCGATTGTCTGATTGTAATCATCGATTATACCGATTTTCATTCTCTCTTTTCAACATATCGATTAAAATATTTTATGTCTCTGTCTAAGAGGTTTTATTAGAGCGTGATGCACCCGGGGCTATCGAGTTATATTTCATGTGGAATCCGTTAATTGCTATAATTTAACGGAGCTCCTTCGATGTTTTGGTACTTTACGGTGTGATTCTGGATATTTATCAGTATTACATCGATTACGTGTTACTTCAGTTTGTGAGAGTCGACTTTTGGGTTCCACTGGCATCTTGTCCGAAAATGAATGTATTATTATGTTCCGAGAATCATTTTACAGTCACTATGAATTGCATAGACAATTTTCAATGCAATCTTTTTATCACTTACAACTCAATTACAAAACTTCATTCAATATATTTTTTTAAAGTTTGTATATGAACTTCTGGAAAATCAAAGTAGAAAAATATTTTGATCCGTAAAACTGTATGGAACCCAACTTTCAAACACTTAATCACAATCGAAATGTTTTTATTAAAAATATGTAATTATGTTCTTAGTTATGTATGTTCTAATTTGGTAGACGAGAGAGATTGCCTCGAATAGATTCGATAAATTAATCGATTATGTTGTTGTATCGTTAATTAGGTTTCTATTCGAATGACTCTATTCTGACGTATCGATTTGTAGTTGGTTAATATACGTAATAAAATGCGTGTTAGTGCGCTTGTCGAGTGGTAGTTGGGAATGAGTTGTAAAAGTTAAATGTTGTGAGGCTTTTGTAGTAAGTACCTAATCTTTAGTGTTGTGATGGGGTTTACAGTACTAAAGTACCTACATTTAATGTAGGTACTTTTGTTAATCCCGTGGGGTGCCGGGTTAGAATTGTAAGTCAAAGTCAAAGTCAAAATCATTTATTCAATTTAGGCGTCTATGATGCTCTTATGAAGGTGAATTACAAATTTTTGTATTGAAATATCCTACATTTTACCTCACCATATCATCCCGTGGGTGTCGTAAGAGGCGACTAAGGGAAAAATACTGGAAGGTGGGCAGCAGCGCCTTCTAAAGAACTGCCATCTTACACTGCGATCCCCAAGCTGCCTGCCAAGCGTGGGGATTATGGCAAATACCCCCTTAATGGGAGAGGCTATGTTCAGCAGTGGACGATCCGGCTGATACAGTACTTTTGTTGATTTGTTTTTTTCCCCTATTATTTGTAACTTATTTTTTACAATGAAATACGGCAAGCTTGCCTGAAAATTGTGGAATACTTGAAGAGTTATGCACTTATGAAGTAATGACTAAAATTAAATATTAACTAAAAGTACTATAATTACATTAAGTCAAACACTATAAAAAGGTAAAAGCACCAGTAATGAGATGCCTAACTAAACAAAATTTAAATGAATTACTAGTAAAACGTTGGCCGTAAAATTTGAAAACTAGCATCTCCACAAAACAGTGCATTCTTTGCACGTAACTGTGAAAAGTAGCGGCTTACTAATTTATTCAGAGATCGGTTATTTCGATTCTTTTACTTAATTATCGATTCTGGTTAAATATTGGGTGAGGTGTGCGATGAACTTTAGTTTGTTTGTCGTGTCTTGTTTTCATCTTGATTCTGTGGCGATTGCTTGAAAGGTAGGCTTTAACGGGATTTTGAGTTTTTTTTATGCTCGTGTGAGACATCGTCTTAATTTACACAGAATCATTAATATGAGTATCTATTTCTTTACGTATATATTTATGTTTGATATTGTTATTAACACATATACATGCTATTTTAACAGACTAATCTATGAAAAGTCTTAACCATTCATCTAAGTTAAGCAACGTCCTCCACAGTCTTGACTTGGAAGGGTGACCGCTAGTGAAATTACTACTGAGGGTTTCTGTGCTTTGGAGGGCACGTTAAGCCACCGGTCTCGATTGATGTCTACTACTATGCTATGTCAGCCATGACATAGCATAGTCGTCGGGCATTTTGCGAATTCCCGCCTGGCTCCACCTCATGTAGAAAATCTGTTGCCAAGCACCTAACATTGTGTTCCCGGCAGTTGTCCTTAAGTGTCAGTAATAAAATAAAAGTTAGTCTGAACAACATATTCATCACTTACCATCAGGTGAGATAGTGGTCATAGGCTAGCCTAGCCTATCAGGTATAAAAACTCTACTTTATTATTAAAACTGCTTTAACACGTGACTTTCATTTTTCCTACATTGTACCAAATTTTCGACACTGATCTGACTAATAATGAGTTAAAATTCATTAACCCAATAATAGACTAAACCAAAAAATGTTAGTTCATAACTGGTGTAAAAATAGCACCGAATGGTGGTCTAAATTCCAGCCAATTCCCGTGAACAATCTGTTCCCTTCCTGCGGTCCCCTAGCCGTAATTGTAGAAACCTCGGCTGTAACTGCGTCAATAGAACGAATTCACTCAATTGGTGCCTGGGAGCGGACGCGTGTTTACAACTTGTACGTCGTAAAAATGAGCACCAAAGATGGACCTTGTTGTAAAGTACTTGAAGTGTTTGACTGGTTTTATATGTGACGAATATTGAAACAGATGAGCACGTAAGATTTCATTTATGTTATTAAACTAGATGTGACTAAAGTTTGAAGTAAATTTGAAGCAAAAACAATTTTAATATTGTTAGGTTTGCAATAACGCCTGCTATGCGGATTACATTACAAAATCCCAATACGATGGTTAAAGAACGGTAGGAAAGATTCGAGTTATGACGTCATGTCATGTTAGCTCAATTGGTTAGAGCATACCAAGGCTCAAGGGGTGGATGGACGCGGGTTCGAATCTCGCACATGACTTAAATTTTTCCTATCGTATATTTGTGATTTTGTAACACAAACAATTTTTTTGCTATAGGGTGTAAAAAAGTTGTTTAAAGCGTAATTTTATTGTTCAATAGTGGTGCAACTTTTGGTATGTTACACGCTATGGCACGAAGTGAATTTTTCCGACCCATTAAACGTGGAGCAAGGGTCGGATGATAATAAACATTGACTAATGTACAATATAAATTAATCATTCGATTTAATTTCAAGCTATGACATTAAGTAGTACAACGTTAGTAACTATAGATGTCGCTTCATCCCAATACGGTGGTTAAATAACGATAGGAAAAATTTTAGTTATGACTCATTGTCATGTTAACTCAATCGGTTAGAGCATATCCCGGCTAAAAGGGTGGATCGACGCGGGTTAGAATCCCGCATGTGACTTAATTTTTTTCCCTCGTAAATTTGTAATTTTGTCAAATGATATTAAAATTAAATTTACTTTGAATTTTGCAACGTTTGTTATTTAGTTTTAAGTAATACTGAAATGCCATTACCTGACTAATCATGATAAATATATGTAAAACAGTTTACAGAGTCCTAACGAAACTGCAAGTGAAACTGTATTTCTAACAAATGCTAACTGTCGTAATAATTAGATTCCAACTGAGAAATACACGGCATGTAGCCACGCTGAAACACGTTATTGCTTACAAAGTAAGTTTCCAGTATTGCGTAAGTAACTAGTCGTTTTCTTACATGAAAATAATTTACAAAACATGAATAAAAAATATAACCGACTTCTAAAACATCTGCTTTTTTGGATGTCGACTAAATATTATTCGAAGCAGTGATGGCTCAGTGGCATTAGCTATGGATTGGTAGCAGGTCTATTGTTTAAATCCCGCCGCGGGCTTGAGCTACACCGCAAGGTGGAAAGGCATTTTGCAAATGCCCGCCCGGCTAGCAACTACCCTCAAGTAGAAAATCTGTCGCCAAGCACCTAACGGTGTGTTCCGGCAGCTGTCCTTGACAGCCACTAATTCTAGTCTAAGCCTGTTAACACCAACCACATCATCACTTACTATCAGATGAGATTGAGTTCAAAGGTTTAAAAAAAACGATACTGTTTGGACTCAGAATCAGGAAGTGACGTCACATCCTGGGCTAGCATATTTTGTGACGGTAATGAGTGTTTTCTTGCAGAGATTTGCATTTACTAAAAAAAAATTGCTTCTATTTGGTTGTAATGGACCAGTGGCAAAAAGCGTATGTACTGCTGCAGGAAGACCATGGCTTGAGTACCGCCACGAACTTACAATTCACCGTATGGAAGTAGAGAACTTGCTAATGCTTGCCTGGCTTACTACGCCACTGAAATAGAAAACTTGTCACCAAGAACTTTTAGGTGTGCTTCAGTAGCTGTCTTTGAGAGCCAGAACCTTCTAGGAACGCTGTTACCATCATGATGACACGATTAAATACTAATTAGTGATATAGTGATAAAAGGCTCACTTACCGCTTGCTTGCAGTTTTCTTTCTTGTGAGTCTTCCCCGTCCATTGGTGATTGTTTTTGAAAGAAGCCCTGAGAACAAAACATTAATTAATTTTTGGGGGTTGAGTTTTCCGCGTCCGTAGAAGAGTACCCTAGTGATTCCCTATACGTGGTCTCCGGGTGGTGCTAATCACATGACAAACTTGTGGTAGGCTTCGGCCGAGGCTAGTGACCACCCATTGGACAAAGCCACGCAGCCAAACGACCTAGTCGTCTTCCGGCGCGATGTCCAGTGACGGCGTACGAAAGTCGGGTCAGAACAGTAGCATCCCAAGAAACCTGAATAAGAAGCACATCGTTCGGCTGCATTGGGCGACTAGATTTTAAGCTAGCTCCATCTTAGACCACATCAATGCTTAACATCAGGCAGGGTGTAGTCAAACGCGAACCTGTTATAAATAAAATAAAATAAACTATTTATATGTATAGCTCAATAAAAATACACAAAAAAAATTTTTTTCAGAAGTAGAAACATAATTCACGGTGAAGAGTTGACTGACCTGCATTTGCAGATTAGCTAAGTCCTCCAAATTCTTCCTCATCAACATATTCTGTTGGTCAAACTCAGAAACGCTGTTGCCGGCGCTCGAGGTCGTCGATTGTTCCTACAACACAACATTGTCAAAGTTATATACAAAATCATTTATTAAATTTAAGCGTCTACGACGATCTTGTGAAGGTCAATTACAAATTGTAGTATTGATATTTGAATTTCCCTTCTGTGAGCGTTTGATATGTTTGGGAAGTTTATTATAAAACCGTAAACAATAACCTAAAAAGGACCTTTTATATTTTGTCTTTGCTAAACCTGGCACCGCTATTTTATCTTTATTCCTAGTGTTCTAATCGTGATTGTCACTTCAATGGTCATTTAAATTTACTAAATTTTTTAACGACTATACATAATATTTTGCAGATATAGAACCTAATTTTTAATTGTAACTAGTAGATACCGATTAGCTATCCCGGTGAAACTTTCAGGGTAGCTCACAACAAGGACAATGCTTTATCATGTCACTATCTTCTTTGTCAATCTGTCTGTCATTCCTTGTGGAACCTAGTAATTAAAATTTCGAGTACTTCCCTATAAGTTTTATTATTTTACAGGACCATAATAACGTTTAAACGCCCGTTGGGTGCCGGGATAGAATTCCACCCCCCATATCAACCCGTGAGTATCGTAAGTGGTGAATAAGGGCAACACACCGGAAGGTGGACAGAAGCACTTTCTGAGGAACTGATAGCTCTCACTTCGATCCCCAAGCCGCCTGCCAAGCGTGGGCATTATGGCAAAACTCCCGTATTGGGGGAGGTTGTGTTCAGCAGTGGACTATCCGGCTAATTCAGTTACAATAACAATTTTTTTTTATGTATATTCATTCTTGTTATGTACGTAAGATTTGTAGATAAGTTTAACAGATTCGTGTTTATAAATGTTTTGACTGTTCCAATGCCCGAGGACAAACTTGGTTACGCGTGCAGAAGTTATGTATGTACTTCGTGAGTCGATACGACGATTTCGTGATTGTCGAACATGTCTGTTAGATTGATGGAGTTTTCTTAACTTAAAATAAGATCTAGCATTTGACTAATGACTTATTTCGTTATTGAATAATATTTCCTTTAATAACATTGAAGCGCTCGTAGCGTAGTTTGCTTAGTTGTTCTTAATCGATCAGATAAGTTCAGCAACGTCCATCGCGGTCGTGACTTGGATGGGTGACCGCTATGAGATTACTACTGAGCGCTTCCGTGCTTTGGAGGTCACGTTAAGCCGTCGGTCCCGGTTGTTCTCATTATATCATGGATATATGGCATTATGCGAATGCCCGCCAGGCTAGCTACCACCTACAAGTAGAAAATCTGTCTCCCTGGTACGCTTAAACCAATATTTATTTCGCCTAATCTGACCACATCATCACTTACCATCATGTGAGATATATGTGGTATAAAGATAAAAAAAATCGTTACGCATCTTAAAAATTAGCTTTGAAATCTGTGTTCACCAATATCTTGAATATCTTATATAATTAACATCTTCAATATCTTGAATAAGTTTGCGTAATTTTAATGTTTTAATAAAATAAAAATTTCGTCAAATTAATAATGATATAGTATTTTTGATTTGTCATCATATCTTAGCATATCTATCATTACTATGGTTGATGCTTCGTCAATTGAAATATTTTGTAATACGTATTATTTATCTTACTAATTATTAGGAACACAAAAAGAACAATAACATAAATGTGTGAATATAAAATTAAATAATTGTGTGATCTTACCTGACCATCAGTATCTCTGGAGACGCTAAGGTCGAGGGTCTGTTCTCCGTCATCAGATCCGCTCCCATCTTCTTCTGTACCTTGAGAGCTATTGAACAGGCGCATCGACTGCTGGTTTATTATTTGTAATGCCCTTTGCCTGTAAAGAAAACAAAATGTTTTGTGATTCTAAGTAATGATAATAAATGTCATTTAAACCGACTTAAAAAAATGGGCGGAGGTTTTCAAATCGACTGTAGTGTTATCATTTTTTTGTTTTTGTTATCTCATAACTTTTAGACGGTTAAACCGATTTTGATGATTTTTTTATGTTCAAAAGCTAGAGTTTGCCATAATGATTCCTAAGGGTTTATTTACTTTATACCGCATTTTTTCCGTTTTATTTATTTTACTGAACCAAAAAATATTATTTCTATCTAACGTTTTAAATATAGGTATATTAAAAATAACTTAATAAATAAATGAAGCATTAAGACAGATGCGTATTTTTTCTAAACTTTATACTTGATTTACTATATATGAAAAGTATAATTTACATCGCGTTTCTTAGCAGACTTATACCTAATCAGTAACTCGCAAGTTAAAAAAGCACAATCGCGACAGTTTTCTAAGTGAAACTTAACGGAATACAAAATTACGAGAAAACGAAAGAAAAATAATCCGAGGATTATGTATCATTGCAAAAACACATAAAACTTAATGGAAAATATAACCTTTTAGATGGTTTTCGTCGAATATCCACGAAAACCATCTAAAAGGTTATATTTTCCATTAAGTTTTATGTGTTTTTGCAATGATACATAATCCTCGGATTATTTTTCTTTCGTTTTCTCGTAATTTTGTATTCCGTTCAAAGAACCAAAGTCACCGACATAGCTCTCAGAATTAGCAAGTTGAAGTTGCGATGTGGCCCCACATTGCTCGACGAACTGATAACCGATGGGGAAGAAAGGTTCTCGAGTGGTTACCACACTACACCTGAAGACGTAGAGTTGGTAGGCCCCCCACCAGGTGGACTGACGATATCGTGAAAGTCGCGGGTAGCCAGTGGTTACAAGTGGCTAATAGCCGTTCTTTGTGGCGTTATATGGGGGAGGCCTTTGTTCAACAGTGGACGTCTTTCGGCTGATGATGATGATGATGATGAGATGGTTTTCACGCAATAATTCGCAAAAAAGTTGCCAGCTTATCCAGGCGACCGCGAGGCACTGGTAAAGGTATGCAGCAGATTATTGAATCCTAAGCAAACTGCCCTATCCAATACATAAATGGCTAAAAATTGTTACTGGGCAAATCAATTTATCTTGAATCATAGTATTTATTTGACATGGTCAGTGATCACATTCACCTATTTCTATTTGACATTATATATATTTTTTTTATGTTATTATAAATATATATTTTTATTATTAGGTCCTTACATATGAAATTGGCGTTTTTCGTACTGGCCACTTTAATCACGAATTTCTCCTCTTTGGTAAGGAATTCCAAATTCAAATTTGTACAGCTATAGACTCATGTATTTGTGCTTCGATGATCGTCATTCATTTGTTTTTTTTCTTCTGTTTTTTTCTGTTTGCGTCACTCATTTTACAAAATGGAAAACCTTAAATATCGCATTATTTACGAGTACGAGTTCCGCCGTGGCACTAGTGCTGCGGAAACAACTCGAAGGGTGAATGATGTGTATGGCGGTCGTGTTGCAAAAGAAAACACAGTTCGTTTTTGGTTCCAACGTTTTCGTTCTGGAAATTTCGACCTGCAGAACAAGCCCCGTGGACGGCCTGAGACTCAAGTTGATAATGAAGAGTTGAAGGCTATTGTGGAAGCGGATCCATCGCAAACCACGTCCGAGTTAGCTGCAGGCTGCGATGTTAGTGATAAAACTGTTTTAATTCACTTGAAGCAAATTGGGAAGATTAAAAAGCTTGAAAGGTGGGTACCTCACGAATTGACTGAAACAAACCGGCAAACGCGCGTCGACTGCTGCGTTACATTACTAAACCGGCACAATAATGAAGGTATTTTAAACCGAATCATTACCTGTGATGAAAAATGGGTTCTTTACGATAATCGGAAGCGCTCAGCGCAATGGTTAGATCCTGGCCAGCCAGCCAAATCCTGCCCCAAGCGAAAATTAACCCCAAAAAAGTTACTTGTAAGCGTTTGGTGGACTAGTGCCGGTATTGTTCATTACAGTTTTTTCAAATCTGGCCAGACTATTACGGCTGATGTCTATTGTCAGGAATTGCAAACCATGATGGAAAAGCTAGCGGCTAAACAACCTAGGCTGGTCAATCGCTCCACGCCACTGCTGCTTCACGACAACGCTAGACCACACACTGCGCTACAGACGGCTACTAAATTAGAAGAGCTTCAATTGGAAAGTCTAAGACATCCTCCGTACTCCCCGGACCTTGCTCCAACAGATTACCATTTTTTTCGAAATTTGGATAACTTCTTGCAAGGGAAAAAATTCAACTCCGATGGGGCAGTCCAAATCGCCTTCAAAGATTTTATTGATTCCCGTCCGACTGGTTTTTTTAGTAAAGGGATCAATGAACTACCTATGAGATGGCAAAAGTGCATAGAAAATAATGGTTCATACTTTGATTAATTAAATATATTATATTAAAAAATATTCGACTTTTTGTTCCTCCCATACAAAACGCCAATTTCATATGTAAGGACCTAATATTATTATAACCAAATATTTTTTTTTATGTCATTGTGACGGAACAAGTCGAGGCCCACCTGATATTAAGTGGACTAACCTCTGCCTATAACAGTTGCAATTCATGACAACTCACGAATTGCACTGCGCCCGTCACATTGAGACATAGTTGTTAAGTCTCATTGTGCCTGTAATTTCACTGGCTCTCAAGAACTACTGCCGGAATACACCTTTCGGTGCTTGGTGACAGACTTTCTACTTGGGGGTGGTCGCTAGCCAGGCGGGCATTCGCTAAATACCCTTCCACCATGCGGTGAAGCTCAAGCTCTGGGCGGAATTCGAACGATGGACCTGCTGCGCGGCAGTCCATAGCCCATGCCACTGAGCCATCACTGCTTCAGCCATCACTGCTTCATTTTTCAACTAATAACTCTTTATATATTCATAAAAGTCGTACCTCTGAGTCTCAATATCATTATCTGGAGTTTTCGGCGGAGTGATATTAGTAGAGCCCTCATCTTCGGTAGCTGATGATGACCTTCGAAGACTTCGATCTGTTCCATCTTCCATTCCGGAATCATGTCTCCTCTTCAAGCTCAGAGGCAGCTGCGTGAATGGTTTACCTACAAACAAGCATAAACTTTTATGTTATGTACAATAAAGGCTGTTTTAGATATAATTTGGTTTAAGAATCACTATAGAAATTAAACATGACAATGGTATTTTAGTGTATTCTTTTAGATATCACTTGAGAAGCTGGCAGAAGGATTATTTTACTAGTTACGTCTTATTATTTTTTTAATGTTATTGTGACGGAACAAGCTCGAGGCTCACCTGATGTTAAGTGGACAAACCTCTGCCTATAACAGTTGCAATTCATGACAACTCACGAATTGCACTGCGCCCGTCACATTAAGACATAGTTGTTAAGTCTCATTGTGCCTGTAATTTCATTATTATTATACATTTTCATTATTATACATAAATATACTGATTAAATGTTAACCGACCAAATTTAAGTCCAATAAACTTTCAACAACCAATAAACCAATGTTGGTTAACTTTTATTCTTAGGAATTGTAACTATGTATGAATAAACACTGAACTGTTATGTTCCTAATATACATGTAGGAAGAAAGATGCACTGAATGCGCAGTATTCCGCTACTCACCTCAACGTGAGTGTGAGGTTGCTGCACAAAAGGCGCACTACAGGACTCTATAACAAACTAAATGTTTGTACCAACGTACGTGCAGTAGGCACACCATCAACGAGATCGTACCTTGTGAAAGTTAGTATCATAAAATGGCTAGTCATAAAATTGAAACTTAAGCCAATACACGCATTTGTGCATGTGACGTTGAAAAAGATATCACGTACCGACCCCACCTCAGAGATGAGATAAGGGTATGAAGATGAAAATGATGACAGTAGTAGCTGTAGTTTTGTTAAAGCTAAGCGCCAAATAAAAAGGTATAAACATAAATCACATTCAGATAAGACCGCCATAAAATTAACTTATTTGTCCAAACACTATTAAAGTAAGTTATTGCTATTTGATACGCATATAAAATTATCACCTTAGTTTATATCTTTGAATTTATTAATTCGTAATGAACCCACCTTGCAGTGCTTCTAAAGCTCTAATCTGTCCAGTAACGGCATCTGCCACTTCATTGGATGACAGGCCATAAATGCCGAGGAATTCTTTCATGGTATTCATGACATATTCGCTTAAAATTCTGTTGGTAGCGTTGGAGGCATCTCCATTTTGAGGGGTTTCAGTAACGTTCATCGGTCCCTGATCTCCTAGTCTTTCATTTGCGTTTATGTCCTGACTTTTACCATCATCATCGGATTCCGAGTCCCTTCTCCTTGGAGGTGAATTTGTCTTAATTAATTGCGATATGGCGAAAGGATTTTTGGCACAGAAAGTTTTGTTTTGTAAACTACTAAAGTTCAGGACTGTATGGTCACGTTCCACGCCCTGTAAGCTGTGTATGTATGAACGCTGGAAGGACTCTCTTTTGTCTTCAGGTAACCTATTTTGGTAATTTGAATCTATGTTTTCGTTGGAGTCTGTACTAAGTCTCCGACTGAGGTCTACAGCTCCACCTTTGAGTAGACTGAAGTTTTTGACTCCAATTTTGGCGTATCCTCCATCTTCTTTGTCATCATCGATGTTGTCGGGAGTGGTCCTGTCGTTACCGTTTAGAGGACTTCCAGATCCGTCACAGTTCTCTCCGTTGGATTCGTCGGAGAAGGAGGTGGTATTAGGAGCGCATCTAGGCTTGAAGTTCTTTCTCTTATTCCTTTTCGGCATGTTATAGTATGGGGATAAATCAGTGCTGTGTTCCTCCTGATGGTCTGATGGTTCAGGCCAGGATGTCGCTCCATGGTGTAGATATAGTGGTTCTTCTGTTGCCGGCTGAAGTCTCTCATGTAGGGATTCTTGATGAGCAGCCATCGCAGTAGTCATTGCAAAGTTTGGACTCTTTCGAGGGTCACGACCTGAAACGAGTCCGTCCTGCAAAAACAAAGTTTAGTTTAATATAAAATGTATCAACAATCAAAATTTACTCAACACAGTTTAGTGTCCAATCATAACAGTGATTCATTTTCGATTTAAATTGAAACAATGTGTTGAGAAGAAACAATAGTCCTTTGTTGACAGTAAGATTAGCTGAATACTGTGGAATGTTTTGAATTTAAATTTTCTCTTCATTGTTTGGAAATAATAAAGTATTTGTGTAATTGGGTATTGAAAAATACATGTAAGCAGTTTTGAGCAAGGTATTAAACAGCATCCGTTGTTTTTAGAGTTCTGTATGAGGAAACGTGGACTTCTTTCTACGACCTGGTCTTGCCATTCATGATTTATTCTGTTTAATATTTATGGACAACGGACCTTTTAAATCACTACTGAAATTTTCGCACATATTGTGTTCTTATTATATGTGATTCTGACAGAACACGCACGTGGTTCACCAGATGTGAAACGGTAACCAATGCATATAACAGATGCATTTCAACTGCACTGTACTGCGCCTATCACCCTGAGACATACAGTAACAGTTGTTAAGTCTCATGTGCCTGTAATTTCGAATTTACCTACTGGCTCTCAAGGACTGCTGCCGGAATACACTGTTACAGACTTGCTTCTTGAGGGTGGCAGGCAAGCCTTTGCAAAAAGCCCTGCTACAATGCGGTGAAGAGCCGACTGTGGGAATCGAACCATGGATCTGCCAAATGGCAGTCCATTGCTACTACCGCTATAGACTAAGTGTTTGCTTTTACTTTGTCGTAAACCCGTCAAGTCCGTGTCAGAATCGACCTTAGTCGTTTTTAAACTTGTTTTAACATCCGGAACTGATATAGGTAGCTGTGATAACTAAAATTATACTTTTGATTTATATATAGATGTATATGTAATAAAAATAAATAAATTAAGCTCACCTGGGATGTTGCTTCATGGATCATTCATTTCTTAGTTGACTTAATAAATATGGTAATCAGTCTTCAATATCAGCCAATGGTTATGCATCATCTGAAACAAAAAAAAGTCCAATGTAAGTAAATGTACCTCACAAAATCAACGGCCAAACGGGTTTGTATCAAATTTGGGTAAAATTACATATTACGAAAATAAAATATACCTTGGGTAATATAGTCTAGTCTCATTAATTCTATATTATTACAACGAAATTACTTTTATAATGAAATGGAAGCCAAATCTCGGCTGACACGGAACGTAAAAAAATTGTATAAACACGAGATTTTTGCGTAAAACTAATTTATTCAAAAAAAACGGTTCCGTTTCTATTTGAATTGACGTAATATACAGTAATTTAAAAATAATGATACCAAAAAACTAAACAACACGCATCGATCAACCGTCTTGGTATGAAATTAATTATATTCAACATATTAGATCTATTTTAGAGAAAACGAGATTGCTTCAAGCGAGGCGAGAAAAAAAACGTGTATTCATGTCGAAATTGGTAACGTAGTTTGAGTGTACAATTACTTATTAAAAACTAATACAAAGATACGGCCTTCACCGCTCGCGGGTCACAAATAACTATACGTATCTAGCTAACGTGAATTGGAACGTCACACAATTGATATGTTTACTCAACTTTTGAAATTCGAACGTTAACTTTTTAATCTATTAATTTTTAAGAGCACTGACACGACTTTACACTAATTATGCTTGCATTTAATAGAGTGTGACAAATGTTTTTTGGTATCCATCCGGTTTTGTCTCCGGTTTTGATATTATAAGTGAATGATCTAATAACACAGCACATGTTCGTGAAGTTAAACTCCACAAAAAACTGTTTCGTCAGTCTGGTTGTATCATTAAGTATAGGTTGGTATCATGTAAAATATGATATAAACATATAAAATGTTATAGCTCTGATGGCTTGTACAGTTGGATTTAGGTATTATGATGTAAATATATCTTAGAGTTCGTTCAATTAATTATGGTGATTATAGTTTGTGGTTGATTGATCATATTATGAATAATAGTAAAAGACATTAGAAGTTTTAAAATTGACTGATCGTATGAACTAATTACATTGTAAATAAAATTAAGGTTGGCCGTTCACTTCTCCATACAAACGTCGTAGGGTGATCACTCCTTTATTTGAGATTTTAAGTCCAGACTTAAGCATAATACTGATTGATATCATCATTATCTAGGCTTGTATGATGCTAAAATTTTAAAAAGATAATTAAGTTGTAAGTTATGAGCCTCGAAAACTTTGTATGAAAATGTTTCGAGCCTTATAGTTCTCAAGTTAATTATTTTATTAAAATTTCGTCATCATACAAGCCTAGATAATGACGAGATCAATCAGTATTATGCTTTATTTTGGACCTAAATCCTCAAATAAGGGAGTGTGGACTAAATCACCCTACGAAGTTTGTATGGAAAACGGGCCGGCCAGTTCACCCTTAAGTTACATTATTGGCTGTATACAAAAAATATTTCATACCTGATTTGGAGAAAGCACAAACTAAGGATGGACTCTTAAGTCTACATTCTGTACTATACATAAGGATAATTAGAATTAATAATTATATTGCAATTAAATACAAATTTAAATAAATAAAATTTGATTTTAGATTTTTTTATCTATTACTATTATATCGCTTTTGGATATAATATTGGAATAGAATATTGGATACAAAGTAATGGAGAAGGCTTTTAGAATGTTTTGCATTGTTATAAAATCGCACGTTTAAATCCCTGAAGAGGTCGTCACCGGGTTACAATCGCCCACGTTTCTTCATATATTACTGGTGTCTGGTATAATGAAATAGAGAGCGAACCTATTGTCATTTTCTAAGTTTCTGGATAATTTGACAGTTTCCAAAGTTTTTGAAATAATTTGGCTAGGTTGTATTAATACTGTGATATTTTCCCGAAGTTTTCAACAATTGAGTGATAAAACTCATGGAATAGTTTTTTTTCTCACTGATAGTTTAACTTTCTCCCAATACTAGTAAGTGTTGATATATGCTGAATCAATATTTTGAACTAGCTTTTAATGACAGCTGTTGAAACATCGTTAGGTGCTCGGTAGCAAATTTTCTACTATAAAGGCAGACGAGCATGCACAAAATGCCTTATCATAACAGAAACAGGGTTTTTAGTAGACCAGTACCCATATCAAGTGCAAAGTTTCGGGTTACTTTAGCTAATATTTAAAAGAGATAAACTGAATAAACGAATCGTTCCAATCACAAAATATTATATTAATTTAACTCTAAATAAGAACAAAAATAGATATATAAAAAGCTCGCTTTCACCCCGCGCAATGCGACATGTTGTCAGTTACTTGTCGATTTGTTAGTGATGTGACATCTTGTGATGGGAATTATCGACGTTACAATCGGTATTAGTATCGATTGTTTCGATATTCGACCTACTCGGTTTTAAGCATGACAGTGATAACGACATAAATAAATGATTAGTGTGACGAAACTTTTGAGAATAGAGTTAAAAACTAATCTCTTGCGTGGTTTCTCTGATGTTAGAATATTGTCTCTCTCAAAATAAATACATAGATACACCTCAAAATGTTATTAGTGTTTCAGCACTGATTGGTGTTTAAGAACGCGGCGGTGAACACACTAATAGGTGCTTGGCGAGAGATTTTTTACTTGAGGGTGGTCGCTAGCCACGCAGGCATTCGCAAAATACCCTTCCACCATGAGCTTCACTCAAGCCAGCGGCGGAATTCGAACCTTGGACCTGCTACACAGCAGGCCATAGCCAATGCCACTGAGCCATCACTGCTTCAAAATCATGAACCTTAAAGTGTTGTAATAAGAGTTATTTAACTTGCGGGTAAATAATGATGTTCAAAACATAATTAGTTTTATAGTAACTGACGAAAAGATTAGTGGAAAATGTAATTATTTATTACCAAATGACATCACCACATTAAAGGGTTCCATTATCCTCAGCACGTATAACTTATTCCTTAAGGGAGTTAAGAACCTCCATATGAGCGAGGCTCACCAAATTCGGTGCAGCCTTGGCCGGAACAATATCCAATAATAATAAAATCGTGACAATTGCACGTAAGGATTACTAATAATGGTATGATCTGATATGGTTGGATTGACTAATGTAGGGTAAATGATGTACGAATTGTTTTTTCAATTTGAGTTACTGTCGGTTGTCACGTAAGCAAAGGTATACGGGAAAATAATTAAAATAGTTCTAAATTTTAATGTCATAAGGATTATTATCCTATAAATCTAGAAAAAAAACATAGGGTTTCATGACATTGTTAAAAACATAGAAGAAATCTATGTTTCAAAGTTTCTTCTAGATTGCTAAAGGTTGATGAAACTAGATGACTCTAAGTCTAATTCTAATCTAAGTCTAATGTGTGTGGGTACCAAAAGTCAGAGTTCTAAATCTTACAGTTTTTGAATAAAATTTTATTTTGCCATGGAACCCTAAAAATCAGGCCTATCTTGTAAAAATACCTAATCAGTTTGATCTTTAAGCAATAACTAACACAATAGATATACCCAAAAGATATTCTTTAATACTTAATCGATTAAAGGTTACATGACTCGATCTTAAATATTTTTTTCTTATTTCTAATTACAACGTTCTGTCACGACCTTTGGCACTGGGTATGGTCCAATTATAGTTTTAATTATTAGACAATGCTTTTAGTTTTGGTTACAATACAATGCAGTTACTTAACATTCTTTGACATGTTATCAAGGTCATAAAAACCTTGCAAATGTTAGAAAGTTTCTTGCAAAATGCAGTTGATTTCATAGCCACTTTAGTAGTTTTGGGAAATTCTAAATCTAAACAGTTATATTGCATTATTTTTAAATATTGTTAGGTTTGCAATAACGCCTGCTATGCGGATTATATTACAAAATCACAAATATACGATAGGAAAAATCCCGCACATGACTTAAATTTTTCCTATCGTATATTTGTGATTTTGTAGTTGTATTGCAATTTTATTTAGGTTAAGTAACAATTTTCGCGAGTTTTAAATAAGAGTCAGAATCAAAAATCTTTATTGTCATACATTATGAAACAGAAGATGTTACACTAGAAAAGTCATTTTACAATTAGGTTAGTATTAATTTTAAAAGTAAGATTGTTTACTTGCATATTATGGTAAAAACGACTTATCCTAACATGTAAAAGTAAATTCATAACTATCAAATATGATTTAAACAATAATTATGATTTGTCATAATAACTTAAGATTAATGTACACATCACTATTATGTAGATTGATGTGAATAAAACAAAATAATTTTATTTACTTTGTATAACTCATTTAGTTTGGTTTCACTTTGATTCAGATCACGTCGATAATATTTCATAAAACCATATCAAGTATATATTTCTAAATGCTTTTATTGTAGTAGCTGTAGTGTTGTATATAGTTCGTAGTATTTTGTTTAGGCATACCGCCGGTAAAAAAAAGTATATACGTGATAAATAAAATTGCTCGTGTTATCATAAAAATAATATTTGTAATATGAACTAATAGAAACTGGCTAGTTGCAGATCAGGTTCTTGAAATATATGAAAAGAACTAAAACTTTTTTTTGTCGTTATATTTAGAAATGAAACCCTCGGTGTCTGCGTTCAACATTACATATGTAAGGTTAAGTAGAATTAGTGAAATTGATAGTGTATATTTGGAATTGCCTTGAATTACAATATTATTCAACATATCGAACGCGGAATCTCAACGTCGACTTAAATTTATTAATAAAAATATTACGACAAAACAACGATAATTCTACATCAGCCTACGCGCTTGTTTTGAATTAAAATACATAATTATTACTATGTGAAGTAAAAAAATTGCCTCAGGCTGGTAATAAATTAAAAAACAAAACTTGCCGATTTCGGAATCACTTATGTTTGGAAAACAGATAAGAAATAATAGAGTTGCGCCTACGCATCGGCTTGGACTAATTTAATTATGATATCGATTTATTATATCGGCTAGCTTTTGCTCGCGGCCGCCATTACTGTTGCTACTTCGCTCTTTTTGACACAACTTTTAACAGTTTTTGATTTATAATACAAGTTTTTTCGATAGAACCTGGTAAATCGAGTCATAATGAAAAATATATGTGACTTCTTTATATCTTTAACTATAATTTATTTTTGTAAGGTGCAAAGTTTCATAAAATATGATATAAGAAAGCCATTAAAATATACTCAATATCTCTGTTCGATGTAAATTGCATCTATAAAAACAGCCATCAGAGAAGAAAAACAAAAAATAAATACTAATTGTTCGATATTCGAATCATGGGAATTTAAAAATCGAATAGTCACGGAAGCCGGTCAATATATCAAAGGCGCGTATTCCACAAGTGATCATTATAGGCCGTAAACTCACCAATAAAAACTATTAACGTCAAATTTGAATATTCAACGAACGCCGCTTCCAAAATGTGAATGAAATTTTAGAGGAATTGCTTTTTGTGGAGATGGCTTTTTCATTTGTTTTTTAGAACGAGTAATGGGATTTGTATACCAGGTCAGTATGTTTATTTTAAAATAAAATAAGCAAGAAAAATCTATGATAAAAAATATTAAATATGTAAATAAATGTAAGTCAGTAGCGCTACGAGAATCGTAGTAGGTCTACGACATTCGTAGCTCTGCAGGCGGAAGCGTACGCGAGCTTTCTCGGCTATTAACTCGAAACGCGTTGTTTCTTTTTGTTTTATACTTTTTTAATTTTATTTAGACCGTTTAGATTTGCAAGACTTTTATGAGATCCGCATTCTTTTGGTTCTCGTAGTACGAATAATGGTAATAACAATGTCACGTATTTCTTGAATTGAATTTTTGTTTCGTCTTATTTAAGGTTCTCATTTGGAGCTATTAAACAAAAAGAAAAAACGGATTGGCTTATTAAGCTAAAAAACAGAGATGGTTTGAATTTCTTGGGGTATCCAATTTGTCAAAAACCTTTCTTACTTTGAGATATCAGTTATATTTCTGGCGATTCAGTCTTGCAAATTCGAAATAAGTGGCAAGTTTTCAACGACTTGTCTGATGTACGTTTAATTACGAGGGAATATAGTGCCAGCATGTTGTTATTCACAAAACATATCAGTTTCAATATTTAAATGAACATGTTAAACATTATATGCAGATATAAAGGTTTTTATGTCAGAAAAGATAATTTTTGACCTCATTATAACTTGCCAATGGAACTTGGAGCTGATTTTTAAACAACTGTCATATTTAACTTTGGAGAGCCAATATTTACGTTGATTCTGTAACATAAAGGTATAAATCTGTTATATCCGTTTGTGAGTGATACGTAAACTCAAGATAAATTATTTCGTACTTAAATATTTGTATTTTGTAAACTGAAAATAGATAAATTTTAAGAATTAAATGAGGTAACGACGCTACTCCAGTTTTTGATCAAAATTTAATTTTTTCTCTAGCAATAATAAGTGTATATAAAGTGAAGAAATCTTTTGAGTTATAGTAGAAGAAGGTAATTTTTGCGTCCTTTACCCTCGACAAATGATGTTTAATATACTCATAATGTGCATTGCTGTCACTATTTTTTTTTTCACTCAATATTGGCCAATAGTTTTGCTAGTTAGGTTTATTGCAGTATGTTTGAATAACTTAATGTAAAAATGTTAGCAACCTTAACATATTAACTTCAAAAAAGTTTTGTTTGCCTACAAACTTTATAAATATTTAAGTAATATGATACGAACGAAAGCTTATACATCTCGTTGCACGCCCCACTGATCGCATCAGAATCACTCTTACATCATACTGGCAGCTTTATCTAAAAAAATAAAAAGTCAACGTTCTAAATTCAAAAACGGCGTTCGAATTATGATTTAAAACGTGTTCCGGAGAAACTCGACGTTCCTAAAAACGTATATCTAGCGGCGTCGCCCGCCCGTCATTATACATACGGTAATGAGTTATGCTTTGGAGCAATGTGGACATTGTGTTAACATCTTTAATTAGTAGTTATTATTGTTACCGTTTCCTAATAAATTTGAAAACGTACCAACATTCGCCTTCAAACACTTGTTGTAATAAGTGTAGCACTTTATTCAACAGATATTTTTTTTTCAAAAAAGATCTAATTTGTAAATGTTAGTAAAAATACAACTCTTCAATAAAATGTAAAAGGTATCTAACACTTTATTACGGCTCCAAACGTACAGTAAAGACCCCTTAATCAGGAAAGACATATAACACTTGTTTGAAATAAAAAACCACGACACAATTAACAAAACTTTGAAATAGTTTCACATAGATTGATGTCCGCTTTACTCGTGTGCCTAACAAAGATAGTGTACTTTATAATAATATAATGTTTCAAATATTTCAAGGCTAACCGTTCTCAGCTGTCAATCATAATAAGCTATCCATCTCTTTCAAAGCTACCAAAACGAGCTATTTCCCATCTCGCTCATCCCACGCGCTCGATCAACCGCCGCCGAGTTCTTTATTTGAAAATTTGATTTTAAATGTGGAATGAATAAGCATTATCTTAAGGAATACCTTCTTTTATTTGAACTTTTAATTCCTTTTTTCGGTTCGACTACTGCCTTTGTGATTTTCCTTTTTATTGTGTTTTTTTCTTAATTTTGAATGCTTTAAGATTTATTAGGAGATGTAAATGTGTTCTGAGATCGTTTTTTATACGTTTCCAAATTGACGTTGGCTTTTTTATTGTCAGGGAAATGTTTTATGTTCTGTTGGTTATTAATATTTTTGGCATTTAGGTAAATTGGTTTTTGGGATTATTAAAATTACGAGATTGGTGGGTGGAATCTCGCTACGATAATCTAAAATGATTTACCTATTTAATCAAAACGTTCGTTTGTTACAATGATATAATTAATTACCTACTTGACTGATTTATTTACATCATATAACTGATACAATGTTTAAAGGTTGCGTAAATCATATAGCTTTGTATGTATATTTTACCAAATAACAAACTACTTTGTACTAGGATTTCGGTCGTAAATTTGGACTGAGATTTGGAATATCCAGGCAAAAGAGTTGAATGCGTAGAGCAATTCTGTTCCTTGCATTTAATATTTTTAATTTTTAATCATAATAAACTATATGAATGTACCTCAATCGGGATCTTTAGCGTGAGTGTGACTAGCAATTAGCCAGTTTTTATTATTTGTTGTTCAAATGCAGTGTATAACCACTTTTGTTTTTGATATAGGTGGATCCATAGCTATATGGATGGTAACAAAAACGGTCTAAACCAAAATTGTCAATTTTATAGAATCTATATTGCAACGCTTTTGCTCACCCAAATAAAATACGATGAATTGAACTGAATTTATGTGTTTATGAAATTAGATACGTATTAATAATGTAAAAGGAATTTGTACAATGTGTCGAGTTTGTTATTGTAAGATAACACTGCGTCGGCAGACGGAGAAATGCAAAATCAACGTCTGGCTGCCCACATGTTTTATTACTCTTTACTGAGAGTTTTCTCAGAAAAATCAAACTTAATAAGGCAAATGATGTTCTTCTTGAAGAATGTATACCATAAAAGTCACGTTTTCATTGATTTGGACTTAGATGGTTTTGATTGTGCTGCATTGTGCCGTTTGGGTAAAAGTCTATCATTATTCAACACTAATATCCAATTTTTTTACAAATTCATTTGTCAATCAGTATACTTTAAAAAAAGTCAAAAATGTAAAGGAATAGAATCAGAACTCTACCACTGTCGGCTTAGATTTGCACTTGTCTTGTTTTGATTTTGTTCCAGGTAGAATATTAATCAATTTAATATTTCATATTATTTTGCTATCGATTATTTGCTTATACGTATTAGGTAAGTGAATGTAAGATAGACTTAACCTACTTTATAAAAGCAATCTAAGAATCATAATTGAATAATGCCATATTAACGTGGGCTTTGTTAAACACACAGCCACATAATCCTCGCGATAAAAAGACCACCTAGTAACGTAAAACATTCCATAAGTGTCCTACGCACAAATCTTCGAAAACATAAATTAATCTTAGTAACTCAACACTTAATATAAACACGGCAAAATTGTTATTGTAACACCTAAAGACCTTTATTTTCCAAGAAGCCCACTCCACTTCATAACAACCTAATATGTCCTAATAAGTTGTATGATACACCAACATCAACTTTACCAAGATGTCATTAAGAGTCAAATTAATATATCTACTTGGCAAAAAATCTTGACATCTAATAAACTTTACACGTACAAGCGAAATTCAAGTCTAACTTAATACACTTAAGAGTTGAGTTTGGCTATGGTAGAATTAAATGTATAGAATTAAAATTGTGACAATGATTTGAAATTGGAACGCGTGCGTTTTTGAATTGTTTCGACGAATGCGTTGCAGACTTTGCTGCTTTCAGCCAGCTTCATGCCACATAAAAAATAAGTTTTTATTCTACCTATTTGTCGGTTTACATATATTTTTAAGGTAGGGAGAGATCTATGACTAACGCAGTATTTTAAAATAGTACGTAGGTAGTTAGTCTTCTGTAAAATGATGCGTGTCATTCTAGATTGCACCAAGGTGTCATCGAAGGTAGATAAACGCGCGCAAATCCTACGTGCTGAGTAGCATTTAACAGGTCACAGACATGATTTTAATATTAAAAACCTCAGTTTTCCACCTAGTGCAACGCCATTTTCCTGCCGTTGAAGGCCGGATTGACAGTCGGACATGTTGAAATGCCGTGCCTGCCACACCACAATGTGCATAGAATCGTAATATTATAACAATAATGAATAAATGCT
Source organism: Plagodis pulveraria (assembly GCA_963890685.1). Lineage (NCBI taxonomy): Eukaryota > Metazoa > Arthropoda > Insecta > Lepidoptera > Geometridae > Plagodis > Plagodis pulveraria. The sequence goes on from OY982975.1 coordinate 17,343,586, forward strand.
TTTTGCATTATGTATTAAATTTTAATACTATTGTCGCACCCACTTACCTGAATATGATGTGTATGGTAACGGATGTAGCCTACGCGGTTTTTTGTGACGCCATTTTGGAAATTATTTTGTTAAAGGCGATGTGATTTACATACAGTGGTTTTATATTTAGATTGGTACGTATGTAATTGTTTAATAAATGTTAATAAAGTAACTTATGAAGATTGTGACTACCCAAATAGTCTGCTTCCAATTAATTGAATCTTATTATGTACTTATGTTTAAAAAAATACCAAAAGCCGAGTGTTCATCTAACCAGCCCAACTACTTTGTAAATAATTTTGGCGGTTTTGTCGATGTTTATAAAATCAGTCGTCTTATTGACGCCAACCCTTCTCGTCGGTAATAGGTACCTACAAATTAGCTAAAGGAAATAAAATCAGAAACAAAACTGTTGTTTGCTACGCACTACTTAAGCGTAGCAGCACCTGTCAACATCTTCGGCAACATCATCACATTCCAACATGGGATTTAGAGTCAAAACCTGGCTAATAAGAAATAATAATACATCTACTTGTATAAGTAAAGAAATGCTGCTCATCGACACAAAAAGTGAGGATATGGAATAGTCCTGATGAAGCCCGGGATCCGAACGGATATAAAATTACAAACAGTCATATAAGTGCGTTGAACGTTACTGTAGTAGTATAGTAGGCAGAAGTCCCGTGTGCTGTGATGGAACTGCATCCCGCCCCCCCATAATTTCCTATAGGATTTAAAAGAGGAGGCGAAGGGATACCAGTGGAAGGGCAGCAGCGCCTTTTTTATTTCTGATAGGTTAGCCTTTGACCACTATCTCACCTGATGGTAAGCGATGATGTGGTCGAAGATGTTGTTCAGGCTAACAAGTACTGGCTCTCAAGGCCTGCTGCCGGAACACACCGTTACGTGCTTGGCGACAGATGCGCGCTCACTAGTGATGTCACTAGTGGTCACTTATCCAACTCATGACCGCGCGCGACGTTGCTTAACTTTGCTGATCGGTTGAGAACAGCTAAGTAAACTTCGCTACGAGCGCTTCATGTATGGCAAACCCTCTCTAATGAGGGAGGCATTTGTTCAACGGCGGACGTTTTCCAGCTGTAAATGATGATGATGGGGCAGATATCACAGGTTATCACTCGACACCTATCAGAAAGGTGTCGAGTGACAATCCATAATGACTGATGATCTCATAGTACTAAAAACAGTTTTAATAAACGCCTCTCGGTATAGGGTGGTTTAGGTTACTCTTGACATAGTAGAAAGAGTGGGGAAGTAAGTTATCTTCATACAAACGCACCGCGCGCGGCTTGTATGTGTGCGCCATAATATCTATGCGTCCCGCACGCACACTCTAACAAAATCTCGACCCGTTTCGACCGTGCGCCAGTCGGGGCTAACATCGCACAAAGTTTGAGCGTCACGGCTTTTCGGCACCTCTAAATAAATTAAAAATGTGTGATCATCGCAGGAGAACTTATTGCTGTGTTTGGCTGATTAAACAGTTCACCTATTTCAGAGTTGTCTCTTTCTACTATGCTCTTGATTTGTATTAATAATAAATACAGCTGAAGTGGTCCTGGTAGACTCGTTGTTTTATAAATATTTGGGCATAGTATCAATGGATGTTTTGTCCAGATTTATTTATGCGGTTTGTTTGACTCGAACCGACGACAGCGCAAAAGTTAAACAATTCTGATTGCGGTCACTTCAAAAACTCTTTTATGTAACCAAGTGATACCTTAATACAAGCGTGACGCCATAGTAGAAAGAGAGGAGAGTAAGTTCTCCTGCGATTATCACACATTTTTAATTTATTTAGAGGTGCCGAAAAGCCGTGACGCTCAAACTTTGTGCGATGTTAGCCCCGACTGGCGCACGGTCGAAACGGGTCGAGATTTTGTTAGAGTGTGCGTGCGGGACGCATAGATATTATGGCGCACACATACAAGCCGCGCGCGGTGCGTTTGTATGAAGATAACTTACTTCCCACTCTTTATACTATGGTGATGCTTACAATCAGGTTTCACCACTACGTATCATCAAAACTGATGAAGTGCGAGTCAGTTCACTGTATTAGAGATCTGAATCACTACAATCAGTGAATTAAATTGTTGGTCTAAAAACAGTGGAGTTTTCAGTAGGTACAAGTTAGTTAAATGAAGGTTTGTATCAGCTGGATTGTCCACTGCTGAACACAGCACGATTGGCAGGCGTCTTGGGGATCGCAGTTTAAGATAGCAGTTCCTCAGAAGGCGCTGCTGCACACCTTCCGGTATTTCACCGTTAGTTGCCTCTTACGATACCCACAGGTAGCAATGGGAGGGTGACAACCCGGAACCCCCACGGGGCATAAGGTACCAAAATGTTGATACCTAACTAGGTATTTTAGTGATTGAGACCCCGTAACAAAATGGTGTAAAAATTGAACTGATTGATTGAGTTACCAGACATAATGGCAGGGTATTACGCGAATATATTGACTGCCATTCTTAGATTGATACAGTACAGAGTACAAAAAAGTATAATTCCGTTTCTAAAATGGTAATTTTTATATGAATTTATTTAAAAAAATCGCGTTTTATATCCTACGCCCTCATTTTGTCATTTTTCAAATACCACTTCGTCTTAAATTGAAGCTTTATCTTGGTATACTTACCGGTTTAATTATTTCAATATAAACTAAAGCCCTTGTTTAGACAGGCAATTATATATTTCAAAATTAAGAAACAAAAGTCATCCATCACCTATCAAAGATTAGTGCACAGATCCGACTGTTCAAATCATTCCGGTTATTAAATATTTCACCACACGGAGTATAAATCTGCTTATAAAGAATTAAACTGTCTCAAACTAGAATCTAAGTGGGTTAAAAAAACAATAGTGATACCAGTTCCTCAATAGAACTAGTATTGCATTGGTGAAGCAATACTAGCAAGATAAATCCAAGATCGTAATTAGTTACAATCCGTGCTCTTTATATACCCCCGTGGGGTGCCGGGTTAGAATGTCACCCCCCATTTCTTCATGTGGATGTCGTAAGAGGCGACTAAGGGCGACTTATGAAGACTTATGAAGCGCTCGTTACGAAGTTTAATAAGCTGTTCTCAACCGATCAGCAAAGTTAAGCAACTTCGCGCGCGGTCATGAGTTATATGAGTGACCGCTAGTGACATTACTCCTGAGCGTTTCCGTGCTTCGGGGGCATGTTAAGCCGTCGGTCCCGGTTGTTGTCTTAGAATGGCAGTCGTTATAGCATGGTGGTAGGGCACGAATGCCCGCCTGGCTAGCTGCCACCCTCAAGTAGAAAATCTGTCGCCAAGCACCTAACGGTGTGTTCCGACACCTGTCCTTAAGAGCCAGTACTTCTAGGTTGGCCTGAACAACATTTTCGGCCACATCATCACATACCATCAGGTGAGATAGTGGTCAAAGGCTAAGTAAGGCGGGCAGCAGCGTCTTCTGAAGAACTGACAACTTTTACTGCGATCTCCAAGAGGCCTGCCAAGTCTTGGGGATCGCAATATAAGATAATAGTTCTTCAGATGGCGCTGCTGTCCTTCCAGTATATTTCCCTTAGTTGTATCTTACGACACCCAAGGGATGGGTGCTGGTGACATACTAACCCGACACCCCACGGGGTAACGCGGTCTATGATCTAATTAAATTTTATTATCATTGCAGTTTTTTAGTAAATAATACGGGAAAACTCACGCGAATAAGTCAGATAGCTCCGACTATAGTTTACATAGCGGGCGTCCCGAGCTCTCCTTGAAAAAGACCACCGGATGTGTTTGAAACAACAGTCGGAGTTATCTGACTTATTCACGTGAGTTATCCCGTATTATTTACTAAAATTTGTGAAAACCACGTTAGTATTTATAATAAAACTGCAGTTTTTGTTTCATCTGGGGTCTATACTACTTTGAGACATTTTTTTTTTTATATGCCTGTTAGGTTAGCCTTTGACCACTATCTCACCTGATGGTAAGTGATGATGTGGTCGAAGATGTTGTACAGGCTAACCTAGAAGCCACTAATATAAGTAAAGTATACTGGTATATCATACGGTTTTTCAGTCCGTTTCAAACAATCAAGTGGTTTCACTTCTGCGCCATTAGCATTTAGGCAATAGTTTAAAAAAACCGGTATCAACAATCAGCATTTGCGACAATGCTCGCATTTCTAATTGTTCGTGATACTGACGGACAGAATAAAAGAAAGTACATATATCTGTAGCAGTTGGTACCAATATAACGAAACGAAAGTTTGAATTATGATTAATATTTAGTAGACATGTTGTATTTAGAACGCGCTTGTTACCGTTAACGGTTATTAGCGTGTTGGTAAATTTTATAATTCGAACCACACCCGGTGTTACTTTCTTGTGTTTTTTCTGCATGCTAAATTTTATAATTCTTTATTTGAATTTGAATTTATTTTTACACGACTGCCCAAAAAGGTTTATGAGTTTCTTTATTTATTTTATCATAACTTCTGAATGGTTTAACCGATTTTAATGTATGGAATATCTTTAGATACGATTTGATAATGTAAGTGACAATATACATAAAAAAAAATTAAAACAAAGTGGTGGATATTATATGCCATAATGTGAGATAAAAAAAAATACTTCTTCCAAACCTATCGAGTTTGGTATTAATGTAAAGGGCGGTATAAAACAATTCCATAAATGTATATAACTTGCAGTTTTAATTTTAATGGAGTGATAAAACATTCAATAAAAATAAATAATTTGTAGTCGGGTTTTTTTACTTTTTAAGTTAATTTAAACATGTTTAATTTCTCCTCAAGCTATTCCTTAAGTATTATACATATAAATAGATATTTAATTCATAAACAATTGAATCACGAACCGCTTCAAACTACTTTACTATATATATCAGTGACCAGGGGTACCTATGCAATGGCTAGATAAAAGCACACGTGTCTCTAAGAAGTACCAACATATTACCGCAATACTTTAACAGCAAAGGATACAAAAATAGTAATTCAAACTTAGAATGTATTGTCAATATTCAATTTTTATTTGGAAACATGACATAACAACAACGAGCTTTTAAAACACGTGTTCGAATTGCAAGGAAAACTAAAACGAAAAAATAACACATCGTTATGTTCTTTTTTTAAATATCAAACTTCGAACCTTTTCAAATTCAAATCTGACAGCTCACGGAACACTGCACACTATAAGCAAGATGAAGAAATTCCAAGCGAGTTTCGAGATTACAATTTCGAGCCTAGATAATTCACTGTTTTGCATACAAAGGGGAATTACCGTCTGTGCGTCCGTATGTAACTAGATATATACATTACAATGTTTAGCTGTATGTATATAGCCACGCCTTGTAGCTGTCATGTGAAGCCTAATTAGGCATAAGTTGCTAACGGTTAGGTTACGTTATGTATAAGTGCGATATTAGTACGAAGATAATACTGGATGGTATTAGGATGAATGGTAGTGTTTGCTTTTGCAATGTTTTTTTTTTATGTTGTTGTGACGGAACAAGCTCGAGGCCCACCTGATGTTAAGCGTACCTCTGCCTATAACAGATGCATTCCATCACAAGTCATGAATTGCAATGCGCCTGTTACTTTGAGACATAGTTGTTAAGTCTCATGTGCCTGTAATTTCACTGGCTCTCAAGGACAGCTGCCGGAACACAGTTAGGTGCTTGGCGGCAGATTTTCTACTTGAGGGTGGTCGCTAGCCAGGCGGGCACTCGCAAAATGCCCTTCCACCATGCGGTGAAGCTCAAGCTTTGGGCGGGATTCGAACCATGGACCTGCTGCGCGGCAGTCCATAGCCAATGCCACTGAGCCATCACTGCTTCAAAATGTTGTTTTTAAGTCGGGGAAATACTCTGTGAAAGTGGGATTAAACAAATTCTCCATTTATCTTTTCTCCTTATTTTATTTAATATTTATTCAAAAGTAAATCAATTATGGGCAGGTTGAACACAAGGAATTAATGTCTTGTTAGGTTATCAGTCATCAAGACTGAACCTAAAAGCCTTCTATATTTGATATTATTCACAAATGTTTAATAAATAAATTAATTTTCAATATTGATATTTTTTTTGTATACGGACAATGTGTTTATACCCATACCCAACCGCGAGGGAGCAAGTGATGTATGCGAGTTTGATCGGACTAAAAAAAAATTATAAACCTCTTATATCTATGTCCTGAAGTCTTCTACCCTCAACTATGCAAATTTAGCAAAAAGCTACTAACTACAATTCAATATTAAGAGTATATATTATCTTAGTAACAAGTACCTGAGTATGTTGGTAGGTCATTTTGCGAATTCTTGCCTGGCTAGCTACCACCCTCAAATAGTAAAGCTGTCGTGATGTTGTGTTCCAGCAGCATATTTAAGAGCCACTAATTCTAAGTTAGTTTTACAACTAACTTAGAATTACTGATCTATCCTATTAATTATAAAAAAGCAACACAGGCAAGGTATAATTTAAGAATTTATAGAAAAATAAGGATAGAAGTCATAATTGCAATGAAATTTATTTAATAACAATAAAAGTTTATTGATATATGATTGTTTAATTATAAAATGCAGCGACTGCTTAACTACAGCAGATACAAGTAGGTAGTTCCACATTTTATTACCTAAACCAAAAGCCAATAAAAGGTTAAAAAGGAAGTGTAGCCGATTAAAAACGAAATTGTCGATGGCTCTCTTGTCCATAGACAATAAACTATTCAATATTTATATAAAGATCACCAGGAAGACGTCGCTTCGTTTTTACTAAGAATTGTAGTCATTAAATTCTTAACACTTTCTTATTTAAATTCATAAATTTCCGGTGTGTTCTATCGACCAAGAAAACAGTAGCTAATATCAAGACATTTCCAAATTTGTATACAAGACACGTGTTGCTTATGTTCATAATCAATTAGGTTTTGAAGCGCTCGTAGCGAAGTTTACTTAGCTGTTCTCAACCGATCAACAAAGTTAAACAACGTCGCGCATGGTCATGAGTTGGATGGGTGACCGCTAGTGGTATTACCACTGAGCGTTTCCGTGCTTTGGAGGGCACGTTAAGCCTCTCAAATTAAATAAATAAGAAAACAAATAATTATCTACATAATTTGTGTTAAAACTAACTAGCTACTGACTTTTTAAACAGCGTTATGGGCACCTTTGCGCCAGGTACAGCGAGGGGCGGGACATTTGAATAATTATATTTTACCATACTGTATTTTTTTTTTTCTTTTTTAATGTAATGGGTTGGCAAACAAGCAGACGGCCCACCTGGTAAGCGGTTACCGTCGCCTATGGACATTTGCAACACCAGGGGCGTTACCAATGCGTTGCTGACCCTGTAAGTGTCAATGTTTTAGTATTCAAAACTATATGTTTATTTTATTAAATAGTGACTTACAAAATCACAAAGAAAGTAAAAATTTTGTGAGATTATGCGGCTGATCCTCATCTTTACCATGATTCACGCACAGTATAATTTTTGGGCCAAATATACATTTTGTGCCCGTGGAGTGCCGGGTTAGAATTGCACCTCCCCATATCATCCCGTGGGTGTCGTAAGAGACGACTAAGGGAAAAGTACTGGAAGGTGGGCAGCAGCGCCTTCTAAAGAACTGCCATCTTACACTGCGATCTCCAAGCCGCCTGCCAAGCATGGGGATTATGGCAAATACCCCCTTCATAGGGGAGGCTGTGTTCAGCAGTGGACAATCCGGCTGATACAGTACAGTACAGTAACCATTTTGCAATTTTTGTAATGAGTTCGGATACTGACTGTATCCTCTAGAACATTTTATTGTGACTCGTTGCACGTACAGGCGATTGCAGACAAACACACACACACATTCCTAGAGACACACATTCGATGCTACTGGTTATAACAATAACTGTGAATTCATTATTATTGGATCTGTGTGAATGCGTGATTCGATTAACAATATATGTAAAAGGTGCGTATAATGTTGCTAGGTGGAAATATTGGAATATTGACTGCCGTGTCGCAGTTTCCTGGTTCGATCCCCACTGCCGGCTTGGGATTTACCGCATGGTGGAAAGGTATTTTTCATTACAGGCACATGAGACTTAACAATTATGTCTCAAAGTGATGGGCGCAGTACATGCATCTGTTGTAGGCAGAGTTTAGTCCGCTTAACATCAGGTGGGCCTCAAGTTTGTTCCGTCAAAATAACATTACATATATATCTATATATATTAATATAGATTTTCCATAATCTCCACGCTTGGCAGACGTCTTGGGATCGCAGTAGAAGTTGTCAGTTCCTCCGAATGCACTGCTTACCACCTCCCGTTATAACAGCCTTAGTCACCTCTCTTTGCCACTTAATCGCTGAATTTTCAGGTACCTATCCAAAAAAAGTTAATTTCGACGCTGAGTTTGATATCTGAATCGGTCTGTGTTATTGGATTTTCTTTTAAGTTAACTTTAGTAACAATGCGAGTCTGAAAATGTGCATGGTTGGTGTTAATAGGCTCGCTTCCTATTCCATGCCTTTTTAACTTTAATTGGCGATATTTGGTTAGGATACATTATGGGTCTCTTAGGGAAATGACGATATATTTCATGTTTTTATTTATTATTTAGGAATGTCAGTTTAGATTCTCTATTTTATATAAACAATTTTAATTTTGATACGTAGTTTCATTAAAGCTAGCAGATGAGTGCAATTAAGAGGCGAATTATTAAATGTGTTTAGATTCTGGTATAATATAATTTAAATGTAAACTGCTTCGTAAACACGAGATTTTAACTTCACAAATATGTAAAAATAACTTTACGTTTTACGACTCGACCGCTAAATTAAAGAACCAATTAATTGGAATCGACATCAAAATCAAACGGATGATTTTTAAAAGTATAGGTAATCTACCATTTTTATTACCTTAATTTGCTAATAAAAATCTTGTTTACTAAAAATCACTTCGAATGGGGCCAATTGTGTAACATCTATTTGAGTTACCTACGGATTGTGTAATTCATTTAAGACCGGTTGTTTATTTTTTATCTAATACGATCAATAAAACTTACGAATTTGCAAAGCACGTGACCAATATAAACTGACCCAAATTACAAAACAAATAAAAGCCAGAGCAGGTCATGATATATTGGACGTAATTACATACGAAATGTTTGCAATTCTATTTTATTCTAGTACACAATAGAACACACGATTCCGAATTCAAAAAAGTAAAAAGCGCTAAATTCAAATATGGAACACGTTATTCCGATTTCATATTCCTAATTCAAATTCAATTATTATTTTCAATTACCGTGGGTCGCTTGCGAGGTTCTGTTTTGTATTGTCCTCGTTTTTTATAAGAATAGTGTTGGGCGTTGAATGAAGTAACACTTACCTAACTGATTTTATTCACTTAAAAATGCATTATTTCATTTTGATGAGGTTTGTGAGAAGGTCAAAGTTGATTTAAATGTTTGTCTACTAATAGTAGTTTACCTTTGAGAAATAATGTTTGCTGTTTTTCATCTGCACCTGTTATTGATTGGAATAGATTACTACAAGTGATACCCATAGTATAATCTCACAGTGCATAGCTTTATTTCATGTTTTTCATTTTCAATCTCTACATTTTTTTATGAAGTTCCTTTGTCTCTTTTTGATGTTTCGATAAGATGCTCCTACCATGTTTTAAATGTGTTTTATGAATTATAAATGCAAATGCAGCGTATTGGTTTATGAAAGTCACCATCATTTTATTAATCTAAATAATAAATAAATCTATTTTTTATTAGGCTCGAGTTGAAATTATAGTCTTGAATAGATAGAACTCATTTTTTTTATAGAGATTCTTTAAATTTTAAGAAATACGAGACATAATTTAAGTTAATTATCGCCTGCGGTACTGTGACGTCACCTTTGACTTTCAAACGCGTAGATTTTTCAAACAAACAGACAGTTTTGGATCAGCATAAGATTAATGGTCATGCTAACAGTTTGAGACTGATTTCGCAACGCCTATATTTTCGACCGCAAACTACGCTCCTCGATTTGGTAATTTTTGCGGCACATTAGAAAATGTGCAAACACGTAATAAACACAAATTTTAAACATTACTTGTTTTACACAACAACTCCCCAATTACATGTGGGCATGAGTTTTTTGAAGCAACATTTTTTTTTATGAGTTTCACAAAATTTAGTAAAATCTGATTTATGTTTGACAAAATGCAATGTGTTTTACGTATATGTGTTGTTTGGTTTGACTTTAATCAATGATACATGGGAAGATAATACATTAAGTAAGAGCTCCATTATTCTTCAACTTCAATAGTAGAATTTCATTAGGATGTGTTATTACGAAGTTGTAAGACCGATTGGTTTACAATAAATAATCAGTGAATATTTTTTACGTGAATATGAAAAAATCCGCCGTGGAGTGCCGGGATAGAATGTCACCCCTCCATTTTTAACGTGGTGTCGTAAGAGGCGACTAAGGGGAAAATACCAGAAGGTGGGAAGCAGCGCCTTCTGAAGAACTTACATCTTCTACTCCGATCCCCAAGACGCCTGCCAAGCGTAGGGATTATGGCTCGTTCAACGATGGACGTTACGGTTGTGATGGTGAAGAAATAATAACAGGCTAAATTTTCATCAATATTATAATTTGACGTATCTCAAGTTCTCATGTGAATCGAAAGTGGCATATAAACCGGAACAACGTAGTCAACGCCGCGGGCGGAAGTCAACTTATCTCTAAAAGTGTAATAGACACAATGGTAGCTGATAAAAATATTGTTTCTTTAAATTGCGAGCCAATCAAAATGATAAATTGCCACCGCCGACTACAATGTGGTCTAACAAGAGCAGGGTGACTTTTGACCTTTTACTTTTTAAAGTAAAAAAATATGTTAGTTTATAAGAAATATTTAGTGCGAACCGATGCAAACGAGCAGGTAATTTTCTATGGAAATTTTAACACGGTAATTGTTTTTTATTGTTTCTGGTTATCTTCTATTTACAGCCCGATATCTAAGAGTCATGATGATTTTATCTAAAAAGATATCTTTCACGTTGTGAAGATGTTGTTTTATTCCTTATGACGCAAATAAAATAACTCCTTAAATAAAAGTTGATGGATTCTACAATATGTATGCGAAACCGATTATATGAGAATGATTGCAAGTTGTTGAATTAGTGTAGTATATTTCTTTAGCATTGGTACGTACTTGTATATTTTTAGTTTTTAATATTTTATTAAGTTTTGGAGATAAGCTTTGTGGTATTCAATCTGCCTTAGAATCCTCGATCAAGATAAAGGCAGCAGAATAGAATGTACAGTTGTACACCTACTGCAGAAATTTTACTATGAATGTGTAAATTGATAAAACTCTTCAATTTAAATTTCATCTTATGTTTAATAATATCATCGTTATGGACCATCTTACGATGATATTATTATTATTCTTGATGATCATTAAACTATCATAACGCTTTTTAAAGGTAATGAATTCTGATTTAAAGGTACAAGTAAGTATATATAAAACTACGCAATTGTGATTAACGTAACTATTTTTGATCCTTGACTCATCAGTTCAGCTTAACAACACTATTACATCACTATTCCAAGAATCATTCCTTTGTAGATTTGAAATTTCAAAAAAGGAATACCAATAACAGACACTGGCTGGTAAACAGAGCTGTTATTATAACAGAAGGGGGGAAAAAACTTACGGGGTCATTGACATAAGTTCCCAGGCACTTGAACGTTTTATAGAGAAAACACTTCAAAACGAATATGACTATTTCCATACTTTAATTACGTTCTTATACACACACACCCACATTTACGCACACGTAGTTGGTTGAAAGATAAACATATGGCTTTTAAAGAGCTTAAGAGTTGAATGGCTTGAAAGTAATATTAGGTTACTTTCCTGTAAGATACATTGATTCTTTTAAGTAATAAATTATATTTATTAAAGATAAGGAGATGTTCTGTACTGGACTAAAGAATGCGGAAATACTGACAATCTGCTAAGATCTGCTTTGTTGTCTTTTAGTTATAAAACAAAATTATGAATTAGAATTTAATGCTTCCATTAAACTAAACTTCCACTAGATAAAACTTTAAGTTTTAATATAGTTCAGTCAATAATATACAATCAACATTCAACCAATAGTGTTCATAAACATAAATACGGGATAGGAAAGCATGCACATGTATGCAAAATCCAAGTAAGCATGCCTCGAATGAAACCCAAAAACAAATACCAACATAACAAAACAATAATTGCTCTTTGTACACATGGAAGTACTAGTGACACATTGAATACGAATAGAACCCGTTCAAAATTCAAATCGAAATAAAGAATTGAAATCTAAATTTGAATAGCCACGATTGTCATTGGTTGACAATCAATCATAACTTTTTGAAATTCGAATTCTTCACGTGAGGTTCGATTTGATCGGAGAGTGGCCAGTTCTTACATCTGATAATAACATGTTCGAGTATTGTTTTTTTTCTAGCGTTCGATATTTGAAATCCTGTTTCGGTTACGTTTTCTATTTTTATGTAATCTTGATTACTGGTTAGGTATAGCCATACGCCATTTGGACGTAAGAAGTTGTTAAGTGTTCAGAAAAAAGTAATTGTGTTATTTTCGGTGCGCAGATCGTAATACAATTGTTTAATGATAACTAACCTCCGTAAAAAGGCTTTTCTAGTTTGAATCATTTTTCTTTATAATCTACCGTTTTATCTGGATTGTCCTATGTATTCATTTATTTTACCTTACACAGTACGGTCAGTACAGTCCCCGGCTTAAGAATATAATAACTATTCCATGTCCTCTTTCTAATGGGGACTAAGTGACCAAATGCACCGAATGAGCAGCGTTCCATAACTCAAAACGATGCGAATCGAGTGTTGCTGCACGTTGGGCACGCAGCAAGTCTTCTAACCTTTACTTCTTTTATTATGTTCTTAGGGATTTCTCGCTGATGTTATAACCCGAAGAAAGAGTGTAGGTATATTATCACTTAAAGCATGCTCAAGGAGGATTGTCGTCAGTCGGGCAGTCAGTATTATTTTTTTATGCGTGATAGATTATCCTTTGACCACTATCTCCCCTGATGGTAAGTGATTATGTGGTCGAAGATGTTGTTCAGGCTAACCTAGAATTACTGGCTCTCAAGGACAGCTGCCGGAACACACCGTTAGGTGCTTGGTGACAGATTTTCTACTTGAGGGTGGTAGATAGCCAGGCGGGCATTCGCAAAATGCCCTATCACCATGCAAAGACAATTTTAACAACTAAGGCCTGTGTTAATTAGTGAAACCACAGTTATTTCTTAATACATCTAGTGTTGTCTTCGAGTTGATAGGTAAGGCATAGTACCAACCCCGTGCGATTGGGATAAGGGTAGAGATGGTGATGACGGACATTCCTGATGCAACCATAAGTAGATACAAACTTATTAATAAAATCAAATATTGCATATAATAATATTTTACTCAAGTAGTCTCGCAGAACCCCAGTAGAAGAGTGGGACGCAAGTTGACAAAAAAATAATAATAACAAAAGATTTTTCACAAAAGAATTATGATAAACAAATAATTGAAGCATACTCAGCAATGTTGTTCTTAATCAGAGTACGTATAACTCTCGAAAACTTAAGAACACTGCAAACACTCTAAATATTAAGAATTACGTATATTTCGATGTGTTTACATAAAGATTTAAAATTGATACTCATGCTTTGACGTTGTTTTGAAGATATACAACATTCAAATCTTTTTAAAGTACTTTTTTGATAAAATAAATAGATTCAGGCGTTACTTTGCGGAAATCCATATTTAATAATAACAATAGAGGTCTTGACTCTACGAGTGACCTCCTGAGGATGCTTCGTGTAGAAGTGAAACACGTCGAAAATTCTTCCGGTTGGACTGCGTGGCGTTTGTGACGTCACGTCGGCTTAACAGGAAAATTAGGCGGAATTGTCACTAGATATATTTTTGTATTTTTTAAGTGTTTTATTAAAATATTAATTTAATGTTTTCATAAAATATTTTAAAAATATTTGTTATTACTTTTTTAATGTTGCAATGATATTTTTGTAAGATTAAACAGTTTTTACACAACTGCCCAAAGAAGGACTGTTATGTTTTTGGGGTTCATGTATGTGTGTGTGTGTTTCGTTATTCCACCATATCTTCTAAACGGCTTAACCGATTTTAATGTACGATAGGTATATCATTAGCTGATATGTCTTGATATCGCTAGTAACACTAGGTCACATTACAAAAAGTCGGTGGATTTTAGACGCCATATTAAGAGAAAACATTTATTTTCTTCCAAACCCATCGATTGGGGTATCAAAATGAAGGGCTTTAAAATAAGATTCCATATATATAACTTAAAGAAACGATAAAACGCTTTACGAAAATAAATAATTTAAAGTCGGGTTTTAATTAATTTACACTTGTTTTAATTTTTTCATTTAACAATTCATTTTCAATGTAATAATCATATTTTTTTGTATTTATCAGACATGTTTCGGTACAACTTATAATAACTATATAATTGCATTATTATAAAGGCATTAAATTGTTACGTCTAAAAACCACGGTACTTCAAAAAAGGAATCATTAATTACAAAACTACCACTGTAAACGAAAAAAAAAGCTAACGTTCAATAATCTCAGTTAATAACAGTTTTCCATCAAAAATTTCTAAACGAAACCTGACTGACAGAGCAGACATTTAGATCAATGTACCGTAATCGCCTCAAGCAATACAAACTTAGCATAATTATATATTTAATTTTCGTATGTTTGTATGTGTAATCTGTAAATACGGGCAATGATTAATATACAGCGGGGAAAAAATGGGAGTAATTTTTATGCCTAAATACGTGTTGCCTCACTGAGGTAATTAAGTAGGTAAAAAGTACTTAGGTGCGCAATAAGTGAGCATTGTAATTGGTTGATTGAGTATTTATAGAGTTGTTAATCGTAGTGCTTGTAATGTTATTTCAAAAATGTTTACTTTTTATTAATAAGTTTTTATGCGCCTGTGACTTTAAGCTGTCACATCCGAATTAAAGGATTTGAGTGTTTTGCCTTTTTTGTTTCATTTCCAGGACTTTTGGCGTCCGTTTTACTCAGTAGCCAAAAATATCCTTTGTATACATAAATATACACAGTCATATATTCGTAAACATTATTTACCAGTTCAAGTTTAACCGCAATATGACAGAACTCCCCGTGGGGTGCCGGGTTAGAATTGCACCTCCCCATATCATCCCGTGGGTGTCGTAAAAGCCGACTTAGGGAAAAATACAGGAAGGTGGGCAGCAGTGCCTTCTAAAAAACTGCCATCTTACACTGCGATCCCCAAGTCGCCTGCCAAGCGTGGGGATTATGGCAAATACCCCCTTAATAGGGGAGGCTGAGTTCAGCAGTGGGCGATTCGGCTGATACAGTTATGACAGAATTCTGCGCGGGTGAAATCACGGGCAAAAACTAGATATTTAATTAAATATTGTATTTATGTAACAGAAACAGCGTAATTGCTCCAATATTTGGTTATGTAAATAAGTTTACAATCGTGGACTATTTAGATATTAATGTAATTGGACAGATAAGGTTCATTATTACACAAGATTCTAATGACAAAAATGTCTGTTTGCACTGTAAATTAATAATTTATGGTTTTGAGGTAAGTAAAGTAAGGTTTGCAGAAACTGCTATTAATTGTGAGTTTATAGAAAGGAGTTCTTACCCAGAGGCTGTCTGGAATGTATAGCCACTATTGATATGCTTTTTAAAACATAAGTTTGGATCATCTTTGCATAGTCGTTCATAACCGATCAACTAGCATTTTGCAGCAGTGATGGCTCAGTGGCATTGGCTATGGACTGCCGCGCCGCAGTACCCTGGTTCGATCCCCACCGCCTGCTTGAGCTTCACCGCATGGTGGAAGGGCTTTTTGCGAATGCCCGCCTGGTTAGCGACCACCCTCAAGTAGAAAATCTATCGCCAAGCACTTAACAGTGTGTTCCGGCAGCAGTCCTTGAGAGCCAGAAAAATTACAGGAACATGAGACCTAACAACTGTACGTCTTAGTGTGACGGGCACAGTGCAATTCGTCGTTGACGAAATGTGTCTATTATAGGCAGAGGTTAGTCCACTTAATAACAGGTGGTCACAATGTTCGTCAAAATAACATAAAAAAAAAAAAAAAAACTAAGTTGCACTGTGTTTTCTGTAGCCATTGCTTGGGATGAGTGATAAAAAGTAACATTTTTAAAATTTTAATATTATAGTTGGCTATTTATTTTAAAAATAATACTGCGCAATAGATCTTAGAAGAAAGTCATCGAAATGGAATAATTGAGATCTTATTAACACTTAAGTTTATGACACCAAAAATGTTGGCCATTGTCACGATGGTAAGTTGTAATACATTACATATTTGAGCCGTTTGGTGTAGAGACGTTGGGTCCGTGGGAACCGGGAGCTCATCGTATTTTCCAAAATTTATCAGAGCGCTTGGTCGATGCGACGCGTGATCAAAATGCTGGCACCTATTTGGCTCAAAGAATAAGCATTGCAATTCAACGGGCAATGCTGCCAGCATGCTGGGCACCTGATAGTGGGCTAGAGCATTTGGACTGCCTATGAGTCCAAATGCTTTTATTGTAGTAGCTGTAGTATTGTAGTAGCTGTAGTATTTTATATAGTTTGTAGTATTTGTTTATTAAAAGCATAAAAAAATAAAAAAAAAAACTATATCAGATAAAATAAATTTCATATAAGTACAACATTGGAACGCACGTAATCTAGACAAATATTTTGATGATTGATTGTTACAAGTGTAATTGATTGTTTACTTTATTACTTTTTTGTGGTGACCACAGAGGTCAATGTAAATTCTTGGTAGTAACAAAAAAAACGACGTTGGCGGTATTTCGAAACGTTATCATTATCAATCATTGTTAGTTTCGTAAAATATATTCATTGTTCGCAACAAAAGCTTTTATTCTTTATAAGTTATTTTTATATTCGTCAATAGTATGCATATCTAGGGAGGTCCAGTTTTTACATCTTGAAGCGCTCGTAGCGAAGTTTACTTAGCTGTTCTCAACCGATCAGCAAAGTTAAGCAACGTCGCGGGCGTTGAGTTGGATGGGTGACCGCTAGTGACATTACTACTGAGGCGTATCCGTGCTTCGGAGGGCACGTTAAGCCGTCAGTCCCGGTTGTCTTAGGATGGCAGTCGTTATAGCATGGTGGTAGGGCATTTTGCGAATGCCCGCCTGGCTAGCTACCACCCTCAAGTAGAAAATCTGTCGCCAAACACCTATAGCCTGAACAACATCTTCGACCACATCATCACTTACCATCAGGTGAGATAGTGGTCAAAGGCTAACCTATCAGGAAAAAAAAACATTCAATAATAATTCAAGTATGATATGTAGAATTAATAGGTACAATAGAAAATTTGCAATATAATTTAATACATAACAGCCGGAACTGGACAAGTACTTGAGCGTCATAAAATTATAGTTTTATAACAAATTATGTGATCATTATAAAGGAGCTAGGGCAGCTACACTTCGAGACTTGCCCAAGTCAGAACAAAAATGCAAATAAGTACCCGGATTACTTGTACTAGTTACAGGTTACGAAACAAATCGTGTATGTACAGATGTCTGGTGTCGTCAACAAAAACACAATCTGTCTGATCTACCGCTACCTAAATCCTCGGTGATCGATCCTGACACCGCATGAAATTAATTAACTGACGCAATATCACAGATCAAATACTAGTAACAGCAGTTGAGAAAATAACAGAAGCCGAACTCGTTTGAAAAACCAATCCGACGTATTGATTGAAAGAGTACTGAGTTTCTTGTGTGACTGGTGAACTGTGGAACATGGGCGTAGTAAGTAAAGATTTTGGGGAACCAAAATTCATCGTCGATTTGCTTAAGAAAGCAATGTTCTTCAAGCGTGTAAGATGACATCATAATTTAAAACTCCACTTGAAACGGCCCATTGCATCTATATGGTGAAATTTATATAAATTTGTCGCGCAATTGGACAAAACATGGCTTTTGTAACACATAGCGTGACTAGACTAATTGTCCAGTAATCAAAGTTGGAACGACAAATTCTGACTTCTCCTGTAATGTATTTCATAAAAATGTTTTTCCATTAAATTTCTATAATAATATTATTTATAAAGATGAATTTGAGAAAAATTAACAAGCCTATAATGTTGAATACGACACAAGCCCCTTGTCGAAAAAATCCTCATTACACCCACAGCTTGAGTATCTAGTAGTTGCCGACCGTACCTTATCGAAGTCGTGGATCAAACTTAGCATTATTTTGAGCAGTAATTATTAATGTAAAAGCGGTTACCGAATTTCAGGTCGTTGCAGCACGGTCGCCCCTCTACGGTACACTGGACTAATGAATAGAAAACTGACTGGTAACTGATGTGAACGACTTGTTCTCGAATTTAGATTTGAGAAGAACTAGATCTTGATTGGGTAAGATATATTGTGTTTTATATTGCCACGGTAATAGCTTCTGCGGGATTTTAGCCTAGTGGAAATTAATTATGAAAATATAAATCACCTTATTGTTAATCTACGCCTATCCATCAAAATCCCTTAGTAAAACAATTGTGGTCAATACAAAAGTGCGTAGCTTAAGCTTCAGTAATTATGCTACAAGTAGGAATGGGCCTAAGTAGTAGAAATTAAGTGTACTAAAATCATATTATACAATCATTAGTAAATATACTTAGAACAAATAAGATTGTGATTATATATGTACTTATATTTAAATACATATTATTTTATACATAAGCACGAAATTTGATTCACAATATCATTATTGATAAACTGTATACTACTTTTGTAGAAAGTTTTAACATATTTTACATGCTTAGCACAAATAAATAAAGGGAAATACAATAAAAGTTTGAATCATCCCCATCCAAATTCTTTGTTTTATTTTGTTCTAGAAAACAAAGTTCTTGATGAAAAACCCTTTATCTACAAATAAATAGAACATGTAAAATATTTGACAGACCTCGCGACGCATAGACAGTTGCTATATTTACAATAAACCAAACCATAGTACATAAAATATACTATAACATGCTACTGATTACTTAAGTACCTACTAAGTCTACATTTTTGAGCATAACTTGATCCCAACTAAACTAAACGCGTTTGAAACAAGAGCTGTCCAAGTAGCCGATATAAGTATCTGATAAATGATGAATGCACTTTTCGGTAGATGTTTCTTTATCGGGTTATTATCGATGGCATTTTTACGGGTACTTTCGTTTCGTTCTGATTGCGACCGCCGCCGTGAGAACATCATGCGATATTTTTAGTATACAGGATGATTCGAAGTAAACCAAATATAAAAGTAATTAACCAAATAAGCCATAATAATTTTATATCATGATGCAAATTTTGAGAATAGTGAGAACTGTTTGCTTCTTGATACATTATTATGAATACTTTAAGAAATTGAATCCCCTTAACTTAGTAAAAACGAAGAACGAAATACAATAATAACGATTATATCTGATAAGGGATCTCAGACATTTCGAAGCAAAACATAGTGAGGCCAATTTTAACGATTTCCTTTAATTTCAATACTTAACCCTGTATACGGTCGACATAATAACTGCGAGAAAAACTTACGATGATTTCGGTAAAGAATCCAACATCCACTTTTGGAACTCCGACGTAAATTTGACAAAAGAATTTTATGAACGTATAAATTTCGAGATGTCGGCTTGGCCGATCGGTACACTTTAATACTTCGGCCGGATTCGGAGAAACATCGGCTTTTTGCGATCTCAAGTCGTTCAATTACAGGCGAAATTAATGATTGAACACATTTTTAATGTATGTGTATTTATACGCACACCGGTAAACTTATTAGGAGTCACCGCAAAAGTAAGTAAATCAGAGCTCTTGATTATTAAGAGAACCGCTACCTATAGTACCACCAACTTAACAGTGCAGTTTGCGAGGGCGCTGCTGGTCAAGGAAATCAACTACAAACTGTCACAATTTGAAGGAATGTTGTAGTTCTTTTTCCTGCCGCCTGAACAGATAAGTTGGTGGGACTGTATGTTCTATGTAACACAAGCTTAGGCTGAACTATACTAAGTATATATAAACTAAATTTTAAATATTGGCTGACAGCGGTCACGTTCAACGACAAGATTGCGATAATTGTATTTTTTTAAATCAATTAATTAGTTGTAGCTTTTATATAAATTAAATAATTAAATATTTAGTACTTTATTTTTCAATGATTTTTGTTTTTACTAACAGTGTGCATTTGAATTTGGAAATAAAATAATTATATTTGATAAATAAATCATTTGTTTATTTTTAATTAAATATACTCGTATTGGTATGGTCGGCTAGTTTTCAACTCTTAGAGGCAACAATAGTAAAAAATGTGCCGTAACGAGCATCAAGCCACTACTCAAGCCACTGTGAGTGCAGTGTTGCAGCACATTAGGCGTAAAACAAGCCTTCTTATCAACTCAAACTCAACGCTCTGATTACTCAAAATCAAAGAGATTAAACTATACTACTAACGAGAACTTGGAGAATACCTAGAAGGGTTGAAATTGGAGAGGTGGTTTGCCACAAAACCGAACCCAAAAGTAAACTTAAAATTAGCAAAAACATATTTTTAATATGTTCTTTTTGAGCCTATATGGATGAAGGATAGAAAGATGATGAGACGGTGTGTTCCGGCAGCTGTCCTTGAGAGACAGTACTTCTAGGTTAGCCTGAACATCTTGGACCCCATCATCACTTACCATCAGGTGAGATAGTGGTCAAAGGCTAACCTATCAGGCATAAAAAAAAAGAAAAAACAAAGATGACTATTGCTTACTCTTATTATAAAACTCATTCAATATATCGATGTAAGGAACCCCAGACATGCTGTTATCATCTCGTTCTTATCCTTTTTACATGCATTAAAGCTCTCACAATAGGATAACATTGCCTTAAATGGATCAGAGTAACCAGTTATGACTAGTTATGAGGGCCAGCTTAACATTTTTGTTCCTTTTGTTTATTACATTTCAACTTTGAATAGAAAATATGTTCGTGCATTTTAATTCGGAGTTACGAAATATATGAAGGGGGTTAAGTAATAAAAGTTTAAAGTAACTGGTGACTAATCTGTGGTTAAAAAGTAGTTGAGTAAGATTAATTGAACCATTAAATAGGTATGGTGTGGTTGGGTTTTTGTTGAGTCTGGCTTGTGCCTTAGTTTTTTATTGTTCTTAGCAAGGTTTTTTGAAATCTTCCTTTTTATTATGCGGCTAATTTCATTTTCTTGTTAGTATTCAGAGTCCGTTAAGTAAATTCTTAGGTTTTCATAAATACTTTGTAAACTTGGAACTTGAATGATTTGTTTTCAATGACGAGATGAAAATAATGTAATATATGATTTTACATTTAACATTAAGTATTATTGGTAATATATAATTGGGGGAAGATGACTTACCAAAGGGATGGAGAAGATTAGCTTACGATAGGAAAGTTTGGAAGGAGCTAGGGGAGGCCTATGTCGAAGGCCAACTTGACAAATAAACTGGTTGCTGAAAAATTACTTATAATTAGATATAATGTAATACCTCTAATTATACTTTACTTTTAGCACTATTTAAGTTAAGAAAAAAAAACATATTCTGGTCAGTGAATAAAGGCTATATCTATCTATCTATCTATTATTGGTAATAAAATCCAATTAACTATTTTTAGGTACATTTATGCTCCGTTCACTGAAAATTTTAAATTTAAATTACCACCCCTATTTTAAAACCACTGTAATTCATATGATTTATCCGATTTTTTCAAACAACTTTTAAACATAGGACATGTTTTTTTTCAATAATATTACTGATTCGAAAGATGCGGAAAAATTAAATTTGCGTTTTCTTGATATCGTTTAAATTATCAGGTTTCTCAGGAAATTACTACTGTGAGATTATACCTATTTCAATTTAATTAAATATCGTAAGTTTAATAAAATCCTCGAATAATGAACAAACCTCTTTACTACTTAAGTGTATAAAACATTTTATACAGGAAACTAATAAAACACGTACCAACTTGAAAACACAAGTTACCAATAAAAACAACTTAACAAGATCGCCGCTTTACTTCCAACGGTATTTATTACTCTTCATTAATATCTAAAATAACAAAATTGTCTAACAACGCATTTATTTTACTTTTATTACTAAACTCCCATTAAAACATCAAACGGAAGCTTCACGTGTCCATTAGAAATAAATTTTAATAAACCATGTGAAACTGTATAAAAAAGTAAAAATCAAACGAATCGAACGAGCCAATATTTCAAATTAGGAACAATTCAAATCAAATCTTCGAATTCTCGTTAGAGCAGGACGCCCGTAGGGTTGATGACCCGTTGAAATGTCAGCACGCGTCCATCTCTTTCACTCATTAAACATTCGTATGTAACCATCTCCGTCTACTATAAGATGTTGATCTTGATACGTCACATTTTTAATAAACGAACTCTGTATGACAAGGCGCACGGAAATTCGTTCCAATGATTAATATGGCCGACCAGAAACTAATATACTTTGTTTTTGGAACGTTATTAGAAATATTGATAGTTTCATGTCATTGGTCTTGTCTATGATCGGCGATAAACGTTTGGATATAGAAAGTATGACAGTACACAATTGAATGCACGATGCGCGTAGGTAGATATAGCAAAAAAAATACGTGGAGTTCACCATCTGTGTTAAAAATCTTTGTACTCATTACATTGTTCTTTTTTTGTGTTGCTTACTTATATGTGTTATTTTATAATTAGTTTTTCTTCTTCTCTCTAAACAAGCTTCTATGTAATAGGCAGGCTCACAAGGATATATTCTGAAGACAATTTTGATTATTTTCGCACATTTGTTGGTTATTTTTGCAGTTTTGTAGTTTTTTTTTTTTGATTATTTTCGCACTTTTGTTGGTTATTTTCGCAGTTTTGTAGTTTTTTTTTATTAAGTTAAAGTCAAACATTCAATTAAAGCGTCCATATCTACTACGCATTATAAGCTTAGTCACGGGTTTGGTAGTAAATATTTGATTCACTTTGTTCAGCAAATAGGTCTAGTCCAAGGACTACAGTACCTGTTCTTCAGAAGGAGCTGCTTCTCACCTTCCGGGACTTTTCCCTTAGTCGCTTCTTACGACACCTATGGGAAGAAAAAATGGGGGAGGGGGTAGTCAACCGACACTCCACGGGCAATAGTAGATACTTACTAGTTAAAATATGTCAACTGAAATTTTTAAAGTATTTTTTTTATATATAAATATGTTTACAACTACCAGGTTGATACGAGTATATTACTTGTTAGGTAGGCCTTCGTAATCCTATCACAGTCCATATTAATTATAAACCTTGAAGCAGTGATGGCTCAGTGTCATTGGCTATGGACTGCCGCGCAGCAGGTCCATGTTTCGAATCCCGCCCAAAGCTTGAGCTTCACCGCATGGTGGAAGGGCATTTTGCGAATGCCCGCCTGGCTAGCGACCACCCTCAAGTAGAAAATCTGTCGCCAAGCACCTAACGGTGTGTTCCGGCAGCAGTCCTTGAGAGCCAGTGAAATAACAGGCAAAATGAGACTTAACAGGTATGTCTCAAGGTGATGGGCGCAGTGCAGTTCGTCACTTGTGATGAAATGCATCTGTTATAGGCAGAGGATACCGCTTAACATCAGGTGGGTCTCGCGCTTGTTCCATCACAATAACATAAAAAAAAAACAACTTTTAATTGACATAAAGCTGCTAATTAGTGAATATGACCCAGTGAGTATATATACACCTGTTTTATTTATTAATTAAGTATTAACTTCTAAGTTTCTTGAACGGTAGTTAAACAGCTTTGTTGGTCGAGAGGCATAAAGTTTATATATAAAGGCAGTTAAGGAGGTGATTACGTGATTTTGGTAATTTTAAAAGGAAAGGAGAGATCCCTTTCCCTTTTGAGAATCATTGCTTTGATTTAGAAGAAATATTATATACGGACCAAGCACGAGGCCCACTTGATGTTAAGCGGTAACCTCTGTCTAAACCAGATGCACTTATATTATAGGCAAACTGCATTACGCCTGTCTCCTTGAGACATAGACCTGAGATAGTAAATCTCATGTACCTCCGATTTTACTGGTTCTCAAGGACTGCTGCCGGAATACACTGTTTGGTGCTTGACGATAGATTTTCTGTGGTAGCCAGGTTGGCATTCACAATGCCTTTCCACCAATCAAGCCGGTGCGGCGGGGACGGAACCATAGACCTGTAGCATGACAGTCGATAGTATTACCGCACAACTATCATTGCTTCGCACTTATTACTCCCTTCTGGTCTTGATAATACAGAATAATATGGTATTACAATTTATAAAAAATAAGACAACAACATACTAAGCGACTGGCTTCACATTTTTTGGTAGGGCTGCCAAAAATATATACCCGGTGTTTCTTGGCATAAGTTAGAATTCTAACGATACCCCATACATACGGATCTGTTAAGCTATTTAAAGGTTTAGATACATATTTGAATCATTAGAACATGATCTCCTTTTGAGCAGTCGCGTAATTATATGTTTATTCAAATATATTGGCGTTGCAATTTAGGTTATATAGCATATATTGGTCGTAAGGTGCCGGGCTAGAGTGTTACCCCCTCCCCTCCTTCTCCTCCTGTGGGTGTCGTAAGAGGCGAGTAAGGGTAAAATACTAGGAAGGTGGGCAGCAGCGCCTTCTGAAGAACTACTACCTTACACTGCGATCCCAAGACGCCTTGCAAGTAGAACTATGGCAAAATCCCCATTACTGGAGGCTAATAAAGTAAGATAAAAAGTATATAGCATATACTCAATAGCAATTATAAGATAAGTACATAAATTATACATATACATGTAGATGTAATACACGACTTAGTACATCCGCATTAGATCAAATGTAATTGACTCAATTGACTTATATGTAATTAATACCCGATCTTTTATGTAGATAACGTTATAATGGTGTCGCCGGCGGCTCTACACTTCCATTAAAATTTCTACTTTAAATGTACGAACTTTGTTTTTATTAGTATGTATGTTCATACAAAACAAAATGAAAAACGAGCGCCTCGATCCAACAAAAAGCTAAAGATCGTACAGACATCACACTGCGAGTGTTTCATTACATCTCAAATAAAAAGTTCATATTTGACGTTTAACAAATTGTTCCTTTTTCAAATCGACCAATGAGACCATTGTGTTCACTCCTAATGGCGTGTTCTATTTTCAAATCTCATTCTCTTTTCAAATCTCGGCCGCTTTCAGATTCGTTTGAATTTGGAATGCGTCGGTTGGTACTGTGTTTTCCCACACGACTTTTTTCTTTTTCTAAATGAGTTTGATTAATAGGATGTTACGTTGGCAACGATTGTTCCTACTCTACATACTTGCAAGTTTGTTCCACAATCTAAAAGGTAGAGTCAGGGTTGCCATCTACCCCAGATCACCCTTAATCTTACATTTTTTGAATACCCTAAATATATTAAAAATTATAAAGAACGTGAATATATTTTTGTTTTTTACATATCATACATGGTATTTTACCATTGGTATTGAATTTAAACATATCATTTTCCTGCAATTATTTATCTTTAAACAGATTGCCATTTTTTAAAATATAATTCACTGATAATTAACCAACTGCTTAATATTAACAGTATCTTTGAGTAGAATAATCCTCCTAAACAAAGCGGCAATAAAGATACAACTGAAGAATAAATTTCTTTTCAAGAACATAAATACCACATTGCTTACACAAACCTATACCTAACATTCAGTATCCGTCATCAGCACACCTCACTGAATTGACAGAATTACTTATATTGCCAATTCATAAGTAAATAGAAGTCAATTTATTGTTTTTAATTTTACAGAGTGAGTTTTTTTGAATATATTAGTATATAGTGGGAAAAAACAGCGCCAGTTGTACAGCAATGGCGAACGGTAGAAATTGACATTAAATAATTTTGAAATAGCAACCCTAGCTTTCTACCTTGTTGCAATTCGTAACTCAATTTAGCAGAGCAATGTCGTATTCATAGATCTAGACGTCTTCAAGAACTAACTGCACTACTAAAATGTTTTAGACGTGATGTAGTTGAATCTATAACCAAATTGAACTGAGATATGGTATACATAAACGAATAAATTGGCATTTGATTAATACATTTCACATATAGGATGCCTGCCAACTAAAGTCAGAATTGTACATTATATTATAATACCACCAACTTAACTGTGCAGTTCGCGAGGGCGCTGCTGGTCAAGGAAATCAACTACAAACTGTCACAATTTGAAGGAATGTTGTAGTTCTTTTTTCTGCCGCCTGAACAGATAAGTTGGTGGGACTGTACAGTATAAGGGTATTGTATCGTATTAACTGAAGTATTTCCGAACCAATACGATTCAGCAACCTTCAAAGAGGGCGTTCGTAACTCAAATGCCGGCAACGCATCTTTGAGATCTCTCTCTCTCTCTGGTGTTGCAGATGACTGTGGGCGATAGTGGTCATTTACCAACCGTAAGCTTGGTCGTTTGCCCTCCTGTCCTATAAAAAGGGGGCAAAATAATATTTGTACAGCGAAAGCTGTATTGAATCCAGAGTAGACCGAAAGATTCTAGAATAGAATCCCGTGCGTAGTGAGGAAGGCACACACATTAGCGTAGGATTTTATACACATCGCCCGAGGCAAAATATTCTTGAATTCTACTTTTCATCTTCTTCCAATAGCAAAAGGCAAAAGGGACGATTTTAGATGCTTGAGGATATATTACAAATAATTAAATCGTATGTTACTTCAGCACTTATGCTTCCAGGTTTTCTTGAAATATTTTCATTATTGGACGAAATTATTATTGGCAATTAATTACACCGTAAATGATCGGTGCACTGAGCACGTATTCAAATATTATAATTACATAGATAAGACGTCGTTTTACTTAATTCACGCGTGTTTAGTATTCTTAAATTATATAGGTATTTTTGAATCTTTGCTACGCTCAGAATTATTTATTTGAACCACGCTTCGCTCATGTTTCGATTCTAGAATCCTTCGATTCCTCAGGTTGCAATAATAGTACTCGAATAACAACCTTGCATAACAAATAACTATTAATTATTTAAATCTATTTTCACTCTTATTTACTTGACAATAAGACTTCATGTTGTTATAACATCCTCAGGCTTCCTCAGACTTCCGGTGATATAAAAAAGGTTTTCATTCCAATTTTATTTCTCTTGCACCAAACCTCCTTCGTGAAAAAACTCACACGCATCTATTCATTCACACTACCCTTGCCTTACAAGGAGAAGTTACTTGAAATATGTTCATATTTAAAATAAGTGACAATTAAGCAATGTAAAAATTTACGTTACCGATAGAAACTCGTCCAAAAATATCGATCCTTCGCCCCTATTTCGGACATTGATCTCTAAAACTACTCTCGGACGGATAAAAACATGCAAAAATATTTCACCCTATTTTTGAAACAGTGTTAGTGTCAAATTTTCATCCCCGCGTCCACTTACGCAACCCTTCCAAAAAATAATAAAAAAAGAACTAAAAATGTGCAGAGGGGAGTTTAAAAACGTTATTATAATCTTGGACGCCATTTTTGCCTACTATTGGGGACTATTGGGGACGCGCCCTTCAATTTAAATCTTTTTTTAACAAAAACCCCTTTGATGTTTATGCATTTCGACAATATCTCTCGGACGGCTAGACGCGACATTTGGCCATTTCGAGGATTTGCTTGATGCATATTTGAGATTAAACTTTTAATACGGTTTTTGTTGTGCCGTGAATTATGGAGGGAATGACATAAGCATAGAAAAGATTAATACCGAGTCAGAATTGATTCAATTTTTCAAAGGAGGTCTGTTTAATTATGATTTAAACTTTTTTGTCACTTCAACACATCTGGAATCTTGTATTTTATCAATTAATTGCCAAAAACCTAACCTACTCGTGTTTGACTAAAACGCCGTATTAAATCAGATAAAAAAGTGTACTTGTATGTTCCAGTTCCAAATTTGAAAATTCGTCCCGTAGTCGTACCCGTGGGGTGCCGGGCTAGAATGTCACCCCCCTATATCTATCCGTGAATGTCGTAAGAGGCGACTAAGGGTAACACACGAAAAGGTGGGCAGCAGCACTTTCTGAGGAACTTATATCTCACTTTGCGATCCCCAAGCCGGCTGCCAAGCGTGGGCATTATAGCAAAACCCCCATATTGGGCGGGCTGTGTTCAGTAGTGGAATATCCGGTTAATACAGTACAGACCACAAAGAAAATAGTTTAAAAATGAAAATAATTTCAAATATGGAACTCCGCATCGACAATAGAGCTCTTTGATTGGCGTTAACCCTGCGCATGTCGTAATACCTATTCTGTACCATCGAGGCCGAGATTCGGTCAATTCGAGACCAAATCCGTACCAATTGTGGCACGGTTTTATCAATAAAAATAAAAATCCTCGAGGATGTTACCAATTTGAAGACGGAATACCGTTCAACGAAACGTTTTCAGACTTTACCTTGTATGTAATACGGTACAGTTTTGTGTGACATTGCTGTTATTTGTATAGTAATGATAGATTGTAAAATCAATTAAATTAGTGCTCCGTAGCATGGGGTCCATTTTATGATGGCTTTGTAGAACACTTTTGTCATGTTTGTAAGGAAAATATCTCATTCGTTTTTTTAAATAAGTATGAAAAGTTAATACATCTTATTTTTCTTTCCTTTTTCGAAATAGATTTTCTGCAAAACTAAATTAATCAACTATTTTAGATTAGATAGTAACTATGTAATCTTAAATGGTTGATTAATTTAGTATTGAGTTGTGCCTATTTTTTGGAATAAGAATATAAGGCCTATGTTTTATATACTCCTTTTGTATAATGCCAGTACTACGTCCACGTGTGTAGGGTGTAGCTGCACAAACATTCGCTTTGATAATATTAATGGGATGTGCTGCATCCACAATTACCGTCGCAACTGGAAATGGTTTAAAGAGCCCTGATGACATATACAATATATTTATGAAGGCAATAACCGAAAAGTAGCGGCGGTGAAACCGAAACTAAAACTTTCTACCATTTGTATCGTCGTCTGTTATTTGGAAAAAATACATCGACGCCACATGATGGACGAGTGGGAACTTGATGATGTAGTTTTAAATCAAACCAAAAATGTAAACTCACAGTTCTGCACCTGGTATTTTATATCATTATAAATTTTTATTCCTTTTGTCCCCACTATCAATGATCATATCTGTATATAGATCAAAGGGGAAAACAAGGATTATTTAGTTTACTTAGCTGTTCTCAACCGATCAGCAAAGTTAAACAACGTCACCCGCGGTCATGAGTTGGATGGGTGACCGCTAGTGACATTACTACTGAGCGTTTCCGTGCTTCGGAGGGCACGTTAAGCCGTCGGTCCCGGTTGTCGTCTTAGGATGGCAGTCGTTATAGCATGGTGGTTGGGCATTTGGCGAATGCCCGCCTGGCTAGCTACCACCCTCAAGTAAAAAATCTGTCGCCAAGCACCTAATGGTGTGTTCCGGCAGCTGTCCTTGAGAGCCAATACTTCTAGGTTAGCATGAACATCATCTTCGACCACATCATTACTTACCATCAGGTGAGATAGTGGTCAAAGGCTAATCTATCAGGAAAAAAAAGAAGAAAAAAAAGATTAATTAAATTTTTAGCATATTGTACTTTTGTTCGGGCCACCGTTGTACTCAAGCTTGTGGAGGCAGCGCATATACATCAGTTGTATCTACATGTTAATTAATCATGTAATCAACTTGTAATTGACTGTTTAATTAATTAAGCTGATTAACATTTTAAGCGCACCTCCAAGTCCATGTTTAAAATTACAAAATATCTTAGCATTCATAACCAGCCACTAAGTTTCTGACGCAACTATCCCAAATCAAGTAGTGGCAGTTATGGTTCATTAAATTTGATTTTCCACACATTATAATTCCCAAAATGGCGTAGAAAGTAGCCAATAATAATATTACATGACACAATCGAATATTTTCACCGGGACGTGAGCGGGAATCGAACCCTGGACTTGCATACTAATTGATGCTCGGTTATTGCAAGTTTTGGACGCGCTATTTCCACGAAGTAAATGTTTTATACGTTAAAGAATTTTGATTGTTGTATTTTCATTGAATGTTACTGAATTGAAAGGGACGGTTGCTAGGTTTTTTATGTTATTAAGTGATGAAGACGGAACAGTTGGACATCTGATGGTAAGTATCCTCGTTTTGCTTGACACTGCACTTCATTACTTCATACTACTTAAACGACAAAAATGCCAAGCTATTGCCTGTCACCTACATAATTTAAACAAATATTGTAATAACTCTATTATATAGTAAGTATGTAACACATGGTTAAAAGATGTTTAAAAGAATGGCCCCGAGTTTCTTGCCCGTTCTTCTCGCAGTGGCTCTATACAATTTATTTGCTGAACGTGGCAGAACAATGTAGAATATTTCAATACTAAAATTAGTAAATGACCTTCATAAGAGCGTCGTAGACGTCTAGAATAAATTATTTTGACTTTGACTTTGACTTTGAAAACTCCAAGACGTTATTAACTAACTTCTTCTGGGAGTCACGATTGCGCGAAGCGACGAGCACGGGACTCTAATAAGTTAATACGGAATAAACTCGCGATAAATTTCAAAGTCCAAGACGTTAGTTCTTATGTCTTGTACGTCCAGCACATGCTACAGTGCCCTTCACACTGTGTTCACGGAAGTGTTTACACTCCTTCAAGATAGAATACCTGACACTGGTGGTACCCACCAAAATGTACCTTTGCTGAAGAGATCTAACACCTGGTAAGGTTATGTAGTTTAGTAGGCAGTGGCTCTGCCATTTGAAGCTCGATGTCCTAGATTCGAACCTTGGATGGAGCATATCACATTTATATTATAAAAGCGAATGTGTGTATGTTTTTTACTTTGTCACGCTGAAACGGTTGAACTGATTTAGGTGCAACTTAGAATATACATAGCTTAGGTACTTTTTTTTTTCTGCTGGGAAAACGCCTTACGCCTACTACGCGGCGCCTTGAGT
This sequence comes from Plagodis pulveraria, assembly GCA_963890685.1. Classification (NCBI taxonomy): domain Eukaryota; kingdom Metazoa; phylum Arthropoda; class Insecta; order Lepidoptera; family Geometridae; genus Plagodis; species Plagodis pulveraria. The sequence continues at coordinate 17,374,888 of OY982975.1, forward strand.
TGGGGGGGGAAGAGGCCGCGTCGTTATGTGGGACTCCCCGGGCAAACTGCCCGGTATACCCACTAAAAACCCAGCGTAGAGCCCTCGGCGTCTGTGTGGGGTAGCGCGGGTTCGCTGTAACATCCTACCGCAGCCGCACCGATGCTATTCATCTAAGCCTACGAAACAATATCTGCACACATACAGAAGATGTAATCCTGAAAACATAGACACAAGCGGAGCATGTAATGCCAACTCATTCTGAAAGTAGGTAAGCAAGTTTTAAATTTAAAATTAGAACCACCCCAAGCAACAGAATAAGGTATTAACGCCAACGCCCAAGCCCTACACTCCCTTCGCGGAACACTAAAAGGAACAATCGGAAAACGCCAACACGTATAACCGATAACGCAACGGATTCGAAATTTTAAATAGTTCCATATTCAAAACCGAACGAATATGGCACTGGGCGATTGTTTCCCGTTTTCGCTCATACTTAGTCCTTAATATGCGGGTTACGCACGACATCGAAGTTTCACAATGGATTCGAGGCAATATGGCGACGAAATAGGTGTCCATATTGTGGTTTCTTTTTTTATTGACTAATAAAATATAGGCATACGCGTGCCGTGACGTTGGTATGCTGATTTAGTGATGCCGACAGGTTGTAGGTATTGTAATTCAGTGCCAATTTAGTGTTCCGGCAGGACGCGCAGTGATGAAGGATAACTCAAGTTTTATTGTTATTCTTGGCCTCGGTGGTAAAATGACATGAGTTTCTGGTGTCTTCGAATCTTCCATCACTGAGTCATATGTGGTAGTATCTACATATTACTTTATCATTTAGTTTGGGGTCATATAAGAATATGGGATCCTAGATATAGGGGTCTTACCGAAAATTTATAGGACCTAACAGTCAGAAATAGTAGAAGAGCCTTAGACATTTTCCCTTAGACTTATCGGCAATTTGACGGAAAATTACGTACAAAATGTCCTTAGTTCTATTGGAATATCTGAAAGGCGGCTTTTATCTTTAATTTTGTTTAGTGGTTGAAATTCATTGGGACTTGACAGTTTTTGGTCCCATTTTTAGGCTTGGCCTTAGGTATTAGGTTTAGACTTTTTTAATGCAGCGGCCAGAAGAGACCTTTATCAGGACTATTAATGAAAGATTTTCCATTGCAAATTAAGTAACTAGACTTAAGCTACCACCAGAAGTGAAAAAACCAGTGAAGTTACAGTATTTTCTTACTCTGACAATATCAATAACTGTCCGAACGGCTGTCATATAACTGAAATTCTAGAAAAAAGTAAGAAATAGGATAAAAAAAATAAACAGGTAAAACCATAAAATTACCGGACCATCTCAATCGAATTTGAAGACGACGAAGCCACAGGAAAATTTAACAATAAACCTTTTAAAACTTTGCTTATAAGGTATACAGGACACTAACTCAAGAGTAGCATGAGCCACTAAGCTAAATTAAAAAAAAACGGAACGCACGTACACCATTCGTTTACCAAATCCTTAGTTCTTACCGATAACGGGCACTTACTATAATAGTCAAAAGTAGCTTTAACTTGTCGTTATAGGCAGATTGTGTTTTGAATATTAATTTAGTTATGTATGGCAAAAATAAAAGTCACCGATATATCAACTATAGTACCACCAACTTAACTGTGCAGTTCGCGAGGGCGCTGCTGGTCAAGGAAATCAACTACAAACAATCACAATTTGAAGGAATGTTGTAGTTCTTTTTTCTGCCGCCTGAACAGATAAGTTGGTGGGACTGTACCAGCGCGTATGGTCATGATAACAGTTGTTCAACTTTCATAGTTTTTTTTTGTTTTGAATTGAACACGTATAGTTTGTACGTTTGGCAATTTTATGATATTTTGCCTTTGACCATTAAATATAAAAAAAGATAGTTGCGTGTTTTGTTAACTTGATGATTACGAAATCAAAGCGGTATTAGAGTTACACTTCTTTAAATATTTATTCGTAGTCCAAAACAGGCCCTTACAGATCGTTCATATAACTTGATGTACCAAAGTCCTTTGTTACAAAGTATTTCAAGATGCCGATGGCTTATAGCACTCATCAATTGTTACGGAACTATATGTTTTTTAATATTAAGGAATGGTATTCGTAAAATCTTAATTTTTTTCTCCGAATTTCATTATGCTGCAAACTTCAAATGCTTTCAATGCTTCAAAAGCTTAAAAAATATGTAAGTATACAGAGAAAAAAAATAACAAAATATCTCCTTTTACGTGTCCTGACCAGTTGTTTAAAAATCGCGTATATTTATCCATTGTTTAATGAGTAATTAAGATTGAAAAGTTTGTTCTTAAAAAAATAATTGTTTTATATTGTTAGTTATTTGTATTTATTTTAGTTTAGGATCGATTACTAATATATATACACCGTGTCCCAAAATTCAACGATAAGCCGGCATCGGTGCATGGATCTACTCATGACTACTCGGGAAAAAATAAAAAAAAAATTATAACTCTTTTTTTTTTAATTACAGAGACTTTTATAAAGTTGCGCCAACTTTTAATAAAACTTGCCATGGTAGTGTCCATACTTTTTTTTTAACCCCGACTATAGAAAGTGCATAGAATGTTAAAATCTATGAAAATTATAAGAAAAAATTTTTTTTTTACTGATTTTTGTAAAATAACTACAGACTTTCTGTAATTTTAAAGGATTGTGGTAGATAGCCGTCCTTCTTAGGTTGCTAATGCACAAAAAATATCAAAAATATGTCAAAAATTGTGGTCATGGTAGTTGAAAATAGCATAATGGGTATCGAATATCGATGAAATTTATAAAAGTCTCTGTAATTAATAAAAAAAAACAGTTATAATTTTTTTTTTTTTTTTTCCGAGGAGTCATGAGTAGGTCCATGCTCCGATGCCGGCTTATCGTTGAATTTTGGGACACGGTGTATATATATATATATATATATCTGAAACAAAACTAGACAATTACTGGCTCTCAAAAACAGCTGCCGGAACACACAGTGCTTAGCGACCGATTTTCTACTTGAGGGTGATAGCTAGCCAAGCGGGCATTCGCAAATACCCTACCACCATGCTGTGCCGACTGCCATCCTAAGACAACAACCGGAACTGACGGCTTAACATGCCTTCAGAAGCACGGAAGCGCTAAGTAGTAATTCCACTAGCGGTCACCCATCCAAGTCATGACCGTAATGAGGACTTTCAGGTATTTATTTATTCTATATATATTGCCATTGCGAAAATTATTAAAATACAATATGTCGTATGCCCCGTTTCATACTTTCTACGGAAATATTTCGACTCCGCATAAATAATGTTATAGTACCACCAACTTAACTGTGCAGTTCGCGAGGGCGCTGCTGGTCAAGGAAATCAAGTACAAACTGTCACAATTTGAAGGAATTTCGTAGTTCTTTTTTCTGCCGCCCGAACAGATAAGTTGGTCGAACTGTAATGCCTTATAAAAGGCGTTTTCGATTTTATACCCAAAAACGTCTTTGTGAAACCACGGAGAAGTATTAAGATGTTCATAAATAATTCAGTGGATCGTGCGTGCGGACTTCAGACTTTGTATGTAAGCATAAAATTATAGGTTCGGGTACGTAGTGCTATTGTTTATTCTATGGCTCGGAAAATAATGCAATTAGGGTTCCGTACCTCAAAAGGAAAAAGGGAACTTATAAGATCACTTTTTTAGCCGTCAGTTTATCTGTTAAGACCTTTTTCTTAAGAACGCGTGGAGGTGTAGCTGAAATTCATATCAAATACTCAGATCTACTGTCCCTTGGAGCTGTGGAAAAATCAAACTTCTAAGTCAACGCAATCAAAAGATACAACCGTTTATGCCACAAATTTTCGACACTGGTAAGGGAATCAAAACCAACAGGGTACTTCCCGTGAACTCAGAATCTTGAAACTTGAACTTGAGACGATGCAAAATTTTATAGCATAGATAAGGGGAACATTGCAAGAAGCATACATTTTTAGTTACATCATATAGTAAAAATATTTTTAAAACATTATGGATTTCATTTAGAAATAAAAATATCTACCTCGGTGTGCGAACCACACTTGGCCGGATTTATTATTATTATATATTGTTGTCACGATAGCTTGTTAGCGCCGCTGCGGAACCTAGAGGTACAGTCCCACCAACTTATCTGTTCAGGCGGCAGAAAAAAGAACTACAACATTCCTTCAAATTGTGACAGTTTGTAGTTGAATTTCTTGACCAGCAGCGCCCTCGCGAACTGCACAGTTAAGTTGGTGGTACTATACTACGATCGTTCTCTGGTCGTTCATGTGTCTGGTTTATCTTATTGGACATCCACATTACCATGAAATCTGTCATTGTACCAAGAGAAATAGGCTCGTCACCTATTTTGAGGCCTTAAAATATACGGCAATATGACCGTTTAAAACGAAGTGTATCAGGGAAAAATAGTGGCTACGACATTTTTGTATTTTACTTGTAAGTATATTTTATTTGGTTATCATTGAGGGTTTTTTATCAAAAAAGATTTAATCAAAAATCTTCTTGATTGAACAAAAAACATGCTTGTCTAGTTTTTAGGGTCAAAAAACTGTAACAGTTGAGTTTACCTACGATAATACTCGACACATTGTTTCAAAGAAAATTTAACGTACATATTTATTCTAGTACATCATTTAATAACGCTTAATGTAGATAGCATTTATTGTAATTAATATATCAAAACGTTACAAAAAATACCATTCAAATTTAGAAATAATCAAATCTTTCTCGCCTCTACTTATATGGAAATCATTACTGGCCAGTGTCAAAACGACTGGCGTTGACCAATCAAAACCGATTCCATTTTCAAATTAAACTCTAGAATACATTGTTGATGCCACAATCGACGTTCTAATCTCAAACGCAATTATTAACGACAATTAAGTTCAGAAACTGAGAAGAAAAAAAATTAAATACATCGTTTTGTGAATACAGATGGACAGACAAAGGAGTAACTAAACGCAAGTCACTTCATACGAATTACCGCCTCTTTGTTTCAACATACAAAACATTGTCTTTTTTTACGTATCAATACCCCATTCGATTCCAAGATGTAATTTATAATTATACATGTTCAATAGTAATTATAAACGTTATATAGCAGCCTAATTAAAGTTTAAATGCTCCTAAAAATATTTGAGGAAACCGAATTTTTAGTATTTAAGTATGTAAGCCTTTTATCACGTTCGTAAAAACCTTTTAAACCTTCTTTTTGGCGATCGATCATAATGTTGGAATGTTACTGGCCGGTTTTTGCATGTTTTTAAAAAGACCAATTCGATATTTGAATAATGTAGTAGATTTTTATAATCTTAACTTGTTACTGGGCAGTTTTTAAGTCTATATAAAATGTATTTCTTAGAATTATCAAATATCCCATTGTTGTTTTCTTGTTTAAGAGAATTAATAATCTACAATGTATTCTGTACTTTTTCTTATATTGTATAACCTGTTACCATAAAATTCATAATCAGAATATGAATAAGTATTACCTACTGCGGTAACTTAAGCAAGGAACCCTTTGTGTTTTATAGATTTTATCTATGTTATGGCGTCCCTATGAGACAAGGGAAGGGATGCATTGTCATTATTATTAACTCATTTTAAATTATGACATAAATATTTTTAGTGAAATACTAAAACTGAGTTTGAATTCTAAAGCACGCGGTAAATTCAAGAGTCTTGTCCGAGTAAATCCAATTGGAATTCGGAAAGTGGTCATTATATGATTTTCTTTGTACATGAAATCTTGCTTGAATTTTTTTATCTATTTATTGACTCACGCTGAGATTTTTCCGGATCATCCAGCTTTGTCTTTATTTTCTGAAACTACATTCTTTGACTTTCGAGCCTTTTGAATCTTTTAGATTTTCCCTATTCCTATATTTACTCTTGGTTCTTTACTTAAATTACTACCTTAGCTTTACATATACTGTCATTTTTGATTATTGTGTTACTGGTCATCAAACATTTTTTTTATACTCTTTGCACATGTAATCATATTCAATCTCCCTTAAAATGAAATAAAGAGTTTTGATAAATGAACCCCCGTGCTTTATGGCTGTTTTATCTACATTTTTACCATCGTCCGTAGGTGTACAGGCAGCAATGGGATTATCAAAGGGGTGCGTCCACCATCATCAATTATATTCGTGAATGAGCTTAGCTTTCCATTTTTAAAATAAACTTTAGAGGGAGAGGGTATAATAAAATTGCCTTTGGGATGTGGGGTTTACAATTAGATTTTTGTTTATATGGATTCTTTATTTCTATTGCTGATTTTCGGAATTTGGAGATGCGATTGATTTTCGTACTATAATTTGCTCTCTTAAAAATATGGAATCAGATGGATTCATGCAGACTTGGAATTGATTTGTCATTAGCAATTCAGTTATATTGCGTTTCTAGCTCAACAAAAAATATGATTAAACGTGCGAAACACGATTGCCCTTCCAAACTATTGATAGCCAGTGCCACTGAGCTCATAGTACTGAAATATTCTTGTGAGAAACTTACGAGTATGTGAATATCAATTGTATTGTAGGAAGTCTCATTACACTTGAAAGCATTTTCGCGCCAATTTCTTATCACGGTGAAGGGTTTCTATACCTGTAAACAAACAAAAGTAATTTTAGTGACATAATATTTAGTCTAGTCTAGTTATGTACAATGTGATAGGGTTACTTTAGGATAATAAGGAATTATGTCCAATTACACTGGACAATGAAAACGAAGAAATGTTAAGTCTTACTTAGTATTCCACATTGATGCTTAATTTTATAAACAGTTGATGATCAGCATCAACGGTTTAAGAAAAAAAAGTTATTAGGCACCTAACTATATTATGTGGTTGAAATTTATTTGATTCGAGTTTTATCTGATCCAATATTATTCTAGTTTTCATATAAGTTTTTTAGTTATGTGAATGAAATCCAACGACTTCGAATTCTTCCGAATCCTTTCACTTACACGTCTCATAAAATTAATAAAAGTAAATTTTGCAAACCAGCACAAAAAGCTTCAAGTATAGAGCCATTTAAACAATCAGGTTCAATTAAAATAATTAAAACGCGCCTGCCCATAATTAAGTTCCAAATTCAAATTTCGAATAAGAACGATCGAACGTTCCAATTTTTAAATCAGATAGCATCCGTATTGGTCGGTTACAAAAGAACGGAGAGCATGACGGTTCAAATATTTTCGAAAATGGAATATTAAGTGAAGCCATTATACGATCGAACGATCACTATTTGAAATTTGGAACGTGTTATTAAAATCTGTAAGACTTAATGCTGTAGTAGATAGATATTAGTCATCGGTTATCGATTCTTAGTTTTAGAGATAAGTACACATTATATCGATAAAAATGTATGTACGTCATATCATAACGTTTTATGTTAAACTCCGGTTCCGGCCCATTCACCATCCAAGGTAAAGATGCTGAATCCCTGTGCTTCTATTTATTTGTTTTCAGGAATAAGAATATTAGATGGTAAGAGTCAACATAGGTTTTATCAATATTTACAAGATGTAAATAAAACGTTGTCAGTAAATCCATACCTTGGTAGCCCCCATTATTGCTATGCGTTTAAATGTCAGCTTGGAAATAATAGAAAATAAACTTATGTTCTTGATTTTCAGTTGTACAAACACTGAGTCAATTCGTCAATCGGGGTCGTCAACTTGGGTTGCTTCAAATGGACTGCACTGCGTACCACAATGAGCAACTATTATTTTTTACAAGAAAGTATCACACTATATAATTATAAAGGCAAAAGTTTGAAGAGGATTATGACAAACCCCCCTAAATAGGGGAGGCTGTGTTCAGCAATGGACAATCCTGCTGATACAGTACAGTACAGTTAGTTTTGTTTACCAAAATCGCACTCTCTCAGACATTCTGTGCAGTCTATAGCCAAAGCTAAATATTTGATCCAAAAATCGAACAATAAATTTAAATATATGAATTCAAACGTTAATCATCGTCGTCATGTTGGTATGCTACTCGCGCGTGGTGCGTCAACTGACCCTTTAATGCGACTTATTGAATGCACTGCAACTTGTAAGTCCACAATGAAAAATATGTAATGAATTAGTTCATGTGTTGATGAAAAGCGCATTTTATAATTTAAATTATAAACCTGTATAGGTGAGCATTTGATTTAATACTATAATTATGAAAATGATTTCATTTGATTTCAGTCTGTTTTTTTTTATTAGAGTCGAATATTTTTCTCCAATTTCGAAATAAACTAAGGCTGATTTTTACTCCATATAATTATTTTCTTATCATTTTAGAATCATTTCTTAAATAAAAATCCCTTTTTACCGTAGGTAATCTCAATATGTATCTCTATGTTACAGCCAAACATTTTTTATCATATATTTTGCATTCATATAATAATACTGTACATTTTTGTTTGATATTATCATGTAAATAATGAATGTCTAAGGAAAATATTATGATCACTAATTAAAAATATATGATTGTGAAATTAACATAACACAATTTAATAAAACATAACTAAAAATTGATTTATAATGGTATTTACGAGGTGTTTATGCACGAAGTGAAAATAATTATTTTCAATCAATTCCTAGCCAATGTGCTGCTGTTTCCACCATAAATTAGATCTTCAATCGAATTGTTACATATAATTATTTTTTATTACGTCTAATACAATTTAAATCTCATCTTTTACACACATCTTCAGACAGTAAACCTTAAAAACCTTAGTGTTGTGATTAATCGTAATAGAAAAAAATTGTCCATGATTTTAAACGTTAAAACAAAAACCTAAAATATCTGTATATCTGTTTACTGGAACGTGCTATGTTTTGTTTTTAGTATTAAGACGTGTGGGCGACGTCACAGCCATCTCAGTGACATTTTAATGCTTTATGATAGTGGTTATCGATTACCTTTCATAATAGGTAGGTATAATAGGTTGACAATGATCTGATATTGTAAAGGTTAATGTTACCTACTATTTTAAAAGTCTTATGAATATATTATATATATATTTAGTTTGTAATCACACTTACATTATATATGCGAAAGTTTGCAAGTGAGGACTCATGTTTTTTACTTCTTCACGCTCAAAGGGCTGGATCGTTTTTGAGTTTTAGTATGGAGGTTTCGAGTCACTGGATTAACACATAGAATACTACATCATCGTCATCATCCATCACCATGCGGGTGAATCTAGTAGTAAATAAAACAATAAAGTATTTTTGGTATGATGATGTTTTTGGTAAAACATGGAAGCAGATTTATTATGTGTTAGCAAAACTGTGCATGGGTGGCAATGATTTATAAGTTAGTGTAATACGCATTAAAATTGCGTTAGTATATTGTTTTTCAACATAAGATGGGGATGGAAATTGAAAAGTACTTTTATTGGACATCAATAGAATACAACATTTCCGATGTATCCCATTAACTCCCACATTTCACTCAAATCTCGTTCCAAAATATCTGTATCGCTATTAATCACAGCACTAACCTTCAAGGAACATCCGAAGAAACGAATAAAATCTCCAATCGAAATAAAGCACTTAAACGTGAAACGTCATTATCGCACAACATAAATAAAAACATCTGAAATCGAACGCAAAAATTGAATATCGAACTCGATTTAAAACAGAATACGATTTTTAAAAAATACGAGCGCGGCCGAGCGGCATTAATTAAACATTCTCGGTAGAATATTCAAAAATAGAATTCGCATTCGAACGCTCCTTGTACGGATGCGAAGTTTGAATTTGGAAGGAACAAAAGAAGGAGAGAGCGGGAGCAACCCTTTTAGCGCTGATAATCTGTTCTTTGGCCGTGTTGCGTTTTCTTTTTTTATTCGTTGTCACTTTTTTGTCCGAACCAAGATTGTACACAACATTCTTTACTTCGAAACGGAGCTTTTTAAAACTCGAATCGAGATTTATTTCTTTTTATTCGTTAAATAACGAGTCCACAGATTTAATTGACGAATGGTCACGAGCAAAATGTTCAAACAGCTTCAGAGGTCAATAATTACTTGACATTTCGTAACATGTATGCAGTTAACAAAATACCACCAGTTTGAACACTTTTACTTTTGCGAAATCTAATCAAAACTTAGAATGTGATTAATAGGTTCGAAATTAAAACGCAAATTACACAAACTTTGTATTGGGCGTGTTAGTATAATGTTTTCTAACAAACTCTTCTTAATTAACGCGTAGTGTGTGAACTCTAAACAAGTGCACAGTAAATATTGCTATTTAAAAAATATTATAGAACTTACATCTATTTAAACATAGGTATAACAGAATATATTTTAAATAGTAGGTACGCATAAACCGAATTACCTACTCATTCCAACTTCATAATGGCTTGAAATATAAAATTTAAAAATAGAACGCAATCCTTCCGCCCTCGGTTGAGCGGTTAGTGCTTTACATGAAATATTATTTTATGGAATCAACATCTGCGGCCGCGGCGGTGTGTGCGTGAGCATTATTCCCAGAGAAGGGGTTATACAGGATGCACACATGTAAAAATACTTGAAATTCATTTATTTAGAAATTACTTTAAATTGAACACTTGAATAAAGCTCAAGTGGTTGAAAGCGTTTCCAGAGATTACTTTAGTTTTAAATTTAGTTACGGCTATTAAAAGTTACACGGTGTGTTTACTAAAAAAAGCAATTAATATGTTTAATTCTTTACTTTTAGAATTGAAGCCATAGATATATATATACCTTACTTATTTGTCACAATATTCACGAGGAGGGCGTTGATTTTTGATAAAAGGAAATAGTTTTCACTTTGACATTGAAATAATTGAGTGGAACACATTAAATATTTTATTCGACGTCAATAATTTATTAAGTGATACTTCTCCAAACATTTTAAAAACTATTTTGGTAATATTTCTTCACAAACAAATTATGCAACACTGCCAACTAAAACAATAAAAGTATTGCCATGAAAGCCTGAATAATCGCCAAGGGTTGTCAGCGGTGTCTAAGCATCCATTTAAAGTTGTATATATGTACAAATAACTTAAGTTGGACTTTCCATGCATGTTAACAGTTTGAAGACATTTAAGTTTTTTAAGACATTTATTATTCAAAATAGACTATAAATGATCAGAATAATAATAATCAAGAACGTAAGAATAAAATCTTAAAATTTATAAGTTTTTATAGGTCATTTTACGATTATTCCATCCCGTATAACAAGATCCCCTACACAATCCGTCCGAATCGTCAAATCACTCGTCGCGGGTTCATTTTTTAAAATTGGAACTAAAAGTGAAACCCTTCCATTTTTAAATTGCTTTCGTCATGGCGCTCCCTTTGCCACTATTATACAATACAACAACGAAATGTGGAATTTTGAACGAAACTTGAATAATATGAAGGTTTTATATCATTCCGCTTCGGACAAAGAGAATTTGAATTTGTTCGTTTCTTTTTAATATTGAGATTACTCTGGGGTTGTGGCTAAGTAACTATTATCTAACCTGTGGTTGTGATTGATACATGTTTTTAGTCTGTGCCTTTTGGCATTACGTGATTATTACGAAATTTACAAAACAACAACGAACATTTGACATCTGTCTTAGTATTTCAATTTAGAATATATCTATTTTAAAAGGAAAAACTATAAGTGACACAATCTGAGTCATACAATAGGATATTTTATCCAATTATTTGAGAGAAACCATTAAAAATTTCATCCCTCCGAAAAATATAATTCATTTAAAGTTCCGCTCAGCTGTGTTAGTTTTGGGATTACGTATTTCTATACCCTCCATTTTATTTTTAACTCCTTTTACTATTTTATATTTAACTCTTTTGACTATTTCAATATTTTTGGAACATTTTTAAACTTAGGGTGAGGGTTTTATGTGGGCGTTTTTTATTGAAAACTCTTTAATATATGAAAAGGGGTTTAGTTGATGTTATATTTTTAGTTGTTTAAGTTCCCGGCATATGCGGGCGGTGTGTAGGCGAATATTTTTTTGAATTGAATGTATTTGACAAAGGACAAGTTTTTGAAAGGGTTTGCTTCTATAAATCTATGGCATTTTCGTAAGTGACAAGAGATAAATTCAATATTTGAAATTATTTAGAGCACTGTCACAATTTTTTTTTAACGGCAATTAAATAATGAACTATATTTTTGTCATGGCGTAAAAATGTAGGTTTATTTATATAGGTATGTTATCACTAATCTATTGTTTTTTAAAAATCGATTGTTGTGCTACGCTTTTTATTTTTCTATTAATAAAAGACTTCAACGCGGTATTATAAAAAGAAATATATATGTGTACATGTGTAACTACTAAATTTAAACTATATATTTACACTGCACAGATTATACAACGCATTTACCTCACCTTTCTCTGCTGTATAATCAGAAACAATTAAACAAAATGACTTAACTTTTTTCTCAACCCTTCACAATTAATATCGAATAAAAACCGTCCGAAAAAGGATCCGTTTTGGAAAAAAAAGGATAAAAAACCGGGTGAATGTCCTGGTACATTAACATGTGGTCTGGTTTAGGATCGCGGGCGTATCGCTGTATTTCGTGTACATTGCTGGCTGATATGGCTGTTGTAAATGTAATATGTTATATTTATTATATCCCAATTAATATTAAAATATCATAATTGTTCCACTGTATTTTACTGGCACAAATTAAATAATAGAAAATATCGTAAATGTAATATGTTATATTTATTATATCCCAATTAATATTAAAATATCATAATTGTTCCACTGTATTTTACTGGCACAAATTAAATAATAGATATCCAAGCAGATTTCGCGCTATTTGGCCATGGTTGTAGGGCATATTCCATTGCACGTATGGCCACCCTCTCAAGTAGAAAATTGGGGCCAAGCTTTATAATATAGCTCTTCTTGAGAAGCAGTAATTCTAGATTAGCCTAAAGCAAATTTTTGACCGCATCACCACTTACCATCAAGTTAGATAGAAATAATTGCTTTAAAGAAATTAATAATAAGTACAATTAACAATCTATATATTTTATGTTTAATATCAACTTAACCCATTATAATTTTTTATTATTTACTAACCAAACTCCATTTCAGTATAAGCTACATTACGTAAATAAGCAATAATTTTAAATATATAATCATAATAAAACAGCAATGGAGTGTAAACAATACGGAATGTCCTTTAGTTACGTCACACACAGGAAGTAAAGTCGAATAGATGATGTATTGTGATACTCTCCGTATTAGAAACGAGTTTTAAGCCTTTGAGGAACGTACAGATGTTTGCTGGTATTACATTATTGATATATTTTGTACGGTATTTGATAAAATCGTTTATGACAAGACGATTACAAACTTTAAATTACAGAGTTTTCAAATATGTCCTGATGGAATCTCATTTGAATGTAATCAGGTTTGACATAGTAATTGAAGTAATTTAGGTTATCCAGGATAGCTTCTAGAACTTTAGAGCAACAGAGTACTTACTCCCGCCGTTGCTTTAAGACAAGTGTCATCAAACGTATTTTCGTCATATCTTAATTACCAAGCGTTTAAACTGAGTGAAATTTTACATCAATGTCATTGAGACTAAATTCTATGCTCCTGATTTGTATAAAAATGTGTATAATAAGTCACTTTTTAGATATAACTTTTCACCAATTACCACTTTAAAATTTCTGTTTAAGAACGAAATAATCTATACTTTTCCTCAACTTCTTACGTAAAGACCGTATACAATGTGTACATACCACAAATTACACTGTATTAAGCTATAAAGGATTATCCACAGCTCTACCAGAGTTAATAAAACAGTTGTAAACTCTCCTTTATGATGGCATCCACAATAAACACAGCTCTTAGCACTTCGTTACAAGAATTTCGCTCATTCCTCCACAATTTTCCATCGCTACAAAAGGATTCTAATGCCTTAGACTTATGGTATACAATCGCTTGGCAGTTTTAAAATCAAGACTAGACATGTGTCTCTTTTCTCTAGATTTTATAAATACACAATATTGGACTCTATATCTAAGTGTTAGTGTATATTTTTGGTTTTTCATAAAGATTTCGGCAAAACACGTGTGTTGATTAAGCAGTGTGTGAAACATATAAATTATTTTGATATTCGGCAAATCGTTGAGTTGTGACAACATAGAAATAAATCAACCTAAATGAGCGTTTAAAATTCCAAAGCAAAATCTTCTACGTAAGTACTTCAAAACCATTTAATAATAACATAACTGAATAACATAACAGTTATAAAAATATTGCACCAAATTTGCATAAAAATTTCATCTTATTTAGCTCAAAATTATACTTAACATAATTTTTATACTCAGGTAGACCAATAATCTTCTTCCTGTCCTTATCTCACTTTGTGTGTGTGGTTGGTATAGTAAGTTTTCTTTAGCAACGCAAAATGCAAGAATAAAACAGGTAATATATGACTACCTTTCATCAATTAGGATATTTCCTGACGCTACACCGTCTAGGGATTACGTTGATAATAAACTGACTATTTATTGGTTGATATGTTAGTAAAGTATTATCGATTATCGTTGGGTACAGGAATGTCAGCCCCGCATTTCTTCCTATGGGTGTCGTAGGTGGCGAACAAGAGTAAGATACCGGAAGGTGGATAATCACCTTATGAGGAACTGCTATCGTAGACTGAGCTCCTCAAGACGCCTGCCAAACGTAGGGACAGTGCCAACCCCCTTTGATGAGGGAGACTGTGTTCAGCAGCGAACAATCCGGCTGATACAGTAAGATGGTAAAGTACCCTGATATACTTAATGTGCAGCAACACACTATTACAGACACATGCTACCTGGGGCCCTACTCCCACCTTTTAAAAACTATTATGGAAAACCAATATCATTATTTCAAACTTAAAATATGAATACTAAGATTCGTACAGTTGCCGTCACGAAACAATAATATTCTTATAGCGCACACATGACTTGATTCAATGCGTGCAGCTTGCTCTCACGTAAAAGTTCTGATGTAAGTTTACTATAATAGTATGTGGGTGTGCAAATTAAAATTGTTAATATAAGGTTAAAATAAGACTGAATTAAGAGATGGGAGTTTGCCCCCTGGATATTTTTGTCTTATAAGGGTCTTCGACTTGTAAGGCTTAGAATTATAAACATAGAATAGTCTCATTGTTAAGAAAAGTCTAGGTACCTGTTGTCATATGACTTTATGTGTTTATGAAAAATGTCCCCAGATAAGACACGAAGAATTTGGATTTTGGCGTAGTCTTTTATAGTTACTTTTGAAGTGAAATTATTAAGTTTGACATGTTCTTGCATTTATTTCATTATTAGAAGAAGTTCTGTCACATTAAAAAATAAACAATAATACTATATGTATAAGCAGTCTTGTTCGCATTACTGAGTTGCGGTTTGACGAGTATCGGTGTCGGCAAAATGACAGGCAAATGAGACATAACAAGTTGATGTCTAAGGGCACAGTGCAGTTTGTAAATGTGACGAAGGGCATGGTGGGGATCGATATACAAAAATAAAAAATAACGCCATAATTATTAACTACCGTCAACTTTAATTCAAATTCATATTCCAAATTTGAAACTAAGGTCACAGATTAGGTACTCGTACAGATAGTTACTAAACACATCAGTTAATCCAATAACTGAACATTCATTTAGTGCAATCGGATTGGGCCGTTTTGATCGGATTGAATCAGCTCCTCAGACGTTCTATTTGCGTTCATGTGTTTTGTTATTCCTTATGTAACGTTATTCCTTGTTATTTGTGGTGTTGTTACAAAAATAAATTGGTATGATTACTTGAATCGTTTTACTAAGAATTCTGTGAGATTGTCTGAAAATACCACTATACAGCACTACTGTAGTGTATCAGCTGGATTATTCACTGCTAATAATTGTCATCCATTAGTCGCTAAGAATGTTATTTTCAATAATTTTGATCACATTCTGCGTCTATGGTTGTGATCACGTGATCGTTTGTAACTGTCATCCCCGTTCCATTTTTGGATATGAACGCTAAGAATGCCACTAAAATTTGCCACTTCTGTCACTTTTGACATTAGATTAAGGCGAAAATAACGCCAAGACCCATGTGGAACAACTTTTTGGGAGTGTGATCGTTTTTAGCGTTTTTAGCGAATCTCACTCAAATGGTAAGCACCCATAATCATACGCTTGCGCTCAGGCGTCATGGGGATCGAAGTTTAAAAATATCTTAAGATCACTTAATTAAAACCATGATGATTACCTCAAACAAGCCATCAGGTGTTTTGTGAGACTACTTAACCCATTGGCATCGGCGATAATGATAACAATAGAATTTCATTCCTAACTAGGACATAGTGGTCCAGGACGATGCCAACTTATTAACACGATAGTGTCAAACGCATCCGACTTCAGGCATTGAAGAAATTATATTATCATCGTTCAAGGCAATGATTACAGGATTTAACGACGTACTAAAATAACGACGTATTTTAGGCGATTAAAGGAGAAAGTGAAAGAGATTTAATAACTAATTATAGTTTACACTGATTTAAAATACAACGCTTACTCAAAATAAAGCATTTCATAAAATAGATATTGTAATAATTATGACAAACGAACCGGTAACTGTGAATATCACTTAACTGAACACATTACAAATTTATTAGGAAACTCAACAAATCCAAATCTCCCAATCCAGACGCATAAATAACGACAATATTTCGTCGCACGAGAATAGTATACAATAATTAATTATCAAAGCGTATTTCATTTTAATCGTCGTTTCTTGTATTCGCACAACGCGCGGGAATGCCGGCGCACCTGTTGCGTACTTTGTTATGCAGTTTGTGCGTGCGTTAGTAACTCCTCCGTTTTGTTTTTCGAAGATTTCGCTGTTATGACTTTAGACTTTATGCTTTTCGATTTCATAACATTTAATTTTATTTTATGCGTTAATTATTAAATTGCATTTGTTTGTCACCATGTCAGTTTTATTTTATGTTTAAACGTTTCATGTTTTGTTTTAATGATATTCATGGTTTTATTTTCACTACTTAGATTATTGAAATAGCAAATACAAAACTAAAATTTATATAAGTATAGAAAACTTTTTTATCATTTTTACATAATTACAGATAATTTATAATAATATTTATTCCATACAAGCAATAAAATGTGTATGTACTTAACAGAAAACATTAAACAAAATATTAAAAAAATATATGTAACTAAAATATACCACAAACGCTCCGCAATATTTTCACGACAAAACCTCGTATAAAATACATCTGCATAATTAAAAATCCTAAAGAAAACATTAAAATCGCAATAAAGGCTGATCTGTACGATAATAGACTACGCGGAAAGTTAAACTATAAATCTGAGTGTATTTTTCGCAAACGCATAAAATCCACAAGACGATTGAATCCGTGCGACACTATTGGAACTATAGCTGTCTTTGTCTATCTGAATACGTCGGTCTTGCTCTGTCCGCGCACGCGTCGCTATTGTGTCTGGCGCGAATCTCTGATATCTCTCATCCCTTTTGTCTGGCATAGCTCTGTCTCACTCTGCGGCATGTCAATGCAGTTTATTGTAGACGTTAATGGTTCTGATTACAAATGTAAATTTTCAGCGCGCGACGGCGTTGGCTGTTATTTTTTCCTTTTCGATTTCTTATTAAGGTATTAAATTGTTACAAATATCAGCACTATCAATGTTTTAGATTGCGTTACCATTTTGTTTTTATAGAGATGAGTATATCATGTCATAATATGAATTAAGTACTATATTTCGATGAAAAACATACGTACCTTAAAACTTTAAAAAGCTGTCTGGTAAACTTCATAGCTGAAAAATGGTTCTAAAATGCCTCATTTATTTTAATGGTTACGGTGTATTACGTTTTATAAATTACCCCGCCGTGGTTTTCCCGATGGAGTACAGCATGGGGTTCTTCAAAAAGGGCGTGAAGAGATTTCTTCAGGGTCGGCAACGCGCGAGTGATACCCCTGGTGTTGCAAGCGTCCATAGGCTACGGTAACTGCTTACCATCAGGCGGGCCGTATGCTTGTTTGCCACCTTTGTGGTATAAAAATAAAATAAAATAAAATACAAGCAACTTCGCTGGAAGTTTACAGTCCGCGTCACACAAGTCCGCAAATCGCATAACCTTTTCAATCAATAAAACAGTTAATTAATACAAACAACAAGTCAGAAGTTAGACTATAATAAAACCACCGCGAGTTTAGATGGGACATCGAACGCTGTGACGAGAGTTACCTATTATTCGCATATCAGGGCACTTTATTTATACATCAGGTCCAGTTTAACTTGAGCTATCATCTTAGTGTGTTTTTGTACTGTAGCGTTATTCTACAGAGTTCTGGGTAAAGTGGTCGCGGTTACAACGGTTTCCCAACCGAATACCGCCAGCAAAAGATCTCAAACGCATGCCAATTTTCAGAAAGACGTGAGCTAAAATAATTGCGGCAAACGTGCCCTATTTCGAGATGCACTACAGTTTAGATAGATTTAATTCTAGTGCGTTATTATCTGGGATTTGTTTTCTTTGTTCGATATTTGAATATATGCATATTGTTGTAATAAACAATCTTGTGTGATGGAAATAGCGTTTTCATTTTTGTATGAAATAAATGTACGAATATATTTTTGTCTAATGTATATAATTATCAAATTACATTATATCAAAATATAATGTAATTTTCATTTAGTAAACAACAACATATATTTAAAACTACGAGTATATTATATTATCTAATTTTTTTTATAAAATAAACACTTCATAAGAGATTCTAGTCACGGTACTTCAATCAGTCAGATATTACGCAAATGAATATGTTTGCAAAGAAAATAAAGTCCTCAAAAATATTTTCCACATGTAGCTACGTAATAAAGACCATTGACACATGCCTTACATATCACCTTTTTAAACTACAATTTCATTGATGACCTTTAAACCGCGATAGACCATCTTTCCGATCTATCAAACTGTAAACATACTTTTATGCGTTACAACTAAGAAATAATTGTCACTGAAATAACACATCACAAAAACTGATAAATATATATACAAAACATACAATAATTAAGTATTTAGTTAGTATAGCCATATTTAAAGTTCAGCGCGTCTCCGGTTACGAGAAATAATTACAATACTACTGAGAACCGGCATGATTATTAATACATAGACCATTTTAACGAACATTTGTCTGTTACGGCCCATCGTGACACCTTAGATAATGCAATAGCATTTCTACTGAAATGCTTGTACAACGACTCTGATGCTAAACTTGACGCAAATAGGGATGTTTATCATATCATTAAGAGGGTTAAGTTACGACTTTCTGCTTTTGACACACTTAGAGTTTACAATTACTAATATTTGTATTTTTATGTTTTTGTATGTAAAGAATAAACTTAAACCTCTGGACAGATTTGAAAAATTCTTTCACCATTAAAATTCTACACTATCCCTGATGAACATACAAGACAGGTTATAAAATATTTTCATAAAGGGGTCCGCATGAAAACTTCGATAATGTAATACAAAGTGTGAAAAAATACACAAAAACGGTATATCGCGTACGCTGCAGAAATTGAAGACAAATGTGAAAAGTCATGTGCGGAATCCCGCACTTGACTTAAATTTTTCCTATCGTATATTTGTGTTTTTGTAATAATAACAGTTATATCACAATGACCACTTTTTATGTGTTTAAATTTATATTTTTTTTACATACCCGTGCCAAGACGGGCGGGCCGCTATTCATGTATAATTTTTTTAATAAATTATACATAAATTAATGTATGAAATGACTTGTTGAAGTCGGTACAATATGCTGATTCAAAACACTGACCTCAAATTATCACGTCCCATTTCCAATCACCTTTTTAAAATAATAATATCATTAGAAGATATGTAGAAAGCTAAATCTTCGAGATTTTCTGAATACAATTTAGTTTTTCGGCGAATCGTGCTTCCGGCGAACAGTTTATCGATAAACTGTACGGAGCTCATAATTTTCAGGCTCTCAAATACTGCTACGAATACACTGTCAGGTGTTTGGCGACAGATTTTCTACTTTAGGTACGGCAAGGCGGGTATTCGCGAAATATCCTACCACCATCCAATACCAAATTTGGAAGAATATCGGTACGGGGACAGCCAAAATATCATCCATACTTTATTTAATATGTTTACCGCCTACACTGATCTAGATAATGTCAGCAAACGCAGATTCATTGTTATTTTTGGCAATGTGTGTAATGTTTACGTACTTGCATTCTAATAAAAACACATACATATTGTTTAGCCGTCAATATTAACATATACACGTTGTCGCAGTCCTATGCAACACGTCATGGAAATATACATAGTTATTAAAATATTTCCATCGAAGATTTAATTTTTATTTAAAAAAAAATGTGAAAAATAATAGCAGTAAGAGATTTTCGATTAGCTTTCTTGGAATTATATACACAGGGATAAGTTTATCATATGCGAAAGTTATATAATTGTGCCACTAGTTTTATGATCGTTTTCTAACTTTTGACACGAAGTTTAACAAATATAATTGACGTTGATAATTGACTTTTACGATTGGCACGAAAAATATAGTTAGTAGGCATAGTTCTGACACATTCTGTATAATTATATAGTATAATTATGATTATTCAAGACTACTATGCGAAGTATAGAACAGTATAAACTGAAGTGTTTAATTAAGTATACACTAAAATAAAAATATTGGAAAAAAAAACTATTATTTATTTTCGTAGATTAAGCGTTTTCGCGTTCCATTGTAATTAAAATATCTACAGGTTATATATATATATATATATAGAATAGATTTTTAAAATCCTTCGTTTTGACACCTTATTTGATTAGTTTGGGATATAAACATTTTTTTTTGCCAGAATATGGCGTCTAAAATCCACCATTTTGTTTTATTATTTTATGTCATTAGCTATCATTTTGCGAGATATCGTTAGATTAGTCTTATTAAAATCGGTTGAGCCGTTTAGGAGTTATAGTGGAATAAAGAAACTCACACACATACATACATGAACCCAGAAACATAACATTCCTTTTTTTGGGTAGTCGTGTAAAAAAGGATATTTCGCAAAATATACAATGACATACTAAGACAGGAGATTAATTGGCAAATTGGTAAGTATATAATACATATACTGTAAAATTTTGGCTATCCGAAATTTTGGCAGGCGTTACATCCAACCATGGTCTACAAAGTATACATATTTCCCGGTTTTTTTTATTGATTTATTCCTGATAGGTTACCCTTTGACCACTATCTCACCTGATGGTAAGTGATGATGTAGTCGAAGGTGTTCGAGCTAACCTAGTTTACTGTTCTCCTGTACATAGTAAAGCAACAATACGTCACTGTAGCGTGACGAACAAACTTTTGTCATGCGATAGCAGAATAGATATCAATGTAAGATATTTTTTGCTTGTGAGTCATTAGCTTACTTACTTGGTTGAAGTTTATCTTGACTTAAAATGAATAATTAATACAAAGTCATAATTGCTAAAAGACATGCATAATCAATGATCTCTGAATTTAAAATAATTTTCTTAACTTTATAGTTGTTACACCTCAGTGGAAAAGATTCCAAGGTTGTTAGTATTATTTGTTAATAACTCAGAACAAGAATATGTTGAACCTGAATCTATTAAAAAGAGTTATTAATCAAAGAAAATGATGACCTACGAAGTAAAACAAGAACGGAAACAGGTGAGTGTTTTTAGTGCATTAATACTAAATAATGTGTTCCATAAGCTTTAATAATGTCTATTGTAGACACTAATGTCTCTAGTCGACAAGAACAGCTTACGGCTTTAATATTTCTAACAACTACAGGACCAGAATATTATAAGATATGGTCTTATATATTATAAGATATATGATTTTATTGTATACGTATCACAATAGATATATAGCAGTGAAAGAATGTCTACGATAAACTTCAAAAATGTCTATCAAGCACTAATAATGTCGATGAAACATTTCTCATTGTAACCCGAGATGTCACCGCATCTTTATGGACACCCAAAGAGATTTGTGTTCGAAAAGTGGGCAGACGTGCGCTAACGCAATATTTCGTATTTTCCGGAATTCACTACTTAGTCAATGTTACTGCATTCTCATTTTGATAGAAATTATGAATTAAATAATATTATCTTTAATTCCAAATTAAGAAAAGTGTTTTTGTAAGGAATATACATTGAGCAAAATGAGACCAAGTTGGCGTTATATCAAGTTGATTATTCACGCAACGCGTCGGCTAAGATCCCGGACAGACGCGCACCAGTCAGCATCGCGGCGAAACTATCCGCCTCATATTTACAGCAATAACCAGCTTGGAACAATTACATTTGCACACAATAACCGTTCAACGCTCACGAAAGAAAGCAAAATAATCGCCTTTTCTAAATTCGAATACAAAGCGAGACGTTCCAAAACGCAACCAATAGCGCTGCGCTAGTGCTGACAAAATGCCAACGCGCGACAACCACAATGCGACTATTCCAAATTCTAATGATCTATTTGAAATTGGAATAAATTATAAATTGACTCATTCGTGCTTGTGCCGCGTTCCGATGATTTTTTGTATTTGAATTTTTAATGCTGTGTATTAATTCATTAATAGAATATAAGCGAAGGTATTTATAAATTTGTTTTAATGTCACGGGAACAATAGATTGCGTGTGTCTATATAAGATTGATGAGTAACGAATAATCTTTGTTGTTGTCGGAAGGCGGAAAGGTCGTGCAACTTTCGGAGCCGAACTGAAGATATGTAGATGAGGATAGGAGAATACTTTGGCCGGTAAGATAGATGGAAAGATAGACATGATATTTATTTCCAATATACACGTAGATTAAAAATTGTACCTATATATTGTAAAGATAAGGGAATCTTCAAAAAATAACGTAGCGTATTATGTTTTGTCACTTAGTATCCTATCTTTTGCACTTTTTCTTCTTATTTTGTAAACTGTTCATCATTGGTAAGAAAAAAATATACCGGTACTATCTATGCGCGCGGTCGTCCGATGCCTCGTATAGAACAAATCTGGGTAGTAGCACTGATTTTCCTATACTACAACCACCAATCAAAAATTTATACAAATGACCAATGGTCGATATTCAAAACATTGAATATCATCATATCACTGAAAAAACTAGTGATCATCTTGGAAACTGAAAAAGTTATTTTGTCAAGTCAATATTTACTAACGCATATAAAACACCAATCAATAATTTATATAAATGATCAATTTTCGATATTCAAAACATTGAATATGGAAACTGACAAACGTGCACTTTGCCAAGCCAAAACTTTTCTTTTTTTTTTTTTTTTGTGATAGATTAGCCTTTGACTACTATCTCACCTAATGGTAAGTGATGATGTGGTCGAAGATGTTGTTCAGACTAACCTAGAAGTACTGGCTCTCAAGGACAGTTGCCGGAACACACCGTTAGGTGCTTGGCGACAGATTTTCTACTTGAGGGTGGTAGCTAGCCAGGCGGGCATTCGCAAAATGCCCTACCACCACGCTATAACGACTGCCATATTAAGACAACAACCGGGACCGACGGCTTAACGTGCCCTCCGAAGCACGTGCACGCTCAGTAGTAATGTCACTAGCGGTCACCCATCCAACTCATGACCGCGCGCGACGTTGCTTAACTTTGCTGATCGGTTGAGAACAACTAAGTAAACTTCGCTACGAGCGCTTCACTCGAGTCTTGTATTCACGTATGAGAATGTCAGATTACCGTTCATATTATTTCTTTATATGATAGTTATCTCCATCAGTCCAAACTCAACGTACCGTCTAATAGTTTTACAAAAGCAAGTGACCGTAGTCTAATCTTTGGAGACTCGACGGATATTTTTAACAGCAAAATTTTAATGAAATTCGTGATTGGCACACTAAAAGCGAAATTATATCGTGAACTCGTTAATGGTCTTAAAATTCTGCGGGCGGATTCATCAAATCTCTTATCTACATTTAAAAGTCATGACTGTATTTTTGTCGATCGACATAAGTCGACTAAAAGTCGTGTCGAGTATATTAATACTAAGGAATATTTGATAATGGCTGAGTACGTGGTTTTAAGTATTAGTAAAGTTTGGCTTAATGCAAGACCTAAACTATCTATGTTCCTAGTTTCAGTCGAATCAATTAAGCTATTACAGCGTGAAGGTGTAACAAACATACACACTCACATCCTCACTCACACGAACTGTCGTATTGATAATAATAGTGTGATAAATCTTTGATTACAAAAAAAACACCATATTTTAATTTTTACTAAAGATTTGGACACGTGTTGTAAGCTGAAAAGTAATAGTTTAAACAAACATATAAATTGGGAGTTATTGAAAAAGAAGCAAAACATTATACAAAAAAAAACACGTGATGTATCTGTAATAAAATTACAGTCTTAACTTGTCAAATTCGAAATTTAGATGTGGAAGGCTTGTGGAAGTGAAATCCGCGGACAAAAGCCAGTAAGAAAATAATTAATACCCGTTCGAGAACGAAACATTTAGGAACAACAATAAAACAATACGGCGCTCGCCGAAACAAAACACAGAAAAATATGAATTCCGATCGCAGGCTGGAAACAAAAGATGGCGGATTCAAATGAAATAAAATATAAATTCCTTTGCAAGCGAGAGTTCTTACATTTTTAATTTGGTACCGCGGAATGAGGCTAAAAACGGCCAGATTCCAGAATCGCAACGGTCAAAATCCACCATGCTCAATTAAATACAATGACAGAAAAACATAGCAAATTGACTTTGTTAATTTCAATTTTACGGTTCATTATATTTTTTATTTCCGCCGGTGCATTTGAGTTCTTGATCTTGTTTGCATATCAAACTCTAGGATAAACAACTTGGTCTTCTTCGACAACTTAATGATAAGTTCATCGACATAAACCTCTTTGCAGATTTGTCGCAACTCCGAAATTAGCGGAGTCTCCCAGAAGATTAGCTGCCTGTCTCTGCCTTTGACTTATTGCTATTAATTGACTTGCTTCATTTGTTTTGTTCATCATTTAAATTTGACTTCCTTTTTATAACAAAACTTCCTTTTGGTAGTGATACATTTTGGCTTTTACATATGCGACATCATTGGTACGTTTTTATTAAGTACTTACTTATATTGGAAATTGAATTTTCATTTTGTGTTCGAAATGGCGCCACTTCGATATCACCGAATTGCAATTTGCCCAAATCGTACCCAATAAATTGCTGTTTACAGGCCTCGAATTCAAAAACCATTGACTGTCTTATGTGGAATCAAATTGGAAGATAACTGTTAAGTGAGCTGTAACAAAATCTTACGGCAATCTCAGATACATAAAGGAAAACAACATAAATAATCGGATATATAATCTTTCAGATTTTCCCAAAGTAATAATACAAATCAATAAAACCCATCAAAATTCCCATGAACGTTAAAACTCTCATACACACGAAAACCAGATGTCTTCCACTGAAATTAACCAGACGCTTTAACTTCCAATAACATGACTAATTCAATCATATTTGTTTGTTTTCTTAAGGTTTTATGAGGACGTGATGTCAGTTTAGCTTTTTATTAATATTAGTAAATATATAATATTGAAACTAATTTAGAGGAAATCACTTGGTTCTTATTAGCGTGTGATCTTTTTTAAGTTTAGAAAACTTAAGAGAATTTTTATCAACTAATTGAATGGTGTAATTTATGCAGATAAGTTTAAGAATGCCTCCATGTGCAGAGGTTTCTTGCAAATCCTTTTCCAACCCTAGACACAGGCTAATCTCATAGTTCCTAATAAACCACACAATAAAGAAGAATTTCTCAATTGAAATTTGAAATTGGAATTCCCGAATCAAAATAGTAACAATATATTACTCATTCAAATCCCGAATACATTGAAATTATTCCCGCTCAAAACAAAATACAATCTGCGTCATTCGAATATCGAATCCATCGATATTGAAATAACAAATGGAATTTTCTAAATTTCACGAACAAGTGTTTTAAAACGTCGAATCTGTAAAATCTGGCAATAAAATCAATCATTTCCGCCGTAACACTGATACAATTTTTACATTCAGCTTCAGTCATGAAACGTCGTAAGTGCAGTACTTTTTGTTTTGACTTACGCCTTTTTTGATGGGATTATCATTTTGCCCTCACCGAGTAACGACTGTATAGGCCGGTTTTGGCTTAAAAATAGATATTTTGAGTGCTTCGAACAGAGATAAGTTATATTAATGTTTTTGAACGGACAGACGAATGTTTTATACCTTCAGAGTTCTTCATATTTCATAGTGATTTTATTATAATCTTTGTATATTTTTAGATTTCGAGTGTTTTAAGTTACGTTTAAGAGTAAAGGAATTTATATTAGAGATAAGTCTCATATACACAATATATTTTTACTTAATTTTTATACCTTTATCCGTGTGTCGTAGAATACTCAATTGTAGAAATGTGTTGACTTTGATTCGCAACATAATACTACATAAGCAACATTTTTTTATTAGATAGGTTGTAATCATTTTGTATATTTAAATATTTTTTGTTACGAATACCATCACAATATACTATGAGTTCACAATATTATTTTTAATTTAATGCATGTTAACATTAAATATAATGGTACTGTAAATTTTATATTTTTATAGGTATTGAAATATTGCTTTGCTAGCTTGTTCAAAATCGGAAATACTCTCTAAAAGTCTTCCGACGATTCCATACAAGCTATCACGTTAAGCTTTTAAAGCTTACAGCTTGCACAATAGAGGGCGTGGTTAGTACTCGGTAATTGCACCCCTACTCACATATCTTCATACGGCATTGTCTTCGAGTCGCGACGATAGTAGGGGTCATTGTGATGAATTAGTGTTGGGAATAACTTAGAGAAATGGATGGAGTAGTGATTGGGATCACTGATCGTGATCAGACATAGACTGCATATCGACTGTGTTTGAAATTGGAAGACGGTTTAAGAGAAGTTTCGGCGGGAAAATCGGATACATGACTTTTGAAATAATGTTCTTTTTTCAATGTGTTTCTTAGTAATGCTGTACAGTTAGAATGTCAGGACTGTTCTATGTCATCCTGCTGGATATCGTTAGGAGGCGACTATGCGATGTGATGACGACATAATATGATTGAGCCTTATCGCCACTTCGACATGTCTATGACTTGATATTGACTACGTGTATGCAAATTTAACTTGATATTAGGTACTTGCTGGCAAATGTGCAATCGAAATAAATACAATTCTCAAAGTAGAATAAGTATCTACCAGGTATCGACTATCGAATATCGATATTAACTAAGATACGTAATAAAAAGGGTGTGGGTAGATATCAAAATTATACACATTGAAACTGCATGCATTTAATGTTAGTTAGATACTTACAGCATTGTATTAGTATAGGTACTGTAGTGGTGGAGGAAGGAACATTGTAATTGTTAAGGGCTGATAAGATTACGTAGAGCCACCTCTGCATATTTTACCTAGTAAGAACAAAACACAATAACTATACGTATACCTACAATGTAATAGTAAAAAGTTACTAACATTAATCTTTTGCCAAATTATTTAGCCCGGTCACACCGACATTGCCATGAATGGAGGTTTTTATCTATGAGACGCGCGTAAAAGAATGTGGCGGCCACCGTCGCGCCACCCTGCGCTTTATCACCGATACGTGGCCAAGGCGCGTGCCATACACTTACCTACTTACGTACGCGCTACTTACGTAACTACCACGCGACTAGAATAAACGAATAACAAGAATATCGCGATTTCTCTATCACCTTTCATACCATGACAACACAATTGATAGACAATTTTATTTATTGGCTGTTAAAAATCATGTTCGTTGTCTAGACGCATGCTCAATGTAAAAAACAACAAATTCTTATCTCGAAACCGACGTTCTAAATTCAAAATATTAGTGAAGCAATTGAAAAACGAAACGTAGCAAGTTCAAATTACTGGCGCGTTCCAAATTCGAATGTATTCAAATATCGAAGCTCGAGATGGATTATGACGGGCGTGTGGGGTGACGGCGGCGGAATGCTGGAATATCTTGATGCTGGCCACAAATCATATTTTTCTTTTTCCATCGACTCGAATGCTACTATTTCGTCTATTTCTATTCGTTCGATATTTGAATTGCAAATGTTATTATTAATCACTGATTTGAGTTAAAACCTACATTGAACAAGTTTGAGACATTCAATCAACTAAAGAATTTGAATAAAATATTACTCAAACTTATAAAATCATAATGTAAGCTCGTTTCGATCTGATCCCATTGATTGATGGGTGACCACGCTGCGTGTATTCTTTTCGACCAGTGTAACTGTGAATCGAACATTAAACATCACTATTATTTCTATGGTTCAATTTAAACTGGTAATATTTTTCTAAGATTATTGACCCCGAGTTCGAAGCATGAAGTAAGTATAGGACGTACAATGTTTTGAAGTTAATTAAAAATGTATAAAGAATTTATATCGTGTTTAAACGCCCTCGTATATGTCGAGCAGAATTTCTTAATTATTATCAATTGGATTTAATAGGAGACAATTTTCTTGTCGTATCGAATTTAAAAATTTGTTGTTCGATATTTGAATGCATGGCATTTATCTAATTTCCTGTTCGTGTCAAGTAGTGATGTAACACATTAAAAAAAGTTGCACTGACTCAATTTCTGAAAAGTGGAATAGGTGACTCTTATTACTTTTAATTTGTTGCTAGAACAAACAAGTTTCTTGGTAATTGGTCTATTGCTTAATGTCGAGGTCAAATCAAAGTAGAATTTTATTTGTTTACGAAATATAAAAAAAGTTCCTTCATATCAAATCAAACTGAATAATTAAATTAAAAAGAGGTTTGTTCGTTCGGTAGCTAACACATATTCATTTATTTTTGTTACCGAATAATGTATAAGTTAAATTATGGCAAATGTTGCAGAGCTTTGGTTAAAAGCCGGTCATTAATACACGGAACAATAACAAAACTCCAGATCAATACAGAAAGCTCTCAATGTATCTGTTACTTATTATCTCTTTTCAATAAATCCCATTCTATTTACAAAATTTGAATATGAACTGAAACATTCGAAGATGGAATGCTCCCCGTGTTTGTAATTCGTCCGTTTGAAAATGGAACGTCTTGTTCTTATTATGAATGCGTTAAGGATGCGCAAGAGCATGCGTCTGACGGTTTAGTAACTGATGCATTAATGCTCTTTTTATTTATTTTTGTTCAACGCCCGGAGATTGGTCATTACACATCTGAATATGTGCTCTTTAGAAAAAAAGCGGATCACGATTCAGTAAAAAGTCGAACGAGTGATGTAAGTAGATAGCAGACGTGCCTCTTTATGCTATTAGAATTTGAAGTTTCCGGACTGATTTGAAAGTTTTCAAGCATCTGATAACTATTAGCTCCCAGTAAATTGGTTTTTATTGAAATTTCTCAAAGGAACTCGGCAATTACGGAACATAAAAATATAAAAAAACATCTAGTTTATTATCTTGATTACCGTTCGGTCATACAACTCTGTGCGAATCATCGTGACTGACAAATTCCGCTTCAGTTGCGAAGTTGAACTTTCTTTCTGAATAGAATTTGGCGTATATTTTTTATGTAACTTTTTTTGTTTTATTTTTTACCAAGAAATGAATACGTATAATTCCAGCTTTTATGTATGATTTTCAAAAATATTTTTTTACCTTAAAAAACACTTAATTAAAAGAGTATACTTACAAAAAAAATACTTAAATAATCTCTCTCTAGGATTCAATTCCCGGGTCGGTCAAGTCAAGTTCAAAGGAATTTACAGTAGTCTGAAATCTGAAAATATGCCCGACAGTTAGTTATGGGCTTGTCACCTATTAAATAAGTCTAAAACATGTCAGGAGTAACGTGGTGACGCTTCTGCCCAATCCTCGAGGAAATACAGACGTGTTGATACGAAGATATTAAAAAAAACAGTCTGAAGCCTATTCCTGCTCCAATTGGGAAAAAATCTCGACTGGGAGTGATTCATCACTTCTTTCACTACAGCTTTTTGAAGTTAACGAGGCAGTTTATTATTGATGAACATGATACTTAAATCTTTTGTGCATGTATGATATTAGCAGCTATGTTTTTTTCATAAATGTACTGTGCTGCTTAAAAAATATTGCTTGGTCATAGTAATAGAAATTCCAACAAATCATAATTACCAGCTTTTTTATACGACGTGGACGAGAAAATACAAAACTTATTAGAAGCATTTCACTAATTTCAATAAACATACATTTTCCAATGAGAATGTAAATCTATGAATTTTGTAAAATTTTTGCATAGTGACTTAGATTCTTATTGGATTACTGTAAAAGTCGTCGTTATATATCTCAAGGGTCTTACTACCCTCATATACACCTGATATATATCTGATCCTGATATACGGACATGATACTGTGTCCATACTTATGTAATGGACATGCTACTGTGTCCTTACTTACGTAAAGGACATAATACTACGTCCTTCTTCCTTTTCATGAACACAACAATGTAATACGTAAAAACCATCAATTACTACAAACACCACAGCACAAGTTCTCAAGTTCTCATAATTAAACGTCCACGATATTCCTTAAACGCGAGAATTAACCCCAATTGAGAGAGCGATCTATTTAAATGACTCGTTACGTGCTAGTTTATTCAGCTTTCTGGAACTGACGTGGCACGTCACTAATCTATCGAGCAGCTGGCTCACAAGAATGTCGTTTAAATATGGAATTTATGTTTCTTTATTAATATTCATTTTTTTTTTTCCCCTTTCATCGGGATATGGTCTCGCACGTCTTGTGCATTTGCCAGTGTCATGTTTTAATATTCATATTTATTAAGGTTTCTAATTTTAAAAATAATGTCAGAATACACATTTACTTACTCGTCGTGTTTTAGAAAAACATGAATTTAGTTCTTATTTCGTTCGCTCAGTAATTGCACTCGCTATAGTGCCATTGACGCCAAAACACAGTACTAGTTGCAATTTCACTCAAATTATATGAAAAGACGTGTCTTCGTGAGAGGAAGTCTACGTCTTTATACAATTTTGTCCAAGTGCTCCAGCCCACTACTAGTTGGCAGCGTGCCCAGCATGCTGGCAGCATTGCCCCGTTGAATTGCAATGCTTATTGGTTGAGCCCAATATATGCAAAAAATTTACATATTTTTGAAATAACAATATTGTCGCAATAGGAAGCTTTTAGAGTGAAATGTTGGGTCTGGCAATTCTCATTACAAACATGGTGCTCTTGTATTCTAATACAATTTAATTCATTTAGAATAGTTTACATGCCATTAACATCAAGTCTATAAAGGCTATGTTGAAGTATCTATTTGTGTGTTTGCAAGTAATTGGAAAGATCTAGTAGATTATAAACGTCAAATTAATAGGTAATAAAAACGCCGGCATTAAATATGAACTTCTACAGATAATAATTTATCGAATGTTTTAATTTAAACAGTGAAAGAATCTTAAATCATTTCCTGCGTTCAATAGAGCTTTTTAATATGTTTTTACTAATAACCGGCACGACGAGATATGTTTCCGTTCATGTATTCAGTACTACAACTTTGCATTAAAATGAAGTCGCTATTGTGCCATTCCGAGCTATAAAATTATCATAAGCCAGACGCACAAGTAATAATCTCATATTTGTGCCAGTCCCAGCCGCCATCTTTAAAAACAATGAACGTTATTGTCTCTTCTTAATTCCATTTTTGAAAAAATAATCCATTTCGCATTTCATCGCGAATGCCTCATTGATTACTCGGCGCTGAACAATTTTCGACCTTGTATATGGTATGATAAAGTATTAATTAGGTTAAGTATGTGATAAGCAGCTGTATTCTTTAGTTTGTCTGCTGATACTGAAATGGATCTTATCTCTGAGTACAAAGAGTGAGAATTGCTTATTAATTGGTTTACGGGAACTGCACGTGTGGAGAGAGACGGCGAGATAATAAGAAAGGGAACGACTGAATGCACGATTTTGCAATGTGTTCGATTATTATGATAATTATGCGAAGACAAAATCGAATTATTTCAACAATAATGCTTACAAGTTTCAACGACGTAAACATTTTATACACCTTAAACGCTCGATAAAAAAAATTAAACAGTTAATAGTCTCTTGATTACCATTGAAGTTGCAATAAAATTCAAAAGCTTGCCACTTGAAACTGACAAATAATAAAATTATATACAATTTGAGATATGGTTTAGACACATTGATATGTTAACATGAGATGTCAAAAATAATTATTTCCATTTACGGTAGCAGATTAAAATCGAGTAATAAATAAATTGCTTATTTAAAATTTTAAAATGGTTAATATCCTCCGTAGAAGGGCCGACTTGTCGATCTGACGGACAGACCAGACAGACGTTGTCTTAGTGTACGCCTGTTATGGCCTAAAACTATACTAGTCGTGTACTTTTTGAGATGAGCTCATTGGTAATGTGCTAGTAAAAA
Organism: Plagodis pulveraria; assembly: GCA_963890685.1. Lineage (NCBI taxonomy): Eukaryota > Metazoa > Arthropoda > Insecta > Lepidoptera > Geometridae > Plagodis > Plagodis pulveraria. The sequence continues at coordinate 17,407,563 of OY982975.1, forward strand.
TATATACATGGCAAATGTATTTTTATTGACGATAGTGTGAGAAAATATGTCTAAGAAATTTATAGGTGTTGTTGGAGTTTGTAAAATAATGTTTTAATTTTGCATTCTGCATTAATGCAAAATTAAAACATTATTTTACAAACTCATTTATAATGTGCTAGTAAAAATATATACATGGGAAATGTATTTTTACTGACAATAGTGTGAGATAATATGTCAAAAAAAATTATAAGTGTTGTTGGAGTTTGTAAAATAATGTTTTAATTTTTCATTTTGCATTAACAAAACGTAAGTCTAGATTCTAATAAGATGACGAAAACAGTAGTTAAAAAGTTACTTACAATACATTATTTTGCTTACTTATAAAATAGAGGGGAGATAGTGGTATATGGTAAGATATGGCATACCAAGTGTTCAAACTTGTAGAAAATTTTCTTGGGCCTAAAATCTGTGCTTCTGTTTTACCAGAATGTTTGTTTTTCTGTTTTTCGAAGCGCTCATAGCGAAGTTTACTTAGCTGTTCTCAACCGATCAGCAAAGTTAAGCAACGTCGCGCGTGGTCATGAGTTGGATGGGTGACCGTTAGTGACATTACTACTGAGCGCTTCCGTGCTTCGGAGGGCACGTTAAGCCGTCGGTCCCGGTTGTTGTCTTAGGATGGCAGTCGTTACAGCATGGTGGTAGGGCATTTTGCGAATGCCCGCCTGGCTAGCTACCACCCTCAAGTAGAAAATCTGTCGCCAAGCACCTAACGGTGTGTTCCGGCAGCTGTCCTTGACAGCCAGTACTTCTAGGTTAGCCTGAACAACATCTTCGACCACATCATCACTTACCATCAGGTGAGATAGTGGTCAAAGGCTAACCTATCCAGCATAAAAAAAAAAAACAGTTTTTTGTTTTATTAGTTATTTTATCTCTAAATATGAAAATGACAAATCCCATACAAATGAATATCAAAAATTAATGTTGATAATACACATTTTTACGGCAAACTTACAAGCCTAGAAGTCTATATTCTTGAGCCTAAGAAGCATAGATTATAGATATCCATGCAAAATGTCAATGAGTTTGAACACTTGGCATTTAAAATATGACTAAACTACGTTTTTATGACATCAAAACTAAATAAAAGACTACGTGGACTTTTATCTTCTACTAAACACATTAAAATATAAACGAAATTTTAAATCATAAAGTAAAATACCATTGATCTTTGTGTTTTTTAAACAGAAAAGGAAATAAATGATTATACGAATTCAAATAAAATACCGCAAGCAAATGACTGTAAGACATATTTTAAAAAGATTATGAGTGTCTTTTGTTTCTTTATAAAATCTTCTCTATTTAGAGTGTCTTGTATTCGTTCTTTTGTTTTTTGTCTTTATTAGGATAAATGAGATTATATTCACCTCTTCACTAAAACAAACTTTGCCTTTGTCCATTCAAAATTTATTTATATAAATAGAATACTGAGGTGGATTATGTACAATGGTCTTAGAAAATAAGTTTTCAAATGGTTAATGTTCCTGGAATTTCATAAAAACTTCGCTGTCTAAATTACTATATTAAAATAAGTATTTACACATCATCGTTATCATCGCCCGGAAGATGTCCACTGCTGAACAAAACCTGCCCATAAAACACACAATGAACGGCTATTATTCACTTGTTACTTCACTTTGGCTGCCGTGGGGTGCCAGGCTAGAATGTACCTCCCCATCTCGTTACGACGTAAGAGAGTAAGACACCAGAAACTGATATCTCACACTGCATGATAATGGGGGAGGCTGTGTTCAGCAGTGGACTACAGTAACCTTTGGCTACCCGCGACTCTTACGATGTCGTCAGTCCACCTAGTGGATGTTGTTTAAATATATAGGTTTATAGTTTTTGTTATATTGTCACTGATTTGACGTAAAAATGTCTGAAATGTTACTTAGTTATAGCAATAAAAAACGACATATTTAAGTAGATATCTATTTTTAAGGCAAAATTTGAAACCAATCGCGACATATCGAATACATAACTTCCAATATATCTACTTAAATACTATATTTTATATACAGATTTCTCAATTTCATAGATTAAGAAAATTTTAGAAATCAATTCTTATCGCTTTTATCATGAAACATTTTATGTATTGTTAAATTTTTAAAGTTTTTGCGCTATTGAAAATTATGAACTGACTATGCGATCACTGATAAAAAAAAAACAAAAATGGAAAACGGTTATCGTATTCGTTTCTATATTTGAATGAATCACGTCATGAGTCAAGACTATTGTTCCGACACAATACTTGACTTACGTCGGCTCGAAGTAAATTAGGAAATGTGTTTTTTATTGTACAAGCATTCGGAATTAGAATTGGTGGCAAAAGGAATATATGAGATACGCATTACGTCCTTAAATACTGCGATTTTTAAATAAATTTAAATTTGGAACTTGACATAGCTTCAGATTCAAATAGATATTGTATTTATTAGTAACCTTTTTAATAGTAACATTTGCTTCTATGTTTATCTATCAATTTTAAAATAAGAACTACCATACAATATTTGGAATCATTTTGAAGATACTTTTTACTGACATTAGCAATTCAGAAGCATAGATATTAGACTAAAGGCTAAACGTGCTAAACTTCACCGAATTTGAACACTTAGTATTTAAAATATGACGAAACTTTGTTTATGAAAATTACTATGAAAAAACTTTCCTTGGAACAGACACCCGCGTTCCGCCAGACATGTTTTAGTCCCATATAACAAGAGGCAAACCTGTTGCAATCGTTTGATACTGTTCTACAATTTTCTTTCTATAACTATTACTGTAATCATTTTAACGGTTTTCTGAGTGACCTATTTGAACTTGTCTTAAATGGATCATCAGTAACGAACGTAGAGAAACGTTCCAGAACAATCAAAACTTCCTCCCGCCATTATTTAAAACAATTTGTTTATTTTACACAAACTCAAACATTTCCCGTTTCGCATTGTTTTACAATTAAGTAAGAAAAATGTGTTTTATTTATATAACAATCACGTTCGGCTCACATTGATTGTTCATGAATGCTGAGGGCCTGTGACGTCACCTCCGGCCGGCTGACTGCCTGATAAGGGACGCTTCCGGACCAAATCCTGGCTGAATGAACATAACGACCTTTGCCAACGCAACAGTGCTGCCAACTTAACAGTACTTTTGATGAGGGCGGTGCTTGCGAACAAAAACATTATCTTCAACTTCGTATGAATCGTATGTCACTTATCTATGGTTGGTACTATATGTTTTCACCAACTATAGTACCACCAACTTAACTGTGCAGTTTTCGAGGGCGCTACTGGTCAAGGAAATCAACTACAAACTGTCACAATTTGAAGGAATGTTGTAGTTCTTTTTTTGCCGCCTGAACAGATAAGTTGGTGGGACTGTACACAAATTTCACGACAAGAGCATATTTTGTGAGTGGTTTCTATCTCGTCAAGTCAAAAACTCGGACGATCTGTCCAACTTGAGAGTTTAAAACTTAATATTAATGCTTAATTATTTCAATATCCATTGCGGACAGCTAGGTACGTTTTTATATTGAAAATGTAAGTATGCTTTATAGCAACGTCAGCTTGCTTCGGGAAGTTCTCGTTGTAATTACAGTCCCACCAACGTATCTGTTCAGGCGGCAAAAAAAAGAACTACAACATTCCTTCACATTGTGACAGTTTGTAGTTGATTTCATTGACCAGTAGCGCCCTCGAAAACTGCACGGTTAAGTTGGTGGTACTATACTTATCTATTACCACATGGCTAATACGAGCGCAAAATAATAATGAGTTTGTTTGAGCAGTGGCATTTTAACCAATATGTAGTATCAGCCAATAAAACGATAATCAGCATGAACTATTGTAAATCTTCAGAACAAAAGAAAATAATTTGAACTACGAGAGGAATAAGAACCTGCGAGTATCCGTCCCTGGCGCCAGAAAACGATCTTCCAACCTGCAGGTTAGAATATGAGTTACCGTAGTAATAAGTGAAGCGCTCGTAGCGAAGTTTACTTAGCTGTTCTCAACCGATCAGCAAAGTTAAGCAACGTCGCCCGCGGTCACGAGTTGGATGGGTGACCACTAGTGACATTACTACTGAGCGTTTCCGTGCTTCGGAGGGCACGTTAAGCCGTCGGTCCCGGTTGTTGTCTTAGGATGGCAGTCGTTACAGCATGGTGGTAGGGCATTTTGCGAATGCCTGCCTGGCTAGCTACCACCCTCAAGTAGAAAATCTGTCGCCAAGCATCTAACGGTGTGTTCCGGCAGCTGTCCTTGAGGGCCAGTAGTCTAGGTTAGCCTGAACAACGTCTTCCACCGCATCATTACTTACTATCAGGTGAGACAGAGGTCAAAGACTATCTAATACAAAAAAAATAAGCCGAGTCATTAGTCGATATAGCGACATCTATATTCAAAAGAAAAATAATTTTGTTAAAAGGAAGGCAAAAATAGGAACTACTAAGTCCTTTTGACTTAGTAGTTCCTATTTTTGCCACCACAGTTAATTTGGCGACTCTGTACTACCGTTTTGGTAGCTAATTGTCATTCAACCGACAACCAAGAAATCGTACTTACTCATTTCGGTTGAATAAAATAATATTCGATATTATAATTATGAATCGGCAGCCATATTTCAAACACCTACTTAATCATCGTCATAAATTACAAGCAAAAAGTATTTAATGAATGTCGAAAATGAATTTAATTTCGAGTTTTATCTGTAAAAGGAGAGTTGCCAGTTTTCTTAATTGCTGTGGAGTAATTAATTTTGCGTGAGAATAACGAAATTAGATTTATTAAGAAATAGGTACCTATATTAATATTTGCACATCCTCTTCCTACCTTTATCCCACATACGTAGAGTAGGTACAATATAAATTTATGTATGTAGATGGTAGCTAGCCAGGCGGGCATTCGCAAAATGCCCTTCCACCATGCGGTGAAGCTCAAGCCCGCGGCGGGATTCGAACCATGGACCTGCTGCGCGGCAAAGTCACTATGATTGTGAAAAGATTTGGCTTAAGTTTTGTAGCTGGCTGCCTGCTTGACTCCAACACTCTTAGGAAGCTCTGGTTTGTAGTGTAGCTGCCACCTCTAGAGTAATCAGAGAATCAAGACGGTAAAAAGCCCTAATAGAAATGTGCAGCCGCACCCTATTCAAATTGTGTTGAGTGCGGACATCCAACAAGAGGATTAGCAGGGACAGAATTCATATTTACTATGTTCCCAAATTAAGTGTATCTAAGGTTTAATGAAAAGTGAAGTTTATAGAGGTAGCCTTCATTTTAGGCATTTTACACATTAGTTGTAGACGAAATGTTACTTTTGGTTTTTTCATCCAATCTCTCTTCGAATTTCAGTAACCGTTTTTTTTGTTTACAGGCTAGTCTTTGACCACTGTCTGACCTGATGGTAAGGGATGAAGTGGTTGAAGATGGTTTTCATGCTCACCTATAATTACTGAGTCAAGTAAAGCCGTCGGAGCACATCGATATGTGCTTGGTGATAGATTTCTTACTTAAGTGGTGTACACAGCCAGGCGGGTATTCGCAAAATGTCCTATCACCATGCAAAATGATTACACTCGCTTAATACACAGGTACATAAATAGATTCAGGACCACTTCGAACTAGTTTTTCATTCGAATTTACTTAATTAGTCGTAAATATCTGTCCAATGAAATGTAACACGAACAAATACTAAACAAACTAGAGTAATTAGTTCATTTTATAAACAACATAAACACATTTAATTTTGCTGAAATTCAACTGAGTTATTCTACAAATAAATGGCGGTTTTATATTCATCCACCAAAGCGACTCTACCTCGCCTGATGGAAAGTGAAGATGGAATCAAGAAACGATGACCATTAAATCCAGCCCTAAGTTACGCTCAGGGTGAGAGAGATTTTTTGAAATTTTCCCTGGTTTATTCAAAATTATAAGGTGTAAGTTACAATTTTTGTGAGAGGGCTGCAAAATGTAAAAGGCCTCTTAAGTATACCGTGGGTGCCGGGCTAGACTGTCACCCCCCCCCCCCATTTCTACCCGTGGTTGTATTGTCATCCCCCCCCCCTCCCATTTCTACCCGCGGTTGTCGTAAGAGGTGACTAAGTGCAACACACCAATATGACATGAATGTGCTTTCTGAGGAACTGATATCACTGCACTTCCCAAGATGCCTGCCAAGCGTGGGGATTATGGCAAACCCGTCCTGGGTGTATTCTGCTGTGGGTAATCCAGCTGACATTGTAGGTGTAAGTTAACACTTGAAATTATAACAGCACCAAAGAAGTCTTTTCCAAATTTCAGTGGAAAAACTTTCCCTAATGTTCTTGAGTTACGAATTGTAGGTGTGTTCACCAAACTCCTGTAATCCGTGAAAACCTCCCAATTTGCGCTTTGTGGCAGAAGCCTATGTTCTTTACTGAACGGAAGAGTGTTTTAACTAGAGCAGGACCAATGAGCTAATTAGAAGCATAAAAAGATATCTCACTCAACGAGCGTTGCAATTAGAATATTAGGCGCTGCCAACGCGTTCAATTAGTACAATTTTAAATGAGATGTTACTCAAATTTTATTGTAAGTGCATCCAAACCTACAAATTTTTAAGTGTGTATGTACTATGGATACTAGGCCTTACAATAAAATTTTACCAAGATGCACTTACAATACAATTTCACTAACATTTTTAATTTTTTTTAATTTACCTCATGTTACATTTACATTTACAGATGCAGGATTTGCGTAAGTAAGATTATATTTTTTACCAGCGTTTTGACATTACCAAAACACGAACTATATACAACACTACAGCTGCTACAATAAAAGCATTTAGACAACCTACCACCATTGCAGACGCGCAGGCAATCCAGATGCTCCAGCACACTACCAGTTGGCAGCGTGCCCAGCATACCCGTAGCATTGCCATTGGTTGGATTGCAATGCTTATTCATAGAGCCAAATAAGTGCAAGCATTTTGAAGTAAGATAAATTTGTACTAATTGTATTTTTTCTTAGCGTTACCTAAAATAAAAATAATGACATTTGCCTTTTTTTTCGGTGATTGCACAATTTAAATCATGTAGCTTGTCTCAGGTGACCGACACAGAATGCTATTGGATGACTAAGTTGGTGATTGCAGTATCTTGTAGTGCCAATCCTCCAATGTAGGTAGTTACTTAGTTTAAAAACAAATTATTTATGTGTAGGAATGTTGGTTTTTATATGCTTTGGTTAAAGTAAAACTGCTTTTTTTATTAAAGTGTGTTTATATTTCTTACTGTCCAATGTCTACCATGTCATAATGAACTATGAATGTACAGACAGAACTAAAACAAAATTAACAAGTGGCTTAAAAACTGCTAAATTTTATATCCAACTTCAAGCTCAGATTGTTTTAATACTACTCGTTTATAATTCAACAATGCAATAAGTAATTTTCAAAGACCCAATTACAATTGCTGACATTTAAACTTTAAAGACATTTACCGAAACTCTACATTATTTATGTAACAAAAAACTGACGTAGCAAGAAACATAATTTCTGAGTAACAGATACAATCGACAGGCAATACACGATTTTAATATTTTATAGGAACTTATAATAAAAACAAATGAAGTACTCGCCTAAAGTGGGTTTTCCTAAAACACTCCAAACGGATTTTTCTGAGAAACTTTAAGAAGCGTTAGCGTTTTTTTGGGATTGTTACGTTAAAATGTGACTGTTTGCTCGATGATATTAAATTCCTCGCGATATTTTTGTAATGTTTTATAAAGTTTATATTATTTTAATATGCATACAGTCACCGCCAAATTAACACGTGCCTTCTACATTATTATCGATGGTTTGGTGACGTTCCATTTTTCTAATTCATTAATATTACTGTTCGACTCTTTTAAAGTTATTAAATTCATTTTATACATTAAAAGTTAATCAGGTAAGAGAATTCTGATAACTCTAGGTTTTAATGCATGGTTCATTAATATTGCATCAATTTTCATATTTTATTTTCATAATGAATCACAGCTGTATGTACATGTGATACTTACTCTATATATATTCAAACTAGTTTCTTTGTCAGACATATATATTTTATAGTAATAAACATTTGTATGTTCTTTTAGAAGCTGTATTTCTTATACGAAGGTGAAACGCTGTAAGTCATTAGTATAAAGTATTCACCAATTATTATATTTATTATTGTAACAGTAATTTTAAAAGACTCTATCCAAAGTGGTTAACAGGATCTATGTCCAATAACTTGGAAGCAACTCTGGTACATATTGATGTACATTTTAAATAGCGTTTAATTAATTTGAAATTCTTTAAATTACTTAATGTAAGAAGTATAACAAAGAGTTTGATATATTGACGCGTGAATTCGTCTCTAAAATTCTTTAACATCCACATCATTATTTCTGTAAAAAATTAATCAATTTAAATGTTTATTTGTTTGAAGTAGGTACAGTAGTTATTAAGGTTATATAAATTTAGCTCGCTGTAATTAACCAGTACTAACTTAGCGTACTGTATTGAAGAAAAATAACAGCAATGTAAGTTTTTTAGACAATAAAATGCATTTCTAAGGACATTTATAAATTTAGAGTTATAAATTGTATTATTTGGTTAAATAAGGTTATTTTTATATCCACAGCGCATTTATTTTAGTGGTTCATTTAATTTTTTATTGTGTTTGACATATCTAACTAAAATTTTTAGAATTTTAAATTAAGAGATTTACTTTTTATTTTTTAATCTTTATTTTTTAAACAGGGTTTTTATTTTAAAGTCACCCTTATAAATCTAACTTAAATTATAAAATATTCATTCTTGATCGAAGCACTACTTGGATTTAGAAATATTACTTTCTGCGTATCTTATAATATCGTCTCTAGGATATACATGTGTGCTGTAATAATAACTTTTTATTCACATTAGTTGAGTTTTATTTTAATTAATTAAATAGGCTCCGTCAAGGTTTCAGTACAAAATTATGTCTGCATAGAAATACTTCAATTTTAGCTAAACCTCGTGTATGAAGCGTTATAATTCCATTTCTTCGGTCGTGATCCTTCTCGCCTTTGACCCTGGGCTGGTGGTCTGGTCTACTGTCTCCGGTATCTGTTGATAGAGATCTGATAAGGTCCCGTCCATCTTGTGGTTTCATATTCGGGGTGACATTTTTGCACTTTAATCTTTGACTTTCATACGCTTTTTGTGTTTATGTGTGTTTCGGGTTCCTTCTGTTTTGGGAAACGAATTTAGTTTAATAAATAAAACAAGATGTTTTATAATAATTATATATAAAATATCTTGTTGCTCTTACATTTAATTATATAGCAATAGTAGGTATACGCAAAATGTATGTCGTACAAATGCCATATTTTTCTCGCTTCCAAAATATAGGTAACTTCTTTTATTTTCACGGTTCAAAATATTAATTGAAAATTAATCAGATTATTTTATGATTATTTTACTGTATTAGATTTAAGTTTAGATTTAAGTTATTTTACAATATTTTTATTCAGACGTTACCCGAACTCTACGAATTTATTATATATAAATATGAATTCAATGCTTGTGTCAGTAGGTTGAAGTTTTTATGTACAAAATGCCTTTATCGGTATAAAGGTGTATTTTTTATATAAAAACAAAACTGTTTATTGGTTAATAGCTAGCGAGATTTATGTACAAAATTATTTATAGGTAGGTAGAGTTAAACAGGCAAGTAGGAGATGCATGCATTAGTTTATAAGTTACTAAATAATAAAAAAAATAGTGTGGAATCAGTCTTGGTGTCAGACCGGAATACAACAAATATATTTGTCTTAAAATACCTAGATAGTTTTTAAAAACTTGGAGTTGGAGTACCTTGGGAAAACGTGCTTATTCAATGTCTACATTCATGGTATATCTAAACATAATTTGAAAAAATCAACCTCAGTTACAAAACTAATCAAGCACATAAACAAGTAAGTAAGTATTTAAAAATTTATAGGTAACAGTAATTTTTTTACATGAGGTTTGTTTAATTTACATTTAATAAAGCTTACTCTCTATCTTACCTTAATTATGACATCCAAAAATGAAATAAAAGTCTGCACCAAACACGAACGAGCCAATTTTGATTATTATATTCACAAAATCCTTAGTGTCACTTGCACAAACAATATGTTCTCTCACACAAAACAGTTTACAAAGCACAGTTCTAAACTAAACAAAAAAGTTTTTATAGTACAACTAGTGATCTAAAAGAAAAAGTTCCAGTCGAAAAAGTTTTCAAAGCGCGCGGGAAAAAGTCGCAACGAAAAATAATCCGAAACGCGGAAAATGCCGACAGCCGCGCGCGCTTTACACACGCGACTGAAAAAATTGCCACATCTGCGTAAGACTTGGAAACTAAATCAAAATACTCGCTAGTAGAGGGACGAGTCAACCGAGGCCCCACCCTTCCCCCACCACGCGCGCGCAAAAACATTCATAAAAACCACGCTCGACTCCTCCGCGAAATTAACAATTGTTTATATCACTACAAAATTGTATTCGGATACATCTCGACAAAGCCCTATTTTAAGCAAAACATTAAACAATTAAGAATCACACAATAGAATTCCGACAATGTCGAAATATTTAAAACAATACGCGGTTTAATTTGTACGAATCATAATAATAAACATGAGCGTTACAGTGTTATCGAAAATCGATGCGGTGAATGAGTTCGGATAAATTAACTTCAGTATTCGATATTTGAAAATGGGATCGCGTTCGAAATTTCGGATGGAGTTTTCCCGCGCTCCTGGAATTTCAAATTTGGAATCGTGTTTACGTGAGGTCGGTGCGACCGTGCGCTGCAGCCGCTCGGCCACAAATACCGAGTCCGTTCGGCGCGATCTCGAGCGCGGGTTTTTTCTGCCAAAAATGTAAGAAAGGGTCCTTTAGTCCTTTACTTTAGGGTTAACTGTAAGGGCCCGAAGACTTTTTATGATTTTTTATGATCCATTGAATTGGAGCGTATTTAGATATTCGCGGATTGACCTTCGGCCGAACGAATTGAGTTAAAGAAGTGAAGCTTTAAGCTCGGGTATTAGTTTTTGCGGCGTATATTTTTTGCGGGATGATATAATATAACTGGTAGGTCGTATCGTAATGACGGGTAGCAACAAGGAGCCACGCTGGCTCGTTTACTGTGTAGGAAAATTACTAACTGTCGTACCTACCTACGTAAATTGTTTCGTAGACTTTTTGACCATCACAATAATTTTTAGCACGTGAATTTTGATTGACGGTCAAGTTGGTCACAATATCAAATTAAAATAACGTTTTAAACTAAATTTTGTGTTTGCAGATGTCTTCATCTATATATCTACGAGTTAACTAATATTATAAATAGGAAAGGTATATTTGTATGTACGAATAAACTTAAAAACTACTAGACCTATTTGAAATTTTTCTTAACAATTAGATTTATTCACTATTCCTGATGAACATAAGCTATAGAATATTTTCAAAAACTTAGGGGTCCGTATTAAAATTCGATAATGTAATCCAACGTGTGAAAATAATATGAAAAGAACGTTATATCGCGTACGCTGCGGAAATTGTTGACTATAGAGCAAAGTGATGTACTACAATTTTATAGAGGACATCAATATCTCTAACAATTTGGAAACATCAATGTCTGATTATTACAGTTATGTCACAATAACTACTAGTTATGTTTCAATTTATAATTTTTGTTAAAAACACGCGCGAAGCCGGGGCGGGCCGCTAGTAATAAAATTTAATGAAGTTCATTTGTGGTCTCTATATAACAAAAAAATGTTTCTGTTAGGACTGATACTTAGTAGTCTTGAGCTATTCCTCTAGGGGTAGGTTCTAGCACAGTCTATATATCCATGTATATACATTTCGTCGTTGTCAAACCAAAATCTGCTATGTGCACAAATAATACTTTAGAGATATTAAAGAAATAATATATCCTGAAAATTTTTATATGGAGTGTATTTGACAAGCAATTTAAAATGAAAGTCGTAGATCATATACATGTTTTTATTAGGTTTTTGTTTATAAAAACATATCGTAATATTTTGAAATATGAGTAATTTAAGCACATAACAGACTTTAAAATATCAATTATGTGTCACATAACAGGTATTAATAAAAAATATTTGTCATTTAGATTGTGATTTATTATTAAAAAAACGTAAAAAATCAAATTTAGATTTTTTATACTGTGAGTATAAAAAATCTACGTACACGAGTTACCCTGAAATATTAAACATTACCTGTAACTAAGTTAAGTAAACATAAACAGAAAAAAAATTAATTATTAGTAATTTTATTTAACGTGACATATATTTAGCTCATAGAGAAATATAATACTATTCTATTTTCTGTGATTTAGCTAGCTGCCATCCTCAAGAAGAAAGTGTCGAAAATATCCAACCAATAACTAACAGCTGGGTTGGATGGAAATTCCCATTATAGGTTATATGACCACAGCTTTTAACTTATCACTACAAACATTGGAGCAAACATTGGACTACAATTTCACAATATAAAAACAGGGTACCTCACAAACTAGTTTTTACAAACTGTATCTTGTGAGACAGTGTTTATGCACCAGCTAAATATAATAATAATAAATTTCTTTATTCAGGCTACAATGGCCCAACACGTTAGTATACATATAATATAACTATATTGTAATGTCAGTTATAATAAATAGAAAAAACACAAATAGGTATATAATAGAAGACATTCTATTTCAAGCGCTGAACACCCTGAACAAAATGCCTGCTAATAGGTGAATTAAAATTTTCAGCTAAGATTTTCATGATGTTGTTGACACTGCCATCCATCCTTCTTACCAATGACGCTGTCCTTTTTCGAAGGATGGCATAAATAATAATAATATAGCAATTCTCAAAAATTCTAATTTCAATATAGCCCAATATGCTATGAACTTAGTTTAGTTACCACTACTAGCCAGTGAGGTCAAAATAAACCATTATCCAGGGGCCGAAGTCTGCTAATTACATGTTCATATTCAGCTCAGCATAGTTCATACAAGACAGAATCGGTAGTCTGCTGATCCCGTATGAATATATGGATCTATGATGAATCTAGGCTGGTTTGACGATATATCCAACAAAAAATAAAAAGAGAAGAGTAAGGTAATTCAGAAAACAATTTCTTTATTATTAATTATTATCGTTTCGTTTTCATATGAAACCGAGATTGCATCAATATTGACTCAATATGAGCGATATGAAGTTAGTAGACTACCAAAACTGTCAAAATTGACCAGGCCGAGTCATTATTTGAAGCAGTGATGGCTCAGTGGCATTGGCTATGGACTGCCGTGCAGCAGGTCCATGGTTCGAATCCCGCCCAGAGTTTGAGCTTCACCGCATGATGGAAGGGCTTTTTGTAAATGCCCGCCTGGCTAGCGACCACCCTCAAGTAGAAAATCTGTCGCCAAGCACCTAACAGTGTGTTCCGGCAGCAGTCCTTGAGAGCCAGAAAAAATACAGGCTAATGAGACCTAACAACTGGACGTCTCAGTGTGACGGGCACAGTGCAATTCGTCGCAGACGAAATGCGTCTGTTATAGGCAGAGGTTAGTCCACTTAACATCAGGTGGGCCTCGGGCTTGTTGCGTAACAATAACATAAAAAAAAATAGATTCATATTGATTAGCAGACTTGACGCCCAGATGTGTTACCCTACCACCTGTTTCTACTATTTATGATCACGTTCCATTGAAAAAACACTTCCCATTTTGACCACCAACAATAGATAAACCCCGTAAAGTATGTATTAATAACTTACACATTACAATAAATAAGGACAATTATAATTATATATGAGTTATTAATTATGAAAGGTCACGGTAATAGGTTTTCTACAAATTTTGCGAAACGATATAATAAATTAAGTTGCTTCTTGTAATTATTTCTAACCTTTCGGTACAATGTTTCTATATTTTATATATGGAAGTAATTACGTAGGCAATTTTTCCTTTAAGGCGAAGTGAGTCGTCAAAGGCAAAGTTAAAATTTCCAACTGGTGTGAGTTGGATTGCTTGTGAGTCTGCAACGACTGGCACGTTGTCTAAATGTTGTCATTGAAGTAGCTGTAGTGTTGTATACATGGTTATTGGTAAAATGGTAACAATCTATTAAGGTTGACTTCCGCTAGCCCAAAAAAAAAATTGAGATTTTTTTGTGTCTTGAAAAAAAAGTATGTGTTTTAATGCCTACTCTGAGCTAAGAGCGCCGCGGCAACACTGGACTGCGCCGTGGTCCCTTTGAATAGAGTTTTGAATATTTACATCGAGCAAAGTAATATAAATATGAAATAATACATTACAGGCATAACAGACTTTTGACATCAGGTGGTCCTCATGCTTAATTCAGTCAAAAACATTTAAAAAAAACACCAAAGAATATATAAAAAAAAATATATATATTATTTTTCAAAACAAAAAAAAACAATTAGAGACATCTTCCGTTTTTAAAAAGTACATTAATATATTGATTCAATTAAAAAAACTCTCACTCTTTTTAAACATTGTGTAGTTCTGTCTGTCACCCACATGCAAAACGAGGTCTAATTAATTTAAACTAATTAATTTTTCATAGTCTAATTTATTTTTTTCATAGTCCTCAGTTTAAAAATGTTAAATACAACTGCACCTTATGTAATGGAATGGAAAAACATATATTTTGAAGCGCTCGTAGCGAAGTTTACTTAGCTGTTCTCAACCGATCAGCAAAGTTAAGCAACGTCGCGCGCGGTCATGCGTTGGATAGGTGACCGCTAGTGACATTACTACTGAGCGCTTCCGTGCTTCGGAGGGCACGTTGAGCCGTCGGTCCCGGTTGTTGTCTTAGGATGGCAGTCGTCATAGCAAGGTGGTAGGGCATTTTGCAAATGCCCGCCTGGCTAGCTACCACCCTCAAGTAGAAAATCTGTCGCCAAGCACCTAACGGTGTGTTCCGGCAGCTGTCCTTGAGATTCAGTATCAGGCATAAAAAAAAATGGAAAAACTTATAATGAGTTTGGATCAGAACGTTGGACAACGAAAGAGAGGAATGAAAGAATAGTGGTAGAGATATGAAAATCGCGATAGGTGTAACTAGAGTGAATAAGGTAAGGAATTAATCAAGGGAACTACGAATAAATACGTAAAGAAGACTAACTGCCATACAGTTACCGCTTTGATTTCAGACTCATCAAGTTCACTATTAAAACAAAATACGCAAAATCTTCCAAATTCATTTTGATTGGCGTTTATAAACGACCGTATCTTATTATTCGCTTCAAGGTAATGTTGTTGCGTCAGACAGTTTTTTTTTTATGTCATTGTAAAGGAACAAGCGTGAGGCCCACCTGATGTTAAGCGGTATCCTCTGCCTATAACAGATGCATTTCATCACAAGTGACGAACTGCACTGCGCCCATCACCTTGAGACATTCCTGTTAAGTCTCATTTTGCCTGTTATTTCACTGGCTCTCAAGGACTGCTGCCGGAACACACCGACTGAGCGTTTCCGTGCTTCGGAGGGCACGTTAAGCCGTCGGTCCCGGTTGTTGTCTTAGGATGGCGTCGTTATAGCATGGTGGTAGGTCATTTTGCGAATGCCCGCCTGGCTAGCGACCACCCTCAAGTAGAAAATCTGTCGCCAAGGATTAGGTCCTTGGTGACAGACGCTTAACATGCGGTGAAGCTCAAGCTCTGGGCGGGATTCAAACCATGGACCTGCTGCGCGGCAGTCCATAGCCAATTTCATAGAGCTATCACTGCTTCAAATAAGTAAACTTTTCAAACCACGCCACCCGTGGTAAGGTTTGCGTTATGCTGTTTTTCTTTACATATTTATTAGTAGCAGGAGAAGTTAAAGTAGCACCACTAACAGATTTTTTTTTAAATAATATCTAATAGTTTAGCCTTTGACCAATACCACTTTGACCACTGATGATGTGAGTAGATAGTTAGATTCGTTAGAGTTAGTGATGTAGAGCCATTAAATCTAGATTAGACTGAGCTGTTGTTCATTATAAGACTCTATAGGCGTTAATAATTTGTGTAAAGTACCACCAACTTAACTGTGCAATTCGCGAGGGCGCTGCTGGTCAAGGAAATCAACTACAAACTGTCACAATTTGAAGGAATGTTGTAGTTCTTTTTTCTGCCGCCTGAACAGATAAGTTGGTGGGACTTTAGTATGGGCATTTCCAGAGAAGAGACAGACGTATGAATAATGAGATGGATGGAGAGTTAGAGGGACATAGTAACATTTTATTGTGCCTAAACCAAACATAAGAAACACGTTGGCATTAGCTTAAACTACTACTTACTAACTTATATGTATATATTATTGTATAATGGACGGTCTTATCGCTTATAAGCGATCCCATCCAGACTGCTTTTGAATCGGTGGTGCCATTCAAGAATATAAATCACTGAAATCTTGTTACAATAAACACATAATGCCTTTGTAACCAAATACTCATAATATAAAAATTAATTAAGCAGAAATATATAAAATATACATACTTATAATGTTTAACTACAAAAAATATAAATGTTCATAATGGGGGACTGATAATACCTTGGACTGCGGTAAAAAAGGTACATGTGTGCGGAAGCAGTAGGTAGCGAATAATAGGAGAAGTGAATAATATTTACATAACGAATGGCATAACGTACAAACCATACGAATCTAAATTTAAACATAAAAAAGTGAATATTGAATATACTAAACTGTGGATTTTATAAAATTCTAGAGTAAATAAAATAACTTACAACAATAATGCCTTTTTTACCGAGTGACGTATAACAATGCTTTGGAATCTTGATTTTCATCATCCTACCAAAGGCACAACCAGGGGATAAAATACCAATGAGGTCGTCCATAGAACTTTAAAAAAAAGCTGATTTACATACCTACAGACCTCACTACTAACTGCCACTAACTTATAGTACACAAGAAAGCCTTTGATCATAGATTAATACAAGACACAAGAAGTAATAATACAAACTAGTGTCACCTATTTTAATGTCTCAAATCGCATAACTCACGGCGAGCACACAATCACAAGGAAAGTTCGATTACTTTGGCGCGAAATGTCAGCAGTTATTTTTGAGCGCGAACGCTCACTGCGTCTATCAACGCGCACTGGCCGCTAACAGAGTAAGATTGTTGATGCTTTTGTTTGATAAATTGAATTTAGAATGTATAAATATTTGAATTTAATTTGCAAAATAGTGAAGTTTGTATTTATTGCAATATTCTGTGTTTATGCTGATTGAGACTGGCCGCTTACAAAGATTCAAATTTACTTGTATCGAGTTCAATTTATCGTTACATTATATTTAAACAATAAATTGCTTTAGTATTAAAGTACCTACGAAATAAAAAAAACATCGTTACGACAAGGTTTATATCATTGAAAGAATAGTCTAAAAAATATATTACGAAAGAGATTCAAACCTGCAACCTTGTGCTTTTTGGTAGAACC
The DNA here is from genome assembly GCA_963890685.1 of Plagodis pulveraria. Classification (NCBI taxonomy): domain Eukaryota; kingdom Metazoa; phylum Arthropoda; class Insecta; order Lepidoptera; family Geometridae; genus Plagodis; species Plagodis pulveraria. The sequence goes on from OY982975.1 coordinate 17,425,130, forward strand.
CTGTAAGTTTGTCCCACTTCTTTTCTTCTATTTTTTCTTTTTGAGACAGCGTCGTGAAGGTTAGTCACAGTTCGATTTTCAATTATCATAAAATCTAATTCTTATTAATGTTGTCTTAGGTTTTTGCGATTATTACACATAGTAATTAAAAACAATAATGATAAATATACGCGATTTAAACCGTTTAAAGTTCTTTAGTTACTATGTCTAATTGTTATTTTTTAACCGTCTTAAGAGGAACGGGAAGAGAAGCTCCCACAGAAAAATAGGTATTTTAACAAAGTGATGCTGTCTCGCCACTAAACGCCCGAACAGAATTGTGCGATAAGGACAACTGCAGCTTCTTCAAGATTTGACTTAGAATTTGCACATAATTTGCGTTCTGGGAGAAAACTTTTCTCCTATAGTAACAATAATCAAATCTAAAAATGTTGGTGTAGGCTTAGAGGTTTTCCTTTTTCTTTATTTATCACTATTTTTCATATAAACAATTCACAAACTAGAGATACAAGTATTGAGAAAATATCGGTATTTAAATACCCATTAATTTAATTTCCTTTCATAAAATCAATAAAATCAAAACCTTTAAACCTGGATATTCATAACATCTATGAGATTTCCAAAAATCATCAAAATCGGTGATTGTTTAGGGGGGGAGAAACGTTTTCTCTTTTTGTATGAAAATTCGAGACTTCCCTCCAGTCTTAAGGGGACGGAGCGGTCATAAAGCTAATTGCACAAATACTTAGTATTGTTTGTAGTTAAATTCATTGTGGTTACAGATACACGGACATCAGAAATAGTTTATTTTCCGTTTTCCAGTACAAATACACCGTGACGTTTGTATATCGCAAACAGTCAGACAGAAGTGAGATAACTCTCATTTAGTTGGAGAATATAATTAAAGATTCATTTGCACGTCATAGAAACTTTATATAAAATATAGATCATTTTAGATGAAGAGCATACAAGCTCCAGAGTCGACACCCTACACGACCAGTTTGTAACACAGATCTTAAAATTAAACATAAATTAAATTCAAATTCATTTATTCCATTAGAATGTAGGTTGTTCAAAGTTGTCAATAATAATAAGTGTGCCGTATACAATCTTGCTTATGAAGAAGTGACCACAATTGGTTAAATATTTACCTATTTTAAATACTACTTTGATTTGATTACATTTTGTAATCATTTATATTTCATTGCATAACAATTTAAAGATAATACTGCAAATTTAGTGATGTCATACGGTAAACAAACATAAATTAAATTTCACCAAAAATTAAAAAGTAATAATAGATTATTTAAAATCAAATAATGTCAATTGATTACATATAACGTCAGTTTTTTATTTATTTATTGGTATTTAAAATATTCTTCCAAGTTGCAGACACAATTGCTAAGCAACCAAGATTTAAATTTTTGCTTAACTTTAGAATGTTATGTTAGTTAATTATAATGTTTAATTACCATAACAAAGGCATATTTCTTGGTCAACTGTAACTTATATACCTTGAAAGATAAAGTCTATTTGAGTATCTTGATATTTCTCTAAGAAGTTTTTTTTTTTTTTTAATGTTTTTATGTGTTTTTTTATGTGTAAGCTCGAGGCCCACCTGATGTTAAGTGGACTAACCTCTGCCTATAACAGTTGCATTTCATCACAAGTCACGAATTGCACTGCGCCCGTCACATTGAGACACAGGTGTTAAGTCTCATTGTGACTGTAATTTTCAGCCTCTCAAGGACTACTGCCGGAACACACCTTTCGGTGCTTGGCGACAGACTTTCTACTTGAGGGTGGTCGCTAGCCAGGCGGGCATTCGCAAAATGCCTTTCCACCATGCGGTGAAGCTCAAGCTCTGGGCGGGATTCGAACCATGGACCTGCTACGCGGCAGTCCATAGCCAATGCCACTGAAACATCACTGCTTCAGTCTGAATGTTTGAAAAAATAATCTGAATGATCTTGTACAAATTTCCAACTTCCATGATGCACAGGATAATGGAAGAGTATTAAAATCTTTGTATATAGGCTGACAGCTATTGGTAGACCAGGCTCTGCAAATTGCCCGGACACATGTTTTTGTACGATAAATGCTCTATCAATATCAAGCAAATTGCCCCAGAACAGAAATCCGTATAATAAAACCGAGGAGACGCAGCCCCGATACGCTGATTCACCATGAAACTATATTTCGGTAATAGCAGGTTTTAGTTATAACGCCTAAGATCGGAAAAACATTTTTATTTTATCTATTTATGCTTGATAGGTTAGCCTTTGACCACGATCTCACCTGATGGTAAGTGATGATGTGGTCGAAGATGTTGTTCAGGCTAACCTAGAAGTACTGGCTCTCAAGGACACCTGCCGGAACACACCGTTAGGTGCTTGGCGACAGATTTTCTACTTGAGGGTGGTAGCTAGCCAGGCGGGCATTCGCAAAATGCCCTACCACCATGCTATAACGACTACAATCCTAAGACGACAACCAGGACCGACGGCTTAACGTGCCCTCCAAAGCACGTGCACGCTCAGTAGTAATGTCACTAGCGGTCACCCATCCAACTCATGACCGCGCGGGACGTTGCTTAACTTTGCTGATCGGTTGAGAACAGCTACGTAACTACGAGCGCTTCAAAAAAACATCTAAAAGAATGAATGGCGAGCAGTCCATTGAAAACCTAAGCCTTGAAATCAGTATACTAGAAATATCCTTTTAGTTAGAAGGGTGACCTCTGAAGCATTGGAAGGAGCGTATCGAAATATACTTGTAAGTATTTTTTATATTCATGATACCAAGGACTAAAGACAGGGACGAATGTGTTCCTAGGTATTAAAAAGCAAAACCCATAATAATAACAAATACTTATTTAAAGAAAATAATAAATTAATATTTTAATAAAACACTTAAAAATATATCTAATGACAATTTCGCCTAATTCAAATCACAATTAGGCGGAACTGTCACTAGATATATTTAAAAAAAAACATTAAATTAATTGTTTAATAAAACACTTAAAAAATATATCTAGTGACAATTATGGCTAATTTTTTTTTTATACCGGCGGTATGCTTTTATTAACAAAATACTACGAACTATATACAACAATACAGCTACTACAATAAAAGCATTCAGATCCCTATAAGTCATTGCAGACTCATAGGCAGTCCAAATGCTCTAGCCCACTACCAGTTGGCAGCGTACCCAGCATGCTGGCAGCATTGTCCCGTTGAATTGCATTGCTTATTCTTTGAGCCAAATAGGGGCCAGCATTTTGATCACACGTCGCATAAATATACTTGTAAATATTAAAGAGATTAATGACACCAAGGACTAATGACAGGGACGAATGTGTTGAAAGGTGTTAAGAAGCAAAACCCATAATAGTAACAAAAAACATTAAATTAATATTTTTATAAAACACTGAAAAATTATAAAAATATATTTAATGACAATTCCGCCTAATTCAAATCACAATTAGGCGGAATTGTCACTAGATATATATTTAAGTGTTTAATTAAAATTAAAATTTAATGTTTTCCTTAAATATTTACAAAATAATTGTTATTATTGAATATGGATTTCCGCAAAGTAACGCCTGAATCTATTCATTAAAACCCATAATAGGTTATCAAAGAGATAACAATAGGGTTTTTGTTGACGAACCCATTGTGTCCTCACAGACGGTAATTATATTAAAAATTACAAAATTAGGAGAAGAAACAATATAGTTATGTGCGGAATACGAACCTGCGCCATCCAACCCTATAGCCGGGGTGTGCTCTTACCGCTAAGCCAACATGACATATGCGCGTGACTCTAATTTCTCCTTACATTCTTAACCATCATAAGTATGGGGATGGATCCCGCACATGACTATAATTTTACCACTCTTTGTAATTTTGTAATATAACAGGCGGAGTGTGCGTCATTGCAAATATAAATATTAAGACAGTATTTATATTATTTAACTTCTATACTCAACGTATTGTATTGTGTATCATTCATCTGAGCCATAATGTTTGAAGCAGTGATGGCTCTGTGGCATTGTCTATGGACTGCCGCGCAGCAGGTCCATGGTTCGAATCCCGCCACGGGCTTAAGCTTCACCGCATGGTGGAAGGGCATTTTGCAAATGCCCTCCTGGCTAGCTACCACCCTCAAGTAGAAAATCTGTCGCCAAGCACCTAACGGTGTGTTTCGGCAGCAGTCCTTGAGAGCCAGTGAAATTACAGGCAAAATGAGACTGAACAAGTATGTCTCAAGGTGATGGGCGCAGTGCAGTTTGTCACTTGTGATGAAATGCATCTGTTATAGGCAGAGGATACCGCTTAACATCAGGTGGGCGTCGTGCTTGTTCAGCAACAATAACATTAAAAACAAAAAAAAAACGTTGTTGTAAAAATAATTAAATGGAAACTTTGAAATACCATGATTTGATGTATTTTAAAAACAAAAGCTCCGATCGCGCTCAAAAAAAACCCGTAACGATCCGGAATAGCGGCCCGCGTGTAATGATGGGTATATGAACTATTTATGTATTATTAGAATATGAAATGAAAAATAAGGGTTATGGAAATAATTTATATTTTAGATAAATATAAATTATTCCTATTTTATGTACAAACAATTTCAAAGTAAACGATATTTTGACATAAATACTACAAATAGCTCGAAAGGTGCCTGACTAGAATGCCACATCCCCCCCCCCCTCCCATCTCTACCCGTGGGTGTCGTAAGAGGCCACTAAGGGTAACACACCATAAGGTGGGCAGCAGCGCTTTCTGAGGAACTGATATCTCACACTGCGATCCCCAAGGCGCCTGCCAAGCGTAAGGGATTATTACAAACCCCCCATATTGGGGGAGGCTGTGTGCAGCAGTGAACTATCCGGCTGATACAGTACTACAAATAAATATCTCGATTATATCGATGGCCACCTTAGAAGAATACATATTATGAGCTTATTAACTATTTGCATTCTTTACTTTATATATCTTTATCGCATTATTGAAAGAGTTTTTTCTCTAATTGTTGCGTATTTCCGACGAGGAAATTGACGTTACTGTCATGTCGCAGTGTGCGTTAATATAAACCCTACTTCATTCAAATTCAAATTTATTTATTTGCTAGATATAGGTAGGTACATTAAACAGGTCTTATGTTAAAATTATGTGTTGCTCTATATCTGAACCTGCAAGGCGTGCAAATTATGGTATCAATACCTATATAAATTACAAAAATATTTCATTAGTCTTAAAATATACAATTACATTAATATAATATTATTTAATTCCATTACTTAATTTTATACAATATTTGAATTACATAGTCATACAATTCTATAATATAATACATACTCATGTCCATTCAATTTCCTATATTTTATCATTTAAAAGCTCATCAATATACAATCAATATGCCTTATCTATGAGAAACTTTTTTAACCTAATTTAAAAATGTCAGTTATATTTGTTTCTTTTACGAGCAGTGGTAGTTTATTACATATTTTGACACTCTTTATAAAAACACTTTTAGTATACAGACTTTTTTTGCTTTTTGGAATACATAGCACATTTTTATGTCGGCTACTTTTCAAGGTACTAAATTCTTTTAAATTGTATTTTACAAATATAGATGATTTGAAGATGTATAGTGAAGGTAAAGTTAAAATATTCAATTTTTGGATCATAAGTGGTTTGAGTAATTTTCTTACCTACTCACCCGCAACGTGCTGCTGAATTTGCCTGTTTGCCCCATTGACTTCAGCGTTCACGTAGACCTTTCAAAACAGAAGCATATAGGCTCTAAGACACGCATGGGCCAGATGGACGGATGGACTACCAAGTAATAAGGTTCCATTTTCTAGTATACGCAACCCTAAAAAGAAAAGAATAAACAAATGAACACAATTCTTCATTACGGGAAATATTTTTTAACATCTGGTAGGCGAGCCTTACCCCACTGTTGGCGAGAGAAATGATGACGGATAGTCGTCTATGTTGTGGTCAGAACAAAGTTATTACTTGTCTGATTCAGGGTTAGAACCCAAGATCCCGAGACTCCAAAGCGGTCCAGTTAAACAGTCCATGGTGTCGCTTTTTAAACTGTCTCGGACCCATTCGGCCATTATAATAAGTATAACAAGTACAAAAATCACACAAACAAATGAACTCTACGTTAAGAATATTGTTGCTCTATGACTCTATCTTTACCCATAGAGTATCTACATACATATTAAATGTTAAATTGACATTAATTAAATACAAAGTAGGTTGTACATTAATCAATTTTGTCATGACCCCTTTCAATCTTCCCGCTAAACCAAACGCCACATTCCTGGCCATAATTAAAAAGTCAAAATAAAAACTAAACTATACGATTGACAAAATTATACGTAACAAGAAACGAGTAAGTAATAACTCCTTTTTCGAACGCAAAACGAACATTTTCCGAGGTTTCACGTCCTATACGCCCGTCCGCATAATAATCTGCAAGTTAACGTGTGTGCGTCAGTGTATGCGTGTGCGTGGGGAATGATATTTTCCACACATGAGTTGTTACTCGTGTTAACAATAAATCATATGAATGTATTTGTGATCGGGTTGGCGGTAGTGAAGGACCTTTGAATCAAATATCGATTGGTATCGATAAAGTGTAAGTTTGACCCTTATTTGTATATTCAGAGTCAATATATATTCTCACAAGGTATGAAAGTATTAAATGTACTTAATGAAAGAGTTAATACTTTTGACAAGAAAGCAATGCATGGGGAGAAAAAATTATAAAAAGTAAATTGAAATTGTGGACAGATTGAAATACTATACCTACTCAGACATTTAAAAGAAAATAAAAAGTAAACTAACTTTTTTTAACACAAGTAACCATTTGACCGTTGTTTCACCTGGTGAAATACGATGATGTACACCGGAACATGCCTGGAGTGTTCCAGGTCTATGAATCTTAAGACTCCTGGAAAATATGTTAGCTATTTTTGACTAGTCATCATCAACAGCCGAGATGTCCACCGTTGAACAAAGGCCTATAAAAAACATAGGTCATACAAAGTTTTAGTTGTTTTTTATTCAAAAATACTTTTTTTTTAAATTTCGTTTGGTATCCTTATCGCAAGTGCAGGCAAGCTTTTATTGTAAATTGTTATATTTTTGATCAAGTAGAAAATCTGTCGCCAAACACCTAACGGTGTGTTCCGGCAGCTGTCTTTGAGAGCCAGTACCTAATTCTAGATTAGCCTGAACAACATTTTCGACTAAATCATCACTAACCATCAGGTGAGACAGGGGTCAAAGGCGAAACTATCAAGCATAAAAAAAAATACCACCTTTTACGATAGTGCAAATCAAAAATATTCAGATAAACACATTACATGTAGTGAGAGGTATAAATGATTTTAGACACTTTTTTTATTTATAGTTGATAAGGAATCCGCCATAATAAGTAATTTTCTGTGTTAATTTAAATTGATGGTTTAATAGATACCTATAAACTTTGAATGCACGGAACTGCATACATCTTTTGTGTGATCTTGAATTTTAACTCCTGTAACTAAGGTAAAGTATGGGAGCTTATCACGCCCGCCTAACCTTTGATTGGTGGTCAGGCCTGCCGAAGTTTCTTTTTATATAGCTCATGATTACATTTTAATTATATATTATGTAAAAAACATAAATGGCCGTTAATAATTAGTTGACCTATTGCGTAAAATTGGCTACAAAGATTGTAATAATTGATAAGTAGTATCTTATTCGTTCCTCTCCTAACGGCACTCGTTGTTTTTTGCTGTTTAATTACATGATTCCCCACTTCATCTCCCTTCATTGTTTTGCGTGTGGAGAATCATTTTTTTCGTAACAGGCGTTATTGCAAACATAATAATATTTAAAATATACAGAGTAGTCCAATTTTGATAAACATACATAAAAAATGTAGGTACCTGTCGAATTGAGAACCTCCTCCATTTTTGGAAGCCGGTTAATTAGTACGAGAATAGTCCGACGAATTGTCCAAAAAGAATAGAGATTTGGTAGTGATTTTCTTTGAAGAAATTTCTGAATTTCTCATCTGTATGCGACAATAATCTAAGAATCAATGAAAAACCTTACTTCAGTTATTAATTATGAAAATATATTCAGATTTATCGATACTTCAACGTCATACATCTCTACGCGCATCAATGTGTGCCACAATAAACACTAACGCACACACCCTCACTCGAATCGTGTTGCATTTCTTTCTCGTATTGTAATTTATTGGTCTGTAACGAAGTTAATTATTACGATTTTTGTATTAAACGTTGGAAATTATTTTTAGTATTGCAGACGCTGTATTCGTATCGGCTTTTTTACCGAGAATCGAGAATGTATCGATAAATGTAGTATCTCGATTATATGTTGTGAATCTGAATGTTTGTTTGTTAGCATGTACTTGAACAATACAACTCCAAGTTACAAGACTACTGCAATACTACTTAAATACAATTTGACGTCACGCGTGTTGCCCGGAGGGAATGGCAGAGACCACAGATTTCCACTAGTTGCGATCTTGACATAGATACTCTCTTGCTTCCTACACTTTCATTCCATTCTTAAAACATGCCCGTTCTTTTCGGAGCATTCATGACCCAGCTTTTTTGAGGTCTCCTATATGATATGAATTAATTTTGACATAATTTTGACATTTTCCCACGAAAACGATGCTGAAATTCTAATTTCAAAATAGGTAAGGTCCCTGATCATAAATCGTTCGTAGAGGTCTTCCCTTCCAAAAATCCCAGTTCAATATAATACTGGCCAGCAAGGTACAGACTACGGTTTAAAAAATATACATATCATAAACGCGCAAAATACATAAAACGGTCGATGACGTCGATGAACATCTCTCTCTCAATGGTCGTTTCATCATTGCCGAAGGTCGTGGTCACTCTTGGCTAAGTGGGATTGGACAAACTGTTTCCATTGATTTCTGTCCGTGCCCTTCCTCACTTCCGCATAGAATTTAGACGAAGGAGTGGTGTCTCTGATCTGGACAGACCATCTAGTTGGTCATCGTCCTCTTGATCTCTTTCCTGCGGTGTTGCCAACTATAACCAGTTTTTCCAGACTATCGTCACCTCTCCTGATTATGTGTCCAAAAAAGGTGAGAATGCGTTGATGACATAGGTACAAACAAGCGTAAGAATGGACGCATTGGTCCGCTTTGCAGTCCAGGGTATTCTTAGCATGCGCCTCCAGCACCACATCTCAAATGCATCAATCCTTTGTCTTTCTCATGCTCAGATGTGTGTGTCCATGTTTCTACTCCATACAAAAATTATGGAGAAATTAAAGCACGTACATTATGATGAACCTATATGTTTATGTATACGTCTATATTGAAGCAATGATGGCCGAGCGGTAATAGCTATGGACTGCCGTGCCGCTGTACCCTGGTTCGATTCCTACCGCCGGCTTGAGCTTTACCACATGGTGGAAGGGCATTTTGTGAATGCCCGCCTGGCTAGCGACCACCCTCAAGTAGAAAATCTGTCGCCAAACACCTAACAGTGTGTTCCGGCAGCAGTTCTTGAGAGCCAGAAATATTACAGGCTAATGAGACCTAACAACTGGGCGTCTCAGTGTGACGGGCACAGTGCAATTCGTCGTTGACGAAATGCGTCTGTTATTGGCAGAGGTTAGTCCACTTAACATCAGGTGGGCCTCGAGCTTGTTCCGTCACAAAAACATAAAAAGAAAAAAAATTTAATAGTTGTACATACTTTGTGCTTGTATCATTCTTAGGTTAAGACTTATGTACATTTTTCAATGTAAATTCTGTAGCAGCATTCAGCGAGCATCGTCACGGTTCTCACCTAGTATAAATAAATATGATGGAAGCCTTTTATGATTCTAAGGGCATACAAGTAAGGTACATACATTAACTTACATATTTTACTTATAAGTTGTATAATTTGATGCTCTGCTTGCTTTTTCATAACTTATGTTTTATAACAGACAAATAAGGTAAAAGAGTCTATAGAATGCAACTTAATAGTAACTTAGTTTATAATTACTGGAAGGATGGAAATAATTATGTGAACTGCATTTGATTAGATTTGTTCATTTGTCGATAAAAAAAAGTTGAAAGGGGATTTTAAAATGTATGTGTGATGAAGCGATAATTAATTTACTTCAGTTTTGTAAGTATTATACATGCATTCATGTTTTTTTTTATTAAAAAATGCCATGAGCTGTTTCTTAATTATATAACCTATTACATTCAGTATTAATTTTTTTATTTATAAGCTTGCCTTTTAAATGCTTTGTAGTATTTGCATTGTGGTAAAGCATTTTGCGAATGCCCGATCGCTAGCTACCACCCTCAAGTAGAGAATCTGTCACCAAGCATCTAATGATGTGTTAATCACACCATTTGTGTCTTTTAGTGATAAGTTAGCGGAACAACATCTTCGACTGGATCATGCCCACCATCATCCATCAGCAACAGACATAATGTCCACCGTTGAAACAAGTCCTCCCTTATTATAGGGAGGTTGCCATAATCCCCACGCTTGGCAGACATCTTATGATCAGCCTATCAGCAATTAAAAAGCATGTTATCAATGTATTAATGTAAAAGTCATATTGCTTATCGTTCGTGTGGGTCGAAACTTCAACTTAATTTCCAAAACTTATTAGAGTGCTTTTTTATGCCTGATAGGTTAGCCTTTGACCACTTTCTCACTTGATGGTAAGTGATGATGCGGTCGAAGATGTTGTTCAGGCCAACCTAGAATTACTGGCTCTTAAGGACAGCAGCCGGAACGCACCGTTAGATGCTTGGCGACATATTTTAGTAGGAGGGCAGGTGGGCATTGGCAAAGTGTCCTACCACCATGCTATATCGATTGCCATCCTAAGACAATAACCGGGACCGACGGCTTAACTTGCCCTCCGAAGCACGTGTACGCTCATAAGTAAGGTCACTAGCGGTCACCCATCCAACTCAATAAACACCGCGGCGGCGTTGCTTAACTTTGCTAGCTTAAGAACAGCTAAGCAAACTTCGCTACGAGCGCTTCGTTGGAGGTACCTTGCTACAATTATTTATTATGAGTTTAGTTACGTCAACTTTTTGTGTGGTTAAGTTGGATTGACGGGCAAGTTGTAAAAACCTCCCTTCCTCAGTATAGTTCTGCTGTCGCTTCGAGTTACTATCTATATAGATGGATGCTCAACGGATCTAGGTCACGGTCGGTGCTCAGAGAAATATTATACAGCATTTTTTTTAATACTTTATTTATGTTATTGTGAGGGAACATGCTCGAGGCCCACCTGATGTGAAGCAGACTAACCTCTGCCTATAACAGATGCATTTCATTAAAAGTGACGAATTGCACTGCGCCCGTTACCTTGAGACATATTTGTTAAGTCTCATGTGCCTGTAATTTCACTGGCTCTCAAGGACTGCTGCCGGAACACACCGTTAGGTGCTTGGCGACAGATTTTCTACTTGAGGGTTGTCGCTAGCCAGGCGGGCATTCGCAAAAAGCCCTTCCACCATGCGGTGAAGCTCATGCCCGCGGTCCATAGCCAAAGCCACTGAGCCATCACTGCTTCAAAACAGATATTACATAATGTTTTCTTTTCTTGTGCATAAAAGAACTTTTTCTTGACATAATTATGCTATGTATGTATATAAAGAAGCAATGATTTCCGAGCGGTTATAGCTATGGACTGCGGTGGTGGTCAGGTCCATGGTTCGATCCCCACCGCCGGTGGTGGGAGGGCTTTTGCGAATGTCCGCCTGGCTAGCTACCACCCTAAAGTAGAAAATCTATCGCCAAGCACCTAACGGTGTCTGCCATCAGCTGCTGTCTTTAAGAGCCAGTAACAACATCTTTGACCACCTCATCACATACCATGGGTGAGAAACAGGTCAAAGGCTAGCCTATGAGCTTCAAAAAGAAAATTCATATAATTATACCTATCTATTAGTATCTACGCACCATTTTAGTTTATTACCTGCATGGTGGTAGGGAATTTTGCGAATGCCCGCCTGGATAGCTACCACCCTAAAGTAGAAAATCTGACACCAAGCACCTAATGGTGTGTTCCGGCAGCTGTCCTTTAGAGCCAGTAATCATAGGTTAGCCTGGATAACATGAGGCTAACCTAGAATCACTGGTTATAGGTTAACGTATCATAAAAAAAAACATCAATTGTAAGAAAATCAGAAGATAGTATGATTATTTAATATTTTTATTTCTGAAGTAAGGCATGCTCTGTGGATTGCGGACAGAAGGGAAATTCAAGTTGCACGTGAAAAACATGTTGATTAAAAATCTTACTACACAGTTTCTGATTACTTAAACGACAAAAATGCCTTTACAATTCCGCCTCTGCCAAGCTATCGCCTGTCACCTAATTTACACATTTACGAGAGGAAAAATTATTTATAATTTAGTGACTATTGTTTTTCCTCGTAAATTTATATCTATCCTTAATAGGTTTACAATCGTTTTTAATGGTAGTGGAAAGCGATGACGCGGGCAAGAAAATCCATAATAAAGTAGGTACATCGAGCTACTTAAAGATTCCTAAATTGTATCTATCGAAAAACAGAGTTAGTCTGGTGAAGTGTTCCATAAATCAGCCCCACGGATAATGAATGTCGAGCTATAACGCTTCATGCGTATTTCAGGAATGCCACTAGGAATGTACGCGTTCCTGTGTCTCTTGTTGTGTGCTGAAAAAAAGCTACTAGAGGCGTAAAGTTGTGTAGATTAAAATAACAATAAACTGTAAACACGTCTTTGAAGCGCTCGTAGCGAAGTTTACTTAGCTGTTCTCAACCGATCAGCAAAGTTAAGCAACGTCGCCCGCGGTCATGAGTTGGACGGGTGACCGCAAGTGACATTAATACTGAGCGTTTCCGTGCTTCGGAGGGCACGTTAAGCCGTCGGTCCCGGTTGTCGTCTTAGAATGGCAGTTGTTATAGCATGGTGGTAGGGAATTTTGCGAATGCCCGCCTGGCTAGCTACCACCCTCAAGTAGAAAATCTGTCGCCAAGCACCTAACGGTGTGTTCCGGCAGCTGTCCTTGAGAGCCAGTAGTTCTAGGTTAGCCTGAACAACATTTTCGACCACATCATCACTTACCATCAGGTGAGATAGTGAAAAAATATCAGGCAAAAAAAAAAAAAAAGTGGTCCAACAGCTTCGGTAACTTTGCTTCTATGTCAATGCGATACTTTCGCACTTTCCCCATTACTCCCAGCTTTTATAAGGTAATTTTGTCCTAGAGTCATTCTACAAACTTAAGGTTGAACTGGCCGGTCAGTTTTCTATACAAACGTCGTAGGGTGATCACTCCCTTATTTGAGATTGTAAGTCCAGACTTAAACATAATACCGATTGATATCGTCATTATCTAGGCTTGTATGATGCCGAAATTTTAAAAAGATAATTAAGTTGAAAGTTATGAGCCTTGAAAATGTTATATGAAAATGTTTCGAAGCTCATAACTCTCAAGTTATTAATCTTATTAAAATTTCGGCATCATACATGCCTAGATAATGACGCGATCAATTGGTATTATGCTTTGTTTTGGACCTAAATCCGCAAATAAGGCAGTGATCACCCTACGGCGTATGTATGGAGAATGGCCCGGCCAGTTCACCCTTAAAAAGAAAACATGTATTTATTAATTTGAAAAGTAATAAGCCCGACTGCAATTTATTCATTTTCGTTAAACGTTTTATCTTTCCGTTGAAATTTAACCAACAAGTCATATAGATTTATGGATATTTCCCACTGTTTGGATTTTTGTCTAAGTTCACAATAAAACAACTTTTTTTTTAATATATGGCGTCTATTATCTGCCTATAATATTTTTTTTTATGAACTTACCTAGTGTTACTTGCGCTATTAAGACAAATCGATAATCTTACAGTAAAATCGGTTAAGTGGTTTAGAAATTACGGTGGATTAAAGAAAGTCACAAACATACCCCCTACCCTGAACCCTGAAAACATAACACTCCTTTTTTGGGCAGGCCTATAAAAACAAGACTTTCGTGTAATCGTGACTCCCAGACGAAGGACTTCAAAACAGTCCGAAACTAGTCGGAGTCTTTCCGGTAAATATAACGCGGGTCCTAGCCGGTTCCTTATAAGTTAATGGAACTTTTACGTAATTTGTAGTAAGGAACTTAGTTACACAGACAAAGCAACTGGACTCCAGAATAAAACCAGTTTGACATTGTTTGATAATGAATAGCGTCATTGCAATTAAATGCCTACTTTATGCTACTTTTTATGATTTTTCAAAACGTTTTACTTATTCCAACGATCTTCGGATAGCATGTCTTAAACATTTAATTCATTAAAACCCTAATTATCTTTGGGTCGGAATTACGCTGATTGATAAATTGAAGATAGAACAAACGCAAAGCTTATTTGCATAATAATATATTTATTTATTACTCTTTTTTTTTACCGGCGGTATGCCTATATATAGAATTTCATTCATAAATAGGCCATAGTGGTCCAGGACGATGCCAACTTATTAAACAAATACTACAAACTATATACAACACTACAGCCACTACAGCTACTACAATAAAAGCATTTGGACTCATAGGCAGTCCAAATGCTCTCTTTATTACTCTTTCTTAATATTGTTATGTTTGCAATAACTGCTCGGCGGATTACATTACAAATTTACGAGAAAACTACAAAAAAGTTTAAAACCAATTGCAAAATTGGTCTTGTTTGTAGTAAAACGTGAGTTGAACTATAGGTATCGCTCCATCCGAATACGATGGTTAAAAATAAAGAACGAGAGGAAACATTGGAGTTATAAGTCATTGTCATGTTAGCTCAAGCGGTCAGAGCATACCCCGGCTATAGGGTGGATGGATGCGGGTTCGTATCCCGCACATGATTATATTTTTTTTCTCTCGTATCGTCGTAATTTGTATTTATTACTCTTCTTCAGGGTTTTATTACGCGTAATTCCAAAGCATTATTATAATCTTAGGTTAACATAATTGTTTTCAGTCCTTCAATCAAATTATCAAATAAACAAATTTTTTCTTAGGAAACGAGATTCAACTCATAATGAAAATCGTATTTTTTTATTTTTGTGTAATTGTGACGGAACGAACATGAGGCCCACCTGAAATGTTAAGCGGTAACCTGTTCCAGTAGCAGTTTCATGTAATTTTTGAAGCAATGATGGCCAAGCTGTATTAGATTGAATTGCACTGCCATGCCGCAGGTCACCGCCTCAAACCTCACCGCCGACTTGAGCTGCACCGCACGGTGGTAGAGCATTTTGCGAATACCCACCTGGCTAGCTACCCTTACCTCAAGTAGAAAATCTATCGCATAGTACCTAACAGTGTGTTCCGGCACTAGTCTTTGAGAGCCAGTAATTCTAGGTTAGACTGAACAACACTTCGACCACATCATCAGTTACCATTATCACTGATAGTGGTTAAAAGCTAGCCTATCTGGTATAAATATAAAAACAAAAGATAAAAATTATTAATTATCCTAATCTAGAAACCAAGAAATATTATATAGGTACTCGTGGCAACCATAATTCATTAATATAATATTAAAAATAACAAATATTTTAAAAGTATTTTAAGAAAACATTTAATTAATTATTTAATTAAACACTTAAAAATCTTTATCAAAATGATAAATATCTGGTGAGAATTCCGCCTAATTTCCTGTTAAGTCGAAGTGACGTCACAAACGCCACGCAGCCAAACCGGAAGAGTGTTCGACGCGTTTCGCTTCTAAACGAAGCATCCTCAGGAGACCCCCTGAGGATGCTTCGTTAAGTGTTTTATTAAATAATTAATTAAATGTTTTCTTAAAATACTTTTAAAATATTTGTTATTATTAAAAATGGATTTCCGCAAAGTAACGCCTGAATCTATTCATTACTTCATTAATATTATTTTATTCGTTTTGGAAATAAGTGGCAACAGACTCACACACACTAACACAAGTTCATAATATTAGTGTGATGTATTAAAAAGCGATTTCAATCGTTATCTTAGTAATATTGTTGATTTCATTTTCCCACCAAACTCTCCTAAACTATCTATCAAAAGTGAAAAAAAACGCAACCGGATCGAATTTCAAAATACACAGGGTTAAGCTTAGTTCACAATGTCGAGACCTCATCAAGAAATGGGGTCACATATTTCCCATTTTCAAGCGTTTTTTGCGATAAAATCTTTTTATCAATAAAAATGATAGACTATTTTAAAGCGATCTCCTTTTTTGAAGTTCACTCAGCGTTCAGAGATAACCCTAAAATTGGGGTGAATCGTGGGAAAAGATACTAGTTATGGTTTTTTATTTTATTCTTAAACAGGGGTGTACGAGGTTGCCAATTTCAAAAGATTTAGAGGTTAATCTGCATTAAAATTTTATTTTCTACGGAGATATATTATCTTGTTTTATTGCATTCGTTTAGTGTAAAAAATATTTTTAGTGAATGCATTAAAAACTTAATTTGAATATGCAAATGTTTTAAATCAAATGTAATACTTTCAACGCGCTCACACAAAATAAAAAAACAGATCATTTCAAATGTCAAATTAAATATACTTAAGTACATTGTAATGGTAATTAGCTTAACCAGAATATTAGGCACCTATTGACTCATTAGATGTTAAGTTGAAACGTTGTAACACGTGAAGCAGTGATGGCTCAATGGCATTGGTTGTGGACTGCCGCGCAGCAGGTCCATGGTTCGAATCCTGCCGCGGGCTTGAGCTTCACTGCATGGTGGCAGGGTATTTTGCGAATGCCCGCCTGGCTAGCGACCACCCTCAAGTAGAAAATCTGTCGCCAAGCACCTAACAGTGTGTTCCAGCAGCAGTCCTTGAGAGCCAGTAAAATTACAGACACATGAGTCCTAACAACTGTACGTCTCAGTGTGACGGGCACAGTGCAGACGATACATCTGTTATAGGCAGAGGTTAGTCCACTTAACATCAGGTGGGCCTCGAGCTTGTTCCGTCACAATAACATAAAAAAACATACATTGATAATAAGTGCTAAAACTTTTAAAGAATGACTGCAATATTGCAATAATAGAAGTGAACTTACTCAAGTCGCTGAATAAAAGTACAAGAAAAGACGTTTAATTAAACTTTATTGATTTGACCAGAATTTAACCCTGTCACATTCCAAACTTTCTTGACTATGCAATCATACGACCAATTGACCCGGGGTCACACACGTATCGAATTACATTTCAAAAAAGGAACACAATTCTGGAATCGGTCCCGTAAAATCGAGAAAGTAATTCCCTATACAATAACTGACCTCTTTTTGGCAAAATATAAGAAATGACCTTTATTAAAAAGTATCAATGAAGCGTGTGACTGGTGACCCCAGTAGCCTTTTTCTATTTTTTGCTATTGGTCAAAGAGGGGCATCTCGGTCGCGATTGTGTACATGTGGACAATGCCTTACTGATTGGAAGACGCAAAAAATCACTTGATGTTTGTATTTATACAAATAAGCATATGTTTTTTTTCTGTGGCTACAAATGGTATCGTGTTTTTAATAGGTTAAGGATCAGTAAATTGTTTTTTTTTTTAATGCCTGATAGGTTAGCCTTTGACCACTATCTCACCTGATGGTAAGTGATGATGTGGTCGAAGATGATGTTCAGGCTAACCTAGAAGTACTGGCTCACAAGGACAGCTGCTGGAACACACCGTTAGGTGCTTGGTGACAGATTTTCTACTTGAGGGTGGTAGCTAGCCAGGCGGGCATTCGCAAAATGCCCTACCACCATGCTATAACGACTGCCATCCTAAGACAACAACCGGGACCGACGGCTTAACGTGCCCTCCGAAGCACGGAAACGCTCAGTAGTAATGTCACTAGCGGTCACCCATCCAACTCCTGACCGCGCGCGACGTTGCTTAACTTTGCTGATCGGTTGAGAACAGCTAAGTAAACTTCGCTACGAGCGCTTCAATTGTATTCAAAGGTGTAAAAATTATAATTATTTTTAGACTATTACCAACATTATTATACCTACCATTATTAATTTTACTAAAGTATATCATTATTAATGAAGAAGCATTTTAATTCAACTATAAAATAAAATAATCTTATTCTTATTTTTAAACTAGTACTATCTTAGAGCATAAATACCTAAGACACCCGCTGAGTAAAACTGCAGTTCGAATCCCGTTCACAGAAAAATTTTTTGCTTTAAAATATGTGTAATTTATTTCATACTTCAAAATGTATACCAATGCTTAATTATTATCGCCATCAAAGTCGTCACAAGTCTAAGGTAGATATAGTCACGACCCACAAAATTGAGGACAACGAAACACTGAGAAAGATTCATGTATCAGAAAATATTTCCAATATTCTCAAAGAACTAAATGACAAAGCTTTTCAAACCAAAAGCCGTTATTAAATCCGCGAAAAGATCGCCCACAACGGAACAAAAATCTATAAAAATCTCAAATTACTGCAAACAGTTATAAATCAAACTACAAAAATTTACAAAAAAAACTATCTCACGCGTCTCGCATCATCTGTTGCTTCCTAAAAGGGGTGAATTCCGTAATTTTTAAAATAGGCACAATAGGAAACGGTACCCTTGCCAAACAGTTAGCTAAAAAAGTAAACTCGGAAGAACGAAGATCGTCTTTCGCGAAAAAGGGAGTCCTAACTCTTTCCCATGGGTCTTAACCTTAGCGAGGTTTTTTGTCAAAAATTGAGACACCTTTGCCATCTTTCCGTTTTTTGTTGTTTTTTTTTCTAAGGGCGATGATCTGAGGGCGAGGGTCGCCCTTTGTGCTTGCCCTTTCATTGTGCATGCGTTAAGATATAGCAGGTGGGTCAGATGTTTACCGCGAATAGGGATTCTATTTTTGAATTTTATTAGAATTTAGACTAAACTAGATATAAAGGTATGATACAAAGCTAAATTTTTTTATGACTGTTATGACTTTAGCCATAGACAAGAAGATTATACAGAACATCAAGAATATCGAAATTTCTTAAGTACAATAACAACACTGACCTTAGAATGATTCATAAAATTCGATTGAAATATGTGTAATTACGGAAAGAAGTCTGATGCGCTCGAATTTTCTGAAAATTGGCGCTCGCAGCAAAAACATGACATTTTTGGAAATTCAACGCGTCGGGCGGCGCAGCGCATAGCGTAGTTGGTAATCTGTGGCGGCAAGAATGGATTCCTAATTCAAACATTGAATTTCGTATTATTTATCAGAAATGTGACCAATCAGGCAGCCGTTATGTTTGAAGGATGTTTTTTTAAGGTTTCGTACCCAAAGAGCAAAACTTAAGAGGAAAGTTCACGGAGCGCTTTCAATACAAATGTTTTTTTTTTATTGTGACGGAACAAGCCCGAGGCCCACCTGATGTTAAGTGGACTAACCTATAACAGACGCATTTCGTCAACGACAAAGTGCAATGTACTCGTAGTTTCGTCATATTTCAAATACTTAGTGTTCAAACTCGGTGAAACTTAGGACGTGTCTTTGAGCCTAATATCTATGCTTCTCGTTTGCCAGATTTCTGTAAAATTAAGTATTTTCTAAAACAGTTTTGTATTGGAATTGTAGTTTTGACATTTAGGGATAAAATAAATAACAAAAAGAAAAATTAGACTATATGTACGCAAAATTTCACAGAGTTTGAACACTTGGTATTTAAAATATGTATGACGTAACTACGTTTGTATGGAAAGCCCTCCGTGCACACTACTCCTAACGCCTTGTATGACACTCCGCCATCTGTCTGTCCGTCCGAATGTCACGCACGGGTCTCTACCTCGTATACAGTACAGTTAGTAATCTGAAATTGTTTTTTTTTTTGTAGAATGATAACCCAAAATAAAAATTAGGTACTTAAGTATTTTTTTAACATTACGAAAACATAAAAAGATAAAATCTAACCCTTGAATATCAAGAATCGTTTAGTGAAGAATATTTATTTTATTAAAATGGGAGAATAATGTTGTATATTATAGTTCAGTTTTGTGACATACGGTCTATCTCAAAAACTATCTTGTAGACATCGACTCAATCTTATAAAACCATATCTGTCAAACAGACTACAGAAAGCTGGAATAAAGTGATATATATATATCTTCCGAATCTAAGCAAAAAATAGGAATTACACAGGAATCAATTTAAAGATTGTTAAATTGGCTACAACACACTTTCCTTAACGCGAACGCTGAACGCTTTGGCGGGAAATTTAACTATAATAATATTATTATTTTGGTTTTGTAGTTATATCGTCTAACTATGGGTATATTCCATTTGACGCTAAGAACGTTATTTTTGATAATTTTGATCACATTCTGCGTCTATGGTTGTGATCACTGTGATCGTTTGTAACTGTTCTCCCCTGTTCCATTTAGGATAAGAACGCTAAGAATGCCACTAAAATTTGCCACTTCTATCACTTTTGACATTAGATGTAGGGAATTCAAACTGTGTGAGTAGCCTCATGTTAAAATAACGCCAAGACCCATGTGGAACAACTTTTTGGGAGTGTGTTTGATTTTTAGCGTTTTTGGCGAATTTAACTTCAAATGGTCCGCACCCTATATATATATATATATTATTTATATTTGTTACGGGTAAATGTAATATTTTTTATTTTTACAGTGTTAGGTGTCAAATAACTGTTAACGGTAATACGAGCAATATAATCTTAAGCTCGCGAATAGTATCTTGCTGATAAAAAATTGCATTCCCGCCATAGACAAAGTTTCTACCTTAACTAATTTCAACTTGAACTCTCTAAATTAATGGCCTCTGCATCATTGCATTGCAACAATTTCGCCAATGCCACGTAGGTTAAGTTGAAAATAAACGAAGGAGATTGGTCGGTGCCAGAAAGGGTAATCGGTGTTTTCAGCCAGGATCATCAATTTTGCGTCTGGGTATATTTATCTGAAAATAACAAATAAGACATATACAGGACAACACAAATAAATTTAGATATACCTACACATAATAACCTTACTATTGACTTAGGTCATAGACCTTTGAACTTCTTAGAACTTGAAAACTGCAGTATTAACTACTGTTTCGTTTATTTGTTATCCGTTCATATTTTTGGAACACAGATTACTTATTTTAATTCCATAAATTCTAAATAAGAAAGAATTAAATGAGATGCCTGTTTGAGAAAGAAGTAAAAAAAAATGCTGTTACGTACCAAGGCCCGTGAATGAGGTTTTATTAATTTAATAGAAAATAAAAACATTCTCTATCCGCGAGGCATTTAGAAACGGGACACAAAAACGTTTACCGCGCAAAATGTCCGGCATAGTTGTCAAACTGAGATATGTCACTTTTGTTTAAATTTCGAAAATTAATAACAGCCGACGGTCCGCGGATTTTTGGTCGTCCCTCGGTCTTCTAATTAGAAATATTTGGAGATTTAGCAATGTTTTTGCGAAATGGCGAACGAAAAATGTTTTCGTTATCAAAGCTGAAATGCCGCGAGTTTCATTATATTGGATTGAGCATGTATAATGCAAGGATTTAAAAAATGTTTCTTATCAAAGTAGGTTATGTCAACAGTACTGTTAGAAAATAGACATTACTTACTACTTAGGCAACAGATTATATAAGGTTATAGGCGAACAAGGTAAGTAAGTAGTCTTTTCTCGGTAGATGATTCCGTGAGCAATTAAAACCGTTTAGCACCACGAAAGTACTAAATGCTTTGTGTTAATTGATTGTGCGCTATCATTGGAGGCAGCATAAAGCCTGGGCATGGACTATGCCCACTTTAATTAAACAATTTTGCATATTTCTTCGTGTTTAAGAATTGCTGCTAAGCATTGTTGTTTTTATGTAAAAAAGGTTTTTTGTATAGCTGATAGGCTAGCCTTTGGCCACTATCTCACCTGATGCTACGTGATGATGTGGTTGAAAATGTTATTCAGGCTAACCTAGAATAACTGGCTCACAAGGACAGCTGCCGGAACACACCATTAGGTGCTCGGTGACAGATTTTCTACTTGAGAGTGTAAGCTAGCCAGGCGGCTTACCACCATGCTGTAACGACTGCCATCCTAACAACAACCGGTACCCACGGCTTATCGCGGCCTCCGAAGCACGTGCACCCTCAGTAGTAATGTCACAGCGGTCACCCACCCAAATTTTTTTTTTTTTTTTTTTTTTTAATTTCTTTATTAATTAAGGACTTTTGAACAACATGTTCATGTCAGCCCTGTAGTGGCCTTATCATAATATATAAACACAAAACAAAACAAAAATTATAACTGAAGTGCGCACAGCGCGGTATCCACTTAACTAGCTTATCTATATCTAATGTTCTATAATGTACATACTTATAGTTAATATACTAATTTATAAATCATCTTTGCTTCACTGGAATTAGGTACAGATAATAAACAATGAAATATACCGATATTGTTCATAGTAATATTCAACTCGGTCACTATCTTTTCTCGTTCAGCTTTGTTGCGGGCACATTCCACCAAAACATGGTACGCATCCTCTGGCTTATTACAGAGCTCACAGTTTGGTGACTCGACCGTACCCATCAAGTGCGCAAATTTGTTCAGTGGCATGTGCCCGGAACGAAGTCTGTGAGCAGCAACAATCTGCTTTCTACTTATGTTGCCTAAAAACCATGGCGAACTAGGGGGTTGGCTCTGAATTATTTTATACCATAGCCCTTTGGTTTTTATGACCGCAACGGACGCTGCTTGAGGGTGAACTGGCCGGCCCGTTCTCCATACAAACGTCGTAGGGTGATCACTCCCTTACTTGAGGATTAAGGTCCAAATTAAAGCATAATACCGATTGATCTCGTCATTATCTAGGCTTGTATGATGCCGAAATTTTATTAAAATAATTAACTTGAGAATTATGAGCCTCGAAACATTTTCATATAAAGTTTTCGAAGATCATAACTAACAACTAAATTATCTTTTTAAAATTTCGGCATCATACAAGCCTAGATAATGACAATATCAATCGGTATTATGGTTAGTTCTGGACCTAAAATCTCAAATAAGGGAGTGATCACCCAGCGACGTTTGTGTGGAGAAGTGACCGGCCAGTTCAACCTTAACTTAGCTGATTAGTTATGAACGGCTACGTAAACTTCGCTACGAGAGCTTCAAAAATTAAAATTAAGTCTTCGATTTAAGTCACTCTGTATTGATATAGGTACGAATATACCATTTTTTCTCAAAATAACCGTTGCATAATAATATATATATTGTTACTTAGTACTATTTACTGAGTAAAAAATTCATTCGAAACTAAGGAATCAGAACTTTTTCTTCGTTCTAAAAAGTAACAGTTGAAAGAGTTTTGATTCAAAGTTGTCATTACAACGGTTATCTACGATCGCAAAAAATAACCAGCTGACGTGACAACCCTTTGCAAAGAAAGAAACCTCACGGAAAGGGGTAGTTTATAAAAAAATGTACCTAACATTATAATACAGTGTAATATTTTGACAAAACTGCGGAGTCACGTTACAAGCCCGGTGTTGATAAAAAAAAAAGAAAAAAGGTAAAATGATGCATTTTACGGGACAGGATGCAATAAGTACAATAGAATGTGAATTTATACTATTTCAAACATATCCATTGAAGCGCTCACACAACACACCGTTAGGTGTTTGGCGACAGATTTTCTACTTGAGGGTGGTAGCTAGCCAGTGGGGCATTCACAAAATGCCCTACCACCATGCTATAACGACTGCCTACCTAAGACAACAACCGGGACCGACGGCTTAACCTGCCCTCCGAAGCAAGGAAGCGCTCAGTAGTAACGTCACTAGCGGTCACCCATCCAACTCATGACCGCGGGCGACGTTGCTTAACTTTGCTGACCGGTTAAGAACAACACAAAGTTTGCTTGGCTAAATTATCAAGAACAACTTAAGTATGTATGTGTGCCCACTGCTTTGTCCGCAGGGATCACAGGTTAGCATAGATATTGTATTTCCGAATTCTTTCTTACTAATGCAATAGCAGGAAAATAATTACTTCAATACTAAGTACGTAGATGTAAAATACTTTTATTGTTGTCTTTATTTTGTGTGACACCCTGTGTAGTTAAATTGAACCTTGACTCCATATTTTTTTTTTTTGGATTTGATCAAGTCAATACGTACTTTATTTTTAAACTACTTTATGCTGAGTTGGAATACAGATTGCAAACAAATACCAATGTTGTGGGGGATTTTGGTGTAATTAGGTATTTTTCTATCGGTACTAACGTTATTTTTATTCTATGTAGGTAATTTAAATTAAAGTTAAATTTACATTTAAACATTTTGTTCAACTATGTGTTACTTAATTCTTTTCCATGTTGAAGCAATGATGGCCGAGCGGTAGGCTAATAGTTATCGGCTGCCGTGCCGCAGTACCCTGGTTCGATCCCCACCGCCGGCTTGAGCTTCACCGCATGGTGGAAGGGCATTTTGCGATTGCCCGCCTGGCTAGCTACCACCCTCAAGTAGTAAGTCTGTCGCCAAGCACCGAAAGGTGTGTTCCAGCAGTAGTCCTTGAGAGCCAGTGAAATTACAGGCACAATGAGACTTAACAACTATGTCTCAATGTGACGGACGCAGTGCAATTCGTGAGTTGTCATGAATTGCAACTGTTATAGGCAGAGGTTAATCCGCTTAACATCAGGTGGGCCTCGAGCTTCTTCCGTTACAATAACATAAAAAATAAAATTAAAAAAAACGGAGAAGTCGCATTCATTTATTTCATTTCTATTTATGTACCCATTATAATAAAAGAAGTATGTATAATTATTAGTAGATAAACAATTCATTACTCAAAGAATTCTTTTTTCATAACATTCACAAGATTGCGAACAAAGCCTAACTTAATTCTCATTTTTCCATATTTCGATATTCCGAACGATTGTGTTCCGTATTAGAACTGCTTCTAAATTCACTTTTGAAAAGAAACAAATTTATATTCCAAACGCGTCGTGTTCTCAATATAAAAAATGTCTTTTTTGTCAGATATGGAAGGGTTAAGTTAAAAACATTCTATTTTTGAATTGTTAAAAAGTCCACATTGTATGGAATACGTCAAAACTTCATACACGGTGAATGGGATAATTAGTATATGCAAAAAAGTTACATAAAACACAATTTTCGTTATTTACATTTTTTACAAAAGGATTGCATGGTATTTTGCATGGTGGTACGGTATTTTGAGAATGCCCGCCTGAAAATCTGTCGCCAAGCACCTAACGGTGTTTTTCAGCAGCTGTCCTTGATATCCAGTGATTCTAGGTTAACCTGAACAACATCTTCGACCACATCATCACTTACCATCAGGTGAGATAATGGTCAAAAGCTAACCTACCACCCAAAAAAAGGCTGTAACCGTTGCTTACTCGTACCTATAAATGTGTTAAGAATATTCTCTTTCTAATTTTCAATCTCGGAGCAAAGGGAATCAGATCTTAGAAAACCACGACTATGTACAAAAACAGCTTATGTCGTCACGGTTACCTAGTAACCATATCACCAGGATAAAAAATAACATATATTAACTATTGAAGAGGAACATTATATTAATGTTTCAATCATTTAATGATCGATTAAGTCTGAAGTTTTCAATTAGTGATGACTTTTTACTAGAAATTATTTCAAATTATTCATGAGTACAAGTTCTTTCAAGCATGTTACGGTGGAGAGTGTAGATCCATATATGTATTATGTATTTTGTGAGGCACATCATAAAGAAATAAATAAAGCAATTTAAAGTTTAACGCATATATTTTATGTGTATGTCTGAGGGCTTAACAATGATTAAATTATAATAATATTACATTTTTACACGAGACTTTTATAGTGCACATACTTTTTGCCAATCACAGTTAGGATTTTAGTGACATAATAACTTCACAGGAAACAATTAATTGCATTTTGTATTTATAAATGACCATAAGTAGCTCAAAGCCAATGTTGATCCAGAAGTGAGTACTATATCAATTATATTCCCGCAGAGCCCTTATGCTATATTGAAAGCAAAGTTTTTTTTTTTGAGGTTAAACTTACTAATTTTTTTTCTAATTTTTATGTGAATAACAAAAATAAAACAATTTAACCCGACGGCAACGGGACTATGCCAAGCCTAACGTTCACCTACACAGACGTTATACTCGTTTCTCTATACGCATTTAATTTTAGTTTTTTAATTAATTATGAACTCCAATGCTGTGCGTTGCTCTTTACTGAAGTTTTTACTAAAATAAATTAGGAAGGTATAGCCAAGGATTTTCACGAACAAAAGCCATCGATTGCAGCTGATTTGTGACTTTCCTATAGGTATGCTACTTGACTAATCAGGTAAGATTATTTTCATAATGAAACCATTATCAGTAATTACAAAGCCTCCGCTATTTTAATAATTACTTTAACAGAAACAGGTTAGAACTGCGGCATGCTTAGCTAAAATTAAATCTTTAGATTTCATGTCTAATAGATAGCTAAAAATAATCAAACGCAAAATTCGCGCCTCAATAACCAGTCTGAGTAACCAAGATGGAAAGGCGTCCACTGCGTTATCGTTCGAACCCAGTCAGAAGCTAAAATTTCCACTATTATATCTTGTAGAGAGTTGACAATATTGTCCAAGGATTTGCACAAATAGAAGCTAATTTGTTAGCTTCTGGCTCACGAATGACATATTAAAGCTTTTGCAATTTGGCGGTAAGTTCACTAACCCATGAAGCAACCACGTACATATGTTTCGAAGGCTGTTGAGCTTGTAACATATGTATATTTTTATTATGTAATGTTTATATTAAGAGGCTACTACGGCAAAACTATTGTTCCTTCTCAAATCTCAAATTCTCACATAAGGTGTATATTTATTACATAAAAGAATATTTTGAAATATCTGATATATATCCATATACTGTGAGTACTAGCATTATTCCTTTTTCAAATGATACGAAAGACACAGGAAGCAAGAGTTTTTTGTCACTTCCACATCTCGGCTGAACTGACTCACTGTCGCTATCTTTTTCACACTGATACATTTTCATTGTGTGCGTGTGAGATAGCTATACAAGATCTCAGGTGTGTTGACATTAACAGATGTTCGTTGCCGTCGCAGGCGCATATTACACAATTATAATTCTGTTTAATTATTTTTTACTCGTTTGTTATTTAGGATTTTGGTTGCTGTGGGCGTATGTTACTCAGCCTAGTTGTCTGCGGAAGACAATTGAAGTTTTTCGAAATGTCATGTTTAGCCGTTATGCCGAAATTTGATTTGACTTGTTAATTTTAGCTGTAGGTGGAATTAGAAAGGTTTTGTTGGGTTAACGATTCAAAAAATTGTTTTTTTTTCGAGGTCATTTAAAAATGAATTAGGTACCTAACCTACTCACCCAAATGGGTGTTAAAAATTACTATCAATTATAAATAATTGATAGTAATTTTTAACCGACTTTAAAATAGACGGATGTTTTCAATTCGACTGTATTATGTTTTTTTTTGGTGTTTGTTACGCGATTACGGATTCCGTCAATTATGATTATTTTTTTGCTTAGTACTATACTTTAGAGGTAGTGCCATATCAATTTTGTCAAAATCGTTTCAGTAAATTGATTTCTTAATAAAAATAAGTGGGCCAAATACATAAGTCGTCCAAGTAAATAAAGTCTAATTGCGTTTCATACTTTTCAGTCATCGAAGTTGTTTTTTAGCTACTACAAAACATACCCTAAAGTGAAGTCGTAACCTCTTGATAAGCATTTTGGAGTGTCACAATATTACGAAATTGAATTCCAAATTGTACCCGAGTCTATTAGGTATGTTTCTACTTCACAATCTATTAACGCCATTTAGTAACAACCCATTTTTTTTTATATATATTTTTAACTTATTTATTTGGAAACGTCGTACCGTACTGTATCAGCCGGATTGTCCACTGCTGAACACAGCCTCTCCCAATATAGGGGGTTCGCCATAATCCCCAGATTGGCAGACGTCTTGGAGATCGCAGTGTGATATATCAGATCCTCAGAAAGCGCTGCTGCCCACCTTCTGGTGTGTTATTCTTAGTCGTTTCTTACGACAACCACGGTTAGAGATGGGGGGGGGGGGGGGGTGAAATTCTAGCCCAGCACCCCCCGGGTAACGTAGTAAAAACTACCATCTACTCAAAAATATATATATATATATATTAGTTGCTTCTGTTACCAACATTAAATTTTATACATGTAGGTATAGACTGTAATATAACGAAAGCAATTTAATCATGTCACAAAATTACAACAAGATAAAAAAAATATAGTTATGTGCAGGATTCAAACCCGCGCCATCCTCCCGGGGTATGCTCTAACCGCTAAGCCAACATGACGTATGGCGTATGGCTCTAATTTACTGTAGTATGCTTCATTAAAAAATAAAAATATTTAAAATTTAATCAGGTCATGTCATGCTGGCCCGATGGCTAGATATATTTTGGTCTAATTTAATAGGAAGCGAACCTATTGCCATCTACAGAGCGATGTTTGACACAAATAGCTATAAATCAGTGTTTGCTCTTTGAGCGATATTATTCGCTAAACTATGACCTATTTGTTATGCTGCAACACACACGTACTTTTTTTTGGTAGTTATCCCTAGATCGTCTAGTTTTAAGTAGGCAACCATTAAGTGCAATAAGACTTTGTAAAATAATGTATTCAAAGCTGTAGGTATAAATATTTGTTTTATATTAGGAATTAGTTAAGAGTACAGTTGTCTGTAAGCTTTATTTGAATGTCCGTGTGTGGAGAGACAAATAAATGCCTTATCTATCTATCTATCAAAACACACTAAATGTCCGACTCGGGGATCGAACCCAGAATCGAGATGCTAAAGAAACGCTATTCAACCAACAAGGCAGTTAAACCTATACATATATATTTTTAATTTTTTGTTAGTGTGTCGGAACAAGCACGAGGCCCACCTGATGTTAAGCGGTATCCTCTGCCTATAACAGATGCATTTCATCATAAGTAACGAACTGCACTGCGCCCATCACCTTGAGACATACCTGTTAAGTCTCATTTTGCCTGTTATTTCACTGGCTCTCAAGGACTGCTGCCGGTACACACCGTTAGGTGCTTGGCGACAGGTTTTCTACTTGAGGGTGGTCGCTAGCCAGGCAGGCATTCGCAAAATGCCCTTCCACCATGCGGTAAAGCTCAAGCTCTGGGCGGGATTCGAACCATGGACCTGCTGCGCGGCAGTCCATAGCCAATGCCACTGAGCCATCACTGCTTCAAAAATATAAAGTAAGAACCCTTTAATAGGCACGTAAACTGCAAACTACCACACGTTACTCGTAACAAAACATTTTTAGTCCCAAACTGAACTTTAAAGTTCAACAAAGACCCGTAACACAATATCTCATTATGTCGAAAAAAATAATCAATAAGAAAATACGAGATTTACCCCAAAAAAATACACCCTCCATCAAAGGGTTAACTAAACTGAGACAAACATAGCTCTGTATGAAGTTAGAATGAGACAGAAATACAATTAAACCCTTTCGTTGCACCTGGACCTTTATCATCCGACGTTTTTTGTGTGTAAAATTTAAAAAAGTGCAAAATTTCTTATTGTTTGGGGTCAATATTGATTTTTTTCTTTAGAAATAGGTCGCTCTGACAATGGAGTTCGTTATCTGACAGGGTTTAAATGAGGCCATTAGTCTTTGACCTTTTAATAGCGCAACGTCAAACGCTATTATAGTCGATTGGTAATAACTTTTATTTACTGACTTTTTGGGTTCCATGCCAGTAGGTAAGTATATTATTGACATTCGATAAGGTACCCCATTATCGATAGAGTATATAGTATATATATAACCTTTAGCATCTATATACATAAATACATGAAAAAGACACTGAAGCTGTGATAGCCGTGCGGTAATAGCTATGGACTGCCGTGCCGCAGGTCTATGGTTTGATACCCTCCGCCAGCTCCACCGCGTCTTGGAAGGGTAGTTTAAGAATGCTCGCCTGGCTAGCTACCACCCTCAAATAGAAGGTCTGTTAGCAAGCACCTTACAGTGTGTTCCGGTAGCAGTCCTTGAGAGCCAGTTGGTTATTATGAAGTTACAGGCACATACGACTTATTAAGTTAAGCCTCAGAGTGATGGGCGCAGTGCAGTTTGTCACTTGTGACGAAATACATCTGTCAGAGGAGGTGGCCTGTTTATTCCGTAACCTGACCACAGAATAAATAAGCAAATCCATAAATAATAATAACCAGTTTATTAGTAAATTTTAATGTCAATACCCATTTTATTACTATTTTTTATGTGCGTAGGCAGTTTATTACTAAGTTTAAATGATAATAGCCAGTTTAATACTACGTTTATATGTTAATAACCTGTTTATTCATCATCATCATCAGCCGGAAGACGTCCACTGTTGAACAAAGGCCTCCTCCATAAACCTCGCCCGTGGGGTGCCGGGCTAGAATGTCACCCCCCCCCCCCCATCTCTTAAAAAAATACCGGAAGGTGGGCAGCAGCGCCTTCTGAGAAATGCACACCAATAACTGCGATCTCCAAGACGCCTGCCAAGCGTGGGGATTATGGAAAACCCCCCTTTATGAATAGCACAAAACCTGTTTATTACTAAGTTAAAATGCCTACCATACATACAAAGATGACCCTACTTGATTACATAGTTTTTTTTTATCTACACTCACAACGTAATATTCCAAATATGAATTTAAAAAAGATTGTGTAAACACGTACATTATTATCGAGGATAGGTAAAAAAAAAATTACACTTCAACATTTTTCTCGATATTTTATTCGATATACAGTCAATATTCTAACAACTGCATCATAAAATATTTTTTAATTTTATAACACACTTTTACTTTTGAAGCACTCTTAGCGAGGTTTGCGTAGCTGTCCTTAATCGATCAGCAAAGTTAAGCAACGTCCGCCGCTGTCATGTGTTGGATGGGTGACCGCTGGTGACATTACTACCGAGCGTGCACGTGCTTCGGAGGGCAAGTTAAGCCGTCGGTCCCGTTTGTCGTCTTAGGATGGCAGTCGTTATAGCATGGTGGTAGGGCATTTGGCGAATGCCCGCCTGGCTAGCTACCACCCTCGCGCCTAACGGTGCGTTCTGGCAGCTGTCCTTGACAGCCAGTAATTCTAGGTTAGCCTGAACAACATCTTCGACCACATCATGACTTACCATCAGGAGAGATAGTGGCCAATGGCTAACCTATCAAGCATAAAAAAGACTTAATAAAGTAAGGCAACGAAGTATACCTACCAAGCTGATACATTAAGGTTGAACTGGCCGGTCACTTCTCCATACAAACGTCGTAGGGTGATCACTCCCTTATTTGAGATTTTAGGTTCAGACTTAAGCATAATTAGCACCGATTGATATCGTCATTATCTAGGCTTGTATGATGCCAAAATTTTAAAAAGATAATTAAGTGGTAAGTTATGAGCCTCGAAAACTTTATGTGAAAATGTTCCGAGGCTCATAATTCTCAAGCTAATTATTTCATTTAAATTATGGCATCACATAAGCCTAGATAATGACAAGATCAATCGGTATTATGCTTTATTTTGGACCTAAAATCTCAAATAATGGAGTGATCACCCTACAACGTTTGTATGGCCAGTTCACCCTTAAAAAACCATAATAGTAACCTAAACAAAACCAGCATTGAACAAAAGGTAGAACGGTCCTTTTTATCTCCACATTATCAGAAGAAAGTAATCAGCAAGAATTGCATTCAAACTGAAACAGAATCGTAAACGCATTGTAATGAACAAAACTCCATTCTACTATTACTAACAACATCTCACGATAAAAATATAAATTAAAACGTCTTGCGATACAAAACTGAGACGAAAGAGCAGATACCCTTTAAGGAACAAGCGTAAAACAACGAAAAAGTATTAAAAAAGGTTAAAAGTATTACAATCAAATGAGGGATGCACAAAAACGGGAATAAAAGGTATAACAAAAAGCAAAATGGCGGATTGTTTTTAATTATCGAGTATCGGCATAAATCGATGCCCGTCGCCGAAGGCCCGCCAAGCGCGGCGCGCGCGCATACATGCAGTCGAACACTACGAGAAATATTCACCAATTAAAATGATATTAAATTATGAAAACTTATTTTAAATATTTTAGTCTGCTCAAAAATATTTACTCGTAGTACTTCTTTTAGTATCTTTACCTGTTATTTAATTCCATATTCTCCAATATTACCAAATATTTTTTTTTTTTTTTTTTTGTGCCTGATAAGTTAGCCTTTGACCACTATCTCACCTGATGGTAAGTGATGATGTGGTTGAAGATGTTGTTCAGGCTAACCTAGAAGTACTGGCTCTCAAGGACAGCTGCCGGAACACACCGTTAGGTGCTTGGCGACAGATTTTCTACTTGAGGGTGGTAGCTAGCCAGGCGGGCATTCGCAAAATGCCCTACCACCATGCTATAACGACTGCCATCCTAAGACAACAACCGGGACCGACGGCTTAACGTGCCCTCCGAAGCACGGAAACGCTCAGTAGTATTGTCACTAGCGGTCACCCATCCAACTCATGACCGCGCGCGACGTTGCTTAATTTTGCTGATCGGTTGAGAACAGCTAAGTAAACTTCGCTACGAGCGCTTCAAAATGCACGTCGTACTAGAGCAGGATTTACAAGACACTTCTGATACAATCAAAACCTTTACAGGGTTATTAGTAAAATGATAACAATCCCTTAGGGTTGACTTCTGCTAGTCCTAAGAAACAATTTTAGATGTTTTTTTTTTGTTTTGAAAAAAAAAAAGAATTGTTTTTATATATTTTTTTGTGTTTTAAAGCCTACTCCGAGCTAACAGCGTCCGCCGCGGCAACACTGGACCGCACCGTGGTCCCTTTGAATAGAGTTTTGAATATTTACATTGAGCAAAGTAATAAAAAATATGAAATAATACATTACAGGCACAAGAGACTTTGACATTGGGTGGTCCTCGTGCTTAATCAAAAACATATAAAAAACACAAAAGAAAATAAAAAAATAATAAGGTAATTTTTTTTTTAAATAAAAAAACGTCTTCTCAAAATGTTTCTTAGGACTAGCAGAAGTCAACCCTAAGAGGTTGTTAGCACTTTACCAATAACCATGTATACAAATTAGTTTTTTTTTTTATGCTTGATAGGTTAGCCATTGACCACTATCTCACCTGATGATGATGTGGTTGAAGATATTGTTCAGGCTAACCTAGAATTACTGGCTCTCAAAGACAGCTGCCGGAATACACCGTTAGGTGCTTGGCGACAGATTTTCCACGTGAGGGTGGTAGCTATCCAGGCAGGCATTCGCAAATAAATGCCCTACCACCATGCCATAACAACTGCCATCCTAAGACGACAACCGGGCTAAGAACAAAAAGAATGCGGATATATTCTCGGTGGCCTATCTTTTTATTGAAATTGGTTGAATAGTAGTATTCCTTAACTTACGCAAGTGACGAAGCACTTGTAGCGATATTTAGCGATATTTGGATAAATGATTTTAACTACATCTGTACATCTATATTAGATTATTTTTTTTGTATTATTGTGACGGAACAAGTGCGAGGACCACCTGATGTTAAGCGGACTAACCTCTGCCTAGAACAGATGCATTTCATCACAAGTGACGAATGGCACTGCGCCCTTCACCTTGAGACATAGTTGTTAGGTCTCATGTGCCTGTAATTTCACTGGCTCTCAAGGACTGCTGCCGGAATACACCGTTAGGTGCTTGGCCACAGATTTTCTACTTGAGGGTGGTCGCTAGCCAGGCGGGCATTCGCAAATGCCCTTCCACCATGCGGTGAAGCTCAAGCTCTGGGCGGGATTCGAACCATGGACCTGCTGCGCGGCAGTCCATAGCCAATGCCACTCAGCCATCACTGCTTCAAAAGCAGTTTTTAACTTACGCAAGTGACGATGCAGTTGTAACGTTATTTGGATAAATGATTTTAACTACATCTGTGCTGCTAATCCACATAACGTAATTCAGTCTGTAAAATAAAATATATTGTAGGTTTGATCACAGCTTCAAAATTGCATTTTGAATCGGCGTTTTCAGTGTTCGCTGGTAAAAAAAAGAAATTGTACATAATACACCAAAATTTAGATTTCTATGTAGTTTTTGAGATACACCTCTTAAGGTTGAACTGGCCGGTCAGTTTTCCATACAAACGCCGTTGGGTGATCACTCCTTTATTTGAGATTTTAGGTCCAGAATTAAGCATAATATCGATTGAACTCGTCATTATCTAGGGTTGTATCGTAACGAAATTTTAAGAAGAAAATTAAGTTGAAAGTTTGGGCCTTGAAAACTTTATATGAAAATGTTTCGAGGCTCATAATTCTCAACTTAATTATCTATTTAAATTTTCGTTACGATACAAACCTAGATAATGACGAGTTCAATCGATATCATGCTTTGTTTTGGACCTAAATCCTCAAATAACGGAGTGATCACCCTACGACGTTTGTATGGAGAACTGACCGGCCAGTTCACCCTTAACAAAAATGATCCTAAATTGACAACTTTGATGGCACCCAAATTATTTATTTATCTAGCATAACTATATTTAAATTATATCTGTGATATACCTATTCAATGAGCTCTAGATAATGGACATACCATATACAAAGACGCATAAAAAAATGCCTGCTTTCATCTGATGAACCCCTCTTGAAAAATAATACAATAGTATATTTGGTCCAATATTCATCTTTGGGTCAAAGTTTTACACATAACAAAATTCCAGGTTTGTAACTAGTTCTGCTTACGAGCAAGAGACATTGCATACGGGTGGGATCCATTTTACTCTTTGGGTACAGGATTCTAAAAAGACAGACTTATTTACTAAGATGTGCAATAGAAATCTATATTGCAAAAAGTTCTCATTTCAAACATGATTAGGAAGGTGAGGAGAAGTGCTTCTTTACAAAATAAGTACAGTTTTCTTATTAGAATGCCAATCACCGCGATTATGACAACCCCTCTTCCTATATAATGGTAGAGGCCTATTTTCAACAGTATAGGCGTCTTGCTGTAGATGTGAAGAGTCACAGTTTCAGCCTTTAGCCCTATTTGTTGAACTTGAACCTTATATATTTTAAATTAGCTGTTTTGGTAGTTTTTGGTTTTGTTTATTTTACCTCCAAATCTGAAAATAAAAGCGCCCATACATAGAGTTTAGTACAAATAATTTTCAAAACAAGTATTAAAATAGTAGTAAAACGCACAATTTTACAGAAAACTGGAAAACCATAGGCATACATATTAAGTTAAAAGACATACAAGCAATGTAATCGAGTTTAAACACTTGGTATTTCGAATATGACGACTGTAAGTTTGCATGGAAAGCGCTATATATACAGGATGCGTACCACTTGGAGTAAAATACGCCAAAAACGATAAAAACGATCACACTCCAAAAAAGTGATTCCACTTGGGTCTTGGCATTATTTTCGCCATAAACGCTATGAAGCTACTGGAACAGTTTGAATTCCCTACATCTAATGTCAAAAGTGCCAAAAGTGGTAAATTTTAGTGGCATTCTTAGCGTTCTTATCCTAAATGGAACAGGGGAGAACAGGTACAAACGATCACAGTGATCACAACCATAGACGCAGAATGTGGTCAAAGTTATCGAATATAACTAAATTGGCGCAAATAGAATACGCCCATAATCTAAGGAGATACTTATGTTTATGGTAAAGTTTTGTGATTGACCGCCATAAGAGCTTCATAGTCGCCAAAATTTAATAAACAATTTTGAAATAAGAATTAAATTCGGTGTCAATCATACATTTACAATACAGATTTAGACTTTGACATACTGACAATATTTAAATTAAAAAGTATTCTCTACAGTTTTCTGTAGTCGCGATTCATAAAATTCATATGTATGGGTGAAGGCAGCACAATCCCAGGTCCGTACGATATATTTCACTTATAAATACATGAACATTGTTGTGTACGTCTGTTCGAGTGTACGGCACCGGTGTATCAGTAAGGAAATATTTAACCGAGTACCAAAAAGGAGGAGGTTGAAGTGCTCGTAGCGAAGTTTACTTAGCTGTTCTCAACCGATCAGCAAAGTTAAGCAACATCGCCCGCGGTCATGAGTTGGATGGGTGACCGCTAGTGACATTACTACTGAGTGTTTCCATGCTTCGGAGGGCACGTTAAGTCATCGGTCCCGGTTGTCGTCCTAGGATGGCAGTCGTTATAGCAGATGGTAGGGCATTTTGCGAATGTCCGCCTTTCTAGCTACCACCCTCAAGTAGAAAATCTGTCGCCAAGCACCTAACGGTGTGTTCCGGCAGCTGTCCTTGACAGCCAGTACTTCTAGGTTAGCCTGAAAAACATCTTCGACCACATCATCACTTACCATCAGGTGAGATAGTAGTCAAAGGCTAACCAATCAGGCATAAAAAAAAAAAGTTTCTTATTATTCTTGCTGTAAATTTTGGACAAGTGTTATGCAGATTAACTTTATTAACTTTAACTTAAAAGTGTCAGAATGTCATGTCAAGTTTACAACTTGAGCTTGGTCCTCCTCCAATGACGCCTCTTAGCGTTGTATCCGATGGTATTCCCTGTGCGCATTCTAACCCATTGAGGAATAGTTCGGTTTTGTTTCAGCTTCTTTGCAAGCTTCCGCTTGATAATGAAAGTCTTGTGGGCCGACATACAAAAAGTCTTCTTTCTTATTCTTCTTCTGCATTCCCTGAGCTGTCAAAAAATAGTGAACGAAGGACAGAAAACAAGTCTACATATAGATATCTACATTAATCACTAAATTACAACGAAAAATACGAACGAAACGAAAAATTATAATCATGTGCGGGATTCGAACCGACGCCATCCACCGATATAGCCAGGGTATGCTCTGACCGCTAAGCCAACATGACATGAAACGTATGATTTTAATTTGTCCTTCCGATTTTAACCATCGTTTGTAATGTAATATGTGGTGGATTTCAAAATAAACATATTAAAATTAATTATTTTGATATTTTTGTTTGAATGGAACTGAATCACTGCACTTACTATCAGAATTTCTGAAAAAGCTTATGGAAGTCGGTACCATACTGATTAAAAATAATTTGGAGCTTCCATTTTCAAGGTCCGACTTCCATGTTACTTCATACATTTCAGTGCTGGAAGTCGGTTCTGTTATTTTATTTCTTATTTAATTACACCTTTTACAGTAAAATGCTGCTAGGTTCAAGATTTTTAACAGTCATGACTCCTTAAAAACTTTTTACAATTAGCAAATAATTTTTGTACTTTAGTTTACCGGAAAAACTGTGGCAAAAATGTTGGCAAAAGAGACTAACTTAGAGATATGCCGTGCCCTACACAACATTATAGGTAAAATCAAAACCTGATGACGTGTAAAAAAAACATCTTAATAAACAAAAATATAAAAAGCCCTAGAAGTATAAAAAAATCTATTTGGAAGTGAGTTACAATCGTGAACATGACATAATATCTGAGTAGATACTGTCTAAAATTAAAGATACAAGTGCTTCAAAAATGCCCAACACGTCATTAGACTAGAGGCCATGTTGCCTAAAATGTAAGATTTAATATTCTAGCTTTAGAGGGTCAACAGCATTTGCCACCTTTTTTCAACACATGTATTCACCGGGGATGTAACTCAGTGGTAGAGTGTCTGCTTCGCATGCTGAAAGTCCTGGGTTCAAATCCCAGCATCTCCATGAAAAAAACATTTTTGCAAATATTTTTTTTCGAACTATCAAATCTCAAATTGTAAATCAAAAACAACATATTAATAAATAAAAACAAACATTCAAATATAGGAATTTTTAACCTCTAAGATACTATTTACATGACGGCGGGGCATTTCGGGAATGGCCGCTTGACAAATTTATTTACTCTCAAGTAGAAAACCTGTCACCAAGCAGTTAACAATGTGTTCCCGCAAAATGATGTCCTTGAGAGTCAGTTTGCATTCTATGTAGGTTGTGCCTGTTTACCACCTTCGACCACACCATCACTTATCATCAGTTAAGATTGACAATAAATAGCATTAAGAAAAAAAACACTAAAGCATAAAGGCATATTGCACCGAACCCACTTAAGGTTGAACTGGCCGGTCACTTCTCCATACAAACTTCGTAGGGTGATCACTATTTGAGATTTTAAGTCCAGAATTAAGCATAATACCGATTGATATCGTCATTATCTAGGCAAGTATATAGCAGTATATATAGCAGTATGATGCCAACATTTTAAAAATATAATTGTGTTGTAAGTTATGAGCCTCGAAAAATTTATATGAAAATGTTTCGAGGCTAATCATTCTCAAGTTAATTATTTTATTAAAATGTCGGCATCATACAAGCCTAGATAATGGCGAGATCAATCGGTATTATGCTTTATTTTGGACCTATATCCTCAAATAAGGCAGTGATCACTCTACTACGTTTGTATGGAAAACGGGCCGGCCAGTTCACCCTTAAAAGTTTGATAATACTGTATAATCACACCAAGTTTAAAGCTTGTATCTAAGACATATTTTTTAGATGGAGAACCAACAACAAGTAATTTACCTACTACAATAAAATAAAAAAAAACACGACAGCTTTGCTAAAAAAATATAGCCAGTGTTACTCAGGATGATGTACGAATTCTGACGATATCCCACGCATGCAAAAGTGTTCAGGCGTTTAACCCTTGCGCATAGTAAATAATTATAACAATAGAACAGGCCGATATCGTCCACTGCGGGTGCTACGAGGTCACAAGTTATGGTAGAATAAAATAACTCACATACATACGTATATTTGCCTGTGTTAATAATCGATCCTGTGATCATTATTTGGATGGGTGACCGCCTGTGGCATTTACTTTTGAGCCCGTAGGATCCAGTTGTGTTATGATGGCAATCGTTATACCTGGTGATAGGGCGTTCTGCGATTGCCCGACTGGCTGAAGTAGAAAATTTGTTATCAAACACCAACGCTGTGTTTCGGCAGCTGTGCTTAAAAGCATTGACCTATATATACTAGACGCGACATCTCAAACAAGGATAGTCGACCAGTGCAAGTATGCCGACCGGCATACTCTCACCCACACGCAGCTGGGCACTCGTAGAGATTACATGCGCTTAACGTTCGAAAATTGTGTATTCAAAATACACAATTGATAATTCACAATTTTCGAACGTAAAGCACGTGTTATCTCTGCGAGTGCCCAGCTGCGTGTGGGGGAGAGTATGCCGGTCGGCATACTTGCACTGGTCGACTATCCTCGTTTGACATGTCGCGTCTAGTATATAGGTCAATGCTTAAAAGCCTTTAGGTTTAGTAGTATATAGGATTCTAGGTTAGTCTGAACAACACTTTAACCGAAGTTTTTCTTAAAGTCATCCCTATTCAACTCCTGCTTGGCGGTTTTGGAGCACGCTATTATATATTAATAATATTATCCGTGCCATGCAGCTAACATATTGTACTGCTTTATTATGATAAAGTATAGGTGACTCTTCGAGAAGTTTCTCGATGAGGTGACTGCACCTCTAGGGTGCCGGGCTAGAATGTCACCACCCCATCTCTTCTCTTGAGTGTCGTTAATGGCGACTAAGGGTGAAAAACCGAAAGATGGACAACAGCGCCTTCTGAGGAACTTTTATCTTACACTGATCCCCAAGACGCTTGCCATACGTGGGGACTAGTCTTATGACTAATCAGCCGGATTGTCAACTGCTGAACTGCTGAACACAGGCTCTACAATAAGGGCTGCTGAAAACAGTCTCCCCCATTAAGGGGGGTTCGCCGTAATCTCCAAGCATGGCAGGCATCGTGGGGATCCCAGTGTAAGATAGCAGTTCCCTAGAAGGTGCTGCTACCCACCTTCCGGTGTTTTACCCTTCGTCGCCTCTTACGACACCTGCGGGATGAGATGGGAGGTGACATTCTATATAGCTCTGCACTCCACAGGGTTCATCATTGCCCCGCTGTGTTTAATCCGTGTTAAATCTAGATGCACTAATTTAGCTTTCTATTGATATTTATATGTCTAACAATTCAAGAATGTAATACTATTCAACCCATGCAGGCTTGTTTAGAACACAAATATTGACTAACCTGTTGCACTGCTTTACTAATGTCCCGATGTATTTAATCCGCATTAAATCTAGATGAACTAATTTATATTTCTATTGACATGTACCTATATGTGTAGGAACTAAAGAGTGCGATACTGTTCAACCCTGCTGGCGTTTTTACACAAATAATGACTTACCTGTTGCACTGTTTTACCATTGCCCCGCTGTATTTAGCCCGTGTTAAATCAAGATGCACTAATTTATCTCTCTATTGACATATTTATTTCTGCAACTGCAACTGCCCTGCTGCAAATAAATACTGACCCAATGAAACTGGGTCACTAAATAATTGTGATGCTGGGTCTCATTTAATTTTGTATCAGTGACATTTCGTTTTTCACATAGTTATGTGGTTCATACAGATATTTCAAAATATGATTGTATCGCGTACACTATCGCGTGCTAAGTGAAAATCCCATTTAAAAATTATTGGGGCACAATTTATAACAAGTTCTCCTACTGTTTATGATCACACTGCGTCACCTTAAAACAAACTGTTACCGAAACTGTGGTGTTGCTTTGTCATTGCGTCTTCAGCGTGATTCCACAGTTAACAAATCTTACAGAAACGTGCAGTTCTTGCAATTTACGATGTGGTCCTCACGCACATTTTACTCCGATTATAATAACAACATTTATATCAAGTTCTCCTACTGGTCATGATCACATTGCGTCCCTTCAATACAAACTGATACCGAATCTATGACGTTGATTTGTCATTGCGTCTTCAGCGTGATTCCACAGTTAACAAATCTTACAGAAACGTGCAGTTCTCGCAATTTACGATGTGGATCTCAAGCACTTTTTACTCTGATTATAATAACAAAATTTATGTCGAGTTCTCCTACTGTTCATGATCACATTGCGTCCCTTCAATACAAACTGCTACCGAATCTATGACGGTGTTTGTCATTGCGTCTTCAGCGTGATTCCACAGTTAACAAATATTACAGAAACGTGCAGTTCTTGCAATTTACGATGTGGTCCTCACGCACATTTTACTCCGATTATAATAACAAAATTTTATATAAAGTTCTCCTACTGTTCATGACCACATTGCGTCACCTCGATACAAACTGCTACCGAATCTGTGACGGTTCTTTGTCATTGCCCCGCTGTATTTATAGAGCCGTGTTAATTCTAGATGCACTAATTTATGTATTCGAATAGATAGGTTTAGCTACTTTTGTTGTAATTCTCCTTGTTTAGTCTACGTTACGCGGTGGGTGATTGTGATTGGTAATTTCTCTAATAATTTAAAACTAATGTTAGATTATTCATTTTATACACGAGTAAACCAATTTACATTAGAAAGTACACAGTGTCCATACCTAAGTTATCAAGTACCTAGTAGCAGGGCCTGTAGTGGTCATCCGTTCAAGTGATGATTTCGCAGACTTTGCTTAACCTATTTGATTGGAGGAGTAGGCAAGCTCCACTACGAGCGCTTCAAGAAACTGACAAACTTCATCAACTAAAGTTGATAGTTTTAAAGTTCGACTGCCACGACCAGCAAAAAGGGTTTATGTTCTATCGACAGCAAATAAAAATACTTACCGTAATCAATAGTTAGTACTATACCGTAGTAAATGGGGATTATCCCCACGCTTGTTGACACTTGGGTCGCAGACCGCAGTGTTGGCAGCTCTGTAGAAGATGCTGTAACATGTACATAAAACAATTTCATTAAAACTAAATTCTCATCTTATTTTTCAAAACCTGTAAGAGCGCTTGGTCTTTACGACGCGTGATCAAAATGCTGGCAACTGGTATGGGGTTGGAGCATTTGAACTACCTGTAGGTCTGCAATGGCCTTTGGGTTGCCTATAAGGTGCAACGATTGTGTAGCAGCTGTAGTTTAGTATACATTTTGTAGTGTAGGTCAAAAGAGGCATGCCGGTAAAAAAAAAAAAATATAAATAAACTAAGACAGCTTGGTATTTTTGACACTGAAAACAACCCTGTATAATCTCCCCAAAATGCTGTCAGTGTTTCTACCCTCACTTTGATGTTCATCGGCTGGGTGTTTTCGTTCTCTTTTACAACTCTATCACAGTTTCCATACTCTAGACTGTGGCTGAGAAATCCTGGTAGGAAGAAATGTACCCGAGATTAGGGTACAGATCCACCAACTTATCTGTTCAGGTGGCAGAAAAAAGAACTACAACATCCCTTCAAATTGTGACAGTTTGTGGTTGATTTCCTTGATCAGCAGCGCCCTCGCCAACTGCACAGTTGGTGGTAGTATACCAAACATAAAACCTGGCATTTAAGACGAGTCGTTCATGCTACTACACGAACGAAGCATAAAACATCCTACATCCAAGGTATTTGATACCCTGGCCATTGACCTCCTCTATTGTCTCTGGCCACACAAAGATGGTATTAAAACCCGAAAATACCGGGTAAAAATAAAAAAAAGCTACGAATATCCCGTCATTGTGGCCCTGTCATTGATCATTTTTCAAAAAACCCACAAATTCCCGTCGCGGTGTTAGATTGAGTCTGTGTTGAAAAGGGTGTAAAATAATAGGTTTTTAGAGCTTTGAATTTGAAGCCGGTTTTGAGGAAATGAAAGATTTACTCTATGTTTACTAAAAGTTTGTTTTAAGGTGAACGCTGATGTCTGTGACGGAAAATACAAAATCATTATAAAAAAATATTTTAGTTGTGTTGCTAGATCGTCTCCCAACTTGTCTACTTGGTTACTATCTAAACGTTTACTTGGTTAATACCGTATATTCGAAGAAGCGTAGATTCGGAGAAGATTATTTACCTTTAACGATATTTTTTTCTTTTTACGCGACTGCGCAAAATAAGGAGAATTATGTTTTCAGGGTTCATATATACGTATGTTAATATGTACGTGAGTTTCTTTATTCAGCCATAGCTTTTAAACGGCTTAACCGATCATAATGTAAGAGATACGTCTTGATAGCCCAAGTAACACTAGGTACACAAGAAAAAAAAAAAAAAACTCGTGGATTTTAGACGCCAAATTATATTAGTAATAATAATAAATTTATTTGGGAACTTAACTTATGACTTAGCTTAAAGTAACAGATTCGTAACATAAAACATAACACTTCAATTCTAGAAATGCACTTTGGTCCCCACACTAGTATTCCCTGTGTCTTGAAGACCATATTTACCATTGAATAATATAATTAAACACCAATTAGACCATAATAATATAATTGTGAGATAAAAAAATATTTTCTTCCAAACCCATCGATTTTGATACCTCTCTGGTATCAAAGTAAAGGGTTTTGTAAAACAAATCCATAAAGATATATAATTTGCAGTTTTAATTTCAATGGAACGATAAAACGTTTAACGAAATTAAATAATTTTCTGTCGGGTTTTGTACTTTTTAATAATTTATACTTTTTTTTATGCCTGATAGGTTAGCCTTTGACCACTATCTTACCTGATGGTAAGTGATGATGTGGTCGAAGATGTTGTTCAGGCTAACCTAGAAGTACCTACTGGCTCTCAAGGACGGCTGCCGGAACACACCGTTAGGTGCTTAGCGACAGATTTTCTACTTGAGGGTGGTAGCTAGCCAGGCGGGCATTTGCAAAATGCCCTACCACCATGCTACGACTGCCATCCTAAGACAACAACCGGGACTGACGGCTTAACATGCCCTCCGAAGCAGGAAACGCACAGTAGTAATGTCACTAGCGGTCACCCATCCAACTGATGACCGCGCGCGACGTTGCTTAACTTTGCTGATCGGTTGAAAACAGCTAAGTCAACTTCGCTACGAGTGCTTCAAGTTATACAATACTTGCAAGTTATATATGAAAGTAGGTAATTTAATTCATCTACGGTGTTGGGGGGAATTTATGGAATAATGTGCATTGGTGTCCAAGAACTGTTCAAAATAATATGAGCAACATAATTTTAAACTCCCAAACACCATGATCTTCTAGAACAAGTACGAAACCTAGCTACAAGCGTGAAAATTGTATAAATGTTGATTTTCCTATTGCAAACGTGAGTCTCCACCTTAAGATTATGTGTGAGTTATGGTCCGAAGAGTTCTAATCTAGTAGGTTTCAGAACAATAGCTCTCAGCAGCAGACCAGCCAAAAAAAGAAAATCACAGCAGAAGAAACAACCAAAGGGAGAGTGCCTCAGGAAACTTAGAAAGCGTTAGTCGAAGATAGTCCATACATTGTACTA
The DNA here is from genome assembly GCA_963890685.1 of Plagodis pulveraria. Lineage (NCBI taxonomy): Eukaryota > Metazoa > Arthropoda > Insecta > Lepidoptera > Geometridae > Plagodis > Plagodis pulveraria. The sequence goes on from OY982975.1 coordinate 17,469,577, forward strand.
TGTATGAACCTAAGATAAATTTTACCAGTAACTAATATCTATAAATAATTAATCATTCGTTTATATAAGTACAAACAAAAAGCCTAAATGTATAAATAAACTAGTTGTTTCGATCAGCAAAGTTAAGCAACGTCGCGCGCGGTCATGAGTTGGATGGGTGACCGCTAGTGACATTACTACTGAGCGTTTCCGTGCTTCGGAGGGCACGTTAAGCCGTCGGTCCCGGTTGTTGTCTTAGGATGGCAGTCGTTATAGCATGGTGGTAGGGCAATTTGCAAATGCCCGCCTGGCTAGCTACCACCCTCAAGTAGAAAATCTGTCGCCAAGCACCTAACGGTGTGTTACGGCAGCTGTCCTAGAGAGCCAGTACTTCTAGGTTAGCCTGAACAACATCATGCAACGACCACATCATCACTTACCATCAGGTGAGATAGTGGTCAAAGGCTAAACTATCTGGCATAAAAAAAAGAAAAAAAAAGTTGTGACCCGCGGTTATACCCACGTAGATTATATGTGTCAGCCAAGACCTAGAATACCTATATTCTAAATTTTAATCCAAATCGGTTCAGCCATTTCAGCGTGAAAAAGTGATAAACATACACATCCTCATGTGAGTGCTCTCACAAATTTTCTCATTTTTAATATTAGTGATATATGTTATATATCAATGATAGTTTAATATGTTTAAAAAAACAAAATTTCCCCTTTATATATGTATAGTATACAAATAAACTATCAAGTTTATATATTTGAATGAATTAATGTCTCTTTAATAATTAATCGTGTAAGTAAGCTTAGTAACTAGTCAGAGCTTTAACACATTTTTTATTTCTTAGGGTCTTAGCTGAAAATCAGCGCTTTTGTCTTAGATAATAAGCATTATGCTGAGACAAGGCTCATTCAATACTACTGGACATCTCACTACCGATTAACCCCCTTACTTATAAAAACATCGCTATGTAGTTGCTAAGTAGTGGATAACTAAACAGTGTTTTTTTAAGTAATGCTTAAATATTTCTTACTTATAAACGCTACATAGCACCTGTTTAGCTAAGCAATGGATAATGAGGTCGAACGTATTTTAAACTGACAACATTGTACTAAAAAGTATTATGAATTACCTAAATGGCCAAATAGCATGCATCTAGTGCTAAATATCTTGAAATTAAAAAGTAAATATAATACTTTTCTTTGTGTAGTACCAGCAACTTAACTGAGCAGTTTTCGAGGGCGCTACTGGTCAAGGAAATCAACTACGAACTGTCACAATTTGAAGGAATGTTGTAGTTCTTTTTTCTGCCACCTGAACAGATAAGTTGGTGGGTCTGTAACTAAATCAGCTGATCAGAAATATGGGCGCCATCTTGTTACTTAAAATTTAAACAACGGTGGGACGGTGTTTAAATTGACGGCTGATTTAAGCAGTAGGTACTTAGGTACTGCATAAAGTTATGTAGCGTTTATGAGTAAGAAATTTTGCTAATCAGCGGCTAAGTAATGTTTAAAATTTAAGTAGCGTTTATAAGTAAGGCTGTTAATGTTTAAGAAAATTGTTAACATTTTAAAACTTTATAGGATTAAGTTTAACATAGTTTATAATATTTTTGTTGTAGTATTTAATAAACTTCTTTTCTTTCTTTCTTTCTTTCTTTAGACGGTTTCCCCTTTAAACGATAAGAGCGGAGGGATAATTCGAGCTATGAATCACTAACTACGATGTCTCAGTTGGAAGTGCATGTTCCGGCGACGGACATTCGCGGGTTCGCTTCCCGCTTGTAGTTCAAATGATTCCTTTTCTTGTAATTTGGTAAACATTGAATCGAGTAGTAAAAACATGAGCTCAAATTAAGTATATTTTTTCAATTTAATCTTAGAGAAAATAGTATAGTTCCAGAAAATTATTTAAGGACAATCTCTACTTTTACAGTAATACATATCAGCTCGCAATAATATAAAAAGACAAATCAAAGTTGCCTAGTAAGTTTTTGCGACCACTGAAATAATTTACAGTAATTTACATACCCTATATATATCAAATAATCTCCTTCGATTCTTGTGTTATTTCCATTACTTACCAACTGTAAAATTATTCTAAAATCAACCTTAAAAACAAACATATAAGGTGCAAGAAATCGGCAGTTCAATTTAGCTTCACTTAAATTGTTGGAAGTAATACAAAGTTAGGACTTTGAAGGCTATTGGAATATAACTCTTGAGGTATTGGAATAAAGAGTGTGGAAACTGTAAACTTAAAAATGATCGATGTCGTTGATACGTAGACGAGGCATAGTGATGGGAGAAAACAAGACTGGTGTTGGCAGTCTTGCATATAAGGCAAGTATCAAGCACCAAACAGTGTTTTTAGGTATGCATGGTGGTAGGGCATTTTGTTAATGCCCGTCTGGCTAGCTACCACCCTCAAGTAGAAAATCTGTCATCAAGCACCTTTTTTATGCGTGATGGGTTGGCCTTTGACCACTATCGTTGAAACTCGAACCCTGGTAGAACTTTTACGTCATTGTGATCGATCAAATCACTTTGCCAAACATCTACTGGTGGGATTATGACAGATGCTATTGAATACTAATAATAGCTTAAATGAAACCTCTGTTTATGCGACTTAGAGAATAAGAACAATTTGTTTGATAATAGTTCAATAATAAGACTCAATACTTCCTTATAAACACACAAAAACATGTCAAATACAAATAATTTACAACATTTATTGAATCGTTACAAGTATTACTAATTGTTCGTTACTGATAATACCTTCCTAAACTTTGTAAATGAAAACGAAAGATTCAGACTAAATTTAGCATAAACCACTGGAATTAGAGGAAATATGCTTTTAACGATAAAAAAACTTGAATCGTGGTACCTGAATCGTAAAAGTCTAAATCCATATAAAAATGCTAATATATTACGGACAACATGCTCCCGGTCGAGAGAGTATAATAATAATAATAATATATACTTTATTGTGCCAAAAACAGTTTCTTACATATTAGTCAGAAAAAAATAAAATAAAAAATAGTATGGTATATCACTATAAATGTTAGTTATAAGTTATTATAGCAGAAGCAGTTAATATATTTTTTTACCAAAAACTTATAATCTAAATTATTTTATATTTTATAACATTGCACTCAGTTATTGACTAATTCACACTAGCCCCCACACTAGGATACCCTGTGTTGTGGGTGGTCTAGTTCTCTTCCAATGTACATTATTTTTATAAATTTGTGATCAATAGATAAGTGATTATTCTAAAAACATACTACAGATAATAAATATTCTATACAAATTGATTCAAGTTATCATAGAAAGGATAATATAAAGATAAAAATCTAATAATATATTTATTTGTTTCTCAATACCTTCTCATTCATTTCAGTTTTTTTTCTTATGCCGTACATTGGCCACAGTTATTACATTGGCACTATTTGATAACGCTACGATAAGAGACATAATCTGATGAAGAATCCAGATACTCTAGCATGGATAGGTTAAAAACAAAAATTACAAGATCAGAGACTGCAAGATCAAGACTGCCGTCACTAGTGGAGCACAAAGCGCACCCGGCCGGCTCGATGCGAAGACACATGCGTTTTAAATCAGTACCATCAGATCGCGCAAATAAACGAACCAACAACGACGTAATAAAGTATTGTAAGTGTAGGAACACAAGTGGTATTGAGTCGATAACACTATTTTATTTATTTATGTTCCTCAAAACAGAAGGGTTTGTCAGAATCCTCATGCTTGGCAAATGTCTTGGGGATCGCTGTTTAAGATATCAGTTCCTCAGAAGGCGCTGCTGCACACCTTCCTGTATTTTTGCCTTTAGTCGCCTCTTACGAATCCATAGTTAGCACCCCGTTGACACATTACATTCCCCCGGCCCGGCAGCCACGGTTTTTTTATGCCTGATAGGTTAGCCTTTGACCACTATCTCACCTGATGGTATGTGATGATGAGGTTAAAGATGTTGTTCAGGCTAACCTAGAAGTACTGGCTTTCAAGGACAACTGCCGGAACATACTATTAGGACAGCTTAGCGACAGATATTCTACTTGAGGGTGGTAGCTAGCCAGGCGGAAATTCGCAAAATGCCCTATCACTATGCTATAACGACTGCCATCCCATGATAACAACCAGGATCGACGGCTTAACGTGGCCTCCGAAGCACGGAAACGCTCAGTAGTAATGTTACTAGCGGTCACCCATCCAACTCATAACCGCGGGCGACGTTGCTTAACTTTGCTGATCGGTTGAGAACAGCTAAGTAAACTTCGCTACGAGCGCTTTAAAACGGATACCCTTATTTATGTACAACTTCAAAATTAAGGTTTGAATTAAATGTTTTCGTTAGATGCTCTGCAGCTACAACCACTTTAAAAAAATACCCTTTAAATAAAAATCAACGTATCATTACAACTAAGTCAATCTGTGTATTTATATATAAGTAAAATAATAGTATATGCATTTCGATAAACGGGTAAGGCATACCACCTTATTTTATTTTTGCACACTATTTACTTATTTTGTTATACAATCGCTGATGACTTGGCAGCAATAATTCACTTACATGGACTTGCGTGCCATGCTGTTCAGAAAGCGTATTTTTCCCCTAGGGTTTTAAGACATCCAACCGAAGGGAATGGAACAGCCAACATTATTAAGCCGGGAACTGTATCGGACTATAGCAGCATTTCGATACGAAAATATTTACTTTATCTTTTTGATAGCAATAATAATCTGATTTAGAAGATTTATAATTAAATCTTCTAAATTCTGCTTCAGTAGGTAAAAAACTCTTTAGTTTGTTTATATATGAAAAACGAATGAAACAAACTACAATCTCCTTGGTGAGAAGTGTGGAAACCTTGTTTTTTTCTATTTATAACACAAGTGTGGTAAAGTAGAAAAAAAGCAGGGGTCCGTAATATGTAGAAACTAAAATCGTTGCATTTCAAGGCTATTTACGAGCTAGTGTGTTGGAAATTAAAATTAGTTTTTATTAATTATCTCATAGGTCAGCTTAAATCACCCCAGCTTTATATTATTGTTTTTTTTTCTATATTTATGTGTGCAGTGCCTGCCGGGAGCTCGCAGACGCAGCTGCACACTCCCTGATGATGAGCATCTGATATGCTCATCATCAGGGCGAGGGCGCAGTGGTCGACGTATTCGATCCCTAACGTGAGTGTTTTTTTGCCGGTTTAATTTATGATATTGATGTTCTATTTATCAATACAAAAGTTTTGCAAGATATCTACCACCTTGTAACATATTGATAAAAAAAAACTAGGTATAGAACAGTGCAAATAGAAATAAAAATATTTTATCAAACTTGTCGACTCAACTCTAGTTTCTGTTCCGAGTACAGACATCAAATAAAATTATGGAAAAATTAACTAACGCGTTCAAGTTCGAGTAATGTAAAAGGTTTTCTATATAATTATAAAATGTATTTACTTATTTTAATTTAATTTCAAAATACAATTTATAATGCGCTACTTTTTTTGCTCTTTAGATTAATTTCTAGTTCATATTGTTAGGTAACCTAGGTAGTAGGTTCATGGGCAGTAAAAGTCCCTTTTGAACACAGCCTCCCCTATAAAGGGGGTATTTCCCATAATCCCCACGCTTGGCAGGCGGCTTGGGTGTCGCGGTGTAAGATGGCAATTCTTTAGAAGGCGCTGCTGCCCACCTTCCAATATTTTTCCCTTAGTCGCCTCTTACGACACCCACGGGATGATATGGGGAGTTGCAAATCTAACCCGGTAAATCTAACACGGGGAAGGGTAGGAAAGAAGAGAAGGGGATCAAGGAGGCAATTATAACGTTTATATTATATACATACACACATATTCGGCTACCTCGTTGGTCTATGTGTGTGTGTTCGCATCGCTCTGGAATCCCGCGGTCCTGGATTTGATCCTCTAATAAAAATTGCGGTTTTCTGACGAAAATCAATTATTATCAGTTCAGGACAGGTAGATGGCAATATGCTAGCTATCAATTACGGATAACCAAAACTTGTCTGGTGAAATATGGGTGATCTGATAAGATATCTCTATTTCAATTTTGGTTGGTACTAATTACATTATTATATACGTGCAAGTGCGAATCGGGAGAGCTCACCGTAGCCATACAAAAAATTTCATTAACAGTCTGTTAATGAAATTAGTATTAGAATCATCATCATTTTTCTTCTTACATTGTCATCTACTCATCTTATAATAACACCCCCATTTGTTCCTACAGGAGTCGTACGTATAAGGCTGCGAAGGGAAAACACAAGATGGTCAGCAGCAATTTCGTTCATTATTTTTTTATAACTGAGAAGGTATTTTACGTAACTTTCGGGTGACACTGAAGAGGTGTGTGGATCTAAATTCACTGAGTTTGGAGCAGATTGGGGCCACAGAATAGATTTTATACCCTTGAGGTCCCAGCCAATTGTATATGTTCCAAACACAGCGGACTATGGACCATAAAGAGTACCGCTTATTCAGGGAAAGAAAGCAGAGTAAACCTGATGTGTATATCAGATAATGTTTTTGATCAATTTGCTCTCTATGCCCAAATAGTTTGTTAATTTTTTAAAGGACTTGTAAAACATTTACTTATAGTAAATTTAAATTAAGGTTCAAACATTAAATTACTTAATGGTTAAGTAATTTAATGTTTGAACCTTGAGAACTGGATACAAAACAGAGCTCTATTTTTAAAAAGGGTTTTGAATAATACATTGGCATAATGAAACGGCCTGAAAGAAATTAAAAAGGAGTGGGTTTGACTCCAGCCAGCTAGTTTTTTATTTGAGGTAAATACTTAACTGATTTTTTAACCATATTGCCTCATTGTAGTTGAAAGAAAAGAGTAAGTTCATGTTGCATACAAGTTTTTAAAGCCCTCACTAAAGGTAAGATTAATATCAGTTTCAAATCTTTAATATTTCTTTCTGTCGCATCCATTTATCTCATTTCAACCGTCAACAATCCTTTCCCCAACTAAACAAATTCAAAAATGGAATGATTTTTAAAAAATGTATTCGGCCAGCCAACCTCATTTATAATAAGACCCGAGCACAAGAGAAAAATAAAAAAGCATTTTGAATTTTGTTCGAAAACGAACGATCTCGTGATAAATATTGAAATATGGAATGGAGATACGATACGTTTTGTTCTCATTGACCGCTTGTTTTTTTATTCTTTTGTTTTTTTTTTATTCTGGTAATGGCGTTTTGAAGAGGGGTTAATGGCTGAATCCCAAGAGCGTATGCTACCGTTTTATTGACTATTAATTTTAGTGGCGTTCAAAGTCAGACTATTACGGTTTAGAATGTGAAGCGGGTGTGATATACAAATTTAATGGGCTGCTTGGTTGGGCCGGTATCAGAACGAATCTTTAATTGGAGCGTTATCTGTTAATGTTATGGAATGGTTTTATTGTTTTAACATAATTAGTTAATGTTGTCAATGTGTGTATACTATACATTAACACTATAGATTACATCACTCGAGGCCTATTACTTCGACTGACGAGCATTGAACTTATAAAAAACGGGAGAAACGGCACCCAGACCTCAAACATGGCAATGCCAAATCGGCGACGTCCCTGATTGTGACGGAACAAGCTCGAGGCCCACCTGATGTTAAGCGGACTAACCTCTGTCTATAACAGATGCATTTCGTCACATGTCACGAATTTCACTGCGTCACCTTGAGACATAGTTATTATGTCTCATGTGCCTGTAATTTCACTGGCTCTCAAGGACTGCTACCGGAACACACTGTTAGGTGCTTGGCGACAGATTTTCTACTTGAGGGTGGTCGCTAGCCAGGCGGGCATTCGCAAAATGTCCTTCCACCATGCAGTGAAGCTCAAGCCCGCGGCGGGATTCGAACCATGGACCTGCTGCGTGCGGCAGTCCATAGCCTAGCCAATGCCACTGAGCCGTCACTGCTTTTCAGTAGTGTGCGTGTATTAAATGCTTGTATTCCTGCCTTTGTCATTCATTAAAACATATCATATACAATGGAAGAGTCGCTGTGTGAATTATATGCATGCGTTAAATTTTTCCCACATTATATTGTCGTGATATGTAGTCGTACACTCTCTTCTTTTTTAATTTAAATCGATGCTGAGGAGTATAGTACCACCAACTTAACTGTGCAGTTTTCGAGGGCGCTACTGATCATGGAAATCAACTACAAACTGTCACAGTTTGAAGGAATGTTGTAGTTCTTTTTTCTGCCACCTGAACAGATAAGTTGGCGGGTCTGTTTAATATTAGACAAGGTGATATTACTTGTTACAATGATAGCTGGTGACTAACGCTAAATGCGTAAGAGTGGAACTATTTCACGAAAGCTTCTTTCAATATTTTTGTACAGAGGCCAGTATTATACTTACCGAATTACTTTAGAAGAACAAGACGCGGAACCAGAAAAAAAAGTGTTTTTTTTAATGTTATTGTGACGGATCAAGCTCGACGCCCACCTGATGTTAAGCGGACTAACCTCTGCCTATAACAGATGCATTTCGTCACAAATCACGAATTGCACTGCGCCCGTCACCTTGAGACATAGTTGTTAAGTCGCATGTGCCTGTAATTTCACTGGCCTTCAAGGACTGCTGCCGGAACACACCGTTAGGTGCTTGGCGACAGATTTTCAACTTGAGGGTGGTCGCTAGCTAGACAAGCATTCGCAATATTTCCTTCCACCATGCGGTGAAGCTCAAGCCCGCGGCGAGATTCGAACCATGGAACATGAACCTGCTGCGCGGCAGTCCATAGCCAATGCCACTGAGCCATCACTGCTTCATGCTAATTAGCTATTATTATGAAAGTTAACATTGTCCAAACAGTAATTACATCAAACAAATTTCAATTGTTTGACCTCAGTATGGGCACCTCATTGAATTCTGCTTCTGGCCGTGCACTTCATTTTAAAACATAAATAAGGTTAACATCAGGTGGGCCTCGAGTTTATTCCGTCACAATAACATAAAATAAAATTATGTTGTTTTTGGTTTCCGCGATTATTACACATAGTAGTTAAAATATTTGAAACGGTTTTAATCGCGTATTATGTATCATTATTTTTGTCTTGATGTTTCAAACACTTTGTAGTTATCGTGGTCACGGGGTGACTAATTGTTTTTATATATCACTTGAGTTATTAACTACGAATAAATATGTTAATTGTATGTTATTAAAACATCGTATGTTATTAATTATTTGTACTACCCTCTCAAATTTTATTTAATCATGACGTTCCCTATTCACGCAGTATTCACACAGTGTCCAGAGGTCTTGCAGATTTGTGTCGACCTTGGGATTTAGTTAATTTGATAACAGGATCCCAAGCAGGTGGTACTTCCCAAACATCATCTCTATTGAAATTTGGGTACATTTTGATTTCAATAGCCTCGCGTAACATTATTGGCATAAACCGGGTCTCACTGGCGAGGATTTGTGGATTGTCGAACCGAATGTAGTGGTTAGGTTAGTGTTGAGCATGTTGACAAACTGCAGTCTTGGTCGAGCGTGTGTTCTTCATGACAGCAATGTGTTCTTTTACCAATATCAACGCTCCTCTTTGTTTACCCAGTTGTAGGGGAATATTGCACTTGACAGATCTTAAAAATTGGTTGATCTTCTTGTGCGGCTTGAAGTAAGTTTTTATTGAAGCTCGTCTTAAGATATTACCAATTTTGTCCGTGACACCCATGATGTAAGGTTGAGGTTGTCGGTCAACTGTGGAAGGCTTGGGCCGGCTTGTGTTGCTCATTTGTGGGTGTTTGTGATTATTACTTATGCATTACTTGTTTTAGAGGTGGTCAGTGTGTTAGATGCCATGTGCTCTCTCTGTAACAAAGATTTGCCTACGGTAGCCAACTGACATGGATGGTGATGGGAGTTACCATTGAGATATTTATCTGTACACCCATACAGATAAATATCCTTGGGGTTTCCTATACACTGTATGACTTAGAGAGTTGTTAGGATTCCTGATGACTAAGACATCAAAAGAAAGCTAAATCAAATATAAGTTAAGCATTTATTGATATCAGGCTCCATTGTATTTTTTTAGTTTTTATAGTGTTAGTTTAGCCAACAGTTAAGGGTGGTAGCTAGTCTGGCGGGCATTCGCAAAATGCCCTGCCACCATGCTATAACGACTGCCATCCTAAGACCACAACCGGGACCGACGGCTTAACGTGCCCTCCGAAGCACGGAAGCGCTCAGTAGTAATGTCACTAGTGGTCATCAATCCAACTCAAACCGCGGCGGACGTTGCTTAACTTTACTGACTAAGCAAACTTCGCTACGAGCGCTTCCAGTTATGTATATAAGGAGTTTAGATGGTTAATAATTGCAGAAACTTTATTACTGGGAGGATGGTAAAAGTACCATCTACGTACCGTTTGTAGATCTTCGGCATAGGAACATCTGCTGTGGAGAGAGCTCTCTCCTCGAAGTCTTCCGTGAAATTATCGGCAACAACGGGGGAGACTGGAGAGCCCATAGCTACATCATCGATCTGTATGTAGTACTTATTTTCTCGAAATCTAAATGAACTTAAAATAGACTTTGAAGAGCAGGCGTTACCAGATTTTACAGTACATGCAATAAAATTATATTATAGTACCTATATTTAAATAAATATGTAATATATAATGTTTCGAGAAATATTAAAAATGAATATTTAATGCAGTAAGTAACATAACAGTCTATTAAAAAGTCATGTAATTCTCATCAACAAAGTACAATAAACTCGCATCCAAACAAAGGCCGTCCATTCAAAGCATCCAATCGTTTCTCCATCACATTAAAGTTTCTATTAATCTATAATCCTACAATCATCCTCATTATTCTACATGCGGGTACAAAAAGAACGGAAATAAAACAAAACGCTTAGCTTTTTTTGGCTTTACATAATAAAGAGCAGCAACAAAACGCAGCGTCATTTCACTCATCGCGCCTTTGCCTCGGCTAAATCAGATTTAAAAAAAGAAAAAAGAAATGTTACTCGTTCCGAGGATTTCATATTTTGAAATAAGAATTTAAGTTTGAATGCATGAGTTTAATGCTGAGTCATGTTCTCTACGAATATTGAATAAGAAACATGTTCCCAGATTGCGCAAGTCCTGCGTTTAGGAAATGGTACTTTACCTTCTTAAACTTAAACTTCATAGTGTCGAATGAAGCTCTAATATATCTACTGAAATACGTATTGTTAACTTTTTTTTATGTCAGATGATAAGTGATGATATATGTGGTCAAAGACGCCTGGAACCGATTGTGAGGTGCTTGGCAACCGATTTTATTATTTAGTGTGGTAGCTAATCATTCGCAAAATTCCCTACCCCATGCTATAACGACTCATGCGAAGAAATATAAGTACCATTTTATCGTAGGGCTTATTCGACTCACAACCTCTTAACCCTGGAATAATATACAGAAGACTGCTAGCGTTAACTGGATGCAGAACCTTGAAGATGAAGCTCAGTGGCGTTAATTTGGAGAGGATAATTCCAGCAGTAGTAATAAGAAAAGACAGTATTCCTACATAGGTAGGAACACTGTCTTTTATTTTCTTATGATTAGAGACGGTAGGTACTTTCTTACTTAGCCTCAGCATATGTGTTCGGACCGATTAATTTCGCGGGCAATTGGAACACACCCCTTTGCTAGTCGTCTTTTTGTGATCTATGGAATTTTGTATGTGAAAATAACTTCAGTTTTTTGCTTGCTCATTGTTAGTTGATTATTTTACTTTTGATTCCAATTGTTTATTGTTTTGTTTGCAAGAATTGTTAATCATCCTTTTTGAATTGTTCTTGATAATACTGTGTGAGTAATTGTGCGACGGTGCCGTCGTGACTTTGGAGCCTCAAAGGACTGGATGGTAATCGTAAGTACCCTAGTAGTAGAGACGGTCTGGCCAGAAAAGTTTCCCTAGGGTACGATAGGCTGAGGGGATCAACGACGGAGCGGAGGTACCTCATCGTATTTGTACCATACCTTTTTCTTGTATTTTGCTTGTGTATTTCGTGTTTTTATTTCAGCCTTCCCGGTGAATCGCCGGAGTTAAGCATGCAAAACAGATTGTCCAGGTGGAAGGCGCCTTCCACTGAACAATCCCTGCCTGGGCAATCTGGAATCTTATCAATATGGTAGATACAGAAAACGTGTTTTTAAGCGGTTTTTGTTTTTGCTCAATCGTTAAAATGGTAATATGTATAAACACAACACTTGGTATAATAATAATCCAATATATAACGTATGACAACAAATAATAAAAACCCGCAAAGTGCGGGTCGACTTCCGCTAAGAATATCGAACTATGTGAAATACTGCCTGTGGCCACGTGGAAAAAAGTTAACATGTTATTTTTATTTTGAATGATCTATCCGAGTAATAATTTTCAGAACTGTTAAAAAACAAAGGACTTTCACTTTACCGCCTTAATGGATGAATTTCAAAAAATCCTTTCCTAGTACCTACCTACGCATCAAGACGAATATACCCTCCAAATTTCAAGTCTCTACACTTAGCGGTTCAGGCTGTGCGTTGTCTGTCAGTCAGTGAGCCAGGACTTTGATTCTTATATATATAGATGTTCTGGGTAGTATAACCGGAATTTACTAGAAAATTCTGAAACAGGCTCTAAGTATGAAGGAACTTTTTCTCCCTAACAGTCAACAGTGTGAAGGTTAGTCGACTGCGATTATTTTCATTTTGATGGGGTATTTGGTGACAATTGCATTACGAATCCCGTTCCGTGGGGTGCCGCATTAGAATTGCACCTCACCATATCATCCCGAGTATTTTTTTTTTTATGCCTGATAGGTTATCATTTGACCACTATCTCACCTGATACCTGATGTGGTCGAAGGTGTTGTTCAGGCTAACCTAGAAGTACTGGTTCTCAAGGACAGCTGCCGCAACACACCGTTAGGTGCTTGGCGACAGATTTTCTACTTGAGGGTGGTAGCTAGCCAGGCGGGCATTCGCAAAACGCCCTACCACCATGCTATAACGACTGCCATCCTAAGACGACAACCGGGACCGACGGCTTATCGTGCCCTCCGAAGCACGGAAACGCTCAGTAGTAATGTCACTAGCGGTCACCCATCCAACTCATGACCGCGGCGGACGTTGATTAACTTTGCTGATCGGTTAAGGACAGCTAAGCAAAATTCGCTACGATCGCTTCAAAAATGTATGGTATGTAGCTAGCCAGGCGAGCATTCGCAAATTGTTCTACCAATGTTTTCAATATTTAGAAAGATGTTGTTAAGGTTTACCTAGTGGCTCCCAAGGACAGCTGCGGGAACACAGTCATGGGCTTGGCGACAGATATTCTACTTGAGCGAGGTAACCAGCCAGGTGGGCATTCGCAACTCGCCCTACCTTGCTATAACGACTGCTATACTAAGACTTCATTAACTTATGCACGGAAGCGCTCAGTAGTATTGCTACTAGCGGTCACCTATCCGAGTGTTAACCGCAGCGGACGTTCCTTTTCAAGCGCTTCAAAAAACATGTGGTGACGCTCAATCCTACGATGTCCGATTTGCAACATTGACCTTATACGCGGCAATCCATAGATATTGCTACTGGCAAGACCTGGACAACCAACTTTGCGAACGACAGTCTTCAATCATCTAAGTAGTCATTGGGCTATTGCTATAGCATCTATACGCGCAGGATCAACTCATTTATAAAAATGGGGTGTGGCTGTGTTGTGGACACGGAATGAAATGAAATGAAATGAAATTTTATTAGCTTGTGATCCTAGGTTACAGGTTGTTGAATTTTATAAAAAAGTATCACTAGGTTCCGCTTCAAAGCATACAAGCATGAGAGTAAAGAATACCATATTATCATAATAATCTAGACACATAATTTTTTTTTTACAAAGTACAGAAAGAAATATATAGACATATCAATTTTAGGCATATTACATGAGCTGCTTACATACTAAATATTTTTATCATTTAAAAATTCGTCTATTGTATAATACGCCTTGGTCATTAGGAAATCAGAGAGATTCTTTTTAAAAGTGTGCAGATCGTTCGTATCACGGATTGTGATGGGTATTATGTTAAAAACAATTGGTGCCATACGAAATACCTATACTTTTTCTTAATAATGCCGTTTTTATTCTTGTGCCTAATTGGCGTAGATTTTTTTCACGTCCACCAGGATTATATTTTTCAAAGAGATTTGTATTTGTCATTACAAAAACAGCAGTTTCAAATATATAGAGACATGGCAAGGTAAGCAGTTTTAGCTCAATGAAATATTCTTTGCAAGAATCGGTTTGCTGTAGATTACACATGGCTCTTATGCATCGTTTTTGCGCTTTGAAAACAGCAAGCTTTTCAGTTGAATTTTCCCAAAATATTATAACGTACCTTAATATGGAAACCACATAACCGTGATATGCAGTGAGTACGGTGGCTCGATTACAAACTTTACCAAGTTTATACAGCGCGTATGAATATTGACTAATTCGTTTTGTTATTATACTTATATGTGTTATCCATGTCATTTTGTTATCTATATGTAAACCTAAGAATTTCGTTGATTCAACTTCGTCAATTATTTTACCGTTAAATTTCATGTCAATATTAAGCAGTTTGTCAGTTCTTTGTCTGAAATACATTACATTGGTTTTGTCCAAATTAATTATCAAATTGTTATTATCCAGCCAATTGATTATAGATATCAGTGTTGTAATTATGTCATTAGTAAAATTGGTATCAAATTTTTTAGAGTCCTTGACCAAAATAGTACTATCATCCGCAAAGAGGGTCATGGAATGTTGGGTTACTTTGGGGAGGTCATTAATATATACAAGAAAAAGCAGTGGTCCTAACACACTGCCTTGCGGCACTCCGTAACCAATTTCTATAATCTCTGAAGAGTAGGTCTTTTCAGTTTTTGTTTTAACACAGATGCGGCTGACATAAGTTAACTGTTTTCTGTTACTTAAATATGACTCAATGAGTTGGTAGGCTGTACCTCTGACACCATATGAACTTAACTTAGAAAGAAGTATTTCATGGTGAACGTGGTCGAAAGTTTTAGTCATGTCCATAAATATTGCTGCTGTAGGCCATATTGATTTTTGACAAAAATGTTGTGGCCTTCAAAATATGAATTAAATGTTTGATTTAATACTTTTTCAAATACCTTAGCAAAAATAGGAATAAGTGCTATCGGCCTATCATTTCCCATAAGCTCTTTGTGCCCTTTTTTATATAAATGTTTAATTACGGACACCTTAAGCACACTGGGAAAAATGCCACTCTGCATACACAAGTTAATAATGTGACTAAGGACAGGTGAAATTACTTGAGACACATATTTTACAACTTTCGTCGTTACACCATCATAACCACAGCTGTTTGTATTATCCAAAGAATTAATTATGCTGCATAAATCCATGGGCACCGTAGGTGTCAAAAATATTGAATTTGATTTATCATACCGAATGAAATTTGAAAAATTATGTTTGTGATGTAATTTTATAATGTCAGCAAAGTAGTAATTGAATTTATTAGCTATTTGGTTTATGATTACATCGTCAATTTTGATTAGTGTTATATTTTGTCTAGGATTATTATTTTTTATCTTATTTATGATTTTCCATGTGGCTTTTGATTTTGTTTTTGCAGTTTTATAAAGTGGTTGAACAGGCTTAAGGTCTTTCCTTGTTTGTTTCCCTATCCAATATTCTATCCTAATTTAAATCCTCGCGCCACCTACACACAACCGACGAAAGCGACGAAACCCAGCACGCGGCGGCGAGAGGAACTATTCTGTATCGTCCATCTTCAAAACCAAACGTGTCCCGCGGGCACAAATTATGCAAAATAAATAAAAACTCCATAAAAAGGTGACGAAGTGATGTGTGTAATGAACTGTTGAAACGACTAATATCAGCTGTGAGTACCTACCTATTGTTATTCCTTAAATCTATCCAGACTTTAGCCTTTTACTAAAACTTTCATCTTATCAAATCCTCGTTTTCAATTTAAACGTAAACATAAATTGTGGTCCTATTCGAGCGCGAATGCCTATGGTAATAACACTAATTGTCTATTTTCAGTAGATTTATTGGTATAAAAACTTTTAATTACCAATTACAAATTTTATTGTAAAAGTATAATCCGACTAAATATCGTGGGTTATACTTTAAGGTATTATACTGGGTCATATTATACGGATTCATTGGTCATCTTAAATCAGTAGTATTATACCAGCGAAATAGATTTAGCCTTCATATAAAGTCGATCTTAGCTGGATTATTAACTGTTTATGGCAATATAACACATTATAAGTCTTCAAGATATTCTTTACCACACATTTCACGGTAACATTTTATTAACCTTACTATCTATATCTGTTACCAAGTTACATCTACCCTCAGGTTATATATATCTTATTATATTTAGCTATCCACGCAAATTGTTTTCGTCTATCTTATCAAACTCATTGTTCAGATATTAAAACAAACAATGGAAGAAAGTAAACTCAAAATACTTCGATCGTGACGCGAATATGTTTTCCGTGCTATGCAAATCCTTTACGATCTTGCTAAGGAGGTGGTTCAAGATCGCTCAAAGGTGTCGGCGTTCAAGTCGAGATACACGCGATTACATTCAATTCGTGATGAGTTTGTTCAATTGTGTGACGATATACAATCATTGGAGCTAGCCATAAAACCCAATCAACAGATCGATCAAAATTTGATTAGTTCTTTTGACGAGTTGTACTACTAGGTTATTAGTGCGGCCGATGCTTTAGCTATAACATGCGATTTGAGCATGAACCGCAACGCACAATTAGATGGCGAATCGTCAGCGCGGCCGCCAGCAGCTACGTCATTAAATGCGCGCTTACCCAAACTTGAGTTACCCAAATTTGACGGCAATATACAACATTGGCAAACCTTTTATGATACCTACACAACTTTGATACACGATAATAATATAATCACGGATATTGAAAAATTTCATTATCTTGTTTCATGTTTACACGGACACGCATTGTCTATTACGTTATTGTCTATTGCGAAGGGAGTCCCAATGACTGCAAGTAATTACAAGGTTGTTTTCGATACTTTAGTCGAACGTTATCAAAATAAGCGTATCTTGGCCTTGACGTACTTAGACAATTTTTTTAATCAACCTGCCGTATAATCTGGTAGCTTCCAGGAATTGCAAGCGTTAACCAATTTATTACATGAATCGTTTTATGCACTCCAATCTCTAAATATTCCAAACCTAGGGGAGTTTATTTTGTTTCATTTAGCTTCGCGGACACTCGATGCAGACACTCGTAAACGTTTTGAATCACAAAACAGTTCACAGTTACCTACACTAGCTGAACTATTAAAGTTTCTTCAAGACTACGTAAAGATCTTAGAAACTAGCCTATTGTCCTCCGGTAATCCTAATGCTAACCGTACCTTTAACGAAAAAAATCCTTCGCCGGCAAATAATAGGCAAACTTATAGCATATCAAAACGTACCTACATCTTATCTAGCGAAATCTACTAACCCAACAACAGCGTCAACAACCGTAGCATGTTCCTGTTGTGGTGAAGCGCACTCTATCTATAAGTGCCCCGTATTTCAATCTTTAGACTCGCAAGGTAGACTCGCATTAGTAAACAAAAAGAACATGTGCATCAATTGTTTACGTACAAACCACATCATAGATTCATGTTTCTCTAAAGTATCTTGCACATTATGCGGATTGCGTCATCATACATTGTTGCACGTTGAACAATTGCAACCAACTAGCACTCCTATCAGTCAGGCGAGTACTGTAGCTCATGTCGGGAATAGCCGTGGTATAGTACTACTAGGCACTTGTCAATTGCGCATGTGCAATATCGCGTCCGGTGCACAGCACACCGTGCGCGCATTGATTGACAGTGGCGCACAGGACTGTTTCATTACTACTGCTTGCGCACGGACACTCGGTTTAAAGCTCCGCCGGCGCCGCTGCAATCTTACAGTAGCCGGTTTAGGACAGAACACCGTGTTTCACGTAAAGGGCACGACGGAATGTAATATAAGACCGCTGGACGGTGACAATCCACAATATCATATTAAACCGATTGTTTTGGATAATATCACTGCACAGATGCCTAGCATCATCGTACCGTCAGTCGTTCGAGATCATTGCAAACATTTAATCTTAGCTGACCCCGATTATGACATTCCCGCAAAAATTGACCTTTTGATAGGGGCCGAACTATTTCATGAAATCTATGATGGACAACGTATTAAGCTGGGGCCCGGCCTGCCAGCCGCTCTGCATAGCGTTTTCGGTTGGATACTCAGTGGTGCGGTCAATACCGATTTTACCTCCTTCCACTGCTTCCTCATTACTAGCTTCCACATACTCGCTAGATGAGCAGATAAAGCGGTTCTGGGAAGTCGAGGAACCACCGCGTATACCTATTACCGTACCAGAGGATGACCTGTGTGAACGTTTGTACACAGATATGACTTATAGAAAACCTTACGGTCGTTATGTAGTGCCTATTCTATTAAAAGACTATAACTGTACCTTAGGTGATTCATACAATAGTTCTTTATCACGACTAACTAACCTTGAAAGAAAATTTAGTCGACAAGACCAACTCAAGCATGATTACGTAAATTTTATGCGCGAGTATGAGAGTATGGGTCACATGTATCCTGTATCTAATCCTTTTTCACACACGAAAAAACCTCATCTTATTCCACATCATTGCGTCATTCGTCCAGAAAGCACGACAACTAAATTACGCGTGGTGTTTGACGCAAGCTGCAAGACAACAAACGGTAAATCTCTAAATGACCTTGTGTTCACTGGACCTAAGCTCCAAGTTGATATTATAGACATAATAACGGGGTTTCGACTACATGCGGTAGTGTTCACGTGTGACATATCAAAAATGTATCGTCAGATTTTAATAAGACCTGACGATCGTTGCTATCAGCATGTGCTATGGCGAGAGTCTTCAAGTGACCCAGTCAAAGAATATGAACTCGCTACTGTCAGTTTCGGTGTGAGTAGTTCACCTTATCTCGCTATACGTACTTTGCATAAATTAGCTGAAGATCACGGTGCTGAGTACCCACGCGCTGCTGAGGCACTTCTTCATGAGACCTTCATGGACGATATCACGACTGGAGCGCCCACTGTGAGTGAAGCTATCGCACTAAGAGAACAACTCGTAAAGTTGTTAAGTTGCGCACAGTTTGAACTCCGTAAGTGGAGTAGTAATTCTAACGCGTTCCTTGAAACTCTGCCAATGGACCATTGCCAATCTCCGAAGCCTTTCTCAGAAGAAGGTAACAAATCTACTCTGAAAATCTTAGGAGTTCAGTATGACCCTTCAGCTGATGCATTCACTTATTCTCACTCTTGTATCGATGATGGAGAGTTCACTAAGCGTTCCATTTTGTCCCACGTGGCTCGCGTATTTGATCCACTGGGGTGGCTGGCACCGTTCATTCTGAAGGCAAAAATACTTCTACAAGATTTATGGCGTCTTAACCTTACTTGGGACGAACCCGTACCCAGGTACATAGCTAAAGACTGGCGGGATTTTACCTTCGATCTACCAAACTTAAACCTTATTGAAGTACCTCGGCAAATCATACCCCATCAATCAGCACAGCCCACAGAAGTGGAACTGATCGGATTCTGTGACGGATCAACCAAAGCGTACGGTTGTTGTATTTATCTCCGCGTGGTCACTTTAGACAAGGTTAAAACGCATCTCTTAATCGCTAAAACTAAGGTAGCACCACTCAAAATTCTCACCGTAAATCGATTGGAACTTTGTGGTGCGGTGTTGCTATCTAAAGTAGTAACTCGTATCTTTACCTTTCTTAATAAAAGGCTCAATGTTAAAAATGTCGTGTTGTTCACAGACAGCTCGACCGTCTTGTCATGGTTGAACACAGAGCCGCATAAACTTAAAACTTTTGTAGCACATCGGGTGGTACAAATTAGAGAAACTACCTTTTCAGCGGTGTGGCGACATGTTTCCACCCATGACAACCCAGCGGATATCTGTAGTCGAGGTCTCTCGTGCTTAGAATTAGCTACTTGCGAAAGTTGGTGGTCAGGACCAAAATGGCTGACTAATGATCCTATCGACTGGCCTGTATCAGCAGTTGAAAGGCATGAAAACGTCCCAGAGTTAAAGTTATTGTCACACTTGTGTCATGCCAGTTACATGACACAAGATGCTGACGTGTTCGAAGACCAACTGGAACGTTCCTCCAAACTTTCACGTCTACAACGAGTAGTAGCTTGGATCTATCGATTTATAAATAACTCTAAACTAAAACGCGTTGAACGGAACTTGTCACCGTTTCTAACTTCCATAGAATTAGATAATTCTTTGGAAAGGATAGTTAAACATGTTCAACGTAAAGACTTTAGTGATGTTATAACAAAACTCAACTCGAACAAAACGCTACCTCGATATCTTTTGAAACTAGCTCCTTTTTTAGACTCTAGCCAAGTCCTGCGAGTTAGGGGAAGAATCACACATACAAACTTACCTGACTACGTCAAACATCCTTACCTCTTACCCAAAACATCTCGGCTGAGCAATCTCCTGATTGATTATTATCACGCAACTTACCTTCACTGCGGACCTCGCTTGCTTCACTCTTTACTTCAGCGATCTTGGGTGCTTGGCGTTCGAAATCTTATTCGATCTCGCTTATCTAAATGCGTCACTTGCTTTAAGGTAAAGCCAAGGCCTCTTCAACCAATTATGGGTGATCTTCCGTCTTCCCGACTGAAACCAGGTCAATGCTTCCAGACAGTAGGTATTGATTTCGGGGGTCCATTCATGATTAAAGAAAGCAGGCGCAGGAACGCTAAAATATACAAGGCATTTTTGTGTCTGATGGTTTGTCACGCCGTCAAAAGCATACACCTTGAACTCGTCACGGAGATGACCACCGAAGCTTTCATAGCAGCGCTAGACCGCTTCGTATCCAGGAGAGGTCTATGTCAGTACATAGTCACTGACGGTGGTACCAACTTTGTGGGAGCCAAACTCTACTTATCCGAAGTTTCTGAATTGCTTAAAAGAGACAAGGACAACATCTCGTGCCAGCTCGCATCTCGCGGTATTTCGATGAAATTCAATCCCGCATCCGGTCCTCATTTCGGTGCCATCTTTGAAAGCGGTATCAAATCTACCAAATATCATCTAAAACTTATTGTAGGATCCCAGGTTCTAACCTATGAGGAATTCTATACCGTCTTGACAAAGATTGAAGCAATGTTAAACTCCAGACCTTTAGTGGAGCTCTTGTCCGATCCCGGTGAGGTTGATGCTCTTACAGCTGGGCACTTCGTAGTGGGTCGACCTTTAGTTTCTCTTCCGGAGCCGGTACATGCCGAAAACGTACCTCTGCGTACTCTGTGGCAACTGGTACAGAGACTATCTCAAAGTTTCTGGCGAACCTGGCAAAGAGATTATTTACATACCCTCCAGCAAAGGAGTAAATGGTTAAAGGCCGGGGGGAGACAACCTAAGTTGAGCGATCTTGTCATTATCTACGAACCTAACTTGCCAGCAAATGAATGGCGATTAGGTTGTGTGGTAAAACTACATCCTGGCAGGGACAACATTATTCGTGTCGTAAAGGTCTACTTGTGAGACCTGCGGTTAAAATCTGTCCGTTACCCGTAGATGAAAGCAATTAGACTTATATCCCTTCCTACCATATTTTATATGCAATAACTAACTCTAACACAATATATACATACTATATCTATTTATATCCCTTAGAAATTTAATCAATAAGCTATAATTGTATCAATAATCTACTATGTACATAACCTCCTACTAGTACCTAATGCATATAATCTATAATAATAATAATCAGAAAAAACACACTATGCCAACAGAACTATGTATCCGTAAAGTATGACTGTAGAATCCGAGTCAAGAACTCATTTATCTTATGAAATCCCTGGTTGATTTCAAGTGGGGGGATATGAACAGGCTTAAGGTCTTTCCTTGTTTGTTTCCCTATCCAATATTCTATCCTAATTTAAATCCTCGCGCCACCTACACACAACCGACGAAAGCGACGAAACCCAGCACGCGGCGGCGAGAGGAACTATTCTGTATCGTCCATCTTCAAAACCAAACGTGTCCCGCGGGCACAAATTATGCAAAATAAATAAAAACTCCATAAAAAGGTGACGAAGTGATGTGTGTAAGGAAACGACTAATATCAGCTGTGAGTACCTACCTATTGTTATTCCTTAAATCTATCCAGACTTTAGCCTTTTACTAAAACTTTCATCTTATCAAATCCTCGTTTTCAATTTAAACGTAAACAGTGGTCATTCATTGATTTTTGCGTTAAAAATATTACTTTTTTATATCTTTTTGAGTACTGTTTAAAAAGAGTTTTGTTCTGAACACTGGGGTTACGCCTATATCTCCAGAGCATTTCTCTCCTTTTCCTACAACATAATCGAACACCTTTCGTAATCCACTTCAAATTTTTCTTAGTAGTTATTTTAACCTTTATGTTTGGAAAACACAGATTATATAGCAGTAGAAATAAGTCACTAAACAGATTGAAAGCTTCCTCTGGATCATAAGTTTCATAAATCTCGTTATAACTAAGCTGACTTAGATGTTCCCTAAACTTTTTCATGTTTTCAGTAGAATAATCTCGTCTTGTAATGTACCAAAATTATTACATTTTGGTATACATGTCTTTTTAACCGGTACTCGCAAAATTTGTGCTTTATGGTCTGAAAGTGCTAATTCGACTATTTCTCCTTTACAGCCATATTATGTATAAAATTATCAAGATAAGTTCCACTTTCAGGCCGTGTAAACTGTTTAAATTGAAATTTCATATTATTTGCTGATAAAATTGTGTCAAAATGTTTTGTTGAGTTGTTGATTTTTAACATGTCAATATTAAAGTCACCGCATATTACTGTCTTCGAATTAGATTTGATACATACTTGATTCAAAATTTCATTAAGGATTTCTAAAAATGCATCCTTATAACATTTTTTTGATTTGGAGGGCCTATATAGACAAATTATATAAATTTTATGAGAAGTTAGCGTTATTGCTGCAACTTCAATCACACCGGGAACCGAATTTTTTACGATACTATTTATAACTGTAAACTCATATCCATTTCCTACTAAAATGCAGGCCCCTCCATTACGGCCATTTGTTGTACGTGAATACGTCTTAAAAAGGCGCCTCAGCCGCGTGCGATGTGTTACAGAGTAATAAATTCTTTGATTCTTTAGCTATCCAGTGGTGTAATTGAAATTTTGATGGGGATAATAGATATGTAGCTGCAACACTAAACTGCATCCCCCGATTTTGTAATCATTCGTTTTTAAAGACGTTAAAAACTAAAAATCTTACCACCTAAGACAATAAATAAAAAAAAATAGAACCATCCTGCGACACTAAGGGCCTGTTTCAGAATGTTCGAGTAAGTTCCGGTTATACTACCCAGAACATAAAATAACTGAATGATAAAAATGGAAGTTAACATGCAGCGCGTTTCAAGCTATAACCGATGGATAGGCTAAATCGATGACTGTGAAACGCAAAGATAGTGCTTTATTTATTAAATATGTTCTGGGTAGTATAACCGGAACTTACTCGAACATTCTGAAACAGGCTCTAAGTATGAAGTAACTTTTTCTCCCTAACAGTCACCAGTGTGAATGTTAGTCGACTGCGATTTTTTTCACTTTGATGGGGTATTTGGTGACAATCGCATTACGAAATAAAAATAGCCCGAAGGCCGATGGTTAATATATAATGCGGGAGTGACAAGATAACTATATCTTTAGAGGAAATTGTATATGTGGGGTTTTCTTTAAACATCAAAAATAAAATACAGACTGAACCTTTTTTTATTGCGGCAAACATCTCGTAACAGAGATATGTTCAAATCAAAAGAATTATTTATATATCATAGCATATTCATTTGGCTCAAATAAAACAATATTATATTTTTAAGTATACATATTTATTTATAAATTACGCGGTCACATGATATAAATTAAATTATGTACAATTTAATAATACAGTTAAATTTATATAAAAATAATATTAGAGATTCCATTTGGAGGTGGCTGGCGACCATTCCGGGGAGATTCCGTGGTGGCTTCGAATTATCCCAGGACAGGTGGCCTCTACCCCATCCAAACGTTACCATTCGCAACATAGATTAACTCAAGCTTAATTTAAAAAAGCTGCATATCTGTTAGGACGATATATAAACGAAAAAGAAAATAACAACGGATATAATTCGTCAAATAAATTAAAAAAAAACATTGACTAGAGAGCGCGAATCGACGTCCAGACTTCTCATAGGCATTCGACAGAGTGTAACACTTATCCTAGATAATAAATAAATAATTAATGAATAAAAAACGTTTTCATCATCATTTAGCACGCATTACGATTCCGGATTGTATAAAAAAAAGTCGTTTTAGAGTCCAGTTTCAAAGAGATTTGTGATATTTTGTTGGGAGTGCCACTAGGTAGTGACTTGGGTCCCATTTTGTTTTGGTCAGTCGTAGTGCTTAGTCGACAACGTTGAGATAGAAAGCCGCGAGTGAGTCTCCCTTGGAGCCGACGGCTCTGGCTTGGTATTGGCCGGCGTCATCAGGCGAGGACTTCACGATCTCGAGCCTGTAGGTGGATGTGCCTTCCATTGTGAACCTATATCTAGATGAGGTCTCGTCAATCGGCTTGCCATCCTTCAACCACTGCAGCTGGAGTGGTGGCTGTTGGAAAAAAGTAAATATTAAAGATTATTCCAATTATTACGGTGGTTATTAGTTAGCAATTAGTATGTGGTCTAAAAATGACTATGATCAGTCTCTTTAGTGTAGAACGTTCAAGATCTTTGTAGTAGGTGGTTCTATTTTTTTTTTGTATGGTGAAATGACCGCGATTTTAAAATATACAAGATTTAATTAATTCGAATTGTTAAATTATAGACATTAACTTTTACAGGAAATTATCAGTTACAGTCAGGATATATCAGTATGGCACTGGACCTGGTGTTTGCCAATAGGTATGTTTTTAGTATTGGGACCGAGAATATAAAGAAATACGTTATTGATAGATGTTTGAAGTTACCTTGTCCAGTTGCGCGGTGAAGACAGCAGGCTCTGAGATGGCGAGGGTGGCGGAGGAGGGGAAGGCGCCGTACTGCGGGGTGAGGGGGGTCTCGCCGGGGACACTCACTACCAGGCTGCAGGACGAGAACGACTCGCCTGCATCGTTGAATGCCTCGCACGTGTATACTCCTGGAATGGGTAAAAAAAATATATAATTCGAGTAGTTTAGGTTGATACGCACGTTTATGACGGGCAATTAAAAAATATAATCAGATTTTCGATTTTATAGCTTGTTTTGGTAACTATTGTACATGATCCTGTAATTTGCAACATTATAAGAAAATTTATGTTTGAAAAATATCGCGAGTTTTATCCTTTTCAATTCTATTTTGAAATCATCGTTCTACAGAGATAACCAAAAACTCCTCATGGGAAATGACACAAAGTATTATTAAAGATATAAGGAGCTTGTATTAGCTGGATGTCTTACCGGCGTCTTCAGGGAATATTTCGGCGATGTTGAGCTTGTGAATGTTGGCTTCGCTGGAGTACTGGAAGTCCTTGCTCGGCTTTATCTCCTTGTTGTTGTGCAGCCAAACGACGTCGAATCGTTCCGCGCCCACAATCCTGAACACAATTAATATTATTGCTTGATCTTGGTACTGCTTTATAGACTTATTCATAAGTAGGAGGCTGGCATTTGACAACTATCTCACCTGATGGTCAGTTATGTGGTTGAAGATATTGCTTAGGCTAGCCTAGAATTACCGACTTTCAAGTACAGCTATCGGAATACACTGTTAGGTGCTTGGCGACAGATTTTCTACTTGAGGGTGGTGGCTAGCCAGGTGGGCATTCGCAAAATGCCCTACCACCATGCTGTTACGACTGCCATCGTAAGACAACAACCGGGACCGACGGCTTAATGTGCCTTCTAACCATGACCCATTCAAGTGATGACCGTAGCAGACGTTGCTTAACCTAGTTGATCAATTCAGTGGCTGATCACAATAAAAAGATCTGAGGCTTAAATTGTGTGGCTTGTTGTTTCTTGCTGGCGGTGTATTATTATACCAAAGAACGTAGATGCGTTTTTTTTTTGCCCGTGTAAGAACTAAATATACAGAAGATTACAAACCTGCATGAGAGCGTAACGGCGTCTCCGTCGTTTACAATCTGCGATTTGGCGTGGTCGACTATTCTTGGCGGCTTGTCGCCGGTCTTCACTTTGTCGGTCGCTGTGCTTCCTTCCATGGCTGTGAAATTATTTAAAATATTTATAAAATAGTCATGGATGCTGTTCACCAACGATATACTCCCAACAATGGTCTTCGTTACATAAATAAATCATTAAGAAAGGAACGTTTTTCTTCTCCTGAGGCCTCGTTTCAAACCCTTGATATTCATAAAAGAGAAAATTTATCAGACCTGTAGAGATGAGCGGATCTAAATATTGAGCAACAGAGGATAAACTAGAGCGAATAATATATTTTTTTATGTTATTGTGACGGAACAAGCTCGAGGCACACCTGATGTTAAGCGGACTAACCTCTGCCTAGAACAGATGCATTTCATCACAAGTGACGAATGTCACTGCGCTCGTAACCCCAAATAGCGTGGGATAAGAGAAGAAAAATGAAAAGATATATACGATGGTTACGAACGAAATACCAAATTAGAGTCATATGTCATGTTGGCTTAGCGGTTAGAGCATACCTCGGCAATAGGATAGCGCGGGTTTGAATTCCGCACATGACTATAATTTTGACCACTAACTAACCTGGTGGTAAGTGATAATGTGGTCGAAGATGTTATTCAGGCTAAGAATTACTAGGTCTCAAGGACACCTGCCGAAATACACCGTTAGTGCTTGGCAACAGCTTTTCTACTAGAGGATGGTAGCTAGCCTAGCCAGCAATCGCAGAATGTCCTACCACCATGCTATAACGACTGCCATTTTAAGACAACAGCCGGGACCGATGGCTTAACGTGCCCCCAGCGCCAGTAGTAATATCACTAGCGGTCACCAATCCAAGTCATGACCGCGGACGTTGCTTGGCTGCTCTGTTATTTAGTATGTGTTGTACTCACGTTTGACTGTGACCTTGCACTTGGTCTCGACCTCGCCCTGACTGTTGATGGCCTTCAGCGAGTATTCAGCTTCATCCTCGGGGAACACCTCCGTGATGGCGAGCGATGCTACACCGTTCTTGTACTTCAGGTCTACCACCTACCATAAACACAACACATTTGTTTTACACAGGCAGAATTCGTATAACGTGCTGGTCAGGCCAGGTCATCGCA
This sequence comes from Plagodis pulveraria, assembly GCA_963890685.1. NCBI lineage: Eukaryota > Metazoa > Arthropoda > Insecta > Lepidoptera > Geometridae > Plagodis > Plagodis pulveraria. Next base: position 17,497,079 of record OY982975.1, read on the forward strand.
TATTAACGTTTTGGACAAAATTCCAATCCAAAATTTGTGTATATTTGTGTTAAATTTTAAAGAGTCATTCTTGTCAGACAGGCTACAGAAGGTTGGAATAAATGGCAATCCCTGTTCCGGGTCTTTGGTAAAAATAGGATTACCCTGTGGTAATCCTATTTTTACCAAAGAAAGTGGATCAATTTTAGGACCTTTTTTGTTTTTAGCGTATATTAATGATCTACCTTCCATGGTCAAAGATGCCTGCGATATTGTTCTGTACGCAGATGATGTCTCTCTGATTTTTAAAGTAGATAGGAAAGATAGTGAACACATTCATGTAAATAATATGTTCAAAAAAGACCAATAAACTCTTTATTGACAATGCGATAGTCTTCCTGGGAATCAAAATGGATTCAACTTTACAGTGGGATCCACATATACATGATCTATCCAGAAGATTTCGTTCTGCTGTATATGCAGTTCGTAAGATAAGACAGTTAGCAGACGTAGCTACTGCTCGCCTAGTTTATTTCGCGTAAAAGTCAATTGAATGTGAATATTACCTCAGAAGAATGCAGGGGTTTTCCATTCTTGAACCACTCTACTCGTGGGTCAGGGTCGCCGCGTACCGCGCAGGACAGCAGCAAGGGCGCGCCGTCCTTAGCCGCGAAGACGTCGGGCAGGGCGCGAGCAAACGACGGCTTGCACATCGATGAATCTGACGCCGGCACTGTAACGGACAGTTGGCGTTACATTCACTATAGGTGTCGTTGAAACAAGATTTAACACGTCCAAGGTTTCCAAGGATCCAAAGGAGCGCTACGAGCGCTTCTAAAAATCTTATTGTGATGGAACAAGCTCGAGGCCCACCTGATGTTAAGTGGGCTAACCTCTGCCTATAACAGTTGCTATTCATCACAAATCACGAATTGCACTGCGCCCGTCACATTGAGACATAGTTGTTAAGTCTCATTGTGCCTGTAATTTCACTGGCTCTCAAGGACTACTGCCGGAACACACCTTTCGGTGCCTGGCGACAGGCTTTCTACTTGAGGGTGGTAGCTAGCCAGGCGGGCAATCGCAAAATGCCCTTCCACCATGCGGTGAAGCTCAAGCCGGCGGTGGGGATCGAACCAGGGTACTGCGGCACGGCAGTCCATAGCTATTACCGCTCGGCCATCATTGCATTTCGCAATGATGGCCGAGCGATCCGAAACGATGGTTTGGAGATGCTGACGACGAAATGCACAAATCACCCCAAGAGAGAGTTCACTACAAGATTTATTATTCCTAAATAGAATAAGATGAATGAATATGTGATACTCACGGACTAGTTCCTTAGTAGTGCTCCTCGACCTGGAGGATGCATCGGAGTCGAGCCTGGCGCCGTACTTCTTCTTGCTTGCTTCTAACGACGTCTGTGGGGAGTACTTCGGCCTTGGCCCCGTTTTGGAAGGCGGGTCGATTGTCACCTGATCATATTCATATATTTTTTATAGGTATATAATATTGTTTAGATCTAAGGAGTACTCCTCAGACCAAATTGTCTTGTGTGGCTATGAACTAGACCATTCGCAGGTTTGTATGCTTCCCATTTTGGGTTAGATTTTGGGACCTTTTGATTTAGATGAAATTGGCTTTCAAATGAGTGATTTCTGATTTCGACAACGAATTATGACTCTAATAAATACGAGTGCGTAAAGCCCACATTCCGTTGACTGGGAACTTATTATACAAATAATTTTGATTAAGTGAATATTTTTGAGCCTCGTACTGGGTTAGAGTTGCCCCCCCCCATTTTTTCTTGTGGAGTTATAAGAGACGACTAATGGAAAACTACCAGAAACTGGGCAGCAGCGCCTTCTAAAGAACTGCCTATCTCTGGGATCTCCAAGCCGTTTGCAAACCCTCTAATGCAAGAGGCTGCGTTCATCAGTGGACGATCTGACAGATACAGAACAGTACCCTACATACTATTTTTTAATTAACCAGGTTCAAAAACAATGCTTATTTCCGAAGAGTACTCAAATATATGTTTAGAAAATAATCTACAATATCTTAAAACATTTCCATATACAAGTTACCGGTCTTAAGGGACATTTCTATCGAATATTTATATGGAACTTTTGTATATGTTTGATTGTTTACCTTTGTCTTGGTGATGATCGGCGGCGGCGCAGGTTTGAGAGGTTTCTCTATATATCTCCTGTCGCCTGAGTGGAGGAAGTTGTGTACCATTTGTTGCTGCTCCGGTGACGTCACCTCACCTGGGATATCACGCCACACATTATTATATCACAAATGTGGAACGACCTTCCCATTCAGTCTTTCCTCATACATGGGTTTATTTCAAAAGGGGATTAATAGAGTTCTTAACGGTCGACAGTGCTAATGGTATTGCAGATGTCTATATGCGACGGTATTTATATCCGCTTATCATCAGACGGGCCGTATGCTTGTTTGCCTCTCATTACATAAAAAAACAAATATAATCTTTCTTAAGATCCACTAATAGAAGATTATTGAACATGTTTCATCTTATCTTTTTGTACCACCTTCAATGTATTTGGAAAAAAATTTAAAGAATGTTAACTATGGGCTTACTTCTGTACCCCAGCATCAGTTAATATTCTCCATTAAAATTTCAAGCCATTGCTGCTTGCTCAAAATGATCCTGAAAGTGATCATCTTTCACTTTCTTTCTTGGCGTACCAATTATTTCCTTAGACCCGGTTAATCAAACATTCATCATCAGCCGGAAGACGTCCACTGTTGAACAAAGGCCTCCCCCATATAACGCCACAAAGAACGGCTATTAGCCACTTGTAACCACTGGCTACCCGCGACTTTCACGATTTGTCGTCAGTCCACCTGGTGGGGGGCCTACCAACTCTACGTCTTCCGGTGTAGTGTGGTAACCACTCGAGAACCTTTCTTCCCCATCGGTTATCAAACATTATATTTATAGTTATACTATTATAGTTACCTACCTCAATCATTATATAGTTACTAATATAGTTAAGAATAAATATTTATACTTATTAAAAATGAAACAATCAAATATCACCTACAGCACATAAAATATATAAAACAGAGTTTTAAAACAATGTATTCTGTTTACTTCAGTGTTTGAACATATTATATTAAAACCAAAAAAACTTCCTTTTTATTTGCTGCCTATTCAAGGCTGACAAAGTTCGTAGAAACTTGACGATGGTGAAACAGGGCGTTTTAGGGAGAAGTAATCTAGAGCTCTGAGTTTGTCATGGTCATACCTTCAACGATGACCACGCAGGAAGTTTCGTCAGTTCCGTGACAGTTGGTCGCGACGCATGTGTACTTCCCGCTGTCGGAGGGCTGACAGTCGATGATCTCCAGTGTGACCACGCCGTCGGAATTGGTCATCGCGTAGTCATACTTGGACAGCTCTCGCTTATCCTTGTACCTGGCAAGTGATTTTTACTGTTAATAAAAGGTGAAGAGACCTAACGCCTGGTAGGTTTTGGTCAGAGATTCTGCCTTGAAGCAGTAGAATGCATACACTACTGTGTTTTTGAAATTGCTGGGTAAAGGAGACAAGACTAACTTCTAGGAGTGATAGGCGCAGTGCGGTGTCAAGCAGAACGAGGATGATGGCACTGCATGTGTCATGAAAATTGGACAGACGTGACTGCTTACTACTAAACTGCGCCACTAAATAACATTATGACATTTGTCATATGCAAGACAAAGTAGATTTGCTTTCCTTAGGGGTTAGCATTTGCAATTGGCATTGCAACGTGTTTAAATGGCTAAATACTTTTCCTTTTCTACCTTATACCAAAAAATATAATATAAATAAATTGACTTCAAACATAAAATACGCATTTTTAGGGAAAACTCAAATACTAATAGTCAGATCTAACTCAAATTTAAATGGGACCACAAGAGATGCTTCTCTTCCACATTTCGAAAATAATAAAAACATTAAAATCGGTACACTTGTAAAGATTACGAGGTAGCGCAGTCAAAAAACAGTCGTAATGAGAACCTATTCCTTTTTTAAGACGATTTATGCACAGAAATATGGGTAAAAGTTTGTTTGAATGAAAGGTGGATGTAAAATATACGCAACTATACTCATCATATACTTAGACAAAACCATTTGGCACAAGTTCTTACACAAATTAAACACAAATGTGTTCTGAGAAAAGTGTTTTATTCACTTTTACTAGGTGTACTTTTCTGAAACGATTTCCGATTTATCTCGCTAATATTTACGACCCAAATGTCTACAAATAGTCACAATCAGATCACCGGTAAGTAAGTGTTCAGAAAGGGTATCAGCTTAGTGTTGCGTTTGTTGTGAATAGGCAAAAAGGCATGAAACATGAACTGAAGTGTTGGAAGGGAAAGTTGTAGGCAAACGTTCCGAAATCAGATTGAAGACGTTCTGAAAAAAGGCCACATCAGGAGTACACTAAACCGACGCTTAAGTATGAAAGGTTTGATGAGTGTAGATGGTCTGCCTACCTCTACGGGAATGAGACGTGATTTTATGTATGTATGTACATATATATCTGGGCCGGTAGAAGAGGTATAAATGAATAACGATGAATAAGTAAAGTCAATGTCTAAAGGGGTATCGACGGTCAAGCGGCTTGACAGCAAGCACGTAGATTTTGCTTGAGCCAAGTATATTGACAGTTGTTAAGCTACTTTTAAACGGTTCAATCAAAATACGAGATCGACTTGCAGATGTGATGAAGTAATATCCAAGTTTAGTAGTTAATATATTGACAGATCATCAAGGAACAGACATTAATCATTTGAGAATAGGTTCCAGCAGAAACAGCACAGTAGGTATAGTAAAGGAATGGCCTGAAAAAGAATTTCCTCATTAGCAGATTATTTAAATAGGTGCGTAAGAAGTGTTACCATTTGACGGTGGGTGCGGGCTTGCCGCTGAGACAGCAGAGCAGCTTGCAGGTATCGCGCGCCTGCATGACGCGCGGCCGCAGCTGGAACGTGAAGGAAGGCGCCGTCTCGGAGGACTCCTGCCAGAACGTGTAGGGCAGCGCCTCGCGTCGCCGCGGGGCTTCCGGGAGGTGCGTGCGTTGGACCTTCGGGACCGCTGCACAAACACAAACATACAGCTCTTTACAACGGTCTAAACCTCGCCTGTTTCAACATGATGCTAAATATACAAGTCTATAAAGATTCCGAGTTCGCAAGCTTGAGCAATATTGAAACTGATCGCACTATCCAATTATATCGTTAGATTATTGATTTGTCGGATGTTTTCTTTTTATGATAATTAGGATAGTGTCTCAGGGTTTGCATAAAAGCCGCTATAATTTTCCTAAGCATATTGCTTCATGAAAATTAATGATAGCCAAGCGGTAATAGCTATGGATTGCCGTAGATCTATGGTTCGATCCCTACCGCTGGCTCGTAAGGACAACGCCTCAAAATTTATTATAAACATTTTTCTCAATAATTTGCAGACTGATTTGTGCAGAGCATAAAGAATATATTCAGACAGTCAATCATATTTGCGAACTTTAGATACAGAAGTAGGAAAGTACTAAAACAAAAGCCATACTAAGGGCCTGTTTCAGAATATTCGAGTAAGTTCCGGTTATACTACCCAGAACATATTTAATAAATAAAACACTATCTTTGCGTTTCACAGTCATCGATTAAGCCTATCCATCGGTTAAAGCTTGAATAGCGCATGTTAACTGTCATTTGTATCATTCAGTTATATTATGTTCTGGGTAGTATAATCGGAACTTACTCGAACATTCTGAAACAGGCCCTAAACTGTAAAACTAAGAAACGGATGACTATATATCCTTATTTATTACTTAAACCAAGGAAGCCTGTAGCCATAAATGACGAAACTCAAATAATTATGACACTTTTTAAAATTCACCTGCAAAAACGAAAGTTTCGCGATGTGTTTAATGTAAGAAGGAATACAATATAATTCACTCAACACAACCCAACTTCACCCGCAACGCGGAAACGTAGACTAATCTCGCTATAGGCACCTCTCTACAATATCGACACAATAGTACAGTCAACGTCACTAATCACATCTCTATTTTATTTATATATTTATTGGACATTTTTTTATGGTAGAATTGGTGTGGAATTCAAAACATATGTGAATTTAACCACTTTTACATCTTTTATCTTTACTTTACGTGAGCACTCTAAAAAATACGCAGAAAACCTGACCTGGTAGAGAAACAAAGTTAAATAAAGGACTAATAAATATGTAAATACTTATAGAAATATACTTCCCCGTGGGGTGCCGGGTTAGAATTGCACCTCCCCATATCATCCCGTGGGTGTCGTAATAGGCGACTAAGGGAAAAATACTGAAAGGTGGGCAGCAGCACCTTCTAATGAACTGCCATCTTACACTGCGATCCCCAAGCCGCCTGCCAAGCGTAGGGATTATGGCAAATACACCCTTAATAGGGGTGTTCAGCAGTGGACGAGTCGGCTGTTAGAGTAGAGTATAGAAATAGAGAAGAGATAGGCTTTTATTTATTTCGTAACTTATGACTAAATAAGCCAGACAATATAAAAAGTATTAGTTTTTAATTTAATAATTATCTTGTGACCGCGACTGTACTTTAATCTCTAAAAGAAACAAGACGAACCTAGCTCGATCCAGGAATAGAACTAAATGCATTCGTGGCCTAATTCCTTGCTAATGATTTGATCAACTCGTTATGTTGAGTGAAATAAATTGATTATTGGATGGGAGTAATACGATCGGGATGGTTTCCTCTTGTAACCCTAATGAGTTTTGGCATAAAACTCAACGTCTTTTGAAATAATTGTTAATTTACATCGACTTAATTAATTTGCTTCGTAGTAATGTATATAGTTCGTAGTCTTTTGTCAATAAAAGCACACCGCCAGGTACACAATTATCGTTAAAAAAAAGACGACGAAATTATTTAGTAGAAAGAAACTGATAATTGTCACATAAGAAGCAGTGATGGCTCAGTGGCATTGGCTATGGACTGCCGCGCAGCAGGTCCATGGTTCGAATCCCGCCACGGGCTTGAGCTTCACCGCATGGTGGAAGGGCATTTTGCGAATGCCCGCCTGGCTAGCGACCCCTCAAGAAGAAAATCTGTTGCCAAGCACCTAACGGTGTGTTCCGGCAGCAGTCCTTGAGAGCCAGTGAAATTACAGGCACAATGAGACTTAAAAACTATTTCTCAATGTGACGGGCGTAGTGCAATTCGTGACTTGTGATGAATTGCAACTGTTAGTCCACTTAACATCAGGTGGGCCTCGAGCTTGTTCCGTCACAATAACATAAAAAAATAAAGTTCACACAGACATTTAACACAGACTATTGACACAGACAATTACAATTTACCAACCAGAGGAAAGATGCGGTAAACCAAACCAAACTAAGTCTACACGATGAATGTCAACTCTTTCAAGTTTTTAAGTGATTAGAGGTCAATTATTAGAATGTAATTTTGAAGCAGTGATGGCTCAGTGGCATTGGCTATGGACTGCCGTGCAGCAGGTCCATGGTTCGAATCCCGCCCAGAGTTTGAGCTTCACCGCATGGTGGAAGGGCATTTTGTGAATGCCCGCCTGGCTAGCGACCACCCTCAAGTAGAAAATCTGTCGCCAAGCACCTAACAGTGTGTTCCGGCAGCAGTCCTTGAGAGCCAGAAAAATTACAGGCTAATGAGACCTAACAACTGGACGTCTCAGTGTGACGGGCACAGTGCAATTCGCGCTGACGAAATGCGTCTGTTATAGGCAGAGGTTAGTCCACTTAACATCAGGTGGGCCTCGCGCTTGTTCCGTCACAATAACATAAAAAAAATATAAAAATGTCCCGATTTGTAAAATTATTGGTACTTGCATTACATGGCACAGTTAATTTTACTGATCAGGGATATTTATAGGTAAAATCATCACGAATTCAACACTGAAATAATTTAGCGAAGTCTTTGATTGGCTACCAGTTCGAGAAACTAGCTTAACAGGTGTGTATATAAGTGTTTTTTTATATGTTAAACTACGCATTACAGACACATGGTCCGTATTCTTTTTGGATTAGTATAAATTTTTACATCCTTTTTTTTTATACATTTCACACTCCATGCATCTTTGACTTATTACAACTAAGATGTTAATTGTTGTTGACATGTTTTATCTTAAAAACTAAGTGAGAGCATTATTTTTTACAAGTGAATAGATCTTTTCTTCTAATATGTTATCATTGTAATGTTTGTGGGTTTTTTGTAAACAAGTGTTGAAATAGTATAAGTTGTATAATACTTACGTTGTACATTGAGGAAGACGACCTCTTCTCTGAATCCATAATGGTTCTCAGCCCTGATGATGTACTCTCCTCTGTCTTCCAGCTTCGCGCGGTTGATGATGAAGTAGTAATCGTCACCGGCATACCTGCGGAGATAACTTCACTTTAACCTTCACTTTAAAAGCTTCAGCATAGTTGTCTCAGGTTTTCGCGATTACTAGACATAGTAATTAAACAACTTTAAACGGTTTAAATCGGTCATTGCAAAGTGTTTGAAACGTTGGGACAAAAATAATGATTAATATACGTGATTAAAACCGTTTAAAAATGTTTAATTACTAAGCTTCTATATTTGTGGTTGTCTTTCGTTATGGGTGACACACTCGATCCATTACTATTATATATGCGAAAATTTGTGAGCATATCAGTGTATGTTTTTTTACTACTTCACTATGACCGATAACGATGAAACTTTGAATATAGATAGTTTAGCTCCTGGATTATGACTACTGTGCTCGTAGCACTTTCCATACAAACGTAGTTTCGTCATATTTAAAATAGCAAGTGTTCAAACTCGGTGAAATAAATTATACATATCTGAGCCTAATATCTATGCTTCTGGTTTGCCAGATTTCCATAAAATTAAGTGTTTTCAATAACTTTTAGATAAAACTTATTGTATGGAAATTGTTAGTATCACATTTAGGGATAAAATAAATAGTAAATCGAAAAAGTGCCAAATGAGAAGCCTTAGATATCAGGCTCAGAAAATTACATACACAATTTCACCGAGTTTTAACTCTTGATATTTAAAATATGGCGAAACTATGTTTCTTTGTAAAGCGCTACGTGCTCTCTAGTCTTAACACATAGGATGATTTTCATTGTCATCACTCCGCCTCCCCCAATACTGGGGGAGGCTGTGTTCAGCAGTGGACTTCCGGCTGATACAATAAGACATGTCCAGCGAAGTGACTTATCTGCTGAGACACCTATATCTCTGTAAAGGCTTGACAATATGTTTAATAAATAGTGTGTAGTACTGACCGTTTCATGAACTTGACGGATTGCCTGAGCTCATGGTTGTTATGCGACCAGGTGACGGTGGGCGCGGCGCACGCGATGATCCTGCAGTACAGCTTCACGGACTGGCCCTCGTAGCAGAACGCGGACTGCGGCCGGATCACGAACCGCGGCGCTGCTTGCCGACGGTCTAAAGTACGAACAAACAAACATCCGGTCATTAATTATGTGATGGACTAATCGCTCGCATGTTGGTAAGCGTCACGACTGTTCATTACAGCAGCAGTGTCACCGTCCTCCTGCTGTTTGACACTATATTGCACTATATACTCCTACCCCCTTACTTATAAAAACATCGCTATGTAGTTGCTAAGTATATGGATAACTAAACAGTGTTTAAGTAATGCTTAAATATTTCTTACTTATAAACGCTACATAGCACCTGTTTAGCTAAGCAATGGATAATGAGGTCGAACGTATTTTAAACTGACAACATTCTACTAAAAAGTATTATGAATGACCTAAATGGCCAAATAGCATGTATCTAGTGCTAAATATATTGAAATTAAAAAGTAAATATAATACTTTTCTTTGTATAGTACCACCAACTTAACTGTGCAGTTTTCGAGGGCGCTACTGGTAAAGGAAATCAACTACGAACTGTCACAATTTGAAGGTTGAATGTTGTAGTTCTTTTTTCTGCCACCTGAACAGATAAGTTGGTGGGTCTGTAACTAAATCAGCTGATCAGAAATATGGGCGCCATCTTGTTACTTAAAATTTAAACAAGGGTGGGACGGTGTTTAAATTGACAGCTGATTTAAGCAGTACTTAGGTACTGGATAAAGTTATGTAGCGTTTATGAGTAAAAAATTTTGCTAATCAGCGGCTAAGTAATGTTTAAAATTTAAGTAGCGTTTATAAGTAAGGCTGGTGTTTAGTTCTTAAAATAAGCCTAAACACAGTATTGTTTGCACACTCCTGCTACGAGCCAGAATATATAATATTGCGGAGCTACCGCCAACAAAGATTCTTGCTGCAGAGACCAGCCATCTGTTAAGAGTATTAATTTAATCAGCAAGCAAATTGTATTACAATCTTTAAACTAATTTAACTACATACAAGTTTCAGTATAAAATTAAAATTGAAGATGTTTGGACCCTGTTCTCCACACTAAGATTCCCGTGTCGTGGAGATCCAGTTCTTCAGCATGAATTTATTCGGGTTTAACTAGCAAGTTTAGGCAATCTACTACTAACCTAACATGAAAACTAAATGACGGACAAAATAAAGATATTTTTATGTACATAATATCTCATTCTAAAGTAGACGTTAGTATTTATACAATGTTCCAAACTTTCCAAAATATATGCAAGTGAATCAAATATATAGCAGAAGTATACTTTGTAGCCTTTATTATCATAGAATTATATCAATACTTTTTGATCATATCTTAAATAGGAAATTTAGTTATTTAAAAGTTTGAAAATGCAGATAAAATTTCACAAGATCTCCAACCTAAAACGGGTAGTTCGGACACAACAGCCTTGTAGTGTCTGAATAATGCATCTCACTATTAGTTTATTATATTAAAAGTATATACCAGTTTGAGGGTACCAATCTGCAAATATTAGTTTGCTCTGCAGATTGATACTTTCTTCTAGATTCGTCTTGGAATTTATTTTGTTTTCCTGTACACACAGGCCAGCTCAGAGTTTGTATACGTATTGTGCTACATTTATTTTTATCTATATGGAGTTGACTGTAATTTGTTTTGTGTATATAAATAAATAAACATTAGGCTGTAAGAGCGAGCGATAACGCAATATAAGTGCCGCCTTTCAAACACCATATTTGGCTGCTGTTGGCCACGACTACCACCAGCGTTGGCGCATACTATTACTGTACCCACGTCACAAATGGCAAAAAAGGGCCGCAATTAAATGTACAATATTAAATTTAAATTTTCTATAATATTTTGTTTCACTAAATATCAGTAATATAAAAAAAAAACCTTAGCAAACTTACCAAACTGTCCATCGTAAATCTTCCACTTCTCAATGAGAAGTTTGCGCAGTGAACTGTACTCGCTTAGCCTGCCGATCGGCAGCCTGAACGATTGCCAATTCTGAAAGGAAATAAAAAACTATAGATTACAATATTACAAATTTACGGTGGGAAAAATTATAGTCATGTGCGGAATATATTTTTCCGCTGTGTAAAAGTGGCAAAAATTGAACGCGTAAAAAACAAAGTCAATTTATTCAGTTTAAGCGTCTATGAAGCGCCGGAAATCAATAATAAAATGAAATACGATCAGCGAAAAAAATACGGGGCGGTCATTTATTCATTGCATGGGCTATATTACATACGGGGTTATGGGTAAAATGCTAACATTGAACTAGGATTCTTGCTAGTCCTAAGAAACATTTTGAGACGTTTATTTTTTGTTTTGAAAAAATATATATATGTATATATGAAAAAATATATATACATATATTTTTTAAATTTATATATTTTTGTATTTTAATTTCTACTCCGAGCTAAGAGCGGCAACACTGGACCACGGCGTGGTCCCTTTGAATAGAGTTTTGAATATTTACATCGAGCAAAGTACCTAATAAAAAATATGAAATAATACATTACAGGCACAAGAGACTTTTGACATCAGGTGGTCCTCGTGTGGTTATTCAGTCAAAAACATATAAAAATAAGCAAAAAAAATTTTTTTTTATATTATACATTTTTTTCTTAAAATGTTTCTTAGGACTAGCAGAAGTCAACCCTAAGAGGTTGTTAGCATTTTACCAATAACTCTATATAGGGTGACTTCTAAATGCTTTTATCTGACATTAACACACGTCATATGAGATAAGCTTGTGTTTTCTATCAAAATGTTTTAGACAGGGATATAATCAGCGCGTTGGTTGTCAAAATGGACAGACTTTGTATCAACAAATTGTGGATTATATATAAATGTACTGTCATTTGTAACGATGTATTTAGCAATAAAATAATACTGTGCAAGAGTAAGCACTTAATTGCTCAGCTCCTTGACAAGAGATGAGCATCCAAAAGTTGTACATGCTCTGATACCCGTGTGTTCCAACAAACAGTAAGTTTTTATAATATAATCCAGCCATGATGGGGTGATGTCACATACCTCATACTTGGACCGGAGTCTGTTCCTCATCTCCTCCAGTTTCTTGGCACTGACAGCCGTTGTTCTCGAGGCAGCACCGTCTCCAGCCAGCCATTTGTGCATCAGGCACTCGTGCGCAGTTATACGTTTTCTACGACAAAACATCACAAATAGTAACAAGAAAATATATTTACTAATTCACTGCACTTATATATTATTAAATGTTATTGTGACGGAACAAGCCCACCATCGAGGCCCACCAGATGATGAGCGGAACCAACCTTTGCTTATAACAGATGAATTTCATCACAAATCACGAATTGCACTGCGCTCGTCACTTTGAGACATAGTTGTTAAGTCTCAGATGCCTGTAATTTTACTGGTTCTCAAGGCCTGCTGTCGGAACACAGTGTTACCTAACACGCTTGGTGACAGATTTTCTACTTAAGGGTGGTAGCTAGCCAGGCGGGCAATCGAAAAATGGCCTTCCACTATGCGGTGAAGCTCAAGCCTGCGGTGGGGATTGAACCAGGTACCTGCGGCACGGCAGTCCACAGCTATTACCGCTCGGCCATCATTGCTTCAAAATATAATAATTGGCTATTAGCAGGATTTGAACCTGCAGCTACAGGTCGTGGGCTCCGTCGTTTAGCCACAAACTTATAGTAGAACCTTCCAGTAACCGTATATCTTTCACCTGTTAATTGATCGATGGGGGCGCTCCTATATTTTTTTTATTTATAGTTTATCATCGTGACCGCTTATCACCTGGGTGGTAGGGCTAGTGCGCATTTCGTCACAATTCCATGAAAATAAAAACAACTACTCTACTTACTCCTTATTCTTAACAAGCAGTCTTCTGATGAAGTCTTTAGCGTCTTCAGACACGTGTGTGAAGGCTTCCTCGTCGAATTCCCAGTCGCAAGCCTTCACGTTCTTTAGGGTTTCGATGTCGTTGTTACCGGCAAACGGTGACAAACCGGATAACCTGCAACGGAAAAAGTGGTTACAAAACTTCGTTTTGGTTTCTATGATTTTTGCAAAGAATTAGATAATAAAGCCAACGTAAGTTGCATAAGGGAGTGATCTAGAGCCAATATGTGAAAGGGTATAACATAAAAATTTATTAAATCAAAGTTTAAATCGTTTAATCAAATTTAGGCGTCTCCGACGTCTTATGACGGTCGATCACAAATTTTAATATTGAAATATTCTATATTGTACTGCCACGTATAGCAAAAAGATGTATAGAGCCACTGCGAGAATATGGACCGAGATATTCGAGGATCGAATACGAATAACAAACGCTAATGCTAACGGAGCTTGCCTAGTCTACACAACCGAACAACTAGATTAAGCAACGTCCGTAGCAGACATTACTTGGAGGGGTGGCAGCTAGTGGCATTACTATGGAGCGTGCACGTGCTTCGTAGGGTACGTTAAGCTATCGGTCCCGATTTTTACCTTGTTGTAGTCGTTAGGCTTTAAAAGCGTTTGTATATTTTAATATTGTTAGGTTTGCAATAACGCCTGCTATGCGGATTACATTACAAAATCACAAATATACGATAAGAAAAATGTAACTCAAATTTTATCCCGCACATGACTTAAAATTTTCCCTATTGTATATTTGTTTTGTAACGTTTGTATAGCTTACTATAAATAAAAATAACACCCGCAAATGCAAAAGATTCTCACATTGGGCGTTCGTTTCAGAGGTTCTAGGCACAAGCGTTTAGAACGTTTTCTTACGCCGTTCGGAAAGCTTTGAAAACAGCTACACATGACATCGCAAATAGCTATTTTGACCTATGTCCGAAGATACTTCTTTATTGTTTTTGACAACTGTGAATTTGACAATTGAGCTTCGTTATAATGGATTCTCCGTTATAATTCGATCACTCAAGAGCCTGACAAATGCTGAAGTTCTATAACTATCGTACTGCATAAGAGTGAAAGAAAGGCGATCATGATCATTACAAAATCACAAATATACGATAGGAAACATTTAAGTCATGTGCGGGATTCAAACCCGCGTCCATCCACCCCTTGAGCCGGGGTATGCTCTAACCAATTGAGCTATGACATGACGTCATAACTCAAATCTTTCCTATCGTTCTTTAACCATCGTATTGGTAATATTAATTGAATTATTATTAATTAAATTATTTGAATTTGAATTTAAAATTATAAGGTTGCGTCATCATTTACAAGTATAAAATTATTCACGAGTCATGACGTTATGTCATGTTAGCTCAATTGGTTAGAGCATACTCGGGCTCAAGGAGTGGATGGACGTGGGTTCGGATCCCGCACATGACTTAAATTTTTCCTATCGTATATTTGTGATTTTGTAATATAAAACCAATTGCAAAATTGGCCTTGTTTACAGTACAACGCAAGTGGTACTATAGATATCGCTCCATCCCAATACGATGGCCAAAGAACGATAGGAAAGATTTGAGTTATGACGTCATGTCATGTTAGCTCAATTGGTTAGAGCATACCCCGGCTCAAGGGGTGGATGGACGCGGGTTCGAATCCCGCACATGACTTAAATTTTTCCTATCGTATATTTGTGATTTTGTAATGTAATCCGGATAGCAGGCGTTATTTCAAACCTAACAATATTAAAACGATCATGATCAGTTTGGGTGGAAAACGAAGAACGGTAGCGTCTTCACCGTCGAGCGGTGAAGGAGAGCATTGATATATCATAAAGGGGCCCCTTAACCCTACTCCCTGGGTTGCAAGTCCCAGGCCCCTCTGGCCTCTTCCTCTGCAACGCTATGGACCCGGCACCCGCACGGTGAATCCATCCAATGCTAAGAAATTCGTCTCTAACACCAAACGAATACTCACAGTACGTAAGAGAGTACGCCAACGGCCCACATGTCGGTATAGAAGCCGACCGGTTCACGTTCGACGATCTCCGGCGCTGCAAACTCAGCCGTACCAGTGGAGATCTTCACCACTTCGTTCGGGTCCAGTTTCGTCGCCAGACCGAAGTCTATGATCTGAGAAAAAAGAGGTATAGATTAGTATTTAAGGTTGAACTGGCCGGTCGCTTCTCCATACAAACGCCGTAGTGTGATCACTCCCATATTTGAAGTTTTAGGGCCAGAATTAAGCATAACACCGATTGATCTCGTCATTATCTAGGCTTGTATGATGTCGAAATTTTAAAAAGATAATTAAGTTGAAAGTTATGAGCCTCGAAAATGTTGTATGAAAATGTTTCGAAGCTCATAACTCTCAAATTAATTATCTTATTAAATTTCGGCATCATACAAGCATAGTTAATGACCAGATCAATCGGTATTATGCTTCATTTTGTACCTTAATTCTCAAATAAGGCAGTGATTACCCTACCACGTTTGTATGGAGAACTTGCCGGCCAGTTCACCCTTAAGAACTATTATTCTTACACGACTGCCCAAAAAAAGGATAGTTATGTTTTCAGTGTTAACGTATGTATATACTATATATGTATGTTTGTGAGTTTCTTTATTCCATCGTAACTTCTAAACGGTCCAATCGATTCCAATGTGAGAGATAACTTTAGAATCGTCTTGATAACGGATTAAAATCACCATATTGTTGAATAGGAAGTTCGATATAGCATGATGGAAGGGCATTCTGCGTATCTGGCTAGCTACCACCCTCAAGCAGAAAATCTGTCGCCAAGCACCTAACGGTGTGTTCCGGCAGCTGTCCTTGAGAGCCAGTAACTCTAGAGTCTCATTATTATATATTTTTTTGTTATTGTGACAGAACAAGCACCAGGGCCACCTGATGTTAAGTGGACTAATATCTGCCTATAACAGATACATTTCGTCACAAGTCACGAATTACACTGCGCCCGTCACCTTGAGACATAGTTGTTAAGTCTCATGTGCCTGAAATTTCACTGGCTCTCAAGGGCTGCTGTCGGGACACACCGTTAGGTGCTTGGCGACAGATTTTCTACTTGAAGGTGGTCGCTAGCCAGGCGGGCATTCGCAAAATGCCCTTCCACCATGCGGTGAAGCTCAAGCCCGCGGCGGGATTCGAACTGCCATTGAGCCATCACTGCTTCAAAATGACTTCCTTTTGCTATTTGGGTACGGAAACATACAAAAAAATTAAAAAGAAAGAACATGCTAAGTGGATGGTAATGCAGGAGTTATAGTCTGGTTTTTAATTCGAGATCAAAAATGTAAACAAAGAAATGTCAATATATGTCATTGTCAAACTGATAGGTCAAGGTGTTCAATAGTTTTTCTTCAAAAATATTCTCACAAGTGTGGCTATTAAAAACAAAAAAATCTTACACTAATTATTTCAGGCTTGAATATATGCGTAAATATGTACGCGCATATAAAAGTGTTTTATTGTTTCATAATATTGCAATAAATTATAGCATTAAATATATTTTTTACATTAAATGCTCCATCCATTCCCAAAATTAGAAAAATTACCAAGAACTTGTAATTTTTTTGCACGGTTAACACCATTGTTTACATTTTTGATATCGAATTAAAAACCAGAGTATAGTTACCTTGACATCAGTGCCGGTGCGAGTCTGACACATGACGTTCTCGGGCTTGAGGTCGAGATGTATGATGTTCTGTTCGTGCATGTGCCGCACGCCCTCGCAGATCTGCCGCATGTAGTGCGCCGCCTCCGCCTCGCTCATGCTGTACCCGGGCTCCGTGATGCGCTCGAACAGCTCGCCGCCAGACAGGCTGCAAGGGTTCACCACGTCATAACACGCAGATAACACGCAGATAACACGCAGTTTTTTTTATTTTTTTTTATTATTATTTTTTTTTTATTGTGAAGGAACAATCTCGAGGCCCACCTGATGTTAAGCGGTATCCTCTGCCTATAACAGATGCATTTCATCACAAGTGACGAACTGCACTGCGCCCTTCACCTTGAGACATACCTGTTAAGTCTCATTTTGCCTGTTATTTCACTGGCTCTCAAGGACTGCTGCCCGAACACACTGTTAGGTGCTTGGCGACAGATTTTTCTATTCTACTAGAGGGTGGTAGCTAGCCAGACGGGCATTCGCAAAATGCCCTTCCACCATGCGGTGAAGCTCAAGCTCTGGGCGGGATTCGAACCATGGACCTGCTGCGCGGCAGTCCATAGCCAATGCCACTGAGCCATCACTGCTTCGAAACACAGGGATAACACAGGGACAGTTTTTGTCACGGAATGCCGCGGCCGCGTCAACGCAAAAGCACAACGCGCTAAGCAACACGGCGCGTTAGTGAACCAAGCATTTTGCCATAAGCGATAACTCACGCTATACTCTGTTTGCTGATAATGTCTAATATAGTGCGCTCTCTCTTGCACGATTGTATGCAAGTAAAGAGGACGACACTAACACCATGTGTCATTATTACTTGTGTGAAAAGGTATATATATGTTTTATAGTCCAGGATCGAAACTTTTACGCACAGCCGTACTTAAAGACATTAATTAACTTTTAACTAGCCTTAATCTGTTTTTTATGCGTTGCAACTACTACTTGTTGTATTGCTGATAAACAAGGACAAGGCAAACCTTTGACCACTATATCACCTGATGGTAAATGATGATGTGGTCAAAGATGTTGTTCAGGCTAATGAATAACTGGCTCTAAATCTTTTTCTAGCTGCATACTTTTACAACTTAATAATAGAACAGTACAACGGCACCGGCACTATTTTTGCTGTCCTATAACTTATATCTATAAGCAAACGCCCGTTACGTGCCGGGTTAGAATGTCACCCTCCAATTTCTTCCCGTGGGTGCCGTAAATGACGACTAAGGGAAAATTAATGGAAGGTGGGAAGCAACGCCTTCTGAAGAACTGACAACTTATACCGCGATCTTTAAGATGCCTGCCAAGCGCGCAAATCTACCCAATGGGGGAGACCTTGTTCAACAGTGGACGTTCCGGTTGATGAGTGATGATAACCACCGTTTTAAATGGTTCCAAGTATACGCCTATAATATATCAGTGATAGAAAGAATATACTATGTATACTATAAGTATAGTATAGGTACACAAAAGAGATTATAAAGCCCCTCGAACTAAGTGATGTGCTATTTAGGTTTCAACTGCCTGTTTAATATGGTTTAATCCCCAAAACGCCTTCCACGATTCCCAAGACGCCTGCCAAGCGTGCGGATTATGGCTAATACCCCCTTAATAGAGGCTGTGTTCAGCAGTGGACGACCCGGCTGATACAGTCCTGTATCGTTATACACTCAGCCAGAAATGTGTGGCAAATACGCCAAATACTCACAATTCGAAGATGAGAACCATCTCGTCGTCATCTTCGAAGGCATCGTGCAGATTGATCAGTTTCCTATGGTGCAACTGGTTCATGATATCGATCTCCTTCTTGATGAGTTCCTTCTCCATGGCTCCGGTGACGGGGATGAACTTAGCAGCGAAGATGTTGCCAGTGGCCCTCTCGCGGCAGCGATGGACGACGCCGAATGCGCCTGTGCCTACAACATTTAGTATTTTACCTTTTGGTTTCGTTTACTGTTGAAGGAAACCTCCTTCTTTGATCATAAATAAATATGTATATCAATATAAATACACAGATACCAATTTATTATACGGTCTCTTGAATCTGTAAGGTATATAGACATATACCATGTTTCGAAATTCTAGAGGGGCATTTGACTGATATAGAAATGTAACTTCGTCATAGTAAGATTTCTAGCAAATTCGGGGATTGTTTGGTAATTCAGAAGACATATATTGAGGCAATGAATGGTAATAGCTATGGAGTGCCGTGCCGCAGGTCCCTGGTTTGGTCCCCACCGCCGGCTTGAGTTTCACCGCATGGTGCAAGGGCATTTTGGGATTGCCCGCCTGGCTAGCTACGAACCTTCAGTAGAAAATCTGTCGCCAAGCACCTAACGGTGCTCCGGCAGCAGTACTTGAGAGCCAGTGAAATTACAGGCACATGATACTTAGCAACCATGTCTCAAGATGACGGGCGCAGTGTAATACGTCACTTATGATGAAATAGGCAGAGGTTAGTCCGCTTTACATCAGGTGGGCCTCGAGCTTGTCCCGTCACAATAACATAAAAAAAAGTATATCAATACAAATACACTGATACTAATTTATTATATTGACTCTTGAGTCTGTTAAGTGCATAGACATATGCCATGTTTCGAAATTCTAGAGGGGCATTTGACTAATATAGAAATTTAACTACCTGATGGGACTTTGTCATGATAAGATTTTTAGCAACTTTGAGGAGTGATTGGTAACTCAGAAGACATTGAGTTCTTTGCCCATGATGATGTAAATATGTTGTTATTGAGACGGAACAAGCCCGAGGCCCACCTGATGTTAAGTGGACTAACCTCAGCCTATAACAGACGCATTTCGTCAGCGACGAATTGCACTGTGCCCGTCACACTGAGACGTCCAGTTGTTAGGTCTCATTAGCCTGTAATTTTTCTGGCTCTCAAGCACTGCTGCCGGAACACACTGTTAGGTGCTTGGCGACAGATTTTCTACTTTAGGGTGTTCGCTAGCCAGGCGGGCATTCACAAAATGCTCTTCCACCATGCGGTGAAGCTCAAGCTCTGGGCGGGATTCGAACCATGGACCTGCTGCACGGCAGCCCATAGCCAATGCCACTGAGCCATCACTGCTTCAAATAAATAATAGGGTGATAAGATCTTAATGAATTAAAATAATACATGTTTAGCAACATATATTACACGTATAAAATATGATGGATCGTATTCGAAGTGTATGTATGTATCAAACTATGTATACTGCTGAATAGACATTTAAAATACTTTAGTTTACGTGTAATTAATTTGACAAATTTCAACAATAATTTTCTTACTTACTTTGTTCGCTAGAGAAAATAAAATTATAAAGTTGTGCCAATTAGATTCTAACTGCGCATTCCGATATAAAAAGTTAATTATATTGATTATTATTCATAATATTAAATAAATATTTTTGAATAATTACGTTGATATATACTATATGAAGCGTAAAACCGTGCTGTAATTTTACTACTGAAATTTAAAATGGTGTTCATATTATTAGGTCCTTACATATGAAATTGGCGTTTTTCGTACTGGCCACTTTAATCACGAATTTCTCCTCTTTGGTAAGGAATTCCAAATTCAAATTTGTACAGCTATAGACTCATGTATTTGTGCTTCGATGATCGTCATTCATTTGTTTTTTTTCTTCTGTTTTTTTCTGTTTGCGTCACTCATTTTACAAAATGGAAAACCTTAAATATCGCATTATTTACGAGTACGAGTTCCGCCGTGGCACTAGTGCTGCGGAAACAACTCGAAGGGTGAATGATGTGTATGGCGGTCGTGTTGCAAAAGAAAACACAGTTCGTTTTTGGTTCCAACGTTTTCGTTCTGGAAATTTCGACCTGCAGAACAAGCCCCGTGGACGGCCTGAGACTCAAGTTGATAATGAAGAGTTGAAGGCTATTGTGGAAGCGGATCCATCGCAAACCACGTCCGAGTTAGCTGCAGGCTGCAATGTTAGTGATAAAACTGTTTTAATTCACTTGAAGCAAATTGGGAAGATTAAAAAGCTTGAAAGGTGGGTACCTCACGAATTGACTGAAACAAACCGGCAAACGCGCGTCGACTGCTGCGTTACATTACTAAACCGGCACAATAATGAAGGTATTTTAAACCGAATCATTACCTGTGATGAAAAATGGGTTCTTTACGATAATCGGAAGCGCTCAGCGCAATGGTTAGATCCTGGCCAGCCAGCCAAATCCTGCCCCAAGCGAAAATTAACCCCAAAAAAGTTACTTGTAAGCGTTTGGTGGACTAGTGCCGGTATTGTTCATTACAGTTTTTTCAAATCTGGCCAGACTATTACGGCTGATGTCTATTGTCAGGAATTGCAAACCATGATGGAAAAGCTAGCGGCTAAACAACCTAGGCTGGTCAATCGCTCCACGCCACTGCTGCTTCACGACAACGCTAGACCACACACTGCGCTACAGACGGCTACTAAATTAGAAGAGCTTCAATTGGAAAGTCTAAGACATCCTCCGTACTCCCCGGACCTTGCTCCAACAGATTACCATTTTTTTCGAAATTTGGATAACTTCTTGCAAGGGAAAAAATTCAACTCCGATGGGGCAGTCCAAATCGCCTTCAAAGATTTTATTGATTCCCGTCCGACTGGTTTTTTTAGTAAAGGGATCAATGAACTACCTATGAGATGGCAAAAGTGCATAGAAAATAATGGTTCATACTTTGATTAATTAAATATATTATATTAAAAAATATTTGACTTTTTGTTCCTCCCATACAAAACGCCAATTTCATATGTAAGGACCTAATATATTAAAAATAAAATATTCTATATTATGATGTGTACTTATTATAATATAAATATCTACTAAAAACGTATCAGGATCATTGGAAATCTTAAATATGTGAATTAATAATATGTAGTTGTGTTGTTATTGTCAGCATCATATTCCAACAATCCTTATATATAAGCTATGTTGTTTAAAAATATATAAAAAAACGCATGCGTGTATCCTAAAGATTCAAAATAATCATAGTATGCGTGTGAGACAGAGAGATGCAGAAAGAGAGCTACTACATCGTTCTATTCACACACAGACCTGTCGGTTTTCTTCTAGAAGACGCTCTCACGAAGTCACCTGCGAAATTTATCCTTATTTGTACTAGATATACGGCTCAAAGTTGTTCTAATCACCATGTTAGTATAACTAATGTTAATGCAATGCTTATCTCACAAGCAACTTCGTGAGTGTGTTTTAGTTCTAGATTTTGTTACCATGCTTAAGGGTGAACTGGCCGGCCCGTTCTCCATACAAACGCCATAGGGTGATTACTCCCTTATTTGAGGATTTAGGTCTAAAACCAAGCATAATACCGAATGATCTCTTCATTGCCTAGGCTTGTATGATGCCGAAATTTTAATAAGATAATTAACTTGAGAGTTATGAGCTTCGAAACATTTTCATATAACAATTTCGAGGCTCATAACAGTCATAACTTTCAACATAATTATCTTTTTAAAATTTCGGCATCATACAGGCCTAGATAATGACGAGATCAATCGATATTATGCTTAATTCTGGACCTAAAACCTCAAATAAGGGAGTGATCACCCTACGGCGTTTGTATGGAGGAGCGACCGGCCAGTTCAACCTTAATATATAATTATAGCCAATATTTTTTGGTAGATACGTGTTTTTAGCCTGAAAGCGCAACAGAACAGTTTTATATAAATATTCTTATATAAAGTTACATTGTGGAATAACTTATAATGTAGTTATAAATAAAAATCGAACATAATTGACAAAGTTACGTTCGGTATTTTTGAGTTAACGGTCTCATATTGGAAATGCTTAGTTAAGGATAAAATGATGGTATTGCCATGTCATATAAAATTAATTTAACTTTAATCCGCTTTGTATTGCTTTCGGCCTAGCTGTTGTTTCTATTGGTAGGTTTTCAAGAACAACCTACCTTATTTACTGTAAAATTTGAAACACATGTGCCAAACATTTAATCGTGATAAAGTCTGCAATGCGGATAAACGGATGACTGATATTTAGGTATTTCAGACAAATAAATCAGCACATCGAAGTCAGGAACGGTGCCTGGTAGATGACAACAGGCCCGCCTTCTATTACATAGGACAAAGCCATATCTGGCGAAACGTACTTGGTTTGATTTCAAGAAACCACTGACGAATCTCAGAAACCAATCTTTCTGAGATTCAGTAATATTAGAACGGTACGATATGATTTTCTTAAATAAATAATAATACTGATATAAATTTTCTTACTTTTGATAGAAATGCTTCTGAAAGATTTCTATGATCTGATGATGTACATTCAAACAGAACTCATTGTGATAATATTATGCAAATATTGTTGTTTGAATACTGGCGAATAATTTCGCAGCCAAAACCTCCAAATTCAGGGGTCATAGAGTCTGTTTAGAGGGAGAGGGGACTTGGGATTTGACTGTGCTAATAATTTTTAATAATATCAAGGTTTGCTTAAATTGTATATTACATAAGTCAATATATGACAACGAAAACGGGTAAACTATAGTTTTATAGTTTCTTGAAATGTTAATAGGAAATTCAAATCAACTTTCTCTCTGAACATTCTCTACCACATTTCCATCAACCACCCGACAATTTGACGAGCAATAATGACCCTTAAAACATTTGAACTGAGTCTAAAAGTGTACCGTAAGCTCGGGTAAGACTCACCGATTTCCTCGAGAATGTCGTACTTGTCGTAGACTGAGCAGGTGTTGATGTCGACAGGCTGCGGGACGTATTTGGAATAGATGTCGAACACGTAGCTGTCGTAGTCCTTCACGGGGCCGTGGTCGGCGTTGGTGCGGATGCGTTTGCCTGATTCGTCCACTGCAGAAAGAATAAATGGCACAATTAATGTTTTTTTCTATTTAAAATTCCGTCGCGTTTTTCTTATTACTGACTGGGTTAGCGTTAAGCATTATCTCAACTGTTGTTAAGTAAACGTTATCGGATATGGGACATGTTGCCACGGTGCCGAGGTAAAACTTCGCGTTTTCATCAAACAATCCTATAAGCTTTATATCAGGTGGATATTCATATATCAACAATACAGCGAAGGGTGCTGTGGATTCGATAACTAAACGAATTCTACTTATGTTTAATTTTCATATATACATGCATGCATGCAGCATGGTGGTAGGGCATTTTGCGAATGCCCGCCTGGCTAGCTACCACCCTCAAGTAGAAAATCTGTCGCCAAGCACCTAACGGTGTGTTCCGGCAGCCGTCCTTGAGAGCCTTACTTCAAGGTTAGCCTGAACAACATTCGACCACATCATCACTTACCATCAGGTGAGATAGTGGTCAAAGGCTAACCTATCAGGCATAAAAAAACAGTACTAACTATTGCCTATGCTGTGGCACTGACGCGGTGTATGTACTCCATTCACAATTAACAAATTTACGTACCTACATTGTTTTTAATTTCATGTTTACGGAGGCGTCACGTGTTCTTTTATCGCAAGCCGCCAGAGGCCGACCAGAGCAGAATAGGTGCCCGAAACAGCTGTTTTGTTGTGCTTAGTATACCCGTTCATTAGCTTCACGTAGCATTCGTACGTGTGTGAATGGAGTAAACCGCGGTTATCCCACTGTTCAGATAATAGTTAGTACTTATTCTGTGTATGTGAATATTAAACATAGATTGAACACATTCAGTTATCAATTCTACACCACCCTCGCAGTATTGTTGATACATTAATATCCACCGTATATATAGCTTTATTGTCTGGAATTTATTCTAATAGTTATTAACTGATTGAATTTAAATATGTTATGTATATATTTAAATTCTATTCTATTATAAAAAAACTTACAGCTGAAAACAAGTGAAGCTAAAATCAAGTTATAATAATAATAGCATTGCAATTCAACGGGACAATGCTGCCAGCATGCTGGGCACGCTGCCAACTGGTAGTGGGCTAGAGCATTTGGACTGCCTATGAGTCTGCAATGACTTATAGGGATCTAAATGCTTTTATTGTAGTAGCTGTAGTGTTGTATATAGTTCGTAGTATTTTGTTAATAAAGTAATAATAAATAATACTCTTTTTTTTATATACCCTAAGTTGGCAAACAAGCATACGGCCCGCCTGATGGTAAGCAGTTACCGTAGCCTATGGACGCTTGCAACACCAGGGGTATCACTCGCGCGTTGCCGACCCTGAAGAAATCTCTTCACGCCCCTTTTGAAGATCCCCATGCTGTACTCCATCGGGAAAACCACGGAGGGGAGCTCGTTCCACAACCTGAGCGTCCGCGGAAGGAAGCTGCTTTGAGCCCGCGCAGTACGAAACAACTCAACCAAACTCTTTTTGTACATATTAAATTTAGCCTGGGTAACCTACCTGGGTATTCTTTCTTCTTGAACTCCTTCTTGACGATGGCCTTGGTTTGCACCAGCGAGGTGGTATCGCTCGGCTCTGACCGTCCGTAGATGTTCTCCGCGTATACTCTGAACTCGTACTGTTTGCCTGGTACCAACCCAGTGATCGCCATTGTTGTGAATCTGGAAAACATTACATTAATAAATTAATTTAATAATAATAATAATACTAAAATTGTTTAATCAGGTAACAAAACCCAGTTGTTAGTAATTACACAATGAAACAAAATTAAAACTTAAAATTATGTTAGTTACAATAAATAAAGATTTGGACAGTATATAACAAATACTATTTCCTACTAATAATACCTAATATTTAGCAGAATATCTAAATGTACTTCATCTGTTTAATACATAGACGAAATGCCTATTTATCGAGGAGTTGAGACAGTCCGATACCATCTGCAAAATACTGTTCGTACTTCTCCCCAACCTATTAACTATTGAGGCTGACCTTTTCCGCAAGATAGCATGAAAGCCGTCGACCCGGGCTTCTGCAAACATATTTGAATCCAGGCAGGCCCATCAAAAAACGGAAGCCATTGTTATAGTATAATGGTATAACCATGATTTTAGAAGTTGAATCTTAATAAGAATTTACTGTATCAGCCGGATTGTCCACTGCTGAACACAGCCTCCCCCATTAAGGTGAGATTTGATATAATCCCCGCGCTTGGCAGGCGTCTTGGGGATCGCAGTTTGAGATATCAGTTCCTCAGAAGGTGCTGCTGCCCATCTTCCGGTATTTTACCTTTAGTTGAAAAAGAAGGGGGAATAGATCTAAAACCGTGTTATATCACCTGCAGATACTACGATACTAGATAGTGTATATTCATTTGTGGGGAGATATGAATGTGTGTCTTATTATGAAAATAATCTATTATTTAGGCACAATGTTGAACATTACATTACTGTATTCCTCAGACTGAGAATAGATTTTTCTGTTTATTGTTAAGATTAATAAACGATAAGGGATACGTTTTTACTTTTTATTTATTTCTCTTGAAATATGTATTAATTTATAAACATATATAATTTCATTACTAAATAACAAATATACGATAGGAAAAATTTAAGTCATGTGTGGGATTCGAACTCTAACCAATTGAGCTAACATGACATGTCATGTTATTGAAAACCTAACAATGTAAAAAATATAATTTCATTTAATGCCACAAAATGTACGAACAATAATTAAATATAATATTAAAAATAAAAAAAAATGGTCAACAAATAACCCATCCCTAATTGTACCTGGTGAAAGTGCCCATTACACTGGCGGCATTGCCACGCTGGATGGCAATGGCTAAACTTTGCACCAGCTACGAGCTAGAGCGGGACTCACCCATTTTTCCCATTTTCTCAACCTTTGCCCAATATCCCTAACCAAACTTTTAACCTCGGTGCCCCCGCAACCCATGGTCTCCACGGCAATGGGCACAAAATAATATTGACGCTCCAACGCCGCATACTTCAGCCGCTTTTTACAGGCAGCGTCCTCCGCAGCAGCTGCCGAAGAGTGGATGGTCCTAACCAGGTACTGGAAGCGACTTTGAAGCAATGATGGCCAAGCGGTAATGGCTATGGACTGCCGCGCCGCAGTACCTTGGTTTGATCCCCACCGCCGTCTTGAGATTCACCGCATGGTGGAAGGGCTTTTTGCGATTGCCCGCCTGGCTAGCTACCACCCTCAAGTAGAAAGTCTGTCGCCAAGCACCTAACAGTGTGTTCCGGCAGTAGTCCTTGAGAGCCAGTGAAATTACAGGCATATGAGACTTAACAACTATGTCTCAAGGTGACGGGCGCAGTACAATTCGTGACTTGTGACGAAATGCATCTGTTGTAGGCAGAGGTTAGTCCGCTTAACATCAGGTGGGCCTCGAGCTTGTTCCGCCACAATAACATAAAAAAAAGACAGTGCTGACGCAAGTGGCGTCCCATATAGGGCACTCGCCTTTTTCCCATGGCAACAGGGCCAGCTCTGATTTATAATCAATATATATATATGTATATGTATCTATTATAATTTAACGAATGTGTTCATTCATTGTACATTTCTCTCTCTACGGTCGTTTCTTCATTGCTGAAGGTCGTGGTCACTCTTGGCTAAGTAGGATCGGACAAACTGTCTCCATTGATTTCGGTCCGTGGCCTTCCTCACTGCGGCATAGAATTTAGACGAAGGAGTGGTGTCTCTGATTTGGTCAGACCATCTAGTTGTACATTTAGAACGAGCTTATTTCGAAAAATATTTGTTAGAAACTGTTGAATTCCTAACCTGGTGTTGCCAACTCGTATCCAGCTGGTCATCGGATGCTCTCGCTTCTCGACCAGGTAATTGGTGATATCTGATCCTCCGTCCCATACTGGGGCCTTCCAGCTGAGAGCCAAGGAGTCCACGCCGATGTTGTCCACGGCTGGGAATCGTGGCGGGTCGGGACGGTCTGGGGAAAACCATTACAAGAACATTTGTATTACTAGTTTCAGATATATTAACAGTTTGAGAAAATTTTTGTATCATTTTACTACTTCAACATTGCTTATGGGGTAAAACAATGCTGTTCTTTGTTGAACAACAGTTAAGTCGTATTTGCTTCTTGTTGGCTATGAATTTAAGGAGATAGGAGGCAAGAATGTTGCCGCAATTTGCCTTGATCGACATGATTTAAAACTTGTTATGAAAATGGAAAATTATAAACCTACTCCTTGTATAGCAGGCGTAAAGGGTCTGTAGTCGAAATAGCCTGTGGAATGAGTTGCTATTATAGTTCTTTTTCCTTGTTGAACAAAGAGCTTAGCAACAGCGTTGTCGCATTTAAATAGGTACCGATGAATTTGGTACCAAGGTAATCCTTGTTGTCTTAGGATGGCAGTCATTATAGCATGGTGGTAGCTCATTTTGCGAATGACCACCTGGCTAGCTACCACCCTCAAGTAGAAAATGTGACGTCAAGCACCTAACGGTGTGTTCCGGCAGCTGTTCTTGAGAGCCAGTAATTCTAGGTTAGCCTATACAACATGTTCGACCACATCATCACTTACGATCAGGTGAGATAGTGGTCAAAGGCTAACCTATCAGGCATTAAAAAAAGCTTGTCATTTTCTTAAGATACTTACCGCTAATCTCAATGTTGATGATAGCGTTGTCCTGTCCCAACTCATTTTCAGCTGTTATCCTGTACGGACCAGAGTCTAGCTTGCTAGCGTCGCGAATTGTGAGGATAGCGTGACGTTCTGGAAACAAAAAGAATTACTTTTAGCATAGAGAAAGTACTATTAAGAGTGACAAAGACCATACATGACAGCGTACACCGATAACTAAACACCAGCTTCGGCGAAAGATGTCGCTAAATGTATGAAATCACATAAAATAACGAAATTACAATTTTAATGGCCATCCCAAATCTCACTAAGGCTACTCGCACGCGTGGAACGAAAACAAATGGCTAGATGGCGTTATTTGCCATATATTTTACATGCGGTGCAGCGCCATCTATCAATAAACTTATGAATCGTGGTAAATTACCATTAAAAACAAATTTATTGAAGCAGCATTTTAACACAATATTTCGTATTCAAAAAAACAAGACATTTTTTGCGCCTGTTTACCATCGATGAAATTCAAATTTATCGGCTTTAAGTGTCGAAGCCAAAATTTCCAGGCTGCGAGTCAGCTCCACCTGGATATAATACAAGATTTGAGATTATTCCGGCGTACGTTGCGATTGCTACTCTTATTAGTTCTTTCTCTATGCTTTTAGTTACATTAGTATTTACATTAGGTCGCCCAGACACACGGCAATCTCACTCAGTCACATGGAACATTCTAGTAACACAAAGAAGCGTTTTCATTCAGTTAAGAAGTGAAACTCGCTGCTACCAGTATTTGTTTTCTGATTCAACAAAACTTCGGTGTTTTTAAGGCAAGAATGAATGGTATTCGTCCAGATGTACTAGCTACAGCGTCGAACGAATGATCACTTGACATATCAGACTAAATTGCAGATAACAGCAAACGTATCCTGTGTAAAAAAGGTTTCAAAATACTTAAGAGTGAATCCCTAATGGCCACTAGGTGGACTGACGACATCGTGAAAGTCGCGGGTAGCCAATTGGTTACAAGCGGCTAATAGCCGTTCTTGTGGCGCTCTATGGGGGAGGCCATTGTTCAACAGTGGACGTCTTTCTGCTGAAGATGATGATAATTCCCTAATAAATGGCTATAGGCTCGCGGGTGGGTGTTTATACACCTCTGTCTACTCCTTCAGAGAATACAGGCGTGAATATATATGTATAGAAGTGAATCCTACCATTTTAAAATATATATATTTATATATATATTGGCATAGGAACAGTTTATTTTGTAATGTTAACTGAGAAACAATCTCTCTTAGCCACAGTGCGATAAAAGCGCCTACTGTGATTTTTTAACCAAATACTGTGTACAACTCTTTGTTTTTAGCAAAAAATTAGAGAAATCTCTGTGTTTGCAGTATGTTGATGTACGTTCGGAACCTATAAAATTAAATTAAATTTAACGTGATATGGGTAAAGAGTGACTGTCTCACCTTTCCTTTCGACATGATAATGGCTGCCAGACTCGATAGTCTCTCCTTCCCGGACCCACGTGATCTTGGGCACTGGATGTCCGGTGAACGGAATCTTGATCACCACGTTCTCGCCCTTGTCGAAGTAAGCCGTCACACGGAAACGAGGCGGCACGTTCAGTTTCGGTGCAGCTGTTAACAAAATTAGCGTTAAGTATTGCTAAAGTGTGTGCAATAAAAAGAGCGAAGTGAATTTTATAAGGGGGCAGCCCTGTATTACCTCAAGGTTAATTTATGTTTATGCAACGCCCCTTGTTTTTGCTATATGTATGGAATAGACAGCCTCGTTGGTGATAAGCATAAATATTGGCATAACCCGGTTTATACAATTAAGACGGTTTAACAATAGGAATGAAAGGTTATAAATTTGAGCTATGATTTACTAACCACGATAGCTTAATTGGCTGAGCATATCCTTGTTATAGGGACGGAAGGTCGTGGGTTCGAATCACAATTTTGATTATTTTTTTTCTTTTCGTTGTAATTTTGTATGACCGGGTTTAATAAATAAACGAGTCTAAAATGACCCGCTCATCATCACCTGTCATTTGCACACTATTGCCGTCTATAGTGTATAAGAGAATAAATGATTCAATTTTTAAACCCACCGTTTAACTTAACCCATTTAATATTCATTTCTTTATTAAACCTGGTTACCGTGAATCTCATTTGGCATATGAAATTGATTTTGAAGTTCTTCCTTTAAATTTTATAGACTCGATATTATGTTTTCTGTATTTACTACCCTCACTTATCTTATGGTACAAGGAATTGAGATATTTATTATATATATTATTTGCCGATTTTTTAAGTTGTTCCGAGGCAGCGTGGTTTAACCACATACTACAAAGGTGAAGCTGCGAGTATATGTATCAACTGTGCTTTTTTTTTAATATATTTACCATTAGGAATTGAAATATTATTTCAACAAGGATTTTGTAAGTAATGAAGGTAATGGGTAACACAAAACACATATTTATCATAATTTAAATAGTTATTTTAACACCTGTATATCACAAAAAGGGTGTTTAAAATCTAGCAGTTTATAAATCTATAGTGGCTGCGAGCATGAGGTTTTCCTCAATTAATTCACGTACATTTGTATATTAGAAAAACTTAGTTAATTACTTTAGTTTCTTAACTATAATCTAATATTTTTATTCATAATGCTTAGAACTTTATATTAGAACCACTGTCCACGCTCGTGACTTAATTCTAAAACGCTTCGATAGCTCAGGATATAAATTCGGCACAGGCACCAAACACACTCGTTGTTGCTAATAAGGATATTTTTTTAATACTTACTCATAATAAGCAGTTCAGCTCTGGTGCTCTTGACGCCGGCCTTGTTGACCGCTCGGCAGACGTACTCGTCGGCGTCCTCCCCGAACACGTCCATGACGGTCAGGAAGTGGTTGTCTCCCTCGCTCCAGATGCGGTAACGGGGGCCGTTCGTGATCTCGCGGGCACCTAATCAAAGATAAACGACATTATTAAAAATATGTTGTACTGTACTGTATCACCCGGACCGTCCACTGCTGGACACAGGTACCTCCATTTAGGGGGTATTTGCCATAAACCCCACGCTTGGCAGGCGGTTTGGGCATGGCATAGCAGTTCCTCAGAAGGCGCTGTTGCCCTCCTTTCGGTATTTTTCCTCTTACGACACCCACGGTAAGATATGGGGAGGTGCAATTCTAACCCGGCACCCCATGGGGGATGATGTACTTAGCCGATGTAATTAGGGTAAGATCAGGCCTGGCTCATCGGCACTTTAGTCCAAAATTAAATTTCAAAAGTCCAAAATTAGTACAAAATTACAGATATGTCGGCATATCGGTCCGGACGGGGTTATTCTACGATGCGTGCCGTGTCAGAAGAGATCAGAGCTATGCGATAGAAAGGGAGACGCCTTCTAAGTAAATATATATTAGGTACTCCGTGCTTTGCGAGCTGAAGTGCACTTTATTGCTTCGCTAGAGTCGCTTATTTATTGGAATGGCTTTGCGGAGTTATCCTTCTGGTCCTTTTTATTCTGTGGTAAGAGTCTGAACTAAGAGTAAGTTGATACAGTAGGCAACCGGAGCTACCTCGTTGGCATATTATTGGACTCACACACCGGTAGTTCTGACCGTACCGTATTTTTACAATGCAGTTCGAGATCTATAGCGGAAATCGGAAGCAATATAGGTCGAAGTTCATTAATTGGTCATATTCATTAGATATTCGACTACAATCATATCAAGTTTAAGGCTTGTATGTTTTATTTTTTTTACGATATAGCTAAAAAAACGATAAAAAAACATCTCATGTAGGATGAAAATTGTCCATTGCAAAAAAAGGGCGGTTTTAATTTTTCTACATTATTGGTAATGATTTAGTTCTAAAGAGGTTTAACGAGCCAAACTATGTTACTGGCACTTAATACAGAGTATGGGCATGAAAATAAGTTAATTCCTTATAACATGACACTGGCGAATGCACAAGACGTGCGAGTCCAAATCCCGAGACAGGAAAAAAAAGGTAATTCCAAATTAGACATTTTGTTGCTTACTTTTCGCGGGTTTGCGGTTAAAAGGTATAGACAACTAAGTTCTAACTTCTCGTTATTTTTAGTAGAATAATTGAAGTTTGTCGCATAATCCTGACTCATTGTGACTTAAACAGATATCTTTGTAATGGCAGAAAAGCAATAAGAGCCAGTAATATTATAGAGCTGCTGAAAGAGGTGCGTACCCAATGTCATCAACGGTTAAACATGAGTCGTTCAACCGTCCAAAGAACGTGGACTTGATACCAAGATACAGGTTCCATTCAGAGAAGGTTCTGGGAGACAACTTTGCACACAAGTTTTTTGAAGCAGTGATGACTCAGTGGTGTTTGCTATGGACTGCCGTTCCGCAGGTCCATGGTTCGAACCCCGCCGAGGGCTTGAGCTTCATCGCATGGTGGAAGGGCATTTTGCGAATGCCCACCTGGCTACTGACCACCCTCAAGTAGAAAATCTGTCGCCAAGCACCTAACGGTGTTCCGGCAGCAGTCCTTGAGAGCCAGTGAAATTACAGGCACATGAGACTTAACAATTATGTCTCAAGGTGACGGGCGCAGTGCAATTGGTGATGCAATGCATCTGCCATAGGCAGAGGTTAGTCCGCTTAACATCAGGTGGGCCTCGTGCTTGATCCGTCACAATAACATAAAAAAAATTAAAAAAACACACACTACCACCAGATGAGCGCTTTTTAAGAATTCAGGCGCTGCAATACCGGAGGTATTGCAAAGGAATGTATTTGAATTTTATCTATTATATCGGATCGAATCACCCACAGTATGACATGAAGCACAAAACAACTTACCCTTGTACCACGTGATGGCTGGCTTAGGCGATCCCGTGATTGTGCACTGGAACTTGGCGTTGTGGTACTGGATGCAGTTGGCGTTCTTCAGCGGCTTCACGATCTCTGGCGGAGTGGCGGCTACAAACAAAATATACCATCAATTACAGTTCTTCAGGATTCACATGATGGGTACAGTATTTAATTGTTGTTAATAGTAAGATTTTATTGTTTTACTGTATATACCGTACTATAAGTATTTACACCCTGAATAAGGCGTACTGTGGAAGGACTACCCGTATAAATGTCCCAACAGTAATTTTCACATTCGTGACTTAACAGACCTGTACGGGGTCGTGATATATGGGAGCCTGTTTTTTAATCGTCAGTTATAAATAGTAAGCTAATTAAGAAGCTAAAGTTAACTCTATTGAAGAAGCTAAATATAACTCTATTGAAGAAGCCAAATGTAACTCTATTGAAGAAGCTAAAGATAACGATTTAAGAAGCTAAAGATAACTATTTAAGAAGCTAAAGATAACTATTGAAGAAGCTATATTTAACTCTATTGAAGAAGCTAAAGGTAACTCTATTGTAGAAGCTAAAGATAACTCCATTGAAGAAGCTACAGATAACTCTATTGAAGAAGCTAAAGATAACTCCATTGAAGAAACTAAATATAAACTCTCTGAAATTTAAAAGTTTCTAACATGATTTTAACAATTTACTATCGAGGCATTCTCTACGCATCGAATAAAGATCTCATTAATTTATCTTCCTATTTTTATCCCAGTTAAGTGAGGTCGGCACAAGAACCGCCTTCTATTTTAAAACAAATGACAACACAATTATATAATTGTAAATAGATTTAGCTAGTTTTTTTAACCAGCAACCTTCTTGACGAATATTCATGTTGATGGTATACCCGTTACGTTTTGGGTGATCAGAGCGTTAAACCTTGTTTTGATCTTATATTATTTCTTCATATACTCGTTGTTCTTGTATTCGTAAGCTGGAAACTTTATTACTACCAGGCGTGTCTACCACTGACACTCAAACTAGCATTCTTCCATTCCAGCAGGTTTGAACAGCTGTGCAGTACTGACCCTTCGGATCCTGGACCTTGACCTCCTGGCTGGCGGTGGAAGGTGGGGACAGTCCGGCCTCGTTGACGGCCGTCACACGGAACTCGTACTGCCGCCCTTCCACCAGGTTGGAGCAGTTCAGCTGGTTCGGAAGGCAGAGCGCGATGTTCACGCGTTGCCAGGTCGAAGCGCCCACTTCGCGCTTGTCTACCCAGTAGCCTGCACGGAAGGAAGATCATTATTAAGTTACAGTGGAAAATTTAAAATATAAGGTTAAAATAAAACTTGTCCTTCTCTGCTCTTCTCAACATTTTACAAATAATTTCCACCTAAATGTTGCATGGAAGAGATTTATTTTAGTAATAAGGCCACCCATTTTATTAATTTCATTGTTAATGTCAATTAAGTATAATATTTCTTGCGTGGTGTAACAATATGATGTTATCTATCTTCCATCTATATTATAAAATAGAATCTATTTTAAGATATAAATTATGTCTGCTATACTTAAGTATGAAGACGAAGAAAAAAATAACACGATGTTATGACATTTTTAAAATGACACACTAAACTTCGACTATCTTCACTGAAATGTTCTAAAAACTTTACCCATATTACAAAAAAAACAACTAAATTTGGAATAAGTCATGCTCAATTTGGGTCAAAATTTGGCAAAAGGAACTGAATATTACTGATAAAAGCGAACCATTATCAAACATATTCATATGAATTCAAGCAAAACATGCAGCCAATAGAACATAATTATCCCATTGTATCGTTCTAATTAAAAACGTAGTAATGAATCCAAAAGATTTAGTAACAAATTTACAGTCAGCATCCAAGTATAGAGCTTTTGGACTGCCTGTGGGCTTGCAATGACCATTGGGTTGCCTAAATGTTTTCATTTCAGTAGCTATAGTATCATATATGGCTGGTATTGCTTCGCTAATGAAGGCGTACCGCCGGCATAAAGTTATGAATAAATATGTTTTACCCATACCAACACTGAAGTTCTCAGGTGCAATTTTTATAATATGGATATGGTAAATGATTAGTCAATGTCCTTACCCTGTACTCTAGAGCCTCCATCGCTCTCGGGCTTCTCCCATTCGAGGTGCACGAAGTCACCTCCAACTTCGAGAATCTTCGGAATGCCGGGCGCTGTAGGCGGGTCGAATGGTGCCTTCGCCTAAAAACAAAAATACGTTACGTAAGGTGCACATTAAGGTGTCCTGCTAAAAGCTTAGAAACATGTTAGAAATAATAAGAACTGTGGGTGGAATTCGAACCCATAATACTAATTTACAAAACAATACAATGAAAATTCTTTATTGTACACCACAAATGTTACAAAACACATATAGAGAATTCTTGAAGCTAAGGTACAATGGGTGGAATCGCTTAAAGCGATCTCTTCCAGTCAATCTTAGAATGGAATATATAGATATGTGAGGAATAATAAGAGATAGGTGCTGTAAATTTGTAGAAATTAATTTAGTTGCTGATCTGATGCTCTATCCAAGTAAACTTGTTGCAGTAACTGATGTCATAATCCAAATCTTTCCTTTCATTATCATTGTTAGACCGTTAGAAGGCATGGATCGACGCGACGACGTACTTAATAATGTACATGAATTCTTGTTTGGACAAAACAAATACTTTTTTTACTTTGACAATAAGTTGGGACAAAAGATCCATAAGCATTCCTTGCATCCTTATTTCTTTTTGCTGGTAGGTAGGTTTTTACCCACAATACCACCCGATGGTAAGTGATAATGAAGTCGAAGATATTCACAGGCTTAGCATAGAATTACTGACTCTCAAGAACAGCTGCGGGAGCAAACTGTAATTGTTTAGCGGCAGAATTTCTACTTGAGGTGAAACTCAAACTCGCGGCGGGATTCGAACTGGGAACTTCTGCGCAGCAGTCGATAGCCATGCCAATTAGTCGACGCTACTTCACAGCAACTGTTCTAACTTATCATCCATTTCTATACATGTTTTGAAGCGCTCGTAGCGAAGTTTACTTAGCTGTTCTCAACCGATCAGCAAAGTTAAGCAACGTCGCCCGCGGTCATGAGTTGGATGGGTGACCGCTAGTGACATTACTACTGAGCGTTTCCGTGCTTCGGAGGGCACGTTAAGCCGTCGGTCCCGGTTGTTGTCTTAGGATGACAGTCGTTATAGCATGGTGGTAGGGCATTTTGCGAATGCCCGCCTGGCTAGATACCACCCTCAAGTAGAAAATCTGTCGCCAAGCACCTAACGGTGTGTTCCGGCAGCTGTCCTTGAGAGCCAGTACTTCTAGGTTAGCCTGTACAACATCTTCGACCATATCATCACTTACCATCAGGTGAGATAGTGGTCAAAGGCTTACCTACCAGGAATTAAAAAAAAAATTTTAAAAATGAAATAGCTATCAGTATAAAACAGCATACCTTGATGGGATTGACTCCCTCCAAGGCAGGTCCGATGCCATTCTCGTTAGCGGCGTGTATCCTAAAGTTGTACTCCTGTCCCTCCGTGAGGCCCTGCACTGTGAACCGCGTGTCCCGCACTGATGATGCGATTGTGATCCATACGGTTCCTGCAAAAATATATACAAATGCGATTAAAATAAGAATAGGACGGGCTCTCGTCTAACTTCACTCATATTGACTCTAATAAGTACGATCAGCAGAACAAACTTTAAAATAGAGCAGTGCCATATATTTATACGTAATTTTAAATGAGTGACCCGAAATTATTAATTTTAATAAATTCATATTTTTAAGGTTGACAGCACAGACGCCATCTTGGTTTGATGACAAAGCGGGCGTTAGGGTCTTATTGTTGGAAAAAAAATGAATTAAAAGAATATGAATTATTTTGGAAATTAGTGCCCGATAACTTTGGTACTCTTAAAAATTTTACGTACTAGTTGTTGAAGTTGTTTGCATAAAAACCTTTGTGATTCTTCGTTTTCTAAAATAAAATATACAAAACATATTTACAGATGTCGCTAACTGATCCGCACCTGGATGATGTGTTGAGAGTAGCAGGTAGCAATTATAAGCCGGATTTAAATGGTCAAAAGTTTACCTTAAAGTCAACAATCACATTAATTTTTAAATAAATGATTACATTTTAATGTTCAGTTTTATTGTCCATTGTAATGTAGGTTGGTGCGGCCCGCCTGATGTATCAGTCAGACTTATTTGGCCGAAAAAATAAGGTTCATTAAGGCTGGTTTAATATGTTTTTGGTGATTGTTATATTTGTTTTTGTTACCCGTTACGATGATAACGATGAGTCTGACTCAGTCGGCCATCAGGACATGCGGCATCGAAGAGCTAAGCGATTCAAATTAAAATACCTAAGTACAAAATATTGCTAACAAATAAAATCAGTTCAAATTATTTCTGTGTTTGCAGTACCTACAATCACCTACAACTTCGTTTACCCACCTATGACTACTTGTTTTTTACACGACTACCCACACAAACGTTAGTTAAGTTTTTAGGTTTGATGTATGTATTTGTGTTTGTGAGTTTCTTTATTTCACCATAACTTCGAAATGGCTTATGTACGAGATATCGTTCGATTTATCTTGATAGCTCAAGTGATACTATGTACGTAAAAAAATAAAAAAACAAACTGGTGGGGTTTAGAAGCCATATAGTGAGAAAATCAATTTATTTTTTCTTCCAAAGTTATCGTGTAGGGTATCAAAATGAAGGGCTTTAAAAAACGATTCCGTAAATATATTAACTTGTAGTTTTAATTCCAATGGATCGATAAAACGCTTAACGAAAATAAATTATTTGCAGTCGGCTTTTTTATTTTCTTTATTAAGTTATACATGTTTAATGATTTCTTTTTTGCACACTGTACCGAGTTCTAGTTTTGACGTCAGAACATGGCGCTAGGCCAATCCTATTCTTATTTTAATCGCATTGTACGTATTTAACAAAGGTTGTTAAAATTTAACGTGCAGTCCCTTAAAACGCGTAGGATATATTTCGACTTTTTATACCTGTATAAAATTATTCATTCTATGGTTGATTCCCCCGATCTGTTATATCAAATACCCTTTAATATTAAATATAGAGCACGTACAGCCAAAGTCACTAATCTCTTTGCTCTTCAAGTCCATAAAAATAATACATCCTACTTTAATCCTATTGTAAGAATGGCTCGTCAATATAATGATCTGTTAAAAAATAATCCAGATTTAGACGTATTTAATCCTAGTCTTGGCAGATATGTTAAAACTATAAAAGATCTTCTTCAACCGAAACCAAGTAATTCGGACACAACAGACATGTTGTGTCCGGATGATCTATCTCATTGTTAGTTATAATTATATATTGTGTCAGTTTCAGGGTACTAATCCGAAAATATCACTTTGATTTGCGGATTGGTACTTTCTTTAACTTCGTCTCGGATTTCATTTTACTTTTCTGTATACACATATGTTGAATTACAATCCAGCTCAAAATTTGTATAACTTGTATAATTATTGTAAATGAGAAATTGACTGTAATTTGTTTTGTGTATCTAAATATAATAAATAAATAAGTAAATATACACATTACTCGTTTGGTTTGGAAATCCTTAGATATTTGAAGCAGTGATGGCTCAGTGGCATTGACTATGGACTGCCGTGCCGCAGGTCCATGGTTCAAATCCCGAGCGGGCTTGAGCTTCACCGCATGGTGGAAGGCCATTTTGCGATTTCCCACCTGGCTAGCTACCACCCTTAAGTAGAAAATCTGTCACCAAGCGTGTTAGGTAACATTGTGTTCCGACAGCAGTCCTTGAGAACCAGTGAAATTGCAGGCATCTGAGACTTAACAACTATGTCTCAAGGTGACAGGCGCAGTGCAATTCGTGACTTGTGACAAAAATGCATCTGTTATAGGCAGAGGTTAGTCCGCTTAACATCAGGTGGGCCTCGTGCTTGATCAGTCACAATAACATAAAAAAAAATACAAATAATTTCATGCTAGGTAAAAATATCTAGACAATGAAGTTCTGAGGGAGTTCCTTTTCACGCTCGCCTATGTATGCGCGTAAAAGGAATAGGTTGGAATGAGCGTGGTTATTTTTGGCTTCCCTTCCATCGTGCTCTAAGACCTGCCTAATTTTTTTTTTATGTTATTGTGAAGGAACAAGCGCGAGGCCCACCTGATGTTAAGCGGTATCCTCTGCCTATAACAGATGCATTTCATCACAAGTGACGAACTGCACTGCGCCCATCACCTTGAGACATACCTGTTAAGTCTCATTTTGCCTGTTATTTCACTGGCTCTCAAGGACTGCTGCCGGAACACACCGTTAGGTGCTTGGCGACAGATTTTCTACTTGAAGGTGGTCGTGAGCTAGGCGGGCATTCGCAAAATGCCCTACCAGCATGCGGTGAAGCTCAAGCCCGCGGCGGGATTCGAACCATCACTGCTTCAAGCTATGCAACTGAGCCATCACTGCTTCAAGTTGGTCATAGACCAGGTCAAGACAATGCCAAAATGATAATTCAAGTGTATAGTAATATTTTTATAGAGTTCTTTTTGAAAGAAATTTTATCACAAGTGTATTCAGTGTTACTATTAATGCTTATATTGTATCAATGTACAAAAAATTTCAGATCAATATATATAATATATTATTCAATGATATCTAAAAACTACTTCTTATAAAATAGATGCGTATTTCATTAAAAAAAACCCGCAGGTCATCCATATCTGTATATTGTTGCATGTTAATATTTATATTAAAATTTTTGATATCTAACGAGCCTATGGCATTATTTTTTCAGCACATTTTCAAATTAATAGAGCACAAAATTCTTGTCCTGAGCGGGAATCTCGACAGCGTCCCCCAAATTCACGCCCTGACCTTTAGGCTACCGGAATATGCTCGGACGAGAGAATTTTATGCCCTAATAATTTGTAGAAATAATCTTTTCTTAGCCCGCGATATAAGAGCTTATAAGGTATTATTTATCATCCCTTTGTTCTATAGCACTTACCTGATATATCAATCCTCTCAACCACATAGTGTGTGACAGGCATGCCGCCGTCGTATGTGGGAGGTTTCCAAGCCAAAGTGCAGGAGTGCCTGGTGATATCCGTGGTCTCCAGCGGGCCTTGCGGAGGTCCCGGCAGCCCGGTCACTGTCACGGAGAACGTGTCTGACGTCTCGCCGGAGTTGTTCTTGATTGTGATCTTGTAAGTGCCTGAAAGGAGAATACCTTGTAAGGAACTACTGGTTCTTCTATACCATAAAACGATACTTATAAAATTTACACATTGTATATTTCAAGTAATGGTTGAGTTTAGTGTGATATAAATATTGCTTATTATCTTAATATGGTAAAGTGGAGAAAACTAATTAAAATCAGTTAATCGGTTGGATAAATTCATAATTGTACCACATATTTACTAAATCCGCTTTACTTATTGAGAGTCTCTTAACTTTAACGCCGTTAAGCACTGCTCACAAGATTGTTATTAATTTCATTACTAAGGCGTGTATTGATGAAACCTCAACTTTGAGGTAAGTTGAGATCGATCCTAAAATGAAACTTCGACATTTACGTTCATTTGCCGTGTTACCATTATACATTTCCTTTGACGGTACCACGAAAATGCTGATTTATATTTAGCCGTGTTACCATTGCATCGTTAGACTAAAAATTCCCTTGGCCTTGCTTAATTCCGTTGAATTAAGCAAGCCAAGAAAGAACAAGATAGAACTATATTTATTATAATATTTTTTATTACGGTAGATGTTGATGTGACAGCTTTCAAATGTGACAGTTGCTAAAGTGACAGTTGATCTCATATTTCCCGATTATTATTTTATTTCGATTCTTTTTATAATTCGGTTGCAAATAATCTCAAAAAATATAAGCAAATAGGTATTAGATGTGACAGCTGTCAAAGTGACATTTTATGTCAGATAGGAAGGTGTGATTTGTGAGAGTTGGTGTCGTATTTTACCTCAATTACTTTCGTTTTCGTGACATCTGTCAAACTTTTATAGATCTCATATTCATTTCAGATGATAGCTGTCAAATTAAAATAGGGTTTATCTCGGAAACTATTAACCCTAGACTGCTAGTTTCCGCACACAAATGATAGATCTCATAGAGATCTTCATTTCAGATGACGTCAAATTAAAAAGGGTTTATATATTTTTTTAATGTACGGAACATTTGTCCAAAAACTCATCTTAAGATCGATCACAACTTTGAAATGCATTCATTATTAACACAGACCAAATAACAATAATTAAAGTTAATCGAGACTTATAATACAATTAACGGGTAATATGTTTGAATCAGTATAAGCTTACCCATATCATCCTTAGTGATATCCTTGATAAAGATAAGGATGTAGTCATCGAACACGGTGTACTTGAGATGCGCCGAGTCCTGGACCTTGTGTCCGTCCTTGGTGAGCGTGACGTCGGCGGGCTGGTCTCCCGAGTACAGGATCTTGATCTTTGTGTTGTCGTGCTCCGGCAGGTGGAGGTCTCCAGGCATGCGGGTGATGCGCGGGGGGTCTGGGGAGTCATACAATGTTACCTCAACATTCTTACGGCTCGAGGTCATGTCAACCTCAACATTCTTATGGGTCGAGGTCATATCGAACTCAACATTCTTATGGGTCGAGGTCATATCGAACTCAACATTCTTACGGTTTGAGGTCGTATCGACCTCAACATTCTTACGGTTTGAGGTCGTGTCGACCTCAACATTCTTACGGTTTGAGGTCATATCGACCTCAACATTCTTATGGGTCGAGATCATATCGACCTCAACATTCTTAAGATTTGAGGTCATATCAACCTCAACATGACGTTCAAATACAAGATCTTAAATTGGTGACTGTATCCAACCACTATTTGGTCGACAAAACTTTTTTCTGTTATAAAACGATGGGACGGACAAGTTTTTAAAATAGTGAGCGTCACGCTTTGCTGTGTCACCGTTCTCGTTCTACTTGACACTGCACTGTATTCGTCACTCCGAGACGTTAATTCTAAATTTTAGTACGCTCAATAAGGTCAATAGCTAGTATCCTTTACCAATATTCCTTTATTTAATATTTAATTATTAGTAAATATTTGTAAAAAGAGGAAAACATTGATTTTGCACTTGCTTCAGCACAGTATCAATACCAAAATTCATTTTGCTGCTGAAAATCTCATACATAGGCTATGGTAATCTTAAGCTTTAGGATTTTTACTAAATCACGCACTGGTATAACTTGTGCAAAATTTATGAATGACACACCACGTGACATGCGCAGTAGTAAACAATTTATAGGGAGTTTTGCTGCTGCGCAGGTCGCGTGGTGTCTCGGCCAGGGCTCATAAAGTTTTGCGTGAGCTGTACTGGAGTACGGCCGAACTAACTCATCGTAGCTTAATATACAGGGTTATTGGTAAAATGCTACCAACCTCTTAGGGTTGACTTCTGCTAGTCCTAACAAACATTTTGAGATTCATTATTTTTCTTTTGAAAAAAATGTTTCATTTTCTTGTGTTTTTTATATGTTTTTGACTGAATAAGCACTAGGACTACCTGATGTCATTAGTATATTGTGCCTGTAATGTATTATTTCATATTTTTTATTACTTTGCTTGATGTTTAATTATCAAAACTCTATTCAAAGGGACCACGGCGCGGTCCAGTGTTGCCGCGGCAGGCGCTCTTAGCTAGGAGTAGGCATTAGAACAGAAAATATTTTTTTTTTACCCCAAAAAAGAAAGCATCTCATTCATGATTCCTCATCATGTTTCTTAGGACTAGTAGAAGTCAACCCTAAGAGGTTGTTAGCATTTTACCAATAACCCAGTATATATACTTCTTGACCTGGCCTTACTCAAAATTGTGAATAATTTGGTAAGAATACACTCGCCAAGTCATTCCATTTGCCATCCAAACTTGATTATGTACTTTTAATCTCCATTATTTCATTCTTTCTCTTCTCTCTCCATTCATTATTTATACCACTATATCACATATCAAAAATCGTGAACACTCACTTCCGATCTTCAGATGTCCAGTGCAGTATACGTATCCAATGCTGTTAACAGCCTCGCAAGTGTAGTCTCCCTCGTCGGCGTCGGTGGCTTCTAGAATGTTCAGTTTCAGTGTGCCCTCACGAGATTCGGCTATGAACCTGTTTCAACATGAATGATAAGTTTAATTACCAACCTATGCCAGATTACGAGAAGTAATTGGTATTGTAGTTATTTTGGATATCTCGCTCTTACTCTTAGCCAACCCTATTACTGTATCATTAGTAGAATGTCATATATATTTTATAATAATAATAATAATAATAAATCTTTATTTCAGGTAACAGACACAATAAATAAATTTAAAAATGTACGGACCCATAGAGAATTCATCTTAAGGAAAAACTACGTTTTAATAGCGTAGTTGTAACGTTTGTTTAATTTAAATAGCATACTCTAGTTCTAGTTGCCCCGTAAAACCCCGGATTAGCATTAATAATAATAATAATATCTTTATTGATAAACTTACATAGCACATAAATTGTGGAAACTCTGCCTTTTGCGTTAGTAAAAACTGTGTTGCAAAAAGCAATCTCTCCCATATAATAATATCAAAATTTAACAATAAAAAACATTAGAAAAAAAAAGTTAAACTAGTTATACGGTAGTTACAATAAAATTGTTATAGCAATAAAGTACTGAACTAGGATTAAACGATCTGGGTAAGCAAAATTGAATAACAATCTAAAATATGTATATAACAATGATAAAACTATTTGACTATAAAATCTTAAGTAATTTCATGTAATAGTTCTGTTTTAAAATTATTACTTACTACATTACAATATTATTGATTACAATATCAATTTTACCGAATTGCACCTGCCCATATCATCCCGTGGGTGTCGAAAGAGGCGACTAAGGGAAAAATAGTGAAAGGTAGGCAGCAGCCCCTTCTAAAGTTCTGCCATGTGACACTGCGATCCTCAAGCCGCCTGCCAAGCGGGGATTATGGCA
Source organism: Plagodis pulveraria (assembly GCA_963890685.1). Taxonomy (NCBI): domain Eukaryota; kingdom Metazoa; phylum Arthropoda; class Insecta; order Lepidoptera; family Geometridae; genus Plagodis; species Plagodis pulveraria. The sequence continues at coordinate 17,541,570 of OY982975.1, forward strand.
AGTAGCCCCTTTATAGGGGAGGCTGTGTTCAGCAGTGGACGATCCGGCTGACACATTAAAGAACAGTACAGTACTCTAGTTCTGATAGAACAATCAGTTGCCTGTGAGAGTAATACAAGTCATTCTGCAAGAACGTGATATACGGATTTAGATCTTAAATTGAACAGAATAAGAACTACCATAATTTAGAGACTTTTTCAATATTTTTATTTTATCCTCGATACCTCTGGTGTTGCGGATGTTCGTGGGCGACGGTGATCACTTACCACCAGGTGAGCCGCCTGCTCGTTTGCCCTCCTATCCCATAAAAAGAAAAAAAAAATAAGTTTGGAGATGTTTCACAACTGCAACAATATCTTACCTAGTGCCGAGCACAAGATCTCTGCCATTCTTCAACCACCGGCCCGTAGGTATCGGATTGCCAGTAGCAACACACTCCAGTGTGAAGGGTCGGCCGAGCGGTGCTGCCATGTGTGGCGGCAATTTCTTAAGCCATTCAGGCTTCGTGCCGCCGATTTCTTCGCCGGTGCGAACCGGAGTTGTGCAAGATGACGGGTCGGATTTGCCTGGAAATAAATAGGATTCGTCAAACAAAGCAAAGCAGTTGCTTTTGGCGAAGAGAATTTTGAGAATGCTCACCGACTACCTAAATACACCATCGACTGTATCGCCAAACACTGTGTGTTGGGGGCAGTTCTAGTTCTAAGCCTAGTCATTGGCATATTTAAAACGGGCTCTTAACCAATCACACATCAAAAATTTAAAAAAATAAATATATAATCCTACCGACTGCGACAAGTTATTCCGCATCGAAACACTTATGAACAAATAATCGTAATAGCAGCGCTTTATCGCAAACACGACATAATTTGCTTTGAGGAAACCATATCTTTGAGTAACCTTCAGTCTTCTGAAACTAATCTATTTCTATGAAAATTACAAAATGTGGTCCTGGTCTACTTCCACAGGTGAGATAGTAACTAAATACCAGTTTTAATATGGAACTTACCGCCAGCATTGACAGCGATGATCCTGAACTCGTAGTCTGCCTTTTCGTTGAGGTTCATGGCGGTGAAGGTGGTATCTTGCACGTTGTAATCGTTGCACTTAACCCAGACCGAGCCGCCCACGTCGCGACGCTCGATTATGTAACCAGACACGCGGGCACCTGACAAATAAGTACACTTATTATAATCATTCCATTAATTTCATTCTTCACTTCAATGTATATTCTGGTGAAATATGTTATAGACATACCCAAATCCGAAAAAGGGCATATTTTGTACAAGTTGAATATATACCAAAATTTCTTTATCAAATATTTTAACTGTTTTTTTTTTTATATTGTTATGATTGAAATAACCTGCTATGCGGATTACATTACAAAATTACAAATATACGATAGGAAAAATTTTTTAGTCCCGCACATGACTTAAATTTTTCCTATCGTATATTTGTAATTTTGTAATGTTATTTTTTGTTATATATACTTTATCGAGCCTGTATATATTTAAGAATATAGTTTCGTAAATATTTTATTACATTAGCACAAAATAATATACATTTAAATTGAAAAATGATCACCAATTACGATAGGAATAAAGATAAAATAGAGATGTCAGGTTTTGGATTAGCATTAACAACTGAAAATATTCATAAAATATTTGTAGATCTCAAAAATTCATGCTAAAATAAAAATGTAAACAATTAAAATACTTTGGTCATTCCATCTCTACAAAGGCGGCGTTGGTCACCTATCTATTGTAAATAAATATAGTAATAAATTTACTTTCAATTAACTTATGCTACAAATTATAAAACAGTAAAGACTTAACAAGATTGGTCTCGTTTTTATTGCCTGTCTTCTAGAAAATGGCTGTAAAACGTCAGTAAAATGTCGTGATTAACCTTAATAAGAGCGTTGTACTCGCCAAAATTGTATAAATGATTTAGATTTTTTCCGTCAACTGCCTTAAGTTATAATCGGCGACTGCAATGAACTAGGCGGGCCGTGTTTATTGCGAACATGCACAGTACCGAATGGTGCTTTTACGAAAATCAAATATATTCATATTTATTGCATGAATATGGGTATTAAAAAAGATTTTAATTGTACAAAGTTCTCCATATTCCACCTTTATGGTATGTAAAAGTTGGTAAAAATTTGTCACTAGTCATTATTTCAGACATATTATTACAATATTAACATACAATTATACATAAAAATATGACCAAGATAAATGAAATTTCTATATTAAGTTACTTTAGTTATTACATATATGAATGTCAATTCACAGTGTCAAGGATAGATATTTTTTACACAGCTATTAGCATAGATTAAAAGAAATATGTCAATTGAATTCCACTTTTGAAAGTTCTAACAAATTTAAAACAATAACACTAATTATAACGGTCATTTAAATATTCGTTAACTGTGTAATAACTTTTATTAACTAGAAAAGTATAAAGTATTTTCTTAAAGGTAATAACGCAATCAGAATTCAATATCGATTTAGGCATGTGGTTGAATAACTTCGGAGCCTTACCAAATAAGCTTTCACCATGGTGTTTTTTGCATGGTGGTAGGGCATTTTGCGAAAGCCCGCCTGGCTAGCTACCACCCTCAAGTAGAAAATCTGTCGCCAAGCACCTAACGGTGTGTTCGGGCAGCTGTCCTCGAGAGCCAGTACTTCTAGGTTAGCCTGAACAACATCTTCGACCACATCATCACTTACCATCAGGTGAGATAGTGGTCAAAGGCTAACCTATCATGCATAAATAAATAAAGAACCAAACAATGCAGACGTATGTGAAATGTATGTATATGAAACGAAATAACAAAAGGTAAAACACAGGTAAGGAAAGAACTGGATGAAAACAGCTAACGACAGAGAAAAATGGGGGCAACTGGAGGTGGCCTATACCCGAAAGGGGCCATGATATATTGATTTGAAATAGCTACTAAAATAACATAGTTTCTTATATATATTTTTCTAATGTCATGGAAATAAAAAAGGCTTATTATTATTATTATAAAGACAGTTACCGCCGTCAGAGGCCGGTGGATCCCAGGAGAGGTCGACGTAGTTCCTTCCCACGCGGACAACTCTGGGCGCTTGCGGCGGCGATGGCGGGCCGTGCTTGGCGCGCACTCGGAAGCGCTGCGAGGTGGCGGAGTACTTCCCGAGCCCGGCCGCGTTCTTAGCGCGCACGCGGAACTCGTACTCGTGCCCGCCCTCCAGGTTGTATGCCTAAACATTTTATGTTATTTATTAGTTACCAGATTCGACAACAAAAGCTCTCTATGGCTACACTAAGGGTATGTTCCATTAGTCGCTAAGAACGTTAATTTCGATAATTTTGATCACATTCTGCGTCTGTGGTTGTGATCACTGTGATCGTTTGTAACTGTCATCCCCTGTTCCATTTAGGAAAAGAACGCTAAGAATGCCACTAAAATTCGCCACTTCTGTCACTTTTGACATTAGATGTAGGGAATTCAAACTTTTCCAGTAGCCTCATAGCGTTTATGGCGAAAATAACGCCAAGACCCATGTGGAACAACTTTTTGGGAGTGTGATCGTTTTTAGCGTTTTTAGCGAATCTAACTTCAAATGGTATGCACCCTAACTTCATCCTCATCAACAGCTGTTTCCGTCCTTGAACATAGCCTTCCCCGGAAGATTGGGTTTGCCATAATCCCTACACTTAGGAAGCGTTTTGGGGACTATTCGGCAGTGTAGATCGTCTTGGGGCCAGTGTAGATGTAAGTTTTTCGGAAGGCACTGCTGCCCACCTTTTGGTATTTTCCCCTTCCTAGCTTCTTAAGACTCCTGCAGGAAAATATGGGGAATGGAACGCTGATAAGCAATAGGTAAAGTAACAAGTGACCACAATAAAGACCAAAGTAGAGGTCTAAAGCAAAATTGCTTCATTACTCTTTAGCTAAAGTAAAAACAACTAATAAAACTTAATAATAGATTAATAATAATAGATTTCATTAGATGTCGTAATGTGTAATTTTAATATACGAGTAGGTAATAGGTATATTTAAAAAACTGGATGTACCTTTTGTACAAACTTCGTATATAGTTCGCAAAAACAACGCGACAACATCGCGCTACCCTAAATATACAAATAAAGTGAAAAAAATCAACAACATATTTTGTTTAAATAAAAAATATTTGTTTAAATTATTGAACATTTGAAAGTGTTTTTTAGTTGAGTGTATACCTGATAGTTGCAGTCCTTGACGAGATAGTCAGCGCCTGCCCAGACGCCATCTTGCACGTCGCGGAATTCAACCTTGTATCCTTGAATGCGCGCGCCACCGTCGGACCGAGGTCGGTCCCAGATCAAATTGGCGGTACTTCCGTCCCAGTCCGTCACGCGCGGCATGCCTGGCGCTTCCGGTACTGTGAATGGGAACTGCCAACAAACAATACATTGAGTGAGAATGAGAATGCTGAATGAGAGGTATGCCAAAATCTTAGCAAATCAAAAACTTTGTTTGACTCCCAATAAAGGCCCGTTTCTGTAAGGATAAAAACAATTGGCGACGGTAGAACCATACTGATCCAAGTATCGTTTTCATTATATTGAGAAAAAGAAGGAAACGCTTATAAAATTGTTTTAAAAAATCACGTGATTTATTATGCTTTAATCTTTATCGAAATGATGGCTAATATGTAAGTATAAAAAAAAATTGATTAAAAGTAGTCAAAATGTCGGTTTCTGCAGAAAAAAAACCAGATAAAAAAAAATTGGATCAGTATACCAGGATATATTTTTGAAAGTAAGTATAATGCTAAAGTGAAAAATTGAGGTCCTCTAGCAATATAAGGCGCTTTTTGTACTTGGATCAATGTGGCATCAATTGAAAATTTTTTCCTTGCATTTGTTGCATATAACTCTAATATAGAAAAAATGTCACTTGGATCAGTATGGTTCTACCTTCGCCAATTATGTATGTAAATAGAGCAAACATAAAATTGCTTAATAATAAAAATATGTTTAGTGATATTTGTCCTAGTATTCGGGCGCGTTGTCAGACACGCAAAACTTCGGGGAAACTATTTTCGAAGTGTTTAGCTTCTCCACAAAGCGTAAGAAGTATTGACTTTCCGAGCGCACGATCGAGAATGAGCGATGACTTTTCTACGTCACCTTGGCTGCTTTAGCATACCCTGGGCTACTGGACTACGGTAATTATAAATAAACGTTGGCAGAATTATTAGTACATAATTTAATTATTTCTTTTGACCAAATCATGATAAAATTGATTAGTCTTTTATGATATAAGTGAGCTAAGTTACTCATGAGTTTCATACGCACTTTTTCTACACCCTTGCGAGGAAAAACATATATATTGCACAAATGCGATACAAACAACATGCAAAAATTATGGAAAACAGCGCGCAAGTTTCTTTTTTGATGGTTGATTACATATAAACCTCGTTGATGTTACAAAACTGTATTACTCGGTTAAATTGATAATGCTCTGTTTACTCGCCTAAAATTTGCAGTTAGGTACTAACTTAACTTTGTAGGGATAATTCTATTACGCACTAGTATATAATATTATAATGCACGAGGGTGGTATAGTTCGTTTTATGGCCCTAAGAACGATATAATAAAGCTCACTATACGAGCTAAGGGTGTTGAAAAAGAAGTTAATCGTGTAGCAGACTGTTATTATTATTAGCTTCTTAGCTAAGAACTACCACAAGTTTCCAAAACTTGGTGTCTTCTGAAAGACCCTACCTTGATTGAGAGCACTTATATTTATGTATAAACACCTATTAAAATAATATTTTCTAGTACTACTAATACATCAAAAATGCTAGTAGATGATGTAACTTGAAGAGCTCGTAGCGAAGTTTACTTAGCTGTTCTTAACCGAACAGCAAAGTTAAGCAACGTCGCCCGCGGCCATGAGTTGGATGGGTGACCGCTAGTGACATTACTACTGAGCGTTTCCGTGCTTCGGAGGGCACGTTAAGCCGTCGGTCCCGGTTGTCGTCTTAGGATGGCAGTCGTTATAGCATGGTGGTAGGGCATTTGATTTGCAAATGCCTGCCTGGCTAGCTACCACCCTCAAGTAGAAAATCTGTCGCCAACCACCTAACGGTGTGTTCCGGCAGCTCAACTTCAAGGTTAGCCTGAACAACATCTTCTACCACATCATCACTTACCATCAGGTGAGATAGTGGTTAAAGGATGACCTATCATGCATAAATAAAAAAAAAAAAAAATAAATAAAAAAAAAAAAAAACAAGTTAGTACTCTCGTGGAATGTGTTATCCCAGCGAATGTTAGGTCACCTTGGCAGTAATGGAGTCGTCCATCGCTAAAGGCTCGGAGACTCCGTACTGGTTCTCGGCGCGCACGCGGAATGTGTACTTGTGGTTGGGCTCCAGGCCCATCACGTTGTAGTGGCAGTTGCGGACAAACGACGATATCTTCACCCAGATCTGGAAGTTATCATGCTGCATTAGTTATTTGACATTAAGAAAATATACATGGTTATTTGAAAAAATGCAACCTCTTAGGGTTGACTTCTGCTATTCCTAACAAACATTGTGAGACGATTTTGATTTGTTTGGAAAATAAAATGCTTTTTGCACGCGTACAAAACGACATACAAAGTAAAAGACAATGCCTACTCCAAGCTAAGAGCGCCCGCGGCAACACTGGACCGTGCCGTGGTCTATTTGAATAGAGTTTTGAATATTTACATTGAGCAAAGTAATAAAATAAGATAATAAACTACAGGCACAAGAGACTTTTAACATCAGGTGGTCCTCGTGTTTATTCCGTCAAATACACAAAAATAAACATAAAAAAATAAGTTTTTTTTTCCAAAACATAAACAAAATTGTCTCTAAATGTTTGTTAGGACTAGCAGAAGTTAACCCTAAGAGGTTGTTAGCATTTTTCCAAAAACCCAGTATATATATTACTATCACTATCGCCTGCTATGCGAAAATCATAATACACAAATGATTGGAATTTCGAAAAATTTTATGTCTTAAGTGTAAGGAATTACAATTGGAGCACAAGGTTTCGGCTCCAGTGTGTCCAGGTGGCCGAGTGGATAAGGCATCGGGGCAGCGCGAAATCGGGGGCGCGGGTTATATTCCCGCCCGGGACAATTCGAACCCTACACTCCAAGGGATGCTTGGCCATAAACAATTCAAATATATTGAATGTCTCTATACCCGCCAGTTTTTGTGGTACAGAGTGTTAGGTGGCACACACACATAGAGAGAGAGAGAGGTAGAGTACTTACTCCATTGTTGTCCATCTTCTCGACGACATAGTTGGTGATGGGCGATCCGCCATCGTCCAACGGCGGTCTCCATGACAACGTGCAGGTGTCCGGTGTGATGTCGTACGCGTCGAACGGACCCACCGGCGGGGAAGGTCTGTCCACTACTAGCACCTATAAACATACGTACATATACATAGGATTTATCAAAATGAAAACTATCCCTATTATAGAAAATAATAGATTTGTTAGGGTTTTATAAGCATTATCTGTCTGTCAGAGACCGGTCATCATATTTTATCATTTTAGTTGTAGAACGATTGCAAGTGTTCATGTTCGTGATAACGTCGCGAAATTTTCGTCTTTGTTTATCTCTTCTACTGTGATGAAATCTTGGCCAGAACATGAAGAAAGAAGATATAGGCAGAAGGAACTTACGCGAATGCTCGTCTGGCTAGCTACTACCTTCAAGTAGAAAACGTGTCACCAAGCATCTGACAGTGTGTTCCAGCAGTGGTGTTAAGAGCCAGTAATTCTAGAATTATCCTTGTCACTTACAATACTCATATACCAACACGTGTAAATTTGGTTACAGATTAACTCATAACAAAAATGAAGAATATATAATACTGTGACTGTGGGAGAAAGTAAAATTAATCAATAATTACTCGTGTGAAGAAGAAACGCAAACCAAAGTACAATTTCCCTAATAAAATTAAGTGCGCGACTTAGCACAAGGCTCATCTGTCATTGTATAATCAGCCTTATTCTGTTTTTTTTTTTCATATTGTTAGGTTTGCAATAACGCCAGCTATGCGGATTACAATACAAAATCACAAATATACGATAGGAACATTTTTTTTAGTCATGTGCGGGATTCGTACCCGCGTCCATCCACCCCTTGAGCCGGGGTATGCTCTAACCAATTGAGCTAACATGACATGACGTCATAACTCAAATCTTTCCTATCGTTCTTTAACCATCGTATTGGGATGGAACAACTTAAATTTTTCCTATCGTATATTTGTGATTTTGTAAAGCCTTATTCTAGTTTTGCAAATGCCTTGTTCGAAAGCTAAGTAACAACTTACTCTGCAAGTAGCGCTGTCACTTCCTTCGCTGTTAGTCAGCTGAATAGTGTAGGATCCGGTGTCGGACCTCTTAGCGCTGGAGTTGGTGAACACAGTGTCCGCGTCGGATGTCACGAAACGGAGACGGCTGTCCGGGAACACTTCCTCGTTGTTCACTATCCATGACACCTGGACAAAACATAACATAAAATAATCAAAATAATTCTAAGAATGTCTAAATTTATTTCACGGCTAGGGATTCAGAAATCTGCCTCGGGTAGCAACCACCCCTTACATGTAAGATTTGTCGCCTACTTTTTAATTATCAGTCACCATTAAATGGAGATAAAACAGCTGTCCTTGAGAACTAGGTTGAGGTTACCCGCTGCTATCTTCGACTAAATCATAAATAATCATTGAGTCAGTAAAAAAACCTATGAAATTACTCTTAACTCTACAGGATTTTTTTTCTTCCTGGCTTCTGCAACCTCTAAGAGCTTTTAACCTCTAAGAGTTATCAGCAGAAGACAGGAAGAAAAATATCCTGTAGAGTTGAGAGTAATTTCATAGGTTTTGGGTTTCCTTAGTTAAAAGATATGTACTGTAAACAATAACAATAAAAATGCGAAAACCTCACCTTAGGTCTAGGGTTGCCAGTAAACGGCACAGTAATCTTGATCTCCTCCCCAGCGATGACAGTAATGTCGCGAAGGCTGAGGTCACTCGTGATCTTGGGCGAGTTGGGCGGCGCGCAGGCCCTGATGGCATCAGAGCTCTGCGACCACGGCCCTTGTCCAGCCGCATTCACAGCCGACACCCTGAACTCATACTCGTGGTTCTCTATCAAACCCATCACTTTGTACGTCGTGTCTGGAATGTGAGCATGGGACGCCTTCGTCCATTTGTCTTCTGTGATCAGTCGTTTTTCTAGCACGTAGCCAGTGATGGGAGAGCCTCCGTCGTGACGAGGCTTGCTCCATGTCAGCGTGATGGAAGATTCTGTTGTTTCCACAGAGCGAGGAGCTCCGGGCGCTCCTGGCGGGTCGAATGGATGTCTGGCCCTGATCGGCTCTGTTGTCTGAACTGGGTCAGATTGACCGTATTGGTTCTCAGCCATTACGCGGAAGTCGTAGCTCTTTCCGACGCTGAGGTTCTTCACCCGCAAGAACGGAGTGGTGACGTAGCCGGACACTTTGGTCCAGTTGGGTGTGCGAGCTTCGCGCTTCTCGATGACGTAGTTCGTGATCTCGCCGCCGCCATTGTCTTTCGGCGGGTTCCAGTACAGCGTGAGCGCTTCGCCTTCGAATTCCTCCGCGCGAAGGTTCTCTGGCTTCCCGGGACGGTCGAGAACGCGGACGTTGATCGTTGCCGTATCGTATCCGGACGGGTTGCGGAGTTGCAAGCGGTACTGTCCACCGTCGGAGCGTTTCGCGTTTTTCACGACCAGCGACGCGCTGTCCGGTGTGATCTTCTGGAATATTCTCGAATCACCTTCGACATCGAGAAGGTTGTCTTCGGCGAACCATTGCGCGGTGGGTTGTGGGAATCCGGTGTACGGTACGTGAATGGAGAAGTCTTCTCCGGCGCGCACTGTAATATCCCTGACTCCTCCCAAGTCCATGCAAGGTTTATTTGGTTGTTCGGCGATGGTAATGTCCGCGGTGGGTTTGCTCGGATCAGATCGGCCGACGTCGTTGACGGCGATAACGCGGAACTGGTATTCGTCGCCCTCTTTGAGGTTTGGTACTGTGTGGACGAGGCTTGAGACAGGTTTATCGTTGACATCTTTCCAGTCCTTGTCGCCCTTGCCTTTCTGTTGCACGATGTATCCCTTGATCTTGGCACCTCCATCGCTCTTGGGCGGTCTCCAGGATAGTGTGACCGAGTCCTTTGTAACGCGGTCGGGTTTGGGCGCTTCGGGCGCGCTCGGCTTGAGTCGTTGGGTCTCGGCAGTGATCGGTTCCGTCGGCTTGCTGGGTTTTCCCGGGCCGGCTTCATTGACAGCGATCACGCGGAACTCGTAGCGGCTTCCTTCGCGAAGGTCCGGTACGGTGAAGCAGAGGTTGGGTGTCGGATAGTTATTGACCTTGACCCAGTCTCCGCCGCGTTCTCTCTTCTCGACGTAATATCCTGTGACTGGCTTGCCGCCAGAGTTCGTCGGTGGCTGCCATTCGAGGGAACAGCTGTTTGCACTGTAACCGGTAATTTTGGGTGTTTCAGGCGCGTCTGGCACATCGAACGGACTCTTCGCAAGCGTTGGTTTGCTTTCGAGAGGATCGGAGACACCGTACAAGTTCTCAGCGCGTACTCTAAACACGTACTTTTTGCCTTCGGTAAGGTTCTTTACAGTGAAAGAGCACTTAGGACAGAAGCCGGCGACCGTTCGCCAATCGTTGACGCCAAATTCGGCGACTTCGACCACGTAACCAGTGATTTCGCTGCCGCCGTCGTCAGTAGGCGGGTGCCAGGTCAGACTGATCGAATCTTGAGTGACAGGGATGGCAGTAAGAGGTCCCTTAGGTACTCCAGGCTTATCGACAACGATAACTTCAATTTCAGCGGAATCCGTTCCATGTTCATTGGACGCCGTGATGGTGTATTTGCCGGCATCGTCACGAGTAGACTTCTCAATAGACAGTTTGTGTTCGTCGTTCTTGGTATCCATGGTGAGTCTATGCGAAGGAATGAGAGACACGGTTCCCTTGGTCCAGGAAATTTTGGGAGTGGGTGCTCCAGAAATTGGAATGTTGACGTTGATAGGTTCACCAGCGCGGACCTTGATCTTCTTGCCAATGAGATGATCCAAATGCAACTTGGGTTTCTCCTTCATCGGTTTGGCAACGAAGACGTTGGATGGATCGGAAGGCTGTCCAGGTCCAGCAGCGTTGACAGCTGATACTCTGTACTCGTATTGATGACCTTCTTGTACTCTGTCGTCTTCATATTCGTTGTTTCTGACCGGATCCTTGTTCAACTTTATCCAGCGGCCAGTAGCCTTGTCTCGTCTTTCGACATCGTATCCGATAATGTTGGATCCACCGTTGGAAATCGGCTGAGACCATTTGATCTTGATGTGGTCCTTGTCAGCAGACACCAGGTCTGGTTTGCCAGGTTTGCCGGGTGCAGTGTACTGATTCTTGGCGACGATAGCCTTGTCCGTGACCAGAGGTTCGGACCTGCCTTGCAAGTTTTCAGCGAACACTCTGAACTCGTACTTGGTGCCTTCGGAAAGGCGCGGGACGGTTGCATGGTTGAGTTTTGGATTGACGTAAGTAACAGCCGGCACCCAGCCTCCTCCGTGAGTTAAGTCTCGCTTCTCAATAACGTAAGCGGTCAGTTCACTGCCACCGTTGTCTTTGGGCGGTTTCCAGGATAGTGTAACCGATTGGGCGGTGATTTCTTCATATGTAAATGGCGGTTCTGGAGGCGCTGGCACGTCCAGAACGATAACTTCGAAGCTACCCTCGTCAGTTCCCGAATCGTTCTTCAACTTGAGGTTGTATTTGCCGGCGTCTGATCGCTTGCAGTTCACAGTGTGTATGATGGTGTGGTGTCCGACAGATGTCACTGTCGTCCTCTCGTTGGTAGCGACTGATTTTCCATCGCAAGTCCACGTCACTTCAGGAGTAGGTTCTCCAATAAAGTCTATATCGATGTGGAAGATGAGACCTGCCTTGATCCTTATTTCCTTGAGTGGGGTCAATATCTTTGGCGCGACAAATCTGTCCTTGGCCGTGATGATGTCAGAAGGTTCGCTAGGCTCCGATTGGCCAGCTTGGTTGACGGCAATAACGCGGAACTCATAGTCTTGTCCTTCAGTTAAATCTGGTACTGTGGCCTTGTTCTTGCTAGGTGGTACATGAACAGCGTTCACCCAGTACGGGCTACCCTTTTCTTTCTTCTGGATGATGTACCCAGTGATAGGGGCGCCTCCGTCAGATTTTGGCGGGGTCCATTCGAGGTCCACGTGGTCTTTGCTCCAGTCTGTGGCTTTAGGCTTGCCCGGAGCTGAAGGCTCATCGAATTCGTTCTTAGCGACGATAGCTTTGCCTAACTCGAGAGGCTCGGACTGTCCGATAGCATTAACTGCGCTTACTCTGAACAGGTATTCTTTCATGTGGATTAGTCTGGTCACTTGGTGCGATAAGTATGTGCTCATGCCAGCATCAGACCATGTACCGCGAGTTAAGTCCATCTTTTCGATAATATAGTGAAGGATCGGCGATCCTCCGTCGTCGAGCGGTACCTTCCATGATAGCGAGCAAGAGTCTTTAGTGACGTCAGATACCAGCAGAGGTTTCTCAGGTCTCGATGGTTTGTCCAGTACTGTGACTTGAGCGGATGCGGAGCAAATTCCAAGGTCGTTCTTGAGAGTGAGCTTGTAAACGCCTCCGTCAGATCGAACGGAGAATGGAATGTCTAGGATGACCCTATTGTGCAGAACCTGGATATCGATCCTGTCGGAAGTTTTAACTTCTTTGCCGTTGATCTGCCATTCGACTGTCGGTTTCGGTGACGCTTCAATCGGAATTTCGTATTGGATCCTCTGGCCTGCCTTGACGGTTTTGTCGGCAAGAAGCATCTTGTCAAATGTCGGCGCGCAGAACCTGGCCTTTGCAACTTGAGGCGTGGACGCATCGCTTGGCTCGCCATTTCCAGCTTTGTTGACTGCAATGACGCGGAATTCATACTCTTCGCCTTCCGTAAGTCCTGGAATTGTTGCGGTGGTCTTATTTCCTGGTACGGTCGCGGCGACTTCCCACGGTCCGTACTTCTTCTTCGCCTCGATGACGTAGCCAGTAATGGGCGAACCGCCGTCTTTCTTGGGCGGAACCCATTCGATATCCATATGATCTTTGTCCCAGTCTTTGACGACAGGGGTGCCGGGTTTGTCCGGGGTTCCGTAAGGATCCTTAGCCGTGATCGGTTCGTGTCCAGTGAGAGGTTGGGATTCTCCTTGTTTGTTGACAGCACGAACGCGGAAGTTGTAATCGTGACCTTCGATCAGATGGTCGATCCTGATGCTGCAACCTTGGACTTCTCCGGCCGGGATCCATCTAAGGTTCTCCTGGTCCATCTTTTCGACGACGTAGTGCGTGATTTCAGCACCGCCATCGTCTTTGGGCGGCCTCCAGCGGAGGGTGCAGCCAGATTTGGTGATGTCATCAGCTCGGAGTGGTCCTTCGGGCGGCGTCGGGACGTCCATAACTGTGATTTTGACGGTAGCAGTGTCGGTACCGTTGATGTTCTTAGCTTTGAGAGTGTAGGTGCCTGTGTCAGCGCGCTTGGCGTCGATGACTCTGATGTTGGTGCTGTGGTCTTGAGTGATGACCTTGATTCTGTCGGTGTTGAGGACGGTGTTGTCTCCGTGGAACCATTCCTTGGTCGGAGTGGGCTCTCCGGCAACTGGTACGTCCAGTTCGAAGTTCTGTCCGACTTTGACCTTGATGTCGTACATGAAGTTCCTGTCGATCTTGGGCGGCAGGTTCTTCGGCCTGGCGAGATGCGGCGCAGTTCCGTCGGAGGGCTCGCCCTTGCCGGCCTTGTTGACGGCGCGGACGCGGAACTCGTACGTGTTGCCTTCGATCAGGTCCGGTACTTTTCCGCTTGTTACATCGCCCTCAATCTGGAGAAAAAAATTAGTTTGATTATAATTCGCTTGCGATTTGTTTGCTTTTTTGTTATGATGAAAACAATTTAATGTAGGAAGAAAGGTCGTTTAACGTTTAATCTAAATATTAGCGTTGACAATGAGAAACCAATCAAAAGCAAGCAAAATACACTGGCGCTAAGCGTATAACTAGCTACATTTCTCTGTCTATAAATTTATCAAAGCCTGAACATAAAAGAGGATGTCAAAGTCAATTCTACGTATTTCATACCTGAGCACATTCTTCCCAGTCAGGCGAGAACCTGTCCTTCTTCTCAATTACATAGCCAGTGATGGGCGCTCCGCCATCCTTCTCAGGCCTGGCCCATTCCAATTCCACGAAGTCTCGGTCAAAGTCCTTAACCTTGGGAGTGCCGGGCTTGCCAGCCACGTCGAACGGATTCTTGGCTTCCGTCGAGTGAGGAGTTGTGAGGGGCTCGGACTTGCCTTGTCTGCAGATATACAAATACGTTTATATAATCTCATTCGGTAATATTCTGATTATGAAATGAAATACAGACTTTTATTTACATACTTCTTTAAGAAAATTAAACAGTTAAATTGAAGCATTATTCTCCTAACAAAATAATGCTTTAAACATTTTTTTAATTATTAAAGTATAATATGCCCCGACCAAGGAGGTTTCAATTCAATTTAAGTACACATTATCTGTGGTGAGCGCTGGTTCCGAGCCATAGACCAATAACAGACTTTTTTTATTTTGGCGCTATTTCGTACATACGAATTTCAGTAATATTTTGTTGGATAAAAAATGTATTTAATGTAGCTACTTATAGCCATGAGATTAAATAAAGTAGTGTATGCAACTGCATATAATTAGGTATTAAAACACTCGTGTAATCTTATTTTAAAACTCGCCTGGGACTCTTTTCAAAAAACTACACTCATGTTATAATACCCTCTATTATATGACAGTTGCATAAACTACTATTATTAAATACTAGCTTGGACTCGCGGGCTCACTCGAGTACACAACGATGAGAAGTGATGATGACGATAAAAGGACTTAAACTATTCTATATTCTATAATCCAAGTTTCATCCAAATCGGTAAAGCCGTTTTAGCGTTAAGGGGTCATACACTACTCTCAATTTCTATAACAGTTTGTTAAATTTATCTTTTATGGTAACGTAATAAATTACCGTTTGTAATTTTGTTTTACTGTCAATACTGTTAAAAATATTGAAAACTACAATGACTTGATCTCTTCACTTCATTAGGAAATTGCATATTGCGTCGACCTTCTTTAGGGCGTTACTTCCGTGATCAAAGTAATTTCTTCAACAATCAGGAACCCCTACTTGTCTGTGGATTTGCCAGTTGTATTCCATAACGAAAATTTATCAAATAAACTATGAAAGCAGCAAATCTAATGTGAACTGCCAAAAGGTCCTATCTTATATCACGCAACTAAGAATAAATCAGATAGGACTTATTGCCACTTCTAAGGGGGCGTTCGTTTTGGCTCGATTGTGTTCGTAGCAGTTTCAAAAGTTGCATTTGTGTTTTAGCGTTCGGATAGAAGCTTTTGCTATTTTTGACCACCAATTACTGCATGCTATCCGAACGGCTTAAAACATACTTTGACAACCGACAATATTTTGACAATTTTGCACAGTACGAAACATGGAATCAATCTCTAAAATTAACAAAACAAGTAGGTACCTACTATATAATATAGTATTTATATTATATATTTATCTAAAATGTAAATACTAAATAAAAAACTTGTGAAACTCTTTAATCGCGCCAAATACAACTGTCAAAACAGCAGTTGTCAAAAAATGATCACAACGATCCCACGGTAAGACATGGGTTAAGTTAGATATCACTTTTCTCTGTCATTTGTAGCGTTTTCAAAGCTATCCGAACGGTGAGCGAAAACGATATTTTTGCTCACGAAGTCCCAAAACGAACGGCCCGTGTGATCATTTTTAGCGTTTGTGAGTGTTATTTTTGGCACCGATAGGCTATCCGAACGCCCTATAAGAGAAATATTTATAATGACTAACCTGTTAACAGCCCTGACTCTAAATTTGTATTTGTGTCCGGGCGTGAGTCCGTCCACGGCTAGACTAGTCTGCGGTCCGTCGGTTTCGCCCGCGGTCACCCATCTGCCCGTGGCTTCGTCCATACGTTCCACGACGTATTTCTCTATAGGCTGGCCGCCGTCATCGGCTGGCGGGTTCCATGACAGTTTGGCACCATTAGCGTGTACGTCTGACACCTGTACAAGTATAATAAAATGTTTTAACATACTTTTTTTTCTTAATCATAAATAAACATCCTCACACGTCTCTGTATCGGTTAACGGCGAACTTTGAAAAAGAACATGCAATAGCAATCGAGCCAAGAGTGTACATTCTATATGAATTTTCTAAATTTAAAATTGTCTAAACTATGATAGTTCGTACTTTGTTCTTACTAACTACTGTAACACTTAGGGCCTGTTTGAAAATGTTCGAGTAAGTTCCGGTTATACTACCCAGAACATAAAATAACTGAATGATAAAATTTACAGTTAACATGCAGCGCGTTCCAAGCTTTAACCGATGGATAGGCTAAATCGATGACTGTGAAACGCAAAGAATTTGGATTATAGTGTGAACAGAATAAGAACTACCTTAGTTTCACTAACAAGAGTTACGAATTCGGATTTGAGCGTGAACATAGAAAAAAACTACTTAAATTTAGAGAACTCCTATAGAATAGACATCAATATATTTATATCGAAATCAACCAACATAACTAGTGGAAGTCAGTACATGTCGATGCTCACATTTCTATGGTCCGCCATCCAGACAGTATATTGGTTAATTTAATTGTTGTCTAATACATTAACAACAGTGTTGTGTCTGCCGCTGTTAGTTCTGGTAGCGGTTTTGCATTTGATAACTACAACTCCATGCCAGACTAATTTCAGACTTTATTTTTATACACATAAGGCTACAAACCTTAAGAGGTCCTCCAGGAGGGCTCGGCACACTAAGCACGATAACTTCTACTTCAGCCACGTCTTTGCCGTTGATATTCTCGGCGGTGATCGTGTATCTGCCGCTGTCGGCTCTGGTGGCTGCCTTGCAGTTGATCTTGGTGTTGTAATCGCTGTGCTGCACCTTCATGTCGCCTGAAGACTTCACCTCCTTCTTGGCGAGGAACCACTTGGTCTCCGGCATTGGCTCACCAGTAACCTACGTAAAAAGAGACAGGTAAGATGTGAGATACACTTGCTGAGATATTTAGACCGTAATTTTTTTTTCTAATAATACCGTACACTGGCCACACAGACAAGACGTTGACAGTATATCGTCAGAGCAACGATAAGAGCCATTTATGAAAAAGAAGAAGAAGAAGAAGAAGAAGAAGTGGTTTTCCAGTGTTTCCCGGCGTTTTACTATATTTTTTTCCTGTGTACTTCGAGTATAATTCATTCATTGTGCTCTGGTCCTCATACCTTGACATCGAATCCGAACTTCTGTCCGACCTTGATCTTGATATCGATAAGATTTGTCCTGTCGATCTTCGGCGCCAAGTTCCTGGGCTTCGCGACGATCGGATGAGTACTGTCTGAAGCTTCACCTGGTCCGGCCTTGTTTACTGCACGTACCCTGCAATCAAATGTACCAGGATTAAAACCTAATTATCCAGACGTAATCTTTTTTTTTTGCCTGATAGATTAGCCTTTGTGCACTATCTCACCTGATGGTAAGTGGTCGAAGATGTTTTTCAGGCTAACCTAGAAGTACTGGCTCTCAAGGACAGCTGCCGGAACACACCGTTAGGTGCTTGGCGACAGATTTTCTATTTGAGGGTGGTAGCTAGCCAGGCGGGCATTCGCAAAATGCCCTACCACCATGCTATAACGACCGCCATCTTAAGACAACAACCGGGACCGACGGCTTAACGTGCCCTCCGAAGCACGGAAACGCTCAGTAGTAATAACACTAGCGGTCACAGATCCAACTCCTGACCACGCGCGACGTTGCTTAACTTTGCTGATCGGTTGAGAACAGCTAAGTAAACTTCGCTACGAGCGCTTAAAATCTTGTCCTAGTGTTGCAGTTGGATGTTGGATATTGTATCCTGTCATGTTTTACATAAGACATAGTATTGTTTAACCAATTCGTAGAAATCGTGGCTATTCAAGAGGTTTGATGGTATATGATGTTGTATAGTAACAAATTTAAAAGATCTTTAACTCACTGGCTTCTTATCAACTATTTATATAGAATGAAAGGATTTCAGGAATTTTGGAAGAATGTTATTTATATACCTATATAAAAATTTGCATGTGTGCTTGCAGACTATATACATTGTATATAAACCATTAATAAATATAAAAAATGGTTTGTGGTTAATTTATATACTGTAGAAGTCGGAGCAAGGGGTATACCAGCGATATCCCTATATAACCTACTAAAAGACGTTGGCCTGTCAAGAACAACCATAACTTCCATCCTAGAACGAGTACCCAAGGCGGCATTAGTAGGATCTTACCATATTTGGTTGGGCAGGGGAGGAAGCTCGAGCGGTGAAAGGGAGCATTGATGCATCATAAAGGGGCCCCTTAACCTTACTCACTGGGTTGCAAGTCCCAGGCCCCTTGACTTGGGCCTCTTCCTCTGCAACGCTATGGACCCGGCACCCGCACGGTGAATCCATGGAATGCTAAGTAATTCGTCTCAGATCTTATGTGACATGTAGTTTAGCAAATAAATAATTTGATTGATTTATTGATTGATAGTCAAAGCCAAATTTATCAGATACAATATATACGACCATTGTAGACATTATTATGGGAATATAAATGGTGTTAATTTACGGAAAGGCTACCCTGCAGTTTTGAATATAAGGGGAGGAATACAAACTCAAGCCGTTTTTGTCTCTATCCACCTAAAAGAGAACTAAGGGAGAAAGGGACACTACACATACCTGAACTCATAGGTTTGTCCTTCGACTAAATCGGGCACGGTTGCCGTAGTCTTATTGGCAGGTACTTCTAAAGCTTTCTCCCAGTTGCCGAACTTGTCCTTCTTCTCGACGATGTAACCCTCGATGGGGGCACCTCCGTCGTTAGTAGGCGGAGTCCACTTGAGGTCCACGTGGTCCTTGTCCCAGTCCGTCACTGAAGGTGTTCCTGGCGCGCCTGGATTCAATATATATGTATAAACATCAGATAATATGTGACATATTCGATACTGTGCTATTTTCCAAAACAGGGGGTTTTGCCGACGAATAAATATGTAAGGAAATGTAAGTCAAGGTAAAAAACAGCAGAACGCAAACCTTACCGCGGTGGGCGTGGTTTAATAAGTGTACCGTGCGTTGTAACACCAATCGGATGCAATCATTTCTAGGCTCCAAATCAATTTAACCAATCTAATTGAATTTGGAAGTTTGTGCGTGTTTTGTTATTGTGAACTTGATGAGTCAAAAATCAAAGCGGTAACTGTATGAGAATTTTACTTTATTACATATTTATTGGTAGGTTTTTGCCCATTTTGATGTGTCAAAATTGTGTAATTTTAACCATTGAAATGTTCATAAGCGCCTTGAGTGTTTTTTTATATTGTTATGGTTAGACAGACCATTCGCCTGCCTGATGGTAAGTTCATCCATTAATTTCACATACTACAAAGCTCTTCACACTACAAAGTGTTTGCATATTACTGTTTCGATGCAGAAATCTGACACTGCGGTTTTTTTTTTATGTTATTGTGACGGAACAAGCTCGAGGCCCACCGGATGTTACGCGAACTAACCTCTGCCTATAACAGATGCATTTCATTCACGAATTGTACTGCGACCGTCACCTTGAGACATAGTTGTTAAGTCTCATGTGCCTGTAATTTCACTGGCTCTCAAGGACTACTGCCGGAACACACTGTTAGGTGCTTGGCGACAGATTTTCTACTTGAGGGTGGTCGCTAGCCAGGCGTGCAATCGCAAAATGTCCTTCCACCATGCGGTGAAGCTCAAGCTCTGGGCGGGATTCGAACTATGGACCTGCTGCGCGGCAGTCCATAGCCAATGCCACTGAGCCATCACTGCTTCAAGATTCTATAAGATTCTATACAGAGAGAAAACCTTTTTAATGAGTACTTCTTGTGTTTTAACTTACCAGGCTCGTCGAAGGGATTCTTGGCGACGACCGACTGTTCTGAAGTGAGCGGTTCAGATTCGCCTTCCGAGTTGACGGCCGACACGCGGAACCTGTACTCCTTGCCGGGAGTCAAGCCCGTCACGTCACATTCTGGAACAATTAGAAAATGTAAGTACATGCATTGGACAATGTCTTGTAGATTTTCCAACCTCTACAACATCAAACATAGTAACTATATCCAACATTAACTTCTTAGGAATCGGCTAGGACACGCGTTATATTTACCGGAAAGATTCCGACCAGTTTCGGACTGTTTTGAAGTCCTTCGTCTGGGAGTCACGATTACGCGACGACTTTATATATATATATATATATATTTAATATTTATTTTAATATTTATTGGTATATTAATAAATATATTGTAGGTATTCCTTGATTATAAATGATGTGTTTTAGATTATAATATAGCATAATTCTCTTTAACTCGATGATTGTTTATGTAACTTATGTACACCCCCGACATTGTTCCTGTATTTCCTCTCCATACAAAGGTTGCCTGGAAGAGATCGCTATTAGTGATAAGCCCGCCCATAGTGACACTTTAGCCAAAGTTTTATTTAATATTTAATTTGTATTTTATAACGGTGCAATGCTGCCAGCATGCTGGGCACGCTGCCAACTGATAGTGGATTAGAGCATTTGGACTCCCTATGAGTCCAAATGCTTTTACTGTAGTAGCTGTAGTATTGTAGTAGCTGTACTGTTGTTTATAGTTTGTAGTATTTGTTTAATAAAGGCATACCGCCAGTTAAAAAAAAATTGTATTTTATTGTTGTAACAATAAAGAATTATCAATCTATCTTTCTATCTAACATCTATTACACTGTTCTAATTTATGCAATAACTAGTTTTTATTGCAATAAGCCACCGAGCTGAACTGTAGGCAGACTTGCTCTTCCAAACTTGATTTGATAATATTTATCCCGAGTTAGGTTTTAAATTTTTCAAATGGATGACTTTATCGCGGATAGGCTAGCCTTTGACATATGACAAGTTGGTAAGTGATCATGTGGTCAAGGATGTTAAAGTCAAAGTCAAAATTATTTATTCTTATGTAGGTCAATTACAAATTTTAGTATTGAAATATTCTAAATTGTACTGCCACGTTCAGCAAAAAAATTGCATAGAGTGAATGCGAGAAGAATGGGTAAGAAACTCGGGGCCATTCTTTTAAATGTGTTAAGTACATACTTACTACTGAATAAAATTATTACAATATTTGTTTAAATTACGTAGGTGACAGGCGATAGCTTGGCAGAGGCGGAACTGTCATAAACATTTTGAACGACATAAAAAAAGAGGAGGTACTCAATTCAACATAAAGTCCGTTATCTAAGATTTCAAAACAAGAACAAACGCATTGACCAATGATGGCAATGACCCATCTCACTCTGTCAAGATCAGAAATGTGCGAGAGACATACTCAGTACTCGTTTGTAAAAAAAAAAGACTATAGTATGAGTTCTTCTGTGTAGATGTTACACATCACACAGTTAAAGGCATATATAGTACCACCAACTTAACTGTGCAGTTCGCGAGGGCGCTGCTGGTCAAGGAAATCAACTACAAACTGTCACAATTTGAAGGAATTTTGTAGTTCTTTTTTCTGCCGCCTGAACAGATAAGTTGGTTTTTTGGACTGTACTCACTTGGTTCATCAGATCTTGCGCAAGGAACCCAGCAGCCAGTCTCTGTGTCCAGTTTGTCGACTTGGTAGTACTCGATGGGGGCGCCGCCATCGTCCTTTGGACGCTTCCATTTCAGGGTAGCGCCTTCTTTGTGCACATCTGATATCTATAATCAAATATATTTATATTTCTTAGTTACAAAATTATTTATAGCAAAATTAGACAATAATAAATAATTGTTGCTGAATGCAGATAGATTCCATTGTATTAATGAGAGTTTGCTTTTAATTTCTGATAGGCTATATTTTCACCACAATCACACCAGGTGATAAGTGATGATGTAGTCGAAGGTGGCTTTCAAGGATAGCTACTGGAATACACTGTTAGTGCTTTGCGAGCGATAGTACTGCAGCTAGCTTTAGGCAGGCATTTGCAAAATGCCTTCCCCTAACACTATGCTGAGTTATTATGGTGCAACTTTTAAGTAATCTACATATTAAACAAAAAAAAACTATTTTATTTTTGCATAGACGCATGCTCCGCGGATTATATTATAAAATTACAACGAGAGAGAGAGAGATGATTGTAATATAAAAATATTATAGACATGTGCGGGATTTGAACTCGCGCCATCTAACCGTATAGCCGCGGCATGCTCTAACCGCTAAGCTAACATGACATTTGACTTGTTTTCGGATTAAGCCTCGCTACAAGTTATCTTTTTCTTTCCGTTTTTTTTATGTTATAGTGACGGAAGAAGCTCGAGGCCTACCTGATGTTAGCGGATTATCTTCTGCCTATAACAGATGCATTTCATCACAATTGACGAATTGCACTGCGCCCGTCACATTGAGACATAGTTGTTAAGTCTCATATGCCTGTAATTTCACTGGCTCTCAAGGACTGCTGCCGGAACACACCGTTATGTGCATGGCGACAGATTTTCTACTTGAGAGAGGTAGCCAGGCGGGCAATAGTAAAATGCCATTCCAGCATGCGGTGAAGCTGAAGCCGGCGGTGGGGATCGAGCCAGAGTGCTGCGGTACGGACTGGCACAGCTGGTTTCCTACCTGCAGAGGTCCCTCCGGCTTGGTCGGCTTGTCGGTGACCACCACGTTGATGGTGACGGTGTCCTTGCCGCTGGAGTTCATCGCAGTGACGCTGTACTCTCCCGAGTCGTCTCTCCTCACTGGACGGATGACCAGCTTCGTGAAGTACTCGGGGTTGTCGATCGTCACAGCCTTGGACCCTCTTAGAGGCATGTTCTGGTATCTGTTCAAAGGGAATTACACATCTTAATTCATTAAATATACATAATATACATACGTATATAAAATCACGCCAGTAGGGGTAGGCGGAGACCACAGATTTCCACTTGCTACGATCCTTACATATCTCTTTCGCTTCATCTACACTCATCAATCCTTTCATACATGAGCATCGGTTTAGGGTACTCCTGACCTGGCCTTTATTCAGAACATCTTCGATCTGATTTCGGAACGTTCGCCTAGGTCTTCCAACACTTCCGTTCACTTGAATACATAAAAGTATATAAACTAAAAAAATTATATTTCATTCGTAACAAACTCGTAACACTTAAAAATGGTTTCACCATTTATTTAGCTCACATTTTTGTAATATGTCTACCACAATTACGACACGCACTCCCAAGTTATGGGGGGAGGCTTTTATCCAGTACCTCACTGGCCAAGATAGATGTACAAGAGATATATATTCGTAGATAATATTATGAACGTACCTCCATTCTACAGCCGGCGCAGGTTCGCCAGTGATAGCGGCCTCCAGTTTCAGTGTAGATCCAGCAGATAACGTGACGTCTCTGAGGTATCTCCTGTCAATCTTAGGCGCCAGGAACCTCGGCTTAGCGAGGAAGTTCTTGCTGGACTCGGACGGTTTGCTCTGTCCAGCTTTGTTTATGGCGATCACACGGAACTGGTATTCGTTGCCTTCAATCAGCCTGTAAAACAAAAATGGTAATTCGATATCCAGCTCCCACCAAGACAGGGTCGACAACTTTATGTAGTGTTCCCAAACTAGATAAATGATAAATAAAGTTTATTTTTTGTTTAATAACAGCATAATATATTTCTGTATAACTGACATGAACGCTCGATGGTGAGAAAGAAGTACTCTGCGAACTTTAGGGCTGAGTTTTGGTTTGCATGTTCAAGGCAGGTTCAGGCAGAAAATAGTTACATGTTATCTCTAATCTATATCAAATCCCCCTTCATTTAATATTTCATATACAAGTATACAGCAAACGCTTTGTATTTACTGTATTCAGATTTCACTTTAAAACCCTGACAAGAAAAATAAAATCCCTGCACTTAGCACTAGTGATCTGTTAGCGAAATATCACCTCCTGAGGAACTTTTGACATGTTATAGGCTTTTAAAGCAAGAGTCTTGATGTATAACATCTTGATGTGTAACAGTCTGGTGTCAGTTATCCGGCCTTAAAGAAGTGTAGTCTTCAAAAATTATTGAATTTAGGTTTAAAGGGCAATGTTTAGCGTCAGATACTCTAATAAGAGGTGGAAGCTTGTAGGGAACTCCCGCTCTTGGCTACCAGAAAAAAATAACGTGATCTTGTCCTTACCCATTAACAGTGGCAGTAGGAGTAGGCGTATGAGTTTCGATGGCCTTCTCCCACAGAGGGCTGTACTTGTCCTTCTTCTCAACGATGTACCCGATGATGGGTGACCCTCCGTCCGTAAGGGGAGGCTCCCACTTGAGGTCCACGTGGGACGCAGACCAGTCGTCTGGTACTGGAGCTGATGGGGCGTCTGGGACGGCTGCAAGGGACGTAATAGTAAGGTGAATATTTAAAGCATGGCACTTCCATACTTTAATTACCCTAACTTTATAAAAGAAACTTAATAAGGAGAGTCTGCCAAGGGAAATTGGATGAAGTATCTTGGAAACGGTAAGAGATATAAATACTTTCTTCAGAAGGTTGTTTAAAGAAATTACATAAGAGAACCGAGAGAGTAGTCGAATGACACATGTCAAAAATTCAAAATGGCGGACACAAGATAGCCACCTATAATAAGTTCTTCGACCCTACTGATGCTCAGCGGGTCTAAATTACTAAAAAAAATGTACTACAGGCAATATTTCTAAAGAATGGCTCCTAGTTTTTAATTGGATCTCATCAGAATGCTTAACACCTTTCATCAATTCGACGTACATACATATTTTTTTCCATCATTTTCTATACTGTAACATTAAAAAAGCGCTTCAATATCCAATAAAACATGGAATTACGACTTTACTTTTGACGAGTCTGTTAAATTACTCTTACATATCCTTACATACCAAAGTCATATGTTCACTTGCAGGAGCACTTACTGAACGGATCCTTGGCGACGATAGAACCGAAGGTTTCTAGTGGTTCTGATTCACCTTCCTTGTTCAACGCCTTCACACGGAACTTGTACTCGTGACCAGGGATCAGTCCGTCCACCTGGAAAACATTGTTAGTTAATGCTTCATGTTGCGTAAACAGCTCTTTTATACATATAAAGGGGCAACAGTTAGGTTGGTTTAAAATATTACAGGCGTTAATACGCTTTTTCCACCTTTATAAATATGCATACCTCCATCTCCGGCACATTTCCGAGGGTCTTGCCGACCGGCATCCACGTGCCAGTCTCAGGATCGTACTTCTCGACGAGGTACGCCTCGATCGGCTCGCCGCCGTCGTCCTTAGGCCGCTTCCAGTTCAGCTTGCATCCGTCTTTGTGGATGTCCGACACTTCCAGTGGGCCTTCCGGTTTTTCCGGTTTAGCTGGTGAACGAATTGGAAATTAATGGGGGTTTTCTAAACTAATGCATCCGTAGTCGTGGTTTGCAATATTAAACGTATATATCGCTTATTTGTAAAATATTAAATAACACGTTCATTTGAGGGCATCAGAGCTTAAATCTTATAGAAATTCAAAGAACATGCAAATGGCGCATTTACGTTTTGTTTTAATTTTTTTTAAAGACAGAATACATAATTTAATGTGAAGTCTATATTTTGATTTGCCAAAATCACTGGTAAAAAACATTTTAAAATGTATGAGGTTTATTTTTTCTCACAAGAAATTACGGTCTTATGTTAAACTCTTAATTCAATACGCAACACCCTTCAAAGTTTCACTTTTAGACAATTCATTTCAAATCTCCATCTTTACAGAAAATATAAAATAACTTAATAGCTCGTTATTCAATAGCAATATGACATTTAAGGTGAGTTCGTTTTGGCTCGATAGCGTTTGTAGCAGTTTCAAAAGTGGCATTTGTGTCCCACCAATTACTGCATGCTATCCGAACGGCTTAAAACATACTTTGACAACCGACAATATTTTAACAATTTTGCACAGTACGAAACATTGAATCAATCTCTAAAATTAACAAAACAAGTAGGTACCTATATAAAAAACTTGTGAAACTCTTCAATCGCGCCAAATACAGCTGTCAAACTAGCAATGATCACAACGATCCCACGGTAAGACATGGGTCAAAAATATCACTTTTCTCTGTCATTTGTAGCGTTTTCAAAGCTATCCGAACGGTGAGCGAAAACGATATTTTTGCTCACGAAGTCCCAAATCGAACGGCCCGTGTGATCATTTTTAGCGTTTGTGAGTGTTATTTTTGGCACCGATAGGCTATCCGAACGCACTATTAGATGTTCACTCAGTATTTAAGTTTCATTATTGTACTTTGTCACAATAAAGTAATTGAATAAGCATACTTACACGTGACAATAATCTCGAGTTCAGCGGTGTCCTGTCCGTACTTGTTGACGGCCTGGATCTTGTACGTGCCGGAGTCCTTGCGGCGCGGGCTCGAGTGCTGGTACTTGCTCAGGTTCGGCAGCTCGACCACTGGGCGAATTATCGTATAATTACAAGTCTTATTCTCAATTTTAATACCAACTCCTCATTACCAAGAGGGTGGAAAGAGTAGAGAACTCGGGCTCTAAAAATGTGCATATGTAATATTTGCTTAGCATGCTATAGTGCTTGAAATCGTATTAAAAAGTCTCAAGTTAATTATTACTCCCCATCAGATCTGTACAGCCCCAACAGAGATATCCAACAATAATACATTCAGAAAGGCGGTCCAAACGTCTTGGCAATTAATGTAAAGTTTCATACATTACACGATTTCTCGGCACATATGAACATGTTGCAATAAAGAAATAGTAGTTAACATTTAAAGATATAATAAGTCCAGTAGCCTTGATACTCGTGGATCATAGTTAAAATATTACGCGGACTTCAATTTTACAAGCGGTAGCCATTTTGTAAATGCTCACCTTAAGTTAAAAACCTCTAACACAAAGCAACTAACATTGTGTCCCGGCAGCTGTTTTTGAAAGTCAATTCCCATTCTATATTTAGCCTTATACCGTCTTCGATGTCATCACCACTCACCAACAGATGAGATAACAGCTAAAAGTAAACACTTTAAATATTATAACACAAAACACATGTCCTATCTTGGCGATTCAACAATTCAGCCTAAGCGCTTCGTGAAACGTGAACAGCTTTGTTGCTAAGAACATCGATTCCTTTAATACTACATTTAAGTCAATATATTGAGACTTTTAGGCGTTTTAGGCAGGCGTATGGTGCAGTGTTAACCAGGTCAAGGCTTGCCCCCCTGCGTTCCAATAAGTGCCTCTCTGTTGCACTGTCAGCTAAATATCTAAAGCTAGCTTTCCGGTCGCGGTTCCGTCGGTAACCTCTTTTTGCGCAAGGTGCGTTCGTTTTGGCTCGATTGCGTTTGTAGCAGTTTCAAAAGTGGCATTTGTGTACTAGCGTTCGGATAGAAGCTTTTGCTATTTTTGATCACCAATTACTGCATGCTATCCGAACGGCTTAAAACGTACTTTGACAACCGACAATGTTTTAACAATTTTGCACAGTACGAAACATGGAATCAATCTCTAAAATTAACAAAAAAGTAGGTACCTATATTATTATTATTTCATTGTTAATGGCTTCTGATAGTTACATGGATAAAAAACTTATGAAACTCTTCAATCGCGCCAAATACAACTGTCAAACCAGCAGTTGTCAAAAAACGATCACAACGATCCCACGTTAAGACATGGGTCAAAAATATCACTTTTCTCTGTCATTTGTAGCGTTTTCAAAGCTATCCGAACGGTGAGCGAAAACGATATTTTTGCTCACGAAGTCCCAAAACGAACGGCCCGTGTGATCATTTTTAGCGTTTGTGAGTGTTATTTTTGGCACCGATAGGCTATCCGAACGCCCTAGCAGTTGGATAAAAACTATCCTATGTCCTTCACCGAGTCTCAAACTATTTCCATACCAAATTTCATCCAAATCAGTGCAGTAGTTTTTAAGTTTATTCGTTGCCTACAAAAATACGGATCTTTCCTTTTTATGAAATTAGTATAGACTACATCCTATCCCTGATATATATTATGTAAAAGCACTTACGTTTGAGTCCATTGCCGCTAGTAACGGTCTTTCCATTGAGAGTCCATGTGACTTCGGGCGCTGGTTCGCCGGTGACCTTCACGTCGAGAGAGATCGGCTCTCCCTCGTGGACCTTGATGGTGCGGAGGTTGCGCCGGTCGATCTTCGGGGCCACTATAGAAGAACAACTTGTTGTTAGATGGATACTGATAAGGGGAAGTAAAGATCAGGAATGACGTATCAGTAGAAGTTTTAAGATGCTAGCCTTTTTGTTACAGTTTCAAAATTGGCATTAGAATCTAAGTGTTCCGAAAGTAAATTTTGCTACTTTCACTCAACGATGATTCGTCCCAAATCGAACGAATGATAACACTTCTTGACAATAGCTCAAAGGACAGAACCGCGCGCGTGATTTTATTTTCTAATATTATATTGCAGTTTTCCCAAACAAAGCGAATATAAATACGACATCCAAACTAGGTTTTCAATACTGCGAAAAACATATGTTAAGTGATAAAATTATTAAATTATTACGAAGATAAACTGTCAAACTCACAGTTGTCAAAAAACTATCAATATCACACCTATCTTCAGACATGTGTCAAAAATAGGATTTTACCGATGTCTTTTGTAGCTGTCAGCTGTCGCCTGATTCGGAAAGCTTTGATAACAGATAACAGACTAGATAACAGACAGAAGGTAAGAAATTTTACTACGAAACTGTGTAAACTTAAATAGATAAGGTTGTCCTTACAATGTTTGTCCCACTCGCATACATACTTATGTACTTTAATTGCCCAGCAGGGTAGGGTAAGTTTTTACACATTGTGAACAGCTAAATAAAGAATATAAAGGAGGTTTGCTATGCTTACGTCTCCTAGGTTTGCAAACGACGGACTTGCTCGCGTCGCTGGGTTCGCTCGGGCCGGCTTCGTTGATAGCCTTCACTCGGAATTCGTACTCCGTGCCTTCATCTAAGTTTGGTACTGTTGCTTTCTCGTTGTCGTTGGGGCCAACCTGGTTTACAAACATTTGTATTTGAAGAAAGAATCAAAATATATTCTGATAGTTAAAAAATGACATGATATAGAATTGAACTAGAAAATAATCTAATATACAGCATCAAATGACAAAAAAAAAATATATATATATATACACCGTGTCCCAAAATTCAACGATAAGCCGGCATCGGTGCATGGACCTACTCATGACTACTCGGGAAAAAAAAAAAAAAAAATTATAACTCTTTTTTTTTTTTTTATTACAGAGATTTTTATAAAGTTGCGCCAACTTTTAATAAAACTTGCCATGGTAGTGTCCATACTTTTTTTTTTAACCCAGACTATAGAAAGTGCATAGAATGTTAAAATCTATGAAAATTATAAGAAAAAATTTTTTTTTTACTGATTTTTGTAAAGTAACTACAGACTTTCTGTAATTTTAAAGGATTGTGGTAGATAGCCGTCCTTCTTAGGTTGCTAATGCACAACAAATATCAAAAATTGTGGTCATGGTAGTTGAAAATAGCATAATGGGTATCGAATATCGATGAAATTTATAAAAGTCTCTGTAATTAATAAAAAAAAACAGTTATAATTTTTTTTTTTTTTTTATATATATATAAAGAACAATGGCGAAACATTTGTTGGCAATTCTTTGAGCGAATTGAAATATCTAAGTAGCTTATGTTATTTGAATGTTTTTTGTGTATTTTTTCAATAAACGCATTTGTTGGTAAAAGCCTACGAAAATTGATGATTTTAAGAGGAGTTTTCGTAATTTCCGATAGTTACATATTTCAACAATGGCTGATGCACTTCTTACTTTTAGGCCGTATTCCACTTGAGTTATTTTCGATAATTTTGACCACATGTTGCGTCTATGGTTCCACATTTAATATGAACCATAGACACAAAAAGGTAAAGAAAATAACGAAAATGGCGTCAAGTGGAATACGCCCTAAAGCTGTCCTACTGCAAACAAGCCAGTATCGATTTAGGTATATATCGATATTTATTAAGTTTTTTGTGTTAAGTTCGACTACTACTTATTTAAAAATGTAACAAGAATTGCTGTTATGAAGATTTGATTTTTTAGAAATCTCTCAAGTAGTCTGTCTCTTTAGACCATTATTGAATACAATTGAATACCAAGAAAGTATCGCTAGTATTAATCGATGATTACAATACTAGATATTGATTTACGTGTAGTTATTTACATGTTGATAATACCAAGTTTAGTGTGAATACCAATTAACAATAACTTCATTTTCAACGGATGAACGGCGCAGACGTCGCACATTAACGAGACATATACAGCAGTCCACAGATCAAAACGAACAAGACAAAGTATCATGATTATCCGAATTTCGATAATGTGTGCGTGACATCGATATTAATCGATGTTTTGTAAATGCATCATCGATGTTCTAACATCGATGATCATCGTTCATCCCTACAGACATGACAAAAAACAAACCACAAATGCTTCCGCGCTTGTGTGATGTGATATTTTTTTTGCGATTTCATTAGTATTCCGTCTTTTACCTTCTTTTTTACTTGACGCAGACTGCCTCTTGACGCTGATATTACTAGTATTACATTTGTGACATGTGCTTGCCCTTGGATTCTTGATTTTTGCCTAACTTGTTAATGTACATCGCCCTTTGCATTCCGACTTTGCCTCTTTAGCACCAGCAGAGTTTTTAGATGATGTCGTTATACGAGATGATGAAGAATAAAACGAAATTAATATTTTATATTTATTAATTATATATATTTTATTGTTTTATTAGACCTTGGAGGTATATTCTCTTATATAATTGTACAAAATGGCCTTTTTAACAATTACTCAGGAAAACATAGTTAAGTATGTCGGTCAGTTACTTAGCAAATGTATGCTTGCCTGGAGTAGATAATATGTCGCCAAGCACCTACATTGTATTCTGGAACCAGTTCCTATTCTATGCTTAGCCTGATAATAACATTATCAATTACCCACAGGTAAAATAGTGGTCAACGGTGGTGAGGGTGGTAGTGTGAGCAACAAAAAACAATTTTTAAAGAATATATAGATACTTTTACATAACTACTATTAGGATTAGATGCTTTAACCCATTGGCATCGGCGATAATGATAACAATAGAATTTCATTCATAACTAGGACATAGTGGTCCCTTATCCTAGGTTATGTATAATCGTTTTATCTTAGAGTAGATATACATAATCCCTAAGCTAAGACAATTATCTTAACGCATTTTAAACAGAAATACGATGTGAACGTAATAAAATGAAGTATCACTTTTATATGTTCACAGTTACAATTGTCTTCGTTTTGTGTCTAACATAAACTAATATAGGTAAATAACACTAGGAGAATTACATCCTATGCATAAATAACAAAATAAAACTAACTAAGACTACTTTTCGATAAAACATTACCTACAAACATTCAAATCATAATATCTTAAAACGTAGGCTTTCTCTGACAAAAATTCTATTACCAATGGAATTGGAAATTAACAGCTATAATATTTATATTTTTTTAATCTTAATTCGCAATATTTTTCTATGAACTAAAACCATGTATGGGAGTTCGCCATTGTTCTTTTGTCGACCTCGTTTACGGGACAGCTATGGTTTAAAGTTAAAATAAATTGAGGTCCAGGGTTCGATTAGCAGTCGGAGTGTTAGTGGTTTTTTCTGAATATTAAATTCTTAGTAACATTTTGAAACTGAGCTTATTAGAATTAATACAAGTCCTTTTCTAGGGATCGTCCAGCACACCAGGCAGGCTGCGTTCGGGAACGATTTTGATTGGGTAACATAATCAACCGTCAAGTGAACTTTTACTTGTTTATTCGTATATATAGAGGTTAATACTCATTAATTACTTATAATTTGCATTTCCCAGTGATTTCCAAACGCATCCTTAATATTATTTAAGTCGTTCGGTAGCTAATTGTTTTTAATACAATTTATTTTACTCTTACAATTTAAAAAAAATGTGTATGCTATTGAGTTATCGTAAAAAATATAAACATACCTCGCAAGCTTTCACCCATTTCGGCGAGCCAACCTCCCTCTTCTCAATGACGTATCCGGTGATGGGCGAACCGCCATCCTTGAATGGTTTCTCCCATTTGAGGTCCACGTGATCCTTGTCCCAGTCGACCACTTCTGGAGTTCCAGGCTTTCCAGGCTCGTCTGTAAACGAAATTCACATAATTAGTATAAGTTCTCGACGTTTAGATGGAGTTTTTCTGACATAGAATTTACAGGGTAGTCCAAGGCCAGGATTTGTGCGAAGTAGATTATAATCCCGTGGGATAAAATTGCATCCTCCCATATCTTCCCGTGGGTGTCGTAAGAGGCGACTAAGGAAAAAATACCGGAAAGTGGGCAGCAGCGCCCATTTTTCTTCTTCTGAGGCATTGCCGCTATAAACTGCGGTTTCCATGACATCTGCCAAGCGTGGGTATTATGGGAAATCATTGGGGAAGACCTTTGTTCAACGGTGGACGTTCTTGTTGATGTGGTGCTGATAATTATGATACTCAGATTATAATAGGCTTGCGCCCTATGACATTGAATAATAAAACTGACAAAATGTTGGTATTACGATACAAAAACCCTTCAGATAAAATATGTAACACAATGCAAACTTTTCAATTGCTTCAAATACATCTCTCTCGATGTCGTATATGTAGCAAGTCTGTCTGTTTTTCTAGCAAAGGTAAATCCATAAACATCGATTTCTATTATGAAAGTTATCTTATTAGATACTGACGCAACTCTTTTTGAATAAAGCATGTCAGAATGCCGAATACGAATACGGCAATTTTTAGCATTATAAGAAGTAGTTCAATAACTTGGGGTTTTAGCTTTTTGTATCGTTCGTCTATGATGAGTACCAAGGCTTCATTTTAGTATTGTTTAATATGAAAAATGTTTATGGGATAATTCTATTAAATTCGAACTTTTCATGGTAACTTACCGAAGGGATTCTTCGCGATGATAGAATGCTCTCCCTCCAACGGCTCCGAAGCTCCTTCGTTATTGACAGCAGACACTCTGAACTTGTATTCGTGTCCTGGTACCAGATTTTCAATCTCGGCCTTTAAAGGAGAAATAATAGTATGTGAACAAGTTCTATATTTTTATAATAAATTATCTATTATATATTATATATGACATCATAAATGGAGCAGATTTTATGAAGAAATTGGGCACAGGGCTTATACAGGGTTATTGGAAAAATGCTAACAACCTCTTAGGGTTGACTTCTGCAAGTCCCGTCTTTTGACGGTATAGCCTCGTGGACCACCTGATGTTAAAAGTCTCATGTGCCTGTAATTTTTTATTTCATATTTTTATAACTTTGCTCAACGAAAATATTTGAAACTTAATTTAAAGGGAGCGCGGCGCGGTCCAGTGTTGCCGCGGCGGGCGCTCTTGGCTCGGATTAAGAATTGTCTTTTACTACGAGACACAGAACTTAAAAATCTAAAACTTAACAATCTTAATAGCAATGTGGTAAAGCACTATGCGATTGCCCGCTTGGCTAGATATCACCCTCAAGTGAAAAATCTGTCACCAAGAAGCTAAAGGTGTGTTCCGGCAGCGGTCCCTTATAGGCAGGTTCTTTTTAGGTTATGCCAATTACACCTTAACATATCATTACTAGCTTTCAGGTAAGATTGTGGTCAATAGATAGAAAAAACATAGGTTTAATCAATAATAATTATTTTATCAATATGCCATCATTTTACCGAAACCATTGCTTGTGCTAAATTTTCTGTTATGCATGTAGTATAACTAAAACCATGAAATCTTTTCGTTTACTGCACTAGCCTCTTAAACTAACTCCAGTAACTACTTGGCCCTGATCTATAACAAGCAAACCCATTAGCAATTGTATTTGTATTTGAGACTGTGTGCTTAATAACTGTAGCGCCCCTTTATGATATTTTAATGCAAAATAAATTATCATTTTGGAGCTACTAGATGCTTATTTGCAAACCCTACTAAAACATTTCAAAGTTTGATTAGTACTAATCTACCCAGATATTAGTGTAGAATATGTCTTGCATGTATATGAGCGTGTCAGAATCGTTCAAGCTTACATACCTTAGGATCTTTAGTCTTGAGTGCCGGCATCCACCTTCCAGTTTCTGTGTCGAGTTTCTCGACGAGATAATGGTCGATGGGAGCGCCGCCGTCGTCCGCGGGCGGGGCCCACTTGAGTGTGCAGCCTTCTTTGTGAACGTCCGAGATCTGTTGTTACGTAAGTTATAAACATTTAAGTACTTTTCTATTATAATTTTGTTTATCATTCAGACATAATCTTTACTTGTTGCAAAATACCCGATGGCAGCATGAGCCGACTGAAGATACGAATTTTATGCTCTAAATTATGTTGTTAAGTAAAATTGATGCGATATTCGTGAAAAATAATTCCGAGAATATTGCTGTCCACTGGCCAATTGGTACGCTATACGGAAGTGTGTTATTCGATAACAAATTTCATAAATTAAGCAAATGTCTGTCAAATACTATATATATTAGTATAGTTATATTAGTTGTTTATAAATAACCATTAATTGATATGGAAGAGCGAGATCTTCTGACACAAGTATTTACATAGTTACTAGAAGGTCTCAACCTACCTTTAATTTTAGTTACATCTTGCCTTTTCACTGTCATATGACAAAATTTCAAAAGACAATTACTAAACATTTGACGTAACTGATTACCGGTAGTTTTGATATAGGTTAAAAAGGTTTGTGTACCGTAAAATTATGTTTTATTGAATGTACTACCAACTCATCGGTATGGTGCAAGCCAAACTAGAATCTTACCAGCTAATAATATCGTTCTATTTACCTTGAGCGGTCCCTCTGGTTTCGCTGGCACGTCAAGTACAATGACTTGAATAGTGGCCTCATCTTTGCCGCTGCTGTTTTCGGCCTTGAGAGTGTAAGTGCCGCTGTGTTTACGCGACGCGATGACGACAGACAGTTTGGTCTTGTAGTCTTCGGCGTCAACTGTGAGGTCATCTCGCGAAGAGAGACGCTCTTTGTTGTGGAACCTATGAGGAATAGAATATATATGTAGAAAATAGTAGTAATTAGTAGCAGTAAATGCATATTAAAACAAATGTATTTAAAGTGTTATCGATATTTTCGGCTAGAATAATAGCCATTTTAACTCAGTGTTCGATCAAAATTTCTTATTTGAAATAAATTGCGTGATTACGTAAATATCTTAGCCGGTAGTTTTTGAGTATTGCATTTACTGTATCAGCCGGATCGTCCACTGCTGAACACAGCCTCCCCTAACAATATTTAATTATTATGGGTATTTGCCATAATCCCCACGCTTGGCAGGCGGCTTGGAGATCGCAGTGTAAGATGACAGTTCTTTAGAAGGCGCTGCTGCCCACCTTCTAGTATTTTTTCCCTTCGTGGCCTCTTACGACACCCACGGGATGATATGGGGAGGTGCAATTCTAACCCGGCACCCCACGGGTGCATTGCATTTACTTTGTATTAATTAAACCTAAAGTATTTTTCATTCTGTAGGTCTTTAACGTGAACTAAAATTCATATTCTACTGGAAATAGTATGAACTAACAAATGAATTAATCAAAAACGGTTATGTGGTTAATTTATATGCTGTAGAAGTCGGAGCAAGGGGTATACCAGCAAAATCCCTATACAACCTACTAAAAGACCTTGGCCTGTCAAGAACAACCGTAACTTCCATCCTAGAACGTGTATCCAAGGCGGCATTAGTAGGATCTTACCAAATTTGGTTGGGCAGGGGAGGAGGCTCGAGCGGTGAAAGGGAGCATTGATGCATCATAAAGGGGCCCCTTAACCTTACTCACTGGGTTGCAAGTCCCAGGCACCTTGACTGGAGCCTCTTCCTCTGCAACGCTATGGACCCGGCACCCGCACGGTGAATCCATGGAATGCTAAGTAAATTCGTCGTCTTATGCAAGACAGATTTGACAGAGGAAGTTAAGCTTAATTAACCTCTTAATTTAGATCCAAATTTGAGAAAGATTATATGACTGCGCCCTAGAGTAAAGTGCCTTAACAGTACGAAACATTGATCTATGTACATGAGCACTCTCACTGTACCTGCTTCACGTGCAAATATATCAACTTAATGAATAATCGCGCGGGCTACCATCATGTTCTATGCGAGCCATAACGAAATATTGTAACCCAATGCATCTGAAGCATTTGTTCTTTTATTTTACTTGAATAAAAATATATGGCCTGAGTGGGGTTTGTTTGCTGATGAATGGAAGAAAATAAAGTCGGAATGTCTAGCGTATAGTGAGACGAACTCATGATAAATTTTAATATGTTATTTATTACTCTTTTTTAATTAATTTTAATTATGTTACTTTTCGATTATTATTTCTAATATATTTGACGACGACTGTACTGTAGGGTTAAATTTAATTTTAACATGTACCTTGTAGTTACTTTGTGACATAATATTATAATTTGACCTTGCCCGTAGTTTTATTTTCATTTGACTACATTTGATATTAATAATGTGTTATTATAATTTTTTACTGAGCGTAATTGGTTTATGAGCTTTAATTAAGTAAATAAATAAATGGTTTTACTCTGATAACTTACCAAGTCTTGGTCGGTGGCGGTTCGCCGCTGACCTTGATGTCGAGCCTGATGTGGTTGCCAGCCTTGATTGTGATATCGCGCATGTTCGTGCGGTCGATCTTTGGTGGTGCTGAAATTTAATAATAAAATAACCATTATTCTCTTATTATTTTATGTTACAGCATACGACTAAACTTAACCATTATATTCGATCAGAGGACGGAAGAGCTCGGGGACGGAAGTTTCATTCAAAAGAGTATTGGTTGTGATTGAAATTATAAACAGATTTTTCGGTCGTTACTTCGTTACAATATAAATAAAATGACGCGCAAGTTACAACATAAAGTGCAATACGGCCGTTATTTGACTGAAAAATACATCTGTCTTTGTAATATTTTTATGTTTGCAATAACGAATGCTCTGATAACATTACAAAT
The DNA here is from genome assembly GCA_963890685.1 of Plagodis pulveraria. NCBI lineage: Eukaryota > Metazoa > Arthropoda > Insecta > Lepidoptera > Geometridae > Plagodis > Plagodis pulveraria. Next base: position 17,578,913 of record OY982975.1, read on the forward strand.
TTACACATTTTTGAAGCGCTCGTAGCGAAGTTTACTTAGCTGTTCTCAACCGATCAGCAAAGTTAAGCAACGTCGCGCGCGGTCATGAGTTGGATGGGTGACCGCTAGTGACATTACTACTGAGCGCTTCCGTGCTTCGGAGGGCACGTTAAGCCGTCGGTCCCGGTTGTTGTCTTAGGATGGCAGTCGTTATAGCATGGTGGTAGGGCATTTTGCGAATGCCCGCCTGGCTAGCTACCACCCTCAAGTAGAAAAACTGTCGCCAAGCACCTAATGGTGTGTTCCGGCAGCTGTCCTTGAGAGCCAGTACTTCTAGGTTAGCCTGAACAACATCTTCGACCACATCATCACTTACCATCAGGTGAGATAGTGGTCAAAGGCTAACCTATCAGGCATAAAAAAAACACAATTACACGAAAGGAAAAATCAGTCATCATTAACAAGTTGAAAGCTAATTGCAAAATAAAAGTAGTACAACGTAAGTTGAACTGTAGGTGTCGCTCCATCCCCATACACTGGTAAAACAACGAGAGTAAAAATTAGAGTTATGAGTCATATGTCATATTTGCTCAGTTGGTCAGAGTATACCCCAGGTGGATGGCGCGGCTTCGAATCCCGCACATGACTATAATTTTTTCCTCTCGTTAATTCGTAATTTTGAAATACAAAAATAAACAAAAATAGGATCTTTACTGTCAGTCGTTCCAGTCATGGAGTAGTGTTAACTAATCGAAAGAATATTTAGATTTTGCATCAGCAATCATTCATACACAACTGTCGTAGTTGTTAGACTTACCAAACCTGTCCTTAGCCAGCAGATTGTCAGTAGCTGTGGACGGTTTGCCGGGACCGGCCTTGTTCACCGCCTTGACGCGGAACTGGTAGGTCTTGCCCTCGATTAGATCGGGTACGCGAGCTTCGGTCTTGTTTCCAGGGACCTAAAGGCGAGATTAGGTTGTATCATTAAAAATGCACGATTGTAATGGTAGCTTTGCTATGCATCAGACCATCTTGAGAGTGCTCGATGATAGTATGCCTTGTTTAATGTGATTGTGATGGAACAAAACGAGGCCCATCTGATGTTCAGCGGACTAACCTCTGCATATAACAAATGCATTTCCTCATACATGACGAATTTCTGAAAGTACCGTGTTCGATCCCCGATTCGATTGGGTAATTTACGTTAGTACTTCAGATTTGTAGTTCATTTCCTTTACGACCCAGAGACCCGTGACATACAGACAGACAGACGGTGGAGTCTCGTTGTTGAGGTTCCATTTGCTTTTTAGATATGGAACCCTAAAATGATCGATATAAAAAGATCTTCACCTCAGCAGCCTTGACCCATTTGCCAGTATCCCGATCCTTCTTCTCGACGATATAGGCGGTAATAGGTGCGCCGCCGTCGTTCGCCGGTTTCTCCCATTTGAGGTCCACGTGTTCCTTGCTCCAGTCCTTGAACTCTGGCTTGCCAGGTGGATCGGGCTCGCCTGTAAAGGACAATGGGGATTATATTACAACTGCGATTACTAAACTTTAAGCGTTCGTGAACTGAACATGCAGTCTATACAAGAGTTACAAATTTACTAAAACATTTTTGTACCTAAAAAAACTGCTTCTTGAATTTCACTACTTTTTTTATATAAATTTAAAGTTTTTTACTACCTAATGGCCATTGTAAGGAACATGAATTTCTAATCCAAGTCTATAAAAAAACTAATTTTAACAAAGATGTAGCCTTCTCACAAATCATATTTTATGAGGGATTATACAGTTTTTATGACTATAATTTTCAACCTGTATGCTGTTTTGAATATTTAGGAATACATTATCCTAAATATTCAAAACAACAGCATATCTAAGCTCTACCACAAATGGTCACTCCTAAATAAATATCAGGCACTCGAACGTGAGGATTTTAAGCGCTAGAGGAACGAATTACTGTCACTATTGTCGACCACTTCAATAATATGAATTTCACAAATAATCAAAGTTACCCTCCATATCATAGCTCTGCCATCAATTGTCATCATCATCAACAGCCTAAAGACATCCACAACTGAACAAATTGCCAAACCCATTTTGAAGCGCTCGTAGCGAAGTTTACTTAGCTGTTCTTAACCGATCAGCAAAGTTAAGCAACGTCGCCCGCGGTCATGAGTTGGATGGGTGACCGCTAGTGACATTACTACTGAGCGCTTCCGTGCTTCGGAGGGCACGTTAAGCCGTCGGTCCTGGTTGTTGTCTTAGGATGGCAGTCGTTACAGCATGGTGGTAGGGCATTTTGCGAAAGCCCGCCTGGCTAGCTACCACCCTCAAGTAGAAAATCAGACGCCAAGCACCTAACGGTGTGTTCCGGCAGCTGTCCTTGAGAGCCAGTACTCCTAGGTTAGCCTGTACAACATCTTCGACCACATCATCACTTACCATCAGGTGAGATAGTAGTCAAAGGCTAACCTATCAGGCATATCAAAAAAAAAATTAGACGGGTTTGCAATAACGTTCACTTCTTAACGCTTGGCAGGCGTCTTGGGGATTTAAGTGTAGATTGTCTTCAACAGGAAGATATGGGGATTGCAATTAGGGTTGCCAGCTCAAGGTATATAAATTACTAGACATTTCTGGGGTTAGAAAAGGATTAGGTACTTTGACCTCAAGTTAAAATATATAGAAATCTACAGTTGATTGACACTACAGACTCGTTATCCGTACTCTCATTTACTGTTTCTTTTTTTTCTTGTTACATATAATAATTTTAAACTTTGAGTTGACTAATTAAGATTAGTTAGAATTAGTGGTTTTATATATAGTAAAAAAGAAATAGCATTTATTGTTACACATTAATTTGAGACAAAGATAAGTTACCTAAATTAGGGAATAAAATGATATAAAGCTTACTTTTCAAAGCTTACTATTAACTAATGATAAAACTTTGGATCAACATTAAAAAAATAAGTCTGTAACCTTATATAAAACTTTGAAATCACACACACGGCCGACATGCGCCCTGCGTAGCATAGTATTGGTCTCCGTGTGTTTGTGGACAAATCTAAAACACGTCTGGCAACCCTAGGGGCCTAAATCGAGACCAGCCTCAAATTATGCACTTACCGTAAGGATTCTTAGCGGTGGTAGCCGTCTCAGTGACGAGCGGCTCACTCTCTCCCTCAGGATTGACCGCCTTCACCCTGAACATGTAGTCCTTGCCCTCGTTAAGGCCTGTGACGTCAGCTTCGGGAGTCTTCGTGGTGCAGACCGGCACCCATCGGCCGGACTCGGTGTCCATACGTTCGACGACGTACGCTTCTACTGGCTCGCCGCCATCGTCTTCTGGCGGCTCCCATTTCAGTTTGCAGCCGTCCGCTTTCACGTCTGATACCTGGATGAGACGAAAATTTTATTTAGATGTGAGAAAGAGTTCAGAAGACACCAAAAATACTACGACGATCTAAAATTTTATATATTTGATGATACCTTTTTGAATTGATCAGAGATCGGAAGCTCTCATAGTTTGCGAAGCGTAGTTTACTTAGCCGTTCTTAAGCGATCAGCTAAGTTAAGCAACGTCCGTTAGTGACAATACTACTGAGAGCTTCCGTCTCTCCCGGTTGTGGTCTTAGGATGGCAGTCGTTATACCAAGGAGGTAGGGATTTCGCAAATGCCCGCCTGGCTAGCTACCACCCTTAAGTAGAAAATCTATCACCAATCACCGAACGGTTTGCTCCGGCAGTTGTCCTTGATAGCCAATAAATTCTAGTTTAGCATAAATAACATCTTTTTTTTTATTTATTTTTTTATGCCAGATAGGTAAACCTTTGACCACTATCTCACCTGATGGTAAGTGCTGATGTGGTCGAAAATGTTGTTCAGGCGAACCTAGATATACTGGCTCTCAAGGACAGCTGCCGGAACACACCGTTAGGTGCTTGGCGACAGATTTTCTACTTGAGGGTGGTAGCTAGCCAGGCGGGCATTCGCAAAATGCCCTACCACTATGCATATAATGGTAGTAGTACTAGCAATGGTAAAAAAAGTTGTATAAAATGAATGAAATGTCCTTTGATAAAATGAATAAAAAATATTGAAATGTCTTTATACACCGCACAACATGCGGTTGACCATAATCCCCAGGCATCTGCGGATCGCAGTTCTTAAGAAGCCACTGCTGCCTACCTTCAGGCATCGCGCCATACCCACAAGGCGATATTGGGGTGTGATTCTGACCCTGCACCCACGGTACTACCAAATACACCACAGGTGATAGAAAAATTTAACATTTGTAACTTTGAAGACCATATTTTAGTAAGCTACAGCAACAGTCGGAGTCCGCTAATGCGATGAACTCTCTTGTTATAAAGTAGACAGAACACGCCTATTGGTAAATCTTACAGTAATGGCTTCAATGAATAGGGCGTTCGGATAGCCTATCGGTGCCAAAAATAACACTCACAAACGCTGAAAATGATCACACGGGCCGTTCGTTTTGGGACTTCGTGAGCAAAAATATCGTTTTCGCTCACCGTTCGGATAGCTTTGAAAAAGCTACAAATGACAGAGAAAAGTGATATTTTTGACCCATGTCTTACCGTGGGATCGTTGTGGTCGTTCTTTGACAACTGCTGGTTTGACAGTTGTATTTGGCGCGATTGAAGAGTTTCATAAGTTTTTTATATAGGTAACTATCAGAAGCCATTAACAATGAAATAATAATAATATAGGTACCTACTTTTTTGTTAATTTTAGAGATTGATTCCATGTTTCGTACTGTGCAAAATTGTTTAAATATTGTCGGTTGTCAAAGTACGTTTTAAGCCGTTCGGATAGCATGCAGTAATTGGTGGTCAAAAATAGCAAAAGCTTCTATCCGAACGCTAATACACAAATGCCACTTTTGAAACTGCTACAAACGCAATCGAGCCAAAACGAACGCACCTGAAATGAAGGCTGCATGATATTAATACTAACCTTCAACGGTCCCTTGGGTTTAGCCGGCTTGCTGACAACTTGTACTTCAATATCAACGGTGTCAGTACCGGAGTCGTTCTTGGCGGTTACAGTATATTTGCCGGAGTCCTCCCTCGTCACCTTCGTCAGAAGGAACGAAGTATGGTACTCCTTGTTCTCGATAGTGATACGACCCTGGGATTTCTGGACTTGGTCCTTGAATGTCCAAGTGATGGTCGGTTCTGGCTCGCCCTTGACGTCGGCCTCGAATCTGAGGTCCAGTCCGATCTTGATCTTGCGCTTTTGAAGGTTCTTCCGGTCGATCTTTGGTGCCACTGTAGGAGAGAAATAATTTTAATATACGACGACAAAAATGGAATACACAATTTATAATTATGTACCTTTGTGCAACAAAATCGATTGGTGTAGTAAAACGTGTGTTGCTCATGTAAGTATTATTTTAAATTGACTTTAAAAAGGAGAAGTTATCCATCCGGTTGTATTTTTTTTAAATATTTGTTAATTCAGAATTTCGTCATCATGAAGTAATTACAAAAAAAAAACATATTTTTTATTAGAAAGAATATACTTTCAGATTGGTCCCATAGAAATTTAATCTAAAGTACTCACCTATATATATTTTTTCTTTACGTTATTGTTATACTCATCACATCATACTATAATAATAATGCAACTCGTAAAATAATAAAAATGTATATATTATGTAACCTATTGACTTGTGAAGCGAATCTTTACCAATAAAGAATATGAATATGAATGAATATGAATATGAATAAATCGGTTCAGTTGTTTGGGTTTAAAACTAAAACAGAAAAAAAATAGGTACTTTGTCATCCAAGTATTGTGTTTCTAATGTATGTCAACATAAACTCGTTTTGAAGTTTATCGAAATAAGAGATTATTCGACATAAGAGTAGAAAATCATTTAAGTTCATGCATATTCCATACTAGCTTTCCGGCCGGCTCCGCCCGTGCGTATGTCGATTATCGCGCTAAAACATTAACCTCTTTTTGCGCAGTTGGATAAAAACTATCCTATGTTCTTCCCGGGGTCCCATACCAAAACATCCAAATCGGTTCAGTAGTTTTTTTATTGCTGATAGGTAAGCCTTTGACCACAATCTCACCTGCTGGCAAGTGATGATGTGGTTGAAGGTGTCAACAGGCTTAACATAGAATGACTGGCTCTCAAGAACAGGTTTCTGCTTGAGGGTGGTCGCTAGCGCGCTACCGCCATGCGGGGAAGCTCACTCCTGCGGCGGGATTCGAACCATGGACTTGCTGCGCGGCAGCATAGCCAATGCCACACTGAGCCATCATTGCTTCAAGTAGTTTTAAGTTTATTCATTGCATACAAAAATACAAATCTTTCCCTATAACATTAGTGTAGATTGATGGCTAGCCAATAAACCGAGCTGGTCCTGGCGAACAATGAGATATAAAGATAATACTTACAGAATCTTGGCTTAGCAACGACGGACTTGCTGGGCTCACTGGGCTCGCCTTGTCCCGCCTTGTTAAGAGCAATAACTCGGAACTCGTACTCGTGTCCCTCTTCCACATCCGTCACGTGCGCCGTCGGACGGTCTCCGGAAGTCTTCAGGCAGTCTTGCCAAGATCTATAAGAGGAAAAAATAAGTATTGTGTAGGCATTTTTGTATTCAAGGCTTACATTTCTTTTTTATATGTTTGTGACGGAACAAGCGGAATGAAGCAATGATGGCCGAGCGGTAATAGCTATGGACTGCCGTGCCGCAAGTCCCTGATTCGATCCCCACCGCCGGATTGAACTTCACCGCATGGTGGAAGGGCATTTTGCGATTGCCCGCCTGGCAAGCTACCACCCTCAGGTAGAAATCTATCGCCAAGCACCTAACTTCCGGCAGCAGTCCTTGAGAGCCAGTGAAATTACAGGCACATAAGACTTAACAACTATGTCTCAAGGTGACGGGCGCAGTGCAATCCATCACTTGTGATGAAATGCATCTGTTCTAGGCAGAGGTTAGTCCGCTTAACATCAGGTGGGCCTCGAGCTTGTTCCGTCACTATACATTAAAAAAAAAGCGCGAGGCAAATGGGCCTAGCATGTTAAGCAGAGTAACCTCTGCCTATAACAGATGCATTTCGTCCGAACGAATTGCACTGCGCCCGTCACACTGAGACACAGTACAGTACAGTTTTGGAGTCTCATGGGCTTGTAATTTTTCTGGCTCTCAAGGACTGCTGGCGGAACACACTGTTAGGTGCTTAGCAACAGATTTTCTACTTGAGGGTACATGTATGTACATATCAGACCGAATCTGCTACACTTGCCATAGCAATTAGAGACCGCTTTTAGCTAGCGAATATCACACAACTTAGCATCGCAGTCGCCTCTCTTTAAATAACTACATAGTTAAATATTTTTTTTTATATAATACAGAAAATTAACACTATAGCCCTCGTGAAACTGAATTTACAAGAAGTTTGGTCTATAGCAAGAGTGCGTCATCGTGTGTGGGTACCGTCGCTGTATCAGATATTCTACCTCGAGTAGTGTGCAAAAACTACTGCGTTTAGGCATGAAGGGCACTTTACCAAGTACAATAACTGGGAACTGAATTAGACATAAGACCTAACGTCTCGGAGTGACGAGTGCAGTGCAGTGTCGAGCATGACGAAAACAGTGATGCTGCTACTGTAATTCAAACACGGGATGCTAACCATTAGGCGGGCGACGTATCCTTCTCATCACTTAATAAAAAATTAAACATACTTAATAAAATTATAATCAATATATTTATAAAGCAGTGTCGGCAAAGCACTTAAGGGTGTGTTCCAGCATCTATCCATGAGACCGAGTTCCGATTCTAAGGTTTGTATATGATCACATCATCGCTTATGATCAATTTAGATTACTGCGGTCTAAAACGAGATTATAAAAAATGTGAAGAAATTAATATAACATTATTCTACTTACTACTTACTTTAGTCCCAAATAACAGCATTAACAAAAAGTCGTTTGGTATTAAAACTTATTGGATAAGTATAAAATACTTTTTTATGACACTACAAATTTCATAAGACATTTTTTTTTTACTGTTTGTATGCCTTTATTAAAAAAATACTACGAACTATATACAACACTACAGCTACTGCAATGAAATCATATAATCAACCTACAAGTCATTGCAGACTCACAGGCAGTGCAAATGCTCCAGCCCACTACCAGTTGGCAGCGTGCCCAGCATGCTGGCAACATAGCTCCGTTGAGTTGCAAAAGCAACTTAAATAATTTTATAATTACTGACATGTCTAAAAGCCGATCATTGTAGCGTTCTTTGGAGGGGGTGTTGGTTAAGCAGTTGACGTCTTACTTATGATGAAGTAATGACATGTATACATACCTTCCTCCCTTCTCCCTCTTCTGCACAATGTATCCAGTAATAGGAGCACCACCGTCTTCCTTTGGCGGGGCCCATTCGAGGTCAACAAAGTCCTTGTCCCAGTTACGCGGCTCGGGACGGCCTGGCTTGCCGGGCTCGTCTGAAAACATAACACTCCCAAATTGCAATACACTCAATCATAAACCGTAGGTACGTAATATTCCCCCGTGGAGTGCTAGGTTAGAATTGCACCTCCCCATATCATCCCGTGGGTGTCGTAAGAGGCGACTAAGGGAAAAATACTGGAAGGTGGGCAGCAGCACCTTCTAAAGAACTGCCATCTTACACTGCGATCCCCAAGCTGTCTCTAAATTATGGTAGTTCTTATTCTGTTCACATTAAAATCTAAATTCATATAACGCTTGCAAATGATGTTCAATAGGGTTGAATACTGAAAACTTTTTTGCATAGGGCACTGTAAGTTTGTTATCTAACAGAAGTCTTCTTTACAAACGGTTCTTTATTTATTTATTATGCTATCAAGGGTTTTTAATTACACCGATGCTGTATATCACACAACTAAATGAGGAGCTTAGAAAACGATGTGCTTCTCTCGAAAATAGACAATGTTGATCCACACGGAATATCATATGCTTTTCATTTTTCTACCTATTTCCACATATTTTAAAAAGTACAGAGTTCATTTTGTAGACTATCTTTATTTCAAGACATGTAATTAAGTCAAGCTTAGTAGTTTTTCTTACTATCAACCAATTATGAAGTTATGAACACTAATAGGGTAGTTGACACAGTCGAAAATAAAATACAGTGTAACGTTAACATGATAGTAGTTGGAGCACATAACTCGATGAAATGAACAAATTATTTATTCGGCATTGGATTACCTTTATTTTGAATAAACAAAATGTATTTAAAGTCACGTGATCTCAAAGGAAGTACAACGGAAGTAAAGGCGGAAATGATGTCATAAGGACAAAAACAAAGCCACAGAATAAGTAATAGTAATCATGAGAGTTTGCTACCAAAGGTTTTGACAGTGACAATTGACATTAATAATTGCTAATAGCAAGCAACGCACAAAATTTCGCATCACTATCAATTTACTACTTAGGCCCCTATTACACTATCAAATCCATTGGATCCCATATATTTCATAGTGTACTACGTACATTTGACTCACTTAACTTTGATCATATTTCGCCGTGAGATTTGATCAAAGATCAGCATAGATAATAAAACCCAAACTAGGAACAAGAATCTATGGAAACATTTTGCAATTATTACTTATAGTAATACAACAACTTTAAACAGTTGGAAAAGCTTATGTTTATCATTATATCTATTCCGATGTCACTGCACGCCATTGTCTCGATCTCTCACCCCTACACTATGGTACACGTTCTGCCGAACAACCTGTATAATCGATTACGCACGACACTACAACAAGCAAGCAAAACGTATTACATTTCAGCACTATTTGTTTTTGCCCTAGTGACGTCATAAGCATACAGGCCGCCATTGAATGATGTTTTAGCGCCAATTTTAAAAGTTGAAATAAAAAGATGGATTTCTAGTATTTCAGGACTCCTAAAAAAAATATTAAAAATGCAAGGTGTATATTTCAGTGTTCTAAATAATTTAACATACTTTAAAAAAACAAGTCAACAACCCTATTGAAAATAGCGCAACCGATAAAACCTTTCCTTCCTAATCCTTTTAACTTAGTTAACACTATAATAGAAAATATAGATAGGAAGTGTCTGACAACAGCCTTATTTTTTGACATGAAAAAAGCATTTGACTTTGTGTCTCATGACCTTCTACTTTATAAACTGCAGCATTATGGTATCAGAGGAAATGGATTAAACTGGATTAAATCTTTTATTACCAATAGAAGACAATTCGTAGAAATACCGACAATTGATGAAAATAAAATAATTCAGGGTTCAAGGTCAGAATGGAAAACTAACAGATCCGGAGTCCCTCAAGGCAGTGTACTTGGGCCACTACTATTTTTAGTATATATAAATGATATAGTATGTGTAACTCCATACAGCTCAACATTATTTGCTGATGATTTTTCCATTGTAGTCACAACAAAAAAAAAACAAAGATGATGATTGTATGGAGAAACACAAATTAGACATTAAGAAAACGATTCATTCCGTAGTAAATTGGCTTGACATTAATAATTTAATTATAAATATTTCTAAAACATATTGTATGAATTTTAATAATGTTGATATTGAAATTGAATATATTGGACAAAATATTGAAAGACATCATCAAGTCTTATTCTTAGGCTTAATAATAGATAAGGCATTAAACTGGAAAAATCAATTAGAGATAATATGCAAGAAAATAAACAGCTACGTATACGTTTTAAAACGGCTAAGAAAAACTACAAGCTTAGAAACAGCGCTAGTAGCATATCACGGTTATGTTGGATCCCTCCTCAGATATGGTCTTATTCTGTGGGGGCGCAGTACAAATTTCGATCGAGCATTCATTGTACAAAAAAAATGCATTCGAGCACTTTGTGGAGTTGGTCCTATGGAGTCATGTAAACCACTTTTTGGTCAATTAAATGTATTTCCTCTTCCATGTCAGTATATTTTTGATATTTCATGCTTTGTAAAACAACACAGCTATCTTTATAATACAGCGAGTGAAATTTATCCTCGAAATACCAGAAATAGTGATAGATTGGTTAATAAGTATGCTCATAAGTCAGCACGCTATCAAAAAAATAGTTACTCTATGTCAATAAAAATATATAACAAATTACCACAATATATTAAACAATTACCTTTGCACAAATTTAAGCGTGAACTAAGGGTCTGGCTGCTGCATCATGCCTTCTACTCTCTTGATGAATATTTTATTTTTAAGGCGCATGGTTAGTTATATTCGATTAGATTTAAGAAACCTGTTTATCATAACAATATGTACTTATAGAAATTAAATTTTCATTATAAGTTTTTGCATGCCAGTAATTTGGTGAAATGTGTAAGATCTTAAATTGATTTACTTTCAACAACATTATTGTACTCGCATTTGAAGCAAATAAATGATATTCTATTCTATTCTATTCTAAAACTCCAAGCATCGTTATTTTTTTATTTCTATCATAACTTATATAAACGAATAAAATACGTTCAAAATCATAAGTTTAAATTAAATTTTATTATTGAAATGCAATAAGTAAATTCTATTTTCCACAAACATTTTTAAGGCATTTCTCACCATCTCGTTATGAAGTTCTCAGGGAATTTGTAAATTCTTTTGTATTTGTCGTTTACAACAATCTATGTTTTATAAAATTTGATTCAATCATAAGAATATCAACACCAAGCGCCATCTGGGTGGAACTAATTTGACAGTGGGCTTCCCCCCATTGTGGGCATGTTTGAAGCAGAAGCCATCCTGTAACTTGGTGCTCTCTAAAGTGATGTAAATTACCCACAATTAAATAAAATAATCCTAGTTTGAGAATTTTCATTCTAAACATTACATGAACGTGGAATTTAGTGTGAACCGAATGAGAAATACAATAGTTTAGAGAAATTTAAATTTAAAGAATTCATGTAGAATCGATACCAGTTCAGTTTTGGAAGTAGGTTGAATACATTCACTTGAAACATTCAAACAATTTTTTTACCACATGCTGAGAAAAGTATTTTACCTTATTAGTATGATAGAGAATCTGTGTGACTTTCCATCCGGAAAAATTCTTTTCAAATGCTTGTTTATCACATTTATCTAAAAAAAATACTATCGCAAGATCAACTAGTTTCTTCATACATACATACATACATAAAATCACGCCTCTTTCCCGTAGGTAGGCAGAGACCACGGATTTCCACTTACTACGATCCTTACATATCTCGTTCGCTTCATCTACACTCATCAATCCTTTCATACATAAGCGTCGGTTTAGGGTACTCCTGACCTGGCCTTTTTTCAGAACGTCTTAAATCTGATTTCGGAACGTTCGCCTAGGTCTTCCCCTTCCAACACTTCCGTTTACTCGTCCCATGTATACCTGTTTAGTCATTCTCATTTAATTCATTCTCTCCACATGTCCAAACCATCTTAACATACCTTTCTCGATTTTTGTCCCTACATCCTCATTCACAACACAATGTTCCCTTATCACACTATTTCTTATCCTGTCACTTCGTTTCACTCCAATTATGCTCCTTAATGCTCTCATCTCCACTGCATTTATTCTACTTTCATGCTTTTTCTGCCACACCCAACTTTCACTATCATACATTAGTGTCGGAACTAACACTCCCCCATGAACAGCCAGACGAGCCTTTTTAGACACCTTCTGACTGTTCATAAACGCGTTTCTTCATTGTTAGCTAATATGTTTGCTATGATAACTGTTTTGAGTAGTGGGTATATAAGGTTGAACCTGTATCAGTGAACTCACCGAAGGGATTCTTAGCGATGATCGGCTTGTCAGTCTCCAACTCTTCAGACTCGCCCTCCTTGTTGACGGCCTTCACGCGGAACTTGTACGGCTTGCCTTCCGACAGGCCAGTGATGTTGGCCTTCGTGTCTTTAGCTGTGCCGCATGGCAGCCATTGGCCTGAAAGGAATTAATTAAAGATACTTCGTTTAAAGATTGCTTGAAAGAGATAGCTAAAGGGCCTTTGTACACTAACTAATGTACCGAGTCTAACAAAGAGGTGTTGTAATATTAAATTTCCTCCCCTCAAAGGGGTCAGCAGAAGCGTCTAAGCATTCTTCAGATATAGTAATTAAACAACTTTAAACGGTTTAAATCGCTACCGTGACCGTCACAGTCACCCCGTGACCACGATCATTGCAAAGTGTTTGAAACATCAGGACAAAAATAATGATAAATATACGCGATTTAAACCGTTTAAAGTTGTTTAATTACTATGTGTAATAATCGCGAAAACCTAAGACAACATTCTTCAGATATGTTTTGTAAAGTAATAGGAAGGCGAGTATATTGCCATTTAACGAGCCAGACTTCCGCCAACTTAAGTAAACTTCTTTTTTAATAATAAAATCTAAATGTTTGTTCGATTATTCACATGGCCTTAAGACTTAAAACCAAGACGTTTTGCGCCACTAGAGCAGTACGAGACAATCTATAAGGTGTAAAGTAATAAAGTTTTCAGAGCTGTCCTAATAATGTAACAAAATATTTTTCAGTTGTTTAGAAAATATGACGCAGGATGGTCGGTAATATTTTTGCTGGCAGTTCTTTATTCGATAGCTCGTGAGTTGTTTCAGTATTAGTACTTTAAATTATATTATATTTTGCTGTATATTAACATGAAAATAAAAACAATGACGGAAAAAAATTCAACCAGCGCTTTTAAAAATGTCTTCCTGGATATAACAAGTTATATTTCAAAATATTATATACAAAATTATAAATTTACGAGAGGAAAAATTATGGTCACGTGCGGGATTCGAACCCACGCCATCCACCCTTAGAGCCGGGGCATGCTCTGACCATTTAAGTTAACATGACATACGACTCAAAACTCAGATTTTTCCTCTCGTTCTTTAACTATCGTATGGGAATGTAATCCACAGAGCATAATCCACATATTACTTGATACGTAAATAATCAACTTGTAGCTTCACTACTAAGTAGAATATCAGTGAATACAGTGTCAGTGAATACACAGTTATGGCTCGCAGCTGATAGTGAATTTTGAAGCGCTCGTAGCGAAGTTTACTTAGCTGTTCTTAATCGATCAGCAAAGTTAAGCAACGTCGCCCGCGGGTCATGAGTTGGATGGGTGACCGCTAGTGACATTACTACTGAGCGTTTCCGTGCTTCGGAGGGCACGTTAAGCCGTCGGTCCCGATTGTTGTCTAAGGATAGCAGTCGTTATAGCATGGTGGTAGGGCATTTTGCGAATGGCCACCTGGCTATCTACCACCCTCAAGTAGAAAATCTGTCGCCAAGCACCTAACGGTGTGTTCCGGCAGCTGTACTTGAGAGCCAGTACTACAAGGTTAGCCTGAACAACATCTTCGACCACATCATCACTTACCATCAGGTGAGATAGTGGTCAAAAGGTAACATATCAGGAAAATAAAATATAATGAAATGGATCACTGACCAGTAAGTGGATCGAGTTTCTCGATCTCGTAGTATTCGATGGGTGATCCACCGTCATCTTCCGGTTTCTTCCATGAAAGCGTGCATCCGTTCTTGGTGACGTCAGCCACTTCCAACGGCCCTTGCGGTTTGGTCGGCTTGCCTGCAAAATTGAATAAATCATTGAGACGGTTATTAAGGCTGATGAAGAGATCCTCACACGATCTTTTCCATACAGATCAATATTATTTCTGAGATTTTGTTGCAGATAAATAATTGTTTGTATTAATATAGTGTTGAATCCCCGTGGGGTGCCGGGTTAGAATTGCATCTCGCCATATCATCCCGTGGGTATCGTAAGAGGCGACTAAGGGAAAAATACTGGAAGGTGGGCAGCAGCACCTTCTAAAGAACTGACAAATTATACTGCGATCCCCAAGCCGCCTGCCAAGCGTGGGGATTATGGCAAATACCCCCTTAATAGGGGAGGCTGTGTTCAGCAGCGGACGACCCGGCTGATACAGTACAGTACAATATAGTGTTTGTTGTGTTAGGGGTAAAAATTCTGTAACGTTTATTTTTATTTTGTGCTTTGAATCTTTTCTAATTATGATTTCACTCACTTAAAATCCTAATTTAGATAGATTGATAGATATATAACACGTTACTGAGACATCATCAGAAACACTTATAACGATAACAATACAAAATATAACTAGGTGTAACAATAAGCGGTCTTATTGCTTAGAGCGATATCTTCCAGACATCCTATAATATATAATTTAACGCCAGGTAATTTATTCACCGTAGTTGTATATATTTAAGAATGGATTCGTATTAATGTATTCAATAAATTTTGTGACGCCAAAAATTCTGAATGTACAGGCAGAAAAAATATTTTATATCGCACATAAATTTAACAAAGAAGACCGTGTAAATTTGGAGGAGGCAATTAATAAGTACGAAACCTCGTTTTCAGTGATTTCTACAAGTTTAATTTGCCATTGTCTCTTTCAGAACGAAAGGGCACCATCGTTACACATCTGTATTTACCAACAAGTGATATTGTAGTCAAAGACGTGAGACGACCTACCAGCGAAAAGAAAATAAATAAATTAGAAAACCATGAAAAAGTGTCATCTTTAAATAATAGATAGCGCCACTTGTTAGACCCCCACTACTTTATACCACACTGAGAAAAACGACTTAAAGGCTTATATCGAATTTGACCTTTTACCGTTGAATTGTAACTACGTAAGATGAATTCACAACTCTTAAGATGATTTTCACCAATCAATAAAAGTATCATGTTTTATAATAAACACAACCGTCAAAAACGCCTTCCGTAAAGTAATTTCATAATTGAACTTGTAATACGATAATAATTGCAGTATTGACCATAAAATATACCTTACTTTTACGGCGGTTTATATACGGTGATTATCACTATAACGTACGACTTAATCAGCCTCATCGAAAAGTCAATATTTAAGAAAGACCACAAAATACACCTTAAATGAAGACGAAAAGAAACATTCGCCTTCACTGACCTCGTTTAACGCCTTCTAGTTGGAAGGCGTTTTTGTACCTATTTACGTTTGGTCGGTTTTTTGCCTTATACTACACAAATTGGCCGTCATTAGGGCGCTTTTGACTTTAGATTTTTCTCAGAGCAGGGTTGGAAAGTTTCACGTGAAGATTACACTTCAATACTCCGCGACACGCAATTCTTGATATTCACCATATTCGATGTACACTGTTTAGTGTTTAATACACTTTTACACTTGAGTTTACTACAGTAAAATCATAACATTCATCAAAAGTAATGAATAGATTCAGGCATTACTTTGCGGAAATCCATATTTAATAATCACAAAATTTTAAAATATTTTAAGAAAACATCAAATTAATATTTTAATAAAACACTTAAATATATAAAAATATATCTAGTGACAATTCCGCCGAATTTTCCTGCTAAGCGGATGTGACGTCACAAATGCCACGCAGCCAAACCGGAAGAATTTTCGACGCATTTTGCTTCTACACGATGCATCCTCAGGAGGTCTTGACTCTACGAGCGCACGATCGAGAATCGTGCGCTCGTAGTTGTCAGTACTAGTAGTAATGATTCTTCCGTTTTGGCTGCGTGGCATTTGTGACGTCACGTCGGCTTAACAGGAAAATTAGGCGGAATTGTCACTAGATATATTTTTATATTTTTTAAGTGTTTTATTAAAATATTAATTTGATGTTTTCTCAAAATATTTGTTATTATTATTCTCAAAAGTAAAGAATAGTTTCTTACCAAGCACGGTGATCTCAATATCGGCCTCGTCTTCACCAACTTCGTTCTTGGCCTTGATGACGTATTTGCCGGTGTTGGCGCGTTTCGTCTTCATCATCAGGAACTTGGTGTTATAGTCCACGTTAATTATCTCCAAATTCTCCCTGTAAGTCAAGACATATAAATTGATGAATAACTTATGCTTGAAGACTTCGAGAGATTTTGTTTGCAATGGTAGCGTAGTTAATTGTTCAACAAGTGAACAAAGCTTTTTTTCAAGTGCTAAAGTTCCACTTTAGATTTGCGACACACAAAGAGACAAAGAGAGATAAAATATAATTGTAAGTAATTTTTATTAGGAAATATGAAATTTGAAGCAGTGATGGCACTGTGGCATTGGCTATGGACTGCCGCGCAGCAGGTCCATGGTTCGAATCCCACCGCGGGCTAGAGCTTCACCGCATGGAAGGGCATTTTGCGAATGCCCACCCTGGCTAGCGACCACCCTCAAGTAGAAAATCTGTCGCCAAGCACCTAACGGTGTGTTCCGGCAGCAGTCCTTGAGAGCCATTGAAATTACAGGCACATGAGACTTAAGAACTATGTCTCAAGGTGACGGGAGTAGTGCAATTCGTGACTTGTGACGAAATGCACCTGTTATTAGCAGAGTTTAGTCCGCTTAACATTAGTTGGCCTAGAGATTGTTCAGTCACAATAACACAAAAAAAAACCCAGACAAAGAGATAAAATATAATTGTAAGTATTTTTTATTAGTAAATATGAACAAGTACCATTTAACAACCATTTTCAAATTGCATACCTGTTCTTCAGTTCTTCGCCCTTGAAGTACCAAGTGACGGTAGCTGGTGGTTCTCCGAACACCTTGATGTCCAGGGAGACGGGTAGACCTGCCTTCACCGTCAGCGGGTTCAGGTTGGTGCGGTCAATACGTGGTTTCACTGCACCAGAGAAACATTTGATTTATGGTAAAAAATGTTTTTAGTACATTAAAAACTTTTTTTTTATTTTTATTGGTTGGCAAACAAGCAGACGGCCCGCCTGATGGTACGCGGTTACCGTCGCCTATGGACATTTGCAACACCAGGGGCGTTACCAATGCGTTGCCGACCCTGTAAGACTCTTTTACACCTTTTTTGAAGAAATCCATACTGTAGCCCTGCGGAAAAATGCTAGATCATTCCACATTTTGCAAGTATGAACTAATAAATAAATAATAATAAGTAAACTAATCAATATGCAGTAATATTGGAGTTCGATATCTATTAGTTAAAAAAAATTAAAACCTAGAATTATTGTTGGCGACTTGGACCGCATAAATACTCTTTTTTATATACATAATTTAAATTATATTCAAAGGTTTATCATATACCTTTATATAGGAGTTTTTTTTTCATGAATTATATATGAAAATGTTTACATGAATTCTTGTTTCGAATAACGTTTAATCCTTTCATAGCATACTATTTAAATATATATAACAAGGTTAATGTTTGCTTATATGAAGCAGTTGCTATGTACGGTATAATTTAATTTTTTTTTTTTTGCAGGTGGATTAAAAAAAACTCAATAGGCTAATGTTGTATAGTACCACCAACTTAACTGTGCAGTTCTCCAGGGCGCTACTGGTCAAGGAAATTAACTACAAACTGTCACAATTTGAAGGAATGTTGTAGTTCTTTTTTTTTGCCGCCTGAATAGATAAGTTGGTGGGACTATATGCAATAAGCTTACACAATTATTTATTAATGGTTATTATCGTTAAGCTATGATGACACAGAAGATGTATTGAACGTAGTACGCTAGACATAACCCACAAACACTAATATATAAAACAGTCATATAATAGTATAGATCTGTGTATCTTGTATTTTTTTTTATGATATATTTTTCATTTTATTTGTCTTAGTAGAATTTATTTTTAAGCCATACCAGCATTTAGAAATTTAAATCATACATAAGTAAGTAAAAGTAACATAAAACTATATGTCTGATGGGGATTACAATCATATCAATCGTTTATGAATGAGTAATCAAGCTTCCTCGTTACAGGCTTGCCTAGTGAGGAAACCCAAGATTAAGGGTGAACTGGCCGGCCCATTCTCCATACAAAAGCCGTAGGGTGATCACTCCCTTATGTAAGGATTTAGGTCCAAACTAAAGCATAATACCGATTGATCTCGTCATTATCTAGGCTTGTATGATGCCGAAATTTTAATAAAATAGTTAACTTGAGAATTATGGGCATCGAAACATTTTCATATAAAGTTTTCGAGGCTCATAACTTACAACTTAATTATCTTTTTAAAATTTTGGGATCATACAAGCCTAGATAATGACGATATCAATCGGTATTATGCTTAAGACTGAACCTAAAATCTCAAATAAGGGAGTGATCACCCTATGGCGTTTGTATGGAGAAGTGACCGGCCAGTTCAACTTTAAAACGACTTATCGAGATATATGTTTCTTCTACATTATACAACTGTTATAAACTTATGCTTTATTACTTATGTACTGTTACATCTGTATGTATTTTGTAGAAATAAAAAACTTTTTATTTCATTTCAATACTCACAGAAACGCGGCTTAGCAGTATGCCAGTTGGTATTCTCGGAGGGTTCCGACTGTCCCGCCTTGTTCAAGGCGCGGATGCGGAACTGGTACTGATTGCCTTCCTCCAACTTGGGCACTGTGCCTTGGCAGACGTTGCCTTGGATCTCAGCTGCCTGTACACAAATATACGAGGTATAAGATGGAGAAATACACATAAAATTACAAAATCACAAATATACGATAGGAAAAATTTAAGTCATGTGCGGGATTCGAACGCACGTCCATCCACCCCTTGAGCCGGGGTATGCTCTAACCAATTGAGCTAACATGACATGACGTCATAACTCAAATCTTTCCTATCGTTCTTTAACCATCGTATCATATACTATCACTTGCGTTGTACCACAAACAAAACCAATTTTGCAATTTGTTTTATACTTCTAAATGATGACGGAACTGTATAATTTTAATATTGTAAGGTTTACAATAACGCCTGCTATGCGGGTTACATTACAAAATTACAAATATAAGATAGGTATATTTTTTATAGATGTCGCTCCTTTCCAGTACGATGGTTAAAGAACGATAGGAAAGATTTGAGTTATGACGTCATGTCATGTTAGCTCAAGTGGTTAGAGCATACCCCGGCTCAAGGGGTGGATGGACACGGGTTCGAATCCCCGAAAAATACACATAAAATCTTACTCACTACACTCAAAATGACTACTAAAACAGGCCTGGCTCATTCTGTAGTTTAGGTACAGAGCAGATACATCGGCGTATCCGTCCGTACGGGAAAGAAAGAGAGACGACTTGTAGGAGAATATAAATATTAGGTACTCCATGCTTAGCGAGCTGAAATGTACTTTATTTCTTCATAGCTAGAGTAGCATAGTTAATTGTTCAACAAGTAAGCAAAGTCTTTTTAAGTGCCAAAGATCTACTATAGACTTGCGAAGGAGATGATAATGATCAAGTCAAGACACACAAATAAAGTGATGAATAAATGATGCTTGAACACTTCGAGAGATTTCGCTTTTAATGGTGGAATAGTTATTTGTTCAACAAGTGAGCAAAGCTTTTTTTTTAAGTGCTAAAGATCCACTTTAGATTTGCGAAGGAGAAGTTCGGTATAGGAGAAAAAATCCACCAATAAAATCGCTTCATTTTCCTAAACTCGCTGAGAAAATAAAAAGAAAAGAAAATATTAGGTACTCCATGCTTAGCGAGCTGAAGTGTATTTTATTTCTTCGTTGCTAGAGTAGCTTATTTATTGGCGTGGCTATGGTCGTATTCCATTTGAGTTATTTTCGATAATTTTGACCACTTTTGCGTCTATGGATCCACATTTAATATGAACCATAGACACACAAATGTGATCAAAATTATCGAAAGTAACGAATTAAGCGTCAAATGGTATACGCCCTTAGCAGAGTGACCCTTCTGGTCCTTTTTATTCTGTGACTAAAGGAAAAAATTGAACCATAACCCAATCCGGCTTGGGATATTGAAGCGCTCGTAGCGAAGTTTCCTTAGCTGTTCTCAACCGATCAGAAAAGTTAAGCAACGTCGCGCGCGGTCATGAGTTGGATGGGTGACCGCTAGTGACATTACTACTGAGCGTTTCCGTGCTTCGGAGGGCACGTTAAGCCGTCGGTCCCGGTTGTTGTCTTAGGATGGCAGTCGTTATAGCATGGTGGTAGGGCATTTTGCGAATGCCCGCCTGGCTAGCTACCACCCTCAAGTAGAAAATCTGTCGCCAAGCACCTAACGGTGTGTTCCGGCAGCTGTCCTTGAGAGCCAGTACTTCTAGGTTAGCCTGAACAACATCTTCGACCACATCATCACTTACCATCAGGTGAGATAGTGGTCAAAGGCTAACCTATCAAGCATAAAAAAAAAAAAAAAAAAATATGCTTTTCCCTTCGTTGTAATTTTGAGTTTTTTTGTTTATTTTTTTCAAGGTAATTCGTTTAAGTAACGTTAATGCAAATATTACAATTATGTTGATAATATGAATTATAATTTGCGAATGCTCGCCTAGCTGCCTACCGCCCTCACGACATAGTCAAGTGTTGTTCTGAAAAAAACTGTCTCCTAGCATTCCACCAACTGCATTCGAGAGCCAGTATCCTTCCTATCTTCGACACATCATTCATCACTTACCATTAGGTGATTTGAGTCAAAGTGTAACCTATGGGCATAATAAAACGCAATCTGAGTTTAAACCTAAGCACTTTTTTTTATTTATAGCTTTTTGGCTAGCCTTTGACCACTATCTCACCTATTGCTAAGTAATGATGTGGTCGAAGATGTTGTTCAGGCAAACCTATATTACTGGCTCTCGAGGACAGCTGCCGGAATATACAGTTAGGTGCTTGGCGACAGATTTACTTGAGGTTGGTAGCTAGCCAGGAGGGCATTGGGAAAATGCCCTACCACCATGCAATCTGTTCGGTTCTTCCAGTAACCTCTTGTAGTAATTACCTCTCTTATAGATCATTTTCTACTTGTAACCAGCACGAGGCTCACTTGCATGTTCCGTCCCTCGAATTAAGATAGTTACTAACAATATTACATAATAGAGGTGATGCTGATTATCTTACCTTGACAAACTCTCCACGATCTCTGTCCATGACTTCAATGATATAGCCAGTGATTGGAGCACCATTGTCCCTGATAGGAGGCTCCCATTTAAGCTTGGCCGACTTTTCGTCCCAGTCCACGATGTCCGGCAGGCCAGGTGGCGCTGGTACATCGTAAGGGTTCTTGGCCAAGATACCGTGGTCAGTATCAAGTGGTTCTGATTCTCCTTCCTCGTTTAACGCCTTGACGCGGAACTGGTATGTGTGGCCAGGTTCTAGGCCTGTTGAGACAAGAAGTTGTGTGTATATGTGTGTGTTATAAATTAGGATATTAAAATATCTGGACTAATATTCTCTAGCGAGGACTACGGTTTCGTTTAGGATACAATTAACTTCGTGTCAATATTTTCAGAAACAGTTTACCAAATAATTTGTAATTATTTTTTTATGCCTGATAGGTTAACCTTTAACCACTATCTCACCTGATGGTAAGTGATGATGTGGTCGAAGAAGCTGTTCAGGCTAATCTAGAAGTATTGGCTCTCAAGGAGAGCTACCGGAACACACCGTTTGGTGCTTGGCGACAGATTTTCTACTTGAGGGTAGTAGCTAGCCAGGCGGGCATTCGCAAAATGCCCTACCACCATGATATAACGACTGCCATCCGAAAACAACAACCGGGACCGACGGCTTAACGTGCCCTCCGAAGCACGGAAACGCTCAGTAGTAATGTCACTAGCGGTCACCCATCCAACTCATGACCGCGGGTGACGTTGCTTAACTTTGCTGATCGGTTAAGAACAGCAGAGTAAACTTCGCTACGAGCGCTTCAAATTTACATTTAGTCCTAATATGTTTTTTTACTGCCGTTATCGCTTATCATATGATGAATGGATATCGGTAAGTAATCTACATATTTTGTTCCACACTTTACCATCACGGCAAAACAAACCTTATATCATAGTCTTACGGTTTATTTAGCCTTGAGTACAAAAACGAGCATTTCGTGCATATAACATCCATTTAAACACGACGTGTATATGTATAATGTTTATCCCTATATATTGAACTCTATTTCAGCTACAGACAAAACAAGTCAGCTAATACAACTGTTTTCTGTACCATAATCACTCATATTGCTTAGACAATAAGATCTATTTTAACTTACCAGTGACTGTAGCCTCAGTGGTGTCAGGCTCGACAGTTCCAGCGGGCACCCACTTGCCGGTAAGGGTGTCCATTTTCTCAACGACAAATGCACTGAGAGGCAATCCTCCCGTGTGTTTGGGCTTCTTCCACGCAAGTTTGACGTGGTCTGCGTGGACGTCGGACACTTCCAGTGGACCCTCGGGCTTGCCGGGTTTGTCTGTCAATGGGTGAAATCTACTTTAGCATCGTAATTATCATATACCTAAGCTTGCTGAACGAGGCGAAAAATTTAAATATTTCAATAAAAAAAAATATATGACCTTCATAAGCTGACTAAAGGCCTGTTTCAGAATGTTCGAGTAAGTTTCGGTTATAATACCCAGAACATATTTAATAAATAAAACACTATCTTTGCGTTACACAGTCATCGATTTAGTCTATCCATCGGTTAAAGCTTGAAACGCGCTGCATGTTAACTGTCATTTTTATCATTCAGTTATTTTATGTGCTGGGTAGTATAACGGGAACTTACTCGAACATTCTGAAACGGGCCCTTAATTAAATAAACGATTTTGAATTAGTTATCTGCATGAGGTCAAATCAGAATAAGAACTACTATAATGTATATATTTTTAAAGATTTTTAATAAGAGTATTATTTTAAAATTGACGTGGACATTGACACCAATAATGAATAAAATGCAAAGTAACCAAAGTGGGCGGCGCAGAGTGGAAATAGACAATCATAATGTAATGGTTGTCTATTTCCACTCTGCGCCGCTAAAATATGCCGCAAAAATATCTACATTATGGTAGTTCTTATTCTGATCACACTTAAATCCAAATTCGTATAACGCGGCATATATTACTTGTATGTTTTACGCAAATTTAGTCGTTACGTATCTTAGTGCTCTCTAAACTCACGTAAACGAATATGGATTTTAGTATCAATTGAATAAGGACTACCAAAGTTTAGAGAATTCTAAATGAAGTTTATCATAGAACCATATTAACAAAACTAATTGGAATTGATCCACTTAGAATACGTAGTAAGATATCGGGATAGTTTTGATTTTCCTTATCTGCTTGATTGTGGTCACAAACAGAATTGCCAAAAGCAATCTTCATCACCTGTGATAAGAACCATTTTAACTTACCCAGTACAGTAACTTCGACTGTGGCTTCGTCAACTCCAGAATCATTCTCAGCCTTGAGAGTATAGATTCCGGTGTTCTTCCAGCTCGTCTCGAAGATCTGCAACTTGGTATTGTAATCTTCATTGTCCAGCTTGACGCCAGGACCTGCTTCGATGGTCTGCAGGAGGAATAAAATGGTTTAAGAAAACAAGACAAATTTACTGTATGATTTTTGAAGCAGTGTTGGCTCAGTGGGATTCGTTATGGACTGCCACGCAGCAGGTCCACGGTTCGGTAGAAGGGAGTTTTACGAATGCCCGCTTGGCTAAGTGACCACCCTCAAGTAGAAAATCTGCACGGTAACTAACGGTGTGTTCCGGCAGCTGTCCTTGAGAGAAATAAATTCTAAGTTAAGCCTATTAACACCTTCGACCACATCATCACTTACCACCAGGTGAGATTGTGGTCAAAGGCTTATCAACTCTATCAATAAAAAAAATATATAACTGGAAAAATTACCTTGCCAGCGAAGCTCCAAGTCTTGGTCGGCGGCGGCTCTCCGCGGACATCGACGTCGAACTTGATGGTAGTGCCGGCGCGGACGCGGACCGCCAACATTTTGTCGCGGTTGATGTGTGGTTTCACTGAAATATACAATTAAAGTATAAACAATTTGATTTCTTATGCAGTGAGTCTCATTTTTATAACACAATTCATGTTTTTAGTCATACTGTGAAGTTAAAATTATGATTTGTGTTAGTTAAATTAAAAACATAATTATCAGGTTACTAGCGTTGGCCTTGCTATCTATAGTCGATTTTTTAATCAGACGGAGTAAACTGTCAGATCGAAATGTCACATTTCAAAATAAAGTTACCAACTTCATATCATTATATGTCATGATAGTATTTTAATGATGACAAAAATAATCAAAGAATATTATAAAGCACCAAAATGTTCCAAAAACAAGAACTTTAACGCAACACCATTTCTTTATTTTTGTAGACAAAAATATAATCGTATAATCGTATCTCAATCGGTAATATTCTAATTATGAAATGAAATACAGACTTTTATTGGCATATTTTAATTACATACTTCTTTAAGAAAATTAAAAAGTTAAATTAAAGCATTATTCTCCTAACAAAACAATTTTTTAATTATTAAAGTACAATGTGTCCCGACCACGGAGGTTTCAATTCAATTTCAGTACACATTATCTGTGGTGAGCGCTGGTTCCGAGCCATAGACCAATAGCAGACTTTTTCCATTTTGGCGCTATTTCGTACATACGAATTTGAGTAATATTTTGTTGGATAAAAATTGTATTTAATGTAGCTACCTATAGCCATGAGATTAAATAAAGTAGTGTATGCAACTGCATATAACTAGGTATTAAAACACTCGCGTAATCGTAGTTTGAAACTCGACTGCGGCTCGTTTTAAAAAACTACACTCATGTTTTAATTCCCTCTATTATATGACAGTTGCATAAACTACTATTAATTATTTGTTCTTATATGGACTCTCCATAAAAAATGGTATAAATATGCACCGTTTCCGACCAATAAACCCATCCCTTGGCATAAGGAGAGATATACATTAGACAAATTGAAATTAATAGCTATCCATTTTGCCACGGGAACGGAATCCTAAAAAGGAAACTCCTGACGGTAGGTACTTACAGAATCGTGCCTTGGCTACGTGCGGCTGCGTGGCGTCGCCGGGCTCGCCCGGGCCCGCCTTGTTCACGGCGCGGACTCGGAACTGATACGTGTTGCCTTCCTTCAGGTCTGGCACGCGGCCTTTGCATTCCGGGGTCTAGGGGAAATATCAAGAAACATATTACTGCAAGTGAATAATCAATATCGTGTTTAGGCCGTTCCAGCTGTCGTTGAGAACATATTCCTATTCTAGATTGTTTACATCTTGGACACGATAGATCAAATGCTTGTTTATTTGTATGTAAATGTCTAATTTCTAGGTAGTTCATAGGTAATACGAGTAATACCCCGAGGGGTGCCGGGTTAGAATTGCACCTCCCCATATCATCGTGTGTCGTAAGAGGCGACTAAGGGAAAAATACTGGAAGGTGGGCAGCAGCACCTTCCAAAGAACTGCCATCTTACACTGCGATCCCCAAGCCGCCTGCCCCTTCCAAAGAACTGCCATCTTACACTGCGATCCCCAAGCCGCCTGCCATGCGTGGGGATTATGGCAAATACCCCCTTAATAGGGGAGGCTGTGTTCAGCAGTGGACGAGTCGGCTGTTACAGTACAGTACATAGGTAATTAGCTCACAATACTTTATTTCCATGAATATTGCTTTATATGCTGACCAGAATGTAAAATCGAATACATACATATACTATTGATTTGAACATGAGTGCATTTTTTTATTGCTGATATTATTCGATCACTTTCTCTCACCTGATGCTAAGTTATGATGCAATGGAAAGATATTGTTCAGACTTAACTTAGAATTACTGGCTCTCAAAAGGGAGTCAAAGAGAGACAACATATGATAATAAAATTGGCATCATTTTGGGTAAACAGCAAATGAAGTAAAATAAATAGTTATCACTTTATTGTTGGAAATTTTATCATTAAAAATTGCAATAATATACTACGGACATTTTAAGTTGAAAAATATGCTGTTTATATAAGTACTTATGTCATATACGTAAATTATTACTTACAGTTACCTACTTACTTTCAATTGATTATGAATATTGAAAAAACATTTAACTAATAAGCCTAAGATAAACAACAAGAGGAAATAATGCCGTCCCGCCTGTATTCCCCATAAGGACAAGATAGGGGTCTCAAACACTCATGTATTAGGGGGCGAGCCAAGAAAATATCTGGTAAAGTAACTATTTCTAACTAACTTTCCGTTATATCGGTACCGCGCAAAAACATTAACCTCTTTTTTCGCAGTTGGATAAACACTATCCTATGTCCTTCCCCGTGACTCAAACTACTTCCATACCAAATTTCATCCTAATCGGTCCAGTAGTTTCAAGCCTATTCAATGCAAACAAACAATCAAATCTTTCCTCTTTATTATATTAGTTTTGATAAATATTTACCGTAGTGGTGAGCGCCTCTGTCCATTGTCCGAACTTCTCCTTCTTCTCGATGACGTATCCAGTGATGGGCGCTCCGCCATTGTTCTTGGGGGCTTCCCACTTGAGGTCCACGCGGTCCACGTCCCAGTCCTCCAGCGTCGGTACGGACGGCTTACCGGGAATATCTGGGTTATAATGAAAATTAGGTGTCAAATCATTTTGCTCGCTAATGAGTAAGAACACCTATGGTGGCCATCTTGAATCCACCATTTTGAACTTTTGACAGGTGTCAATCGGCTGCTCTTCTAATTTTATTAATTATGAAGCAATGATGGCCGAGCGGTTATAGCTATGGACTGCCGCGCCGCAGTACCCTGGTTTGATCTCCACCGCCGGCTTGAGCTTCACCGCATGGTGGAAGGGCATTTTGCGATTGCCCGCCTGGCTAGCTACCGCCCTCAAGTAGAAAATCTGTCGCCAAGCACCTAACGGTGTGTTCCGGCAGTAGTCCTTGAGAGCCAGTGAAATTACAGGCACATGAGACTTAACAACTATGTCTCAAGGTGACGGGCGCAGTGCGATTCGTGAATGAAATGTATCTGTTATAGGCAGAGGTTAGTCCGCTTAACATCAGGTGGGCCTCGAGCTTGTTACGTCACAATAACATAAAAAAAAGACATTTATTCAAACACAAACTATCTAATTAAAGATTTTTAAAGAATTACCCTTCCAGCACTTTTTTTTTATTATTATTATTATTATTGCTACACACTACAGACTCGTGGACCGTACTCTTCTTTGATTTGAAACACTTTTGATATTAAAACTCGTTACTTCGTTTACTTTAAAATGATTATATGTAAGAGTCATTTCATTTTGTAAGCTAATACAATACATAAAGTTTGTAATTAAGTTAAGATCAAAGAAGAAAATGAAACACATATTCTGTAAAAAATATTGTCATTGCCTGTTTTTTTTATTATTGTGACGAAGCCCGAGGCCCACCTGATGTTAAGTGGACTAACCAGTAACTATAAAAGACGCATTTCGTCAACGGCGAATTGCACTGTGCCCGTCACACTGACACGTATAGTTGTCGCCTGTAATGTTACTGGCTCCCAAGGACTGCTGCTAGAACACACTGTTAGGTGCATATAAACAGAAATTGTCATAGACAGCGAGTAAATTTTTGGACACATTGCATGATTGCAGATTTTCATTGGAAAATTTGCTGTAGGATTAACCAATTAGCAATTTTTATCTTTTTTTCAATGTAATGAAGTGATGATGAGGACAAGTCTGGAAGGACCCACCTGATAGTAAGAGGCACACCTGTCCATTAAAGTTACAATGTTTCAGCAACTTTCTAGTGCTTGACACTACACTGTGCTCTTCACTCTAAGACGTTAGTCCTTATCGTTTGCCCAGTAATTTCACTTGCTACAGTCCTTCCAGCTAAGCACAGTACTGCTTGCATACTACAGCTTTGATTCAGAATATCTGACATTGCGGTGGTACTCGCAAAGACGTTCTAGCTAATGAGAGGATAGTTGCCTGCTGATTTACTTTTTTATTTTTTTATTGATGTCAGTATCTCACCTGATGGTAAATGAAGATATGGTCGAAGGTGTTAACAGACTTAACCTAGAATTACTGGCTCTCAAGGACAGCTGCCGTAACACACAGTTAGGTGCTTGGTGACAGATTATCTACATGAGGGATTCGATCCACGGACCTGCACTCCATAGCCAATGCCACTGAGCCGTCACTGCTTTTGTTCTAAAAATACAGCAAGTAGAATACCTGGTAAAAAGTTATTTGTTGACACGGAGATCTTACCAACTGTTACCAAGAGCAGTCACCCAATATAATCAGAACTCACCATAAGGATTCTTAGCGACGATCGAGTGGTCAGTCTTGAGTGGTTCAGATTCTCCTTCTTCGTTGACCGCCTTGACCCTGAACTCGTACTCCTCGCCTTCCTGCAGCCCCTTGATCTCCATCTCGGTGTCGTCGGTCTTCCCGACGGGCACCCAGCGGCCGGTCGCTTTGTTCAACTTCTCTACCACGTACCCTGTCACTGGTTTACCTGAGGATTGAACAGGGGAAACATTGTTCACAAACGGTTAAAAATGAATTCCATATTTTTTTATTCATAGATAGGCTAACTTTTGACCACTACATCACCTGTTGGTAAGTGATGATTTGATCGAAGAAGCTATGCAGGTTAAATGATTATAGTAAATTAGGGTTAATTTACATTAAAATTAAAAGAGAAATGGCTACAACTGGTTATATTCAATTTAATTAATTTACTGAAACTTGTTTAAAAGTTTGAGTTTTAAAGGCCACACTAGCGGATAAAAAGCACTTTTCCACCCAGATTTCGAATGATAAACCACTTTCGGAGCTTGAGAGATAAAACATATTTTGGGCCCAAGTGACACACTCTACTTTTCATCAGTACCTTTGAGAAAAAGACAAGCTACTGGAAACTCGTATATATAGACCATATTATTGATCAATAAATGGATTTATTTATATACCATATAATTCGTTTTAATATTTACCTAAATTAATATATCAGAAGCACGAACGTGGACCAATCAGAACAGAGTAACCTCAAACTCCCATATTAATTTATTTTTGTTCCGGGCGTCCTCTAAATCCAATTATTGTTTTTCGATTATGTATGATAAAAACTGATTTCGTCATTTTAAAATTATTTGTATTAATATTAAATGTGTAAAAAAAATTGTGACTACCTAAGATAATATAGATTGGTTGAAAAAAAACAGTAAAGCCGGTATTCCCCATGTAGACAGATGTGTCTAACCAACGAGGATGTGGGAACGAGCCTATTCCTATCTAACGGGGACAGTTCCAGATACCAGACCGCTACTGAAAAATTCATTACCAGGAAATTTCAATACACGTCCGATCCGTAGATTGAACGCACAAACTCTAAATTCTAAAGCGGAATCAGAACTCAGAAAAAACATTCTAAAATTAACCATAAACGAAAGGTATAAGGGTAATTTTAGCTTTTTACATATTTAAAGATTAAAGACTTAAGACATTGTGAAAACTCACCGCCATCGTCTTCAGGCTTCTTCCAAGCCAGTTTGCATCCGT
This sequence comes from Plagodis pulveraria, assembly GCA_963890685.1. Lineage (NCBI taxonomy): Eukaryota > Metazoa > Arthropoda > Insecta > Lepidoptera > Geometridae > Plagodis > Plagodis pulveraria. Next base: position 17,609,298 of record OY982975.1, read on the forward strand.
TCTTGGTGACGTCAGTGACCTTGAGCGGGCCGCCAGGTTTGCTTGGCGACGATAATACAGTGATTTCGACGTCAGCCTCGTCTTTACCGTGCTCGTTCGTGGCGAGGATTCGGTAAGTGCCGGTCATAGCACGGACAGACTCTTTCACGTCCAGTTTCGTGTTGTAATCCACATTGATTACGTTTTCTGTCACCTGTAACGTTACCAAAGATTATGATAAGTTTTTTTAATTTTATTGTGACGGAACAAGCTCGAGGCCCACTCGATGTTGAGCGGACTAGCCTCTGCCTCTCTATCTATGCCTCTGCATTTCATCACAAGTCACTAACTGCACTGCGCCCGTCCCTTTGAGACATAGTTATTAAGTCTCATGTGCCTGTAATTTCACTGGCTCTCAAGGTCTGCTGCCGGAACATACCGTTAAGTGCTTGGCGACAGTTTTTTTACTTTAGCGTGGTCACTAGCCCCCATTACTAAGCGTTCGCTCACCGTCCGTTTCTCTTACCTTTATAGAACTGTAGCTGTATCTTTTGAACAGTAATAGGTAGGCGGTTGAAATTTTTACACAATTTAAGTTAAAGTTAAGCGAATGCCAGCCGGGCTAGCTTCCATCCTCAAGTAAAAAATCTGTCGCTAAGCACCTAACGGTGTGTTCCGGCAGCTGGCAGACAGAGCCAGAAATTCTAGGATAGACTGAAGTATTTCTTAGGCAACATCATTACATACCATCAGGTGAGATGGTGACCAAAAGCTAGACTATTAGCTTTAAAATTATTTGGTATGTTTGAGTATTGCAGTGTAAAAAGCGGGCCAACATTCGTATTTTTTTTTTTAAAGGCAGACTTTTGTGACTCTGGTCTTACATTAATAAGATATTTTTGGAAATGTTTTTGATCATGACAATCAAACGGGGCATTGTTAGCGATTTTTAGGTTCAAGTTATCTTTAGTATAAATTATTTGCTGAATAAATGGAAATAAATTACAAAGGCGTGTGCACGACCTAGATTAATGGATTAAAAAATATTCCCTAGACGCATTATTCAGGTATAAAATATCGGACGTAGCCTTTCTTCTTTATGTTATGGAATTTTTAATTTGTATTTATATAACCTACTAAGTACGTTTTCAAAACATAATTCTTAATTTTTTTGAAGCAGTGATGGCTCAGTGGCATTGGCTATGGACTGCCGTGCAGCAGGTCCATGGTTCGAATCCCGCCGCTGGCATTTTGTAAATGCTCGCCTGGCTAGCGACCACCCTCAAGTAGAAAATCTGTCGCCAAGCACCTAACAGTGTGTTCCGGCAGCAGTCCTTGAGAGCCAGAAAAATTACAGGCTAATGACACTACTGGATGTCTCCGAGTGACGGGCACAGTGCAATTCGTCGTTGACGAAATGCGTCTGTTATAGGCAGAGGTTAGTTAGTCCACTTAACATCAGGTGGGCATCGGGCTTGATCCATCACAATAAAATAAAAAAATAAAGAAAAAACTTATTTTTATTTACATTTATATTAACGCTCATTTATATATGTTTAATGCACGTTGAAATGTTTTGATCTCCGAAACACTGAAGCGATTATACAAAAGTAATATCTTACCTCAGTCTCTTCGTTCTTCCATTTCCGGAACCACTGCACCTTCGGCGCGGGCTCACCCTTCACGTTGACGTCGAAGAATATCGGCTTGCCGGCGCGTACCGCCAGAGCCTTCAGGTTGGTGCGGTCGATGCGCGGTTTCACTGTCAGTTAAAGCGATGACAATATAAATAATTATTCAATACACAAACACACTTTTGAAGCGCTCGTAGCTAAGTTAACTTAGCTGTTCTCAACCGATCAGCAAAGTTAAGCAACGTCGCCCGCGGTCATGAGTTGGATGGGTGACCGCTAGTGACATTACTACTGAGCGTTTCCGTGCTTCGGAGGGCACGTTAAGCCGTCGGTCCCGGTTGTCGTCTTAGGATGGCAGTCGTTATAGCATGGTGGTAGGGCATTTTGCGAATGCCCGCCTGGCTAGCTACCACCCTCAAGTAGAAAATCTGTCGCCAAGCACCTAACGGTGTGTTCCGGCAGCTGTCCTTGAGAGCCAGTACTTCTAGGTTATCCTGAACAACATCTTCGACCACATCATCACTTACCATCAGGTGAGATAGTGGTGAAAGGCTAACCTATCAGGCATAAAAAAAATATATTCAATCACAAACACACGTAATACAAACCATCAACAATAAGACATACTTAACATCGTGACGCGGTAAAAAAATAACATCAAAAATTTTTCAAAATTATAAATTTACGACGGTAAAAAATTTAAAAAAACGTCATGTGCGGGACTCGAACCCGCGTCCATCCATCCGTATAGCCGGGGTATGCTCTGACCGCTTGAGCTAACATAACAATGACTCATAACTCCAATTTTTCCTCTCGTTCTTTATTTCACCATCGTATTGGGATGGAGAACCTATAGTTCAACCCGCGTTATACGCGGGTTCGAGTCCCGCACATGACTTTAATTGTTTTCTCTCGTCAAATTGTAATTTTGTAATGTAATTCGCCGAGCAGGCGTTATTGCAAACATAACAATATTATAGTAATTTTGAACTATCATGGTACCGACTTCAACAAGTTATTTTTCACACATTTGAGTGTTGAAGACATTTCAAAATTTTTCGCGCTCTTTTTATTGATGGATACTGCTTACATTAACATTGTCACTAAACTTGTATAAATACTGTTCACCATCAGCCATACCATTAAAGTATCAAGATATGCAAATACAATTTCCAATAATAACAAATATTTTTAAAATATTTTATGAAAACATCAAATTAATATTTTAATAAAACACTTAAAAAATACAAAAATATATCTAGTGACAATTCCGCCTAATTTTCCTGTTAAGCCGACGTGACGTCACAAACGCCATGCAGCCAAACCGGAAGAATTTTCGACGCGTTTCGGTTCTACACGAGGATGCTTCGTGTAGAAGCGGTTTGGCTGCGTGGCGTTTGTGACGTCACGTCGGCTTAACAGGAAAATTAGGCGGAATTGTCGCTAGATATATTTTTGTATTTTTGTAATATTTTAAAAATATTTGTTATTATTGAATATGGATTTCCGCAAAGAAACGCCTGAATCTATTTATTACAATTTCCAGTTACCTAAAAACTTCTCAACCGATATTGTTGAAATTGAAATGGGACCAACTTGGAAAGTATTTTCTACACAAAATACTCTACATCCCTGAAGACAATCCATTTGATTTTCTGGTATACAATATATGCATATATAACAATCCATCTATTCTTTGTATCTTGAAGCAGTGATGGCCTCAGTTGCATTGGCTATGGACTGCCGTACCGCATGTCCATGGTTCGAATCCCGCCGCGGGCTTGAGCTTCAAAGCATGGTGGAAGGGTATTTTGCGAATGCCCACCTGGCTAGCGACCACCCTCAAGTAGAAAATCTGTCGCCAAGCACTTAACGGTGTGTTCCGGCAACAGTCCTTGAGAGCCAGTGAAATTACAGGCACATGAGACTTAACAACTATGTCTCAAGGTGACGGGCGCAGTGCAATTCATGACTTGTGACGAAATGCATCTGTTATAGGCAGAGGTTAGTCCGCTTAACATCAGGTGGGTCTCGTGCTTGATCCGTCACAATTACATAAAAAATAAAATAAAAAAAAAACTGAGGCATCTGAGCAAGTTAAGCCAATACTTACGCGCTTTGTGCCTGATGGTAGTCATTCCAGTAGGCTCAGAAGGCTCCGAGTTACCAGCCTTGTTGACAGCGATCACGCGGAACTGGAACTCGCCACCTTCCGGTAGACCTTCCACCTTCCCTGAAGTAGCATTTCCAGGCACCTGGAATACAGAGATACTATTCAAAGAGGATCCGATCACGTAAAGGTGATAACGGCCTTTTTTTTTAATGACGATACCTTTCACCACAGTCTCACCAGATGATTTGAATGATCGAAGCGCTCGTAGCGAAGTTTACTTAGCTGTTCTCAACCGATCAGCAAAGTTAAGCAACGTCGCGCGCGGTCATGAGTTGGATGGGTGACCGCTAGTGACAATACTACTGAGCTCTTCCGTGCTTCGGAGGGCACGTTAAGCCGTCGGTCGCGGTTGTTGTCTTAGGATGGCAGTCGTTATAGCATGGTGGTAGGGCATTTCGCGAATGCCCGCCTGGCTAGCTACCACCCTCAAGTAGAAAATCTGTCGCCAAGCACCTAACGGTGTGTTCCGGCAGCTGTCCTTGAGAGCCAGTACTTCTAGGTTAGCCTGAACAACATCTTCGACCACATCATCACTTACCATCAGGTGAGATAGTGGTCAAAGCCTAACCTATCAGGCATAATATATATATATATATATATATATATAACTGATGATGCTGTCCGTAAATGGTATATGGGGACTTGTTCTCAAGGACAGCTGCCGGAAGGTGTTAGGTGCTTGGCGTATGATTTTGTACTTGATTTAACCAGGCGATAAGTCTTTTTAGCAAGAGTGCGTCTTAATGGGTGTCACTGCAGTGACAAACATTCTGCCTTGAAGCATTAGTGTGCAAGCAATAACGTTTTGAGGCTCGAAAAACACTGCGTCAAGTGAAATTACTTGGGGAACGAGAACTATCGTCTCGGAGTGATGATCGCAGTGCAGAGTTAAGTAGAAAGAGGTGACACAGTAACTGCAATGGGCAGTTGTGACGCTGACCATCAAGCGAGCGACTGGCCCGTCTCATTACTAAATTATATGCAAAAATACTTGCGCGTGGTAGCTACCCAGGCGAGCATACGCAAATTGCGGTAAAGCTTAAGCCTTCTAAGCCTAAAGAATTCGAACCATCGAACCCCTAGGCAGGAATTCAAAGCTATTTCCACTGGGCTATCATCGTAACAAGTTTATAGAAAAATCGAATAGTAATAGTAGCGCTTTTAGAGCAGGCTCGCCTGGCTAGCTACCACCTTCAAGTAGAAAATCACTAATCACCTAACACTTAAAAATATATTCCAGCTGCCTTTTAAAGCCAATACTTTTAGATTAGCCTTAACAACATCTTGAGACTTTTATCATCATATGAGAATGTTGTCAAACGCTAGCCTAACAGGAACAAAAGATAAAAAAAGAAATACTTTACCTCAGCAGCGTTCTCCCAGTCTCCGCCCTTGGGCTTCTTCTGTATGATGTATTTGAGAACGGGAGCGCCGCCGTCATCTTTGGGCGGGTCCCATTTGATCTCGGCGCTTTGGTTGTCGTGGTCGGCCACGGTCACGTTTCCTGGCTTGTCCGATACGTCTACAAACGAACGATTAATATATATCAATATGGTATTAAACAGATAAAAGAATAGATTTCTTAAAATTTGCTTTGGGATACAACAACTTCTACTTGTTCGGGCAACTAACCCACATCTCCGCGTTCTACGTACTGAGCGCTTTCACTTTTTGACCAACGATGGAAGGAATTGCGTGTATTGGACGTTGCTATTCACTTAGCAACTCCATGCCGTGTTAGGATTGCACCTGCCCCCTACTTCCCCCCTCTTTATTCCTGTTAGCATCGTAAGAGGGAACGAAATGTAACACCAAAAGGTGGGCAGCAGTGGCCTTCTGCAGATCTGCCATTTTACAATGCGATCACCAAGACGCCTGCCAAGCGTGGGGATTATGGCAAACCTTTCCTGATAGGGGAGGTCTTTAATCAACAGTCGCTATGGCTGTTAATGATGATGATTAGATTTTTTTAAATAAGAAGTGCTTGGACACACACAAATAGAAGTACCGCAAGGGTACATTTTAGGTCCTTTTCTATTCTTAGCGTAAATTAATGATTTGCCTTACATGGTCACAGATCTCTGCTATATTGTCTTATCCTCTCGGTTTTCAAAAGAAGATAGAAAAGATCGTGAGTTCTGAAATGTTTTTTGATGGACTATAATTAATTATTGTCATCAAAACTCACCGAAAGGATTCTTGGCGAGGATAGCCTTTTCAGCTTCAAGCGGGTCAGAGTCTCCTTCATCATTGACAGCTGTAACGCGGAACTTGTACTGGTGACCCGGCTCTAGACCGGTCACGTCCATTTCAAGCGGCTTCTTGTCGCCGGCCACTCTAAAATATGAGTTCGGAAAGGTTATATAAGGTCGAATATCAAATGAATCGTCCTCAGGTGTACTATCGAGAGAACGCAAATGTAGAGCGGTTAACGAGGTTACTGGTCACGCTGCATGTGTTTTTTTTTCAATATGCTTGTAAAAATTTTACAAAAATAGGGCGGGTTTTAGTTTCTAACAATTAGCTGGAAATACTACTTTTGCTGTGAAAGTAAGTAAAAGTTCTTTACATAGGCTTTTTGTTTTACCTGCAGAGTAGCATCTCTTGATTAGTATTTATTGTTTATTTTTTAATAAATAATGTTTGTCAATTAAATAAAAACTTAGTTTTTAATTTTTAATTATTCCTGATAGTCTTTGACCACTATCTCACTTAATGGTAGGTGATCATGTGGTCGAGGATGTTGTTCAGGCTAACCTTGAAGTACTGGCTCTCAAGGACAGCTGCCGGAACACACCGTTAGGTGCTTGGCGACAGATTTTCTACTTGATGGTGGTAGCTAGCCAGGCGGGCATTCGCAAAATGCCCTGCCACCATGCGAATACCATAATATTGCAGTGATTCTTATCTACAACATCTACAAACCTAGTATTTTTCTCGATAGTAGAGGTAAAACGTTATAGGTTTCGTACGAGAGCAAATATTTTAGGTCGCACTCACTGTGCTCAGTATATATTAGAATGTCTCGATATGCGCATGATTTAGTTCAAGACTGCTTCGCAAGTTTGGTATTTAAAGTCGGCACTCGAGCCAAAAAACAAAACTATTATTGTTGTCTATGAACGATTAGCATATTTTGACATTATCAAGCTATTGGACCCATTTGAGTAATATTTCATAATAAAAAGGCTTGCACAGCATTCCCTAGACGAAGAAAAGTCTATTGTTTTTTAAATTTTACTTTACATATAGCATGGTAACGGTCAATACTAACCTGCCAACTCGGACCCACTTGCCAGTAGCAAGGTCCATCTTCTCGAGCTCATACTCCTTGACTGGAGAGCCACCATCGTCTTCAGGCTTCTCCCACCTGACTTTGCAACCTTCGGCGTGGATGTCCGTCACTTCCAACGGACCTGAAAGACGAAAGAGGTTGGTTATATTTAAAATAAACCCAAACACACCATCATCACTCAGCACTTATCTTCCTTATGTTGCTACCAAGTTTTTCTAACAACATAAAAGACGGTACATCACTGAAAGGGTTGATATTATCACTTCCAAAGGGTATGGAATCAATTAATTTCAGTTATTTGTCATTCAATCGATTTGTATCTATTCCGTATGTAGTACGAATTGCTCGCTTTTTCAAGATAATGGTGATCTCTATATCAGCTGCTGCTCCCCACAACAATACACCAGACGACATAATGCAGTCATTGTGAAGGCTGATTGATCACTTCTTTATTTGAGGTTTTAGGTACATGATTTATTTTCGTGGCTGATAACTTTCAAGTTAATTATCTATTCAAATATGTGTTATGATACAAGCATAGATAATGATAAATGACCTATAATGTTTAGTTTGAACCTAAAACCTCAAATAAGGGAGCTATCGCCCTTTGGCCCAACTTCACCATCCTGGGGATCAATTCATACGCCGATAACGTTGTACTACTAACCGTTAAAATGTAACCATAGGTGTCCAGTGATGTTGCAGTATTTTAAACTTGTTATGGTAAGTATTGACTTTTACAAAATCTAACGTCAGGCAGACAGCTGTTGCAAAGGAAATATTCTAATTCACTAATGTACAAAAAGTATACCGTTGAGCTTGGCGTTATAGCTCCCTAAACTAAAAACAAATATGGCCACTTCACTACAGCTGATGATACAAACTACTCCTATGTCAACAGCTAATGACACATGTCATAAAAGTCAAACCAAGGAGTTCTCTTTATTCCATGACAGGTATCCAACAAATTTAAAATCTGCTACTATATTTGACGTTCTATAATAACAAATGCCTGTCACATTTCTTTGGTATAAAGTTATCTGCGTATTAATATAACCGTTTATTGGCGCAATAGGGCCTTAGACGTTTCTATAGAGAAGTAACCGGCCAGTTCAGCCATGAAATTGTATTGTTTTCGTTACCTCAGATGTCAAAGAATTTACATAGTTTAGTGGAAGGCAGACGATATTAACTACATTATACCTTTCAGTTAGGTACGCAAAGTTCAATTCCTAAAATGTAGAATTACAAAAACTATGTACCTTTAGGCGAGCTAGGTAACTGAAAGGTATCATCATGATGATGATGATACCTTTCAGTTAGGTACGCAAAGTTCAATTCCTATAATGTAGAATTCCTAAAAATATGTACCTTTAGGCGAGCTAGGTTTGCTCAGTACAGTGAGCTCAACGGTCTCCTGGTCGAAACCATTGCAGTTCTCAGCGCGCAGCGTGTATTGTCCAGTGTCCCGCCTCACAGCATTCACGATTGTGAAGTCCGTGTGGTATTCTTTGTTCTCTATCTTGATGCGTTCTGTGTTTACCAACTTGATACCGTCACGCCATGACCTGGGAAGAAAAGCGACCATAGGATTATCTTCATCTGCTTACCCTCATCCGCATGGGGGGCGGGGGGCGGGGGGCTGTGTTTGCACGGAACCATGATATTTAATCTCTAGCATAAAGACGCATACAATAATATTATAAATACATATCACAATCAGGAACGCGTCGAGGTATCAAGATGAAATTCATATCGAATACTATACAGGTCTACTGTCCTTTGGAGCTGAGAAAAAATCAAACTTCTAAACCAACGCAATCAAAAGATACAGCCGTTTATTCCGCAAATTTTCTACATGCAAGGGAATCAAAACCTACAGGGTACTTCCCGTGAACTCAGAAGCTTGAAATTTTGTACGAAAAGCATATATACTTACAGGTTTGTACGGAACCCTCGGTGCACAAGTCCGACTCGCACTTGGCCGTTTTTTTATATGTAGATAATCTAGGTCCTGTACTAAAATATGATACTTTTCTTATCATCGCTGTCGTCATTGTCTACGCGAGTGAAACCGCAGGGCGCAGCTAGTTAAACAAATATAACTTCTATGACAACGCAAAGGACAACTGATTTTCTATTTTAGAAGTGCTTTTAGCTTAACTTGCATAGTCGTTCTCAACCGATCAACTAGGTTAAGTAATGTCCGCTGCGATCATTACTTGGATTGGTGATGGTTGGCATTATAACTAAAGGCGGCCGTGTTTCGGAGGGCACGTTAAGCCGTCAGTGCCGATTGTTTTCTTTGGATGGCAGTCGTTGTAGCATGGTTGTAGGGCATTTTGCGAATGTCGACTTGACTACCTACCATATATATACTTAATATAAGTATAGACATTAGTCTCAGGAATATGCATGCAAATTTTACAGTTACCACTTGGTATTTAAAATATGGCCAACGGGGATATATATTTAAAATATATATCCCCGAGGGGTGCCGGGTTAGAATTACACCTCCCCATATCATCCCGTGGGTGTCGTAAAAGGCGACTAAGGGAATTATTATACTGGAAGGTGGGCAGCAGCGCTTTCTAAAGAACTACTATCTTACACTGCGATCTCCAAGCCGCCTGCCAAGCGTGGGGATTATGGCAAATACCCCCTTAATATGGGAGGCTGTGTTCAGCAGTGGACGATCCGGCTGATACAGTATTTAAAATATGACGAAACTACGTTTATATGGAAAGCGCTACGTGCACCTTGAGAGACATATAGGATTTTGAAAACGTAGGGGAAAGTCCTATGTTTAAGTTGATACTTGATATTTATATTTTTAATAGTTTGTAAACAACAGCTAATAAATTTTTACAAACGTACAGTATGGTAGAGGGTCAAGTTTTGAGGTAGAAGGGAAGTAAGGGGAGAAATCTCGAAAACTGTTAACTTATGAACCTGAAATTTGCCATGTAGGTAGTTTATAAGTAGGAGAAGCCAGCTCCCAACGGGTTATATGAAAGGGCAGGATTAACACTTCGTTACACGCACGGGGCACAAATGTGCCCCCGTTATAAATATTTGATTGTTATTTTAAAATATATGGACCCAGAATGTCATCTACTTCAATAGCTGTCCCCTATATCCTGATGTATTTTTTAGTGAGTCAACAACGACAACGCACGGGTTTATTTATTATCAACACATTAGGCATACTAGAGTTCCCTTATTTCCTGTTTGGAATAGAAAAACCGATCATTCAACTTAAACAACACTACTCGGGAATGTGAAGGGACCATACATAATTGCATTTTTTTATTAGTTTGCGACAAAGAAGTAACTTTCTTCGATAGTTAGCAGAAATAAACACTAATTATATTTTAAATTTATATAAGTAATCCTCGTTTAAAAAAGGGGGACAGCGGTGCCCCGTGCGTGTAATGATGTGATAAATAAGACTGTGTGTAACGGAGTGTTAAGGGAATCAAATAGGGACTTAAATTTTGTATGAAAGTGTTATGTTTTTGTAGTGAGAAGCATGGCATTTAGTAATATATTTTGTGACACAAAATTAAAAGTAATGAACCAAGATTTTTATAATATTAAGGATATAAGGGAACATAAATAGGGATAAAAACTTAGTATGAAATTTATTTATTTCCATATATACAACTATCTTTACAGGTACACACCCAATACAATAGAGTAGTTATAAACAACATGTAATTAATTAATTTAATTAATCTGTCTTAGTGTGTGTGTGGAATGTGGGTGGTGGAAGCAATGCAATACAGATTGTTCTGTAATGCAATGAGTCGGTGCCGATCATATTTGATATCTCCTAAAGTGAAGAATGATCTAGATCTATCCCAGCAAGTTAATAATATCTATGATTAAATTTATGAACAAAATAACTTAATTTAAATTTCGATCAACTATTATTGAGGGCCGATCCCGGCGGCACTGCAATGCCGGGCCGACCCGTGACGGGAGTGGAGCGAGCCCCGAACATCCCGTCGAGTTAAAAAAATCAGTTTAATATACTGGTCCCTCAATGAGGGAACTTTCAGATATTAAGCTGAAAAGAACAGATACTACACTTTGATCTTAGCCAAAAGGCCGAGAAGCGATACCGATACTTGCCGACATGAAACGGGTCTTATATTCTCGGAGAATCTCGTCAGCGTGATTCAGAAATGTGCCCGCTCGTTAGACTTCGCCATCTAGCGATACGGCTCGGAACTATTAGGAGTAAAATCCACGTATTCCGTATCGCTTACCCAACCCTTGATCCTTTGTCCCCATTGTATTCGGCCCACAGAGTGTGATGACTGATGAATGGAGCTTTTCGTACAAGTTCAGTACGTAACCCTTAAGGAACTGTTCGTGTAAAGGTGTTTTTTGTTATTGCTGTTGTTTACATCTGTGATTTTAAAATATACACGAATAGGTTCTTCAACTACTTCTGTTGAGTTGAGCAAGAAAACTGTTGTCGTACAGAAATGTATGTGCCTGGAACTTCTGAGTCTTAACTGAATCGTGAAGTATTTCGACGAAAACTATGTGGAACAAATGGCTTGTTCACTTCAAAGATTTTAAGATAGATGTCTCTTAAAGAGAAGCGTACCTATGACAGTAATCGAAAATATAATATAGTACCACCAACTTAACTGTGCAGTTTTCGAGGGCGCTACTGGTCAAGGAAATCAACTACAAACTGTCACAATTTGAGGGAAAGTTTTAGTTCATTTTTCTGCCACCTGAACAGATACGTTGGTGGGACTGTAAATTATGTAGTCAGTGGACAATAACCACCTTTCTTAAAATACTTTATAAATAATAATACAGCTGCTTTACAACAAGAAGAAAAAATATAGTCATGTGCATGATTCTCAAACATGACTAATCAAGTAAAAATAGGGTGGATATTGCTGTTGTTATGGCTATTTAAAAAATAGTCATAATGAAAATGAAACACTATATTTGACAAAAAATATGGTGGATAAAAAATAGAAATTGTACCAGAAACTTAATTAACTAGTTCAATTGCAAATAGCTGACAAGGAGGCTAGCTCATGATGAATCTATTTATAAAGAGTGTAAGCAGCCATTAATCATCATAGAAAATAGATATTGTAATCAATTGATTTTCATTCATAAATGCCTGAAATCGGGTGTGTATGATGATAATGGGTTAACTGCTATGTATTTACCCGAGCCTATATCTGCCATTTGTATTGTCCAATATATTGTTATAATTATCTTCAATGCGCGGGTTAAGGTTGAACTGGCCGGTCAGTTCTCCATAGAAACGCCGTAGGGTGATCACTCCCTTATTTGAGATTTTAGGTATAGAATTTAGCATAATATCGATTGAACTTGTCATTATCTAGGTTTGTATCGTAACGAAATATTAAAAAGATAATTAAGTTGAAAGTTATGAACCTTGAAAACTTTATATGAAAATGTTTTGAGGCTCATAACTCTCAACTTGATTATCTTTTAAAAAATTTGTAATGATACAAACCTAGATAATGACGAGTTCAATCGATATCATGCTTTTTTTTGGACATAAATCCTCAAATAAGGGAGTGATCACCCTACGATGTTTGTATGGAGAACTGACCGGCCAGTTCACTTTTAAGGGCCCCCTTCCAGCTTTAGCATAATTACATCTTTATCAAAGAAAACATAAAAGGCATGGTACTCACCAAGTCATCTCTGGCACAGGTTCACCGGTGACATCCACACTCCATTTGTGTGTACGTCCAGCCTTGATGATGATAGACTTGAATGTGCTGCGCTCGATGCGAGGTTTCACTGTTGCCACACAATTTAAATTAGTTTTTATAATTCACCTAAAAGCTATCTCCGAGATATCCCTGATTTGTGGAAAAGTATTTAACTCATGACAATTCATACCATAGAATCTATATGTGACCTCTAGAGTCTCATTGATAAGAAAGCCAAAAATTATGGTTTTTTTTTACAAGCAGTTCATTGAATCTGCTGTCCTCCATAATCTAAAATTGAAAATTGAAAAAATTGGGAGTGGATGGCCTCCCAATTTTTACTTATTTTGAAGCTAACTAAATCTTTGAAGCTACATACAATATTGAATAAACTTAATTTCTTTTAAAACTTCAAAATCAAACAATACTTACAGTTCTTATGCTTGCACAGGTGGTTGTCAGTGGGTTCAGAAGCATTACCAACTCCAGCTTTGTTATGAGCCTTCACTCGGAACTGGTATACCATCTTCTCCTTGAGCCCTTCAACCTTGTACTCAGTCTTAGTGTCATTGGTTTTGGTCACCTGGTGAAAGAGCAAATGTGTGTTTAAATAGTTGTTGACACTTTGACAAAGAGTAAATACCTATTTGTATTCTTTTTAGGTGTGTTTTTACTAGTGCATTGTTTACCAAAAAGGTACATTTTCCCGGGCCACTTGATACATCAATATTGAAGTATTGACTGTAGGTATTTCAAGTAAATTTTATTGTATGCTTCTAGTTTCTTGTATGCTTCTAAAAGTTATATTAATTTGTAAGTTCTTTTGAGAATGGAACATTGAATAACCGGCTGTTCTAACGCGTATTGGTCGACTCGACCTAGGTTTCAGGCTTAACCGATACCCATTGTCAGATGAGTTCAAGAGTCTAAATCGCGGTGACGAAGTCTTCGCGCAACAAGTGGTTTACCTCAATCCAATCAGGTGCGAATTTATCCTTCATTTCGATAACATAGCCGAGCACAGGCCGGCCTCCGTCGTCTGTCGGAGGCTCCCATTGCAGCGTAGCTGACATGTTGTCGTAGTCGATGATCACAGGTTTGCTGGGCGCCTTTGGCGGGTCTGAAGACAGAAAACATAGTTGTGAAACTTTCTCTGTAAGTCTATGTTAATTCTTCAAATTCCAGGTTGGGTTTTTATTTGTTTGTAAACAAAAATAGCGCGCGAATTGTTCAAAATTTATTGACAAAGGTTAATTGACATTGACATATACCCTGTGTCATCTGTCAGTTATTACATTTCTTTTTTTTTTATATTTTTAATGAACTCGTAGGATTTGTTGATTTACAATTCGTCGGTTACGTTACTTATGCATAAAAGTATAAAAGTCCCAGTTCAGTCGTGTAGAGATTTATGTCAACAATTCAGAGTCAGTCTATTCAAGTTATGTTTTAACATCGAGCTTCTGGTTGCTCGAAGTGTTTTAGCAAAGCCGCGTTGACATATTCAGAGTATACTTACTCAGAGTCCAATCGGATTCTGACTCTGATGTTATTCGTATCATGACAGACTGGAATCCCAGATACCTTGATCTTCTCGGTTGACACTATACAAGTAACATCAGAGTCAGTATACGAGTGGGCTCTCTTAGAGTATACGCTGATGGTTTCAACGGGGCTTTAGGTGGATGATTAGGTACCTACTAAAACTACTTCTCTTGCTATTTCTAAAAATATAATTCATCATAAAGTATATTAGTAAGTGAGTGAGGAAGTAAATAGAAACAGGAGAGAAGAGAACAAACACATATGTTTGATACGCTGAAACGACTTTGTCCATGGGGCGCCGGGCTAGAATGTCACCCCCATCTCTACCCGTGGGTGTCGTAAGGTGACTAAAGGTAACACACCAGAAGGTGGGCAGCAGCACTTTCTGAGGAATTACTGATATTTCACACTGCGATCCCAAGCCGCCTGCCAAGCGTGGGGATTATGGCAAACCCCCCCATACTGGGGGAGGCTGTGTTCAGCAGTGGACTATCCGGCTGATACAGTAATCTTATTTCCATCCAAATCGGTTCAGCCTTTGTTCAGTTTACGTCCTAGATTAACACATAGTATCCTTTTGATCATCACCATCATTTTAAATCATTGTTTAGCTACGCCGGTGAAAGAGCGGGGCGCAGTTAGTTACACATACACTCATAGAAGCACGAATATTAGACACTTACACAATAATAAAGTGACCACGTTTCCTATTTCCTCGCTAAATTCCCCCGATTATTTTGTTAGGCCACCTATGTAGTTTTACAGGACTATGGTCTAGCTAGGTTCTATTGTAAGTTGAAATTGATAGACAAATTAGTGAAAGCCAAGATTGCTTTATGTCCTATATCTTACCATATGGATTCTTAGCGAGAATAAAACCATCAGTCTCCAAAGGTTCAGACTCGCCCTCCTTGTTAACGGCGCGGACTCTGAACTTGTACTTGTGGTTCGGAGTTAGGCCCTTGACGGTGAATTCCGTGGGGTCAGCGCCGGTCTCGCCACAAGGCACCCAGTTGCCAGTGTCCTAGTAAAAGATGCACAACATGAAATATTTCTCAGGTTTTTGGGGAAGTATAAATACAATGCATTCAAATATTTTATAAGCTTGGAATTATTTATAGGCTTTCTAGGAATAATGAATGAGAATGAGAATGAGGCTTTAGGTAAGGCGCATTGGAGACAACGGAGTAAGAATGGACGGTTTTTTTAAAATCAATATATAGTGTCCGCAAAAATTATTTACTGTACTGTACTGTAACAGCCGACTCGTCCACTGCTGAACCCAGCCTCCCCTACTTAGGGGGATTTAGGGGGTATTTGCCATAATCCCCACGCTTGGCAGGCGGCTTGGGGATCGCAGTTTAAGATGGTAGTTCTTTAGAAGGCGCTGCTGCCCACACCTTCCAGTATTTTTTCCCTTAGTTGCCTCTTACGACACCCACGGGATGATATGGGGAGGTTAAATTCTAACCCGGCACTCCACGGGGGGAAAAATTGTTTACTCCTATTTACCTCCTATAGCATTTTTTTTTGTGACGGATCATGCACGAGGCCCTTCTGATGTTAAGTGGACTAACCTCTGCCTATAACATAAACATTTCGTCATAAGTCACGAATTGCACTGCGCCCGTCACCTTGATACATAGTTGTTAAGTCTCATGTGCCTGTAATTTCACTGGTTCTCAAGGACTGCTGCCGGAACACACCGTTAGGTGCTTCGTTTCTACTTGAGGGTGGTCGCTAGCCAGGCGGGCTTTCACAAAATGCCCTTTCACCATGCGGTGAAGCTCAAGCCCACGGCGGGATTCGAATCATGGACCTGCAGCACGGCAGTCCATAGCCAATGCCACTGAGCTATCACAACATTCACAGGCTTCTAAATATTTCACGCGAAATATGTCAATCTGAACTAGTAATATTTACTCAAACCTATTTATACTAATAAGGTAAAGTTTTTTATTAATTTATGTAAGATGCACCAACAGTGAACATATTAAAAAATACATTATATAAATAGTTTCTTACAAATTCATGACTATTAAGTCATGACAAGGCCTGAAATGTACATCTCTTACAGTTGCATACATGATTCGTGGTAATAATTATACAGTGAAAGGCATATTAATTGTAAGAAGGCAGGTTCTCACGAACAGTCGCTTTTACTAAATGTTTCATGAACTTTTGATGACTTGACTACTTTTAGGTAAATAAACATTGTGAGAAAGCGATTAATTCATTTTAAGTAGACTCGACTGGAAAGTTCGTAAGAACCCGTTTGAAGTTGTGATAATAAAAACACTTAACTAAATAGATTTGAATACAAGTAATACAATTATTAAAATTATGCAAAATAGTCTAAACATTATTATCTCAATAAAAGGCATTTAACATTAATAATCTCTGTTAAGAGATCTAATCAGTTTGTCTTTGAAAACACTGAGAGAATAGTGAAAAATATCGAGATCGTCTAAAGATGCGTTAAATTCGTTATGACTACGACACATTCTCAGTGTTGGCGAATTGTAACCAAGTTTAGATGAAAACGGATGCTCCTAAAATATTTTATTTAGCTTATATCTCAGATAATTATATGGAACAATCAAATTGATATTGGATTTTGTTTGATTGGAAGTTGTGACCTTTGTTAGGGTAAGACCGGACTAAGAACCTATCTTCAAAACTCACCTCAGTAACAAGTAAAGCAAAGAAAGCTCAATAACAAGTTATTTGTTCTTTCCTAAATAAAACATATGAAAAAAAATTCTAATGGATAGAGTAGCAGTAAGCAGATGATCAGAATGAAGAAGCAGATGTATCTTCTTATGATGATTTAGCCCTTGTACTATCTTACCCGTAAACACCATGATTAGGTTCTAGTTACATAACGTCATAACCATATGAACCGAAGATATCATGCTTTGGCGTGCACAGTTAACAATACAAACTCCGAAAGACCGAAATCTATTTATCAACATCGAATTTAGATGTATTTTACGGCTTAGGGGCAGTGCGGTATATATTTTTTTATCAACAATGCAAAACATCTTACCATGTCCATCTTCTCAAGCGTGTAGCCAGTGATGTCCGATCCTTGCCAGTCATCTGGCTTCTTCCATTTGACGGTTGCCTTTTCAGCGCGGATATCGGCGATCTCAATAGGACCGTTGGGTCTGTTCGGCTTGTCTGAAAGAGAACATTTATTATATAAGTTATGAAGTGACTAGAAGGACAAGTCACCCGCTCGATGGTAAGAGTCACGTCCGTCCGTTTTATTTTATGGTATCAAATGAGATAGTAACATATCAAGAGGTTAGCCTTTGACCACTATCTCACCTGATCGTAAGTGATGATGTGGTCGAAGATGTTGTTCAGGCTAAACTAGAATTACTGGCTCTCAGGGACACACCGTTAGGTGCTTGGCGACAGATTTTTTACTTGAGGGTGGTAGCTTGCCAGGCGGACATTCGCAAAATGCCCTACCACCATGCTATAACGACTGTCTTCCTAAGACAACAACCGGGACCGACGGCTTAACGTGCCCTCTGAAGCACGGAAGCGCTCATGCAGTAGTAATGTCACTAGCGGTCACCCATCCAAGTCCTGACCGCGGGCGACGTTGCTGATCGGTTAAGAACAGCTAAGCAAACTTCGCTACAAGCGCATCAACAAAATGTATTAAAGGTGCAGTGACACCGCCCTTGTTCTCCTTGACACTGCTCTGTGCTTGTCACGCCGAGACGTTAGTTCTTATGTCTCGTTGGTCCAGTAATTTCACTTGCTAAAGTTCCCTTCACGTGTAAGCACAATAGTGTTTGCACATTACTCCTTCGAGGCTGCGGTGGTAACAACCAAGACTGGCTCTTGCTGAAGGGACCTACCTACCGCCTATCTGGTTTATGAGATTTTCTGCATCATGTTTGCATCATTTCGTGTTTTCTTTAATTAATAATTGACTGCTTATCTATACCAATATTCACGAGGGATATTTGAAACCTTACCCGTAGTTCTGAAAACAAATTTAAGAAAGTATACCTACTCGCTCGATCGATGCTTCATGGAAAACCTTTATATTATAATTTTTTTAGGTACTTACATGGGTACTTATATAATTTATAATACGTAGGATTGTGGTAATACCTAAGTGTTGACTGACGCGCAGGGTCCGAGGTTCATAATATTATAATCATGCCGCGGGCTTAAGCTTCATAACATCATGGTAGCTACTGGGTTATATCGAAAATACTCATTGGGCTTGCTACGACCATTAAATAGAAATTTTGTTGCCAAGAACTAACGGTGTTTTTTTTAGTTTATTATGGCGGACAAGTATGAGGCCCACCTGATGTTAAGCGGTAACCCCTGCCTATTTCGTCACAAGTGACGAATTGCTATGCACCCGTCATCCTGTGACAAATAGTTGTTAAGTTTCATGTGCCGGTATTTTTTCTGGCTCTCAAGGACTGCTGCCGTAACACACTGTTAGGTGCTTGGCGACAGATTTTCTAATTGAGGGTGGTAGCTAGCCAGGCGAGCAATCGCAAAATGCTCTTACATCATGCGGTGAAGCTCAAGCCGGCGGTAGGAATCGAACCATGGCCATGGTTGAACATGGTTGACTGCGGCATGGCAGTCCATAACTATTAGCGCTCGGCCATCATTGCTTTGTGGACTAAAAGTTACCTTTAATCAGTAATAAATTACACTGGCCAAGTGCGACTTGGACTCGTAAATCGAAGGTTACCAACACATAATGTACCAAAATATCGAATTTAATTTTTCGGAGTTTAAGATCTTTAGTGTGTGTCAGAAACGGGCTTGGCAGGTTTTTATTATTGTTATAACGTTAAATATTTAACTATATATTCCAACTAAGTACCAAAAATTTAACGCATGTCAAAAATCCTTAAACAACACGTTTCTTGTAACGGAACCTCTTTACATTTTACACTTTTTTTATTACTCTTACTATTTGTTAGGCAATCCGACATGCTTACACATATTCTAAACACACATACTAAAGGCAGCAAAGCTCAGACAGACAGATGGACGGACGGGACAGCTTAGTAATAAGGCCTCGTTTTCTAGTAGTGAACCCTGAAAAACTTTTGTTTTTAATCTGACACTTATTTACGTAAGTAATATCTCAAACACTTACCAAGTACAACAACATCAGCGACGCTCTCGCAGGTGCCTGACGAGTTCGTCAGGACCAGCTTGTACTTCCCACTGTCAGGCCTGGTGGTCTTCCTCACAGTCAGGACAGTATTCCTCTCATACTTGTCTATGGTGATACGATCTCCATCATCTTTGATCTCCTGTTTCAAGAACCAGAGTCAGAAAGTAACATGGCTAGGATTGCGTCTGTATTGAACAGGGATTTTAAGAAATTATCAAAACTTCACTTCTCTTGGAATATATTTATTTATTCTTAATACGTGATGATTCAAACAGCTGTTTTATTTATTGAGTAGATTTTCCTTCTTTTTATTTCCCCTTTATAGAGAAGGTAAAGTTTTGATAAATCAAAGAAGATACTACAGACACAATCCCAGATAGTAGTACTCTTCAGATTGAGTTGATAGTGTTAAAATGGCATTATGTATATTGGCAGTTTCTTTGTTCAGAGTTGCCAAGTGTTAACACAAGTGAAGATTCCGTTGTAGAAAGAGAACCTTTGAAGTGTGTAGCTAGATAGTGCATCTCTACACATCACTAATAGTGGTAGAGCAAGTGCACCTAATGAATTTCGTGACATTCTGCTACAGTGGTGAAGTGAAGTATTAGAAGTAGAGTCAAAAGATAAATTGAAACGAATCGATTGCGTACTAGTGTCAACAAAAAAATTAGCATACGAGTACCTAGTGATTTTAAAACTAAAGTTCAATGATTTTTTTGTGGCATCGTGTCTAAAGCGAAAATTTCAATACGAAAATTGATTCGTTTTATTATTGTATTTAATTCCAATTCGAGAAATTTTTGGTAGTTACAACATTGAAAGCATAAAAGTCGCAATCTAACGTTAGCAACAATTTTTGATGTAAATAAAATTGTATGGTAACGAGAGCTCACGCTTTATTAAAAGGTATTTTGTAACCAATTCGGAGACCGCGTTCAAAGCGAAATTTAAAAAATGTTTAGTTAAGTACATAGTTTCAACCTGAATCATTTCTATAATATATGAGTGCAATTTGAAAAAGCAAGAGTTTACTAAAAGAAATGATTTTGAACGTGTGTTTGTTTAAAAATAAATAATATGATTCAAATTGAAACTATGTGACAATTCTGTAAAGTGTAAATTTTTGTTAGCACATTTTTGTAAATGTATAGTAGCATAAAATGTTTGTAAATGTAAATTAAATGTTTTAGAACATATAGTGTGAGACAACATCTAGTTTCAATCATCTGACCTTCTCCGTATACGGCTTTCCACGTTTCTTTTTTGGAAAAAACAAAACAATTTGGTTAAAAATAATTCCCAATTTATGATATTAATTAAAGAGCCAAATTTTTCATTCTAACATAGAAAAAGAAAATAAGGTTATGGTATTATATGACTATAGATTAAATAACACATAAACACTTGATTATAATCATGATTGAAGATCGTAATCACATTAAAGCAGTAAAATAGCATTTATCTGTTAATGGTATAAATACAGATAAACCAATACAACAATACCCTTTACGTCGTATATTCAATAAATTATATATATACGAACTGAAAATCAAAAATTAATTACATAGAACTGTTGAAAATATGTACTTACTTCTTCACCGTGCATCCATTTAACTTCTGGCTCGGGTTCACCACCGTATTTGATGTCGAAGGTGATTACCTGACCCTTCTTGATGATCATGCCTTGAAGGCCTTCACCAATGATGTATGGCTTAACTGAAAGAAAAAAAAATTACCCATGATTCAATTATATTGCGACTTTATAGACTAGGTACATATAAAGATTCTGATGAAAGTTTATTTGCAAAATTTTCGTCGAGACGTTGTTTCTACGAAGAAGATAGGATGATTTCAAATGACTCGATAAGAATACCTACAAGTAGCCACATCGGTAGTGCCAACGATGGTCTCACATAAAAATATCAGCTTGGTACCAATAGAACACGATAGTAAAAAATAAGATATAAATGTTTGGTCAAGGTCAAAAGTCACGAAAGGTCAAGGTTATCATAAAATCCACAAGGACATGGTTTCGCCACGAAGGAGTAATAATATTTTATAAATTAAACAAGATAGTTTGGCAAAATCTCTTTTGGATTCGCTTAAAATTAAAAGCTCGAGCAAAACTTTATACCACTTCACATCGCGTTACCTGCACAATTACAGGAATACGTATTGTATAGAGCCCTAGCCACATGTGTTCGCTAGGGCACTCTGGCCCACTCACCCAGGGCCTAGCTGCAAGAAATAGACAAAATAAAACAGAAAAAATAAAAAGTTATATTACCGAATCTGCACTTAGCAACAATAGGCTTAGTGCTGTCACTAGGTTCACCAGGTCCAGCTTTATTGATAGCGCGAACTCTAAATTCATAAGTGCAGCCTTCCTTCAAGCCGTCTTGGGTTGCCTTGAGGCAGTCTCCAGGCACCTCTTTGCCTTTTACCCAGTCCTTGCCAAACTTCTCCTTGTATTCAATGACATAGCCGGTAATCTCAGCGCCACCGTCATTGTCTGGTTTTTCCCATTTAAGATCTGCATGGTCCTTGTCCCAATCAACGAGTTCCAGTTTCTTGGGCTTCGATGGTTCATCTATAAAATATAATTGGATTATTCTTAATATTCGAAGATTTTAGATGGAGGAGAACAATATAATTTCTGCTATAAAATGTCAGTCCAAGGCAAGCCATAAGTAAGATATTTACCCCAAGGATCTTTAGCCAACACAGGCTTCGCAAATAGGCCGGGCTCACTAGAGCCTATCTTGTTTACAGCACGGATCCTAAACTTGTAAGTCTTCTTGGGAACAAGATCTTCGACCTTGAATTTTAATGGCTGACCCTGTAGTACTTCAGCAACATTGTCCCAGCCAGCTTTGAGAGATAAGTCCTGAAAGAATATTTTTGAGAACTAAAGTTTGCTGTACGTATTACTAATTTAACATGACAAATATCCATAAAAGGAAGTTCGTAACATACCTGTCTTTCAATAACGTATTTAATGAGTGGCGAACCACCTTCATCCTGTGGTGCTTTCCACGTAACAAGACAAGATGTCTGGAATACCTCGGCAACCTCCACATTTTGAGGAGCAGAGGGCACGCTCTGCATGATGATATTGACATCCTTGCTGTCTTCTCCCTGGGCGTTCGACAGCTTTATTTGATATATGCCTGAACCTTCACGGGCTGGCTTCTTCATTTTGAAGAGAATCTTCTCTTGTTCAACAACAGCTTCCACCTCTTTAACAGGTAGAACTTTTCCGTCTTTCCATAACTTTGCCTCTATTGGCGTTTGTCGGGTGCCGGAAACTGCAGATAAATGTTAAATTAATTTTGAACTTTATTTAGAGGGTAAGCCAGAATAATCTTATAAATAAAAAAAGAACATAGTGTGAATGGAATCTAAAACTTTATTTCTATTTAGATGTGAAAGTGAAGGTTGCAAGTGGGCATCGTGTGTATGCACGAGGCCTACTCGATGTTAAGCGGTAACCTGAGCCTATAACATTTCGTTTCGATGCATTTCGTATACTAAATGCATCGAAACGAATGCATCGCAATCGCCCGTAACCCTGAGATATACAGTTGTCAAGTCTCATATGCTTGAAATTTATAATTTAGGGTCTCAATAGCTGCTGCTGGAACACGCTCTTAGGTGCTTAGCGACAGATTTTTTACTTGAGGTTTTACCAGGCATCTTCTCAAGGCCAATGCTCTTCCAACACACGGTGAAACTCAAACCGGCGGCGGTAGGGATCGAACCATGGGCCTCCTCCATAGCAGGCATTACCTCTTGCTATCTTTACATCATAACTTCTTTGGGAAATGGGTCAAAAATATAAGTAGCATGAGAAATTACTACTTACTTTTGTAAGGCACCTCAATAACGAAAGGTCTGTCAGCTGGGCCGTTGAACTCATCAGGACAATCAATTGTGGGTTTGGATTCTCCTTTCTTTACTGTCAATTTGCATGAAGAGCTGAGTTTGCCACTCTCGCAGAGGATCTCTCCATCGTCTTCCATTTCCAACTTGTTGAAGATCAACTGGTGCTTGCCTCCACCCAGGTTTTTAATTTCAATCCTGATCAAAAAAGTGGACATTATAGCTTAATACGATTATACCATCCACAGACTGTGTCGTATAATTATTCAGATTATACTATTACCTAAACATAAAAATTATAGAATATACTATTACTAAAAAGGTAGAAATAGACGTTTTATGGATTTTGATAATGGGAAAATAATTATACTATTGTGTAATTTAAGATTTATTACCTTTCGCTAGGTACAACGGGCTGTCCATTGAACGACCACACTGCCTCAGCAGTCTGGTCTTGTAGTTCCACCTCGAGTACCACCTTATCCCGCTCAATTGCTTCAGTGTCCTTCAACTTCTTGTTGAAGCGATTCGAGTCTGCAAAACCAGGATGAGTTGTGAATAATGATCCAGGAAGACAAAATATGGAGGAAAAGCAGTTTAGGTCACATGATTCATTCGTAAATGTATACAAATTATTTTTACATTTACGATTGAATGTGAACGTAAACGTATGTCATCCTTGTAAAGTGAAAACTAAACATTTTTAAAATACTTCTCTAGATGAATCTTTGATTTATAGTCTTTGACACAAAATGTAGGTCGACAAAATGATTTGCTAAACGACAACTATGTGTACCGATGCATTGATTCAAATCTAATCTAGGTCTCCTAGACTTAAACAATAGGACATTTCATACGAATTGAGCCTATCCCGTTTTAATTTGTTCATGACAGTGATGGATTGACATTTGATATCGATGATTGAAGCAGTTATTCCTTAGTCCGAAAATATCAATGCAATAAAATAAAAATAATAAACTGTCACAAAATCCTAAGAAAATATGACATAAGAGTGTATTACAAACTCAACTCATTTTAACGTAAACAAGTTAAATGATATAAGAGTGAAATTACTGTAAATTGAATAGTACCAGTATTAACCTACTAGATTCTGAATTACTTAATTGACTTGTGATATTTTCAGTCGCAAAAAAAATATTTTTAATCTTTTACTGCTTTAAATTTCACAATATGAAAACGCGTACGTTAGGATATATTGTAGTCTGTACCTACAAAGTTTTATTACAAAAGTATACACCCGTATGTCTATTCTATTATTATTATAACTATGTCGTCTGAAGATGCTAGTAGGAGTTCAAGATGTAAGTCTTGAAAAACTTGATGATATATAAACCTATGGCTAACATCTGACTATTTTCTCTAATGTACAGTAAATAATTAATGAATAACTCACAATTGACAATCAATTCGCAAGCCGTCTCGTCAGCGTTGCTGACGCATTTGAAGTTGCCAGCGTCGGTGACCTTTGCGTCTTTAATCACCACCTTACGCTTGCGTCCTTCCTTTACGATCGTGATGCGCTTGTCTGTCTTCAGGGGCTCATCATTCTTGAACCTGGGTAACAAGTATTTCCATATAAAAAGCTTTTCACCAATGATGGCCCAGTAGCTATGGGGTCCATCTTCGAATCTTATCATGGGCTCGTGCTGCATTGCATGGTGGTTGCGTATTTAACGAATTTTTGACTTATCTAATATCCTAAGCACCTGTTTGTGCACTATGAAAGACAGTTCCTGGAAAATACTTGTACCTACAAGCACTGTATTTTCCAATGCTTGTTTAGTGTTGTTGTCTTTGAGAGCAGATCACCATTTGAGATTTAGTTAGATACGTTTGTTTTAAGGTTAAGGTTGATAAGTTCATAAAAAATCTTGTAAAGTTACATGTAATATAATTATAAGTCATTGAATATTGAAAATATAATGTTTTTACAAATAATGGATTTATCAAAAAGTTAAAATTTTTGGAGATTCGACAATAAATAAGTATATAATAATTTGCCAGTGGAAGACTTCATGGAACACCTGAGTGTACTACGGCGGTAAAAAATATTTCTCGTGGATCACCTATTATGTTCGAGTGTTCTACGGGCTATTGCCCATTCAGATTTGCAAATCTATTGTTAGCAGAACGCCAAACTACAAGAAATTTTCCCAGAACTTTATCAGTGTTGGTCGTAGAACACACATAACTGATTGGACTTTAAAGGACATTAGACACCAAAATATTTGACGCTAAAATATTTTTTCATTAAATATTTATGAAAAATATTTGGGGTAGTTTAACTACGGATAGCTACTATTTAACTGTCAAAACGTCCACTTGCCGTCCATAAATTTAAATTAAGAATAAAGTTGATCTACTTGAAATATATAAGATGTTTAGATTCCTGATTGGTTAGCCTTTGACCACTATCTCACCTGATATTAAATGATGATGTGGTCGAAGGTGTTAACAGACTTAACCTAGAATTACTGGCTCTCAACACACCATTAGGTGCTTGGCGACAGATTTTTTACTTGAGGGTGGTATTTAGCCCGCCGGCCATTTGCAAAATGCCCTACCACCATGTTATTTTTTTGCTTTGCACTATGAATTGCAAGTTTTTTTTTTATATTTCATGTACCTAGTTTGTGAATACTGGAGGTTGTTCAATACTCTTACCATTTGACATCACCACCAGCGTCATCGAGTTCACACAGCAACGTAATAGTATCTTTCTCAATCGCTTGCTGCGATTTGAGAACCTTTGTGAACTTGTAGGGATATTCTGGAAGGTAATAAATCACACAATTTAGATTATTGCGTATATAGTGTATGTTGCGTCATACTCTTACCTTATAAAGGTTTACTAAAATATATAAATAAACTTTTTGTCATACTTATTATTGTATATTATTACACCGAAACCAAAACCTTTATATTAGGTACATGTTTGTTTTCGTAAACTGGGTAACTTACAAAGTCAAACATGAATATAACAAAAGCTAGGTAGGTATTGTATTGGACTTGAGATCTATAAAGAAAATAATATTTTTCATACAGATCTAGAAGTTTTAATAATAAGTTAGGGCATGAAAAATAGTAGGAAAATTTCTAAGATTTTTATGATGTTTCATCTGTAAAGTTAGTGTAAAATATAAGGAAATCCTAAT
The DNA here is from genome assembly GCA_963890685.1 of Plagodis pulveraria. Lineage (NCBI taxonomy): Eukaryota > Metazoa > Arthropoda > Insecta > Lepidoptera > Geometridae > Plagodis > Plagodis pulveraria. The sequence goes on from OY982975.1 coordinate 17,635,884, forward strand.
TATATACGTATGCAATACTAAATTTATACATCATCCTTAAAAGTGAAAATGTACTAACCAACAATTTTAACGTCAGTCTCAGTCTTATCAGGCTGCTTCTCTAGCTTACACGTATATTTTCCAGCATCTTCAAAAGTAGCTTTTTTGATGATCAATCTGCAAACGCCAGTCAGATCCTTGGAGATTTGGAAGACGTCACCATCCTCCAGCTTAGATTCTCCCTTCCACCACGATACTATGGCAAGACTGTTGGATACAACACATTCAAGAACTACCTCGTGCTTATTATAGCCACTAGTGTTCTTTTTCAATGGCTTCGTGAAGGTGTATGTCGGATCAGGCTCATCGACTTGCAAAAAAGCGGTGCAAGAAACGCCACCAATTTCTATGGTGATCTTGCCGGTATCTTCCACTTTAGGATTCATGATGATCAGCTTGTACGAGTCTTGTTCATTAACCATCTTATATTTGCTGCCTGGGAAAAGCTCCTACAAGCACAAAATGTTCAATCACGAATCATCTTGAATGTTAGAACATATTTATGCTATCTTTAGTATACTTACATCTTTACGGAATAGCCATTTTGGTTTGGAATTAGGCTTAGAAAAGTTGGCTTCGAATGTCACCTTTTTATCCTTGCCTTCCTTCGCGCATTGATCTACGAGGGGCTTCAAGAACGACTCTTGTTTCTGAAAAGTTAGCATCCAGTGACAATTAATATACCTGCTCATCAAAAAATATATAGAGTGCATACAAAACCAAGTGCTTTCCATACCAAAAGCTGAAAGTGCTGACCGTAAAGGACTCCCTCTCATATCTACTTAATTCAACGGTCGCGGAGTGCAATTCAACGAAAACCATAAAATCTATGAAATGAACCGAGGCGTTAGGGTCTTCAGCCATTTTCTCATCGTCAAGGTGAAATCCATGCTCATTGTACAGAAATTGGAATTTCTATATTTTTCGAAGAACAAAATTTGTGCAATGGTGAAGTAAGTACATAATTTTCGCGCGTAATATACATTCGGCCAAACAAAAATGATGAATCACTGAGCATTCAAAATATTGTTGCGCTACATAGTACGCGACCTTACTAAAGTAGATTAAGAGCAAATTCACCATTTTTGATGGGAAATAACATCGATAACATCCTAAACATTGATTTGTGCCTGTGCTTTGTGCTACTAATAATGTTGACGAAGAAGTGCACAGAAATATTGCTATAGAATAGAACAGAAGAGTAGACAGTACCAAAGTTGTGCTATCTATTCAGTTTCCAGTGGGTGATTTCTATGCTGAAATTCAAAAAGTTCAATTCATTGAAACTATTGCTCTAATGCCTGTTGACAAGGACTTCATCTGCAAGAAAGTGGAAGGTCAGAGATGGCTAAGAACGTCTTTAAAAACATTTAACATGTTTTAAATTGTATTATTATGTAATTAAGTCAACAGGTTGTTTAAAGGTTTTGGAATCTCATACCTAAAAGTTGGACTTTGTAAAAAAGAAAAGATATCAAAATATTATCTAAGAGACATCAGTGCAAGAGCTTCTATAATTATTGAACCGTTTGAAGTATCCAGCATGATATATATATATATAAAATACATTTTGTGCGGTTTTTGCTTTTGGTGATACACTTGCAAGATGCACTGTGCCGTCTATTGACATTGTCTTTATTGTCAAACCTCGTCTTTTTTGAACGAGTGAAGAACCGGCCAATCTGGGATCAGTTCTGCTAGTGACGGTCTTCTATTATGGGTTCTCTACAAAATATTTATTATCTCTTAGCGTACTATTAGCATATAAACATTGATGAATCAAAGTAGAATTTGTGATACTCTCAGAAATAAAAAAAAATAAGATCGAAACTGGCAAAGAATTGCAAAAATTCCAACATCTGCAAAACATCGGATGCATCAGCTGAAATTAATGAATTAAATGAAAATATAACAATATGTTTAATAATAATGACGTGACAGAAGCTCCTCAACCTGTCGTCAAAGATACACCTGCAATTGACAATAACGACAAAAATCCAAAGGAAAAAGTCACTTAGTCATCAAATTCATTCCACTTACATTCCCTGAAAGTCATGTTCTAGTTAAAGAAACGTGAAGTGGTGATACAAAATATCTGTGAGTTACTTTAAAATCCAGTTTAATGCGTTTTTATTTAGTTTACTCTGAAATTAACGTCGTCAAAAATATTATAACTGAGTTTTTTACAGTATATTTTGTACTTAATGTACAGTAATGCAATTCCAACAACTAAGTAGGCATGATTTTTCATACTTTTATATAGGTACTGATATTTGCTTGGGATGACGACGGTAGTTTCAGAGGTATTTTAGTTTTAGTTTATCATTCGTAAATTTAACTCAGTCATTATTTAGAAGATAATTTCTGTCATTTCAAAACTTTCTTGAATTCATATTTTTAATGTTTTGGCATCCATATATATTTTTTTATATTATAATCATACAACAGTAAATACGGGTAAAGTATAGTGCAATGTATATTTATTCCTAATATAATTCTAATATAGTATTCATTTTCAAAAGAACAGAAACTATCTTTGTTTTATGTTTTACTTTTAGCTCCTCCGTTTATCGAACCTTTATTTTGACAGCCTCCATCAATGTAGGCCAATCGGGTACAATTTCAGGCAGAGACATACGTCTCCTTATTTCGTAAATACCCTAGAATTGTATAATAACTTGTTACTCATAAGGTAACTTAATTCGAAAGCAGTGAGTGAGAAGCAATCTAAACAAAGCCGAATGTATGTAGGTAAATGACTGTAAACAAAATCGGTAAGTTTTGTTTCAGTAATGCCAATGATGTTATCTAGAGTAATATGATAAAATAAAATGATGTAAATATGTTACTAACGCAAAACCAACAGTATAAGTTTTTAGGCATCCATCCAGCCATGGCTTAAATTAATTAATAATAAATCCAATTATTGTGCAAAGAAATCTAGCAACAAACGTAAACAATGTTTGACATTGACATTGCTTTGACACAAGTATTTTCAACAACACCACACGAAGAGATTTATATGCATGTTTCTTGGCATATATATACGAGTATTTGAAAATTAACTTTAAGGAACAAAATAACGATCACAAATCGAAGGTAGAGGACATGTAAGATGGAATGAACGATGATACAGTTTGAAATGACGATGACCTTAATCCAGTCCCAGTTTGAAGAGTTTCTGCGCCTGTCAGCTGGGAATCTACCCATCTCGACACCCTCGGAGACGACCACTAGGAAGCCGTTTTCCTCGTAATATCCAGTCTCTAAGCCCTAAGAACCAAATGAGATGATGCATACGAAGTCTGACTATACTTCAATATTGTTGTTAACATTAAACTCATAGAAATCAAAAGAGCATGTAGGGTTTGTACTAATATAGGCAAACGTCACATTTATACCAAACTTTAATATAGGGCTAATAAAATTGGTGTTTGGTAAATAATTTAGTGAATACATTTGGCCTGTTATTGTTTAAAGTAATAAAAATATAATGGTTAAGTATATTGTGATAGACTATCAGTTTTGATATAATTAAAACATAAATTAATTTATTATGATCAGTTATATGAAGTAATTTATGATTAAATTCTACAAATGCAGTTTAAGCAGTAGCGCAGTATGAAAGGCTGTCGCGTCCGATTTATAAGGCATTGGCATAATGATTGCGCTGAAGTTGTACGATATAATATATCATAAAATATATTACTGCAATGAGTTTACATATTCTGTAAAGTTGCAATTTTCAATAAAAAAAATAGTGGCCGATGGAGCTGTCTATTTAATAATAATATTTTTTTTTTCTATTAAATAAATTTTCTATTTATAGAGTCCTAGACAATGTAGAAGTTATTCATAACGCATCAGTTTTTCATATCAATGCCAAGTATGTTTTGCATTCTTCGTGTAGGTGTTTATTTTTGGTCGTATTAATATTATGCTGTTTATTTTTAAATGTTTAACTTCTACATCATCTTGTCCTTATTTTTAGATATTGTTTTAGGATCAGCATTTATATCACCATTTCCTTTCATTATATTGTTCTATATGTGTTTTGTAATAGGCATTAAATCTTACCCTTTCAACTTTCTTGAGAGGTGGAGTAGGTTTCTCAGTTTCCTTGAGATCACCCCAATCAGGGTCGCCTTTATTGTTGTCCCATTTATTGTACTTCCGCTTTCTCAGCATGGCACGGAAGTCCATACCACTAGAATCTGTACATGTAATGTGTGAGATTTTTTTTTACTAGCAACTACTTGGCAACACATGTTTAAAACATAATAGCTTATCATCTTAATATATCGATTCATAAAATAAAAACAATTACGGATGAAAGTGATGAACCAATATGTTTTATTTAGTGATGATTAAAACTTACCTGACACATAAAGCTGCATCTCAGCTGTGTCTTCGCCATGAATGTTGCTAACAACAATTTTGTACTTTTCTTCATCGGCTGGCTTAACTTTTCTTATGCATAGTGTAATAAGACCGGTGTCACCGTCAGTGATAAACTTGAAACGGCCTCCTTCAATAATTTCAGTAATACCCCTGTAAAACTTAAACGTTGGTGCGGGGTTTCCTTCCACTTGCACGGTGAGGTATCCGGTTTGATCTGAGAAAAGTTTTTGATAGTTTGAATGCTATAAAATTAAATATGCTCTGGTTTTTCTTCTAGGTTTGCATGATGGTAGGTATTTTGCAAAATTGCCTGGTTAGTTACCACTCTCAAGTAGAAAATCTGTCACCAAGCACCTAACGGTGTGTTCAGATAGCTGTCCATGATAGCCATTATCTATAGGTTAGTCTGAACAACATTTTCAACTTAATTTTCACTGACACGTAAGAAAATGATCAAATACGAAGAAATTAAAAAAAATACCTTCAACGGCAGAGTAGCTTTCTTGAACATCAACGATGACAGGCGGTCCTTCATTTCCAAGAGATTTGAGAGGCACCGAAGGCTTGTTAATGAGATCCTCCAAGTCTTGAATGGAAGGCCTTCTAGCATCGCCCGATTTCCGTCGCTATATAATGAATATTACTATTAATTTTAACATACAACAATTTATATCAATTGGTATTAATCACAATTTTGGTAAATATGTATCACAATGAACGCAAACATAAACAACTATTATCAAGACAATGATTTAAGTTAAAGGAATATTATCAAAAAAAAGTAAGTAATTGTTTGAAATAAAAACAACATGGACAAAAGTGTCATCAAAAATAAAATTTTTCGTTTTTATAAATATTGTCAAAGGTAATAAAAATATTTGCGAATATATTTAGGCATCAGATGAAGAAAAGAACTTTAAAACGAAAGAACCTAATAATAACAAAACCACATAATGTGATACGTCTAAAATAATAATAGTTACATGTAACTATTTTTAACAAATCAACATAGTGCCAGACACTAATAAAATAAATTATAGAGCAAGAAATATATAGCACGTAACATTAGCTGGATATGACAAATGTAAAGTAACATTATGAACCTAGCCAAATGGCTGACAATGAGTCTGGACTTCCTGATGAATTAACCCCGAGTGTTGACTGTCATATTCATAATATATGGTACCGGTTTGGAAATTAAATAATGAAATCACCAGGTGTTAGATATCATGGAATCTTAATGATATTGCACCTAAATGAATATATATCTTACACAGCAACAGTTTTCTGCCGATAAATTTTGATCCAGAGCTTCTACGCTCACCGTGTTAAAAACGAATACGAGCTTTTAAGGTGAAAACAGTTAAGAAGTATGAAATATACGTATATTTTTACGTCTGTATATCTCCAAATTGGTAGGCAGATATTTCCAAACGGCCGCGGTACTTACACCGCATAACCTGGTTACGTAGTTAAGTTTTTTTGTACTATTATTACGTATTAAAAATGTACAAAAGTAGCAAAATTATGAAAAAAATTAATTACAAATTACAATAATTTATAAATGATAAAATTATTAGCTATAAAATGACTTGAAGCATTTTCATGACCTTTGACATAATATTTATGAAGACAAAAATAATGAAAATGTTTGTACATAACTAAAACAGTAAAGTTGTACTTACCGCAGCAGGTGCTAGTTTAGGAATGGCAAGTTTTTTAGCCACTGCTGCCATTTTTGTTAATTAACATATAACTGCTAAGATGCCACAATATAAACATATATATATAACAATTAAAAGTTTGCATAAGAAAAATTATCATAAACTCATTCTTAACAGATTTTCGCACGGTCTACACATGTTTCAATTTAAAAGTTGTAATAAATACAACCGTTGTTTCTAACTCACCCATAATATAAACTTATTATAAATTTAAATTCCTTAAGTAATTTTTAGTGTTACACCTTTTTGTATATATTTTTTTTTGTTTTAATTGTTTTGTCGACTTGGGTTTTCGATTTGGGTAAATTCGTAATATCGTTCCATCTAAAAATGGGCGCGCATGTCAAAAGACTGAACCAGGGGGTCGTGAGCATGGTCGTCTCGACATAGAGGTGGGTGTTGAGAGGGGGGCGCGGGCGTCTATTTGTGCACAGCACAAATCAGCCGCCCAATTCAATTAATTATCAGATTAAGGTGAGCCATCCGTTCAGCATGTTCTTGGACTTGTTTATCTATACGTATAAAATCCAGACATGAATTTTCTGAGTTCGATTGCGTCAATAATATTGGCTTTAGCTCTATACACTATCGACCAGGTATATGAAATACTAGAACTATTTCCTATACCCTGTCGATAATATCCATTTGTCGTGATCACCATTATTGTTTTACTGGTTATATTATTGTATATTCTGTCAATGCTCATGTTTGTAGCTGGATTTAATTATTTTTGTGAATGGCAAGACAATGTAGCGATGCCGGTTTTGCATTCTTAAATTATGTATACTATACTGATAGTTCGAACAAGGTGATCGAAAGATTGATTGGCACTTAGTTATTGATGTAGACCATTCGGTTAATCTTTGGCAAAGAAGCCAGCGCCACAAATAACTACATTGTTCGAGTCGATAAAATTCTGGTCTGTAGTGTTGACAGTTCTGTCATGAACCGGTCAATAGATGATGTGAATGCAATTAAACTTCTTAATGTCATCGATGTCGCAGTAGTTGGTACGTTCCAATTGTTCTTTTTTAAATAAACTATTTTCTTAAGACATTTTAATAATATTTGTTATTATTAAATATAGATATCCGCAAAGTAACGCCTGAATCTATTCATTATCTTTACAATCACAATGAGTTGTGAGTTTTGAATTATTTCATAAACCTCTTAGGTAGAACGAAATTCTATGAATTTCTAGACTACAATCACTTCAGATACAGGCACCTTGTTTCGTTGAAAATGTTATTTCAGTACAGATAACAAAAGCATTTTTGGTACGGTATAAATGTAACTGTCTGTATTGATAATGTAACGCATCTTTCAATCACTTTATGAATATTAATCTTATCTCCCACTCTGTTTTGGGATCTGCAGGTGTCTATAATGTGACAAATTTATCGACGTTAATGGCATGTGTGACTTTGCCAACATTTTTTGAGTGTAAATGCGATCGCCTAGCCCACACTGCTCACAAGTAGAGCGGCAGCCTACCCACGCGCATCTAAGGTATTCCGCCCCTCCTATATGTCCATAACGTCAATCACTAAGCATTTTAATTTTATTTACGTACCGTCCTCTGTTTTATTTTTATCTTAGTTTACTTTGTTAACAGTATTATTGCTATCAAATATTTATTAAAATAAAGTACCTAAGTTGCTTGAAACGTAAAGACATTTTTTTTGTATTATTCATATTTCAAAAATTATTGAATATGGGTCATAATACCCGGTATTTAGGCGCATTGCACTACAATATAAGGTTTTTAGATTGTCAATGAATAGACATTACATATTACAAATTTTAAGAGTGAAACTTTTTTGAGTGTACCAAGGCTACGCGGTGTTGGATCGAATCGCGTTCTACAACTCTACGTACATCATTGCAAGAGAGTACTGCAGCGGACATTATTCACTCTACCTGGCAACACAACCATGTTAGAGGGTGAGAACGTTTCAAGATCAACCTCTTGACCTAATTTTCGCAGTCATATTTCTCAGCATAACGATCAATTATAACAATGCATTACTGTACTCCTGGCTCGTCCCTCTTCTGCTTCATTTACAATATTTAAATATCAACTAACGTCATCTTTAACGTCATTTAGTCAGACAGGTAAGTACCTACCAAATATAATTTTTCTTTTATAATTCTATTTCTTACTTTTATACATCCGTTTAAATTATTCTTATCGCTTGTTTTACGATACATATTTTCTTTCGACACTTCCTTTACATTTATTAAAGTATCACCAGTTTTTATTAGAAACCTCTTTGAAATTCATATTTATTACGATCCACCTCATTTGTTTCCACCTCGAGCCTATGACTCATTTAGGTTGACAATTATTATTATTAGTGATTTCGTTATTTGCGTCACAGATACAAAGATTTGGCCCTGGACTTGAATTCATTGCTTGTTAATTATAGATTTCTTTGTTATGCTACTATATATATATTTTGTGCACGTTGATACTAATCACGGTTAGATATATTGAATCTCTTTAATTTTAGATTATCACTTACATTACTGAGCTAATTATATATTTTAATTGTGGCATCTTTTTGGGGATAGTAGCAACTATGATTAAAAATGACGCACACATTTACATAATAAAATTATATCATAGATATTACTTCAAACGTTAATTTAGTAAATATGTGCTGAAGCTTTTGATATTAGTTGCAGTGGAACACTGTTGACTAAATATTTTACCATTAGATATCCTTGTACAGGTACCATTACGATCTTAATTATTATTACTCGTATAAATTGACATCTTGGTAAAAATCTGGTCAAAGGTATTAGTTACTTATCTTTAAATTTATTTTTCGGAAACATGCTGCATTTGTTTAAGTTACTTTTTATAGAATATTAGTATGACAAGGGGTTAGTTGCACTAGAGTTATTATAAACATTAGTTTAAGAGACTAAATATTTTTCTGATATAAGACATGTATTTCATTAGATAATAACCTTGAAAATTAAATATTGTCACATAACATACATGAATATCATGGAGTTATGCGCTTCATTTTTCTTTACATATGACATAATATTTTTTTCACTGTAGATGTACATCTGATTATTCACTTTCAAATTAATCACTGAAAAATTCTATGTTAGCCACGTATCTAATATATTTGTCTATGACACATAAAATTTTCTAAACATATATTTTTCACACAACTTATATACCTCATCCGCCACTTCACCCGGTCTGCTACCTCGTTTCTTTTCGGGAAAAATAAAAGTTTTAGTAAAACAACATTCTCTGTTAATGTGTGCGCATAAAGTAAGAGTAACTTCTGTACAAAATTTGTATTATATAGGTGTGTATAATTTTAAAATGTCGTGAGTGTTTTATGCACCATGTAGTGAGTTATGTTCGTTATATATTTCTTGTATAAATGTTTGCATTGGTGAGTTATTTAATGAGTGCTAGTAGAATTTCATGAGTTGGTTATATTATGTTTGAAGTTATAAATATTTAGAATAGGTAATAGAAGCAAATAATATCTTAAAAGTTAAAAGTTATTTTGTGCTGAGAAAAAATTATCGTTTTAGATAACATTTAAGACAAAATAATAAAGATTGAAAGGCGCAATTACAAGTTTAATTATAGGCAAAATAAGCATAAAATACTAATATCATTAGATAATTAAAAGTAGAATACGTAAGCTCTTCTAATAGACAACTACAAAGCACTTTTACAACGAGAACCAATGTTAATAAACACATAAAACATATTTCGAAAAATATATTTTGGAATGTGTTACAGTATAAACCATATAAAAACTGTATTGGATCTCTTTATAAAAAAAGAATAAAACTCCAGCGATATTGTCACATTTTCACCGCTGGTTGGCTAAGCGGCAGCTAGACGCTAATTCCTAACAAGGTCTGAAAAATAGGGTATAATAAAAACTAAAAGTGAAAGTAATTAATGGCTTGTTTATTAGAATAATTGAAAGGAATCTAAGGGTATAGAAAGAAAATAATTCTATAGTAAAAACATCTCCACCGATGTGTTATAAAATGATTGCAGCAGAGAAAGTATTGTGTATTTTTGTACGATATTTGTGAATGTATGTAAAGCATATTGTTCCTTTGATGGGGGAGATTTGTAGTGCGTAAAAATTTGAATCATTGTAATATTTGAATAGTTCACGCTAAATTATTAAAGTGGAGTAATAGTTATAATCATTCGTAACAATAGTCGTCCGTGAAGTATTGTGTAAAAAGAAGAAAAAATAAAACTAAGACAAAATGCCTTGCAAAAGCGAGCAGCTTCCACCTAAAACTGACCAGATCCATTCGATCTCACCTTTCTCTCGTCTAAAACTTCTCCAGGACGTAATTTGGTGACCTGTTGTTAAAAAATATTGATAATAACCCTTTCGTGGTTTACATTTTCTTATATCCTACCTACATCTCCGCTGCCGAACCTCGGTGCCCTACCCTGACTCGTGCTCATTATTTGGTGCAGACCTAACCAGGCGTGTGCAAGAGTTATTACATTACATACTGCCACGTCTTCGTGTTAATCGTTGATGTTAGTGTCCGGTTTACTGTGTGTAACAAAAGCCTTCTCCGACACACCATTCTAGTCAAAATCTTTGTCGATACGATCAATATTCTTTACCGTTATTGTATGTGCGTACGTGCTTACAAGCTGTGCAGTTTATCTGTGTGCATTTACTTCACAAGTGTGTGCAATGTAGCTCTGTGCTTCGACGACAAAACGTTTTTAGATACCAGATAACTACATAATCCAACAATAGAACATTCAAAGATTATGTGATTATCCAGTATAATTACGACAGTGTTTTAAACCTCATCCGATGCAAATGCATTAATATCTCCGTTTACATGTAAAGTTAAATTTTTTATCACGGCAACAACGTAACGTTTAGCATTCAGACAGTGATTCTTAGCATTTTTGCTTTTACCTTCTTCTCTTCGATCACCTCACCGGGTCTTAGTTTTCTATTCTCCTGTGGATTACGTTTTGCACAGTCTTAATATCGCTACATAACTTCAAACGGTGTTTTTACAATATCCGCAATGTTGTGGCTACATTCTAGGTCTAAAAGCGGGGAATCCAAGGGTTTAAGCTTCAATCAATTATAAACAAACTTGTCTTGTCACTAATAAGCACTCAGTGGCGGAATGTGTGAAGCATCATCTTTGTATAGATGAGCATAATGCAAATTGTTGCATGGGAAATCATCTAGGGTTTTCTGTTATGGGTTCGGCTTAAGAGAGTGGGGTGTTTACTACGCTAACAGGTTCAAATGACATAAAAGGCCGTCAACATTTATCATAACTACATTTTACAAAAACATTTCATTTGAAAATAAATTGAAAATTATATACTTAAGATATTTCAATTTTGTTATATCTTATTGCGTTAATATAGTAAGGGATGACAATGTTGACGCTTTTTTATATAAAACAAAGTAATATATTATCTATTCTCTACATGTAGACGGCACAATTGGACATAGATATATATATTCATACCTTTACTGAAATTGACGACATAATGTTATCGTTGCAAAAATATACTTCAGAAATCAAATAATATGTCATAAAGTATGCAATTAGAATTTCTACAATATTAATAATACATACCTCATCGCTGATTATCAGAGAAGGACGTCTTCCCATTTCCTCTGGTGGAGGAATAAGGGAACCACGTCTTGCTGGAGCTCCAGGTACCAAGGAAGGTTTCCTTGGCAGCTCTGGTGGTTTGGGTGATCTTTCACGACTAACTTCAATTTTAGGTGCTGCCGGTTGCTCTTCAGGTGCCTTGATCTCAGGTACTTTCGGCACCGGCTAGACAAATATAAGATACTTAAATATTTTGCGGTATATATAAATAATTTTACATTGCGATCCCCAAGACGCCTACCAAGCGTGGGGATTATGGCAATCCCCCCTAATATTGGAAGCCTTTGTTCAACAGTAGATGTTCCTGGCTGATGATATAATAATATATGACTGTAAAAATATGCTTATACTAGCCTATTTCAGTAATACTATACGTGTGAGTTTATATGTTTCTACCAAGGACTCGAAATTTAAAAACTACGTTATCTTACTCCGAGATTTTTTTGAACTGGTGGGCTAGCCATAGACCGCTATCTCACTTGATAATCCTTTATCACAATAAAGGCAGGTAAGGATTCGGTCAACAACGTTGTTCAGGCTAACCTAGAGTTACTGACTCACAAGGACAGCTGCCGGAACACTCAGCTTGGCTACAGATTTTCTACCTGATGGCATCTGAGGCCCTACCAACATGCATTTATTTAAATGGTACCTTGTCCTTTTCTGGCTTGTCTCTTGTTGTAGGTGTGAATGACATTTGTTCATATTTTTCTAGTTCAGGCCTTTCATAATCTGGAATTTCTGGTAAATCTTCAGCCTTCTTTTTAACCGAAGTAACTTTAGCCTTCTTAGCCACTTCTTCCACTTTCTCATCTTTGACAGCCACTTTCTGTAATTTTATTCATATCTTAATAGTTTTCTTCACACAATTTTTGACAATACAAAATCAGTACACTTTATTAAATAATTTATTTCCTTAATTATGCCTAATATTAACTCAAATAATTTTGACAGGTGTGTTACCCATCTTTAATATTGTATTACTTTTGATAGCTTTGGATGTGTTACACGTTCCTTATCCTTTTATTTTGAAAAAGCAGCTGAGTTTTCACCTCAAGATCAGTTTTTTTTTAAATAAAGATATTAAATACACAGGTAAATACTTACCATTCGCTAAAAATATACAAGAAAGGAATATCACATGTAATTAAAATGAGAGGGAATAGAAGCAAAAGCATAAGCCAGAAATGTTACAACACCAAAAGACTAAAGACAAGATGCAGATTATATTACGCAAACATTGATATAGAAGAAAGGTCAATTTACATATATACAACTAAATTCTGAAATATAAAGAATTCAAAACGACTAACTACTGAAATTCTTAGTCGATTTAACAGTGCTTAAATAATAGTTTTGTGCAGGTGCCAGTAGCTGGTGCTAAAATCCTGAAAGAAATGCAGTGCTACAGTGCGTTTCAAATACAGTGCGGAACTGTACATTGTACCTCGTCAGGCTTGCTGAGATATTCAGGCAGTGGTATTTCTAACGTAGTTTGTTTATGTTTTCTCTCAGCTGGTTCAGCCTAAAGATTAAATTCAAACTTAATGGCGACCATACGAAATGTGTGCATTAATTTGATGATAAAGCCTTCAAAGCTAAGGTTCATTGCTTGTGTTTAGAGATGTGTTTGCGCGTGCGTGTCTGTTTTGTGTATAACAAAATGGGTGTGCAAAACGTGAACGTGAAATAAATGCATGATTGTAAATAGTAGGTAAATATATGTGTGGTTGGAAATCATGTGCTTTATAATTCGGCCGTTTACTAACACTATTTATGATCTTGCATTTCTATGGAAAAAAAAGAGTATTCATACTTGAGATATATGTTATTTTTTGCCAATTAAGTACCTGGGGAGACCGAGCTCTTCTCCAGGGTGCTGGATCAGGTGTCTCAAGTAATGTGGGCTTAAAACTTTCCTCTAACTCTGGCGTTTGTTCAGCCTAATTGTAATAGAAAATATTTTAATTACACATAACCATGTGCTATACATGTAATTTATTTTTGTGATGCTATTTGTAATTTTTGTTTTATGTACCTGAGGTATTTCAGGAATCGCTTGCCAAGAGAACGGCACTTCAGCTTGTTTCTTATCAGGTTCTGGTGTTTGTAACGTTGGAACCTAATGATATTAATGATTATTAATTTGTTATTTTAGTAATTTATATTGCTTACTATCAAATTATTCACATTTCCTATAATATGTGTATTTGTTTCTGTTAAGTGTGTATGTTGATGAAGTGTACCTCTGCATGTGGTTTCCTCCATGGATATGTAGGTTGTGTAGGTGTGTCAAGTGTTTTAGGTTCATCTGTATGCTCCTATAAACAAGTTAGAAATACTACAATAAGAGCAGTGTTCAAGAAAAATAAATGTTTATTTTTATTAATGTAACGTAATACCTTCTGGTCTAATTCAAGTTCTTTTGCAATTTCATCCAGCCAATTTTTTTCTTCAGGTTCCTATAAAAGTCGTTATATTATATTATTTCCGTCAGTAATCAAAGTAATTTCATCAATCTGCTTAAAATGTAAACTTTATTTTAATTATCAAGCTATACATAATTACCTCATAAGACTTTCGCCTCAAGAAGAATGATGATTGTACAGGTCTTAATTTGTCCTCCGATTTAGGAGGTACGTCAAGCCCCTATTGAAATAAATCGTATTAGGAAAATAAACTTAAGCACACGAAATAATTACATAACTAAATGCAAAAAATGACCTTTGATTCCTCTTTGGTTGGTTCGACCTCAGGTTTTAAGGTGTCAGTCTTTGCTACCGTAGCCTCCTAAGAAATAGTAACAATAACGTTAATTTTGTTACTTTTTCATAAAATTCAAAAAAAACTTGAGCAGTCACTATCACTACCTACCTCGATTTTACTTGTACGACGCCAGGGGTACTTCGATTCCGCTGGTTTTTCAATAGGTAAATTGTCATGGTCTTTAACTTTTTCATTTAGCACTGGCTTATTATCTATTTTTACCTGTTCAACAGTAATAACATCAGTACAATAAAATAAAATATGCCAACTATGTTGCTATCTTCAAGAAATAGATTTGAATCTGATTTATCGACTTGAATAATTTCGTGTTTCTTAGCTGTAGGTTGTTTTAATATTTATGTTAAAACATTCATAGGCATTGCATTACATAGAAATTATAACGAAAAAAATAAATATCTAGGCTCGGCATTGTGATATTAGAATATATAAATCCATAACTTGATGTTTAATCAAACTGCAATACAATAAAATCTACCTCATTGGGTTTGCTAGATTTACGCGAAGGTAATTTCGATTCCTCTGGTTTTTCAACTGGCGCTATGTCCTGATTTTCAAAAGCTTTCTCGATCTCAGGTTCTTTAATTTTCTTACCCTGATTATAATAACAAATTTAATTAAGAATATCAGTTGATGATTTTAATAAAATTATATAAAGTTTGAAACTACCTCGTCAATTTTGTTTGATTTGCGGGAAGGGAATTCTGATTCCTTTGGTTGCTCGACCAGCTCAATATCAGGTTTTTTAACAGCTTCTCTAATCTCAGGTTCTTTGTCTTTCATAACCTGTAGAAAACGATGACGCCAATACGATGAAGTAATAGCACATGAATAAAGAACCATTTTTTCATGTGCTTTATTCATGTGCTACGGTTATTTTTTTATGTGGTAATAGATATCATGAAAGCAATCGCCTTAATTCTAATGTTTCTGTACTACATAAATAACTGATTGTTTTTTCTTTAAGATCTATTAAGTTCTTACTAAGCCCTAACAGGTAAGGTATTTTTTCCAAAATGTTTCTTAGTATAATTAAAAATTAGCTACCTCTTCTACCTTGCTTCGCTTCCGCAAAGTAGGATTAGCAGGCTTATCATCATCAAGTGATGATATTATTTGAACTTCCGATTCATATGGCTCATCAACATCCATAGCATTTTCCTTGTCCTGTTTTGAAATAATTAAATTAGAATATGTCTTCTATAAGCTGTTTATATACAAGCTCAGAGCCCTTACTTTATTAATATTCATTATATGCATTTAACTAGCAAGTTATTTCAATTGTATTAATAAATATATTCTACCTCATCGTCAACCACGCTTGGTTTGCGCCAAGGGAACGTAGGTTCAGTTGGCCGATCGAACGAAACCCTCCTCTTGGCTTCAGTTTTTTCTATAGTTTCGGTTACCACAATATTATCCTAAACATAATAATGACTTTAGAAAATTCAATTAATATATATAAAAAATATCATAAACCATACACGGTATAAAATACCTCATTAGTTTTGCTAGGTCGTCGTCGTAGTGGTTCTTTAGGTTTATCAATTGATGTTTTTCTTTTAATATCCGTTTCCTCAGTAACCTCTGTTTCCTCAATATGTTCGGAACTCTGTGTTATGAATTTTTTTTTATTAGGATGAATTTAACCTAACGAAATGATTTACAACAATCCAATACTGACTTTTCTCACCTCTATATTGCTTTGACGACGTCTTGGTTCATTTTTGTTCTTTGGCTTACTGTCAAGGCTTTCCCTGCGTTTAGGTTCAACGTTTTGCGTTGCCTCCTACCACAAACGTTATCATAAATAATCTTGGTACTTATTATTAAAAACATGACTTTTATGATTATTATCGACCACTAGATAGTAGTGAATGTGTAAATGAGCATGTGAATAAATGAGTGTGTATATACCTGTGTGTCAATTTTCGTAGGTCGCCAAGGTAAAGTTTTATCTGTTGGCTTATCTGAGTCTGTCGTTACCTCATCCACTGTCTCTTTATCCTATTTACAAAAATAATATTATGTTGATTTTAATATTTACATTGTTGGAATAATTTGATGTACCTATGTCAATTTTCTTTCGGAAATTTGATAATTAAACAAATAACGAATAATAATTATAAGTTATTTACTGTTTCACACAAATTTCAAACTTGTATTATTCGTTTGAAAATGTAGTAGAAAATATTTATATACAAAAGTGATTTTCAAAGGGTACAACGATAAATATTTTTTCATGTTTCGAATATATAGAACATGACATGCATAATATTCCGCTTGACGCCAAACTTACCTTGAGTTTTACTTGCTCGATTTCCTTTACTTCAGCTTCTTTAATGGTGCTCTAAAAATCAAGTTAATAGGGATAAAAATAAGCGTCAAATTTAGGGTGCAAAAATCTTCATCTAAAATTATTAGTTTTGAAACACAATTTCAATGCATCATGTGTATAATTTACTTGTTCATGCAATCACCAATTTTGTAATGCGTTATAATATGTTCTTGCTGCATGTTTTACAAAGTAACTTGAAAATTGTGTTTCAAACTTCTAACTACAGTGTAATAATTTTGTAGTTTATAAAATGCGTTTACGAATGTACAATATGTTTTTGTGAAAAAATACGAAAGCCTTGTATTGTATGCCTTTGACACAAGCTGGTACTAACAAAAGGCAATATCTGCAAAACAAAACTAAATCTATGAATGCTAATTTCTGCGTTTGGGGCTGCTTTGCATATATACTAAGGAAAGGTGTTCATGTCTTAGGGGAGTTGGCAGGAGTATTTTTAGGCTTAGATTAAAACTACATCATAAGTTTACTGTTTTACAGAAACAGTTTTTAGCATTTATCGAAACGAGACCTGTGTCTAGTCACAAGGTTCATGCTATTTGGTGGGTAAATATGTTTCAGCCACACCTTACAAAAGTTCACTAGTTCCATTTTTGTTGAAGTTATTAAGTGAAATTAAATAAAGATTACATCCTGACAACTCCTCAAGTATAGGTTTTTCGTATTATAAAATTAGTTACGCACCTTAAGGCCAGTCTTTTTCACAGCTGTGACTTCTTGTTGCTCAGCCACACTGGCTATAGAAGATTTTCTGCTTTCAGCAGTTTCCTTTGTCATCTGAGAAAATAAACAATATGTCATTTACAAATTATTGTAATGAGGGAAAAAAATGCTTTTTATGAAAATAGATTATATAATAGATAAATTATATGAAAATAGAAAAGAATAGGAAATTTAACTCCTAAAGAGCCAATATACAAATGTATATATAATAATCTGATAATTTATTTAAATAGCATTAAAGATAAATACATTTCAATACCTTGCACGTTATTAAGCTGTCACCAACTTGACAAAAAAAAATGTTGTTTGAATCATGCATTTTTCTTGGAAATAAAAAACCAACAAAAGTATTAACATACTGAATCTGACAATAACCTCCTTACTCTTGGCTGAATGGTGCAGTTAGCGTTGTCTTTTCTTGTCTTTGTGAAATCAACGCGAGTGTGCGAAATTTCCACAGTAAAAAAGGAAATTCATACTTTGTAACTCAACGCCATCTCGATTGTCAAATTTTGCTACGTTAATTATTCCAATATATTTAAGGCATTTGCCTCCAAAATGAGTGAAAAACCTCGCTTACTGCTTAGGGTTACAATTTCAAAGAAGTTACCATAATCTAGTTTGGAATAAACCGCACTCGCGTCTTAATGTGTTATTGTTAAATAAGATTAAAAATTTAATAATGATTTGGAAGCAATATATCTGTTTTTGTTGTTATTATTATTGAAATAAAAAAGACATGCGAAAATTAGGTTTTTTAACATTAGAGGCTTATACTTTTGAATAGCGTTTTAATACTTAAGTTAATTAGTTTGCATGATGATGTAATGCAATTTACAGAAAGCTCAAAGTTGCTCAGCTCAAAATTTTATATTGCAGCTAACCTTAACAGCTTTGTTTTCAACGATGGAACTCTTTCTGCTATCAGACCTGAATTCCTCTTTCACCTGCACAATATAAAAATGTTAACGAAAAAATTTTCAATAATATCGGCATGCAAAATTAAGCAATGATAGCCAAATATATAATATGTGAGAACTTTCCTCTACTTTACGCAACATCATGTTTAAAATGTGTTCTTTACTTTTGTAGTGATTGAAAAGTTTACCAAAAATCGAGCACTAAGCACAATATCACTTTTTATACAAACCTCAGTATTCTGAATCGACGTCCTACGGCTTTCGGTCTAAATAAACATAAAATTGGGTTCGTTAGCACGTTTATAATATCAATGCATTAAAATTATTACAAAATCAACTTACACTATGTTGTGACATGATACAAAGGGTCAAACAGAAGTATAATAAAACAGGACACAATAAATAATGTACAATAGATGAGAAAAAGATCACCATGATAATTATAGGCCACACAGGATTGTAGTTATCACACATAAAAATATAAAACAATTGTGTGGTTGTGTTCAGTCAGTATAAGATTGATAGATTGATGCCTACCAATAGACTAGATATGAGTATTTTTTTTTAAACTAACTTATTTTGAACTAACAAATTCACGGTCTACGCATCAGACAAAAACAGGAAATATACGAGTAGTTCAAATATTACAAAATTTCCTTTAGTTTTCATACATATTTCATACATTGCTTACTACCACAGGAAAGGAAACCAAATATTAACGTAAACATAAATTATAGTAGCTAGAAATCTGTGGCATGCTTGTGTAAGCATTTCTATGTACTATGTTCGACAATAACTTTAGAACGTTTGACCTGATCATATACATTTAAAAATGTTTATTGTTTCTATTTATATATTGCGAGAATATAATGTTTGAATTCGTTTTTAAGATAAAGCGGTCCTTGTTGAGATAAATGGTCTAGAAAAGGGTTATTATTCTCAAGGAGACAAAATTGGTACTACTCGTATAGGAACTTTATTTGAAAGAGCATTATTGCTCTTTTTTGAATATCAGATTACTTTTTATTTATGCCATAATGTATAGAATTTAGTTCAGCGCGAGATTTCGGCTCTCCGCAAATTACTAGCATGTGGTAAAAGTTTAATGTGCCTGTGTATAGAGTTTTGAATAACCATTATGTACACAGTCAAGGGGTTCATGCTTTGTCACCCTTCTTAGCTTTACCGTTATTTCAAGATGTTGCGCTCTTCTATCAACGGCAATTGCCGCCACCTGCATGTTTAAATTACATTCAGTTGCTGTTCAAAATAACATGTGTCTTATTTCTAAAGTATACAATTCGAACACAGTATATTTTTATCAGTAGGAAAATATATTTTTAAAACAGAATAGTTTTAAAAATTATTAAAATTAACTATAGTATAATATACTTTTTATACGAACTAAAATATGTACACATTTCTTTAGTACCTAATTGTATACTGTGCTTTATGCTTATATGAAAATTCTTACACGTCGTGTTTCGGAAAGATTTAAATGATGTCTTAGGTTTTCGCGATTATTACACATAGTAATTAAACCACTTTAAACGGTTTAAATCGCGTATATTTGTCATTATATTTGTCCCGACGTTTCAAACACTTTGCAGTGATCGTGGTTACGGGGTGACATGATCACTGCAACAGAAATTTAAATTTCGTCGTCACGTTCATTTAACAATCGTGTCACCCCGTGACCACGATCACTGCAACAAAGTGTTTGAAACGTCACGACAAAAATAATGATAAATATACGCGAATTTCTGGGAAACTCATATAAATCTAGATTTATATGAGTTTCCCAGAAATTAGACTAACAAAATTTTACTCATAGCTCTTAACAACCCAGTATAGCTCTTAACATTTTTACAGCCTTATTTGATAACCAGATCTCAAACAAACTTAGTAGTACCGTAGTAGCAAAACATACAGTTGTTTTTTCAGTAACTGCATTTTTGGCTAGTTGTTTTGCTTGTGCTTGAATAACATAACTGACCTTCAAAAATTACAACAGTTGTTTTTTTGGCAGCCTAGGAATTATTTAATCTATCAATAAAATTACGCGTGAAATAAATCTAATATGAATTATAATTTTGTTACAAAATTTTTTTGTTTACCTTAATTTCCTCCTTCTGTTTCTTTTCTTTAACCAAAGGAGACGGTGAGACCTTTTCATATTTCTCAAGGACTGGTCTTTCATAATCATCAACGAAGTCCAACTCGTACTGAAAATACATAATTACAAATATATTATCAAGAAAATACTTATCTGAATGCTAAAAATATTCTTTGGTTACCGATATGGTAACTTATGAAGGCAACTACGATTTTTTAAATTGTTGAGAATAAGTTTTTGTTCTCAGTATATACATGATAGTCACTCATGTGCAGTTGAAAATTCGTGAAACCCGAGCATTCGAATTGCAAATCTTGGGCATATTCTCAAAACAAGGTACACAAGGTACACGCATAATATGAAATGACAATCATATTTTTGGAAATTATGTTATGTACTGAAGTAGGTATATTGAATTTCTCTTTTGCCATCTAGAGTTTATATTCGGAAAATGATATTTAATTTTTTTCCAATATTATAAAATACTATATACGTATTTCATAATGCGTACAGTTTGGGATTGAAATGACAGTTTTCTAGGAGCATTTATGTATCATTTTGAAATAGGCTGAAACAAAAACGAAACAATAGCATATTGTGAAAGTACTTAAAGAGCTGCTCACAAATCTTCTAATAAGATCCTGAAATATAAATGATTTTTACATTAAAAGCACAACACAAGCAGCATGCGATTTTCGACCAACAAGATAAAGAAGATTCGTAGATAACAAGACTGTACGTAGATAACAAGACTAAAGTGCGCTGAAATAAGTGTAGGTGTGTGCATACATTTCGTGTGTGTAATATTGTAAGATGAAGAATCAAGATTCAAGAGGATAGTGCATATAGGTGTTGTGTGAATTCAGTGCTAAACCAGTGAACTAAAAACTTGTGCAAGAGTAGAACTACATCATCAGCTAATGCTTAATGTTTACCCCTTCATCATTTTCCTTTTTATTAGCTTGAGCCATCTTAGGCTTTTCAATGGGCTTCTTAACAGATTTCTTGAGTTGTGGTTTCTCGAACTTTCCACCTTGTACTGTCAGTGGTTCCTAAGAATTGAAGAAAAGCTTTAACATGGAATTCTACCAAAGCTTACGTTGTCAGTGCAGGGTATTAGGTAAACGTGAATGTGCGCCAAAATGTTTGTGTAAAAAGATCATGCTTTCTAATCTAGGTGCGCAAAGTGTTATAGTTAGTGTTTACTTTTTTAACTATCTCAGTTTTTGATTGTGTTTATTCATTTTTAGATATTATATTGTATTTTACTACACATAAAATTCTACCTCTTCATCATCTTTCTTGACAACAGCAGGTTTTTTGACTTTGAGTTGTGCAGCCTCTTGTCCTTCCTAACAAAGAGGAAAATATATGCATCTTAGTATACTTTTTCTTATAGTATAGTTACGTATTGTATAAATATACTGAGATAATTAAAAAATAAATCGGAAAAGATAGGTACCGTCGGTTTTTTCTTTGATGGTGTCTTTTGTGTAAGTGAAGCCTCTTCGGGAGCAGTCGTGCTTGTCTTTGTACGAGGCTTCGTGATATTTACAGACTCTTCAGTGTCCTCTCCCTGACACCACAAGGAAACAGAAATTTTATATACAACAAGAAAAAGAAAGACAGAATAATAAAGACACAAAACAGGTATAGTATATGTGTTATAATAAATGTTTACAGTGTAGAAAAGATATTTAAAAATATAACATTTCCAGAATGCTTTTTGAAATTTGTTGAAAGTCGAGAATTCTATGAAAAACTGGAACAAATATGTGCAAAAGGTGTCGTTTATATAGAAAAGTGTGCAAATGTAAACAAACTTGTTGACATATCTTGTGAACTCGTGATAAAAGGTGCATAATTGGGTACATAAAAAATGTAGCGGCTTACAGCCTGGATTGTTCCAGGTTACCTTAACTAGAACCGATAACCTCGTCAAAACGTCTTTCGTTGACGATTTTCGCCTAAATGCGGCATCAGTGGACTGAGTCTGTGAATTTGTGTTTAAATAAAAATATGCAAAGTACTACTTGTATCTGACAGTACTCTGTGGATCAATAAACTTTAGACAAATTTGAACTAGCGTTGTTTTATTCAAATTAATACCTTTGGTGCCTCCTTGTCTTTAGGTGTTGGTCTCTTAAGTGTTTTTTCTTCAACAATTTCTGGTTTCTTTATCTTTAGTTTCGCTTCTGCTTCATCCTCCTATATACGTAAAATTTTTATAAATTAAATTTATTTTTCGTATTTTTTTTCTTTTTATTTATGCTTGAGCATACTAACCGTAGGAGTAATCTCAGCAGGTGTTTTATGTGTAAGCGAAACATCCTCAGGTTCTTGTCCTGGTTTGACTGGAGTCTTAGGCTTAGACAAGCTGACGCTCTCGTCAACATCCATGGGCTGGGAAAATATTTAGTGTTAAACTATCATCTTTTTTTTTCAGAAAATAGAATTTGTTATTTGTAGCCTACCTCTGGTTTGTCTTTTTCTTTATCTTTAACAGAACGACGCCTAGTTGCCGTAGCTGATGAAGGTGTATCTTCTTCTGGCTTTTTGTCATCCTAATAAATAATTTTATTTAATATTATTTGTCATCCTTCGTTTTAACCTAATTGAATATATGTGTATAATGTAATGTGTATACCTTTTTCTTTTTCTCAATAGGTGTAGGAGTTATCTTTTCATATTTTTCAAGAACTGGTCTCTCGTAGTCGTCGACAAACTCTTCCACTTCAACCTGTATGTTAAATATTTGTAAATATAGATATAGAAAAAGAAAGAGTAGAGTAGTGAGATAGTAGTGTAAAGAATTATTATCTTTTTAGTTATGGAAAATAGAAAAGAAAAGAAAAGAAAAATAAAGAAAAGATAAATTGTTGTTACTGGTTCAGATCAGTAAACTTTATAAAAACCTTGTGTTAAAATATTTTTTGGGTTTTGGGTTGGCGTCTCTTGTAGATGCAAACCCAGATCAATTTCACACTCACCATTTCCTGACTGCACCTAAGAAGGACACTCGATACGAGTAAATTGTCTTTGATATTTAAACATAGAAAAGCAAGCGTCATCTATTGCCATGCGAACAGCCCAAGCGACGAATTTTAATTACTGTTACATAACCGAAAGTTATTTTTTTATATAAATATTTCATACCGTACCGTATTGTTTTTTTTTTAATTTTAAGTATAGTGTAAGTGTGTAAGTATAGAAATGTGCGTATAGAAATTTGTGACGGTAGACCAAACGTGTTACCCATAGCGACAAACATGTTATTATTTCTGTAAAGGTTTTAATAAAAATGTAAAGTGTACCTCTTTTTCTTTAAGAGAAGGCCGTTTTTTGGAAGGTTCACTTTTTTTTGTTATTTTTGCTTTCGGTTTTTCCTCTGGTTTTGCCTCCTCCTCCTAAATTACATTAAAATGATTATGTATATTCTTTGACTAATGATATTATGATATCAATAATCAACATATTATGGTATGATACCTTATCTTTAGTGACAGATCTTTTTCGTAGTGTAGGTATTTCTGGTTCTGGCTCTTTGTCTTTAGGTTTTATTTTGCCCTTCATCATGTCAACATCATCCTAACACAGAAATTAACTTTGGTTATGATATAATATTACACATTCTAACCAAAAATTTAAGATTCTTATATTTTATACCTGTGCGTTACTTGGTCGTTTATCTTTAGGCCCACGTTCATATTTCTCATACTTCTCAAGTTCGGGTCTCTCATAATCGTCGATAAATTCGGGAGCAGTCTAACAAAATATTTAAGAAATGTTAAGCCGAACTCAATATATTTAAAAACTAAGATAGGAAATTGATATAATCAGGTCTTAGCGAATAATTTGAATGTAAAAGAATAGTTATTAAGAAAATAACATTTTTGACTACCTGATCTACCCCATTTTGTTTTTTGGCCCTCTCAGAAGCAGTTGGAGTAATTTTGTCATATTTTTCGAGATCAGGTCTTTCGTAGTCATCTACAAATTCCTTTCCTTCTTCTGGTTTTTTAACAGGTTTCTTAGATTTAGCCACTTGAGGTTCTTCAAGTTTTTCTTCAGTTGGTTTTGTTGCAGTTTTATTTAGTTTTACCTGAGTTAGTTCATCAACAGGTTCTTCGGCTTTAGGCAAACCTTTTTTAATGCTTGGTCTTCTAGGCTCAGGCTTTTCTTCTTCAACCTAAATTTTATGCAAATTTAAATAATATTAACTTCTCAATAATTGAGTAACTGTATAAAATAGTAGGAATCAAAATATCATACCTTGCCCTTTGAATCTACTTTTGTTTTTTTCTCTGAAACTGAAGATGCGATAGATACTTCTTCTTCACTATCTTGTTCACTTCTTACGCTCTCGGCAATAGAAGCACGTTTGCCCTACACAAATTATTCTGGTCAAATTTTAGTTCAATATTTTAATTGAATGTATGAATCGTATGAATCGTGTAGTGTGTTTACCTTAAGTGTGTCTTCCTCTTTAGGTTTTTTGGCGAGAGGAGTAGGTGTAATTTTCTCGTATTTCTCCAAAGCAGGTCGCTCGTAATCATCGACAAACTCGATTTCATCCTAAGTAGGTCACAAAATGTTAGCACAAAACACACGACATAAAATGTTACCACTAATATTCAAATATTTCTCAAATTAACTGAAAGGTAATTTAAAAAATGAGAACAGTTAACACTTTAAACAGCTACTGGGGACTTCTAAAGGTCTACATATGACATGTACGTAAAACAGACATTATATACATTGTACAACTAATCTAAAATATGTATGAAAAGTTCCGTATGTACTTACCTCAGCTTTTTTTGTTTCAACCTTTTTCTTTACTACTTTCTTTGTTACCGTTTTTTTGGCAGTAGCGGCTTCTTTCTTATCTTCAACTGGTTCTTCTTTGGGTTTGACTGGCTTGAGTTTTGGAATGCCTTCTATTTTCTTCTCCGGTTCTGGTTCAGGCTTTTTCTTTTCCAGTTTCTCAAGAAGGGCTTTCTTTTCTTCCTCTGTCTTTGAAGCTTTCCTTTGCATTACTTGTTTTGCTTCCTCTACTTCTAATTCTGCCTTTCTAGTCTCCTCAATTTTGGATTCCATCTTGAAATACATAAATGAATCATTAATAATAACGCCGGCAAAGTAACAGTTTACATGCTTGAATAATATAACCTTTGTTCATTATGTGCCGTTAACAGTTATTCAATAAACTGATAATATACAAAAGATAATTTCGTTGAACTTTCGCAAATAATTTTAGAGGATATATGCGAATAATTGAATTTAGTGTTATGTTTATATAAATGATTAAAATGTAATACTACAAGTAAGTACTTTGAATAACAAACTGAATTTACTAACATGTACTATAATATGTATACTTGTATGTAAATTAATTGTTACTTATACTATGTACCTTCTTAGCTTCCATTTTAGATTCAGTTTTCTTCGCTTCAACAGATATTTCGTCTTTCTTCTGTTCAATAGTAACTTCTTCTTTTTTGGTTACCTTCTTTGCCGCAGTCTTCTTTTCTTCAATCGATTTCTTTTCTTCTTGTTCCTAAAACGTTGTATAAAATACATTAATTAAAAAATTAAAATTATTTATTTTCGTTAATATATATATATATATATAGTATATAGTTTATCGTTTCGTGAAATTTAAACTGCAGGTCATATATATACTATTTTTAAAGACCTTTATTTTGATACCACATTCGATAGTACTTGAAGAAATATGTTTTATTCTTAGAATATGGCGTATACAATCCACCAGTTTGTTATTTTAATTTTATTTATGTACCTAGTACCACTTGCGCTAATAAGATAAATCTAACGATATCTCATACATTAACATCGATTAAGCCGTTAGAAAGTTATGGTGGAATAAAAAAACTCACAATCATACGTACATGAACCCTAAAAAAAGTCCTTTTGGGCAGTCGTGTAAAAATGGTACATGGAAAAACAGTTTTGTGTAAGCATCATACATTTTTACTTTTAGTTTACATGCAGTTGCTTGCCATGAAATTCAAAGTGACAAATATTATATATATAATAAAAGGGTTATATATGGTGGCTCTAAAATGTAATAACAGGACTTGCCTTCTTTCTTTCTTCGACGTGATTTTCTTCTATTACAGATTTTTCTTCTACAATAGACATTTCTTCTTCAGACTCTTCCATTACAGTTTTTTCTTCCTCCTCTTCTTCTTCTTTCTTCTTTTTCTGTAATAGTTAAAAATGTGGATAAAAAGTATTTAGATATCATTATTTTTTTATTATTACATAAAATGGTTAATGGTGATATGAATAATAAATGATATGATTTTTCGTGGCTGCGGAGTTGGTTATATTATATTGTTTTGGCAATGATAAAGAGGGTAACGTCCAAAGAGAAGAAAATTAGATTAAATTTTGACAAAAAAAGTCAGACGAGAAATATTTACGCAAACAATAGAATACGAAGTTTAGAAGTCAACGACCTGCTAAAAAAATTCAGCCGGTATTTACTAGATTTTCTATGAAAATTATCTAGGTTAAATACTCCGTCAAATAGGAGTAAAAATAAACGAGTAAATTAAGTCATTTTTTTATGTTATTGTGAAGGAACAAGCGCGAGGCCCTTATATGAAGTAAAACAGACAGCTCTTTTGCTAGATAGTGCTACTACGCTGCAAGCTACTCGTACATCATTTGATTCATTCCCAATCCCTATTTTGTAAGCTACAAAGTTAAATTTCAGTGTAAAATACCATCGCTTTTTTTTTTTTTTTATATGTTATTGTGACGGGACAAGCTCGAGGCCGACCTGATGTTAAGTGGACTAACCTCTACCTATAACAGTTGCAATTCATGACAACTCACGAATTGCACTGCGCCCGTCGCATTGAGACATAGTTGTTAAGTCTCATTGTGCCTGTAATTTCACTGGCTCTCAAGGACTACTGCCGGAACACACCTTTCGGTGCTTGGCGACAGATTTTCTACTTGAGGGTGGTCGCTAGCCAGGCGAGCATTCGCAAAATGCTATTATATTATAATTGTTGGAGTATAGTGGTACTTGGCATTAAAGAATAGTGACGTCAAGATTATTTTAAATACTTAAATTGTAGGTATATATTTACAGATTGTGATATTTCATAAGATAAAACATTCCTTTGTAATATAATTAAGAATATATGTTACATAAATTATATTTTACGTACTATACCATAAAAAAAAATAAAGACATACCTTCTCTTCTACAAGGGTTAAGTCTGCACTGGACTCATCTTCTCCAAACTCGTTTTTAATCACAACCCTGTAGTTGGCCACGTATTTGGAAGATACTTTTCTGATAATCAATCTAGCGTTTGTGCCGTCGAATGATGTATTGACTTCTGAAGACTCGCGTATGATAGTCGAGTTCTTGTACCATGTACATCTGCACGATTGGTCTGATGTCTTAAGTACAGCTACGAATTCAGCTTCCTCGTTTTCTTTTCTTGCCTAAAATAATTTTTCATGAATTTTAAATTTGATTATATGTATACAAATTATAATTAGAGACAATAACTACATTACATAGAAATACTTTCGTGAAAATAAATGCTAATTTTATGAAGCTAAGTTTTTTATAAAGTATTTGCCCATGTGAAGGCGATTAGCATGAATCAAGATTTAGACCATACGTTCTACGTGCCGGACTTACCAAGCTCCTGAAGTGTTTGATTATTTGCGGGGGTGATCCCTTCTCTTCAGCTATCTCGGTGATCTCGACAAGTTGTGAGGTCGCTTCTCCCTTCTCGTTTTTAGCAACGAGCTTGTATGATCCCTTGTCTGTTTGTGACACGTTTGAAATTTCCAATTTGACGGTGAATTCGCCCTGGAAAACAAAAAAATAAATATCAATATCCTTACTTGCAAGTAGATTTTAAACAGACTTCCAAACATAGAAAAAATCCTAAATTCTGCTCGTAAAGCCAGAACCAGAAGGTGGGCAGTAGCACCTACTGAAGAACTGCCCTCTCATATTGCGATCTCCAAGACACCTACAAAGCGTGGGAAGTAAGACAAACCCCCTCTAACGTGGAAGGCGTTAGAAAGAGAAGACATTAGTTTTGTTCAACGGTGAACGTTATGACTGTTGGTAAATGATGATTTATATTTATATTTAATTTAATTTAGTTGATTTGTTCTTTGCTTCGAAGAACTATACACAACACTGTTTAAAATATAGTTTTTTTTTTTTTTTTTTATGTGATTGTGACGGAACAAGCCCGAGACCCACCTGATGTTAAGTGGACTAACCTCTGCCTATAACAGACGCATTTCGTCAGCGACGAATTGCACTGTGCCCGTCATACTGAGACGTCTAGTTGTTAGGTCTCATTAGCCTGTAATTTTTCTGGCTCTCAAGGACTGCTGCCGGAACACACTGTTAGGTGCTTGGCGACAGATTTAGAAAATCTGATTGAGGGTGGTCGCTAGCCAGTCGGGCATTCACAAAATGCCCTTCCACCATGCAGTGAAGCTCAAGCTCTGGGCGGGATTCGAACCATGGACCTGCTGCACGGCAGTCCATAGCCAATGCCACTGAGCCATCACTGCTTCAAAAGTAGTTCTAAGAAATTCTACTACTCCAGTATAAAGTCAGGAGGAGATTCTAAAGACAAAAAGGACCCTGATATCTGTGGCGGGTTCTTTCGGGACGTAATAAAAATAAAATTATATTTAGCTTTAATTTTAAATTCTTAGATTAACTTAGCATGTAACTAACTAACACTAGAATGATAACATACGAAAGGAATGTATCAAATAAATATACTTAAAAAAAAACAATACAGAAAGAAACATATACTTAGTTTCTAAGATAAATAAATAAATAATTGAATTTACAACAAATAACATCTTTATCTACGTTGTAAATAAGAAATGATGCATGGAGTGTGATACATAGAATCTAAAAAGAGTACGGATCACGTGTCTGTAGTGGTAATTTTTTATGGAAAAAAAGTCTAACTTCCCTAATAAAATAAGTATATGCCAAATGGATTTAAAATTTGTAATAAATATTGTTATATCAAAATTTTCAGCTTAGATATTAATTGCCTGAAATTTGAAATTTTTACATCGGTAAGGAGGTTTGACATTATTACAAACATAAAGCCTTAACAACACAAATTGTCAATAGATATAGATGTTACTTTCTAAGTAAAAAAAATATTATGTGTTGGTCTTTTCAAAATATTAAGTATTAAAAATAAGTTTTCTTAAATTTATTCCTCAAAGTATATTCGGGTTGATGATGTATATAATTAATTAATTATCATTTCTGAACAGATAATATCGACCCTAAAAATAATTACTTTTCATTTCTTAACTCATTAACCTCATAATGGTCATTTGAGTCATGTAATTTATTTTTTAATCAATAAGTGGCTTGTTGAAAAAAAAAACATACTTTGGTGATGTTGATTTTGAATTATATAATATTAAAAAAATAACTAATTGAGATTATGTGATAATAAAAAAAAATATTATTCAATGATTTTCGATTTAAAATAAGGTTTGTATATTATATTTTTTAATCTATCTTATCGTTTTTGTATCAATAGTAAACGCTATTATTTGACATGCTTTAAAGATATTTTTTGTTTTCAGGTTTTTTTTTCTTAGCGAGCATTTTATAGAGTCATCTATCGAGATGAAGGGAATAATCGCCAAAATCGTCTCATGTTTGTAAGCAGATTATTGATGTTTTTTACTATCATAAATATTTTATTGTCTGAAATGTCGTTAAATTAGTTAACTTTGCAGCCTTGCATAACAAATAACTATGGTTGTTATGAGAAATATTTATCGCATATATTATACGTGATCATCACGAGTATGGGAATGAACAAGTTTTTACAGTAGACTTCAATCATTTTATAAAAAGCTGCGCTCTGTGGTTTCACTCGCGTAGACAATGATGAAAGTTATGACGATGAAGAAGAAAAGTATCCAGCATCTAAACTATCTATATTACAAATATCATCCATGTCAGCGTGAAGGAGTAACGAACACACTTTACATCTTCACACCCTCATTCACACACTAAGTTTCGCATTTATAGTAATAGTCTTGTACTTACTTCTCTCACGGGCTCAATTAGCACTGTATGCCTAGAGTCCTCCTTGACTGCACTGGCCTCTTTGAACCAAGTGCATGAAGGTGCGAATTTACTTAATACTTTACATTCAACTATAACAGTCTTCTTTTTAACTATCTTAATGACCTTTGGTTTCTCTTTGATAACTGGAATGACTGTGAACAGAACAAGAATTTGTGAAAGTATTCTATCTAAATACACAAAACAAATATGTATAATTAATTATCATATAGAAATAAAGAATTAAAGGCTCTAATTTGTAAACTAGACTTACTTTCTATATTGAGCGTAAGATTTGCATTGAGCTCTCCAAGTTCATTTTTAATATTGCATTTATACAATCCGGAGTCTTCAATGCCAGGGTCGACGAGTTCCAAGACAATTGTGTAAATATCGTCTTTCACCTCAATCCTGGTCTTAATTTTCGTAGATTCCCGGATTTCTTTACCCTCGTGGTACCACACGATTGTCGGTTTTGGGCTAGCTTTAACTTTACATCCCATTATAACTAATTTTCCATTGTCTTTAGACTGAATTGTAGGCTTTTCAACGAAAGTTGGGCCTTCACCTTCCGGTTCTGGTTCAGCCTCAATATTAAGGTTAAGGTTAGCATTGCTTTCTCCAAATTCATTTTTCACGTGACAACGGTAAGCACCACCATCCGCTGCCGACGGATTACTAAGAAGCAACACCAACTCGTATACATCCTCTTCAAGTACTTGTGATTTGATTTCAATTTTACTGCTAGCCTTGATGACAGTCGTGCCTCGGTACCACGTGACTTCAGCCGCCGGCTTGGCTTTGCAGACACAACGCATTGATATGAGTGTGCCATCCTCGTTGGGAATGATTCGAGGTTTCTCGATGAATGACGGAGCGAAACCATTCTCGTCATCCCCACCTAAAGAAATATTCGCAAATTATTTCGTACTTAAGACCTTTAATTATAAGCGTCATGCAGCGCAAAAGCCGAAAGCTTTGCATGCCTAATGCTACTGTATGCGTACATTATTTATTTTTTTGCTATTAGTTCAGGGTTATACAATAAGGATCCTGATATTTTACCTTGGAAATTGAGAGCAATATTTGCATTACTCTCACCAAACAAGTTGAAGGCGTTACATCTATAATTTCCACCGTCTTCTCTAGACGGACTTATAATTTCTAACGACAAATTAAATGTATCTTTTGCTATCGCTTTTCTAGACATCTTCATTTTTGCTCCATCCTTTATCTCCTTTTCACCATGGAACCACGTGATGTCCGGAACAGGATATGCTTCTAGCTGACATTCCATAATTAACACATCCCCTTCTTGCCTAATAGTTGGCTTTTTAGGGAACCTCGGTGCTTTACCATCCGGTATTCTGTTCAAAAGATAAAATATTTAATAACAAACACTACTTTTAGCATTCGTATCACAAATAATTTATTTTATTCTTACTTTGGTTTGCCTCCACCTTCAAAGTTTAGATTTATTTTTGCCACGCCTTCACCATGTTTGTTTTTTGCTAAAGCCCTGTATTCTCCCCTGTCCGAATTCTCTACGCCTATAATTTCAAGTCGCGCCATGTGATATAACGTTTGATCCTCTTCTAACGTGATTTTATATCTACTACTTTCTTTTATTATTTTTTTTCCATGGTACCTGTGTCATTGAGTATAAATGTTAATACTGTAACATCATTCAAATGCAGTTAAGGTGTTCTATGTATGTTCTGCTTACCATGTGATGGTTGGTTTCGGTTTGCCAACACATCGACATTCGAACGTGATTTTGGTACCATCATCCGATTGCCTGATGACGGGTCTCTCCGTAAATGTCGGTTTGATAAAGTCTTCAGGTACGGGCGCTTCGTCGCCTATTCCAATCATTCACACATTATTATCTTCATTAATGTAGAAATACATCACTACTCACACGAAGATTTGCAGTGATCGTGATAAAACTTTGTTTCAGCGATTTTAAGATGTTTTCTTTTAGTTTTGTGTATATTCAGCCAGATTCAATAGAGTTAATTAAGAATGCAATAGAAAATAGATATGATATCAAATAAATACATAAATAAAATTTGGATTATTCGTGTATAATTTTTCTTTCTACGTCCAGTCTAACAATCGGTACGCATGACAGTTGCTCCTTGATTAATATGTTAATGGTGCATTTGCTAAAGCACAGAGATAGTTTTATTACGTCTAACTATAAATTCGCAAAGGTGAATATTAAAAAGCCTAGTTGCAGTTAGGATTATATACATATAGATAAATGAAATTGAATAATTATGTAATAGAAAATAACATAGTTTTTAAACATGCATTAGTAGTTAATACTATAATTTAAGAGTATGATGAGTAAGTTTCTTGCAAAATTGTGGTATTATATAGCAGGTATGTTGTGTAGAACAATGTTGAATGTATATGTATGTACGTGTAGGTATGTCTGTTGGCTATCAATATTGATTATGTAAACAAAGAAAACATCTTAAATATAATTAAAATAAGTGTATTATGTAGAGTAACTGAATTAGTTGATGATAATACAAGCTGCAATATCTACGTATAAAAGTGACTATTACATCTAACTAAATGTATTAGAATCACACATTAATACAGCTCAGGTTAAAACAACTTTAAGCATAATATTTAACATGTTGAAGAGTTGTTTGTCTCACTTGATTTAATTTACGTTAAATTAACATTTTTTATAATTTTACCAATTGACGTGACATTGAACTTAATATGTCATTAATCATTTAAAGACTTTCTCACCGTCACGCATAGAACTATAGGAATTTGTTCCAATTCGGAAATCAAATTAACATTACAAATTTTAACAACAGTAAGCTGAATCATGTACGCGTATAAATATGTTACAAAATTACTTACTGTCGAAGTTTAAGCTGATCGTGGCGTTACTTTCGCCGAGTTCGTTCTTTGCTGTAACTCGATACTTGCCAGCGTCTTCTACTGTTACATTGACGATTTCCAGCGAGGCATAATATGATTTACCATCCTTACTTACTGTTGTCTGGAAACAAATATATTTATTTTATTTTATTTGATTGTGATGGAACCTGCACGAGGTCCACCTGGTGTTAAGCGGTAAACTCTGCCTATAATAGATGCATTTTGCCACAAATTTGCTGCGGCTATTACCCTGAGACATAAATTGTACCGTTTTAATAGAAACACAGTAATGCGAACTAAACTGCTTGGCTGTAGAACTATTTTTATGTAGACAGTACTTCTTCGGACAAAATAGTTTTTTTATCCTTATTTTTAAACAGGGTTTTTATTTTAAAGTCACCCTTATAAATCAAACTTAAACTATAAAATATTCTGTCTTGATCGAAGCACTACTTGGTATATTCTGTAAAGAGCTGCAGCGTCTTCTGACAGTTTGTTCATAAAGTTTTTTTCTGTTACCAAATTAAAGATTGAATATAAATATTAGTTTATCAACGTGCTTTCGGCAAATACAAGAGAATTAAAGAAGTAAGAAAGTTTTAAATAGAAAATAGTAAAGTGATATAGACGCAATGATGTCTATGGACTTCGGGGACGAAAATACTTAAGGCTACCGCAGGTTTAACTATCACCGCTTGGTGAAAGGGAGTTGAAAAAACCTTGTGAAGGCTCATCTGGCTCAAGTACAAAATCTGTCACCAAATGTATTCCAGTAGATGTCCAAGAAAGCCAGTTTCTCTTCTAGGTTTAGATTGCGACATACAAACTTCCTGCCATATAGCAGGTGAGGTAAATATTAAAGGCTAACCTATCAAATTAAAAGACGTACTCATAAATGGAAATGTGATAGCAGTAATCAATAACAGATAGATATTAAAATAACGAAAAATAACTATTATGGAGCTTGTATAAGAACATTCTGACAAAAATATATATGTAAGAGTATAGTGACATAAATCAGTAAAATAAAAAATATTCCTTAATCATATTGGTTATAGTTTTAATTAAAAACTAGGGAATATTATTATTATGAATAGGATACACGTGTAAAAAAACCCTTAATCACACAGAAAAGAGAAAGCATTATACTTCTCTATGCTTAATCACATATCATTTCAAATTAATTCTTCTTCCTTAGTTTATTTATTTTATAATTAAATAAGAACGTAGGCACATGAGTATGTGCAATAAAAAAAAAACTAAATGCATGTTAAACTTTTTGGTTGATGCTATGAAAAATAAAAAGTATATCACATTTGGAGTAGTAGGTCATCGTGTGAGTTAGTCCTCACCTGGCATCTGTACTAGCCAAGTGTATTGGGGTCAAGGCCATCTTGGAATACTTTTAAAAATAGAACACCTGCAGTATTTATTGACCGTTCATTTAGCTCTTAGTCAGGTTCATTCATTTATTGACCGTTTTTTTAGATCTTAGTCAGGTATATCAGCAGTTATCAGTATTTTATAACTGATGTTGGATGTGAGTCTGATGCGTAATTTTTATTGTGAATGTATATAATATTTTCTGTTGGCATTATGTATCACATTTAAGGTACTTACGAGTACATACTACTACTACTTTGTTAATGCTTTTCAATAAATAACTATAGAAAAATATGTTTTTGCCTTAGAATATAAGCTTCTGATTTAACCTAGAAAGCAAATACAAATTGTTTCTAATAGTTAACTATTTAATAACTAAGAATAATTCACTTTAGAAGGTATTCACTAAGTATGTATATACTAATGCTGTTTCTAAATTGTATGATTGGAGGAAGGTTTGATAAGTTTTGGAGAGCCTGTACTTCGTAAACAAAGCACATTTTCCTTATTCCTCATGTATCCAGTCCTGTGGTGAAATTTTAAATATTTTGAATTTTTTAGCAGTGACAACTCTATTATTTAAATCTTGAACTTCCTACTATTAATATTTGCCTGCCTACTACGCTTTGGTTGAAAGTCTAACTACAACCATTAATTAAAGTTGCCCCTGCTATCCTTGAGAGCTAGTTCCCGTCTTGTTGCTGGTATCTTCTACCACATCTGCATAGACCCAGTGAACTAGGAGTGATTGCTATTTCTATCACCAACAATATATTATAATATATGTATTATGTACCTTATGCCTCGCGTCCATGACAACATCCACATTATTGTGGAACCAGGAGACACTGGGTACCGGTTCAGCTTCGATACGACACTCGAATATGAGCCGTTTGCCATCATCTTCTTGTCTGATGGCCGGCTTGCGCGCGAACGTAGGCGCTTTACCGTCCACTTGTCTGTGAATAGAATTTTCAAAGTTATTGAATATGCATAGATAAGTTTACTAGAGATATGCTCGGAGTTTCTTTGGGTGATAAAATCCGGAACGTGGATATTCACCAAAGAAACAAAGTCTCCGACATAGCTTTCAGAAGTTGCAAGTTGAATGGCAATGGGCGGACCACATTGCTCGACAAAATGACAACCAATGGAGAAGAAAGGTTCTCGAGTGGTTACACATTACACCGAAAGACCCCCAATAGGTATTTAGTGGATTAGTATATTCACTATAGAGTGAAGTTTGAATTGATGTCATGAACATATCATGAAATATATATATATACACCGTGTCCCAAAATTCAACGATAAGCCGGCATCGGTGCATGGACCTACTCATGACTACTCGGGAAAAAATAAAAAAAAAATTATAACTCTTTTTTTTTTTAATT
This sequence comes from Plagodis pulveraria, assembly GCA_963890685.1. Classification (NCBI taxonomy): domain Eukaryota; kingdom Metazoa; phylum Arthropoda; class Insecta; order Lepidoptera; family Geometridae; genus Plagodis; species Plagodis pulveraria. The sequence goes on from OY982975.1 coordinate 17,672,436, forward strand.
ACAGAGACTTTTATAAAGTTGCGCCAACTTTTAATAAAACTTGCCATGGTAGTGTCCATACTTTTTTTTTAACCCAGACTATAGAAAGTGCATAGAATGTTAAAATCTATGAAAATTATAAGAAAAAAATTTTTTTTTACTGATTTTTGTAAAATAACTACAGACTTTCTGTAATTTTAAAGGATTGTGGTAGATAGCCGTCCTTCTTAGGTTGCTAATGCACAAAAAATATCAAAAATATGTCAAAAATTGTGGTCATGGTAGTTGAAAATAGCATAATGGGTATCGAATATCGATGAAATTTATAAAAGTCTCTGTAATTAATAAAAAAAAACAGTTATAATTTTTTTTTTTTTTTTTTCCGAGGAGTCATGAGTAGGTCCATGCACCGATGCCGGCTTATCGTTGAATTTTGGGACACGGTGTATATATATATACAACACTAGCGGCCCGCTCCTACAATTAAATTTTTTTTTGTAAATATTCTATAACATATGTTCATCAGAGATAATGTAGGATTCCAATGGTAAAAGAATTTTTCAATTCGGTCCAGTAGTTTATTCGTTACATACAAAAATACAAATCTTCCTCTTTTTAATATTAGTTTAGAAGAAGAGTATAAAATAATAAAAATGAAAGAGAGGTGTAAGATAGAGGTATAAGAAGGCTAAAAAAGGTATAAATTAACTGATACACTAAAAATATAGGTAGAACAACAAACTATACCTAGATATAAGAAATCATACTCACTTCTGTTTCTCTTCATCAGCGGCTGAAACATAATAAATATGATTAATTTCATTTAAAAATCCTATCTTAACAGACGATAACGTGTTTATATTAATATAAACTGAGAAGCTTGATATACAAAAATAAGATTGTGTATCTGCCACGGGCAGGGAAAATAAAACTTTAAGAAGTTCATTTATAAGTAAAACAGACACCTAACAGATCATTCTAACATCCACCTTGTTACATGCCAACAAGTTCCAGACATAAACATTTGCCATAAACATTCGCCAGTGATAATTTATAGATATAAAACCCGAGGTTTTCGGAACTATCTTGCTAGTTTCGCGGTTTTGTGTTTAAGCATTTTGCCACTTGGTTGTGTGAACGTGTGATACAGATCATACAGAGACCTTGCAGATGAAGCTTTGGCAACAACCGTATGTTTACTGTTGGTCTTGAAATAGGAACATTTTCATAAGAAAGATATCTACGCACTGCTCATTTCTCGCTTATATTCATTAAGAATTTGCCTTCATCATCTGATTTTTACTCTGAAATATCTACGGCCAAGCAGTAATATTTACATTACTGTGTTCCGGTTGGTAGGGTATGGGTGCCGCTGAAATTTAAGGCATATGAGACTTATTAGGCCCGTGAGATGCCGGGCTAGAATGTCACCCCCCCATCTTCACCCGTGGGTGTCGTAAGACGCAACTAAGGGTGACACACCAGAAGGTGGGCAGCAGCGCTTTCTGAGGAACTGATATCTGATCCCCAAGACGCTTGCCAAGCGTGGGGATTATGGCAAACCCCCCATTATGGGGAGGCTCTGTTCAGTAGTGGACAATCCGGCTGATACAATACAGTACAGATACTTAATAACTTTATGTCTCAGCATGATGGATGGATTTTTAATGAAGTAACCTTGAAAAATAACTTTTTAGGCATACTCGTTGCATTTCACAACCTCAAATAAACACCAAATACGCCTTTAACGTAAAAAATAAAACTTGGTACTAATATCGTCACAGAGAAAGAAAACTACAGTTAAAATCATAAAGGAGCCTGTCAGTATTTGGTCCTTTAGTCCTACCTTTGACTAATCATATTGTGTTGGTACAATATGTCTTCTCTAACAACAAAAAGATACACACAAACATATATTAAAACTTCGTTCCGCTAGTCACAGGATACATTAAGAAAGGATAATTGTAGAAGTTTCGTCCATCAAATGTTTCATCAAATTCACCCCATTCACAAATATGTGAATAGTAGCATGCTACTTATTACGTGCATTTTGTCCCATAGCCGCCTTTGATGATATCCAACAGGAAGACATAGAGCAGTGCTTTTATTCCCTAGCTGAGAACCTAAATTAGGTTTTCTACTGTACGGCTGTTTCCTTACAGCACCTATCATACATAAAACATCCATTAGTCGAATTTCTTCACAAAATTTTAGCAATCCATTTCCTTGCCAGCGAGTTCGTGACTGCGGGCACGTCTTGGCTCGTTCCCCGCGTGGGTTCAACACTAAACTTTTTCTTAGACATTTGTATTTCTGTCTATGACTAATGCCGTTATTTGCGAAGGCAATTTTATTGGCAAGGTGTTGTATTACTGTTGTTTTGTTGTGACAAATGTTTGGGCAAATTTTGACATGTTTGTTTGGATGGAGCGATTAGCTAATCGTTGCGGCGTTCGTTAGAAAATCATTGTTGAATAAAGATACATTTTAAAACAAATTTTGTGCTACTTATTGAGAACGCTTTATTTTATCTTTTTCTATTCTTACGAATTATTTATTTCAGTTGTTTGGTTCTTTTTCTGAATGTTCAAATTGTTAGTTTTAATAAATTATAAATCTGTTATTAGATTTCATAAATAAAACAAAACAATTTACTTTCAATATTGTTATGTTTGCAATAACGCCTGCTTGGCGAATTTAATTACAAAATTACAAATTTACGAGAGAATATATTATCATCATTTACCATCCCGATACTATGGTTGAAGAACGAGTGCAAAAATTAGAGTTATGAGTCATTGTGTCATGTTAGCTCAATTGGTTAGAGCATACTCCGGCTAAAGGGGTGGATGGACGTGGATTCGAATCCCGCACATGACCTAAATTTTGCCTGTCGTATATTTGTAATTTTGTAATGTAATCCGCATAGCAGGCGTTATTGCAAACTTAACAATACTAAAAAAAATACTAATTTTTCACTCATTTAAAATATACATTTATTAATTGTATTTTTTATTACTTTCACGGGTTGTTTCGAAGCGGAAGACTAATATAGCGACGCACTTGGCTGATATTTTTTACATAATATGTCGTTATCATACCATGAGACCACTAGAGCAAATTTTGCTTGTCAAAATTCAAAAAATGTTGACAGATTTTTTGAATGCTAGCCATTCTTTTACACATAATTTGGTAAATCACTACTATCCTACAGAAGTTTCATTAGCGATTTTACGAGTGGGTTCTATTTTGTGAAATACAAGTTTCTTTTTATATTTTGAAGGGTGAAAGTTATTTTATCCACCACATAACTACACCACATTTACGCAACTTGTATGAACAAGGTCGGTTTTATCATAATACCAAAATTTTACATAAAATCGTTTAAAATTTATCGTTTAATATTGTCGGCTAATATTTTAACACTCTAATATTTTTGTTATCTCTGATTGGAAAACCAGGTCCAAATGAAGCACACCAAAACTGATATATTGTAGTCCTCTGTCGGTTACCGAACTCTGTTTATTTTAGCCCTAATATCTACGAATCCTAATATAGATCACAAACCCGATGTACTATATAGTGACATTGTTCCTATTAGGATAAGTATTTTTTTATCATGCTAATTTTGTACTTGTGTAGGTAGATATTCAATATCAGAAACCCAATTGGCATTCAGAACCAACATGCTCTCACGTAGGAGATTTTTTCTACTTATTATAAATTAGTGCAAGTACATTTTTGAGGAAAACAAGAAAACAAAAGTTCAAACGTATTCCAACAGTAATATAATGTTTGAAAGCTCTATGCAAAGTGCTAAGTACTTGCTAAAAGTGAGTTTTTATTTTAGAGATAAAGGGTAGATACAATAATAATCGATTACATTATCTTCTAATATCGTGAAGTGAAAAGTAAAATACTCACGGCTGAAATTAAGGTTGATGGAAGCGGCCACCTCGCCCATCTTGTTCTTAGCCTTAACTTTGTACAGCCCTGCATCTGTCTCGATCACGTCGTCCAGTTCGAGCACCACCAAGAACTTGTTGTTGGCGATGCTTTGGATCCTGATGGTCACACAAAATATAACAAGTTACCCTTTGGAATTAAATGAAGCCCGGAATCATACAACCAGCCACGGAGGCCACATATATATGCATAATATGTATGGGAGACAGTTAGTAACGAACGTACGTAAGAATATAAGCATAAATCAGGAGTTGATAGTTATTACTTTTGATAGTCTATGGAACTGACCGTTGAATACGTTAATTATCATTTCATTTGGATAATTCACGATCGATGACATATAAGTGCTTGCAGCATTGACTGAATGGTCAAAAATTGAAAGTAAACATTTCAGTCCTCGATGAAATTCCTGACACTTATTGTAAAACATTTTCATGATCTGTCTTTAGATTATTGAAATCCTTGAGTTTTTAACATTCACATTTAGATCCACATCGTTTTAAAACACGAATTAAAATATTTGGTAGGTATGAATCAAAGTCAGCACATCTTTAAAACATCTTCACGATTTCTTTTAAGTGACTCACCTCAAAATTTAAAGAAATTTGTCGCAGACATATATATAAAATTATAAAAAGTTTATTATATGATTTTGTAATTTACTGATGAAACGAAAAGTTTGTCGTAGTCAAGATTATTTTTCGTCATATTTTGTACTTGGGATATAAGGTCAATAAACTTTGAGAAATTCACATCGCCTCGTGATATTTTTTGTTGATTTAGTGGACAGTAATTTCTTGTACCTAATAGTTCCATTACCGAAAAGTCTTTTTTATTGCTTGCGATGAAAGAATTTCAAGGACAAGTTTTCTATTTTCGTTAGCACTTTCTAACAGGTGTATGGTATCGTGACGGCAAATGTTATTAAAGCTATAAAAAAAATAAGCTCGCTCTTTACAAATTCCTACACTATTTTACAACACAGTCATAGTCATGCGGTTGGAAACATCTCAAATATGAACGCTATTAAACGATTAAAAGAACAGATAACAAATTCTGAGAAATAAACAAACTGAAATTATGAGTGTCGTTCATGTGAAAATCTTTGATCTGAAGATATGGAACAAGCTTGCTGTAAACATATTAAAGCCATTACAGCAAAATATGTAGCATCGTTAAATTTGGTTGTATTTTCAGATTCAAACGAATCATAGAAATGCATTAATCTTAACTAAGACTTGATATCAAGGACCCCATTATTTTATAAATACTACCTATTTTAAAACCCATTGAAAATATTTATGATATTTTTACTAAATACCAGGAGTTAAAGCAAAAAAAGTGTATATGATATTTTGATGTTGGTGAAAAACGTGAAGACGAAAACTTATCTAATACATGGTGTCAATACAATTAATGAAACCACTCTTAAATTAGATACGAAACCGAATTTCTTTTCATTGAATGTCAGACCACCGATATAGACAGCCGTGCCAAGTGTGTCATCCAATCGCAAATATCATTGGCTTCAATACTTCAGAGGAAGGACTGGATCAACAAACATACGGTAAAGAAAAGCTAGGTGATAACGGACGTTGACCCATTAATATTGAAATCGAAAACAATTTCAATAAAATTCGTAATAATATAGAAGGAAAATTTAGTAGTGGTGGTCAAAATGACGATGAAACAGTCACTATTGCAACAGTTATTGCTCTGAGACTTAAAATAATGAAGTCTTGACATATGTATTAAGTGACTGTGTGCCAAACCATAAAATTTTCGAGACCTTGATAGTTTCTGTGAAACAAATATTTGTGCACTGCATTTGAGTTCTTGGTCACATTCTGATTTAACTTCCAATTTTCAATAAAATAAGTGTAAAGATAAATATTTATATACTTATAATATTATTTTAGATATCTATGTTCCTGACTCGTTTTTTTTTTGGATCGATGTTAATATTCTGCTTTATCGAAAATATATTTGAGGTGACTTATTAATACCTTATTTCATATCAACTAAAAGCACTTTAGACCCTTTTATATTCGTATTTGACAACTTTCAAGAGAGAGACGAATTACTTAGCATTCCATAGATTCACCGTGCGGGTGCCGGGTCCATAGCGTTGCAGAGGAAGAGGCCCAAGTCAAGGTGCCTGGGACTTGCAACCCAGTGAGTAAGGTTAAGGGGCCCCTTTATGATGCATCAATGCTCCCTTTCACCGCTCTGATAATAGTATATGATACTTTACCGTACTTATTCGGAACTGAGTTTTACATTATTTTGAATTGAAAACAATAACTCCCAGACTCCAGAATACTGTCCTGGTTCATTTTTAATTATGCTATGGAAGCGGGTTAGATAAAGTTTTTTTTTATCTATTTGATTGCACTGTCACTCTCTTCTTGAAGTTGGCGACATCTAACAGTATCTAGCAGAAAACTATTTACATATAGGCTGGTAGGTTGATATACGATTAATACTTAAAAACAAATCAATGAAGTCGTTTTTTTATTTGACTAGTATTACCTTAAAGAGCATTGAGGCATGTTAAGCTAAAGTATAGAAATTATTTCGGAAGGAAAAAGTTAACTTCCCGAACCTGAAAGCTCAGAATAACGTCATGGTGCATTTTAAATTATATTATGGAAGTGGGTGCTGGATTATGGATATTTTCATTCCTGCATTTTAATGCACGTCTTTTTGACGTGAGTGGTATTTTATTAGAAGTTATCTTTTTACATCCGAAATGACTTTTATATTTTCTTACTTGGAATTGCGAGTGCTAATTGAAAGTATAAAAATTTGGACAGCATAAGAAATTATTATGAAAAATACTCACTTAAACTTAGTCCTTCCGTCCTCTTTGAGAAGTTCATCGCTTCTGTACCAGGATATCTCCGGCTTGGGAGACGCCAGCAGCTGGCACTCGAAGACGAGCTTGTTGCCGTCATCCTCCTGCCTGAGCGCCGGCTTCTGGGTAAAACTCGGGGCTAAGTCGTCGGATACCCCCATAGTGCTAGCTACAGGTCATTACGGTAAAAGTTGAACACCCGTTTTGGAGGTTGTCTGTGGGCAAAATATATCGGAGTTAATAATACGCTCTTAGAGCATAATGTTAAAAAAACGGCAATTTATTATGTCATTATATTAATAAATGTTAGTTGGTAGCATTATGTAAGAAGAGGAGAATATAAAAAATATAAAATCACACTTTCTCTTCCTGTGGGAGTTGTAAAATGTGACAAAGGAAAATTATAGGTGGATAGCTGCACTTTCTAAAGAAATGCGATCTCCAAGACGCCTGCTAATTGTGGGGATTATGTCAAACCACCCCTAATAGGAGAGCTCCTTGTTTAATAGAGGAAGTAAGGGCGGTTGATATACTATACAAATATATGGGGTAAATATCCAATTCTGAATTATTATTAATATTTATATTATTACCTATTCGTATATAACATGTATTTGCACCATTTTATTGAAATGCATTATTTTAATATTTTTTGTTATATGAATAAACATAATTAATATGAAATAGGACAGAGTTTCTGAACATGTAAACTTTGCTAGTCAGTTTAAGTAACAGATAACGGAAGGTCCAGTTATCGTCAAATAGTTACTCGTGTTATTCATAAGAATAATAGTATTGTATACATACAACCAATATAAAAGTAACGATTGTTGGTTGAGTAAAATAAAAGTTAACCGCTAACGTTTTATCAGTTTGAGTTTTATCTAATGATAGAGAGCAGGCCTAACTACATTGACCTTCCATCCAACTGTAATATGTAGCCGTATGAAAAATTTATAGAATATTATTAAGTCGGATATTATTAATACTTTAATTATATTATCCCATCTGAAAAATTAAACTGACCTAACATAGTGGACACACGTGCCTTATTCCAGCAGTCATTATTTTTTAAATATACAATATTGTATGTAAATATGTACATTTGTTTCTTTTGATCTATTTCCATACATACCTACTTATTTATTAAATCATATTATCATGTATGTATTTGTAAACAATATAAATGATTTAGTTTATATTCGAATGAATTCATGTCTCTTTGATAATTAAATCGTATATTATTACAGTAAATAAGCTAAGTAACTAGCCAGAACTTTAACACAATATCATTTATTTCTTAGGGTCTTGGCTGAAAATTACCGCTTTTGTCTTAGACAATAAGAATTATGCTGAGACAAGGCTCATTAAATACTACTGGACATCTCACTACCGAATATATATATATTTTTTTTAAATCTTTATAGGATTAAGTGTAACACACTTTATTTTTTTGTAGTATTGAATAACCTTATTTTTTTTTTTTCTCTCTTAGTAACAATAATAAAAGCAGAAGTACAGGGATGTCCATTCCAAGAAGGTTTTTTCAACCAGTTCAGCTATTTATTCATAAAGTGCTTGTATTTGAATATTTAATGAAACTTACACAATATTTACCAACTTTTCAAATATATAATATTTTTATTTACTCGTATAAATTGAAAGTACTAGATATTATGATTATTTTACATATTATTAAAATCATTTTGTTACGCCCTTCAAAACTTGAAGAATGTTTGTTCTAAATTTTGTGGCAATTCATTGAATATTTTAATCACTTCCTGATATCTCGGCGAAAGTTTATAATCATATTAAGATTTAGAACGATTTTTGTTAAAAGTTATTTTCTTCTGCTTCGGGCTTTCGCTGTTAGTAATTCAGAAAAACTAACTTTTTCATTATTACCTTAAAGAATATACCATAACATAATTTTGATTCTGCTCTATTAACGCTAAGTAAAAAATTTTCAATGCTGCAACATCACTCAAGCTTCTTGTAGCATATTAACACAAGATGATTGAACTAGATGATTGAACACCTAAGAATAAAACACAGTTAAATAGTCTTACAAAAAGTTGTGAAAAACCGTGATTAAATCAAGAAAAGGTGATAATAATCTTTGCATTTAGTGACTTGAAGTCATAAGCACTTATGATATCATTTGTTTAGTTATAAAAAGCAATAAGTAGCAATTTGACTATTTTTAAAACTGAAACCTAATGAGAATCATTTTTTTTCAGGTCAAACGAAAAAAACGTTATCAATACAAGCGTCATACTTGTTTTGATTACAGAGAAATAACAGAATATAATTATAATCCAAGTTTAAGGCGGCTTCGCGCTGAACACCCCGGAAACTACGAGTTTTTGGTACATGCAAACAACAAACTTGTTGGTACGGAACTGTTGTGGTGTCCTTCTTATAATATTGGCTAGTTATTATATCATCATCTATACTTAATTTCAGTTAATATACAAGTTTCAAGTATTTTCGCGGCTACTTCGGCGGAGCAACTCAGGCGGCGCAAGTATGCTAACCTCGGTATGGGTTACATATTTGAGCCGTTTGGTGTAGAGACGTTGGGTCCGTGGGGACCGGGAGCTCCTCGTAATTTCCGAAACTTATCAGAGCGCTTGGTCGATGCGACGCGTGATCAAAATGCTGGCACCTATTTGGCTCAAAGAATAAGCATTGCAATTCAACGGGGCAATGCTGCCAGCATGCAGCTGGCTATAATAATAATAATTTATTGTATTTCCACAAACATCGTAAAATCAATCATAGACAATCAAATAATTACAGAACATAAGTTTCTTACTGATTAGAAAACACTGGTACCCAAACTAGAAGCCCAGTGTTATGGTATGTCATACCAATACCATAATCTACTGATATTCAGTTCCATTTGATAAGATAATTGTTTTAGGGCCTGTTTCAGAATGTTCGAGTAAGTTCCGGTTATACTACCCAGAACATAAAATAACTGGATGATAAGAATGACAGACATGCAGCACGTTTCAAGCTTTAACCGATGGATAGGCTAAATCGATGACTGTGAAACGCAAAGATAGTGTTTTATTTATTAAATATGTTCCGGGTAGTATAACCGTTTTTTTATGTTATTGTGACGGCACAAGCTCGAGGCCCACCTGATGCTGAGTGGACTAACCTCTGCCTATAACAGATGCATTTCATCACAAGTCATGAATTGCACTGCGCCCGTCACTTTGAGACGCAGTTGGTCTCATGTGCCTGTAATTTCACTAGCTCTCAAGGACTCCTGGCGGAACACACCGTTAGGTGCTTGGCGACAGATTTTCTACTTGAGGGCGGTAGCTAGCCAGGCGGGCAATTGCAAAATGCCAAATTTTTTATTGTATTTCTTAAATATAAATTGAGTGTTTTGTTAATCATATATTTTTTAACTACTCGTTATTACTAGTGAAATTCTCAGAGAAGGTTGGCTTCACAATCTTACGGCCATGCAGAACAGGAGCGAATTTTGTTCAAATGTATCGGTAAAAAATATAACAGTGTCCTACATACCATGAATAAAAGCATAAGCCAAGGGCAACGAAAGAAAATATTTAAAGAAAAAAAGTTTTCTAATAAAAGCCCTAGATAACATATGGACATAGTTTTGAAAATACTATTTCATGGCCTATGATTTCGTTGCTAGTATAACCTCTTATCTATACACTAATATGCCTATGGTGCAAGAATTGCTCCTTTCGAAAATATTTCCGTGGAAAACGTAAAAGGCGACGAATGGAAAAAATCCAGAATGCGGGTAGCAGAGCTTCCCCTCCCCCCCATTACGGGAGGCATTTCTTCGGTAGACATTAAGGCTGATATGATATCCTCTACCTATCCATCTGATAAATTGAGCGTTAAGATGGTATGGAGTCTTGTTGTTCGCCCAATATTCGGCTACATCCCATTCAGAACGCATGTTTATTTTGGCAAAAGATTTGCAATTTAAAAACACATTACTTAAATTTAATAAACAGCTGTCCTTCTTATTGAACCTATTTAAATAATTTCTTGGAGACCAAGGAGATTTGCGAATAAAATTATTTAATTTATAAAAGCTATTAAGATCTTGGCCAAGTCATAATAATTATGGATTACGACTGACTATTGACCCATTTCACTAATAGAATCAAGTACTGTAATCTCTTATAAAATATATGTTATTACTATTAATATATATTATTTAAGCAGGTCTACATATTTAACAAACATTTTAAAAGGTAATTTCTGAGATTGAGGCGGTATTTTGAACTTAAATTAACATATCCATTTAAAACCAATCTGATGGCTCGGCTCTTAACAAAAATACAGACTGATATAATGTTAACCGACCAAATGAAGAAGTAGTGATGGCTCAGTGGCATTGACTATGGACTGCCGTGCAGCAGGGCCATGGTTCGAATCCAGCCGCGGGTTTGAGCTTCACCGCATGGTGGAAGGGCATTTTACGAATACCCGCCTGGCTAGCGCACACCCTCAAGTAGAAAATCTGTCGCCAAGTACCTAACAGTGTGTTCCGGCAGCAGTCCTTGAGAGCCCGTAAAATTACTGGCACATGAGACCTAACAACTGTACGTATCAGTGTGACGGGCACAGTGCAATTCGTCGATGACGAAATGCATCTGTTATAGGTAGAGGTTAGTCCACTTAACATTCAGGTGGGCCTCGGGCTAGTTTCGTAACAAAATATAAAAAAAATGATTTTTTCTCTTTTCTTTTTGTATTAGTTAAGTATGTATTGATTCTTATAAGGATAGTAACTATTTGATGATTGAAAAACCGGAATCATAGAGAATAAACTAACTCGATTGTGTGTGTAAAACCGCCACTTTGGCCGAAACACGATGACTTGGGTTCGATGCTCAGGTTAGCTGAGTTATTGACAGAAGTTTTAGTAGAACTGCAAACCCTAGCCCTTGATACATGGGACATAAATCATGCATTGTAAAATCTAGGTGTTAAGAAACCTCTGCCTACCAATTCAGGGCATACGAGCATGACCATTTGTTTTATTATCATGAGATTTTTTCTGCCGCTACAATTAATCACTTCATAAATTTATATTATTTAGTAACATACATTTTTTGCACAAAATAAAATGTACAAGGGACGGCTTAATGCTAAAGCATTATATACCAGTCACCAAGTGAGGAACAAGTTTTAAACGCTCGTAGCGAAGTTTGCTTAACCGATCAGCAAAGTTAAGCAACGTCCGCCGCGGTCATGAGTTGGATGGACCGCTTGGATGGACCGCTAGTGACATTACTGCTGAGCGCTTCTGTGCTTCGGAAGGCACGTTAAGCCGTCGGTCTCAGTTGTTGTCTTAGGATGGCAGTCGTTATAGCATGTTGGTAGGGCATTTTGCGAATGCCCGCCTGGCTAGCTACCTCAAGTAGGAAATCTATCGCCAAGCTGTGTTCCGGCAGCTGTCCTTGAGAGCCAGTAATTCTAGGTTAACCTGAACAACATCTTCGACCACGTTATCACTTACCATTAAGGTGAGATAGTGGTTAAAGGCTAACCTATCAGGTATAATTAAAAGACATCAATAGGTGAAAAGGAGAGTGCAATAATAAGGATATACCTACTCTTAAAATGGAAATATCTATTGTAACAAATTATCTGAGTAATTTCTCATTGAATAACTGTTATTTCTCAAACGCAATTAAAAGTACGAGTATACACTTAGGTAACAATTGTAGGTATAAGGTACAATTAAACAAAATTAATTTCATCTACTTACTAGAATATCTTTTTTTTACTTGTAGTGTAGCCTTTGATGACAATCTCATCTGATGGTAAGTGACTGACTTCTCAAGGATCACTGACAAACTACAAATCTGCTTGGCGACAGATTATTTACTTGAGGGTGTAGGTATCTAGCCGTGCGCTGGCAAAATGCCTACCACCATGCAAACGCTGCCACTAAGCATTTATTATTTTAACCTATAACCTCTTTTTTTTCTGACTATCTCACCTGATGGTAAGTGATGATGGTAACTGGACTAAACGGGATAGCGTGTACAGGAAATTTCATAAGACAAGGTGAAGGATGACTTATGTCGATATCATAAGAAATTAGAAAATCATATCGTGTTTTATTGATACATAATATCGATATTTTATTACCGTTTATTAAAATGTTCACTAGGTACAAGTTACGGTATATATTTTGTAGAATTGGGTAATGCGGTAATATATTACTAAAGACCTTTTTTATTTATGTCAAGTTTTCTATCATATAATACAACTATTGCAATACTGATTCGAAGATTGTATATTTTTCGTTAATTCCAGAAGACAATTAAAAAGGTACAAAACCGATATGCTTATTAATTACTCATATGCTTTGCATAGAATATTCAGCTAATCTTTCGATGTATTCCATAATTTGGTCATACATGACTGTATTGCACCTTAATGTAATCAATCATTGATCGGTCGGGCTAAAAGCTATACATCATTCGTGGTTGTTGGCTGAAATTTCAAAGCTCTCTCGACTCTTGGCCAAAGTACTCGACGTTTCAAGAAAGTGACTCATATCTCTCTCACTCACGCGTCGGTCAGCGCCATCTACATTAGCAAGGTGAAGTGTAAGCCTGTAGGTGTCCTGAGTAAAAAGTTTCACGAGAATGAACGAAACGTCTCGTTCTATTTCTGTAACATCCGAAGGCCCCCGAATTCTCAGTGCGAAGCAAACGTAGCGAGAAATTTTATAATATGCATACGATGAACTTCCTACGGTTACCTAATCAATTTAATTCTATAAATCCATATATTAAATAAAAATTGTAGTGCAGCTTTTTATTTAAGCAATTGATGATGTTTAATTTAAAAAAATAAGAGAGAAATTACTTTAGATAATTTATAGATTCACGCAGATTACTTTCTTTTATGGTCCTTTTTTGCCTGAAGTACCACAAGGGTATTTATTGATACCTCTATTTTGTTATATATATATCAGTTATCCAAAATGGTGCTTGGGAATTTTATGAAATAATACTGCATGGAAATATAATAATTTTAAATGCTGTCAAAATTAAAACACATACCCAAAAACGGTAAAAAAATCCAAAAGTGTCACTGTTCACTGAAGTCAATAAAACACTAGCACACGAATAATATAAAGACGTTCGAGAACTTGATGAAAGCAAGTGAATTTCGTGAGAAATCGGTTGTCGCCGGCGGCGGGAGGCGTCGGGTCGTTTTCGAAATCGTAACTAAACTATGAAAATGTTGGCTGGCAGCCGAGGCCGGGACGGAGGAACGCGCGTGGGATGCTGCAGCCACCGTTGGATAACCGAATCGTCATGCGGTGACGTAGCGTTGCAGAGGTGTTTTCCACTGAACATAGACACTGATCTAATGGTTTACAGGATATTTTGCTGTTGATATCGCTGTTGGGATAGGGCTCAGCCCAGTTGGGCAGATTGACCGATTTGTAATGAGTGACTTGGCTGCTTGGAATCTGATATTTTAGTCATTCTATAACTCTGCTATGAGTAGAGCTATATTTTAAGATTCAAATTTAAGTAATTAAAACGTGAAAAGCCACGGATAATTATTATAAGGCTCAACAGTCGATGTGAGGTTCAATATCATGGAGTTCTACCTCACTCTGGAGCTTCAGAGCTTCAGCAACTAGCAGAACGGTCAAAGAGCATCCAATGATATTCCTGCGGCTATTGTTGGAGCCGATACTTATTCAAGACCTTGTTTGTCACCATCTTTGACCACGATATTACTGAATAAAATTTGAGATAATAGAGTAACCAAAATAATATATGTACAGTAACTTTAGTTTTTTTTTGCTGATTGGCTATTCTTCAAAAACCTGCGGTTAAGTGATGATATTTTCGAAGACGCTTTTCACCCACATGTTTATCATGATTGGAAACTGGCTCATACGGACTATTAGTAACGTATTAGTATGTGCGGCTACCGGATCATACTAATATGTTAGTTGCGTTGTTCATCTAGATAAGCTAAATGCCCATTAGCATAGCTTCCAAATATGATAAAAAATTCAAGCTTTTTTATACGAATATATATATTTTATGAAACTAAAAACAGTGTAAGGCACAAGATGGCTACAATTTTATTGCTAGAAATGTTTAGCTACTTACTACTAAACGTTACTTCATTTTTCTGGTAGCGAGCATTCGTTAAACTATTAGATCTAAAAGTTAAACCGTTTAATTCTATTCAATTCTTATTCTCAATCATTGTTCTTATTACACAAAAAGAAGACCGTTTTAAATTCTGTGAAAACGGATAAATATGAGGTCAAATCTGCATTTATCTCGTGATTTCCTCAAGATCATTTGTATCATTGTCCTTATGCCTTTCTTCTCAAAATGAATTGCACTTAAATGAGCTTCTTTTCATGAACGTTGATATATTCAACACATTTAGCACTTTCATCTCCACCTACATTAAGAACAGGACTTCATTTAACATCATTAAGTATTACAGCACTCCATTTAGCAACATCATCAAGCAAAGTACTCCATTTATCAACATCTTGAACATCACAAACGATATTAACTGACTTAACCATTCGCCATTCTGACAAACAAGTGGCCCATGTTTATGTAGAATCGTAAATCAGATCGTGCTGTAAATTTTTCTTCAACAGTCTCAATATAACCCGTTGGCAACTGGAGATGTAGTCAGGTGACCGATAAATCAACAGGATTGTCATCGGGTATTTTAGTTTTGAAGTTATGATTGATGCAGGTGCTGACGATGATATAGTTGGCGTTGTTCTGCCCAGGGTTTTTCTGTCAGGTATTTACGAAGGAAATATTTTGTGAATTTGTTGCAGACATGAATATAAAACGATGTAAGAACAACTCAGAAGGCTTGGCATGCTACTAAATTTTATAGGGTGGGGCAAAAGTATAAAAAGAAACAGAGACCGGACAAAGTAAGTCCGAAATAGTCTTCTATATTTCTCTACTGAGTAAGACCGAAAAAACAAGCCAGCATTGATAAAATTTTAAAAATTGATTTACGTGTATGTTTGTTATTTTCTTTTTAGACCCACGTTATCTTTAGTGGAAAGATTATCGGAAGATTGACATTAGCTAGAAAGCTGGATATATCTAATGCAATAAATAAATGCATATAAACACATCATCATGCTTTTATATTCTCAAAAGGGTAGGTAGGGGTGTCGAAACATTAAACAGACGCCGTTATATTTTTCACGATTTCATGCATGCTAACGACAAGCAAGTAAAATTATGCGTTTAAGCATATTAATTTGAAAGTACAAGTACACACACATAAAACAGAGATGTAATCAGTTGCTGTTAAATGTTTCTGTAAACAAAATGGCGGACGTCTTGAACCACTTCCAACAGCTATTGTTTCCACTACAACGTGTTCCTCGTATTGCAGTTAGTGATTAGAATTCAGAATTACATCGATGCATGAATGGATTGACAGTAACAAGAAATCTATTTCAGTGTTCGTGTGGGCTAAACAAATATCGGCGCCTACGCTGCGTTGCTGGCGTTTTCAGTGGACCAAACATCCTGTTGGTGGATTCTTGTTACGTTTTTTTACATAAAATTGTAAATCGATAATACTATCATAAGTTGTGTGTATAAAATGCTATATTCAAACGAATATTTAAATTTTTGTGTGAGCCCTACACACTGAAAACACCAGCAACGCAGCGTTATTTTTGCTTTCAAATATATTTTTATGTAGTAATTTATTGATGACTTTTTGATATATAATTCTTAGGCTGTTTTGTAGCAATGTTGCGAGTGACTCGTCCGTATTGCTCTATCGGGTAAAACAGCAGAATGCGAATAAATCGGTCTTTTTTTGTGTATTCCCATTACTTACATATGTGAAGGTTTATAATATGCGAAAAAATGTGTATTTGTTAGCACCACAACAATAAGATAATAAAATATATAAAATCGGGTACAAAGATTTGCAAAAATCACGTACAAAGATTCCTTTTGTACAAGATTAATACGTACTTTGAACTTAGATATTTTATCGAAGAATATATAGGATGCTTTACAAAATTATTTTATAGTAATGTGCGGGTCAGAGCATACCGCGGCTATAGGGGTGAATGACGCGGGTTTGCATCCCACACATGAAAATATTATTTCCTCTCGTAAATTTGTAATTTAATCCGCAGAGCAAGCGTTATTGCAATTATAAAATATTTTCATAAATATGGAATGCTTTTAACCCTGATTTTCTGATTAGTTCTGATAGGGTTGCAACTGTAACAAATTTTTGAAATAAATTATTTGTATTAAATGATTTTGACTTTGACTTTAATTCACCAAAATCACACCCACTCAAGGTATGAAAGAGTAATTCTTTTAACATTTTTGTCATTGACTACATATATATACATATATCAAAATTTAAAGATACATGCCAAAGCCAACATTTTGGATATACCTCAGATATTTTTCAAACGGATTTAGCCAGCTCAATGTTTGTTCAAAGTGCAGGCAAAATGTACGAGCGTAAACATCTGATCAGTTACTCAGACGTGTGATTTGGCAAGGAGTTACAGTATGAGATATGTAGGATCGATGATTCATGCTATTCATTTCATATAAGTTGCTTGAGAATGCTCAAAACATCTTAGCACAATCACATTCTTACACTTACGCGCGTGATAGTGCTTGCCAATCATATTTAGACATTCAGAAGGGTAGAGACGTCACTGAAAAAGTTTTAGTGTTTGCAAAAACTTTCTTTTTGATGAGACGTGAGCTATATCCACACCGAGAGCACAGAATACGCACACCAAAAAACTCGTTGAATGTGACATTCGCTAAGTATGCGTAGTATTTGAAAATGATATTCAGAAATTGACAAACCATAATATTACCTATTCATATAGTTTGTTAAGGAAATACGAATGTGTAATGTACGAGGCAATGAATGCTATTCCCAGTATTGTTTTGTTTACTTGTAAATATTCATTTCTGGATTTTTAATTGCTGATTACTGATAGCTGATTATTGATTATTAGGTGTCCCACTTGTTTATGAGTATCGATATGTGTTTACAGAATCTCAAAGACTTCTTTTTAGATTTTTTAATTCAGAATTTCAGACAAAAATGCGATAATTATTTCATCTGGTCTGCAATTATGGAGAAAATTTGTAAATAGTAACATACGGTTTCCAGTTTGGATCAAGTAAAATATGTGGTGAATTAATTGATTCAAAGCCACCTTGTAGTGGTTGCTCATAGCATTCAAAAGTATAAAATTCAATTCAAAAATAATAGCTGTCTTCTGTGCCTTCTTCATCTTATTTTGAAGTTCATGCTTATTTAGTGTGTCAACAGTCATCTAAGTATATCATACACATAATTTTTCACACTGCCCACCCATATATTTATCGACAAACTAATTTAAAACATTTATTTCGTGGTTAGCGTTTCTAATCAAATTAATAAATACTTCTGTCCCATTCTTCCCAAATTTCCCCCGTTCCTCCATTCTTCCTGTCTTTATAAAGTACTAAAGGTTTGGTTGGTTCAATATAATACAATATTGATACTGCTCTATTTTTTGTCATCTATTGCTCACACCGTATCTTGTTTAGGTTTTATCTTTACCTTTGTCTGCCTTTTTCTGTTCATATCACATTCATTTTATTCAATTAAGTGACTAAATGTCTTCATTACTCCTTATAACAAGCCGTCTTTTACCTCTTTTATTTTATTAATTATATTCCTTTAATTTATACGTCACTAGTGCTTATTTCAAGCTAATTCTAATACTCGGCGTAAAAAAACATGTGAATCTCGTTTGCAATCAATATTCGTGGTAATTTTTGATATTCGTTTGCGGCCGTATTTGATCCAAGGGTATTAGGAAAAATAGGTAAATTCCAATGACATACTTTTGAGACACAAACCGTCCTAAATATGTTATAATAACTTCAGTTAATATAAGATATCAAAATCAAACCATTTATTTGAGTCATGTCTTACCAGTTTCATCAGAAACTAGCTAGGTATAGTTTCATGGCTTTTACGACTTGCAAGCTGTCCGGAAGAGACGTCACATGTTACAACGATGAAAACTGGACGATGTTAAAAGCATTTGGCTTGAATTGAGAAGTTTTTTTTTACCTTTAATATTAGACCTTTTTGATTACAGGAAGGCTTAGAACCAGTGGACCTAGTAAGTGGCGACCTGCGGTTCCGGTAACCGTTCGAACACAAATAAATTCAATTGGTCCAGCCGTTTAGGCGGAATTCAGTGCAATATACAAGTACAGATGAAATTATAAACAATAATAATAACAAGTAATTATATTAATCTAAATGGAAGTGCTCCACCTAGGTGGAGAGCCCATCAGGTGAAGCACAAAGGCGTCTCGTGGAATATAACAGAAAGTATGTTTTATCTGTACAATTTGATTCTGCACATACCACATAATTAAAGGTCAAAAGCCCCTTTGCACCAAAATATAGGTAATATGTCAACACATCAGCACACGCTGCCGTTGGAACAAGCGGAAGTGCACGCGTGTACGAAATCGGAGCATTCACTCGTCTACATTTCCAACAAGATGACATTTGTAAATTGACATGCAGGAAGCTTTCTCGTTAGTTAGTCGTATGTCACACAATAATTTGTTGGTTTAAAAACAAGAACATGGGGTTGTGTTTCTGCAAATATAACACGTACTAAACTTCAATTTCACAATCAATAATTTTTTGTGACGTTACAGTGTCGAAAAGTCGAAATCCCCTTTGCTCTGAATGAGATCTCAATAATCAAAGGATATTTCGTAAAACAGTACCATGATTTCATTTAAAGGATAAGTCTAACGGCCAGTTTCAATAATCTACTTGCAGTTAAATGTAGATAGCTATCCGAGATAATAAGTAAAGTTTGATCTATCTGTTACTGCTTTTTCAATAACGTTAACGTTCCAGCCCTATCTAAGATCAGAGATAGATTGAACTCCCTATCTTTGGTTACGGCGTCCCTCCGAAAAGTTTTAATTTTGCTTTTCTAACTAGTGTTGTACACACATTTAAAGCTTTGTTTTACTACATTACGTTATTATCTATATCAAGATATGTTTTAATTGATAGTTATTTTGAATAACTATTTATTGCTTAATACATATATTTCAATAATGACTAAAATAAAACACATTTTTTACGATGCTTTTACGAAAATAAAACGCACGTTGACGTCTATATTAGTCAGGCACGTCATGTCACTTTCATTTTTATTGACATCAGACGAGACTACCTGGAACTAACCGTTGTATTTTTTTCTTAGACCAAAACCATTTGGTGTTTTGTTTTGCTTTTATGGCCGGCGTAATTTTTAATTAGCAACTCTTCTACAGAGGTTTTATTCAATCTGAACCTACAAATAAATTCAGATTTTTATAAGTCACTCATATTATTAATTCGTCTGTAAGCTTGACGATCTTTGTACTCTGCAGTGTCGACAGAATCAAATACTACACCTGCCTAAAATAATTCGTTATCACTTTCGTCGCTAAACATATCCTTTTCTTGTAAAATTAATTCGAAACTCAAGAAAACTTTAAAAGTATCCGTCGAAATCGGGCGATAGGTAAATCTCTAACTACTGGTAATATGAACTATCGACAGATAGCTTTCGAAACGTTATTGGACACTTCGGATCTCGATAAGTCATCAAACTTTATCAAAGGTTCTTAAGCTGTTACATTAGAATTACCATTGTGGGGTAAGAACTCTGGGTAAGTACTAATGGTAATAATCAAGTCACCAAACAGTAAGTAGTGTTTTCATATTTGTGTTCTGGTGGGACTGGGTTGGCCATGATATCTAATGAAATTTAATATCTCAGGTAGGAAATGCCGAATATTTACGTATCTCAAAGGCATGTACAGCTGCGATATCACCTTCGTAGACACTGATAAATAATGATGATAATGATAATGATGATGAAAAGCACCTAATATTAATGTTAACCCGACCAAAACTATCTACATTTTAGTTTCATCAAAATTGGTTCAGCCGTTTTAGCGTGAAGGAGTAACAAACATACACGATAAAGTTTCGCATTATAAATGCGTTTAATCACATTTATGATTAATAAACCTGTTATCGCGCCTATGAATCCCTAAAGCAGACAAATACTTTAAAACATCCACGTGTAGCCAGATATGTTTTGTCTCATGTAATAGAGTACAAATCTCTTTCTATATCCATAATAAAAGCAAATATAAAACATAACACAAATAAACAAATCATCACACACGTATTCCCCGAAGGGGTGTATAAACACCAACGTTTTACCAGATTGCATGGTGGTAGGGCATTTTCCGAATGCCCACCTGGCTAGCTACTATCTTTGAGTAAAAAACCTGTCACCAAGCACTTAACAGTGTATTCCAGCAGCTGTCCTTGAGAGCCAGTTCCCATTCTAGGCTATTCCTCATAATGATATACATCATCATTTATCTTTATGCAAGATTGTGTTCAAATGCAAAAAAGAATATATAGGCAGTTATGATGGTCTAATCGAGTGTATGGACTAGGGTCACGATCAAACTCTCTCCGATCAGCTCAACCCTTTGGCACTGTGTAGAGATGATTGATTACTCTGCATATTTTACCGTTTCTATCACGGGGAGTGTTCCAGGGAACTATTTGGCTTAATACCTGCAGCTGAATTTTACCATCAGACGTCTCGATAGAGGATGATGTTTCATCAATTTCATGTTGACATCTGGAAGACCACAACCATGCAATTCTCACGGCATTTTCTGCCTCGCATTGCCACAATGTGGAACCAGCTGACATGTAAAGTACTTCCGAACCAAGAAGACTTAGAAGCATTCAAGAAAAGACTATATTCTCCCCTCGGGAAGGTCGAAATATCCTCGAGATCTTTTGTAATGCGGATGGCGTGGGTGACGGTGATCATTTTCCATCATGTGAGACGGGTGTTTGTTTACCCATCCCATAAAAAGAACTAGCTCCCAAAAGCAGTAATATCAAAATAGTTTCATCATAAAAGCTAATGTATTGCAGTTTAATACTCTATGACTTAACAGCCTCCACCTGCATTTGTCTATGAAGCAGCAGGCCATACATCACTGTCCATTATTTATAGATATCGTGAAATGGCGATTGCGTCCGATATATAAATAGATTTGTTTGTAACAATGCGTCATGGCTACGGTGCAATGTGGAGTGAAGCTGTTATTAAGAGATTGACAATTCTGTAAAATATATATGACTATTCACGTTTGCAAGTTTTCAGAGCACAAATGTTTACCTTGCGCGATAATCGAACCTAGATTTCCTGGTCATACACACCAGCTGCCAAAGGATTAGGGTAGTAGTGTACTTAGCGCTATCCATATAATGGCAATTTCGACAATTGCAATTTGAAATTCAACTTGTTTGCAAGTTTTTCTTTATAGATTTCTAAATATTAAAACAAGAATTTACTATAATTAAGATCCATTGAATGGTGTTAGGGCATTTTGCGAATTGCTGCCTGGCTAGCTAGCATCCTCAAGTCGAAAATCTGTCGAAACATCTATTGGTGTGTTCTGGCCTTGAAAGCCAGAAATTTTAGGTTAGCCAGAATATAATCTTCGACCCCCTAGCAATTACCATCAGGTGAGATAGTGGTCAAAGGCTAGACATTAGCTGTATAATAAACATTAACCTCGATTAATTTAGTAAATTCACATTTTAAAAATGCTAAACTTCACCGAGTTTGAACACTTGGGAAAAAAATTACAAAACAACTATTGTTTGGAAAGCACTACGTAAACACTTTCTTATGATATTTACTTAGCCTAAGATAGTGCTTGACATCATAATATTTAGAACTTATACATGGTCATGTTTTGAGGGAAATTATGTCCAATAGTAAATTTTACGAAAAAAACTTATTAGAATATTACAATCATCGTGATTTTGTTAATGCTAGTTAGAAACCGAGTCCCAATGCAATGGATAGCTCAACCTATACATTCCGAAAATTAAGCCATTGTTTTGCATTTTTAGGGTTCAGAATCTTGAAATTTGGTACAAAGTAAGTCTTATATTATAGGACTGATAAAGGAAAACTTGCGAAAATCATAAACTACTACTGGTTACATCATATCATAAAAATAATTTTAATATTTTTTAAATGTTATGGATTTCATTAAGCAATAAACATACCATAATTTTTACTTATATACCTACAGGTTTGTACGGAACCCTCGGAGCGCGGGTCCAACTCGCACTTGGCCGGTTTTTGAATTATAATTTAATTACAAGAGTCAAGCAAATGAACCAATTTATTCTAAATAAACTGAAAGAGACCATACCTCCTAACACATAATTTAACGCAAAGTGGGGACAAAGGCAATGACGTTAATATTTATTTCTTATGGAAAACATCGCAATTTTTTTAATACCTTTAAGCTGGTAGATCCCCAAAGAAGTAACAATTGAGGAATTTGAGTACCTATGTTTTGTTCACTACGTTTCAGATCCACTTAAGACTTTATTGTCTCCACAATAGTTGTATGTATGGAAATAAATAAATAAATAGATAATTATCATAATCCGCATTGAGCCTGAAAAATTAATCTTAAAAAAAACTGTCAAATATAGTTTTTTATATACGTCAAGGATAAGCATTCATGTGCTCTCAAAACTATAAAATGATTGTGATGACGCTGGTGATGACATGCCTACTTGTTTTTTTGAATTTACTCTCTCCAATAGGTGACTTCAATAACATGATTGAAAATGGCAGCATAGTGTTTCTCAAGAAAGAAAATACATGCACAGATGCTGTACTATACAAGCTTACTAAAAATCGAAGTCAATATTTCATGACTCATGTATAATAAATAACGTGTTATTTCTACATTGTAAGTCAGAAAATCTGAATTCATTCTCAATTCTTTTCATCGCTCTAGAAAATTTACGAGTAAATAATTACCTAGACATTACTGTTTCAGCCGGATCGTCCACTGCTGAACACAGCCTCTCCTATTTAGGGGGTATTTGCCATAATCCCCGCGCTTGGCAGGTGTCTTGGGGATCGCAGTGTAAGATGACAGTTCTTTAGAAGGTGCTGCTGCCCACCTTCCAGTATTTTTCCCTTAGTCGCCTCTTACGACACCCACGGGATGATATGGGGAGGTGCAATTCTAACCCGGCCCCCACGGGGATGAGGACCTAGACATACTTAATTCAAAATTTAAATATCAAATTGGTACTTTGTTTCAAATTGAGCAAAAAAGGTTCGAACAATAATAAGTTAGTATGTAGATTAGATTTAAATATAGAATATAGAAATCATATATTTTAAAAAATCAGAACCAACTTTCAACACTTCATATTATGAAATTACTTGCAGAAGTCGGTGCCATGATGATTTAAAACACTGACTTTACATTATCATTGTTAGACTTCCAGAGGTTATTTCATATTTTTTTAGTGATTGAAGTCAGTTTAATATTTTAAATAATTTTTGCAGATTTTTTATTAATGCTTCGTTTTGACAAGATTATTCGGTACTCAACCGATTTTGATGATATTATATTTAATACCCAAAGAATACATATCACCAAAATAAATTAATAATTGGCGGTGAAATTGTATAGTGTAGCAAACATACAGAAGAAAAAAACATACTTCTAATTTATACTAGTCCAAACATACTAGTTGAATTGAGACCTTCTTTGTTAATAATCGATTATAAAATTAAGTTATATTTTGTTTTTTTTTCAACATTGATTAAATTGATTTAAGCCATAAAACTACCTACTAGAAATGCTCTTTGAATTTTATTACGAAAATGATGCTATAAGTTGTCAATGTTATTGATTGGATATAAGAATGAACAATAAAGGATTTGGTACGCATTTGAAATAATAATTACTATGATAATAGGCCGACCTTGTTATAATTAGAAAATAAAAGTTCTATAATATGTACCTAAAAGTAACAAAATATTACAAACATTTTAGCACGTCTTTTATCGTACTCATTTGTATTTCCAAGTAATTTACACCTACGCCATTCAAACGTTATTTATGGCAATCGAGGGTGAATCCTGAAATAACCTTGATGTAACAGAATGCGTCATGGTTCCGATTTCAATTTTGTTACGTCTTACGTATTGGCTGTTTTACTGATTAGGTCTTATATATACACGCGTAATTGGAGTTAAGAAACGAACAACATTACGTCTTTGAAAGGTGGTTAAAGTGGATAGATTTTCAAATTCAATACATATAATGCCTGTAACTCTTTCTAATATAACTCAAACATGCAGCAGATAAGTTGGTACTAGGCAAGTATTAATTTATAGAGTAAGTGACATCTTTTAGCAGGTAGTGCAACGCATAAATATCCTTTATAGTACCAGTAGTGCCGGTGGTGCCAAGGATACGAAAAGTTACACCCAAGATTCCCTAGAAAGTAATCAATATAAAGAAAGAATAAATTAGATCTTGAATGACTGTACAGTTTCCGAATTCAGAATGTAAAGACTACGTATTCTCCTATTAAATGATAGTAAAGGCAAACATCTCCAACCCAACGTACTAAAATGAAGGGGAAATGCTCTCAAGCACTTGTTACAGGGTGGAGGCCTCATATCCAAGAGTCAAACAGATATTCTTCCTCAAAACAATGATAACAGAAACAGAACAAGAGACTTAACAGAAGAAGAGGAATGTTCAAATACTAATGGCATTATAACAAGTGAAACTTATAGACGTGACAGATATCTTGGAGGCGAGCGCAAAGCCGTGTCAAGCTTGGACGGAAACATTGCATCTGTGATAGGCAGACGTAACGCTTATCTGACTCTCATCAATACATATCATAAAAAAACAAACTAATCCTTTATTTCTTCAATGACACCCCACTGTATGATTAACATAGAAAAAGCTAACCAACAATGACAGTTCTAAAATTAAATTATTCTGAGCAATTGCGGGTATTTTAAAGTGAGAATAGTCGACACGTAAGTTGGTGGTAAATTGTGCGCTTGAAGGGTCACACTCAAGACCTGATGATGCTTCGTGTAGGCTCGAAACGCGTCGAAAACTAACTGGTTTTGACGTCACGACAGCTTAGCTTATAAATTAGGCAGAATTGTTACTAGAAATCGTGCGTTCGAGGAATCAATAATGAGAATAAGTGACTTAAGAATAATGATACTTATTCTAGAATCGGAACACGTTGAAGATTGGTGTTAAATGACTTCCTGTCAGCTTAGCAGGATTTTTGTTTTAAACCTTACAGATTATTTCCTAATACAATACAGTAGTTTATTCATCAATAAACTGTTATGATAAATTAATAAATTATTATTTATTATTAGGCGGCATTGTCACTAATATAAATTTAATTTTGTTTTTAAATTTTCTTAAGTATTAATTTAATGGTTTATAATAACATTTCTTCTTTCTATAGTACCTATATGGTATATAGCAGAATATCATCGCATATATCAATATTAAAATACTGATATGTATATATCTCGAAAGTACTAATTGGATCTTACTGCAATAAAAACCAGTGCAGGTAAGTGATAGATTTAACCGTTACCGAATTCAGAGAAGCAGATAGGCGATAAATAGTCTTTATGGTAGAATAAGGGTAAGAAGAGAACGTTTACTACAACAAATTAACGTTGTTTGCTGCCGGAATGTTGCGTTGTATCCAACATTTCTCACGTGGCTGCTATAAATCTTAGTAAATACGTGTTAAAACATTTAGTTAGCTAAAACCTGCGGATGTGAGAACATTAAATTGGTTTAAATAGGAGTGTTAATAAAACTACATTATGTCGTAAAGCACATAGTTACATGGTACGAATAAAAATAGGATTATGTTATTTGTTTCCTATAGATTGAACCATTTCACTCATATTCAAGGTCAGTCTTGGTTTTAATTCAAAATAAATTAAATCTATACTTATAATAAAACTGTAATAGATCCAATTCTGTACATGGCAGATATTTTGAAAAAAAATTATTGGGAACTGTCTGTAGCCGACACTGATGCCAAAACTGTATATATTTTTATTTTGGTCTGTCTGTCTGTTTGTATCCCGGTCGCGCATCACTTTAAAACTACTAACTGGAATTTAATGAAACTTAATATGATTTGAGTTCATACTTCTTGGTTAGCCTAATCAACATCTTCGACCACATCATCACTTACACCAGGTGAGATAGTGTTTAAAATCTAACCTATCAGGTAAAAAAACTGTTATACGTATTACTTCTTTCTTTAAAATATGTAAGCAAAACATCTTTTTATAATTTACTATAAAAAGCTGTTTTGTTGACATCTATAGCCATTGGTTTGAGTAAGAGGGGAATAATTGTGTATTTCGCTCGGTAACAAAGTAAATTGCATCTCGTTACTTTGAAACCTCAGCATTCTGTATTTGAACCTTCCCTTTCTCAGATTTCATTATAAGACAATTACTTGCGCCATATATCAACTTCGCAGCCTAGCATAACAAATTACTATTATGGGTGAACTGGCTGGTCAGTTCTCCATACAAACGTCGTAGGGTGATCCCTCCCTTATTTGAGATTTTAAGCCCAAAATTAAGCATAATATCCATTGAACTCGTCATTATCTAGGTTTGTATCGTAACTAAATTTTTAAAATTCAATTAACTTGTGAATTATGAGCCTCGAAACACTTTCATATAAAGTTTTAAAGACTCATAACTTAAGACTTAATTAAAATTTAAAATTTCGTTACTATACAAACCTAGATAATGATGAGTTCAATCGATATTATGCTCAATTCTGGGCCCAAAATCTCAAATAAGGGAGTAATCATCGAAAGGCATTTGTATGGAGCACTGACCGGGCAGTAAAACCTTAATGACACCCTTTGAGAGCACAAAATGTTCACTGCAGACGGATATAAGAACAACATCTCCTGGTTTTGTACACCAGACGCTTTAACTCTTACTTACTTGAATCTTCCTGAAACTACTTCATTTTATTTTATCATTTGGCACACTGAAGTATTTTAAAATATTCCCGCAATACAACACAATGTTACGTGCTATATTAATAGGCAGATACGCGAACGGATTAGTTTCGCACGGTCCTACAAAATAGTTTAAGAAATCACTTGTATAAGTTTTATTTCATATTAATATTAATTTAAAATACTGATATATACATATACTAATAATACTACTAACTAAAGAAGACGCTAGTAGCAGTCCGATATGAGGGGAGGAGCGCTATATGCTGAAATACAGGTGGTGAGCCTAGTTCAGCAGCAGATACTCTAGATTCAAATGTACAAATTTTCTAGCCAATTCATTTAATTGTATTATATTTAATCTGAAAAAATATTGTATGTGCAAATTCTTTGAAAAAACTATTATTATTATTATAGTTTTACAATAGTTAAATGTATATATAGTAAGAATTAATTAATTAGTCAGACATTCTTGCGATTTATCTGACTTTGCCATCTGCTGTACCACGTCAAAGGCAGCTCTATCTCTTGTCAAGATGGCCTCCACTAATACCTACTAGACCACTGTATGCTTGCCAAACTCTTGAACTTTTTCTAGCAAAACACTCACAACTAATTAGAAACAATAATACGGCACAATGCGAACACTTGTTTGAATTGTTGGCCAATAAATTATGATATCTGGCAGAGGTTTGTGAATATTAATTTGTAATTGACTATTTATTTTATGATTAAAATTTGAAAGACCGTCGTTTAAAAGATACTTTGAAAACTGCTAAATTTACAAGGCCGTTATTTTATTACGTTAACAACTGAAAAGTTAAGGTTGTTACATTATGAGACATTTCTTGCTTGCCGAGATAACTATTGAAAAGTTTGCGTATAGAACACGGCAGGTTCAATAATTTTAAAACCTATTAACAAGTCTTAAGGACAATTTTTCTCCGAGAAACGAGGCTCTGGTAATTTTAAGGCCTTCAATCAAAGGACAATCGTACGTTTGTATATAAGTAGGATCAAGATTTGTGAATGCCTGATCGTTGACATCAAATTTGGTAGGGGGAAAAGAGGGCGTAGGACGGAGACACCTAATTTTTTATTGGTGAACTGAAACAGAACGAAGCAAAATTTCAATAGCGTGTGCGAATTTTTTATCAAGATAAATATACTGAATCGTATTATCATTAGCATAGTATTTGTCGTGGCCTCCAGAAAATGTTATTCATTTCTGTAATACGTACACTCTTTTTAAACAACATGTTCAAAATTTGGCTCACTTTATTCTAATAAACAGATCTGAATAATACAAAATTAGTTCAAGTTATGTTTATTTCATTAGAAAACATATCATTTTTAAATTTCTGATATGTCTATGGTGGGAGGTTTTAGGTCATTGAAATTATTTTGTTGGTATCTTAATATAAGATATATCATTATATAAAAGTCTTATTCAACTATAAATGTAACGTTCATATTTATCTACATTTTTAGTATGATCATTAACGTAGAGAAGAAATAGAAGGGGCCCTTCAGTACTCCATTGAGGAACAACGCGGTAATTAGGTGCGATGTCGGCCTCTTACTTAACCAAATACGTGAATTCTCATCAAACCTAGTCATCATATTGTAACCACTGCATCGATAATCCGTGATATTAAAAAACCTTCATCCTGAATGCCTATAGGTATAGGACAAACATTCACCACTGCATACAAAGCATCAAAACAATGATCAATACATTATGTGACTAATGCCCTCTAAAACGAACACAGAAGACTTTTCAATGAATTTATCTATTTTTAAACGTTGTTTTTTACGATTTATAAGTGTTTGTATCGTTTTACTTTGGTATAGGTTACCAAATGTCACCTTAAATAATTTCAGCGCAGCGATGGACTGTTACAAGTTCGGATTCACATTGAAATGACTTTAGTGAACTTCTATTATTGGTTTGGTAACTTTGGTTAAATAAATATGTATTTATCAAGACCAGTAAACGTGAGTGAAATATTTTGAGAATAATTTATAGTGCCACAACTGCACTTAATGCGTGTTGTTATAATTGAAAAGAAGATGTGATAAAAACTTGTTTACGAAAATGTTGTGTGAAAGAAAATATTTACTGTGGCAAGAGTTCGTATGTACTAAAAGACCGAGTCTGGATGGCAATAGGCTCGTTCTCGGGACTAATAGGAATATAGTAAAGTGTGGACATACAGATAGAGAGACAGATATCTATAAACAATAATTAAACAATAAAAGTACCATCTATTTTTTTGTTTTGGTGTAATAAATAACAACCAAATACAGATAGCCATGGTTAATTTAAATAGGTTAAGTATTCTTTAAGATTTTTCATGAGAATATCGATTTAGCCTTAGTTGTACTTGACTATATATACAATTTTGTACAACACGGTTACTAGTTTTTGCCACAACTTTAAGTATTCCTTCTGTTCAAGAGTATTATTAATAAAATATTAGAAATACAGAAGTTACCAAACACATTTGCGTTTGATGCGTGATTTCCATTGTTCTGATCTAACACAATAGTAATTCTAGGTTCGCCCGATCATCATTTTCAACTGGATCACTTATCGTCAGGAGAAACCACTACAAAGGCTAGCCCATGTATTAAAATCCTACCTGGACGGGTTATTTTATTTATGGTATATATTGGCAATGTCATCAAAGAATATGTCCTTAGACTAACCACACCTATTCATTCTTTCTAAAAGAGTACAGCTACATGCTCCAACTCTACAAAACTTCACGTCATGTATTCGGGGTGTTATGACAACAAACTTTTATATATTACTTTTTTATTGTGTAATAGTTTTAACATCTTTGTAATGAAAACCATATGACACATTATGAACGGAAAGAGCTCTGCACGTCTATTTGTGATTAAGTTGCTAACTTTCTGGAGGAAGGCTCCGAGTATCGTAGAACGATTGCGACATCGGTTGAAAGATGATATTGAATGAAGCTAGAGGGCTATCCCAGTATTACAGTCAGTGGAAATTCTTGGACTTGGACCCTTTCAAGAAAAAGACATGAAATTAGAGTATGAAAATGATTTAGAACTTTCATTCTACGCTAATACCGAAACGAATAAATCATCGTCTAACCACCACAACTGCAACTTTTACATTTTCATATTTCGTAACATGACAAGCGTTGGCTTCCAGCCATCGCGAGCGGGACAGCGATACGTTTCCGCTTCAGTGGAAAAAGGACAGGTGATAATCTTGTGTGAAAAATATTTATGCTAAGGTCTTCAGTTGCTAAGATCAGACCAGAATAGAATCGGTTCAGTACGCGTTTATTTTTGCGTTTAGGATTGAAGGTTAACTTTAGAATTGGGTGGTATATTCCAGTTTCAATAACTTTAACGTTAGAGAAACTGCTTATTATTTGATATCATTTAATAATTGAAGCGCACGTAGCGAAGTTTGCTTAGCCGTTCAGAATCGATCAGCGTAGTTAAGCAACGTCCGCCGCGTCATGAGTTGGATGGGTGACTGCTTGTGACATTACTACTGAGCGTGCACGTGCTTCGTGGCTTCGAGGGCACGGTCTTGGTTGTTGTCTTAGGATGGCAGTCGTTATAGAATAGTGGCCCGCCTGGGTAGCTACCACCCTCAAGTAGAAAATCTGTCGCCAAGCACCCAACGGTGTGTTCCAGCAGCTGTCCTTGAGAGCCAGTAATTCTAGGTTAGCCTGAACAACATCTTCGACTATGTAGTCGAAGATGTTGTTCAGGCTAATCACTTACCTTCAGGTGAGATAGTGGTCCAAGGATAACCTACTAAGCATAAAAAAAATATTCATACGTTTTTATGAAGCGTGTCTCTTAACCTAGAACTAACGATTTATTCATCAATCATTCACTCAGCATGAATATGTGCCCTGTAAAAGTCATAGCTTTCTTTATTATCAAATACAATCTTCTAAGCGTACGTGTACCATCATCAACCATATTATTACTTAACATGAGGTGAAATATTTCAATGCAACCCTTGCAAACCCACTGGACATTCACTTGCGGATGTCCCCCCAAAAGAAGATATAGGGTTTGAAAGTCATTTAAGATATATGGGGTGATTATGAAGTTTATGCAAAGACGTGGATTAATGCAAGGGCAAGCGGTGATTAAACTGGTAGTAGGCTGGATAGATATATTATAGGAATCAGGAGAGAATTATCAGGAAACACAACGAGATTCCAGAAAATTGGATTCAAAGTCAAGCTTCATCATGTCAGACCCCAAAGTCGAAGCACTTCATATAGCTAGCCATCATGGGCTTGGTGTTTTGGATACTCGTATGCGCAGATAATAGTCTTCGTATTAACTATGAAGTACTTCCCTATAATTTTGAATGTACTTGAAGTTGATATGGAACATCGTATAAGAATTGGAACTGCTAAACACAAATCAATGCGGACCTCTTGTATGCCACACACTTCCAAATCAGGTATAAAAATTTTTAGACATTCCAAAATTACAATTAATTTACATTAAATTCTTAGTGTGTATTTTTGCCAACTTATATTCCTTAACAAAATCACAAATATACGATAGGAAAAATTTAAGTCATGTGCGGGATGACTTAAATTTTTCCTATAGTATATTTGTGATTTTGTAATGTAATCCGAATAGCAGGCGTTATTGCAAACCTAACAATATAAAAATTATATTCCTTTGTTATTTTAATATGTCAGATTTTTACATTGTAAATTAATGGGCACCCTTGTTAAAATGTAATCATGAGGATTAAATAGCACTTACCTACGACTTTAAAGAATCATTTTATTATTTTTATTTAATTCAATGATGGCAAAACGAGCTGAAAATCTCCGATTGAGATTTTTAGCTGGTGTTCAATGTATCTCTCCGTGAATGATACATTTTTCTTTTGGGATTGATTCTATGTGACATTGGGGTCAAGATACAAGACAATTTTAAAAAAAAACTAGACGTTTAGTTGCACAAGTGACCAAATAACTGCCGCTTACCTTGCTCAACGCATAAGTTTGGCTATTCGACGAGGTAAAGTCGCCAGCTTTTCGGACTCATTTCAGGCAACTTAATTTTTTTATAGTTCGTAATCAGATTGGTAATTGGACTTGCATGTTGTTTGTATAAATGTATTAAAGTAATTCAATAAATATCAATACAAATCAAAAATGTAGTTAAACCAACATAAAGTTACAATATTTAACCTCGTTTTTATTAAATCTTCTCATGTTTCTCTGTCTTTATCTCTTCCAGTTGGAATTTTGCAATAAAAATTTTGAGCGCTAATAATCATAGTTTTATTCTGAAATATGCATAAAAAATTGTATTTTACATTATTTTTAATCTACATTAATTGGTTTATAACTCCGTAAAGCTCTTGAAATTTATACTGGCTATAAAATATAGCATTTAAAATATGTAGCCATATATTGAAAGACTTTTAGGTAGCTGACTGAAATGTTTTTTCACCTGTTGAAATGTATGTTCAATGCGTGCTGAAAGATGCCCTACATTTTATTACATTATTATACTAAAAACACGAAAAAACTACCAAAATGAGGAAAGTATTTTAATTAGCTGCTTATTTTTGCCGAACCAGTTACAGGACAGATTTATGTCTTGATTACATAGAGAGAAATTATATTAACTCTCTATATAAAATTACAATAAATAAAGTTGGATATATTTACTGAGAAAATACGATTTACCCATGTAGATAAAACAGTTGTAACAGGGTTTAGGTCGCAGTGGAAAGCGAGATGTTACAAAACGAGCATCTCGGACACTTCTTGAAAAAGACCACCGGATATAGTTGAAGCTATAGTCGGGTTTATTTGACTTATTTACGTGAGTAATTTCGTTAGTTATCAGTAAAAAAATAGTGAAATCACGTAAGTTTTATAACAATAAAGTTGGACGTTCCAACTGTACAAAATATAATGTGGAAAAAATATAAATAAAAATATCGCCGTCAAATGTTTCTGAAACAAACGTGAGCGACTCAAGTTTTTTTTGTGTTATTGTGACGGAACTAGCCCGAGGCCCACCCGATGTTAGGTGGACTAACCTCTGCCTATAACAGATGCATTTCGTCAACGACGAATTGCACTGTGCCCGTTACAGTGAGACGTACAGTTGTTAGGTCTCGTGTGTCTGTATTTTACTGGCTCTCAAGGACTACTGCCGGAACACACTGTTAGGTGCTTGGCGACAGATTTGACCACTGAGCCATCACTGCTTCAAAAGGCGCAAATATGCTAATTTCGGTAGTGGTTATATATATTTGAGCCGTTTGGTAAAGAAACATTGGGTTCTTAGGTGCGAGAGGTCAACTTATTTTCCAAAGTATGGTCTGTGCGACGTGTGATCAAAATGCTGGTTCTTATTTGCTCAACGAATAAGCATTGCAAGCAAGGCAATGCTCCCTTGCTTGCATTGGGTTTGAGTTGCCTAAATGATTTCAGTGTCGTGTGTTGTATATAGTTCGTAGTGTTTTGTTAATAAAGGTACACGGCCAGTAAAAAAACAAAAGAAATAATACATAGAAATCTTGCATGCCTACATGTCTCAGAGCACGTGAGTAGAATATTTTTCTCAGTAATATCAGTCTCATGAACTCATCTATATTTAAAACAAATTATTCAGCAATGGTGACAGCTGATCAATGACGTCACTATCAGTAGATCCAGTTAGCCCAGTCGGATACATTTAGAAATAGAGCATTTCATTCGGACGTTGATCTACTTTCTAACAGGAAATAAACTGTGCCCAGTTATATAGAGCAAATGAGAGATACTGATTAAGAACTGTCACAACTTGGAACATAGGAGTTTAGTAGGAGAGTAGAAGAAACTTTTAAATATTTGGATCGTCATTATTATTTCTTGTACAATTTGTCAGCAATAATATTCAAACTCAGTAAAAAAAACTCAAGTCACATACTACAATATGATTCCTCTGTAGTTGTCATAGTCGGAATCATTGGATCATCAAGATGAAGTATATCTCCAGATACCATAACTCAAAAATAATATCTTAACCTCATGAAAATTGCGACTCAATATACAGAGAATGTCTAAGTTCGTAGCGTAAATTAAGAGGCAACCGGTGAAATCGGGTATAACACCTTTATGGGGTATCCATGAGAATTTCCTCCGTCTTAACATAAAAAAACTATAAACTATCTAACAATAAAAAACAAAAAACAACATTCAAATTAGAAGGTAGAGCAGTGCTCGGGAGCAGGCAGACGCAATTGCTCACTCGCCCCAATGATGATCATGTGATATGCTCAAAACCCATACGACGTTTTTGGTCCCTAACATTTTTTTTAAATATTATTGTTACGGAACAAACTCGAGACCCATCTGACGTTAAGCGGACTAACCTCTGCCTACAACAGATGCATTTCATCACAAGTCACGAATTGCACTTCGCCCACTTCGTCACTTTGAGACATAGTTAAGTCTCATGTGCGTGTAATTTTACAAGGATTGCTGCCGGAACTCACCGTTAGGTGCTTGGTGGCAGATTTTTTACTTGAGGGTGGTAGCTTGCCAGGTGGGCAATCGTAAAATGCCCTTCAACCATGCAGTGAAGCTCAAGCCGGCGGTGGTGATAGAACCAGGGACCTGCGGCACGGCAGTCCATAGCTATTACCGCTCGGCCATCATTGCTTTCAAAGTCTTCAAACTTGAGTGCTTTTGCCGGTTCATTTACAATATTTAAAGCAAAAAATTATGCATGATCACAAATTAAAAATTCACCTTAAATTGGGAGCCTGAAGGTTCTTATTTGAATTCAGATTTGTAAGATTCAAAAGCGAGTGTTGCAAATTTCTCAAAGCTTATTTCAAAACGCCTGTTACTTCCCAAATTATATTAATCTTACGCTGACAGCCATCAAGACTGAGAATTCCGTTCACGTCATGCCGATCGATGGCCAAAGGCGAGTTGGCTGACCTGTATCGGTATTCTATAGCTATTAATAGTAACAGTTTTGATTAAATATTAGGTACATTAATAATAAATTGGATCTAGAAGTTCGTTAAGGTACTTACGAGTAATTGCTGGATAAGGATTAATGCTGTATTGCTTAAAATCGTAATAAGCCATTATTTCTCGTAAAAATAAAAGGATCTAAAATGGTTATTGTGGGTTATCCCTAAGAGATAGACATATACCATTGCGGATATGTTTTTAGATTTTTTTAAAGTATACAATAATGTGGAATACTATTTTGATCTATCTAGTAGGGTTCAGCAAGCGCTTGTAATGTAAGCGCAATAAAATGTGTTTATCTACATCACATTCGAAACCATTAAAATTATCAGTGTTTTTCTACTACGTTATACATGCATTGTACATATAAACCTTTCTTTTGAATCATCCTATCTACTTAAAAAAAACTGTATCAAAATCCGTTGCGTAGTTTTAAAGATCTGAGTCCGTCCTCGTATTTGACTCGTTTCGGACAATTTTGTATCGTAATTGTGAGAATATGTTACAATATATAAGTAATGTTATTTTCAACACCCTTGCTCGTAAAGTGAGCTTTATTATATCGTTATTAGGGCCATAAACCGAACTATAACACCCTCGTGCATAATAATATTATACACTAGTGCGTAATAGAATTATCCCTACAAAGTTAAGTTAGTACCTAACTGCAAATTATATGCGAGTAAACAGAGCATTTTCAATTTAACCGGGTAATACAGATTTTTAACATCAAAGAGGTTTATATGTAATCAACCATCAAACATTTGGCACGCGCGAAAAAAAAAAACTTGCGCGCTATTTTCCATAATATTCGTATGTTCTTTGTATCGCATTTGTGCAATATATATTTTTTTTCCTCGTAAAGGTGTTGAAAAAGTGCGTATGAAATTTGTGAGCAACTTAGCTCACTTGTATCATAATCTTCTATTATGGTATGTGTAGTACAACTCTTCATCTTGCATGTAGCACGTTTTTTTTTTTCAAAATCTAAATTAGTGGTTATCAACTAGATCTTCGAGACACTTCTTTTAAAATAATAGGAGGCTTTCCACAAGCCGTGAAATAAATAAATTGTGAGACATCAATCAATAATTTATACTTATATTTCATTTTCAAATTTAATAAATACTGTTTATTTTTTCTGCGTATTTCACTTTATCGTAGAATGTTTCAAGATTATTTCTTTATTAAGTAACCATTTATATGTAGATAAGTACTTTACTAATGTAAAATAAAGAAAATCAATATGCATATTACTAAACACCATTAAAATATTTAGATGTCAAGTAAAGGATCAAAATTATTTACGTGATCACTAAGCACTACTTGTAGCCGTGTGTGGAAGTGAACACGAACATAAAATGTGGCGGAAACAAGCGAGTACATTGTCGGCACGGACTCTTATGCGGGAACCTCTGCATATAATAGATGCAGTTCGTCAAAAGTGGCAAACTTCACTACGCCTATCATCTCCCTGAGACACAAGTATTTAAGTATCATGTGCCTGTAATTTCACCGGCACCCCTTCAAACCGGAACACAGTTCTCTTTATGATAGAGTTGACGTTGCAGACACACAACTATTTCATCTTTTGATTGAAACACGAGTATTGGAGGGAAAATATCTGACTTGTTTTTTTTTTAATACCACTGAGGTGGTAATCAAGCATACAGTAAAGCAGTTACCGTAGCCTATGAACGCTTGCAACACCAGGGGTATCACTCGCGCGTATTGCCGACTTTGAAGAAATCTCTTCACGCCCTTTTTGAAGTAATGTAAGAGTTTAGTTCCTACTACAGCTCTTACTGGCAGAATTCTTCACAATCTTGAGTTGAAAAAGAGGCCGGTGGACGTACCACGCTCAATATCCTGGAAAAGGCTCTCAGAAGTCAAAACAATTGCAATTTAGATTATTTTTAAGTTATTCACGCTTATTTATTAGAGCGTTAGTTTTTTTTTAATAATTTAAAACTATATCTTCCTATCGGTTTTTCTTTTGTTATTGACATTATTCTAAATCGTACCATGCTACTCAATTCTGTCATATCATACGTAGAACTTACTGTGACAATAAAATTGATACATTTTCTTCATGGTTGATGAAATGTAGATCTAGAGACTAATCAGCACGTGCAACGAAGGATTTTATATTGTTATCAGATCTGGCATGGAATCAGCTTGAAGGTCCATGAATAATATATTAGGTAACGAAACGAGAACAATTGATTACAATGTAATACTTAGCAACTATTTCTAATTGTATACAAAGTAAAGAAAATTAAAGTATCGTACTGAACATTTATTTGTTTGGCCGTGAAGCGTATTATTATAAATTACTAGCTGACCCGGCAAACGTTGTTTTGCCATATAAATAATTTTGGCTATTAAAAAATAAGGGTTGATCGTAGAAGGGTGAAAATTGAGGATTGTATGTATTTTTGTATGTTGTATCATAAAAAAATAGAAATTAAAAATTTGGTCTAAAAAATAAAAAATTAAATTTAGGGGTGGACTACCCCTAACATTATGGGGGATGAAAAATAGGTGTTGGCCGATTCTCATAGATACCGGATAAGCACAAAAAAATTCATCAAAATCGGTCAAGCCGTTTCGGAGGAGTATGGCAACGAAAACTGTGACACGAGAATTTTATATATTAAGATTTCTCTTTGTACTACTACTCCCTAACAGTATTACCCTGATCTAAAATGTAGTGGGTGTACTACCACTAAACCAAACAATAGATTACAACAACTGATTTGGATTAAAATAATAGAGTACATGAAGTATATATGTAAGACTCTTGGTTAGCAATAGGTCCGTTGTCGTTGACAGGTATTATAGGAGGCAAAGCGAAACAAACATAAAAAAGTTGCCAAATGCAAATGAACAAGAGTTTTCTAAGAAACAAATAGCCCAGAGCCCCACCTGAAGGTAAGTGGCCACTGCCGGATTTAAATATCAATAACGCGCAGGGATAACATCTTTTTGTTTGTAAAAGTGGATAGAGCATACTCTACTACTCTGTTTGCTCTCGTGTGTTTAAGGGAAGAACTTCGGGATGAAAATCATTTCACATCTAGATCTATTTCGTTTACATGCCAACAAAAAATAGTAAGGGCGAGACTATTGTTTGAAACTATGGTTATGTTATATTTATTACAGATGGTGACACTCTCACTATAAATTTGCGTTGCAATAAAAAACCGAAATCATTTCTAAGAAAACCTTTTAAATATTTTTAAAATAGCATAATAAATTTAATCTTCATAAATTCCTTTAGTATAGTAGTTGTAGTGTTGTATATAGATTGTAGTGTTTTGGTAATGAAGGCATACAGCCGGAAAAAGTACTCACTTTTACTGCATATCTAAATAATATGATATCCAACACTAATGCATGCTGAGGGAATAATAAAATTAGCAAATTGTTAAAAATGTATTTACTGATTACTATCGGATGCAGATAGATCGATTACAGGGTTTATGTGATTTAAGTGGTATTAACCAAAAGTTTGTTATTGTTTTTAAACAGTTCTTGATTCTTGGCGCAATTTATCACCCTTTTCCGTCTATTAACATTTTAACCAGCTCTATATTAATGCTTGAAAGATACACCCATGAAAGTAAGTTAAGACTTCCGGACGGACAGACGATCAGGTTTGGTAATAGGGTTTCTTCCTATACCGACTAAGCACAATTTCCAATAATTTAGGTATGAATAATAAAAATAATAAGGGATAATTATAGAGGCCTGGAATAGCTTTCTGGTTGCCCAAATACTTTCCTTGTAGAAACTGTAGTGCTGTATTTATGTGCTTTGCTAATAAAGGTATGTAACGCCGGTAAAAAAAAGTATGAAGTAAATATCTCTCAATTATATTTTTCTCTTACTAACGGCATAGAGAAAGTTAGGATATATACTTACCGTTTAGTACATTTATATATGCATAGCTTAGTTGGGTCTGAATACTGATATCACGAAATATTGCTATGCACATTGGTTTTATGTTTAATATTTGTTGATGTACCTCTAAAAATTAATAAATGTACAGAAGTACACAAACTTTTGGCCATTAAATTTATTGAATACTGTCAGGAAAGTAATATTATTTATTTATTTTGAAACATGAGAAAAGAAATTATGACTGTATAGGTATTGATAAAGGAATTGTATGATATTTTATTATCTCTGTGAAATCTATGTGTTATAAGCACATTCTTGTTATTTTTTGGAATTAGTAATATAATTAAAGGTCTTAACTTCTATAGTTTACACGTAAATGATACTCGAGACTTCATAGAATTATTGTTTGTTCATTCATAAAATCCATTTTATTTAACTTAATTGACATCAATAGCTCAGGTATTGAAAAATTAAAAGAAAATAGAGATCCTTGTTAATTGGATAGGAAACAAGTATGCCTAATATTTTTGAAGCGTATTTACTTAAAGCGATGGTTTGTTTGTATAGTTAAATAATTCTTGAGAATTTCTCGAGCATTAACATAAAAATTTAAAAACTTTCGACAAGTTATCTATCCAGTTCTAGTTGCTAAGCAACAGTAGAATATCTTTCTTAGTTAAATAAACAGGTACAATGTCAGGCCATAATGGATTACATAAAAGTTCAGGATATTTTACAAATATTCAAGTAAATATTAATTTACTTAATTATCTTCTCTTTCATTACGATGTTCGACAGTACACAAAATGAATGATTAATTACACAAATATATGCACTATGTACATTTTGTTTTGTTTTATAAACAGAGACTATTTTATGTGGACAAGACTTTATTATTCAACTTAACATTTACAATATAATTTATATTGAAAATATCAAAACAATGAAAAGTGAAGTAAAACCCCAGATATCTATTTAAAACAGTTTGAAATTTAGTTATCTTGTTTAAAAGTTTCGAATTAAAAGCTACAAAAGATGTTTATTATATGAAACACCGCTGAATCCAAATGCGTGACAAGATGACGTCAACATAATGTCATTAATTTATCACATTCATTTGTTTTTTCACTGTATTTACTATGTTATTTCGTACTTATTATATGAGACAAATTATCCTCGTAGTGATCATCGTAGCTCTTTGTAGCTAGGTCATGCCTAGCTACGATATGCTACGTACTACGAACTCTGTAGAGGTTTAATATTCCAAATGCTAAAGATATTTCTTTCATTGCATAGATAATTTTATTATTGAAGTTGTTTAATGCCTCGATAGTATCATAATATGTCGTAAAGTCAGCCGTAAAGCATAAAGACTCTACAATATTAACCATCTAATTCCAGCAAAGTAATGTACTGTAAAAGTCTGCTGTACAGTTCGTAAATACTTGCAATAATTAGGTTGACACGTCTATTTTCTGTTCTTGGACACCTCAAGGTCTGTAACAGCATATATAAGGTCACTTTTATCATAAAATTTCAATTTCAAACGCCAAATGACAGACATATAATGAACTCATTGTTATGGCTCTTTCTATTCGCGCGTGACGATTTTATAGGTTATTTTGGCAATTGTGACCAATAATTTAGTGTAAACAAGAGGTTATAATATAAAACCTCTTGTTAGTATATGACATTTTAGGTGAACTGAATATTGTATTGAAAACTGATACTATATGACCTAAAAGTTTGAGCCGGACACGTTTTATACACCCAATTCCATTGTTTTATACATTCAATTTCAATTATTTTGCTCAACTATTAACTAGTTTTCTGCAATTGAAACCAGAGCAGTGGATTTTTTTACTAAAATATAAGTTAATGAATTAACTTTTACTTTTTTAATGAAAGATTATTTAGATAGCATGACAGAGATCACATTTCCAAGCTATCCATCCCATTCTATTTATAATGATAACCTCCCAAACCGCATTTTTCATATCCGCAGAGCATTCTTTGGCGGCGGGCGGCGCGCGCCCGCCCATGTCGGCGACTGCGCGGACGCCGGTTCAAAAATAGCCGCCCGCCACCCGTTGCATACAAAAGTGGCCAAGCATTGGCTTATCAAATTTCCCTGCCCACACCCAATCCCACGCAACACTTATACCATGCGTTAGTTTGTTAGCACAGCTTGCGTTGTTAGCTCTGTTATCCGCACTGAGGCACTGAGACATCCGAAGCGTTAAAAAAGCACGACACTTACACTAGGGCCGACACTACACTTGAACGATCGCGACAGTGGTCCGGTTCCGCGCACGTTGGCCACTACACTGCTACCGCGCAGCCTACTCGCTGCCCGACGGGCCAAAAATACCCCTCATTGTGTACACAACACTTATAATACCTAGGCTTTGGTATAAATCTCAGTAAACTTTATAAATAGGCAGTTTTTGGATTGGGATGGTATAAAACTGCACTTGATGGCGTTCACCTAGATGGAAGGAAGGTCGTTATGGTGCTTTTCGCGTTGGCTTGGCTCAGCGCGGCTTCTACTACTACATGTGTCATAGAAGCTAATTATACTAGTATTGAGATATAACATATCTATGTTGAGAAAAAAAGGATGTATATTTTGAACAAAATCAACACAATGACTTGATTCAGAATAACCTAAATCATGTGGGAACGTCACAAAATATTATTTACAATTAAGGAAAATTTTCCAATTTGTGTCTTTAAACGATTTTTTGTACCCATATCAACAAAACATTTTTTTTATTGTTGAAACAATGTAACTTGACAAATGTATCATTCACACTTTTTCTGACATATTTTGCAGAACACACAAAAATACATTACTTTTCTTTTCCTTACTTACAAGGTACTTACCGACCCTTAGGTATCTTAATATAGGTACATAAATAAACCGTTAGATTGATTCCAATGAAAATAAAGCTTAAATAATTCTTGTACTTTTGTTGTTAACAATATTGTTTACCTTAAAAACTGTTAAAAATTCACAAAGTGAAGTTTTATACAAGCTACTAGTGTAATTCTTTATATATACATATATCATTAAATTACTTTGGACAGTTGATCAAAA
Source organism: Plagodis pulveraria (assembly GCA_963890685.1). NCBI lineage: Eukaryota > Metazoa > Arthropoda > Insecta > Lepidoptera > Geometridae > Plagodis > Plagodis pulveraria. The sequence goes on from OY982975.1 coordinate 17,715,307, forward strand.
TTATCAACAAAAACAATAGATACAATGCATTAGGTGGGATTACCCCAAGGCAAGTGTAACACTCAGAGCTGAGACGGTCTCGCTCCGTTTAACGGATTTAGATTTGTCACAGATTTGCGAAATGTTGTGCAATAATATGAACGCTGTTGTTGGTATATTATACTCAAGTGTATATTTTTGAACATATTTCGTTTACCCGTGACCGCAATCTCAGCAAATTTTTGAAACTTCGGGATATAAGTAATACAAAATAAACGTGATTTAATCTGTTAAAATTGTTATTTTATACCTATCTTCAGTGTGCTGTTTATAAATCGCTTTCTGTTTTGTAGCACAAATATTTGTGTTAGGGAATCGTATCATTCACAAACAATTTATTTGTCGTACAATTTAGCTTAAATATACGAAAATGTACTAAATATACTTTTTCACGAACATCAAATTACAACAATGTGGCACAACCTAACGTTTGTACTGGAAAATGTACGCGCTTTTCAATATAATTGTATAAACAAAAGACCTAACATGTGTGCCTTCAAAAAAGTTGGTGTCATTTGCCCTATCGCAGTTGGCTGCACACATCGAAGAATCACCTCTATAATATGCTGCACACATAAACTAACCAAAAAAATTCAATCAACTCAGCTTAGTTACGAAAGCAAAGATGAGTGCAAAGCTAAATGCACGCCTTAAAACTTTTTTCAGAAACGGTGGAGGTTAGGTGATTGTGAAGGTCAACCTTAAGAATGCTTTTAACCCTGTCACTAAATCTGCTTTCTTCTTCTTCTTTCGAGTCGGAGCGACTTTTGCATTAAATTTTAAACCATTCTTTGATGTTGATCGTAATGACAGTCAGGGCTGCCTCTGAAAATAGCCTTTTGAGTGGTCCTGAGAAGGACCGTTTCGGGAGCATTGATAATGACAGCATGATGCGAGTTTGTGGCTGCCCAGGGTTCGCCGGACATTGATAATGAAAACGTCACACTGGGATGCTCGTTACTTGCACCTTCAATCGCCCCCAATCTGCTTTGATTGACGAAATTCCAAAGCATAACCCAGAAAAATTAGATTTTTTTTCAATGCTACTATTTGGTGTAATCACTTCTTTATAAAAGTCACCATATACTTTCCTCGACGGGATGCCAACAGGAAAATTTTCTTGACCCTGCCATATTCTGACTCGTGATTCACCCGATCATTTCATCCTACACCTTTAAAGTGACGATGATGGCAAACCCGGAAGTGAAGAGTCAGAGTACAGTTAGTGAAGTAGTGATTGCTCAGTGGCATTGGCTATGGACCGCAGCGCAGCAGGTCCATGGTTCGAATCCCGCCGCGGGCCTGAGCTTCACCGCATGGTGGAAGGGCATTTTGCGAATGCCCGCCTGGCTAGCTACCACTCTCAAGCAGAAAATCAATCGCCAAGCACCTAAATGTGTGTTCTGGCAGCTGTCCTTGAGAGCCAGTAATTCTAGGTTTAGCCTGTTAATATCTTCGACCACACCATCACTTACTGTCAGGTGAGATTGTAGTCAAAGGCTTACCTATCAGCAATAAAACACTTAGAAGATCTTAAAATGTTTATAGAAAACTTAGCTCAATTGGTTTAGAGCAAAATTTTTCCAAATATGAATTAGATAATGGACAGACTGTTAGAAACTAAATTATAGAGAAAGATTAACGTTTTATCTATACATTTAATTTTTGTAAACAGACTTTGACTTTTGACTGTAAAATTGTGTTGTCGTGTGCAGATACTTTAAGATTTATGAACTTACGCCGCACGGTCCCAAGGAAGAAAAAGGGCTATTTTGTTTTTCATAAAATGTAAGCCTTCTATAGACACACTCCTCTCATTTACTTCTTTTTCAGCAACGAATTATTACTATAGAAAAAAAGACCCTGAAAATTACTGAAAATGTCCCGTTTTACTGCCCTGATCACACCCACGAAATTGAAAGTTTTTGGCATAAAAAAATGCTAGTAGCTCTTTCTTTAAAACCAATAAAATATTGAATTGGATATGTTTCCGAGGGTAAACACGGGAATACGAAACTTCGATTTAATGTTTGTGTTTCCTTATTTCTCGCAGGACTCGTACTCTCATTGGCGCATAGTTGACAGACCTTTGGTATTTTTTTAACGGTCGTTTATGAGACCCACCCTCATACACGAAGGATAACCACTGCTCTTCAGATTCCAAATTTAATTATGTCACAAAAATGTTAAATGAATTAATGTAGATGTTTTGCCAAATGTTGTCTTTTAATGAGTTTGTAAATTACTCCTTCTAATTACATACGTCGGAACATAAATATTCCAAAATTACGTTTTTGAGGTAATTGGGGAACAGCGTCATGTTAATTCATTATATTTTTGGTGCAATTCCAAATGAGTGTAATATTTTACATTAATCTAGTGGAAGCAAGTGAATTGGTGATGATTTGGTCTGAAATGATGATGTTAACGCAACGTTTATATTTTATCATTACATATATGAATAAAGGTTTTGTCAGGATGTAGGTAGGTAGTATAAGAAGGAATGGTTTAAAATTATATATTAGAAATATAAAAGCATTTTAAACGACTTCAAAAAAAGGTTCTAATTTTTCGTGTGTCTCATTCTTTGGCTGTATTATTTTGTGTGTGTTACCTCATCACTCTTTGCAGGGTGTACCGACCTTTATAATTTAAAAAAAGAACTTATTTTTAGCTATCCCTAACAATGCGTATTTTATGTTCTAATTCGGTTTTTTTGTTAGAATATTACATAGAAATGTCATAGCTCCTCGAAAAATAATATAGCTAACGTCACGCTTAAATACCCCTAAAAAGGATAATCACCAAGCACCCATAATCATGGGTGCTTGGTGATTATCCTTTTTAGGGGTATTTAAGCGTGACGTTAGCTATATTACATACGCTAGCATATTTTGGCCCCATGTAAAAGGGCGTAAGTCTATTGCCATCTACCAGGCACATGATTTCGTAGTAATAGTAATAAATAGTAGATTTCCTTTTCAACCACATCTTCGACAACATCATCACTTCCCTCCATCAGCCACATCTACCATCAGGTGAGATAGTAGTCAAAGGCTAGCCCTGAAAACAACTGTCATATGAAGCCGATATCTAATCGCACCTTGTCCGACCCAGCAATCGAACACAAGACCCTGAGATTTCAAAGCAGCGCAATTATCAACGACGTGGGCATCCTTCTCGTGAAGTAAACATTAAATATTAACGATAACTGTAGGATTGATTTACTCGTAATGGCGACTGATCCCTTGTACTACAATTGACCCGCGGTTCTTTTTAAATATATTTTCACTACTTATATGTTTAATCTTATAAATGTATGAACCTGACCATGGGAGCTGGAAGAAGACCAAGCGGATGAAACGAGTGGTAGAGATTTTAGAAAAGCACGTGGTAGAGAAGCGAATATTAAAATGGATATTATTATGTGCTTTTTTTTTTCAATCGCTTAGTCTTAGCTTAATCTTTGGCTATTATCCCATCTGATTGGTGCGTGATGATGCGATCGAAGATGTTGTTCAAGCTAACCTATAATTACTGGCTCTCAAGGACAGCTGGCAAAACATGCTAGGAAAGACAGATTTAAACATGAAGGTGGTAGCTAGCCAGGCGCACATTTACAAAATGCTCTCCAACTATGATGTAACGACTGCCATTCTAAGACCAGGACCGATGGCTTAACGTGCCTTCCAAAGCACGGAAGCGCTCAGTAGTAAATACGGGCGATGCCCTGTCCATCCACTGGACTTTCCCACTGATGGGTGGACGGGAAATAATACCACTAGTCGCCACCCATCTAAGCATGATTGCAGTTTAATTTTATGCCTGATAGGTTACCTTTTGACCACTATCTCACCTGATAGTAAGTGATGAAGTGGTCGACGATATTGTTCAGGCTAACCTAGAATTACTGGCTCTCAATTACAGCTGCCGAAACACACCGTTAGATGCTTGGCGACAGATTTTCTACTTGAGGGTGGTAGCTAGCCAGGCGGGCATTCGAAAAATGCCCTACCACCATGCAGTGAATGATGGATCAAGAACGAGTAGGCGAACATCGCTACAAGGGCTTTGAAACTAGTGAACGAACGCGTGCTGTGAGTGCCAAGACAAGATCAGGAATGAGAATATGAGAGGAAGCTTGAGAGCACCATGATTTTGTTTGACAGAAATGTTTGATTCACTTACGCACCGCGAGGGGCTCTGTGTTTTTTTCCATACAAAATTGCGTGTTCTTGCTCGCGGCGTATCACGAGTAAAACACACACTAGGCTAACGTTAAAGTGAAAAAGACTAGCGTACCATGAGTATGGCATGTTAAGAAGAAGTATTAATATATAGTATTGAATATTAAGAGTAGATTTCACGGAGAGCTTTCCATACAAACGTAGTTTCGCCATATTTCAAATACCAAGCGTTCAAACTCGGTGAAATTTTATGTGCATATTGCTGAAATTTCTATTTATGCTAGCTTGACAGTTTTTCTATTTATTATATCCCTAAATGTCAAAATAACAATTACCATAAAAACGATTTTTCGAATTATTTTTGAAAATTCTTAATTTTACGGGAATCTGGAAAGTGCTCCGTGAACTCTACTCTTAATGTTATAAATAACCGGCTGTACTCACGCGTATTGGTCGAGATTGTCGACCTAGGTTTCGGGTATATCCGGTGCCCTTCATCAGGTGACTTCACGCGTCTAAATCTGATTAATATGTCTCATACTCACGGGAACTTTCAAACAATAAAAGTATTGAATATGTATGCCGACGGACACAGCAGAGGAAGACTGAAGAAGGTATGAATGTACTGCGTCAAGAAAAATATGTGCTATGAATATGTGATGAGGATGAAGATGTGTTTACCGAGAAAACTATTAATAAATACATTTTAAAATTTTTGTTCTTGGGCATTTTTTTTCACGTCAGAGGGAAAATGAACCCGTGTCTCCCGGTTTTACACACTGGGTGCGATAACCACCGAGTTTTAGAGCCTAAATTTTGTGCTCTACATATATTATTTTAACCGTCATAGGGGGCGGTGCGCGGTCATCAACCAGACTACTAGACTTCACCTGATCGAAAGAAGTGCTTTGTCAAACAGTTAACTCTCGCAGTGAAGGCTCTACCCTTCTATATTTTTAAACTAGCTGTACCTGCGACTTTGTTAGCAATTGCCATCCCTGCTGACTAATTATTCACATTTGACCACTGTTTATCTCATATTAAGCATCGCTGTGTTCTGCGGTGGAGCACTCTTTGTAAAAAATAGCTCAGAAAGGAGCTTTTTACTTTCGATCTGAAATCTCCCAGAAGACAGGAGGTAAATCAGAGTTCCTTCGCGGTTCGCACAATAAATGTTGAAGTGAAGTACTTTGTGCGTGTCTTTGGTATTTCGAAATGTATCCGGCAAAAGATAGATAGTTTAAAAAACAGATTGTGGCGAATGTTCCAGATTTTAGAATTTTATCTTAGCAAGGCAAGCTTAATTAAGTCAAAGTCTTAAGCCTCTCAATTAAGTAAATATTCTCTAGCTGATATTTAGCGGATAAATCTCAAAACTCTCCAATAATACAATGATATTTTCGTAGATGCACATGAATAAAAAATATTGATTGAGTAATAAAAACCATTAATAATAAATTAAGCACTGAGATTGCAACAAAATGTCAATAAAAATATAGGTATCCGGAAGCCGAATGAGAGTTAACGAAAACACAATTGTTTCATACCTTAGCTGCGCTTAAATGGACTCTAAGTATAGAACAGATGATTATTCTTCACGATTTTAAGGTTACTCTCGTGGTTAAAGTTCTTCTTATTCCTGTACTTAATAACCCTGTATAAGTATGCAATTTCAATAATATGTCCGTATATTGTGGCGGTGATACCTTAATTTAAAAAATTTGGAGAGATCCGACTTAGACATTAGACCTATCTATTACGCCTATACAATAAAGTGCGAACGCCAGCTTAAGATGAGCCGTTCGTTCAAAAGTTCCTGTACATTCCGGGTTTTTTTTAATATGTTGAACTACGCACTACATACTACCCTGTGTATGTAGTGCGTAGTTTTACATCCAAAAAAATGGATGTAAAAAGTATAAATTTTTACATCCATTTTTTTATCAATCCACACTCCTGTTGACTTATTTTCTATCTTAAAAACTAAGTGAGTCCATTTTTTTTCTTTACAAGTGAATTGATCTATTCTTCTATTATGTTATAATTCTAATGCTAGTGGGTTATATGCTTAGTTATTCTAAAAAATCTAAGTTAAAGCTAAGTGTCTTTTCATTTTCATTACGTCCGGAAGTACCCACCACTGACTCCAGGGTCCTTTTTGCCTTTAGAATCTCCTCCACGACCTCTTCGTTACGGTCTTTTATCGCCATTTTTAAGTTGTGGTTGACGATCTTCTGTTCCGTCGCTTTCTCCGCCCGCCGCACAAACCCACCGATGGTGTTTGAGCTGTCATCAGTGTAATAGGTGCAGCTTTTTTTGTGACGCGACAATGACACAACCGCATGTGGAACGCTGTCTCTGAGCCTGGTCACTTTCTCTCTCATCTGGATGATTACTACAGATTTGTATGTCAGTCCCTGTGCCTCATGCACGGTCAGAGTGTAAGACCCTGGGCCACATCCGTACCCTCCACCGATTAAGGCGGATTTCTCCCCCTGAGTCAGCGTCAATTATAGGGTGCTTGTGAGGTCTTTTGATATAATGGCACCTGGTACCGTTGAAGCTTCAAGGAGAGAACACGAGATCTTGAGGAATAAAAGTCCGGGTACACTTCGCGAAGGACGTATGCCACATCCATGGGATTCCGGTGCGTGCAGAACAACTCGGCCCAAGGTCGCCAGTACATTGAGATTGCTGTACCTCATATTGAAGAAGTTCTCTCTTTCAATATAAGGCAGCTGGTTGACATCTACGATGATGATGACATCTTCAGCCTCCACCAACCGTGCAGCCATTATAATGGCCCCGAAGTGGTTCATGTGCGCTTCGTCTATGAGTAGACGTTTTTCTCTGCGCTCCATGAACCCATTCCATAGCATAGGAGAACCTAGTTTGAAATCCTGTTCCTACCCATCGCTGTTCTTAAGATAAGAAACTGTTTAACTGTTTAAGTACTATTATTAGTATTATTAGAAGCGCTCGTAGCAAAGTTTACTTAGCTGTTCTCAACCGATCAGCAAAGTTAAGCAACGTCGCGCGCGGTCATGAGTTGGATGGGTGACCGCTAGTGACATTACTACTGAGCGTTTCCGTGCTTCGGAGGGCACGTTAAGCCGTCGGTCCCGGTTGTCGTCTAAGGATGGCAGTCGTTATAGCATGGTGGTAGGGCATTTTGCGAATGCCCGCCTGGCTAGCTACCACCCTTAAGTAGAAAATCTGACGCCAAGCACCTATCGGTGTGTTCCGGCAGCTGTCCTTGAGAGCCAGTACTTCTAGGTTAGCCTGAACAACATCTTCGACCACATCATCACTTACCATCAGGTGAGATAGTGGTCAAAGGCTAACCTATCATGCATAAAAAAAAAAAAAAAAAAAAAAGTTCAACCAGAAAGAACTATTGGGGAAGGAAAAATAAATATTATTATTCATTTGCCAATACGGACTTTGGATTTCACTCCGACGCCTATGCGGTGCGCTACCTTGTCTCTCAGGTCATTGGCTGCTTCGGTTGTGGTGGTGCTATGATGTCCTTATCAGCATCAAAGTTGTCCACTATCCAGGTTGTTTTGCCACATCCGGGAACTCCAATAATCCAGGTGATACGTTGCAACATCCAGTGCTCCCATGCTGCCGCTGGATCGGAGTTCCCCGAGATGGTTTTAGCCATCTCGATGATTTTCTCCTGCATCATTATCTTTGTACACCGGGCTGTGATCACAGTGGGGGTCATCTGGTGGTGTTACAAAGGTAAGTTTGCCAGTCCGTTGTGCCTCATCTTCATTTAGCGTAACGAAGCCTGCTGTGGAGCTGAATGCAGCCATATAGCGACCCGACATACTTCCCTTGATGACTCGGGATCTTTCATTGTCGTATATGGCTGGCCCTTCGTTTTCCCAGAGATAGGCTTGCATGATGTTCTTGCAAATGGTTAGGTTGACCTCTCTCGTTGCTTTTTCTATCGCTAGGAATTCGAGGTAAGCATTGAATGCGTGATCTGTTACTGGAATGAGTTTTGGCGGGCTGACTTGCCCCTTATCGGCTCTGGTGCGTTTTATCTGCGGGGGGTCGGGGTCTTCCCCTCTGTCCTCGCACGCCACTATGTTGTGGCACGCTGAGGCTTTTATGCACCCGATGTGGTCCGTAACTTCTCCTCTCGAGTACTCGATTACCATTGCGTCTACGCTGATAATGCGAGGTGTTTCATTAGCGCCTTCATTCAAAAGTGAGGCTAGCAGCTATCCTCACAGGGTATAGGACTGCAGATGAAGCTGTTCTCGCATAACTTTACCACAACATGCCTGGAAGAACAGGGAGCTTCAATACTAGCTTCCTTATGTTAACTAGAAGTAAAAGTAAACAATATATATACTGGCAATATACGTGGATAAAGGAATTGATATAGCAAAGTATATTTTTGGGGTAATAAGCAAATAGTTTGTAACTAAAACGTAAATAGAACTGAGCAGATATTATACTAGGTCTTTGTAGGAAACATGCACCAGTTATTATTATAGTAGAACATTTGTTTTCATCTCAAGCGGGAACCATACCGACACGGGTTTGATTGACCTTGATTTCCAGGGTTGTTAGGGGATTATTACTAATACTGATTGTAAACTTTTTTTAATATACTGGTAGAACATATCATTAATAACTTTCTACTTGAAGGCGGTAGCTAGCCAGGCATTCGCAAAATGTTCTGCCACTATGCATTGATATAACCACTGCTATCCTAAAAGAATAAACGGGACCGACGTCATAACGTGCCTTCAAAAGCAAGGAAGCACTCGGTATTAATTATGCTACAAGCGGTAACGCATCCAGGTATTCGCATTAGAAGGTCGGTTAAGAACGGCTAGGCAAGCTGCACTATCAGAGCTTTAATGTATACTGACAAAACCTCAGCCGGTAGGTACTTTTTCTATCTCAAGACAGCTGTTTTCTGCGTTAAAATAAAGTATTCTTATTGTGAGTTGAAACCGTTGATTTTCAATGTCCTCCTGTCAGTGAGTTTCTACGTGACCTATATACATGAATGTAGGTCACATTTTGCGTTGGTATACTGTACTAGTAACTCTCAGTACATAATCTCTCACGGTGACGTGTAATTTTTACACGACTGCCCTAAAACAGGAGTGTATGTTTGCAGTAGTTTTGAGTGTATGTTTTCAGGGTTCATTTATATGTATCTATCTATGTATCTATATATTTCGCCATAACTTCTAAACAGCTTATCCGATTTTTATGGATGAGATATTTTTAGTCTTGATAGCGCAAGTGACACTAGGTATATAAAGAAAATATTTAAATACAAACTGGTAGATTTCAGACGGCATATATTGAGAAAACATTTTTTTTTCAAAGTATCAAAATGAAGGGCTTTAAAAGAAAGAAGCCCCGCACCATTGACCTATATATACTAGACGCGACATCTCAAACGCAGATAGTTGTACAGTGCAAAGAAGCCGGCCGGCATCTTCTCACCCACTCGCTACTGGGCACTCGTAGAGATTACACGTGCTTTACGTTCGAAAATTGTGTATTCAAAATACACATTGATAATAGACAATTTTCGAACGTAAAGCGCGTGTAATCTCTATGAGTGTCCAGCTGCGTGTGGGGGAGAGTATACCAGGCGGCATACTTACACTGGTCGACTATCCTCGTTTGAGATGTTGCGTCTAGTATATATAGGTCAATGCCCCGCACGGGTTCGACTCGCGCCATTCACCCTATAGCCGAGGCTTCACGCATACGTGTTTATTGGTATGGGTCAGATTACACAGAATGTCTGTAGATGAGCTACTGCTACATCTAGTACAGAAACAGACAACACTCAGAGAACATTTACAGGTACGGCAGATGAACTGTGGCACTTAATTGAATGTAAATCTTGGTCAGACTTGAAATGTACAACTTTGAGAAATAGGCGAAGAAGTTTTAGTGGGCATTCTGGTCAATAAACCAACGAGTCTACTGATTATATTTCTGAGAATATGTGCAGTTCATAATGATTTTACAACTAACTTGCATACAACTAACCTCTTTTTTTCTAAGTACACAATTCAACTGCATTTTTTTTGTGTGTATTAATTACCTCAGATCTTATTGCAGGGTGTACCGATTTTGATGATTGTTTTTAATTTTCAAAGCTAGTGTTTGTTATATTTCAGTGAGATGTCACTAGTAGTTTTTGAGTTATACCTAATAATGCGTATTTGATTGGCTTCGACTAATTTGTTGATGTTCTCATTTTCACTTGTCTCTGCAACATGAATAAAAAATTTGCACGCCTGTAAAGGTAGAATAAGAGATGTTTATAATTATGTGTGTAATATTAAGATCCGCACTTGTAACCTTATTCCAGCAAGTAAGTGATATTCTATTCTAAAAATAACTGCATACGGTAGTTTGATTTATTTATTTTTTGATTTTGTTTCACATAATTTTCTGTTGTGTAGACGGTGTTTTTATTCTAAATTTTAATATCTTATACGAGACTGAAATGTTCTGAGCGTCACGCTTGTTCATTTCTGCTGTAGAGTCACTCTTCTCATTAATAATATAATATTAATAACAATACAGTTTCATGACCATTTTTTGGAATTTCCATCATTCTGCTTTGACACTGCTTTGCGTTCGTCACACCGAGACTTACTTAGAGAGCCAAAAGTTTAGTCTAGTCTTTTCAAGACTATACAAAGAAATAACAGGCAAAATGAGACTTAACAGGTATGTCTCAAGGTGATGGGCGCAGTGCAGTTCGTCACTTGTGATGAAATGCATCTGTTATAGGCAGAGGATACCGCTTAACATCAGGTCGGCCTCGCGCTTGTTCCATCACAATAACAAAAAAAAAAACAAAAAAAAAATGAATAGTAAATATTAACCTAAAGCACGTAACATCCAATAATCTATCCTATGGGTAGCCAAGATACAGGCCCAGCCTAGTTTGGAGCTCGCTGCCAATTAGAGTTCATGACTTAAGTGTATAACAAATAAAAGTTAATTTTAAAATTGTTTTGTGTTTCTTTATTTTTCTGTATGTACTCTATCTTAATTTTCTATCTTTTAAAATAATTAAATTAAATTAATTAAATCACCGGAAGAATTCCCCGCCACGTGACATTATTCGCCGGGCTCTTACCACCGCCAACTGCGCTGCCATCTTGAAACCTAGTGGCCTTGTGGAGATGGTAACAGGCCGGACGGCATGACTTTGATTCCGTGGAGGATGGGAAGGCCTCTGGTATGGGACGCTACCTGTGTCGATACCTTAGCACCTTCTCATCTTCCCGCAACCCAAAAAGTGGCCGGCGCGGCGGCTGAACTAGCAGAAGGCCTCAAAAGGCGCAAATATAGTAATCTCAGTAGTTGTTACATGTTTGTGGCTTTTGGGGTCGAAACGCTGGGACCGTGGGGACCGAGCGCCAAACTATTATTCAAAGACGTCTCAAAACGTCTGGTCGACGCTACTTGTGACCAAAATGCTGGCATATACTTTGCACAGAGGATAAGCATTGCCATACAACGTGGCAATGCGGCCAGCATTTTGGGAACACTGCCTAATGGTAGCGGAATATTCGATTAGTTTTTCAGTTAATTTTAAGGTTTGTTAAATATGTTAATCCGTAAAATTAAGTATTTGCTATGAATAAATGTCTCTTTTAAACAAATAATTTCTTTACTTAACTATATATTTCCTACAAAATAAGACTCAGCAACTCTGACATTTCTGAGTTAAAAAATAAGTCACAACCTCTGCCGCCAAGCACCTAACAGTGTTTCGGCTGCAGTCCTTGAGAGCCAGTAACACTACAAGCACATGAGACTCAACAACTGTATGTCTCAGGTTGACCGGCACAATGCACTGGTGACGAAATTCATCTGTTATAGGCAAAGGTTGGTGATGGTCCTCGTGGGGTGCCGGGTTAGAATGTCACTCTCCCATTGATACCTGTGGGTGTCGTAAGAGGTGACTAAAGGTAAAAACACCGGAAAGTGTGCAGCAGCGCCTTCTGAGGAGCTGATATCTTAAACTGCGATCAAGACGCCTGCCAAGCGTGGGGAATATGGCAACCCCCTCCTTAATGGAGGAGGCTGTGTTCAGCAGTGGACAATCATGCTGATCGGCTGATACAGAACAGGCAGAGATTACCGCTTAACATCAGTTGGTCATCGTGCTTGTTCCGCCACAATCACATAAAAAGCCTGAATATGATGAAATATCATCACTATTGAAATGATAATGAAAATGAGATTTGTTGGCTTTCACAGAAATAAAACGAGATATTATTAGATATCCACTTGTTTGTCTTCCATGAGTCACTAAAGTGACAGACTAATGTGCGTACTTTGCAGAGTATAGGTCATGAATCTCTGTTGTCTATTTATAATTCTTAGAATTGCTACGTTTTTAACAAATCCATTGCTACTTAACTTCAAAGAAAATTAAATATTGTTGATTTTAATTATTTACCTTCTTTTCTAATAATCATTAAAATGCTGACAATTGTTTAACAATTAGCATTGAAAGAGTTTCTTCACAGAACTAATAGATGCCATTGAGAACTTCATTTTAATTGACAGCTGTCAAATTCAAAAGGGTTCTATCTCGGAAACTATTATACAACACTGGGAGTTTCTTCAAAGAAGTGATAGATCTCATCAAAGTATTCATTTTTGTTGACAGCTGTCAAATTAAGAAGGGCTTTATCTCTGAGGTAATTTTACATATACTGGAAGTTTCTCCAAAAAAGTAATAGATCTCATCAAGATCTTAATTTTGTTGACAGCTGTCAAACTAAAAAGGGCATTATGTCAGAAGGTATTTTATATAAACTGAGAGCTTCTTCAAAAATGTGGTATATCTCATCGAGACCAGCATTTTGCCTGACATGTGTCATACTCTGCTTTGTAAAGTAAGAGTAAACATTATGTGAAAAAGTTTACAATCATATTGTTCTCTTCATATATAGATAGTGAAGACAAGAATATTTTTTTTTTATTTATTAAATCGGGGTAGTGCAGGGTACTTTATCCGCGCCCCGGCACGTATAGCCCCCTTTTAAAATCACCGTGTCTTTTCAATCGGGGAGACAAGTCTAATACTGCTTATTGGACTTGTCTCCCCGATTGACAGTTTTTAATGAAAATAATTAATAAATATACTAATATTCATAAATATAAGATATTTAAACCAAGCCATGTGCGATGCCGATCCCGTGGGATACCAGGCTAGAATGTCACCTCTCCATTTCAACCTTGGGTGTCGACAGGCGACTAAGGTTAAAATACGGGAAAATGTGCAGCAGCGCCTACTGAGGAAATGCTATCTTACACTGGGATCCCCAAGCCGTCTGCTAAGCAGGGGGATTATGGCAATACCCTCCTTATTGGGGGAGGCTATGCTCAGCAGTGGACAATCCAGCTGATACAGTAACAGTACAGTATACTAAGGGCCTGTTTCAGAATGTTCAAGTAACTTCCGATTATACTACCCAGAACATAAAATAACTGAATGATAAAAATGACAGTTAACATGCAGCGCGTTTCAAGCTTTAACCGATGGATAGGATAAATCGATGACTGTGAAACGCAAAGATAGTGTTTTATTTATTAAACATGTTCTGGGTAGTATATCCGGAACTTACTCGAACATTCTGAAACAGGCCCTTAGAGTTGTGAAAGTTACGTCTGTTTTTAAAATGAAACCATTTTTTAAATAAAACCTCATATTGCAATATACTTTTAAATGTGGAATAACATTATTTTCATAAAAGAACAAAAGAAATGAAGGTCTCAATCAGATCTATCAGTTCTGTGAAGAAACTCATGGTGTAGGTGGAATAGTTTCAGAAATAAAGCCTTTATTAATTTGATAGGGCTTTTCCAATCAACACTTATAACGTTGACAGGGATCACAACTGGGACTTATTTACGAGTAACTTGAGTGATTTGGGCCCAAATATGATATCAAATTAGATAAATATGTCTCTTTGATGACTGATTTGAGCTGTCACTTTAAAACGAGTTCAGCCAAATCTGACTACTACCAAATTTCATTTTGTTTGTAAGTATACTTTGTATGGCATATGTCACTTTGTCAGCTGTCATATTTGAAACTCTTATGTCAAATAAATCGTCCAACGCACGTCAACGAAGAATAGTTTTAGCGAAATTTTAATCGGCGATGTTCTTTCGTAAAACAAACCGTGGTCAAGGAGTGGTTTCGGCGAATCGTTCGATCGATGAATGATATTTCGTAAAAGCGACAATTCGACGAGCGTGCCTTTGATGTAGCATATCGTTCGGTGCAAGGTTATTCGAAGAACCATAACCAGCTCAATGACACCATTACTTTTCTCTATGATGACACCCCATGCATATCCAATTGTTAGGTACCTTGTTGTTTATCAACCATTTTTAAAGGCGTTCCACAAAAGAGTCTGCATACATTTCTGTCAAAAACTGACAGAAGATTGAAAAGAAATACAAATCAAACGTCAAATTACTCTTCATTAAAGTCATCACAAAAATCTTCCACAAAAATGCAACTAAAATAAACAAAACCAAAAAAACAAAAAAAAATACCCAGAATGTGATTCAATGAAGTATTTTTAGTATGCTGAGTATCAGAGGCTTGCTATTGGTGATGTTGAAGAGTGCTTTCATAGTGGCTTTCCTCAGCGTCCCGAGACCAGTCGTCGCCTTCGCTGGTCTGAAGAACTGGTCCAGGAAGGCACTTTACACCAAGATCGACCTCTGTACACAAGCTTGCTACAGTCAGATAATACCAGGTTTGTTTCAAACTTGTATAATAATTCAGAACAAGGTAATATGCTACTCGGTCGTCAAATATCTGCAAGCAGCAAATATTGGCGATACTCAAAATGTCAATAACGAATTAGAAATAGAATTTATATTTGCATGATAAAAAGCTTGTGACTTTTAAAAATTAGTTGAAAAAAGTAAACATTTTGTGTGGAATATTAATTTAATTTTATAAACAGAATATTGATTATTATTCCTTGTAAATGAATACAGTAAGTACATATTACTTTGTTCTTCATATATTATCTGTTTGTTAAAGTAGTTATATACCCTTACATTTTATACAACGTCCTTTTCATTTCACGAGAACACTACTAAGCTATTTTTGACAAAATTCTCAAATGACAACAAAGTTATTGCTATGATCTGTTAGTAGAACACAATTATTGTTTCACTATCCTAAAAATCAATATATTGATTATTTGCAAAGTACCTTTTGGAAATCCTAGAAAATACTATGTTGTTAAAGCAGAGCGGCTTCTACTCGAAACCCTCAGAAATATGTCAGGAAAGCACCAGCATAAACCACCTCCCTGAAAAGAAGGCCAGAAAATAAATTCAAATTCTACATTTTGAATATAACGTCTGTATAATCGGCCTAATTCCTTATAGAATACATTATGTTCCTCTCTGTTGTCCCAGGACTCTACCTGAGCAATGCTAGGGCCGCGGCGGACCGATCTGTGCTCTCGCATCTTGGAATCACCCATGTCCTCACCATTGAAGCTCACCGGCTACCGAAGTCAACTTTCACGGATACCCATATTAGCACCCTCTTCATTAGGGCCTTTGACTCTCCTCACGCCAATCTCCTGCCCTACTTCCCAATGGCCAACTCATTCATTGACGAAGGAATCCGCCGGGGTAACGTGCTTGTTCATTGCCATTTCGGAGTGTCTCGGTCCGCCACGCTTGTCATTGCTTACTTGATGGAACGATACAGGTTGACGTTCGAACAATCATACACCTATGTGAAACAGAGACGGCATTTCATCAACCCTAACCCAGGCTTTGTGGCCCAACTTCGGGAGTACCACCGGCTCAACTATGACGTCAAAGGGTTCCACAGGCTTGAGGCGTATATGAACGTCAATGCAAGAAAGCACAAGTACAAAATTGCATCTCTCGCTGCCGTCGTTGTTGGAGTATTAGTCCCAGCCGTGGTGTTCATTGGTTGAAAGTGTTTAGTTGAACAAATCAAGTGACAGTTTAAGAAATAAAGTTTTTACAGTTCTCACCGAAGTCTGATATGATTCCCAGTGTGTAGGTTATTGTCCCTGTAATATTTTAAAGCTGAACAAAAAAAGTAGCATTTTTAATTTTCAAATTTAACCAATTTTAATGTTGTTCGGAGAAACTTACAATGACACTTAATAATAAATTATCATTTTCCTGCATTGAATATCTTTTTCGTAAGCATAAACACGAAATACGATATCACTACAAAATAAAATGGAAAGGCTAGTGCTTCTGATTTATAGGCAGCATTAATTGAGTAACCCTAAACCTAACTTTGGCAATATTCGATTTATTGGCAAATTAAACATAAGATATGTTTTTCTTACCCAGGACTCTACCTAAGCAATGCCAGTGCCGCGGCGGACCAAGATGTGCTCCGCCGTCTTAACATCTCCCACATCCTTACGATTGCCGAGCAACGGCTACCAAAGTCGACGCTGTCCGCAAATAATATCACATACCTTTACATATGGGCGCTAGACCATCCCCAAACTAATCTTCTGCCATACTTTCCAATGACTAATGAGTTTATAGACAAAGGACTACAAAAGGGGAATGTCCTAGTACACTGCCATTTCGGAGTGTCCCGCTCCGCCACGCTAGTACTCGCGTACATTATGGAAAAGTACAAAATGAGCTTCGAACAAGCATACGCTTATGTGGAACAGAGACGACGCTTCATTAACCCCAACGAGGGTTTCGAGCGGCAACTTCGAGAGTTCCAACGCCTCAATTACGATGTTAAAAGCATAAAGAGATTAGAAGCATACATGAACGTTAATGTTAGGAAACACAGAATGAAAATAGCCACAGTGACAGCTGTCGTCGTAGGAGTCATGATTCCTGTTTTGGTGCTTATAGCTTGAAAGTGATACGTAACGCAAGTAAAAGTTTTCGAAATAAAGTCTTACATTACTATCTGGTACGCGAGTTTAATTAAATGCCAATTAAAAGAACACATTTTAAACGACTTTTGTAGTAGTATATCTAATCTCTAGGAAAACGTGACATACAGCCTCATAATCATACTGAAAATTATTCATCACCCTATCAATTTCGAGGACAATTTAGGTCATCTGCGCTCGGAATGTAGCCGAATCGAAACATACGAAATATGTTGACATCCTATCTTCAATTGGACAAAAAAAGGTACAATTGCAAGAAGCACTTTCAATCCACATTTACCTATTATGCCTACGGCAGAAGTATGACACGACTGACCAGTTCCCTGTAATATTATCTGTTTCCTGATAGATATAATCCTGGCCGACGTCAAGCACAAAGAAAATCTTTTAGGCCAACAACATGTTTCAGCTTTAACCGCATTATCGTTGCGGTGACACTTCTGACGATTGCTTGCATATATAAAAAGGCCAAAACTGACATAAATAGATACCTCATCATAAACAATCGATTATTAACGTCTAATAAAAAAGTAAATATCTAAAAGTGAGCACATGGGTTGAATGAAAAATCTTTACAATTATTATAGTACATAATATAAAGAAAGAACACTCATTCAGAAAATTCCTCACAGATTTTTTTCTTCTTTATACAGGACTCTACCTTAGCAATGCCGCGGCCGCGATGGACCGATCTGTCCTCAAGCATCTGGGCATTACCCATGTGCTCACTGTTGAAGCTAAGCGACTACCAGCTTCCACCTTCGCGAATACCAATATCAACACTCTCTTCATAAAAGCTGAAGACTCCATCAACACCGATCTGAGTCCCTACTTTCATATCGCAAATTCATTTATCGATGAAGGGCTGGAAAGAGGTAAAGTCCTCGTGCACTGCCACTTTGGAGTATCCCGATCTGCCACTATCGTCATTGCATATATTATGAAAAAGTACAAATTGTCTTATGAACAAGCTTTTGATTATGTCAGACGAAGACGAAAGTTCATCAACCCTAATCCAGCCTTTGTGAGACAGTTGAAAGAGTATCAAAAAGACAACTATTACGTCAGCGGTGTTCAACGTCTTGGCGCTTACATGAACGTGAATTCAGGGGAGAATAAATTCAAAATGGTGTCAATAGCAGCTATTATTATTGGAATACTAATTCCTGTTATATTACTCCTGGGATGACAGTGCTAAGTTAAGAGAATCAAGTGTGAGTCCTACAAGTGTCAGTTATTTAATGCATTCGAACAAAATTTAGTATAGAATATGCAATAAACGGTAACAATAAAATTCTTTTACACTTTCTTGGCACACGTTGAGCACGTTCATAGCGTTTTTTCTTATAATCATGATTACATTCAATCATGTAATATTTGTTTGTAAAATGTATAAATCCATCGACGTTAGTTCTAATAATATGTTTTCTTAAGTTTGCGTACGAGTACATCACGTGTCTCTAAATTATGTAGATTTACTTGCTTATTTGCCTCAGTTTATTTTAGTTTAGGTCATACGGTCGAAGTGAAGTTTGTAATCGATCAACTACGTAGATTAAGGAATGCTCTCTGCGGTCAAAATTTGGATGGGTGACTCTTAGTGGCATTTACTACTAAGCACTTCCGTGCATCGGAAGGCACGTTAAGTCGTCGGTCGTGATTGTTGCTTTATGGTGGCAATGGTGAGCCTATGTCAGAGATCTACGTGTGGTAAGGCAATTTGGGAATACGCCCACCTCGGTAGCTCCCAGGTGGGAGCTATCCAGGGGTTTCATAGTCACAAAATGCCTCTAGTTCTCAAGCACTGAACTATGTGTGCATTTGCAGCAACAAGAGTTCCTTATGTGGTAGAGATGGCAGAGAGTGAATGCATATAAGTGCCTGGTACAGAACAGTTCTACAGAGCAGCAATTATTCCTTCGATACACTATGCATTGAGGAATATTTATACATATCAGAAGACGCCTTGAAATAGAACGTTACTATTCTGGAGACGGGTCTGAATTGGATTGTAATTAACAGTTTTTAAAGGTTAACAGTACGAAGTATGTATATGGTTGCATTACATAAAACCTATTTTTACATTGTCAACCAGCTAAACTTCGCCGAAATCGATTGAATAGACGAGGCATGAAGAAATAAAAACAATTAATAAAGACAATTAGGAGGTGTCAATTAACAAAGACAAACTGTCATCCTATCTTGCAAATCAGTGTAAATATTTTACCGGATCATCCACTGCTGAATACAGCCTCCCCCATTTAGGGGTAGTTTGCCATAATCCCCACGCTTGGCAGTTGTCTTGGGGATCGCAGTATAAGATATCAATTCTTCAGAAGGCGCTGCTGCTCACCTTCCTGTATTTTACCTTTAGTCGCCTCTTACGACACACACAGGTAGCAATGGGGGGATGGGGGGGGGGATGAGGGCATTGTAACCCGGCACGCCACAGGTACACAAATATGTATATGTATTAGGTGCATAGTAAAATTACTTTCAGTAGTGTAAATTTAGGTGGTTGATTCTTTTCTGGAACGAATTTGTGTTGATATTAAATTAAAAAGATGGATTGTTAGTTACTTGGCACGTTCTACTAGACCTTCGCAAGCGGAAGTTCATTCAAATTTATCTTCCTCTTGTAGGTAGTTGAACTATATTGATAATTGTACGTTTTCAACATTGTCAACTACTACTAACTATACCCCACTCAATTTCACAACTGTTTTAACATAAAGCACAAACATAATATGCATATTAAACATTACGGGCGATGCCCCCTCCACCCACTGCACTAGAGTTGGAACCAAATCAACTGCAAAGGTTTAGCTATGATCACCTAAAACCCTAATTTCAACAAATGATAGTAAAATAATAGTTTACTACAAACGGAGCTTTTGCTATATTCTTTACTTTTGCAATTAGATAAATATGTACATTATTATGCAATTAGAGAAATAAAAATATGAAGATTACAGTATTAAAACATTTTAAGGAATAACACTATAGGATATAAGTTACCCTAAAATCAACCAAAATATTGAAAATAACGTTTACCAGGAAACATGTTAATGCAAATTATTACAAATATAGATATTCATTAAATTATGTATGTTGAGTATGTAGAATACTTTCCGAAGCTTGCATAAAAAAAGAACACATTTAATTAGTCGGGTCTACACCCGACTTATTAAATGTGTTCTTTTTTTATTTTTATCTAGAGATGTCAGTGTTCATCTGAAGAAATTAAGTATAAAATAAACTGTGATAGTAAACTCATATAGACTTGGATAGTAAATTTAGAGATTAACAACATACCTACTTCTAAAAATAATGTACTCTACTTTAGTGAACTAAAGTACCTATATCATATCTAAAGTATATATTATATCTATATATATAGTTCCATGGAACTAGTGGGAGTTTTTTTTCTCACTAGTTCTCATTCATGGGACTTGGTATGCTTCTCAAATTATGGATGAACCTGTTGTACTAAGTACTTACATTAAGGTACCTCTTTGCTATTCATGGACTCCTAGTACTTTGGCAGGGATAAATATAATTTTACAGCAATATTAGTTGATTCCGACACTAATGTATGTTTTTTTTTATGTTATTGTGACGGAACAAGCTCGAGGCCCACCTGATGTTAAGCGGACTAACCTCTGCCTATAACAGATGCATGTCGTCACAAGTTACGAATTGCACTGCGCTCGTCACTTTGAAAGTTGTAATATACTTGTTAAGTCTATTGTGCCTGTAATTTCGTGTAGTGGATCCAATTTAGAGATTCTGAATAGAATTTTCCATACCATTGCATGATAACCAATGTTTAGAAAATTAATACTGTTCGTCTTTAATAGGGTAGAGCATCGTTTATTCTATTGAGTTGTAACTTTGTATAGTTTTTGTATTGCACGCGGACGTAGTCGCGGGCGTGTTAACTCGTTGAGGCGCTCATAGCGAAGTTTGCTTAGCTGTTCTCAACCGATCAGCAAAGTTAAGCAACGTCGCGCGCGGTCAGGAGTTGGATGGGTGACCGCTAGTGACATTACTACTGAGCGTTTCCGTGCTTCGGAGGGCACGTTAAGCCGTCGGTCCCGGTTGTTGTCTTAGGATGGCAGTCGTTATAGCATGGTGGGAGGGCATTTTGCGAATGCCCGCCTGGCTAGCTACCTCCCTCAAATAGAAAAATCTGTCGCCAAGCACCTAACGGTGTGTTCCGGCAGCTGTCCTTGAGAGCCAGTACTTCTAGGTTAGCCTGAACAACATCTTCGACCACATCATCACTTACCATCAGGTGAGATAGTGGTCAAAGGCTAACCTATCATGAATAAAAAAAAAAAAACTATTTATTATACAATTAATATTTATAGGTTCTACAAAGTGATGATGTGGTACAAAATATTAATGAGGCTTAGCTAGAATTATTACTGGCTCTCGAAGACAGTTGCGCAACACACCGTTGGAAGCAGATTTTCTGCTTGATAACGAAGAAAACCGTCTAAACCACGCGTGGATGTAGATCCACAATCATGTCTCTCAGGTCAAGAAATGAACAAACCATCGTAACAATGAGTCATAGCTAAAAAGAGCGACATCTATAGTCAATATGAATTGTTTTTTTTTAAGATAGTAAGGCATAAACTTTTTCTTCTTCCTCTTTATTTTTTTTTTATTTTTTTATGCCTGATAGGTTACCCTTTGAGCACTATCTCACCTGATGGTAAGTGATGATGTGGTCGAAGATGTTGTTCAGGCTAACCTAGAAGTACTGGCTCTCAAGGACAGCTGCCGGAACACACCGTTAGGTGCTTGGCGACAGATTTTCTACTTGAGGGTGGTAGCTAGCCAGGCGGGCATTCGCAAAATGCCCTACCACCATCCTTATCTTCTGTGTTTCATCTTCTTCATCGTCATCTTCATTCTGGCTTATTCCACGCTACGTGGGGTTGACACGATTGTATTTTTTACTCTATTGACCTTCTTCAATACTCACACTGCTCCTAAATATATCATTTCTTAGGCAGATCCATCTATGCGTTTTTCGAAATTCTATAATAATTATATGTTCGTCCAGGTTCGTCCATAATAAAATTATACAACAATTTTTTGTTACATATGTGGGTCCTCTAGCTTCTCTGGCGACCTAGTCTCAACTAAATATATAGTACACTTACTATAAAATAAGAAGCAGTGATAACTTTTATTACACAACTGCCCAAAAACAAGGAGTGTTATGATTTCAGGTTCATGTATGTATATATGTATGTTTGTGAGTGTCTTTATTCCATCATAACTTCTAAACGGCATAACTGATTTTAATATATGATATATCAATAGATTCGTTTTGATAGCGCAAGTGACACTAGGTACAAAAAAAAACAAACAGGCGAATTTTGGAAGCCATATTGTGACAAAAAAATGTTTATCTCCCAATCCCACCGAGTGGTGTATCCAAATGAAGGGCTTTAATAAAACATTCCATAAAAACTTGCACTTTTAATTTCAATGGAACCATAAAACAACTAACGAAAATAAATAATTTGCAGTCGGGTTTTTTAATTTTTAATTAATTTATACTTGTTTATTTATTTTTATATATTCATTCCTTGTATTGTCTGAAAAGAATATTACTCTTATTACAATTTGCAGTGTGTCTTCCATAGGTTACTAGAGACGAGAGCAAAGGGGGATGCTCGACAATAGCTCTACAAAAATTCTAATTGCACATTATGTGCAACCCTAGCAAAGCTCAAAAACGATCGAACACTCAGTAGCGATCGAAGTGGAGCTCAAAAGCTATCGTAACGAAGCTCAGGAGCGATCGCAGCTTACGAATTCATTCTGAACCAATTAACTAGGTTAAGCTACGACAATCTTTCCCGATATTGGCACTTAGTAATTACTTTGATCGTTGACCTATAGTGGCACTTAGTACGTGCTTCGGGTGGCACTTGGTCATTATAGAAGAAGCTGGTTGATTGGATTGAAGTGGTGATTTTGCAAATGCCCGCCTGACAACCTTCACGGAGAAAATCTGTCACCAAGCACCTAACAGTGTGTTCCGGCTGCTGTGTTTGAGAGTCATTAACTTTAATTTAGGGCCCAAGCACATCTTCAAGATGCAACGGTGCGTGGAGATGAGTCTGAGCCCACAACATCTTCTACCATCAGGTGTGGTCATAGAGGTGGAAATATAATTATCTTTTCTGTGGGTGTGATAGTGGCCAAAGGCTAGCCTATTAGCAATTAAAAAAGGCAATCTATTACTCTAAAAGTTTCTGTCACTGGTACTACTTTTCTTGTTTATATTGTTATCAATTCTATTTTGACATCCGTCGTAAAATTACTCCTCTGCAATATGCACTTTACTTCCATCCGTCTTCTGTGTTGCCCAATACGCAGACCCTTCAGATGGACCGAACTTTTGATGCCTTTATATACAAATTGAGAAATAATTTAAAACACATAGCAAGACATTAAATGTCACTTTGACTGCTGTCACATACAAGACCTATTTCTATCGAATGTCACATTGAAAGTTTTGAATGAATAATTATTATCTACAGATCAGACAGACCTTGACCATAGTAGAACTTTATACCATGCCTTGACTGCAGTTGCGCACAAGAAACACTTTAAGTACAACTAGTTGCTGTAGTTGCAGTTCAGATTACACAGGTTGGGCATAACTATGCCCAACCTGTGTAATCTGAAGCAGTGATGGCTCAGTGGCATCGACTATGGACTGCCACGGAGCAGGTCCATGGTTCAAAACCCGCCGTTAGCTTTACCGCATGGTGGAAGGGAATTTTGCCTGGCTAGTGACCACACTCAAGTAAAAAATCTGTCGACAAGCACCTAACGGTGTGTTCCGGCAGATGTTCTTGAGAGCCAGTAATTCTAGGTTAAGCCTAACACCTTCGACCACATCATCACTTACCATAAGGTGAAATTCCGATCGAAAGCTTACCTATCAGCTAAAAAAACTTATAATTTGGAGGCACACCTTATTTTGCATATTGATTGATGCATATGAAGCTAAGTATTTTTTGTGGTGTGACTAATAAGATATGTTTTTCTGCATAGCTATAACAAACATTATTTTTCCTTGTTTCAACTACGCTTACTTTCCTGTTCTTTAGTATATTAAAAATACTTTAATTTCTTCAACCTACTCAATTGTGTGGTTTATGTATATCAGTGGATATCTTGCCAAGACACGCCAGGTGTTTGTACCGGAAATCACAATTATTTCAGTCCCCTTATTGTGGTACTTTTCTTTTTATTCTTGTGATTCGGGTTGTTAGCTGTTTCTAGTATTTTATCACTTTTTTTATGTTATTGTAACGGAACAAGCACGAGGCCCACCTGATGTTAAGCGGACTAACATCTGCCTATAACAGATGCATTTCGTCACAAGCCACGAATTGCACTGCGCCCGTCACCTTGAGACATAGTTGTTAAGTCTCATGTGCCTGTAATTTCACTGGCTCTCAAGGACTGCTGCCGAAACACACCGTAAGGTGCTTGGCGACAGATTTTCTACTTGAGGGTGGTCGCTAGCCAGGCGGGCATTCGCAAAATGCCCTTCCACCATGCGGTGAAGCTCAAGCCCGCGGCGGGATTCGAACCATGGACCTGCGGCACGGCAGTCCATAGTCAATGCCACTGAGCCATCACTGCTTCGAAAAAACTTTACCGAGTTGTATAGTTCCCGGTTTTAAAATCAACAATATTTTATATATTTCCAATGGATTTTTATACTAGGCAACTGTTGGAAAATGATACGCCAAATGAGCAAGTTAAATATTGAAGTTAGAGACAATCTAGTCTTAGCAGGTAGGTTTCTATAGCAAGATTCCTTCTAGGTGGATATAACTGCAGTTTCAGATATTCTACTATTTTTTTTTAGTTTTTTATGCTTGGTAGGCTAGCCCTGGACCACTATCTCACCTGATGGTAAGTGATGATGTAGTCGAATATGTTGTTCAGGCTTAACTAGAATAACTGGCTCTCAAGGACAGCTTCCGGAACACACCGTTAGGTGCTTGGCGACATATTTTCTACTTGAGGATGGTAGCTAGCCAGGCGGGCATTCGCAAAATGCCCTACCACCATGCAAAACCAGTAGTGTGCAAGCACTACTGTGTTTAGGCTTGAATAGCACTGTCATCATCATCATCATCATCAGCCGGAAGATATCACTTTTGAACATAGATGCTGAACATGATGTTCCTATAGAACGCGGGTGAGAGAACATGAAAGACGCAGGTAGCCATTTGGCTAAAATTGGTTACCCGCAACTTTTACGATGTCGTCAGTCTACCTAATGGGGGGCCTACCAACTCTATGTCTTCTGGTATAATGTGCTTACCACTTGAGAACCTTTCTGCCTCCATTGGTTATCAGTTCGTTGAGCAATGTGACCTGCCCATGGCCACTACAACTTGCAAGGGCACTGTAACAAGAAGAAATTACT
Source organism: Plagodis pulveraria (assembly GCA_963890685.1). Lineage (NCBI taxonomy): Eukaryota > Metazoa > Arthropoda > Insecta > Lepidoptera > Geometridae > Plagodis > Plagodis pulveraria. Next base: position 17,740,992 of record OY982975.1, read on the forward strand.
GGATGCCAAGAGGTCTAACACCGCAAGTGTATTTTTTTATGTTTATGCATGATATGTTATCCTTTGACCACTATCTCACCTGATGGTAAGTGATGATGTGGTCGAAGATGTCGTTCAGGCTTACCTAGGATTATTGGCTATCAATAAGCAGGTGTGACGTTTGCTTTAAATTTTTAGAGCACTAAGATTTTTGTCTCCATTTTGAACTTACCTATAGCATACACAAGTTTGTAGATGTTATTTTTTGCTTAGCACGCGATAATGCTTGAAGTCATATTAAGATATATAGAAAGGTTAAGACATCATTAAGAGAGTTAAGGATTTTAAATCCACTTCTTTCGGTCAGATAAAGTCTATTAGTCAGGCTGCTGGGCGCGCACCGTCGCCTATGACAATAAACAAATTTAGAGTAAGAAATTCGCATCGGTCCAGCCAGTGTCGATGGCCGAGCGATTAATGCATTCGGTGCGGAAAGCCAGAGGGGACGCGGGTTCGAATTCCGAATATTTTGTGCTCTTAAAATGTGTGGATATGATCGCTTCACTTGCCATAGTGCTATAAATTAGAAAAAAGCTTATATTGATGTTTTAGGATCATAAATAATGATTGTTTCATTTGGTGTCTTTAAGGAGTAAGCCTAGACTCGCGTGCCGAGGGTTCCATACAAACCTGTAGTTATATGTAAGTAAAAGTTAAGGTATTTGTATTGCTAAATGAAATCCACGACATTTCAAAATTATTAAATATATTTATTCATATATAATGTGACTAAAAATTTATGCTTTTCGCAATTTTTCCTTCATCTGTGCTATAAGACGTTGCTTCGTACCAAATTTCAAAATTCTGAGTTCACGGGAAGTACCTTGTAGGTTTTGATTCCTTTGCAAGTGTCGAAATTGCGGTATAAACGGCTGTATCTTTTGATTGCGTTGGCTTAGAAGTTTGATTTTTTCACAGCTTCAAGGGACAGTAGACCTGAGTAAGTGATATGAATTCCATTTTGATACCTCCATGCGTTTCTGAAAAAAGGGTCTTGACAGACAGACGTGCAACAATGTGATCCTATAAGAGTGCTGTTTTTCCTTTTGAGGTACGGAACCCTAAAACACGCCGTTTGTTTTAAGTTACGGAACCCTAAAACACTATTCTTTACCCTGATGGTGAAGCTTAGGCAAAAATCCGTTTGGCGCCGTCATGTAACCAGAATACATATTGATTTTGAAGTTAGAATAGTAGCTGGTTACCTAGTTTAGGCCCCTATTTACTTCGTATCCCACCGATTTCGTTACAAACCACCACGAAAACTCCAAAATCCTGAATAAAGAATACTTTACATCTAGAATAGCTTAAATAATATTAAATTAAACACACTGAAACAATCCTTGAAATATTAACAGCGTGTAACACTTTTCATGGAAAATTATCACAGAAATATTTAAAAACAAGATTTTAATGTTACCAACGTCTTATTTCCGTATTACATTAAATTTAATGACGCCTAACGTTTTATGATTTCAGTTCATAAAAAACATGTGATCATATTTATGAATGACCACACTTGCGAGACGTTATGTAAATAGGTAGGTAACTGGGTACCTACTGGATATATACTCCAGGAATAGGTTTACGAAGCGCTCGTAGCGGGATTTGGCTAGTCGTTCTTAGCCGGTTCAGGTAAAGTGACGCCCGCTGCGGTCATTTGGATGGGTAACAACCAGTGGCATTTACTATATATATCTTCTAATATATAAAATTCTCGTGTCACAGTTTTCGTTGCCATACTCCTCCGAAACGACTTGACCGATTTTGATGAATTTTTTTGTCCTTCTCCGGTATCTATGAGAATCGGCCAACATCTATTTTTCATCCCCCTAAATGTTAGGGGGATGAAAAATAGTCCACCCCTAATTTAATTTTTTTATTTTTTAGACAAAATTTTTAGTTTCTATTTTTTTATGATACAACATACAAAAATACATACAATCCTCAATTTTCACCCTTCTAAGATCAACCCATATTTTTTAATAGCCATTTTAGTTATATATCTATATATTTATATGGCAAAACAACGTTTGCCGTGTCAGCTAGTATATATATATATATACACACACACACACTTACATTATTATCTAAATAAATATATAAATTGCAATATTAAAAAAAAACTTAACATTTACTTACAATACATTCCATAATTTTCATGTTATTTATTTACTTTTAAGAGGTAATTCTCAACTGTCATGTTCCACACTGTAATACTAATTTGATGTAATTGTTTAATTTTCCTGTCATGTTTAATATTATTGTACACTTGAAGGGTATGCAACACAAGAAATCATTTTCTTAGTGTAGGTTCTGTGCGAATAACAGACTAGACAAAGATACAAGCCATAGATTTAAATGTGACAATTAATAATATTAAGAACCTTATTTAGTCTGTAACCTAATTGTAAATTATTCGTGTGAAATAAGGTATTATTATATATTATTATTACTATTTAACGCTTCCCTGCTTTGGAGAGCACGTTAAGCCGTCGGTCTTGAATGTTATTTTAGGATGGCAGTCGTCATAGCATGATGGTAGGCATTTTGCGAATGACAGCGCGTGGCTACCCTCAAGCTGTCCTGGGAGACAGTAATTCTTAGTCTAAACAACATCTTAGACCACACACTTCTACCATCAGGTATAAAGCTCTAAAAATCTCTCTCCATCCCCATACGGTGGTAAAGAACGAGAGGACAAATTAGAGTTTGAGTCATATGTCACGTTAGCTTAACGGTCCTTAATAAATACCCTGGCAATAAGGGTGGATGGCGCGGGTTCGGATCTCGCACACGGCTATAATTTTTCCTCTGGTTATAATTTTGTAATTAAGGTTTTTTTTTGGTAATTAACTTTTGACCAGTATCTCACCTGATGGTAAGTGATGATGTGTTCGAAGATGTTGTTCAGGCTAACTTAGAAGTACTGGCTCTCAAGGACAGCTGCCGGAACACACCGTTAGGTGCTTGGCGACAGGTTTTCTACTTGAGGGTGGTAGGTAACCAGGCGGGTATGCGCAAAATGCCCTACCACCATGCTATAACGACTGCCATCGTAAGACAACAACCGGGACCGACGGCTTAACGTGCCTTCCGAAGCACGGAAGCGCTCAGTAGTAATGTCACTAGCGGTCACCCATCCAACTCGTGAAAAGTTATTATTCTAGTTAGGTATTACCTAGCTATTTCTATATATGATTACAAGCACTGTTGCATGCTGAACGAAAATCCTGGTTGCCCATTCCACTCCGCCGAGTGGAATAGGCATCCGGCGTGAAATTGGAGGACGCGGGTTCGAATCACGCCCGGAAAAAAAAATTGTGGTACAATAATTTGTAAATATGATTTCCTAGGTACAAAGCTACAGGTACATCGGCGTATCCGTCCGGGCGGGATTATTGTACGGTGTGTGCCGCGTCAAAAGAGATCAGAGCTAAGCGTGGCTATGCAATAGAAATAGTAATATATTTATATAAATTATATATTCACCGTGCTTCGCGAGCAGAAGTGCACTTTATTGATTAGTTGCTAGAGTCGCTTATTTATTGGAATGGCTTTGCGGATTGATCCTTCTGGCCTTTTTTTATTCTGTGATTATGTCCTAAATTAGGTACAGTACTACCGAGGTGCCTATCGTAGCAGCGCTGGGTGTATATGCACTCTTATATATCGGCATTCATTGCTATAGTACCACCAACTTAACTGTGCAGTTGGCGAGGGCGCTGCTGATCAAGGAAATCAACTACAAACTGTCACAATTTGAAGGAATGTTGTAGTAATTTTTTCTGCCACCTGAACAGATAAGTTGGTGGCACTATAAGATGGTGTTGTCGGTGCCTCGCACCCTTAGCGTTCCTAATTTATGGCTACAGATAACATATAAAGAAGTGGAAAACAGCGCACGATACAACATATATGTCCCTTTCACGCTTTACTAGCACCATAGTCTTCAAAGGGACCGCACGATAGGAGCATTTTTTTAGCTTTACTTGAATCGTTCGCCGTTCTTAATCTGGATTATATATCCGAGGGTATGGCATAAACTTTATGCATTCCCTAATCGGGATGAATCATCCCACTACGTCACGCTTCACGACCGAAGGCTGCTCCTTGCATAGCTACTGTTCCCACAACGTCAGTTTCCGCTTTGTTAGTATTCCCGGCACGTCGATTCGCATTGTGGAAGCATTTCCGCTACGGCCCTCGGTACAAATAGGTGATGATGAAGACTGGTACATACTGGTACTACTAACGCATGGTATAAACATCATCTATGACAATCTTGATTGGCTTTTCTAACATACGTATATTTTTGTAAATTGTTCCCGCTACGTTAATTTTATTTCGTAAAATCATTTCAAAATAATGTTTAATAAAACTGCATATGATGCGATGTAAGCAAAAGTGGCCGCGGCTTAGTCGACGGAGCTGACTGCGAGGCGTGCAGCAACATTATGCACTGAGAAAAATCTAAAGTCAAAAGCGCCCTAATGACGGCCAATTTATATGGTATGAAGGCAAAAAACCGACCAAACGTAAATACGTACAAAAACGCCTTCCAACTAGAAGGCGTTAAACGAGGTCAGTGAAGGCGAATGTTTCTTTTCGTCTTCATTTAAGGTGTATTTTGTGGTCTTTCTTAAATATTGACTTTTCGATGAGGGTGATTGAGTCGTACGTTATAGTGATAATCACCGTATATAAACCGCCGTAAAAGTAAGGTATGTTTTATGGTCAATACTGCAATTATTATCGTATAACAAGTTCAATTCTGAAAATACTTTACGGAAGGCGTTTTTTGACGGTTTTGTTTATTATAAAACATGGTACATTTTTATTGATTGGTGAAAATCATCTTAATTTGTGAAGATTTGTGAAGATTCACCTTGCGTAGTTACAATTCAACGGTAAAAGGTCAAATTTGATTTAAGCTCCAAAGTCGTTTTTCTCAGTGTGGGAAGTGTCATGGTAGGAACGATTAACCGGGATGATTAAGACTGCCTCAATGGTTTAACGGCGCAATTATCATGTTTTATTTGCAAAGTATCTTATTAGGTTTGATTCATCGTTTGAATAACGTTATCGCAGCATTGCGGAGAATGGAACCGTTCCGATGGCAATATACCTCTCTTTGTGTTATGAATTAATATGACTGATAAGTCACCTGTCTGAATGTAAGTATTACATCTGTCCATTTCAGCTATAGTATCACTTTTCTTGTTCCGATGACACAGTACTACGCTCGAGTAGTGACATTAGGTCTTTTGTCTCATTCGTCGAGTTATTTTACTGGCCACAGTGGCCTTCACGCCTAAATTTAAAAATACTATTGTATTTTTCAATTTAATTACATGATTATTCATAATATTATATCTGACCATAATATTTTAATAACGCAATTATATAATTCAGTTACAAAATATATAACTTATATTTGAATATTTATTTTTGATTTGATGTGATTTAATTTAATTTGAATGTATAAATGAACAAAAAATATATAATGACCTGTAATTGTTATAAATATTAATAAATTGTTTATCTGTTTACAAATACAGTACTGTTCGCACACTGCTGCTTCGACTTAGAATATCTGCCACTGCGGCAATAACCACCAAGACAAACTCTTGGTTAACCTAACCACCTGATAAACCTTCTCTGGTACACCTCTTACTTCTATGATTATATATATTTACTGTCTACGAATTTTTATTCGTAGTTTACTGTCTACAAATTGAAGAGTAACTGCATGCTGTTACGACCTAGCGGGAACAACATAAAGAAGAAATAAAAACTATAAAAGTCATGTTATTTTTTTTTATATATCTAATAGGGAAGCTTTTCTCAACTGATGGTAAGTGATGACATAGTCGAAGATGTTGTTCAGGCTAACCTAGAATTACTGGCTCTCAACCTTTCAGATTTTCTACTTCAGTGTGGTAGCTAGACCGGCGGGCATTCACATAATACCCTACCACCATTCTATAGCGACTGCAATGCCATCCTTAGACAATCGGATTATGAAGCGCTTGTAGCGAAGTTTGCTTAGCTGTTCTTAATCGATCAGCAAAGTTAAGCAACGTCCGCCGCGGTCATGAGTTGGATAGTTAAGCCGACTGTCCCGGTTGTCGTCTTAGGATGGCAGTCGTTATAGCATGGTGGTAGGGTATTTTGCGAATTACCGCCTGGCTAGCTACCACCCTCAAGTAGAAAATCTGTCGCCGAGCACCTAACGGTGTGTTCCGGGAGCCGTCCTTGAGAGCCAATTTACTAGGTTAGGCTGAACAACATCTTCTACCACATCATCACTTACCATCAGGTGAGATTGAGGTCAAAGCCTAACCCATTAGGCATAAAAAAACGAAGTACGGAAGCGCTCAGTAGTAATGTCACTAGCGCTCACCCATCCAAGTCTTCACCGCAGCGGCCGTTGCTTAACTTAGCTAATTGGTTAAGGACAGCTAAGCATACTCCTAGATACTACTACTAGATTACTGTACTTTAGGAAACGAATGACAATAATGGTAACGTCTATAGTTGAACAAATGCCTCCCCAATTTAGGGGATTATGGCTGGGTGCAGTTCTAGTCCTAGCCCACAGGCACTCCACGGGTATGTTTGGCGAAGAAGATAAATACAATAACGAAACAGTTTCTTCAGATTTCATTTCATAGATGAGGGAATAAATATATATAATAAAACAGAATTGAAAACTACTTTATTTTTTCTCGGAGCTGCTGTATATATGTCTTTCAAACATCAAAACTGAAAAAAACAAGAGAGCTAATTGTCTGCACCGTCTCAAAACAACTCACAAAAATTTCATCATATCACTAATGAGTGTACAGCACCTGTCTAACCTCTGTTTAAATATAACTGTACAGAAATACCCTGGCCAATTAATAGTAAGAACAACAAAGATATGTGTTGGCACTGGTTGCAACTGCTTGGGGTGATAAGTTCGCGGTTTTATGTGGTTGGAAGACCAGCTATATCGGAAATCTCGTCAACAGGACAATGCCTTAAATATCTCTGTGTGCAGGTCCATGGTTTGACCCCCACCGTCGGCTTGAGCTTCACCGCATGGTGGAAGGGCATTTCAAAAGCTCACCTGGCTGGCTACCGCCTTCAAGTAGAAAATGTGTCCCCAAGTACCTAACAGTGTGTTCTTGCAGTTTTTATTTTTATTTTTTTATGCCTGTAAGTTTAGCTTTTGACCACTATCTCACCTGATGGTAAGTGATGATGTGGTCGAAGATGTTGTTTAGGCTCACCTAGAAGTACTGGCTCTCAAGGACAGCTGCCGGAACACACCATTAGGTGCTTGGCGACAGATTTTCTTACTTGAGGGTGGTAGCTAGCCAGGCGGGCATTCGCAAAATGCCCTACCACCATGCTATAACGACTGCCATCCTAAGACAACAACCGGGACCGACGGCTTAACGTGCCCTCCGAAGCACGGAAACGCTCAGTAGTAATGTCACTAGCGGTCACCCATCCAACTCATGACCGCGGGCGACGTTGCTTAACTTTGCTGATCGTTTTGAGAACAGCTAAGTAAACTTCGCTACGAGCGCTTCAAAAGTAGCAGTAGTCCTTGAGAGCCAGTAATAAGATAAGATAATTTTTATTGCCAAAAAGTTTACTTCAATCTTTTCAAATTACAATCGTTAACTTAGATTCTAGTATAATTAAAATTCTTATTGAATAATAGATTGTCAGCGAGCCCGAAACTCAGCACTAAGCCTGTATCTTGGGGATCGATTGGGGATTACAAAAAGTTCGTTGTGATGTTCATGACAAAAAGTACATACAGTTGCAATGTAAAATTAAGTTTAAATTAAAGTACAATGCGTTGCAACAACAACGTCAATGAATTTAGTTTTTAAAAATGAGTAATTAATTATGAATTTACTGGCACACGAGGCTTAATAACTGTATATTGACGGGCACAGTGCAATTACTTATACCTAGCCATAGATAAATGAATAGGACTTTATAATATTTTTCTCTATGACCTAACCGATATAACCTATAGGTTTTTTTATGGGATTGTAACGGAAAAAGCACAAGTCCCAAATGACGGACGGAATGATATGCATATCGTCACCAATGACGAATTGCATTGCCCGCGCAACAGCTGTTGAAGCACGCGGTGGAGAACTAGGTAGATCACAACTGTATTTCTTTTTAAAGTATGAATTGATTTGACGGACAGCCCTGACAGTAAGCGTCGCGCTTGTCATTGACAGCTGCAGTGTCACCTTTCTTGATCTCGACACTGCATTGTAATCGTCATTTCGAGGAGGCTCATGTCTCATTTATCCAGAATTTTCACTTGTAACGCAAAGTAGTGTTGGCGTAATAATTCTTCCAAGTAGAGAAAAAGTCAAAATCATTTATATTGGGGGCATTTTATAAGGCAGGAAGGGCCCGCCTGACTAGCGACCACCCTCGCGTAGAAAACCTGTTACCAAGCACCTAACGGTGTGTTCCGGCAGCTGTCCTTGACAGCCAGTAATTCTAGGTTAAGCCTGTTAACACCTTCGATCACATCATCGCTTACTATCAGGTGCGATTGTGGTCAAAGGCTTAACTATCAGCAATAAAAAAAACAATTTAGGCGTCTACGTCGATCTTATGAAGGTCACATACCAATTTTAATATTGAAATATTCTAAGTTGCACTGCCATGTTGGGCTAAATAAAAATATTCAGCCACTGCGAGAAGAACTGGAGAGATACTCAGGGCCATTATTTTTAAACGACTTTTAACAATGTGTTGCCAACTATATTAAAATATTAAGATAATTTTTTTTTCAAATTACAATGGTGACAGCCGATAGCTTGGTAGACGCGGAATTAGGTATCCAAGCATTTTTGTCAGTTAAGTAATCACAAACTGTGTAGTAGGATTTCTTAAGCAAAATGTTCTTAACGTGTAATTTGAATTTTCCTTCTGTGAGCGTTGTCACGTATTTGAGAACTTTTCTATAAAACCATACACGATTCCCTAAAAAAACACCTTTTATTTGTTTTTGCGAAAGATTTGTATTTTTGTATGAAACGAATAATCTTAAAAACTACTGGACCTATCTGGATGATATTTGGTATGGAAATAGTTTGAGACCCGAGGATGGACATAGGATACTTTTTATCCAACTGCGCAAAAAGAATAAACACGGGTAAAGCCGCGGCCGTAAAGCTAGAAGAATTATATAGGTAAGCAAATCGCTTTGTGCGGATATGTCAACCATATACGGATGCCGTGTTTCCGTAAGTCTTGTAGTCCGGTAGTGGAAAGGAGTTACAGGAATTAAGTTGTGCAACTCCATTGCACACTCTCCGAAATGTATCCTGTAAAACAATGGATGACCGGCAACTTTGCGACCATGTTCAAGACTACAAAGTCTGGTCTTCAAAGCATCGCAGGCAATAAGGTTTCTTTGCTCGTCTTTTAATGGAATCGAGGCTTCCAGCTTCAGCAGCAGGTTACGCTGGGGTTCACCCCATCTAACCTAGACAGTTATACCACGTTTCGTATCGTTCGTATTGAACTCTTACTACACGGACAGCTGCTAAAACACTGCAGTACGAAACCTGGTCCAACGACGTGTAGAATTGTTTCAAATGAAATAACGTTTGAAAACTATTAGCCAGTTAATATAAATGGTGGAATTATCGCGCGCTAACACATGTGTCGATCTTTTAGAAAACTTTTTCATACGCCATTTTATTTAATATCGTCTGCTGGCAACGATGTTTAAAATAAATCGTCTATTTTGATGGTAGGCTATGACGTAACCGCGTGGAATGTAAACTACTGAGCCGTTTATTTCTGTAACACTATTCTAGACGTTCAGAATGGCTGTTTTCATGAATTTTCGGGAATTCATTGTCATGTATTCCACTGGGTTTCGTAAAAGGAACTTTTGTTAGCCTTCGGCCGACGAAAGCGCGCCTTTCTATATTTTTTGAGAGTAGTTTACTAGTACTAACTAGTACAGATTACCCAAGCGATCCAATTTTAAATTTTATTGTGAACCGACTTCAAAAATAGGAGGAGGTTCTCTACTGATTATTTTTTGTGTGCCTCATAACTGTTTATATGGTGTACCGATTTATTATGTTTTTTTTATTAACGAAAGCTGGTGCTTGTCATGTGGTCCAAATTCAATGAGATCTGAGGAGTAATGCATGAGTTATACCTAATAATGCGTATATAATATTTGAACTTGGTTTTGTTTTTGCATTACGTGTACAAACAAGGTACAGTCCCACCAACTTAACTGTTCAGGTGGCAGAAAAAAGAACTAAAACTTTCCCTCAAATTGTGACAGTCTGTAGTTGATTTCCATGACCAGTAGCGCCCTCGAAAACTGCAATGTTAAGTTGGTGGTACTATATACGCGTACAAATGAACATCAATAACTTATTTTGGTGGGGAGTGCCTTCTTGAGTGAACAGGTCCGTGACTACGAGGTAGTTTACAATATTACAAATTCACGAGAGGAAAAATTATAGTCATATACAGGATACATACAGGGTTATTAGTAAAATGCTAACAACCTCTTAGGGTTGAGTTCTGCTAGTCCTAACAAAAATTTTGAGATGTTTTTTTTTGTGTTTTTATATGAATATTTGACGGAATTAGCACGATGACCACCTGGTGTTAAAAGTCTCTTGGGCCTGTTATTTATTATTACATATTTTTTATTACTATGCTCCATGTAAATTTAGAAGCGCTTGTAGCGAAGTTTACTTAGCTGTTCTTAACCGATCAGCAAAGTTAAGCAACGTCGCCCGCGGTCATGAGTTGGATGGGTGACCGCTAGTGACATTACTACTGAGCGCTTCCGTGCTTCGGATGGCATGTCAAGCTGCCGGTCCCGGTTGTTATCTTAGGATGGCAGATAGCATGGTGGTAGGGCAATTTGCGAATGCCCGCCTGGCTAGCTACCACCCTCAAGTAGAAAATCTGTCGCCAAACACCTAACGGTGTGTTCCGGCTGCTGTCCTTGAGAGCCAGTCATTCTAGGTTAGTCTGAACAACATCTTCGACCACATCATCACTTACTATCAGGTGAGATAGTAGTCAAAGGCTAACCTATCAGGCATAAAAAAAAAAAAAACTATTCAAAGGGAGCGCGGCCCGGTCTAGTGTTGCCGCGGCAGGCGCTTTTGGCTCGGAGTAGGTTGTATATCTTTCGATATTTTATTTATTTATTCCAGCCCTTTGTGACCTCTTACAAAACCCACAGGTAGCAAAGGGAGTGACATTCTAACGCGATACCCGGGTCTCAAGGTTGATAACCTTGACCCCTCATTCAATATCTCAGAAATCGGAGTCAAACAGCGTGCTCTTGGATTTCTTTTCGATACTCGAGGTTTGGCAGACCTAGCTGTGACTTGTAACGCCAAGGACTGAAAAATTGTCTCAATTTTCAGCGGATTCATCTCTCATAGCAGGATTCAGCGAAGCTGTGGGTCTGGTAAAAGAGCAATGCATACATTTAAATACACAGAACGAGAAGTGAATACGTAAGCGGAGACATTTCATAATTTCGACGGTATTCCCCTTTCATTTGATGTGACTTGTGCCCCACACATGGTTCGTTTCTGTAACAAACATTGTAAAAAACGTAAGGTTCTAAAACAATGCTCGTACTTAGTATATAAAATATTTTTAGATGAATAGATACAACGTTTATTGTTTTTTATTACATAATAATAAATGTCGTATCTATTCTGCTCATGTAAACCATGTAGAAATTACACTATTAAACAAAAATACAAGGATTTGATAATATAGTGTTTGATAACTATAATAATAAATAAAAATTTTGATAACATATGTTTTAGTGTTTCTGAAGTAGGGATGGCTCAGTGGCATTGGCTATGGACTGCCGCGCAGCAGGTCCATGGTCCGAATCCCGCCCAGAGCTTAAGCTTCACCGCATGGTGGAAGGGCATTTTGCGAATGCCCGCCTGGCTAGCGACCACCCTCATGTAGAAAATCTGTCTCCAAGCACCTAACGGTGTGTTACGACAGTATTCCTTGTGAGCCAGTGAAATAACAGGCAAAATGAGACTTAACAGGTATGTCTCAAGGTGATGGGCGCAGTGCAACTCGTCACTTGTGATGACATGCATCTGTTATAGGCAGAGGATACCACTTAACATCAATAGGGCCTCGCGCTTGTTCCTTCACAATAAAAAAAAATGTACTTACCGATATTGCTCGGGACTTACCATTGTTTTGGCTCCTGAATTCGACATAACGCACTCTGCTAGCAGTAAACTAAGGGGCAGGGACCGGGGTGCTCGTTGGGCATTGTAGGGTTAGCGAAAATCGAAATTGTCACTATATTACCCTATACCACCTATTTGGTAGATGATTGGTATTGAAGAAAATCCAGTTACTTCCTCCAAATAATATAATTGTTCCATAAAACTTGATAATTAACAAAAATATATGCTTGAGATGTACTCAACCACCAAGTTAACTGGGCAGTTTTCGAGGGCGCTACTGGTCATGGAAATCAACTACAAACTGTCACAATTTGAAGGAATGTTGTAGTTCTTTTTTCTGCCACCTGAACAGATAAGTTAGTGGGTCTGTACACTAGACATTGAATAGCGATTGAATGATATTTTAACTAAGCTACCCTACATGGTTCGTATAAATATCAACGCCTGACGAAAAACTTGAACTTGATGGCTTGATACAAAATGCTGCATGATAGCGTAGGCGTGTACACCACCAATTAGCCAACCTTTACCCTAAATTATTTTGACTTCTTTGCCTATTTTTTATACATACATACATATATAAATAAACACATAGTATAACGTATCTGTATTGTCTTAGTGATAAAACTTGTAGGTATAGGTAGGGACCTTCCTATGTTATATATGTAACATATGTGTAACATAGTTTTATTTCATAATGTTATATAGTCCAGATATACTTTAACATCATAAAAATTACTGCTTATTCAATTTAATTCATTTCATGTTATTAAACATGTGTGGGTGTATTAAACAACAGGTGTGTCGAAGAGACTTATTTTTTTTTTGTTGAGTAGTCTTGTTGCCCTTAGTTATGCTGAAGGATGACCGTTATGTTTCCACACAAGTTTCACAAGACTGCTCACGTTGATAAACATGATCTTGACTACAGTTCTCCCCAAACATAATAAGTTTAGCTTGATCATTTATTTTTTGTATTATTCGCCATGCATTGTCTCATAATAAGCGCAGCGACCAATGATTTTTACTTGATGCAATAATAGCATATAATTGTGTATATGTATATATATGTGTCGCATGCTTACTTCAGTTGGTAGTTAGGTATGCCACATTGTATTAGGTATTGATTTATTACCAGTATACTTGTGTTACTCAGTAGGTATTTGTATGTTTATTTTTAGCAGGTAGGGATTGCAATTTTATATGACATAAATTTTATTACTTTTTATTATTTGATATTCATCGCGGTGTATATTTTATTTATTATATATTCTATAGTGTGTGTATATATTTTAATTATTAAATTTATAAGTAGATATTTATTTTATTAAATATACGTTGTACTATAAATATAATTTTATTTAATTATAACTAATACAAGATATATTTATAATGGTTTGTAAAAAATTTTTACGCACTGGTTTGCTTAATGCGAGTTCGTTAGGAACTAATCATGACGATTTCATAGTAGGTATGATTAAACACGACGTTGATGTTATGGCAATAAATGAAACCTGGTTGCGAGCGGGTGAAGGAGGCCGTGCGCCGTGTGTCCCTGGATATAGGTTACGTTATGTTCCGCGTCCGATCAACGTCTGTGATGGCCACGGTGGTGGTGTGGCTTTCTACATTAAGCGCGGAATCAATGCACATTTGTGTCCACACCCCGTAGAACCTCGTTATAAATCTGTTGAGCAGATGTGGCTCACGCTTATAACCAACGGTAGAAAAATCGCAATTGGCACAGCTTATCGGCCCCAGTGGCTAAATGTTGAACTGTTTTTAGACGCTCTAACGGATTCAATCAATTCTGTATCGAGCTGTGATAATGTTATTATTTTAGGAGATTTTAATATCAATATGCTGGATTTGAATGACACTAAAACAAAACATCTCTGTACTGCTTTACGGTGTCTAAATTTAACACAAATTGTCACCTCAGCGACTCACTTTACAAACCACAGCCAGACTCTTATCGATTTGGTATGTACAGATCTTACTCCTAGATCTGTTTCGGTCGATCCAGTGGGTTCCTTACTAGGGCATGCGTTCGTTATCTCTGAATTTAACATCAAAAGAGATAGACCTATCCCTTACAGTATTACTTACAGACCACTAAAATATATATGTTTGGATTCGTTCCAAATGCTCTTAAATTCATTTAGTTGGGATAATATCATATATATTAAAGATGTTAATGAAATGGTGTATTCTTTTAACCGGTATATACTATCTTTGTTCGACATACATGCTCCCTTAAAGACCATTGTCATTAAAGAGCGCAGCTACCCATGGATTACAGATAACATAAAGCTAATGATGGATTTGCGAAATGAAGCTTTAAGGGTGTATAGACTTACGCAACAAGAAAGTAAAATGGAGTATTACAAAGACCTCAAAGGGTTAGTTAATAGGTCAATGTATTTTGAAAAGGTAGCATACTATGAACACAATATTAATAATAAAATAAATGATCCAAAAACATTATGGAAAAACTTAAAGTCAACTCTTTTGCAATCAAATAAGGATAAAGAACTTCCGAGTCATTTCAGCGATGCTAATGCAATAAATCAACACTTTTTAAATGTTCATGGTAAATCGGATGTTTCCATATCACAGCTAACGTATTTTGAATTTGCTCGTTTCAACAATAACTTATTCTGTATCAAACCTATAAACTCTAACACAATCTACAATATCGTTAAGAGCCTTAAATCAAATGCAGAAGGTTCTGATAACATATCGTTAAAAATGTTGCTTATGACATTACCGCACTCTTTGAATGCTCTCACAGCAATTGTGAACACCTCAATTGTCACCTCCATTTTTCCTGATGTCTGGAAAACAGCAATTGTTCGGCCACTACCAAAAAACAATATACCTGCTAACATCAAAGATTTAAGACCAATCAGTATTCTTCCTTGCACTTCAAAAATTTTAGAAAAAGTTATTTGCAACCAGCTAACAGATTATTTAGAAAATAATCATATTCTTCCAGAATTTCAGTCTGGTTTCAGGAAAACGCGAAGTACTGCAACTGCTCTTCTCGATGTAACTGACAACATTTTACTTGCTCAGGATGAGGGTATGTGCACCTTAATGGTTTTATTAGATTTTTCCCGGGCTTTTGATTCCATCAATATAACACTTCTGCTGTCCAAGCTTAGCTTCTATGGTTTCGACTCCAAAGCCATTAAATGGTTTCATAGCTACCTAAGTGGTCGTAAACAATATGTGGAGTTGCGTAAATCTGATGGTGCTTGTCTGTTGTCAAGCCAAACAGAAGTACAAAGAGGTGTACCACAAGGTTCCATATTAGGACCTGTTCTTTTTATTCTATACAGTGCTGACATTGTCAGATGTATAAGACATTGTAAATACCACATTTATGCCGACGATCTACAACTATACATACATTTTACCCCTGGTGAAATAGATAGTGCCCTTAAGAATATTCACGAAGACCTTGATAGAATAGCGTCATGGTCTGAAGCTAATAGTCTTTTACTTAATCCAACAAAAACTAAATATATGGTTTACGGCAGTAAACATAAGTTGAGTTCATTACCTAGGTCTATAGTAGTTTCATTAGCGGGGCAGACTATAGAACGCGTGTATGAGGCACGTAATTTGGGTCTCAATGTTGATACAGCATTGAGGTTTGAAAAACACATCGCTGATTCCGTACGAATTGTTTTTATAGGCTCAAAATGTTGTATAAGCTTCGTCCATACCTTAATGAAAAACTGCGAATGCAACTGGTCGAATCCCTTGTGCTTTCTAAGCTTAATTATGCTGATACTGTGTACGGTCCTAGGTTACTGTCAAGCACACAGCGTTTAATTCAACGAGTCCAAAACGCTTGTGCCCGATTTTGTTTCACAATACCTCCCCGAAGTCATGTTACACCTTTTTTGAATCAGCATTATGCCCTCCGAATGAAAACTCGGAGAAAACTTCATTTAGCATGCCTTGTGTTTGGTATAATTAATAACAAAACACCTTCGTATTTGTATAATAAGTTTAATTGGGTAACCAGTGGCAGGCAATGCGCTACGAGACACTGTTCCAAGCAACTATCCATTCCTCGGCACCGCACAACGGCCTTCAGAGGAGGGTTCATTTATGCGGCGACCAAGTGCTGGAACAATTTGCCCCCGCCCATTAGGAGTCTAAATAAATTAAACACTTTTAGATCCAACCTGAGAAAGTACCTGATGTGCGAACAAATAAAACATGAGGACATAAATATGGACATGTCTTTTTTATAGTTGCTATACAATTAAAATTTTAGTGTTTCTTTGAACCTAAAATCAACATTTAATATCCGTGCAAACCCTTATTACACTTTCATAATCGAATTATTATATTTATATATATATATATATATACTAGTTTTTCGGGCAGTGTGCGGGCCGCATGCGGCCCGCATTTATCGTTGTGCAAGTTTGAACAATATCAAAACACCTTATACATTAAAAAAAGTATGTTCAAAACTCCATTAGAAGTATGAAATCCCATATTAACTCTCAATACACTATAGAACAATACTGTAGCCACTTAAACAGATTCACCCTACTGCCATAAAAAGGTGGTACGGGCAGAATGGGACCAAGGTTCTGAGTCACTTTTGTTAAGGAACCCCACTCGTAGGTGCTGCGGTTACCGCAGGCAGTTGCCATGGAGACCAGTCGGAGATGTGGAAAATACTCTCAAGTCGGAGCTCGGCCTTCGGCCTCGCAAGTTACTAATACGGCTCGGCCTACGGCCTCGCCAGGCGCTCGCCCTTCGGGCTCGCGCATCATACGCTCGGCCTTCGGCCTCGCGGACCGAAAGTTCGGCCTTCGGCCTCACCAGGAGCTCGCCCTTCGGGCTCGCTACTTCACTAATGTAGGACAGTAACTCCAAATTCAGTCAAAAATAGCACAAAAACTCTTAATTCAATCGAAAATGAAGGCAAAACACTCCAAATGCAGTATAAAGAATGATAGGAGCACGAAAGACACATCCAAAATGTCGGATTTCAAGACGGCCACCATACAAACTGCTCCGCCCCTACTGAAGCTCGGCCTAACGGCCTCGCTTCAGCAGACTCGGATCACTTTGTATGGCGGCCATCTTGAAATCCGCCATTTTGGATTTTTGACAGGTGTCATTCGACTGTTCTCCCGATTCCCTATGACATTTGTTCAAACACCCCCTATCTATCTTGCACCGTTTTCGAGATATGTCATCCATCTTAACTTGGCAGGCGTCATTTTAATGATTTTCGATTTTTCTCATACTCACCTAACCCCCTCGAACATTTTTGCCATACATCATGTTGCTCCTACTCGTCTCCTTCTAGGAGAACATTTATGTCAGTCAGTCAGTGAGTGGTAATCGAGCTTTATATATTATAATAACTAGTTATTCGGGCAGTGTGCGGGCCGCATGCGGCCCGCATTTATCGTTATGCAATTTTAAACTATATCAAAACACCTATTACATAAAAACAAAATGTTCAAAACTCCAATAGAAATATGAAATCCCAAATAAACTTGTAATACAGTAGAGAACCATATTGTAGCTACTTAAGCAGATTCACCCTACTGCCATAAAAAGGTGGTACGGGCAGAATGGTATCAAGGTTCTGAGTCACTTTTGTTAAGGAACCCCACTCGTAGGTGCTGCGGTTACCGCAGGCAGTTGCCATGGAGACCAGTCGGAGATGTGGAAAATACTCTCAAGTCGGAGCTCGGCCTTCGGCCTCGCAAGTTACTAATACGGCTCGGCCTACGGCCTCGCCAGGCGCTCGCCCTTCGGGCTCGCGCATCATACGCTCGGCCTTCGGCCTCGCGGACCGAAAGTTCGGCCTTCGGCCTCACCAGGAGCTCGCCCTTCGGGCTCGCTACTTCACTTATGTAGGACAGTAACTCCAAATTTAGTCAAAAATCCCACAAAAACTCCTAATACAGTCGAAAATATAAGGTAAAACACTCCAAATGCAGTATAAAGAATGATAGGAGCACGTGGGGCACATCCAAAATAACGGATTTCAAGACGGCCACCATAAAAACTGCTCCGCCCCTACTGAAGCTCGGCCTAAAGGCCTCGCTTCAGCAGGCTCGGATCATTTTGTATGGCGGCCATCTTGAAATCCGCCATTTTGGATTTTTGACAGGTGTCATTCGACTGCTCTCCCGATTCCCTATGACATTTGTTCAAACATCCCCTACCTATCTCTTACCGTTTTCGAGATACGTCATCCATCATCACTTGGCAGGCGTCTTTTTAATGATTTTCGATTTTTTTCATACTCACCGAAACCACCCGAACACTTTTGCCATACATCACGTTGTTCCTACTCGTCTCCTTCTAGGAGAACATTTATGTCAATCAGTCAGTGGTAATCGAGCTTTATATATTATAAATAAATAAATAAACTAGTTTTTCGGGCAGTGTGCGGGCCGCATGCGGCCCGCATTTATCGTTGTGCAAGTTTGAACAATATCAAAACGCCTATACATTAAAAAAAGTTTGTTCAAAACTCCATTAGACGTATGAAATCCCATATTAACTCTCAATACAATAAGGAACAATACTGTAGCCACTAAACCAGATTCACCCTACTGCCATAAAAGGTGGTACGGGCAGAATGGGACCAAGGTTCTGAGTCACTTTTGTTAAGGAACCCCACTCGTAGGTGCTTCGGTTACCGCAGGCAGTTGCCATGGAGACCAGTCGGTGACGTGGAAAATTTTTAACTCTCAAGTCAGAGCTCGGCCTTCGGCCTCGCAAGTTACTAACACGGCTCAGCCTGCGGCCTCGCCAGGCGCTCGCCCTTCGGGCTCACGCACCCTACGCTCGGCCTTCGGCCTCGCGAGCCGAAAGTTCGGCCTTCGGCCTCACCGGGAGCTCGCCCTTCGGGCTCGCTTTACACTAAAGTTGGACAGTTACTCCAAATTCAGTCAAAAATCCCACAAAAACTCCTAATACAGTCGAAAATTAAGGAAAAACAATCCAAATGCAGTATAAAGAATGATAGGAGCACGTAAGACACATCCAAAATGTCATTCGACTGCTCTCCTTATTCCCTATGACATATTTTCAAAAACCCCCTACCTATCTATTACTGTTTTCGAGATACGTGATTTATCTGCACTTGGCAGACGTCATCGAAAAAAAAATTTCATATTTGGAATAAGGACGTCCAGAACAACCTAGATATAAAATTTAAGCCAAAACGGAGTACTTTTTTTTACTTGGCAGACGTCATCGAAAAAAAAATTTTTGATTTGGAATAAGGACACCCAGAACCACCTAAATATCGAGTTTCAGCCAAATCGGAGTAACTTGTTTTACTTGGCAGACGTCATCGAAAAAAAAATTTTTGATTTGGAATAAGGACACCCAGAACCACCTAAATATCGAGTTTCAGCTAAATCAGAATAATTTTTTTTACTTGGCAGACGTCATCGAAAAAAAATTTTCAGATTTGGAATGAGGACACCCAGAACCACCTAAATATCGAGTTTCAGCCAAATCGGAGTAACTTTTTTTACTTGGCAGACGTCATCGAAACAAAAATTTTTGATTTAGAATAAGGACGTCCAGAACCACATAAATATCGAGTTTCAGCCAAATCGGAGTAACTTTTTTTACTTGGCAGACGTCATCGTAATAAAAATTTCATATTTGGAATAAGGATGACGAGAACAACCTATATATCGATTTTCAGCCAATTCGGTGCAAGTCTGAGCTCGGCCTTCGGCCTCGCAAGTTACTAACACGGCTCGACCTGCGGCCTCGCCTAGCGCTCGCCCTGCGGGCTCGCGCACCGTCCACTCGGCCTACGGCCTCGCGGCCCGAAAGTTCGGCCTTCGGCCTCACCAAAAGCTCGCCCTTCGGGCTCGCTACACTGACAGTAGGACAATTACTCTAAATTGAGTTGAAATTCCCACAAACACTCCTAATACAGTCCACATTGTAAGGTTAATTACTCCAAATAATGTATGAAGAATGAGAGTAGCACATTTGACAGGTGTCATTCGACTGCTCTCCCGATTCCCTATGACATTTGTTCAAACACCCCCAACCTATCTCTTACCGTTTTCGAGATACGTAGTCCAGCTTTACTTGGCAGGCGTCATTTCTAGGGTTTTTAATTTTTCCCCTACTCAGCTAAACCCCTTAGTCATTTTCGTAATACATTACTATAACCGTACTCAACTCTTTCTGGTAGAACCAGCTACTTTTTTGAGGGATCGAAGGATTTTGTATGGCGGCCATTTTGAAATCCGCCATTTTGGATTTTTGACAAATGTCATCCGACTGCTCTCCTGATTCCCTATGACATTTGGTTAAGCACCCCCTACCTATCTCTTACCGTTTCAGAGATACGCCATCCAATTTTACTTGGCAGACGTCATCTTTGAGTTTTCGGATTTTTCCCATACTCACACAAACCCCCAGAACATTTTTGCTATACATTACTTTCTTCCTACTCGACTCCTTCTGGGAGAACAATGATGTCAGTCAGTCAGTGTACGGTAATCCAGCTTTATATATTATAACTAGTTTTTCGGGCAGTGTGCGGGCCGCATGCGGCCCGCATTTATCGTTGTGCAAGTTTGAACAATATCAAAACACCTTATACATTAAAAAAAATTATTTCAAAACACCTAAAGATGTACGATTTCCCATACAAACCCTTAATACAATAGAGAACCGTACTGTTATCACCAAACCAAATTCACCCTACTGCCATAAAAAGGTGGTACGGGCAGAATGGTACCAAGGTTCTGAATCACTTTTGTTAAGGAACCCCACTCGTAGGTGCTTCGGTTTCCGCGGGCAGTTGCCATGGAGACCAGTCGGAGATGTGGAAAATACTCTCAAGTCGGAGCTCGGCCTTCGGCCTCGCAAGTTACTAACACGGCTCGGCCTGCGGCCTCGCAAAGCGCTCGCCCTTCGGGCTCGCGCATCATACGCTCGGCCTTCGGCCTCGCGGACCGAAAGTTCGGCCTTCGGCCTCACCAGGAGCTCGCCCTTCGGGCTCGCTACTACACTAATGTAGGACAGTAACTCCAAATTCAGTCGAAAATCCCACAAAAACTCCTAATACAGTCGAAAATATAAGGTAAAACACTCCAAATGCAGTATAAAGAATGATAGGAGCACGTGGGTCACATCCAAAATGTCGGATTTCAAGACGGCCACCATACAAACTGCTCCGCCCCTACTGAAGCTCGGCCTAAAGGCCTCGCTTCAGCAGGCTCGGAGCATTTTGTATGGCGGCCATCTTGAAATCCGCCATTTTGGATTTTTGACAGATGTCATTCGACTGCTCTCCCGATTCCCTATGACATTTGTTTAAACACCCCCTACCTATCTCTTACCGTTTTCGAGATACGTCATCCATCATCACTTGGCAGGCGTCTTTTTAATGATTTTCGATTTTTCTCATACTCACCAAAACCACCCGAACATTTTTGCCATACTTCATTTTAACCCTACTCTGCTCCTTCTAGGAGAACATTTATGTCAATCAGTCAGTCAGTCAGTGAGTGGTAATCGAGCTTTATATATTATAAACTAGTTATTCGGGCAGTGTGCGGGCCGCATGCGGCCCGCATCTATCTTGAGTCAGTAGGAACTGTCAAAAAAACACCTGATACATTAAAAAAAAAGTGTGTTCAAAACTCCATTAGAAGTATGAAATCCCATATAAACTCTCAATACATTAAAGAAACATACTATAGCCACTAAAGCAAATTCACCCTACTGCCATAAAAAGGTGGTACGGGCAGAATGGGACCAAGGTTCTGAGTCACTCTTGTTAAGGAACCCCACTCGTAGGTGCTTCGGTTACCGCGGGCAGTTGCCATGGAGACCAGTCGGTGACGTGGAAAATACTCTCAAGTCGGAGCTCGGCCTTCGGCCTCGCAAGTTACCAAAACGGCTCGGCCTACGGCCTCGCTGAGCGCTCGCCCTTTGGGCTCGCGCATCATACGCTCGGCCTTCGGCCTCGCGGACCGAGAGTTCGGCCTTCGGCCTCACCAGGAGCTCGCCCTTCGGGCTCGCAACTTCACTAATATAGGACAGTAACTCCAAATTCAGTCGAAAATCCCACGAAAACTCCTAATACAGTCGAAAATATAAGGTAAAACACTTCAAATGCAGTATAAAGAATGATAGGAGCACGTGGGTCACATCCAAAATGTCGGATTTCAAGACGGCCACCATACAAACTGCTCCGCCCCTACTGAAGCTCGGCCTAAATTCCTCGCTTCAGCAGGCTCGGATCATTTTGTATGGCGGCCATCTTGAAATCCGCCATTTTGGATTTTTGACAGGTGTCATTCGACTGCTCTCCCAATTCCCTATGACATTTGTTCAAACACCCCCTACCTATCTTGTACCGTTTTCGAGATATGTCATCCATCTTTACTTGGCAGGCGTCATTTTTATGATTTTCGATTTTTCTCATACTCACCAAAACCCTCCAAACATTTTTGCCATACATCATTTTTACCCTACTCTGCTCCTTATAGGAGAACATTTATGTCAGTGAGTCAGTCAGTCAGTCAGTGGTAATCGAGCTTTATATATTATAAACTAGTTTTTCGGGCAGTGTGCGGGCCGCATGCGGCCCGCATTTATCGTTGTGCAAGTTTGAACAATATCAAAACACCTTATACATTAAAAAAAGTATGTTCAAAACTCCATTAGAAGTATGAAATCCCATATTAACTCTCAATACAATAAAGAACAATACTGTAGCCACTAAAACAGATTCACCCTACTGCCATAAAAAGGTGGTACGGGCAGAATGAGACCAAGGTTCTGAGTCACTTTTGTTAAGGAACCCCACTCGTAGTTGCTTTGGTTATCACGGGCAGTTGCCATGGAGACCAGTAGGAGACATGAAAAAAACTCTCAAGTCGGAGCTCGGCCTTCGGCCTCGCAAGTTACTAACACGGCTCGGCCTACGGCCTCACCAAGCGCTCGCCCTTCGGGCTCCCGCACCATACGCTCGGCCTTCGGCCTCGCGAGCCGAGAGTTCGGCCTTCGGCCTCACCAGCAGCTCGCCCTTCGGGCTCGCTACTACAATAACGTAGTACAGTAACTCCAAATTCAGTCAAAAAACCTACAAAAACTCCTAATACAGTCGAAAATATGAGGTAAAACACTCCAAATGCAGTATAAAGAATGAGAGGAGCACGTTTGACACATCCGAAATGTCATTTGACTGCTCTCCTTATTTCCTATGACATTTTTTCAAAAACCCCCTACCTATCTATTACCGTTTTCGAGATACGTGATTTATCTGAACTTGGCAGACGTCATCGAAAAAAAAAATTCATATTTGGAATAAGGACGTCCAGAAAAACCTAGATATCGAGTTTCAGCCAAATCGGAGTATCTTTTTTTACTTGGCAGACGTCATTGAAAAAAAAAATTTTAGATTTGGAATAAGGACACCCAGAACCACCTAAATATCGAGTTTCAGCCAAATCGGAGTAACTTTTTTGACTTGGCAGACGTCATCGAAAAAAAATTTTTAGATTTGGAATGAGGACACCCAGAACCACCTAAATATCGAGTTTCAGCCAAATCAGAGTAAATTTTTTTACTTGGCAGACGTCATCGAAAAATTTTTTTTAGATTTGGTATAAGGACACCCAGAACCACCTAAATACCGAGTTTCAACCAAATCGGAGTAACTTTTTTTACTTGGCAGACGTCATCGATATAAAAATTTCATATTTGGAATGAGGATGACGAGAACAACCTATATATCGATTTTCAGCCAAATAGGTGCAAGTCTGAGCTCGGCCTTCGGCCTCGCAAGTTACTAACACGGCTCGGCCTGCGGCCTCGCCTAGCGCTCGCCCTGCGGGCTCGCGCACCGTCCACTCGGCCTGCGGCCTCGCGGCCCGAATGTTCGGCCTTCGGCCTCACCAAAAGCTCGCCCTTCGGGCTCGCTACATTGACAGTAGAACAATTGCTCTAAATTGAGTTGAATTTCCCACAAACACTCCTAATACAGTCAACATTGTAAGGTCAAATACTCCAAATAAGGTATGAAGAATGAGAGTAGCACATTTGACAGGTGTCATTCGACTGCTCTCCCGATTCCCTATGACATTTGTTCAAACACCCCCAACCTATCTCTTACCGTTTTCGAGATACGTAGTCCAGCTTTACTTGGCAGGCGTCATTTCTAGGGTTTTTAATTTTTCCCTTACTCAGCTAA
This sequence comes from Plagodis pulveraria, assembly GCA_963890685.1. Classification (NCBI taxonomy): domain Eukaryota; kingdom Metazoa; phylum Arthropoda; class Insecta; order Lepidoptera; family Geometridae; genus Plagodis; species Plagodis pulveraria. The sequence goes on from OY982975.1 coordinate 17,765,526, forward strand.
GCCCCTTAGTCATTTTCGTAATACATTACTATAACCGTACTCAACTCTTTCTGGTAGAACCAGCTACTTGTTTGAGGGATCGAAGGATTTTGTATGGCGGCCATTTTGAAATCCGCCATTTTGGATTTTTGACAAATGTCATCCGACTGCTCTCCCGATTCCCAATGACATTTGGTCAGGCACCCCCTACCTATCTCTTACCGTTTCAGAGATACGCCATCCAATTTTACTTGGCAGACGTCATCTTTGAGTTTTCGGATTTTTCCCATACTCACACAAACCCCCAGAACATTTTTGCTATACATTACTTTCTTCCTACTCGACTCCTTCTGGGAGAACAATTATGTCAGTCAGTGAGTCAGTCAGTGTACGGTAATCCAGCTTTATATATTATAATAACTAGTTTTTCGGGCAGTGTGCGGGCCGCATGCGGCCCGCATTTATCGTTATGCAGTACTAAACTATATCAAAACTCCTGATACGTTGGAAAAAGTATGTTCAAAACTGCAATAGAATTATGAAATCCCATATAAACTCTCAATACAATATAGAACCATACTGTAGCCACTAAAGCAGATTCACCCTACTGCCACAAAAAGGTAGTACGGGCAAAATCGGACCAAGTTTCTGAGTCACTTTTGTTAAGGAACCACACTCGTAGGTGCTTCGGTTACCGCGGGCAGTTGCCATGGAGACCAGTCGGAGATGTGGAAAATACTCTCAAGTCGGAGCTCGGCCTTCGGCCTCGCAAGTTACTAACACGGCTCGGCCTGCGGCCTCGCAAAGGGCTCGCCCTACGGGCTCGCGCATCATACGCTCGGCCTTCGGCCTAGCGGACCGAAAGTTCGGCCTTCGGCCTCACCAGGAGCTCGCCCTTCGGGCTCGCAACTTCACTAATGTAGGACAGTAACTCCAAATTCAGTCGAAAATCCCACAAAAACTCCTAATACAGTCGAAAATATAGGGTAAATCACTCCAAATGCAGTATAAAGAATGATAGGAGCACGTGGGTCACATCCAAAATGTCGGATTTCAAGACGGCCACCATACAAACTGCTCCGCCCCTACTGAAGCTCGGCCTAACGGCCTCGCTTCAGCAGGCTCGGATCATTTTGTATGGCGGCCATCTTGAAATCCGCCATTTTGGATTTTTGGCAGGTGTCATTCGACTGCTCACCCGATCCCCTATGACATTTGTTCAAACACCCCCGACCTATCTGGTACCGTTTTTGAGATATGTCATCCATCTTTACTTGGCAGGCGTCATTTTTATGATTTTCGATTTTTCTCGTACTCACCAAAACCCCCCGAACATTTTTGCCATACATCATTTTAACCCTACTCTGCTCCTTCTAGGAGAACATTTATGTCAGTCAGTGAGTCAATGGTAATCGAGCTTTATATATTATAATAATAATAACTAGTTTTTCGGGCAGTGTGCGGGCCGCATGCGGCCCGCATCTATCTTGAGTCAGTAGGAACTGTCACAAAAACACCTCATACATAATAAAAATATGTTCAAAACTTCAATAGAAGTATGAAATCCCATATAAACTTGTAATACAGTAGAGAACCATACTGTAGCTACTATAGCAGATTCACCCTACTGCCTTAAAAAGGAGGTACGGGCACAATGGTACCCAGGTTCTTAATCACTTTTGTTAAGGAACCCCACTCGTAGGTGCTTCGGTTACCGCGGGCAGTTGCCATGGAGACCAGTCGGAGACGTGGAAAAAACTCTCAAGTCGGAGCTCGGCCTTCGGCCTCGCAAGTTACTAATACGGCTCGGCCTGCGGCCTCGCCAAGCGCTCGCCCTTCGGGCTCACGCACCATACGCTCGGCCTTCGGCCTCGCGAGCCGAAAGTTCGGCCTTCGGCCTCACCAGGAGCTCGCCCTTCGGGCTCGCTACTACATTAACGTAGAACAGTTACTCCAAATTCAGTAAAAAATCCCACAAAAACTCCCAATTCAGTCGAAAATGAAGGCAAAACACTCCAAATGCAGTATAAAGAATGATAGGAGCACGTGGGTCACATCCAAAATGTCGGATTTCAAGACGGCCACCATACAAACTGCTCCGCCCCTACTGAAGCTCGGCCTAAAGGCCTCGCTTCAGCAGGCTCGGATCATTTTGTATGGCGGCCATCTTGAAATCCGCCATTTTGGATTTTTGACAGATGTCATCCGACTGCTCTCCCGATTCCCTATGACATTTGTTCAAACACCCCCTACCTATCTTGTACCGTTTTTGAGATATGTCATCCATCTTTACTTGGCAGGCGTCTTTTTATGATTTTCGATTTTTCTCATACTCACCAAAACCCCCCGAACATTTTTGCCATACATCATTTTAACCCTACTCTACTCCTTCTAGGAGAACATTTATGTCAGTCAGTCAGTCAGTGAGTCAGTCAGTGGTAATCGAGCTTTATATATTATAAACTAGTTTTTCGGGCAGTGTGCGGGCCGCATGCGGCCCGCATTTATCGTTATGCAATTTCAACTTATATCAAAACGCCTAATACGTTAAAAAAAGTGTGTTCAAAACTCCAATAGAAGTATGAAATCTCATATAAACTCTCAATACAATAAAGAAACATCCTGTAGCCACCAAACCAAATTCACCCTACTGCCATTAAAAGGTGGTACGGGCAGAATGGGACCAGGGTTCCGAGTCACTTTTGTTATGGAACCCCACTCGTAGGTGCTTTGGTTACCGTGGGCAGTTGCCATTGAGACCAGTCGGAGACGTGGAAAATACTCTCAAGTCGGAGCTCGGCCTTCGGCCTCGCAAGTTACTAACACGGCTCGGCCTGCGGCCTCGCCAAACGCTCGCCCTTCGGGCTCACGCAGCGAACGCTCGGCCTTCGGCCTCGCGAGCCGAAAGTTCGGCCTTCGGCCTCACCAGGAGCTCGCCCTTCGGGCTCGCTACTGCAATAACATAGAACAGTTACTCCAAATTCAGTCAAAAAACCTACAAAAACTCCTAATACAGTCGAAAATATGAGGTAAAACACTCCAAATGCAGTATAAAGAATGAGAGGAGCACGTGTGACACATCCAAAATGTCATTTGACTGTTTTTCTTATTCCCTATGACATATTTTCAAATTCCCCCTACCTATCTATTACCGTTATCGAGATACGTGATTTATCTTCACTTGGCAGACGTCATCGAAAAAAAAAATTCATATTTGGAATAAGGACACCCAGAACCACCTAAATATCGAGTTTCAGCCAAATCGGAGTAACTTTTTTTACTTGGCAGACGTCATCGAAAAAAAATTTTTAGATTTGGAATAAGGACACCCAGAACCACCTAAATATCGAGTTTCAGCCAAATCGGAGTAACTTTTTTTACTTGGCAGACGTCATCGAAAAAAAATTTTTAGATTTGGAATAAGGACACCCAGAACCACCTAAATATCGAGTTTCAGCCAAATCGGAGTAACTTTTTTTACTTGGCAGACGTCATCGAAATTTTTTTTTTTGATTTGGTATAAGGACATCCAGAACCACATAAATATCGAGTTTCAGCCAAATCGGAGTAACTTTTTTAACTTGGCAGACGTCATCGAAATAAAAATTTCATATTTGGAATAAGGATGACGAGAACAACCTATATATCGATTTTCAGCTAAATCGGTGCAAGTCTGAGCTCGGCCTTCGGCCTCGCAAGTTACTAACACGGCTCGACCTGCGGCCTCGCCTAGCGCTCGCCCTGCGGGCTCACGCACCGTCCACTCGGCCTACGGCCTCGCGGCCCGGAAGTTCGGCCATCGGCCTCACCAAAAGCTCGCCCTTCGGGCTCGCTACACTGACAGTAGGACAATTACTCTAAATTGAGTTGAAATTCCCACAAACACTCCTAATACAGTCGACATTGTAAGGTTAAATACTCCAAATAATGTATGAAGAATGAGAGTAGCACATTTGACAGGTGTCATTCGACTGCTCTCCCGATTGCCTATGACATTTGTTCAAACACCCCCAACCTATCTCTTACCGTTTTCGAGATACGTAGTCCAGCTTTACTTGGCAGGCGTCATTTCTAGGGTTTTTAATTTTTTCCCTACTCACCTAAGCCCCTTTATCATTTTCGAAATACATTACTATAACCGTACTCAACTCTTTCTGGTAGAACCAGCTACTTTTTTGAGGGATCGAAGGATTTTGTATGGCGGCCATTTTGAAATCCGCCATTTTGGATTTTTGACCAATTTCATCCGACTGTTCTCCCGAATCCCTATGACATTTGGTCAAGCACCCCCTACCTATCTCTTACCGTTTCAGAGATACGCCATCCAATTTTACTTGGCAGACGTCATCTTTGAGTTTTCGGATTTTTCCCATACTCACACAAACCCCCTCTACACTTTTCCCATACATCACATTCTTCCTATTCGACTCCTTCTGGGAGAACAATGATGTCAGTCAGTCAGTCAGTCAGTCAGTCAGTCAGTCAGTGTACGGTAATCCAGCTTTATATATTATAAATAACTAGTTTTTCGGGCAGTGTGCGGGCCGCATGCGGCCCGCATTTATCGTTATGCAGTACTAAACTTAACCATAACCCCTTATACATTTAAAAAAAATAAGATCAAAACTCCAATAGAAGTATGAAATCCCAAATAAACTCTCCATACAATAAAGAACCATACTGTAGCCACTATAGCAAATTCACCCTACTGCCATAAAAAGGTGGTACGGGCAGAATGGGACCAAGGTTCTGAGTCACTTTTGTTAAGGAACCCCACACGTAGGTGCTTCGGTTACCGCGGGCAGTTGCCATGGAGACCAGTCGGAGACGTGGAAAATACTCTCAAGTCGGAGCTCAGCCTTCGGCCTCGCAAGTTACTAACACGGCTCGGCCTGCGGCCTCGCCAAGCGCTCGCCCTTCGGGCTCGCGCATCATACGCTCGGCCTTCGGCCTCGCGGACCGGAAGTTCGGCCTTCGGCCTCACCAGAAGCTCGCCCTTCGGGCTCGCTACTCCACTAATGTAGGACAGTAACTCCAAATTCAGTCAAAAATCCCACAAAAACTCCTAATACAGTCGAAAATATTACGTAAAATACTCCAAATGCAGTATGAAGTATGAGAGGAGCACGTGTGACACATCCAAAATGTCGGATTTCAAGATGGCCACCATACAAACTGCTCCGCCCCTACTGAAGCTCGGCCTAACGGCCTCGCTTCAGCAGGCTCGGATCACTTTGTATGGCGGCCATCTTGAAATCCGCCATTTTGGATTTTTGACAGGTGTCATTCGACTGCTCTCACGATTCCCTATGACATTTGTTCAAACACCCCCTACCTATCTTGTACCGTTTTTGAGATATGTCATCCATCTTTACTTGGCAGGCGTCTTTTTAATGATTTTCGATTTTTCTCATACTCACCAAAACCCCCCGAACATTTTTGCCCTACTTCATTTTTACCCTACTCTGCTCCTTCTAGGAGAACATTTATGTCAATCAGTCAGTGGTAATCGAGCTTTATATATTATACTAGTATTTCGGGCAGTGTGCGGGCCGCATGCGGCCCGCATCTATCTTGAGTCAGTAGGAATTGTCAAATAAACACCAGAGACATTAAAAAAAAGTATGTTCAAAACACCAATAGAAGTATGAAATCCCAAATAAACTCTCCATACAATAAAGAACCATACTGTAGCCACTAAAGCAGATTCACCCTACTGCCATAAAAAGGTGGTACGGGCAGAATGGTACCAAGGTTCTGAGTCACTTTTGTTAAGGAACCCCACTCGTAGGTGCTTCGGTTACCGCGGGCAGTTGCCATGGAGACCAGTCGGAGATGTGGAAAATACTCTCAAGTCGGAGCTCGGCCTTCGGCCTCGCAAGTTACTAACACGGCTCGGCCTCCGGCCTCGCCAAGCGCTCGCCCTTCGGGCTCGCGCACCATTCGCTCGGCCTTCGGCCTCGCGGACCGAAAGTTCGGCCTTCGGCCTCACCAGGTGGTTGCCCTTTGGGCTCGCTATACACTAATGTAGAACAGTTACTCCAAATTCAGTCAAAAAACCCACAAAAACTCCTAATACAGTCGAAAATATAAGGTAAAACACTCCAAATGCAGTATGAAGAATGAGAGGAGCACCTGGGACAAATCCAAAATGGCGGATTTCAAGAAGGCCACCATACAAACTGCTCCGCCCCTACTGAAGCTCGGCCTAAAGGCCTCGCTTCAGCAGGCTCGGAGCATTTTGTATGGCGGCCATCTTGAAATCCGCCATTTTGGATTTTTGACAGGTGTCATTCGACTGCTCTCCCGATTCTCTATGACATTTGTTCAAACACCCCCTACCTATCTCTTACCGTTTTCGAGATACGTCATCCATCATCACTTGGCAGGCGTCTTTTTAATGATTTTCGATTTTTCTCATACTCACCAAAACCACCCGAACATTTTTGCCATACTTCATTTTTACCCTACTCTGCTCCTTCTAGGAGAACATTTATGTCAGTGAGTCAGTCAGTCAGTCAGTGGTAATCGAGCTTTATATATTATAAACTAGTTTTTCGGGCAGTGTGCGGGCCGCATGCGGCCCGCATTTATCGTTATGCAGTACAAAACTTTACCTTAACCCCTTATACATTTAAAAAAAATAAGTTCCAAACTCCAATAGAAGTATGAAATCCCATATAAACTCTCAAAACAATAAAGAAACAAACTGTAGCCACCAAACCAAATTCACCCTACTGCCATAAAAAGGTGGTACGGGCAGAATTGGACCAGGGTTCCGAGTCACTTTTGATATGGAACCCCACTCGTAGGTGCTTCGGTTACCGCGGGCAGTTGCCATGGAGACCAGTCGGAGAAGTGGAAAATACTCTCAAGTCGGAGCTCGGCCTTCGGCCTCGCAAGTTACCAACACGGCTCGGCCTCCGGCCTCGCCAAGCGCTCGCCCTTCGGGCTCACGCACCATACGCTCGGCCTTCGGCCTCGCGGGCCGAATGATCAGCCTTCGGCCTCACCAGGAGCTCGCCCTTCGGGCTCGCTACTATACTAACGTAGTACAGTTACTCCAAATTCAGTCAAAAATCCCACAAAAACTCCTAATACAGTCGAAAATATAAGGTAAAACACTCCAAATGCAGTATAAAGAATGATAGGAGCACGTAAGACACATCCAAAATGTCATTCGACTGCTCTCCTTATTCCCTATGACATTTTTTCAAAAACCCCCTAGCTATCTATTACCGTTTTCGAGATACGTGATTTATCTGCACTTGGCAGACGTCATCGAAAAAAAAAATTTAGTTTTGGAATAAGGACACCCAGAACCACCTAAATATCGAGTTTCAGCCAAATCGGAGTAACTTTTTTTATTTGGCAGACGTCATCGAAAAAAAATATTTTGATTTGGAATAAGGACACCCAGAACCACCTAAATATCGAGTTTCAGCCTAATCGGAGTAACTTTTTTTACTTGGCAGACGTCATCGAAATAAAAATTTCATATTTGGAATAAGGATGACGAGAACAACCTATATATCGATTTTCAGCCAAATCGGTGCAAGTCTGAGCTCGACCTGCGGCCTCGCCTAGCGCTCGCCCTGCGGGCTCGCGCACCGTCCACTCGGCCTACGGCCTCGCGGCCCAAAAGTTCGGCCTTCGGCCTCACCAGAAGCTCGCCCTTCGGGCTCGCTACACTGACAGTAGGACAATTACTCTAAATTGAGTTGAAATTCCCACAAACACTCCGAATACAGTCGACATTGTAAGGTTAAATACTCCAAATAATGTATGAAGAATGAGAGTAGCACATTTGACAGGTGTCATTCGACTGCTCTCCCAATTCCCTATGACATTTGTTCAAACACCCCCAACCTATCTCTTACCGTTTTCGAGATACATAGTCCAGCTTTACTTGGCAGGCGTCATTTCTAGGGTTTTTAATTTTTCCCCTACTCAGCTAAACCCCTTTGTCATTTTCGTAATACATTACTATAACCGTACTCAACTCTTTCTGGTAGAACCAGCTACTTTTTTGAGGGATCGAAGGATTTTGTATGGCGGCCATTTTGAAATCCGCCATTTTGGATTTTTGACAAATGTCATCCGACTGCTCTCTTGATTCCCTATGACATTTGGTCAAGCACCCCCTACCTATCTCTTACCGTTTCAGAGATACGCCATCTAATTTTACTTGGCAGACGTCATCTTTGAGTTTTCGGATTTTTCCCATACTCACACAAACCTCCAGAACATTTTTGCTATACATTACTTTCTTCCTACTCGACTCCTTCTGGGAGAACAATGATGTCAGTCAGTGAGTCAGTGAGTCAGTCAGTGTACGGTAATCGAGCTTTATATATTATAACTAGTTTTTCGGGCAGTGTGCGGGCCGCATGCGGCCCGCATTTATCGTTATGCAGTACTAAATAATACCGTAACTCCTTATACATTTAAAAAAAAAAACAAAACTCCATAACAGTATGAAATCCCATATTAACTCTCAATACAATAAAGAACAATACTGTAGCCACTAAAACAGATTCACCCTACTGCCATAAAAAGGTGGTACGGGCAGAATGGGACCAAGGTTCTGAGTCACTTTTGTTAAGGAACCCCACTCGTAGGTGCTGCGGTTACCGCAGGCAGTTGCCATGGAGACAAGTCGGATATGTGGAAAATACTCTCAAGTCGGAGCTCGGCCTTCGGCCTCGCAAGTTACTAATACGGCTCGGCCTACGGCCTCGCCAGGCGCTCGCCCTTCGGGCTCGCGCATTACACGCTCGGCCTTCGGCCTCGCGGACTGAAAGTTCGGCCTTCGGCCTCACCAGGAGCTCGCCCTTCGGGCTCGCTATACACAAAAGTTGGACAGTAACTCCAAATTCAGTCAAAAATCCCACAAAAACTCCTAATACATTTGAAAATTAAGGAAAAACACTCCAAATGCAGTATAAAGAATGATAGGAACACGTAAGACACATCCAAAATGTCATTCGACTGCTCTCCTTATTCCCTATGACATTTTTTCAAAAACCCTCTACCTATCTATTACCGTTTTCGAGATACGTGATTTATCTGCACTTGGCAGACGTCATCGAAAAAAAAAAATCATATTTGGAATAAGGACGTCCAGAACAACCTAGATATAAAATTTAAGCCAAATCGGAGAATTTTTTTTTACTTGGCAGACGTCATCGAAAAAATAATTTTTGATTTGGAATAAGGACACCCAGAACCACCTAAATATCGAGTTTCAGCCAAATCGGAGTAACTTGTTTTACTTGGCAGACGTCATCGAAAAAAAAATTTTAGATTTGGAATAAGGACACCCAGAACCACCTAAATATCGAGTTTCAGCCAAATCGGAGTAACTTTTTTTAATTGGCAGACGTCATCGAAATAAAAATTTCATATTTGGAATAAGGATGACAAGAACAACCTATATATCGATTTTCAGCCAAATCGGTGCAAGTCTGAGCTCGGCCTTCGGCCTCGCAAGTTACTAACACGGCTTGGCCTGCGGCCTCGCGCACCATCCGCTCGGCCTACGGCCTCGCGGCCCGAAAGTTCGGCCTTCGGCCTCACCAAAAGCTCGCCCTTCGGGCTCGCCACACTGACAGTAGGACAATTACTCTAAATTGAGTTGAAATTCCCACAAACACTCCTAATACAGTCGACATTGTTAGGTTAAATACTCCAAATAATGTATGAAGAATGAGAGTAGCACATTTGACAGGTGTCATTTGACTGCTCTCCCGATTCCCTATGACATTTGTTCAAACACCCCCAACCTATCTCTTACCGTTTTCGAGATACGTAGTCCAGCTTTACTTGGCAGGCGTCATTTCTAGGGTTTTTAATTTTTCCCCTACTCAGCTAAACCCCTTAGTCATTTTCGTAATACATTACTATAACCGTACTCAACTCTTTCTGGTAGAACCAGCTACTTTTTTGAGGGATCGAAGGATTTTGTATGGCGGCCATTTTGAAATCCGCCATTTTGGATTTTTGACAGATGTCATTCGACTGCTCTCCCAATTCCCTATGACATTTGGTCAAGCACCCCCTACCTATCTCTTACCGTTTCCGAGATACGCTAACCAACTTTACTTGGCAGACGACATCTTTGAGTTTTCGGATTTTTCCCATACTCCCCCAAACCCTCTCTACACTTTTCCCATACATCACTTTCTTCCTTCTCGACTCCTTCTGGGAGAACAATGATGTCAGTCAGTGAATCAGTCAGTGAGTCAGTGTACGGTAATCCAGCTTTATATATTATAATAACTAGTATTTCGGGCAGTGTGCGGGCCGCATGCGGCCCGCATCTATCTTGAGTCAGTAGGAATTGTCAAATAAACACCAGAGACATTAAAAAAAAGTATGTTCAAAACACCAATAGAAGTATGAAATCCCAAATAAACTCTCCATACAATAAAGAACCATACTGTAGCCACTAAAGCAGATTCACCCTACTGCCATAAAAAGGTGGTACGGGCAGAATGGTACCAAGGTTCTGAGTCACTTTTGTTAAGGAACCCCACTCGTAGGTGCTTCGGTTACCGCGGGCAGTTGCCATGGAGACCAGTCGGAGATGTGGAAAATACTCTCAAGTCGGAGCTCGGCCTTCGGCCTCGCAAGTTACTAACACGGCTCGGCCTCCGGCCTCGCCAAGCGCTCGCCGCATGCGGCCCGCATTTATCGTTGTGCAAGTTTGAACAATATCAAAACACCTTATACATTAAAAAAAGTATGTTCAAAACTCCATTAGAAGTATGAAATCCCATATTAATACTCAATACAATAAAGAACAATACTGTAGCCACTAAAACAGATTCACCCTACTGCCATAAAAAGGTGGTACGGGCAGAAAGGTACCAAGGTTCTGAGTCACTTTTGTTAAGGAACCCCACTCGTAGGTGCTTCGCTTACCGCGGGCAGTTGCCATGGAGACCAGTCGGAGACGTGGAAAAAACTCTCAAGTCGGAGCTCGGCCTTCGGCCTCGCAAGTTACCAACATGGCTCGGCCTGCGGCCTCGCCAAGAGCTCGCCCTTCGGGCTCGCGCGTCATACGCTCGGCCTTCGGCCTCGCGGACTGAAAGTTCGGCCTTCGGCCTCACCAGGAGCTCGCCCTTCGGGCTCGCTACTACACTTATGTAGGACAGTAACTCCAAATTCAGTCAAAAATCCCACAAAAACTCCTAATACAGTCGAAAATATAAGGTAATACACTCCAAATGCAGTATAAAGAATGATAGGAGCACCTGGGACAAATCCAAAATGGCGGATTTCAAGAAGGCCATCATACAAACTGCTCCGCCCCTACTGAACCTCGGCCTAACGGCCTCGCTTCAGCAGGCTCGGATCAATTTGTATGGCGGCCATCTTGAAATCCGCCATTTTGGATTTTTGACAGGTGTCATTCGACTGCTCTCCAGATTCCCTATGACATTTGTTCAAACACCCCCTACCTATCTCTTACCGTTTTTGAGATATGTCATCCATCTTTACTTGGCAGGCGTCTTTTTAATGATTTTCGATTTTTCTCATACTCACCAAAACCCCCCGAACATTTTTGTCCTACATCATTTTAACCCTACTCTACTCCTTCTAGGAGAACATTTATGTCAGTCAGTCAGTCAGTGAGTCAGTCAGTGGTAATCGAGCTTTATATATTATAAACTAGTATTTCGGGCAGTGTGCGGGCCGCATGCGGCCCGCATTTATCGTTATGCAGTACTTACCAATACCTTAACACCATATACATTAAAAAAAAAAAAAACAAAATTCCATAACAGTATGAAATCCCATATAAACTCTCAATACAATAAAGAACCATACTGTAGCCACTAAATCAAATTAACCCTACTGCAATAAAAAGGTGGTACGGGCAGAATGGGACCAAGGTTCTGAGTCACTTTTGTTAAGGAACCCCACTCGTAGGTGCTTTGGTTTCCGCGGGCAGTTGCCATGGAGACCAGTCGGAGACGTGGAAAATACTCTCGAGTCGGAGCTCGGCCTTCGGCCTCGCAAGCTACTAACATGGCTCGGCCTGCGGCCTCGCCAAGCGCTCGCCCTTCGGGCTCGCGCACTATACGCTCGGCCTTCGGCCTCGCGTGCCGAAAGTTCGGCCTTCGGCCTCACCAGGAGCTCGCCCTTCGGGCTCGCTACTACAACAACGTAGAATAGTAACTCCAAATTCAGTCAAAAAACCTACAAAAACTCCTAATACAGTCGAAAATATGAGGTAAAACACTCCAAATGCAGTATAAAGAATGAGAGGAGCACGTGGGACAGGTCTCATTCGACTGCTCTCCCGATTCCCTATGCCATTTGTTCAAACACCCCCAACCTATCTCTTACCGTTTTCGAGATACGTAGTCCAGCTTTACTTGGCAGGCGTCATTTCTAGGGTTTTTATTTTTTTCCCTACTCAGCTAAGCCCCTTTGTCATTTTCGTAATACATTACTATAACCGTACTCAACTCTTTCTGGTAGAAACAGCTACTTTTTTGAGGGATCGAAGGATTTTGTATGGCGGCCATTTTAAAATCCGCCATTTTGGATTTTTGACATATGTCATTCGACTGCTCTCCCGATTCCCTATGACATTTGTTCAAACACCCCCTACCTATCTCTTACCGTTTTCGAGATACGTCATCCATCTTCACTTGGCAGGCGTCTTTTTAATGATTTTCGATTTTTCTCATACTCACCTAAGCCCCCCGAACATTTTTGCCATACATCACTGTGCTCCTACTCGTCTCCTTCTAGGAGAACATTTATGTCAATGAGTGAGTCAGTCAGTGAGTCAGTGGTAATCGAGCTTTATATATTATAAACTAGTATTTCGGGCAGTGTGCGGGCCGCATGCGGCCCGCATTTATCGTTGTGCAATTTTAACTTATATCAAGACACCTAATACGTAAAAAAAAGTGTGTTCAAAACTCGAATAGAAGTATGAAATCCCATATAAACTCTCAATACAATAAAGAACCATACTGTAGCCACTAAAGCAGATTCACCCTACTGCCATAAAAAGGTGGTACGGGCAGAATGGTACCAAGGTTCTGAGTCACTTTTGTTAAGGAACCCCACTCGTAGTTGCTGCGGTTACCGCAGGCAGTTGCCATGGAGACCAGTCGGAGATGTGGAAAATACTCTCAAGTCGGAGCTCGGCCTTCGGCCTCGCAAGTTACTAATACGGCTCGGCCTACGGCCTCGCCAGGCGCTCGCCCTTCGGGCTCACGCATCATACGCTCGGCCTTCGGCCTCGCGGACCGAAAGTTCGGCCTTCGGCCTCACCAGAAGCTCGCCCTTCGGGCTCGCTACTTCACTTATGTAGGACAGTAACTCCAAATTTAGTCAAAAATCCCACAAAAACTCCTAATACAGTCGAAAATATTAGGTAAAACACTCCAAATGCAGTATAAAGAATGATAGGAGCACGTGGGTCACATCCAAAATGTCGGATTTCAAGACAGCCACCATACAAACTGCTCCGCCTCTACTGAAGCTCGGCCTAACGGCCTCGCTTCAGCAGGCTCGGATCACTTTGTATGGCGGCCATCTTGAAATCCACCATTTTGGATTTTTGACAGATGTCATCCGACTGCTCTCCCAATTCCCTATGACATTTGTTCAAACACCCTCTACCTATCTTGTACCGTTTTTGAGATATGTCATTCATCTTTACTTGGCAGGCGTCTTTTTAATGATTTTCGATTTTTCTCATACTCACCTAAACCCGCCGAACATTTTTGCCATACTTCATTTTTACCCTACTCTGCTCCTTCTAGGAGAACATTTATGTCAGTGAGTCAGTGAGTCAGTCAGTGGTAATCGAGCCTTATATATTATAAACTAGTATTTCGGGCAGTGTGCGGGCCGCATGCGGCCCGCATCTATCTTGAGTCAGTAGGAACTGTCAAAAAAACACCTGATACATTAAAAAAAAAGTGTGTTCAAAACTCCAATAGAAGTATGAAATCCCATATAAACTCTCCATACAATAAAGAACCATACTGTAGCCACTAAAGCAGATTCACCCTACTGCCATAAAAAGGTGGTACGGGCAGAATGGTACCAAGGTTCTGAGTCACTTTTGTTAAGGAACCCCACTCGTAGGTGCTGCGGTTACCGCAGGCAGTTGCCATGGAGACCAGTCGGAGATGTGGAAAACACTCTCAAGTCGGAGCTCGGCCTTCGGCCTCGCAAGTTACTAATACGGCTCGGCCTACGGCCTCGCCAGGCGCTCGCCCTTCAGGCTCGCGCATCATACGCTCGGCCTTCGGCCTCGCGGACCGAAAGTTCGGCCTTCGGCCTCACCAGGAGCTCGCCCTTCGGGCTCGCTACTTCACTTATGTAGGACAGTAACTCCAAATTCAGTCAAAAATCGCACAAAAACTCCTAATTCAGTCGAAAATGAAGGCAAAACACTCCCAATGCAGTATAAAGAATGATAGGAGCACGAAAGACACATCCAAAATGTCGGATTTCAAGACGGCCACCATACAAACTGCTCCGCCCCTACTGAAGCTCGGCCTAACGGCCTCGCTTCAGCAGGCTCGGATCACTTTGTATGGCGGCCATCTTGAAATCCGCCATTTTGGATTTTTGACAGGTGTCATTCGACTGCTCTCCCGATTCCCTATGACATTTGTTCAAACACCCTCTACCTATATCTTACCGTTTTCGAGATACGTCATCAATCTTCACTTGGCAGGCGTCTTTTTAATGATTTTCGATTTTTCTCATACTCACCTAAGCCCCCCGAACATTTTTGCCATACATCACTGTGCTCCTACTCGTCTCCTTCTAGGAGAACATTTATGTCAATGAGTGAGTCAGTCAGTCAGTCAGTGGTAATCGAGCTTTATATATTATTAACTAGTATTTCGGGCAGTGTGCGGGCCGCATGCGGCCCGCATTTATCGTTGTGCAATTTTAAACTATATCAAACATTTATAAATGTTAATAAAAATGATTCAAAACTCCAAAAGATGTACGACGTCCCATACAAACTATTAATACAGTAGAGAATCAAACTGTAGCCACCAAACCAGATTCACCCTACTGCCATAAAAAGGTGGTACGGGCAGAATGGGACCAAGGTTCTGAGTCACCTTTGTTAAGGAACCCCACTCGTAGGTGCTTCGCTTACCTCGGGCAGTTGCCATGGAGACCAGTCGGAGACGTGGAAAAAACTCTCAAGTCGGAGCTCGGCCTTCGGCCTCGCAAGTTACCAACACGGCTCGGCCTGCGGCCTCGCCAAGTGCTCGCCCTTCGGGCTCGCGCATCATACGCTCGGCCTTCGGCCTCGCGAACCGAAAGTTCGGCCTTCGGCCTCACCAGGAGCTCGCCCTTCGGGCTCGCTACTATACTAATGTAGGACAGTAACTCCAAATTCAGTCAAAAATCCCACAAAACTCCTAATACAGTCGAAAATATAAGGTAATACACACCAAATGCAGTATAAAGAATGATAGGAGCACCTGGGACAAATCCAAAATGGCGGATTTCAAGAAGGCCACCATACAAACTGCTCCGCCCCTACTGAACCTCGGCCTAACGGCCTCGCTTCAGCAGGCTCGGATCAATTTGTATGGCGGCCATCTTGAAATCCGCCATTTTGGATTTTTGACAGGTGTCATTCGACTAAACTCCCGATTCCCTATGACATTTGTTCAAACACCCTCTACCTATCTTGTACCGTTTTCGAGATATTTTATCCATCTTTACTTGGCAGGCGTCATTTTTATGATTTTCGATTTTTCTCATACTAACCAAAACCCCCCGAACATTTTTGCCATACATCACGTTGCTCCTACTCGTCTCCTTCTAGGAGAACATTTATGTCAATCAGTCAGTGGTAATCGAGCTTTATATATTATAAATAAACTAGTTTTTCGGGCAGTGTGCGGGCCGCATGCGGCCCGCATTTATCGTTATGCAATTTTAACTTATATCAAAACACTTAATACGTAAAAAAAAGTGTGTTCAAAACTCCAATAGAAGTATGAAATCCCATAAAAACTCTCAATACAATAAAGAACCATACTGTAGCCACTAAACAGATTCACCCTACTGCCATAAAAAGGTGGTACGGGCAGATTGGGACCAGGGTTCTAAGTCACTTTTGTTAAGGAACCCCCCTCGAAGGTGCGTCGTTTACCGCGGGCAGTTGCCATGGAGACCAGTCGGAAATGTAGAAAATACTCTCAAGTCGGAGCTCGGCCTTCGGCCTCGCAAGTTACTAATACGGCTCGGCCTTCGGCCTCGCCAAGCGCTCGCCCTTCGGGGTCGCGCGTCATACGCTCGGCCTTCGGCCTCGCGGACCGAAAGTTCGGCCTTCGGCCTCACCATAAGCTCGCCCTTCGGGCTCGCTATACATCAATGTAGGCTAACTCCAAATTCAGTCAAAAATCACACAAAAACTCCTAATACAGTCGCAAATATAAGGTAAAACACTCCAAATGCAGTATAAAGAATGATAGGAGCACGTGGGTCACATCCAAAATGTCGGATTTCAAGACGGCCACCATACAAACTGCTCCGCCCTTACTGAAGCTCGGCCTAAAGGCCTCGCTTCAGCAGGATCGGAGCACTTTGTATGGCGGCCATCTTGAAATTCGCCATTTTGGATTTTTGACAGGTGTCATTCGACCGCTCTCCCGATTTCCTATGACATTTGTTCAAACACCCTCTACCTATCTTGTACCGTTTTTGAGATATGTCATCCATCTTAACTTGGCAGGCGTCATTTTAATGATTTTCGATTTTTCCCATACTCACCTAAACCCCCCGAACATTTTTGCCATACATCATTTTAACCCTTCTCGTCTCCTTCTAGGAGAACATTTATGTCAGTGAGTCAGTGAGTCAGTCAGTGGTAATCGAGCTTTATATATTATTAACTAGTATTTCGGGCAGTGTGCGGGCCGCATGCGGCCCGCATTTATCGTTATGCAGTATTAAACTATACCTTAACCCCTTTTACATTAAAAAAAAATAAGTTCAAAACTCCAATAGAAGTATGAAATCCCATATAAACTCTCAATACAATAAATAACCATACTGTAGCCACTAAAGCAAATTCACCCTACTGCCATAAAAAGGTGGTACGGGCAGAATGAGACCAAGGTTCTGAGTCACTTTTGTTAAGGAACCCCACTCGTAGGTGCTTCGGTTACCGCGGGCAGTTGCCATGGAGACCATTCGGAGATGTGGAAAATACTCTCAAGTCGGAGCTCGGCCTTCGGCCTCGCAAGTTACTAATACGGCTCGGCCTACGGCCTCGGCAGGCGCTCGCCCTTCGGGCTCGCGCATCATACGCTCGGCCTTCGGCCTCGCGGACCGAAAGTTCGGCCTTCGGCCTCACCAGGAGCTTGCCCTTCGGGCTCGCTACTTCACTTATGTAGGACAGTAACTCCAAATTTAGTCAAAAATCCCACAAAAACTCCTAATACAGTCGAAAATATAAGGTAAAACACTCCAAATGCAGTATAAAGAATGATAGGAGCACGTGGGGCACATCCAAAATAACGGATTTCAAGACGGCCACCATACAAACTGCTCCGCCCCTACTGAAGCTCGGCCTAAAGGCCTCGCTTCAGCAGGCTCGGAGCATTTTGTATGGCGGCCATCTTGAAATCCGCCATTTTGGATTTTTGACAGATGTCATTCGACTGCTCTCCCGATTCCCTATGACATTTGTTCAAACAACCCCTACCTATCTCTTACCGTTTTCGAGATACGTCATCCATCATCACTTGGCAGGCGTCTTTTTAATGATTTTCGATTTTTCTCATACTCACCAAAACCCCCCGAACATTTTTGCTATACATCACGTTGCTCCTACTCGTCTCCTTCTAGGAGAACATTTATGTCAGTCAGTGAGTCAATGGTAATCGAGCTTTATATATTATAACTAGTTTTTCGGGCAGTGTGCGGGCCGCATGCGGCCCGCATCTATCTTGAGTCAGTAGGAACTGCCATAAAACACGACATACATTACAAAAAAAAAGTTCAAACCTCCAATAGAAGTATGAAATCCCATATAAACTCTTAATACAATAAGGAACCAAAATGTATCCACCAAACCAGATTCACCCTACTGCCATAAAAAGGTGGTACGGGCAGAATGGTATCAAGGTTCTGAGTCACTTTTGTTAAGGAACCCAACTCGTTGGTGCTTCGGTTACCGCGAGCAGTTGCCATGGAGACCAGTCGGAGACGTGGAAAATACACTCAAGTCGGAGCTCGGCCTTCGGCCTCGCAACTTACTAACACGGCTCGGCCTACGGCCTCGCCAAGCGCTCGCCCTTCGGGCTCACGCACCATACGCTCGGCCTTCGGCCTCGCGAGCCGAAAGTTCGGCCTTCGGCCTCACCAGGAGCTCGCCCTTCGGGCTCGCTATACACTAACGTAGGACAGTAACTCCAAATTCAGTCCAAAATCCCACAAAAACTCCTAATACAGTTTAAAATCCTTCATTTTAAACTGTATTAGGAGTTTTTGTCACCCTAAATGCAGTATAAAGAATGATAGGAGCACGTTGGTCACATCCAAAATGTCGGATTTCAAGACGGCCACCATACAAACTGCTCCGCACCTACTGAAGCTCGGCCTAAAGGCCTCGCTTCAGCAGGCTCGGATCACTTTGTATGGCGGCCATCTTGAAATCCGCCATTTTGGATTTTTGACAGGTGTCATTCGACTGTTTTCCCGATTCCCTATGACATTTGTTCATACACCTCTAACCCATCTCTTACCGTTTTCGAGATACGTTATCCATCTTCACTTGGCAGGCGTCTTTTTTATGATTTTCGATTTTTCTCATACTCACCAAAACCCCCTGAACATTTTTGCCATACATCATTTTAGCCCTACTCTGCTCCTTCTAGGAGAACATTTATGTCAATCAGTCAGTCAGTGAGTCAGTGGTAATCGAGCTTTATATATTATAAATAACTAGTATTTCGGGCAGTGTGCGGGCCGCATGCGGCCCGCATTTATCGTTGTGCAATTTTAACTTATATCAAGACACCTAATACGTAAAAAAAAGTGTGTTCAAAACTCCAATAGAAGTATGAAATCCCATATAAACTCTCAATACAATAAAGAAACAAACTGTAGCCACCAAACCAAATTCACCCTACTGCCATAAAAAGGTGGTACGGGCAGAATGGTACCAAGGTTCTGAGTCACTTTTGTTAAGGAACCCCACTCGTAGGTGCTTCGGTTACCGCGGGCAGTTGCCATGGAGACCAGTCGGAGATGTGGAAAATACTCTCGAGTCGGAGCTCGGCCTTCGGCCTCGCAAGTTACTAACACGGCTCGGCCTGCGGCCTCGCCAAGCGCTCGCCCTTCGGGCTCGCGCACCATTCGCTCGGCCTTCGGCCTCGCGGACCGAAGGTTCGGCCTTCGGCCTCACCAGGTGGTTGCCCTTTGGGCTCGCTATACACTATTGTAGGACAGTAACTCCAAATTCAGTCAAAAATCCCACAAAAACTCCTAATACAGTCGAAAATGAAGGTAAAACACCCCAAATGCAGTATGAAGAATGAGAGGAGCACGTGGGACAAATCCAAAATGTCAGATTTTAAGATGGCTGCCGTACAAACTGCTCCGGCCCTACTGAAGCTCGGCCTAAAGGCCTCGCTTCAGCAGGCTCGGAGCATTTTGTATGGCGGCCATCTTGAAATCCGCCATTTTGGATTTTTGACAGGTGTCATTCGACTGCTCTCCCGATTCCCTATGACATTTGTTCAAACACTCTCTACCTATCTTGTACCGTTTTTGAGATATGTCATCCATCTTTACTTGGCAGGCGTCTTTTTAATGATTTTCGATTTTTCTCATACTCACCTAAACCCGCCGAACATTTTTGCCATACTTCATTTTTACCCTACTCTGCTCCTTCTAGGAGAACATTTATGTCAGTGAGTCAGTGAGTCAGTCAGTGGTAATCGAGCCTTATATATTATAAAAAACTAGTATTTCGGGCAGTGTGCGGGCCGCATGCGGCCCGCATTTATCGTTGTGCAATTTTAACTTATATCAAGACACCTAATACGTAAAAAAAAGTGTGTTCAAAACTCCAATAGAAGTATGAAATCCCATATAAACTCTCAATACAATAAAGAAACAAACTGTAGCCACCAAACCAAATTCACCCTACTGCCATAAAAAGGTGGTACGGGCAGAATGGTACCAAGGTTCTGAGTCACTTTTGTTAAGGAACCCCACTCGTAGTTGCTGCGGTTACCGCAGGCAGTTGCCATGGAGACCAGTCGGAGATGTGGAAAATACTCTCAAGTCGGAGCTCGGCCTTCGGCCTCGCAAGTTACTAATACGGCTCGGCCTACGGCCTCGCCAGGCGCTCGCCCTTCGGGCTCACGCATCATACGCTCGGCCTTCGGCCTCGCGGACCGAAAGTTCGGCCTTCGGCCTCACCAGAAGCTCGCCCTTCGGGCTCGCTACTTCACTTATGTAGGACAGTAACTCCAAATTTAGTCAAAAATCCCACAAAAACTCCTAATACAGTCGAAAATATTAGGTAAAACACTCCAAATGCAGTATAAAGAATGATAGGAGCACGTGGGTCACATCCAAAATGTCGGATTTCAAGACAGCCACCATACAAACTGCTCCGCCTCTACTGAAGCTCGGCCTAACGGCCTCGCTTCAGCAGGCTCGGATCACTTTGTATGGCGGCCATCTTGAAATCCACCATTTTGGATTTTTGACAGATGTCATCCGACTGCTCTCCCAATTCCCTATGACATTTGTTCAAACACCCTCTACCTATCTTGTACCGTTTTTGAGATATGTCATTCATCTTTACTTGGCAGGCGTCTTTTTAATGATTTTCGATTTTTCTCATACTCACCTAAACCCGCCGAACATTTTTGCCATACTTCATTTTTACCCTACTCTGCTCCTTCTAGGAGAACATTTATGTCAGTGAGTCAGTGAGTCAGTCAGTGGTAATCGAGCCTTATATATTATAAACTAGTTTTTGCATCTATCTTGAGTCATTTGGAAATTTCACATAAACCCCTAATACTTTAAGAAAAAGAATGTTCAAAACTCCAATGGAAGTATGAAATCCCATAAAAACTCTCAATACAATAAAGAACCATACTGCAGCCACTAAAGCAAATTCACCCTACTGCCACAAAAAGGTGGTACGGGCAGAATGGGACCAAGGTTCTGAGTCACTTTTGTGAAGGAACCCCACTCGTAGGTGCTTCGGTTACCGCGGGCAGTTGCTATGGAGACCAGTCGGAGATGTGGAAAATAATCTCAAGTCGGAGCTCGGCCTTCGGCCTCGCAAGTTACTAACACGGCTCGGCCTGCGGCCTCGCAAAGCACTCGCCCTTCGGGCTCGCGCATCATACGCTCGGCCTTCGGCCTCGCGGACCGAAAGTTCGGCCTTCGGCCTCACCAGAAGCTCGCCCTTCGGGCTCGCAACTTCACTAATGTAGGACAGTTACTCCAAATTCAGTCGAAAATCCCACAAAAACTCCTAATACAGTCGAAAATATAGGGTAAATCACTCCAAATGCAGTATAAAGAATGATAGGAGCACGTGGGTCACATCCAAATTGTCGGATTTCAAGACGGCCACCATACAAACTGCTCCGCCCCTACTGAAGCTCGGCCTAAAGGCCTCGCTTCAGCAGGCTCGGATCACTTTGTATGGCGGCCATCTTGAAATCCGCCATTTTGGATTTTTGACAGGTGTCATTCGACTGCTCTCCCGATTCCCTATGACATTTGTTCAAACACCCCCTACCTATCTCGTACCGTTTTTGAGATACGTCATCCATCTTTACTTGGCAGGCGTCTTTTTAATGATTTTCGATTTTTCTCATACTCACCAAAACCCTCCGAACATTTTTGCTATTCTTCATTTTAGCCCTACTCTGCTCCTTCTAGGAGAACATTTATGTCAATCAGTCAGTCAGTGAGTCAGTGGTAATCGAGCTTTATATATTATAAATAACTAGTATTTCGGGCAGTGTGCGGGCCGCATGCGGCCCGCATTTATCGTTGTGCAATTTTAACTTATATCAAGACACCTAATACGTAAAAAAAAGTGTGTTCAAAACTCCAATAGAAGTATGAAATCCCATATAAACTCTCAATACAATAAAGAAACAAACTGTAGCCACCAAACCAAATTCACCCTACTGCCATAAAAAGGTGGTACGGGCAGAATGGTACCAAGGTTCTGAGTCACTTTTGTTAAGGAACCCCACTCGTAGGTGCTTCGGTTACCGCGGGCAGTTGCCATGGAGACCAGTCGGAGATGTGGAAAATACTCTCGAGTCGGAGCTCGGCCTTCGGCCTCGCAAGTTACTAACACGGCTCGGCCTGCGGCCTCGCCAAGCGCTCGCCCTTCGGGCTCGCGCACCATTCGCTCGGCCTTCGGCCTCGCGGACCGAAGGTTCGGCCTTCGGCCTCACCAGGTGGTTGCCCTTTGGGCTCGCTATACACTATTGTAGGACAGTAACTCCAAATTCAGTCAAAAATCCCACAAAAACTCCTAATACAGTCGAAAATGAAGGTAAAACACCCCAAATGCAGTATGAAGAATGAGAGGAGCACGTGGGACAAATCCAAAATGTCAGATTTTAAGATGGCTGCCGTACAAACTGCTCCGGCCCTACTGAAGCTCGGCCTAAAGGCCTCGCTTCAGCAGGCTCGGAGCATTTTGTATGGCGGCCATCTTGAAATCCGCCATTTTGGATTTTTGACAGGTGTCATTCGACTGCTCTCCCGATTCCCTATGACATTTGTTCAAACACTCTCTACCTATCTTGTACCGTTTTTGAGATATGTCATCCATCTTTACTTGGCAGGCGTCTTTTTAATGATTTTCGATTTTTCTCATACTCACCTAAACCCGCCGAACATTTTTGCCATACTTCATTTTTACCCTACTCTGCTCCTTCTAGGAGAACATTTATGTCAGTGAGTCAGTGAGTCAGTCAGTGGTAATCGAGCCTTATATATTATAAAAAACTAGTATTTCGGGCAGTGTGCGGGCCGCATGCGGCCCGCATTTATCGTTGTGCAATTTTAACTTATATCAAGACACCTAATACGTAAAAAAAAGTGTGTTCAAAACTCCAATAGAAGTATGAAATCCCATATAAACTCTCAATACAATAAAGAAACAAACTGTAGCCACCAAACCAAATTCACCCTACTGCCATAAAAAGGTGGTACGGGCAGAATGGTACCAAGGTTCTGAGTCACTTTTGTTAAGGAACCCCACTCGTAGTTGCTGCGGTTACCGCAGGCAGTTGCCATGGAGACCAGTCGGAGATGTGGAAAATACTCTCAAGTCGGAGCTCGGCCTTCGGCCTCGCAAGTTACTAATACGGCTCGGCCTACGGCCTCGCCAGGCGCTCGCCCTTCGGGCTCACGCATCATACGCTCGGCCTTCGGCCTCGCGGACCGAAAGTTCGGCCTTCGGCCTCACCAGAAGCTCGCCCTTCGGGCTCGCTACTTCACTTATGTAGGACAGTAACTCCAAATTTAGTCAAAAATCCCACAAAAACTCCTAATACAGTCGAAAATATTAGGTAAAACACTCCAAATGCAGTATAAAGAATGATAGGAGCACGTGGGTCACATCCAAAATGTCGGATTTCAAGACAGCCACCATACAAACTGCTCCGCCTCTACTGAAGCTCGGCCTAACGGCCTCGCTTCAGCAGGCTCGGATCACTTTGTATGGCGGCCATCTTGAAATCCACCATTTTGGATTTTTGACAGATGTCATCCGACTGCTCTCCCAATTCCCTATGACATTTGTTCAAACACCCTCTACCTATCTTGTACCGTTTTTGAGATATGTCATTCATCTTTACTTGGCAGGCGTCTTTTTAATGATTTTCGATTTTTCTCATACTCACCTAAACCCGCCGAACATTTTTGCCATACTTCATTTTTACCCTACTCTGCTCCTTCTAGGAGAACATTTATGTCAGTGAGTCAGTGAGTCAGTCAGTGGTAATCGAGCCTTATATATTATAAACTAGTTTTTGCATCTATCTTGAGTCATTTGGAAATTTCACATAAACCCCTAATACTTTAAGAAAAAGAATGTTCAAAACTCCAATGGAAGTATGAAATCCCATAAAAACTCTCAATACAATAAAGAACCATACTGCAGCCACTAAAGCAAATTCACCCTACTGCCACAAAAAGGTGGTACGGGCAGAATGGGACCAAGGTTCTGAGTCACTTTTGTGAAGGAACCCCACTCGTAGGTGCTTCGGTTACCGCGGGCAGTTGCTATGGAGACCAGTCGGAGATGTGGAAAATAATCTCAAGTCGGAGCTCGGCCTTCGGCCTCGCAAGTTACTAACACGGCTCGGCCTGCGGCCTCGCAAAGCACTCGCCCTTCGGGCTCGCGCATCATACGCTCGGCCTTCGGCCTCGCGGACCGAAAGTTCGGCCTTCGGCCTCACCAGAAGCTCGCCCTTCGGGCTCGCAACTTCACTAATGTAGGACAGTTACTCCAAATTCAGTCGAAAATCCCACAAAAACTCCTAATACAGTCGAAAATATAGGGTAAATCACTCCAAATGCAGTATAAAGAATGATAGGAGCACGTGGGTCACATCCAAATTGTCGGATTTCAAGACGGCCACCATACAAACTGCTCCGCCCCTACTGAAGCTCGGCCTAAAGGCCTCGCTTCAGCAGGCTCGGATCACTTTGTATGGCGGCCATCTTGAAATCCGCCATTTTGGATTTTTGACAGGTGTCATTCGACTGCTCTCCCGATTCCCTATGACATTTGTTCAAACACCCCCTACCTATCTCGTACCGTTTTTGAGATACGTCATCCATCTTTACTTGGCAGGCGTCTTTTTAATGATTTTCGATTTTTCTCATACTCACCAAAACCCTCCGAACATTTTTGCTATTCTTCATTTTTACCCTACTCTGCTCCTTCTAGGAGAACATTTATGTCAGTGAGTCAGTCAGTCAGTCAGTGGTAATCGAGCTTTATATATTATAAACTAGTATTTCGGGCAGTGTGCGGGCCGCATGCGGCCCGCATCTATCTTGAGTCAGTAGGAACTGTCAAAAAAACACCTGATACATTAAAAAAAAAGTGTGTTCAAAACTCCAATAGAAGTATGAAATCCCATATAAACTCTCCATACAATAAAGAACCATACTGTAGCCACTAAAGCAGATTCACCCTACTGCCATAAAAAGGTGGTACGGGCAGAATGGTACCAAGGTTCTGAGTCACTTTTGTTAAGGAACCCCACTCGTAGGTGCTGCGGTTACCGCAGGCAGTTGCCATGGAGACCAGTCGGAGATGTGGAAAACACTCTCAAGTCGGAGCTCGGCCTTCGGCCTCGCAAGTTACTAATACGGCTCGGCCTACGGCCTCGCCAGGCGCTCGCCCTTCAGGCTCGCGCATCATACGCTCGGCCTTCGGCCTCGCGGACCGAAAGTTCGGCCTTCGGCCTCACCAGGAGCTCGCCCTTCGGGCTCGCTACTTCACTTATGTAGGACAGTAACTCCAAATTCAGTCAAAAATCGCACAAAAACTCCTAATTCAGTCGAAAATGAAGGCAAAACACTCCCAATGCAGTATAAAGAATGATAGGAGCACGAAAGACACATCCAAAATGTCGGATTTCAAGACGGCCACCATACAAACTGCTCCGCCCCTACTGAAGCTCGGCCTAACGGCCTCGCTTCAGCAGGCTCGGATCACTTTGTATGGCGGCCATCTTGAAATCCGCCATTTTGGATTTTTGACAGGTGTCATTCGACTGCTCTCCCGATTCCCTATGACATTTGTTCAAACACCCTCTACCTATATCTTACCGTTTTCGAGATACGTCATCAATCTTCACTTGGCAGGCGTCTTTTTAATGATTTTCGATTTTTCTCATACTCACCTAAGCCCCCCGAACATTTTTGCCATACATCACTGTGCTCCTACTCGTCTCCTTCTAGGAGAACATTTATGTCAATGAGTGAGTCAGTCAGTCAGTCAGTGGTAATCGAGCTTTATATATTATTAACTAGTATTTCGGGCAGTGTGCGGGCCGCATGCGGCCCGCATTTATCGTTGTGCAATTTTAAACTATATCAAACATTTATAAATGTTAATAAAAATGATTCAAAACTCCAAAAGATGTACGACGTCCCATACAAACTATTAATACAGTAGAGAATCAAACTGTAGCCACCAAACCAGATTCACCCTACTGCCATAAAAAGGTGGTACGGGCAGAATGGGACCAAGGTTCTGAGTCACTTTTGTTAAGGAACCCCACTCGTAGGTGCTTCGCTTACCTCGGGCAGTTGCCATGGAGACCAGTCGGAGACGTGGAAAAAACTCTCAAGTCGGAGCTCGGCCTTCGGCCTCGCAAGTTACCAACACGGCTCGGCCTGCGGCCTCGCCAAGTGCTCGCCCTTCGGGCTCGCGCATCATACGCTCGGCCTTCGGCCTCGCGAACCGAAAGTTCGGCCTTCGGCCTCACCAGGAGCTCGCCCTTCGGGCTCGCTACTATACTAATGTAGGACAGTAACTCCAAATTCAGTCAAAAATCCCACAAAACTCCTAATACAGTCGAAAATATAAGGTAATACACACCAAATGCAGTATAAAGAATGATAGGAGCACCTGGGACAAATCCAAAATGGCGGATTTCAAGAAGGCCACCATACAAACTGCTCCGCCCCTACTGAACCTCGGCCTAACGGCCTCGCTTCAGCAGGCTCGGATCAATTTGTATGGCGGCCATCTTGAAATCCGCCATTTTGGATTTTTGACAGGTGTCATTCGACTAAACTCCCGATTCCCTATGACATTTGTTCAAACACCCTCTACCTATCTTGTACCGTTTTCGAGATATTTTATCCATCTTTACTTGGCAGGCGTCATTTTTATGATTTTCGATTTTTCTCATACTAACCAAAACCCCCCGAACATTTTTGCCATACATCACGTTGCTCCTACTCGTCTCCTTCTAGGAGAACATTTATGTCAATCAGTCAGTGGTAATCGAGCTTTATATATTATAAACTAGTTTTTCGGGCAGTGTGCGGGCCGCATGCGGCCCGCATTTATCGTTATGCAATTTTAACTTATATCAAAACACTTAATACGTAAAAAAAAGTGTGTTCAAAACTCCAATAGAAGTATGAAATCCCATAAAAACTCTCAATACAATAAAGAACCATACTGTAGCCACTAAACAGATTCACCCTACTGCCATAAAAAGGTGGTACGGGCAGATTGGGACCAGGGTTCTAAGTCACTTTTGTTAAGGAACCCCCCTCGAAGGTGCGTCGTTTACCGCGGGCAGTTGCCATGGAGACCAGTCGGAAATGTAGAAAATACTCTCAAGTCGGAGCTCGGCCTTCGGCCTCGCAAGTTACTAATACGGCTCGGCCTTCGGCCTCGCCAAGCGCTCGCCCTTCGGGGTCGCGCGTCATACGCTCGGCCTTCGGCCTCGCGGACCGAAAGTTCGGCCTTCGGCCTCACCATAAGCTCGCCCTTCGGGCTCGCTATACATCAATGTAGGCTAACTCCAAATTCAGTCAAAAATCACACAAAAACTCCTAATACAGTCGCAAATATAAGGTAAAACACTCCAAATGCAGTATAAAGAATGATAGGAGCACGTGGGTCACATCCAAAATGTCGGATTTCAAGACGGCCACCATACAAACTGCTCCGCCCTTACTGAAGCTCGGCCTAAAGGCCTCGCTTCAGCAGGATCGGAGCACTTTGTATGGCGGCCATCTTGAAATTCGCCATTTTGGATTTTTGACAGGTGTCATTCGACCGCTCTCCCGATTTCCTATGACATTTGTTCAAACACCCTCTACCTATCTTGTACCATTTTTGAGATATGTCATCCATCTTAACTTGGCAGGCGTCATTTTAATGATTTTCGATTTTTCCCATACTCACCTAAACCCCCCGAACATTTTTGCCATACATCATTTTAACCCTTCTCGTCTCCTTCTAGGAGAACATTTATGTCAGTGAGTCAGTGAGTCAGTCAGTGGTAATCGAGCTTTATATATTATTAACTAGTATTTCGGGCAGTGTGCGGGCCGCATGCGGCCCGCATTTATCGTTATGCAGTATTAAACTATACCTTAACCCCTTTTACATTAAAAAAAAATAAGTTCAAAACTCCAATAGAAGTATGAAATCCCATATAAACTCTCAATACAATAAATAACCATACTGTAGCCACTAAAGCAAATTCACCCTACTGCCATAAAAAGGTGGTACGGGCAGAATGAGACCAAGGTTCTGAGTCACTTTTGTTAAGGAACCCCACTCGTAGGTGCTTCGGTTACCGCGGGCAGTTGCCATGGAGACCATTCGGAGATGTGGAAAATACTCTCAAGTCGGAGCTCGGCCTTCGGCCTCGCAAGTTACTAATACGGCTCGGCCTACGGCCTCGGCAGGCGCTCGCCCTTCGGGCTCGCGCATCATACGCTCGGCCTTCGGCCTCGCGGACCGAAAGTTCGGCCTTCGGCCTCACCAGGAGCTTGCCCTTCGGGCTCGCTACTTCACTTATGTAGGACAGTAACTCCAAATTTAGTCAAAAATCCCACAAAAACTCCTAATACAGTCGAAAATATAAGGTAAAACACTCCAAATGCAGTATAAAGAATGATAGGAGCACGTGGGGCACATCCAAAATAACGGATTTCAAGACGGCCACCATACAAACTGCTCCGCCCCTACTGAAGCTCGGCCTAAAGGCCTCGCTTCAGCAGGCTCGGAGCATTTTGTATGGCGGCCATCTTGAAATCCGCCATTTTGGATTTTTGACAGATGTCATTCGACTGCTCTCCCGATTCCCTATGACATTTGTTCAAACAACCCCTACCTATCTCTTACCGTTTTCGAGATACGTCATCCATCATCACTTGGCAGGCGTCTTTTTAATGATTTTCGATTTTTCTCATACTCACCAAAACCCCCCGAACATTTTTGCTATACATCACGTTGCTCCTACTCGTCTCCTTCTAGGAGAACATTTATGTCAGTCAGTGAGTCAATGGTAATCGAGCTTTATATATTATAATAACTAGTATTTCGGGCAGTGTGCGGGCCGCATGCGGCCCGCATTTATCGTTGTGCAATTTTAACTTATATCAAGACACCTAATACGTAAAAAAAAGTGTGTTCAAAACTCCAATAGAAGTATGAAATCCCATATAAACTCTCAATACAATAAAGAAACAAACTGTAGCCACCAAACCAAATTCACCCTACTGCCATAAAAAGGTGGTACGGGCAGAATGGTACCAAGGTTCTGAGTCACTTTTGTTAAGGAACCCCACTCGTAGGTGCTTCGGTTACCGCGGGCAGTTGCCATGGAGACCAGTCGGAGATGTGGAAAATACTCTCGAGTCGGAGCTCGGCCTTCGGCCTCGCAAGTTACTAACACGGCTCGGCCTGCGGCCTCGCCAAGCGCTCGCCCTTCGGGCTCGCGCACCATTCGCTCGGCCTTCGGCCTCGCGGACCGAAGGTTCGGCCTTCGGCCTCACCAGGTGGTTGCCCTTTGGGCTCGCTATACACTATTGTAGGACAGTAACTCCAAATTCAGTCAAAAATCCCACAAAAACTCCTAATACAGTCGAAAATGAAGGTAAAACACCCCAAATGCAGTATGAAGAATGAGAGGAGCACGTGGGACAAATCCAAAATGTCAGATTTTAAGATGGCTGCCGTACAAACTGCTCCGGCCCTACTGAAGCTCGGCCTAAAGGCCTCGCTTCAGCAGGCTCGGAGCATTTTGTATGGCGGCCATCTTGAAATCCGCCATTTTGGATTTTTGACAGGTGTCATTCGACTGCTCTCCCGATTCCCTATGACATTTGTTCAAACACTCTCTACCTATCTTGTACCGTTTTTGAGATATGTCATCCATCTTTACTTGGCAGGCGTCTTTTTAATGATTTTCGATTTTTCTCATACTCACCTAAACCCGCCGAACATTTTTGCCATACTTCATTTTTACCCTACTCTGCTCCTTCTAGGAGAACATTTATGTCAGTGAGTCAGTGAGTCAGTCAGTGGTAATCGAGCCTTATATATTATAAAAAACTAGTATTTCGGGCAGTGTGCGGGCCGCATGCGGCCCGCATTTATCGTTGTGCAATTTTAACTTATATCAAGACACCTAATACGTAAAAAAAAGTGTGTTCAAAACTCCAATAGAAGTATGAAATCCCATATAAACTCTCAATACAATAAAGAAACAAACTGTAGCCACCAAACCAAATTCACCCTACTGCCATAAAAAGGTGGTACGGGCAGAATGGTACCAAGGTTCTGAGTCACTTTTGTTAAGGAACCCCACTCGTAGGTGCTTCGGTTACCGCGGGCAGTTGCCATGGAGACCAGTCGGAGATGTGGAAAATACTCTCGAGTCGGAGCTCGGCCTTCGGCCTCGCAAGTTACTAACACGGCTCGGCCTGCGGCCTCGCCAAGCGCTCGCCCTTCGGGCTCGCGCACCATTCGCTCGGCCTTCGGCCTCGCGGACCGAAGGTTCGGCCTTCGGCCTCACCAGGTGGTTGCCCTTTGGGCTCGCTATACACTATTGTAGGACAGTAACTCCAAATTCAGTCAAAAATCCCACAAAAACTCCTAATACAGTCGAAAATGAAGGTAAAACACCCCAAATGCAGTATGAAGAATGAGAGGAGCACGTGGGACAAATCCAAAATGTCAGATTTTAAGATGGCTGCCGTACAAACTGCTCCGGCCCTACTGAAGCTCGGCCTAAAGGCCTCGCTTCAGCAGGCTCGGAGCATTTTGTATGGCGGCCATCTTGAAATCCGCCATTTTGGATTTTTGACAGGTGTCATTCGACTGCTCTCCCGATTCCCTATGACATTTGTTCAAACACTCTCTACCTATCTTGTACCGTTTTTGAGATATGTCATCCATCTTTACTTGGCAGGCGTCTTTTTAATGATTTTCGATTTTTCTCATACTCACCTAAACCCGCCGAACATTTTTGCCATACTTCATTTTTACCCTACTCTGCTCCTTCTAGGAGAACATTTATGTCAGTGAGTCAGTGAGTCAGTCAGTGGTAATCGAGCCTTATATATTATAAACTAGTTTTTCGGGCAGTGTGCGGGCCGCATGCGGCCCGCATTTATCGTTATGAAATTTTAGACTATATCAAAACACCTAATACATAAAAAAAATATGTTCAAAACTCCAATAGAAACATGAAATCCCAAATAAACTTGTAATACAGTAGAGAAACATACTGTAGCTACTAAAGCAGATTCACCCTACTGCCATAAAAAGGTGGTACGGGCAGAATGGTACCAAGGTTCTGAGTCACTTTTGTTAAGGAACCCCACTCGTAGGTGCTTCGGTTACCGCGGGCAGTTGCCATGGAGACCAGTCGGAGACGTGGAAAAAACTCTCAAGTCGGAGCTCGGCCTTCGGCCTCGCAAGTTACTAATACGGCTCGGCCTACGGCCTCGCCAAGCGCTCGCCCTTCGGGCTCACGCACCCTACGCTCGGCCTTCGGCCTCGCGAGCCGAAAGTTCGGCCTTCGGCCTCACCGGGAGCTCGCCCTTCGGGCTCGCTATACACTAAAGTTGGACAGTAACTCCAAATTCAGTCAAAAATCCCTACAAAAACTCCTAATACAGTCGAAAATTAAGGAAAAACACTCCAAATGCAGTATAAAGAATGATAGGAGCACGTAAGACACATCCAAAATGTCATTCGACTGCTCTCCTTATTCCCTATGACATATTTTCAAAAACCCCCTACCTATCTATTACCGTTTTCGAGATTCGTGATTTATCTACACTTGGCAGACGTCATCGAAAAAAAAATTTCATATTTGGAATAAGGACGTCCAAAACAACCTAGATATGAAATTTAAGCCAAATCGGAGTACTTCTTTTTACTTGGCAGACGTCATCGAAAAAAATAATTTTGATTTGGAATAAGGACACCCAGAACCACCTAAATATCGAGTTTCAGCCAAATCGGAGTAACTTTTTTTACTTGGCAGACGTCATCGAAAAAAAATTTTTAGATTTGGAATAAGGACACCCAGAACCACCTAAATATCGAGTTTCAGCCAAATCGGAGTAACTTTTTTTACTTGGCAGACGTCATCGAAAAAAATTTTTTAGATTTGGAATAAGGACACCCAGAACCACCTAAATATCGAGTTTCAACCAAATCGGAGTAACTTTTTTTACTTGGCAGACGTCATCGATATAAAAATTTCATATTTGGAATGAGGATGACGAGAACAACCTATATATCGATTTTCAGCCAAATCGGTGCAAGTCTAAGCTCGGCCTTCGGCCTCGCAAGTTACTAACATGGCTCGGCCTGCGGCCTCGCCTAGCGCTCGCCCTGCGGGCTCGCGCACCGTCCACTCGGCCTACGGCCTCGCGGCCCGAAAGTTCGGCCTTCGGCCTCACCAGAAGCTCGCCCTTCGGGCTCGCTACACGGCCAGTAGGACAATTACTCCAAATTCAGTTCAAAATCCCACAAAAACTCCTAATACAGTCGACATTGTATGGTCAAACACTCCAAATAATGTATGAAGAATGAGAGTAGCACATTTGACAGGTGTCATTCGACTGCTCTCCCGATTCCCTATGACATTCGTTCAAACACACCAAACCTATCTCTTACCGTTTTCGAGATACGTAGTCCAGCTTTACTTGGCAGGCGTCATTTCTAGGGTTTTTTATATTTCCCCTACTCAGCTAAACCCCTTAGTCATTTTCGTAATACATTACTATAACCGTACTCAACTCTTTCTAGTAGAACCAGCTACTATTTTGAGGGATCGAAGGATTTTGTATGGCGGCCATTTTGAAATCCGCCATTTTGGATTTTTGACAAATGTCACCCGACTGTTCTCCCGATTCCCTATGACATTTGGTCAAGCACCCCCTACCTATCTCTTACCGTTTCAGATATACGCTATCCAATTTTACTTGGCAGACGACATCTTTGAGTTTTCGGATTTTTCCCATACTCCCCCAAACCCCCTCTACACTTTTCCCATACATCACATTCTTCCTACTCGACTCCTTCTGGGAGAACAATTATGTCAGTCAGTCAGTGAGTCAGTGAATCAGTCAGTGTACGGTAATCCAGCTTTATATATTATAATAACTAGTTTTTCGGGCAGTGTGCGGGCCGCATGCGGCCCGCATCTATCTTGAGTCAGTAATAACTGCCAAAAAAACACCTCATGCATAAAAAAATAAGTTCAAAACTCTAAGAGAAGTATGAAATCCCATATAAACTCTCAATACAATAAATAACCATACTGTAGCCACTAAAGCAGATTCACCCTACTGGCATAAAAAGCTGGTACGGGCAGAATGGTACCAAGGTTCTGAGTCACTTTTGTTAAGGAACCCCACTCGTAGGTACTTCGGTTACCGCGGGCAGTTGCCATGGAGACCAGTCGGAGACGTGGAAAATACACTTAAGTCAGAGCTCGGCCTTCGGCCTCGCAAGTTACAAATACAGCTCGGCCTGCGGCCTCGCAAAGCGCTCGCCCTTCGGGCTCACGCGTCATAAGCTCGGCCTTCGGCCTCGCGAGCCGAAAGTTCGGCCTTCGGCCTCACCAGGAGCTCGCCCTTCGGGCTCGCTATACACCAATGTCGGACAGTTACTCCAAATTCAGTCGAAAATCCCACAAAAACTCCTAATACAGTCGAAAATATAAGGTAAAACACTCCAAATGCAGTATAAAGAATGATAGGAGCACGTGGGTCACATCCAAAATGTCGGATTTCAAGACGGCCACCATACAAACTGCTCCGCCCCTACTGAAGCTCGGCCTAAAGGCCTCGCTTCAGCAGGCTCGGATCACTTTGTATGGCGGCCATCTTGAAATCCGCCATTTTGGATTTTTGACAGGTGTCATTCGATTGCTCTCCCGATTCCCTATGACATTTGTTGAAACACCCCCTACCTATCTTGTACCGTTTTTGAGATACGTCATCCATCTTCACTTGGCAGGCGTCTTTTTAATGATTTTCGATTTTTCCCATACTCACTAAAACCCCCCGAACATTTTTGCCATACATAATTTTAACCCTACTCCACTCCTTCTAGGAGAACATTTATGTCAATCAGTCAGTCAGTCAGTGAGTGGTAATCGAGCTTTATATATTATAAATAATAACTAGTTTTTCGGGCAGTGTGCGGGCCGCATGCGGCCCGCATCTATCTTGAGTCAGTAGGAACTGTCAAAAAAAAACCTAATACGTTAAAAAAAATAAGTTCAAAACTCTAATAGGAGTATGAAATCCCATATAAACTCTCAATACAATAATGAACAATACTGTAGCCTCTAAAACAGATTCACCCTACCGCCATAAAAAGGTGGTACGGGCAGAATGGGACCAAGGTTCTGAGTCACTTTTGTTAAGGAACCCCACTCGTAGGTGCTTCGCTTACCGCGGGCAGTTGCCATGGAGACCAGTCAGAGACGTGGAAAAAACTCTCAAGTCGGAGCTCGGCCTTCGGCCTCGCAAGTTACCAACACGGCTCGGCCTGCGGCCTCGCCAAGCGCTCGCCCTTCGGGCTCGCGCATCATACGCTCGGCCTTCGGCCTCGCGGACCGAAAGTTCGGCCTTCGGCCTCACCAGGAGCTCGCCCTTCGGGCTCGCTACTACACTTATGTAGGACAGTAACTCCAAATTCAGTCAAAAATCCCACAAAAACTCCTAATACAGTCGAAAATATAAGGTAAAACACTCCAAATGCAGTATAAAGAATGATAGGAGCACGTAAGACACATCCAAAATGTCGGATTTCAAGACGGCCACCATACAAACTGCTCCGGCCCTACAGAAGCTCGGCCTAAAGGCCTCGCTTCAGCAGGCTCGGATCACTTTGTATGGCGGCCATCTTGAAATCCGCCATTTTGGATTTTTGACAGGTGTCATTCGACTGCTCTCCCGATTCCCTATGACATTTGTTCAAACACCTCTAACCCATCTCTTACCGTTTTCGAGATACGTTATCCATCTTTACTTGGCAGGCGTCTTTTTTATGATTTTCGATTTTTCTCATACTCACCAAAACCCCCCGAACATTTTTGCCATACATCATTTTAGCCCTACTCGTCTCCTTCTAGGAGAACATTTATGTCAATCAGTCAGTCAGTCAGTCAGTGAGTGGTAATCGAGCTTTATATATTATTAATAACTAGTTTTTCGGGCAGTGTGCGGGCCGCATGCGGCCCGCATTTATCGTTATGCAGTACTAAACTATATCAAAACTCCTGATACGTTGGAAAAAAGTATGTTCAAAACTCCAATAGAAGTATGAAATCCCAAATAAAGTCTCCATACAATAAAGAACCATACTGTAGCCACTAAAGCAAATTCACCCTACTGGCATAAAAAGGTAGTACGGGCAGAATGGGACCAAGGTTCTGAGTCACTTTTGTTAAGGAACCCCACTCGTAGGTGCTTTGCTTACCGCAGGCAGTTGCCATGGAGACCAGTCGGAGACTTGGAAAAAACTCTCAAGTCGGAGCTCGGCCTTCGGCCTCGCAAGTTACCAACACGGCTCGGCCTGCGGCCTCGCCAAGCGCTCGCCCTACGGGCTCGCGCATCATACGCTCGGCCTTCGGCCTCGCGGACCGAAAGTTCGGCCTCCGGCCTCACCAGGAGCTCGCCCTTCGGGCTCGCTACTACACTTATGTAGGACAGTTACTCCAAATTCAGTCAAAAATCCCACAAAAACTCCTAATACAGTCGAAAATATAAGGTAAAACACTCCAAATGCAGTATAAAGAATGATAGGAGCATGTGGGTCACATCCAAAATGTCGGATTTCAAGACAGCCACCATACAAACTGCTCCGCCCCTACTGAAGCTCGGCCTAACGGCCTCGCTTCAGCAGGCTCGGATCATTTTGTATGGCGGCCATCTTGAAATCCGCCATTTTGGATTTTTGACAGGTGTCATTCGACTGCTCTCCCTATTCCCTTTGACATTTGTTCAAACACCCCCTACCCATCTTGCACCGTTTTCGAGATACGTCATCCATCTTTACTTGGCAGGCGTCATTTTTATGATTTTCGATTTTTCTCATACTCACCGAAACCACCCGAACACTTTTGCCATACATCACGTTGTTTTCTCGTCTCCTTCTAGGAGAACATTTATGTCAATCAGTCAGTGGTAATCGAGCTTTATATATTATAAATAAATAAATAACTAGTTTTTCGGGCAGTGTGCGGGCCGCATGCGGCCCGCATTTATCGTTATGCAATTTTAAACTAAATCAAAACACCTAATACATAATAAAAATATCTTTAAAACTCCATAAGAAGTATGAAATCCCATATAAACACTTAATACAATAAAGAACCATACTGTAGCCACTAAAGCAAATTCACCCTACTGCCATAAAAAGGTGGTACGGGCAGAATGGGACCAAGGTTCTGAGTCACTTTTGTTAAGGAACCCCACTCGTAGGTGCTTCGGTTACCGCAGGCAGTTGCCATGGAGACCAGTTGGTGACGTGGAAAATACTCTGAAGTCGGAATTCGGCCTTCGGCCTCGCAAGTTACTAACACGGCTCGGCCTGCGGCCTCGCCAAGCGCTCGCCCTTCGGGCTCGCGCATCATACGCTCGGCCTTCGGCCTCGCGGACCGAAAGTTCGGCCTTCGGCCTCACCAGGAGCTCGCCCTTCGGGCTCGCAACTTCACTAATTTAGGACAGTTACTCCAAATTCAGTCGAAAATCCCACAAAAACTCCTAATACGGTCGAAAATATAAGGTAAAACACTCCAAATGCAGTACACGTGGGGCACATCCAAAATGACGGATTTCAAGACGACCACCATACAAACTGCTCCGCCCCTACTGAAGCTCGGCCTGACGGCCTCGCTTCAGCAGGCTCGGATCAATTTGTATGGCGGCCATCTTGAAATCCGCCATTTTGGATTTTTGACAGATGTCATCCGGCTGCTCTCTCGATTCCCTATGACATTTGTTCAAACACCCCCTACCTATCTTGTACCGTTTTTGAGATACGCCATACATCTTCACTTGGCAGGCGTCTTTTTAATGATTTTCGATTTTTCTCATACTCACCGAAACTACCCGAACATTTTTGCCATACATCACGTTGTTCCTACTCGTCTCCTTCTAGGAGAACATTTATGTCAATCAGTCAGTGGTAATCGAGCTTTATATAATATAAACTAGTTTTTCGGGCAGTGTGCGGGCCGCATGCGGCCCGCATTTATCGTTATGCAGTACTAAACAATACCTTAACACCTAATACATTAAAAAAAAAAACAACAAAATTCCATAACAGTATGAAATCCCACATAAACTGTCAATACAATTGAGAACCATACTGTAGCCACTAAAGCAAATTCACCCTACTGCCATAAAAAGGTGGTACGGGCAGAATGAGACCAAGGTTCTGAGTCACTTTTGTTAAGGAACCCCACTCGTAGGTGCTTCGGTTACCGCGGGCAGTTGCCATGGAGACCAGTCGGAGATGTGGAAAATACTCTAAAGTCGGAGCTCGGCCTTCGGCCTCGCAAATTACCAACACGGCTCGGCCTCCGGCCTCGCCAAGCGCTCGCCCTTCGGGCTCACGCACCATACGGAGCCAGAGACGAGACCAGTCGGAGATGTGGAAAATACTCTCAAGTCGGAGCTCGGCCTTCGGCCTCGCAAGTTACTAATACGGCTCGGCCTACGGCCTCACCAGGCGCTCGCCCTTCGGGCTCGCGCATCATACGCTCGGCCTTCGGCCTCGCGGACCGAAAGTTCGGCCTTCGGCCTCACCGGGAGCTCGCCCTTCGGGCTCGCTACTTCACTTATGTAGGACAGTAACTCCAAATTTAGTCAAAAATCCCACAAGAACTCCTAATACAGTCGAAAATATAAGGTAAAACACTCCAAATTCAGTATAAAGAATGATAGGAGCACGTGGGTCACATCCAAAATGTCGGATTTCAAGACGGCCACCATACAAACTGCCCCGCCCCTACTGAAGCTCGGCCTAAAGGCCTCGCTTCAGCAGGCTCGGATCATTTTGTATGGCGGCCATCTTGAAATCCGCCATTTTGGATTTTTGACAGGTGTCATTCGACTGCTCTCTCGATTCCCTATGACATTTTTTCAAACACCCCTTACCTATCTCTTACCGTTTTCGAGGTACGTCATCCATCTTCACTTGGCAGGCGTCATTTTTATGATTTTCGATTTTTCTCATACTCACCAAAACCCCCCGAACATTTTTGCCATACTTCATTTTTACCCTACTCTGCTCCTTCTAGGAGAACATTTATGTCAGTCAGTGAGTCAGTCAGTGAGTGGTAATCGAGCTTTATATATTATTAACTAGTATTTCGGGCAGTGTGCGGGCCGCATGCGGCCCGCATTTATCGTTGTGCAATTTTAACTTATATCAAGACGCCTAATACGTAAAAAAAAGTGTGTTCAAAACTCCAATAGAAGTATGAAATCCCATATAAACTCTCAATACAATAAAGAAACAAACTGTAGCCACCAAACCAAATTCACCCTACTGCCATAAAAAGGTGGTACGGGCAGAATGGTACCAAGGTTCTGAGTCACTTTTGTTAAGGAACCCCACTCGTAGGTGCTTCGGTTACCTCGGTCAGTTGCCATGGAGACCAGTCGAAGATGTAGAAAATATTCTAAAGTCGGAGCTCGGCCTTCAGCCTCGCAAGTTACTAACACGGCTCGGCCTGCGGCCTCGCCAAGCGCTCGCCCTTCGGGCTCGCGCATCATACGCTCGGCCTTCGGCCTCGCGGACCGAAAGTTCGGCCTTCGGCCTCACCAGGAGCTCGCCCTTCGGGCTCGCAACTGCACTAATGTAGGACAGTTACTCCAAATTCAGTCAAAAATCCCACAAAAACTCCTAATACAGTCTAATATAAAGGTAAAACGCTCCAAATGCAGTATAAAGAATGATAGGAGCACGTGGGACACATCCAAAATGTCGGATTTCAAGATGGCCACCATACAAACTGCTCCGCCCCTACTGAAGCTCGGCCTAAAGGCCTCGCTTCAGCAGGCTCGGATCAATTTGTATGGCGGCCATCTTGAAATCCGCCATTTTGGATTTTTGACAGGTGTCATTCGACTGCTTTCCCAATTCCCTATGACATTTGTTCAAACACCCCCTACCTATCTCTTACCGTTTTTGAGATACGTCATCCATCTTCAGTTGGCAGGCGTCTTTTTAATGATTTTCGATTTTTCTCATACTCACCAAAACCCCCCGAACATTTTTGCTATACATCACGTTGCTCCTACTCGTCTCCTTCTAGGAGAACATTTATGTCAGTCAGTGAGTCAATGGTAATCGAGCTTTATATATTATAACTAGTATTTCGGGCAGTGTGCGGGCCGCATGCGGCCCGCATTTATCGTTGTGCAATTTTAACTTATATCAAGACACCTAATACGTAAAAAAAAGTGTGTTCAAAACTCGAATAGAAGTATGAAATCCCATATAAACTCTCAATACAATAAAGAACCATACTGTAGCCACTAAAGCAGATTCACCCTACTGCCATAAAAAGGTGGTACGGGCAGAATGGTACCAAGGTTCTGAGTCACTTTTGTTAAGGAACCCCACTCGTAGTTGCTGCGGTTACCGCAGGCAGTTGCCATGGAGACCAGTCGGAGATGTGGAAAATACTCTCAAGTCGGAGCTCGGCCTTCGGCCTCGCAAGTTACTAATACGGCTCGGCCTACGGCCTCGCCAGGCGCTCGCCCTTCGGGCTCACGCATCATACGCTCGGCCTTCGGCCTCGCGGACCGAAAGTTCGGCCTTCGGCCTCACCAGAAGCTCGCCCTTCGGGCTCGCTACTTCACTTATGTAGGACAGTAACTCCAAATTTAGTCAAAAATCCCACAAAAACTCCTAATACAGTCGAAAATATTAGGTAAAACACTCCAAATGCAGTATAAAGAATGATAGGAGCACGTGGGTCACATCCAAAATGTCGGATTTCAAGACAGCCACCATACAAACTGCTCCGCCTCTACTGAAGCTCGGCCTAACGGCCTCGCTTCAGCAGGCTCGGATCACTTTGTATGGCGGCCATCTTGAAATCCACCATTTTGGATTTTTGACAGATGTCATCCGACTGCTCTCCCAATTCCCTATGACATTTGTTCAAACACCCTCTACCTATCTTGTACCGTTTTTGAGATATGTCATTCATCTTTACTTGGCAGGCGTCTTTTTAATGATTTTCGATTTTTCTCATACTCACCTAAACCCGCCGAACATTTTTGCCATACTTCATTTTTACCCTACTCTGCTCCTTCTAGGAGAACATTTATGTCAGTGAGTCAGTGAGTCAGTCAGTGGTAATCGAGCCTTATATATTATAAACTAGTATTTCGGGCAGTGTGCGGGCCGCATGCGGCCCGCATCTATCTTGAGTCAGTAGGAACTGTCAAAAAAACACCTGATACATTAAAAAAAAAGTGTGTTCAAAACTCCAATAGAAGTATGAAATCCCATATAAACTCTCCATACAATAAAGAACCATACTGTAGCCACTAAAGCAGATTCACCCTACTGCCATAAAAAGGTGGTACGGGCAGAATGGTACCAAGGTTCTGAGTCACTTTTGTTAAGGAACCCCACTCGTAGGTGCTGCGGTTACCGCAGGCAGTTGCCATGGAGACCAGTCGGAGATGTGGAAAACACTCTCAAGTCGGAGCTCGGCCTTCGGCCTCGCAAGTTACTAATACGGCTCGGCCTACGGCCTCGCCAGGCGCTCGCCCTTCAGGCTCGCGCATCATACGCTCGGCCTTCGGCCTCGCGGACCGAAAGTTCGGCCTTCGGCCTCACCAGGAGCTCGCCCTTCGGGCTCGCTACTTCACTTATGTAGGACAGTAACTCCAAATTCAGTCAAAAATCGCACAAAAACTCCTAATTCAGTCGAAAATGAAGGCAAAACACTCCCAATGCAGTATAAAGAATGATAGGAGCACGAAAGACACATCCAAAATGTCGGATTTCAAGACGGCCACCATACAAACTGCTCCGCCCCTACTGAAGCTCGGCCTAACGGCCTCGCTTCAGCAGGCTCGGATCACTTTGTATGGCGGCCATCTTGAAATCCGCCATTTTGGATTTTTGACAGGTGTCATTCGACTGCTCTCCCGATTCCCTATGACATTTGTTCAAACACCCTCTACCTATATCTTACCGTTTTCGAGATACGTCATCAATCTTCACTTGGCAGGCGTCTTTTTAATGATTTTCGATTTTTCTCATACTCACCTAAGCCCCCCGAACATTTTTGCCATACATCACTGTGCTCCTACTCGTCTCCTTCTAGGAGAACATTTATGTCAATGAGTGAGTCAGTCAGTCAGTCAGTGGTAATCGAGCTTTATATATTATTAATAACTAGTTTTTCGGGCAGTGTGCGGGCCGCATGCGGCCCGCATTTATCGTTATGCAGTACTAAACAATACGTTAACACCTTGTACATTTAAAAAAAATAAGTTCAAAACTCCAATAGAAGTATGAAATCCCAAATAAACTCTCCATACAATAAAGAACCATACTGTAGCCACTAAAGCAGATTCACCCTACTGCCATAAAAAGGTGATACGGGCAGAATCGAACCAAGGTTCTGACTCACTTTTGTAAAGAAACCCCACTCGTAGGTGCTTCGGTTACCGCGGGCAGTTGCCATGGAGACCAGTCGGAGACGTGGAAAAAACTCTCAAGTCGGAGCTCGGCCTTCGGCCTCGCAAGTTACAAATACGGCTCGGCCTACGGCCTCGCCAAGCGTACTTGGCAGGCGTCATTTCTAGGGTTTTTAGTTTTTCCCTACTCAGCTAAACCCCTTAGTCATTTTCGTAATACATTACTATAACCGTACTCAACTCTTTCTGGTAGAACCAGCTACTTTTTGAGGGATCGAAGGATTTTGTATGGCGGCCATTTTGAAATCCGCCATTTTGGATTTTTGACAAATGTCATCCGACTGCTCTCCCGATTCCCTATGACATTTGGTCAAGCACCCCCTACCTATCTCTTACCGTTTCAGAGATACGCTATCCAATTTTACTTGGCAGACGACATCTTTGAGTTTTCGGATTTTTCCCATACTCACACAAACCCCCTCTACACTTTTCCCATACATCACTTACTTCCTTCTCGACTCCTTCTGGGAGAACAATGATGTCAGTCAGTGAATCAGTCAGTCAGTCAGTCAGTCAGTCAGTCAGTCAGTGTACGGTAATCGAGCTTTATATATTATAAATATAAACTAGTTTTTCGGGCAGTGTGCGGGCCGCATGCGGCCCGCATTTATCGTTGTGCAAGTTTGAACAATATCAAAACACCTTATACATTAAAAAAAAAGTATGATCAAAACTCCATTAGAAGTATGAAATCCCATATTAACTCTCAATACAATAAAGAACAATACTGTAGCCACTAAAACAGGTTCACCCTACTGCCATAAAAAGGTGGTACGGGCAGAATGGGACCAAGGTTCTGAGTCACTTTTGTTAAGGAACCCCACTCGTAGGTGCTTCGCTTACCGCGGGCAGTTGCCATGGAGACCAGTCGGAGACGTGGAAAAAACTCTCAAGTCGGAGCTCGGCCTTCGGCCTCGCAAGTTACCAACACGGCTCGGCCTGCGGCCTCGCTAAGCGCTCGCCCTTCGGGCTCGCGCATCATACGCTCAGCCTCGCGGACCGAAAGTTCGCCCTTCGGCCTCACCAGGAGCTCGCCCTTCGGGCTCGCTACTACACTTATGTAGGACAGTAACTCCAAATTCAGACAAAAATCCCACAAAAACTCCTAATACAGTCGATAATATAAGGTAATACACTCCAAATGCAGTATAAAGAATGATAGGAGCACCTGGGACAAATCCAAAATGGCGGATTTCAAGAAGGCCCCCATACAAACTGCTCCGCCCCTACTGAACCTCGGCCTAACGGCCTCGCTTCAGCAGGATCGGATCAATTTGTATGGCGGCCATCTTGAAATCCGCCATTTTGGATTTTTGACAGATGTCATCCGGCTGCTCTCCCGATTCCCTATGACATTTGTTCAAACAATCCCTACCTATCTTGTACCGTTTTTGAGATATGTCATTCATCTTTACTTGGCAGGCGTCATTTTTATGATTTTAGATTTTTCTCATACTCACCAAAACCCCCCAAACATTTTTGCCATACATAATTTTAACCCTACTCTGCTCCTTCTAGGAGAACATTTATGTCAATCAGTCAGTCAGTCAGTGAGTGGTAATCGAGCCTTATATATTATAAAAAACTAGTTTTTCGGGCAGTGTGCGGGCCGCATGCGGCCCGCATTTATCGTTGTGCAAGTGTGAACAATATCAAAACACCTTATACATTAAAAAAAAGTATGTTCAAAACTCCATTAGAAGTATGAAATCCCATATTAACTCTCAATACAATAAAGAATAATACTGTAGCCACTAAAACAGATTCACCCTACTGCCATAAAAAGGTGGTACGGGCAGAATGGGACCAAAGTTCTGAGTCACTTTTGTTAAGGAACCCCAATCGTAGGTGCTTCGCTTACCGCGGGCAGTTGCCATGGAGACCAGTCGGAGACGTGGAAAAAACTCTCAAGTCGGAGCTCGGCCTTCGGCCTCGCAAGTTACCAACACGGCTCGGCCTGCGGCCTCGCCAAGCGCTCGCCCTTCGGGCTCGCGCATCATACGCTCGGCCTTCGGCCTCGCGGACCGAAAGTTCGGCCTTCGGCCTCACCAGGAGCTCGCCCTTCGGGCTCGCTACTACACTTATGTAGGACAGTAACTCCAAATTCAGTCAAAAATCCCACAAAAACTCCTAATACAGTCGAAAATATAAGGTAATACACTCCAAATGCAGTATAAAGAATGATAGGAGCACCTGGGACAAATCCAAAATGGCGGATTTCAAGAAGGCCCCCATACAAACTGCTCCGCCCCTACTGAACCTCGGCCTAACGGCCTCGCTTCAGCAGGCTCGGATCAATTTGTATGGCGGCCATCTTGAAATCCGCCATTTTGGATTTTTGACAGGTGTCATTCGACTGCTCTTCCGATTCCCTATGACATTTGTTCAAACACCCCCTACCTATATTGTACCGTTTTTGAGATATACCATCCATCTTTAATTGGCAGGCGTCATTTTAATGATTTTCGATTTTTCTCATACTCACCAAAACCCCCCGAACATTTTTGCCATACATCATTTTAGCCCTACTCGTCTCCTTCTAGGAGAACATTTATGTCAATCAGTCAGTCAGTCAGTCAGTGAGTGGTAATCGAGCTTTATATATTATTAACTAGTATTTCGGGCAGTGTGCGGGCCGCATGCGGCCCGCATTTTTCGTTGTGCAGTACTTAACTTTACCTTAACCCCTTATACATTTAAAAAAAATAAGTTCAAAACTCCAATAGAAGTATGAAATCCCAAATAAACTCTCCATACAATAAAGAACCATACTGTAGCCACTAAAGCAAATTCACCCTACTGCCATAAAAAGGTGGTACGGGCAGAATGGAACCAAGGTTCTGAGTCACTTTTGTAAAGGAACCCCACTCGTAGGTGCTTCGGTTACCGCGGGCAGTTGCCATGGAGACCAGTCGGAGATGTGGAAAATACTCTCAAGTCGGAGCTCGGCCTTCGGCCTCGCAAGTTACTAATACGGCTCGGCCTACGGCCTCGCCAGGCGCTCGCCCTTCGGGCTCGCGCATCATACGCTCGGCCTTCGGCCTCGCGGACCGAAAGTTCGGCCTTCGGCCTCACCAGGAGCTCGCCCTTCGGGCTCGCTACTACACTAATATAGGACAGTA
This sequence comes from Plagodis pulveraria, assembly GCA_963890685.1. Classification (NCBI taxonomy): domain Eukaryota; kingdom Metazoa; phylum Arthropoda; class Insecta; order Lepidoptera; family Geometridae; genus Plagodis; species Plagodis pulveraria. Next base: position 17,810,411 of record OY982975.1, read on the forward strand.
ACTCCAAATTCAGTCAAAACTCCCACAAAAACTCCTAATACAGTCGAAAATAAAGGTCAAACACTCCAAATGCAGTATAAAGAATGATAGGAGCACGTGAGTCACATCCAAAATGTCGGATTTCAAGACGGCCGCCATACAAACTGCTCCGCCCCTACTGAAGCTCGGCCTAAAGGCCTCGCTTCAGCAGGCTCGGGTCATTTTGTATGGCGGCCATCTTGAAATCCGCCATTTTGAATTTTTGACAGCTGTCATTCGACTGCACTCTTGATTCCCTATGACATTTGGTCAAACACCCCCTACCTATCTCTTACCGTTTTCGAGATACGTCATCCATCATCACTTGGCAGGCGTCTTTTTAATAATTTTCGATTTTTCTCATACTCACCAAAACCACCCGAACATTTTTGCCATACATCACGTTGCTCCTACTCGTCTCCTTCTAGGAGAACATTTATGTCAATCAGTCAGTGGTAATCGAGCTTTATATATTATAATAACTAGTTTTTCGGGCAGTGTGCGGGCCGCATGCGGCCCGCATCTATCTTGAGTCAGTAGGAACTGTCAAAAAAACACCTGATACAAAAAAAAATGTGTTCAAAACTCCAATAGAAGTATGAAATCCCATATAAACTCTCAATACAATAAAGAACCATACTGTAGCCACTAAAGCAAATTCACCCTACTGCCATAAAAAGGTGGTGCGGGCAGAATGGGACCAAGGTTCTGAGTCACTTTTGTTAAGGAACCCCACTCGTAGGTGCTTCGGTTACCGCAGGCAGTTGCCATGGAGACCAGTCGGTGACGTGGAAAATACTCTCAAGTCGGAGCTCGGCCTTCGGCCTCGCAAGTTACTAAAACGGCTCGGCCTGCGGCCTCGCCAAGCGCTCGCCCTTCGGGCTCGCGCATTATACGCTCGGCCTTCGGCCTCGCGGACCGAAAGTTCGGCCTTCGGCCTCACCAGGAGCTCGCCCTTCGGGCTCGCTACTACACTTATGTAGGACAGTAACTCCAAATTCAGTCAAAAATCCCACAAAAACTCCTCATACAGTCGAAAATATAAGGTAATACACTCCAAATGCAGTATAAAGAATGATAGGAGCACCTGGGACAACTCCAAAATGGCGGATTTCAAGAAGGCCCCCATACAAACTGCTCCGCCCCTACTGAACCTCGGCCTAACGGCCTCGCTTCAGCAGGCTCGGAGCATTTTGTATGGCGGCCATCTTGAAATCCGCCATTTTGGATTTTTGACAGGTGTCATTCGACTGCTCTCCCGATTCCCTATGACATTTGTTCAAACACCCCCTACCTATCTTGTACCGTTTTTGAGATATGTCATCCATCTTTACTTGGCAGGCGTCTTTTTTATGATTTTCGATTTTTCTCATACTCACCAAAACCCCCCGAACATTTTTGCCATACATGATTTTAACCCTACTCTGCTCCTTCTAGGAGAACATTTATGTCAGTCAGTGAGTCAGTCAGTGAGTGGTAATCGAGCTTTATATATTATTAATAAATAAATAACTAGTTTTTCGGGCAGTGTGCGGGCCGCATGCGGCCCGCATTTATCGTTATGCAATTTTAAACTAAATCAAAACACCTAATACATAATAAAAATATCTTTAAAACTCCATAAGAAGTATGAAATCCCATATAAACACTTAATACAATAAAGAACCATACTGTAGCCACTAAAGCAAATTCACCCTACTGCCATAAAAAGGTGGTACGGGCAGAATGGGACCAAGGTTCTGAGTCACTTTTGTTAAGGAACCCCACTCGTAGGTGCTTCGGTTACCGCAGGCAGTTGCCATGGAGACCAGTTGGTGACGTGGAAAATACTCTGAAGTCGGAATTCGGCCTTCGGCCTCGCAAGTTACTAACACGGCTCGGCCTGCGGCCTCGCCAAGCGCTCGCCCTTCGGGCTCGCGCATCATACGCTCGGCCTTCGGCCTCGCGGACCGAAAGTTCGGCCTTCGGCCTCACCAGGAGCTCGCCCTTCGGGCTCGCAACTTCACTAATTTAGGACAGTTACTCCAAATTCAGTCGAAAATCCCACAAAAACTCCTAATACGGTCGAAAATATAAGGTAAAACACTCCAAATGCAGTATAAAGAATGATAGGAGCACGTGGGACAAATCCAAAATGTCGGATTTCAAGACGGCCACCATACAAACTGCTCCGCCCCTACTGAAGCTCGGCCTAACGGCCTCGCTTCAGCAGGCTCGGACCATTTTGTATGGCGGCCATCTTGAAATCCGCCATTTTGGATTTTTGACAGGTGTCATTCGACTGCTCTCCCGATTCCCTATGACATTTGTTTAAACACCTCCTACCTATCTTGTACCGTTTTTGAGATATGTCATCCATCTTTACTTGGCAGGCGTCTTTTTAATGATTTTCGATTTTTCTCATACTCACGAAAACCACCCGAACATTTTTGCCATACTTCATTTTTACCCTACTCTGCTCCTTCTAGGAGAACATTTATGTCAGTGAGTGAGTGGTAATCGAGCTTTATATATTATAACTAGTTTTTCGGGCAGTGTGCGGGCCGCATGCGGCCCGCATCTATCTTGAGTCAGTAGGAACTGTCAAAAAAACTCCTGATACATTAAAAAAAATGTGTTCAAAACTACAATAGAAGTATGAAATCCCATATAAACTCTCAATACAATAAAGAACCATACTGTAGCCACAAAAGCAAATTCACCCTACTGCCATAAAAAGGTGGTACCGGCAGAATGGTACCAAGGTTCTGAGTCACATTTGTTAAGGAACCCCACTCGTAGGTGCTTTGGTTATCGCGGGCAGTTGCCATGGAGACCAGTCGGAGACGTGGAAAATACTCTCAAGTCGGAGCTCGGCCTTCGGCCTCGCAAGTTACCAACACGGCTCGGCCTCCGGCCTCGCCAAGCGCTCGCCCTTCGGGCTCACGCACCATATGCTCGGCCTTCGGCCTCGCGGGCCGAATGTTCGGGCTCGCTACTACTATAATGTAGGACAGTAACTCCAAATTCAGTCGAAAATCCCACAAAACTCCTAATACAGTCGAAAATATAAAGTAAAACACTCCAAATGCAGTTAAAGAATGATAGGAGCACGTGGGTCATATCCAAAATGTCGAATTTCAAGACGGCCACCATACAAACTGCTCCTCCCCTACTGAAGCTCGGCCTAAAGGCCTCGCTTCAGCAGGCTCGGAGCATTTTGTATGGCGGCCATCTTGAAATCCGCCATTTTGGATTTTTGACAGGTGTCATTCGACTGCTCTCCCGATTCCCTATGACATTTGTTCAAACACCCCCTACCTATCTCTTACCGTTTTCGAGATACGTCATCCATCATCACTTGGGAGGCGTCTTTTTAATGATTTTCGATTTTTCTCATACTCACCAAAACCACCCGAACATTTTTGCCATACTTCATTTTTACCCTACTCTGCTCCTTCTAGGAGAACATTTATGTCAGTGAGTCAGTCAGTCAGTCAGTGGTAATCGAGCTTTATATATTATAAACTAGTATTTCGGGCAGTGTGCGGGCCGCATGCGGCCCGCATTTATCGTTATGCAGTACTAAACTATATCAAAACTCATGATACGTTGTAAAAAAGTATGTTCAAAACTCCAATAGAAGAATGAAATCCCATATAAACTCTCAATACAATAAAGAACCATACTGTAGCCACTAAAGCAGATTCACCCTACTGCCATAAAAAGGTGGTACGGGCAGAATGGTACCAAGGTTCTGAGTCACTTTAGTTAAGGAACCCCACTCGTAGTTGCTGCGGTTACCGCAGGCAGTTGCCATGGAGACCAGTCGGAGATGTGGAAAATACTCTCAAGTCGGAGCTCGGCCTTCGGCCTCGCAAGTTACTAATACGGCTCGGCCTACGGCCTCGCCAGGCGCTCGCCCTTCGGGCTCACGCATCATACGCTCGGCCTTCGGCCTCGCGGACCGAAAGTTCGGCCTTCGGCCTCACCAGAAGCTCGCCCTTCGGGCTCGCTACTTCACTTATGTAGGACAGTAACTCCAAATTTAGTCAAAAATCCCACAAAAACTCCTAATACAGTCGAAAATATTAGGTAAAACACTCCAAATGCAGTATAAAGAATGATAGGAGCACGTGGGTCACATCCAAAATGTCGGATTTCAAGACAGCCACCATACAAACTGCTCCGCCTCTACTGAAGCTCGGCCTAACGGCCTCGCTTCAGCAGGCTCGGATCACTTTGTATGGCGGCCATCTTGAAATCCACCATTTTGGATTTTTGACAGATGTCATCCGACTGCTCTCCCAATTCCCTATGACATTTGTTCAAACACCCTCTACCTATCTTGTACCGTTTTTGAGATATGTCATTCATCTTTACTTGGCAGGCGTCTTTTTAATGATTTTCGATTTTTCTCATACTCACCTAAACCCGCCGAACATTTTTGCCATACTTCATTTTTACCCTACTCTGCTCCTTCTAGGAGAACATTTATGTCAGTGAGTCAGTGAGTCAGTCAGTGGTAATCGAGCCTTATATATTATAAACTAGTTTTTCGGGCAGTGTGCGGGCCGCATGCGGCCCGCATTTTTCGTTGTGCAGTACTTAACTTTACCTTAACCCCTTATACATTTAAAAAAAATAAGTTCAAAACTCCAATAGAAGTATGAAATCCCAAATAAACTCTCCATACAATAAAGAACCATACTGTAGCCACTAAAGCAAATTCACCCTACTGCCATAAAAAGGTGGTACGGGCAGAATGGAACCAAGGTTCTGAGTCACTTTTGTTAAGGAACCCCATTCGTAGGTGCTTCGGTTACCGCGGGCAGTTGCCATGGAGACCAGTCGGTGACGTGGAAAATACTCTCAAGTCGGAGCTCGGCCTTCGGCCTCGCAAGTTACTAACACGGCTTGGCCTGCGGCCTCGCCAAGCGCTCGCCCTTCGGGCTCACGCACAATACGCTCGGCCTTCGGCCTCGCGAGCCGAAAGTTCGGCCTTCGGCCTCACCAGGAGCTCGCCCTTCGGGCTCGCTACTACACTAACGTAGGACAGTAACTCCAAATTCAGTCCAAAATCCCACAAAAACTCCTAATACAGTCGAAAATATAAGGTAAAACACTCCAAATGCAGTATAAAGAATGATAGGAGCACGTGGGTCACCTCCAAAATGTCGGATTTCAAGACAGCCACCATACAAACTGCTCCGCCTCTACTGAAGCTCGGCCTAACGGCCTCGCTTCAGCAGGCTCGGATCACTTTGTATGGCGGCCATCTTGAAATCCACCATTTTGGATTTTTGACAGATGTCATCCGACTGCTCTCCCAATTCCCTATGACATTTGTTCAAACACCCTCTACCTATCTTGTACCGTTTTTGAGATATGTCATTCATCTTTACTTGGCAGGCGTCTTTTTAATGATTTTCGATTTTTCTCATACTCACCTAAACCCGCCGAACATTTTTGCCATACTTCATTTTTACCCTACTCTGCTCCTTCTAGGAGAACATTTATGTCAGTGAGTCAGTGAGTCAGTCAGTGGTAATCGAGCCTTATATATTATAAACTAGTATTTCGGGCAGTGTGCGGGCCGCATGCGGCCCGCATTTATCGTTGTGCAAGTTTGAACAATATCAAAACACCTTATACATTAAAAAAAATTATTTCAAAACACCTAAAGATGTACGATTTCCCATACAAACCCTTAATACAATAGAGAACCGTACTGTTATCACCAAACCAAATTCACCCTACTGCCATAAAAAGGTGGTACGGGCAGAATGGTACCAAGGTTCTGAATCACTTTTGTTAAGGAACCCCACTCGTAGGTGCTTCGGTTACCGCAGGCAGTTGCCATGGAGACCAGTCGGTGACGTGGAAAATACTCTCAAGTCGGAGCTCGGCCTTCGGCCTCGCAAGTTACTAATACGGCTCGGCCTGCGGCCTCGCCAAGCGCTCGCCCTTCGGGCTCGCGCACCATTCGCTCGGCCTTCGGCCTCGCGGACCGAAAGTTCGGCCTTCGGCCTCACCAGGTGGTTGCCCTTTGGGCTCGCTATACACTAATGTAGAACAGTTACTCCAAATTCAGTCAAAAAACCCACAAAAACTCCTAATACAGTCGAAAATATAAGGTAAAACACTCCAAATGCAGTATGAAGAATGAGAGGAGCACCTGGGACAAATCCAAAATGGCGGATTTCAAGAAGGCCACCATACAAACTGCTCCGCCCCTACTGAAGCTCGGCCTAAAGGCCTCGCTTCAGCAGGCTCGGAGCATTTTGTATGGCGGCCATCTTGAAATCCGCCATTTTGGATTTTTGACAGGTGTCATTCGACTGCTCTCCCGATTCTCTATGACATTTGTTCAAACACCCCCTACCTATCTCTTACCGTTTTCGAGATACGTCATCCATCATCACTTGGCAGGCGTCTTTTTAATGATTTTCGATTTTTCTCATACTCACCGAAACTACCCGAACATTTTTGCCATACATCACGTTGTTCCTACTCGTCTCCTTCTAGGAAAACATTTATGTCAATCAGTCAGTGGTAATCGAGCTTTATATAATATACTAGTTTTTCGGGCAGTGTGCGGGCCGCATGCGGCCCGCATTTATCGTTGTGCAAGTTTGAACAATATCAAAACACCTTGTACATTAAAAAAAAATATTTCAAAACACCAAAAGATGTACGATTTCCCATACAAACTCTTAATGCAATAAGGAACCAAACTGTAGCCACCAAACCAGATTCACCCTACTGCCATAAAAAGGTGGTACGGGCAGAATAGTACCAAGGTTCTGAGTCACTTTTGTTAAGGATACCCACTCGTAGGTGCTTCGGTTACCGCAGGCAGTTGCCATTGAGACCAGTCAGTGACGTGGAAAATACTCTCAAGTCGGAGCTCGGCCTTCGGCCTCGCAAGTTACTAATACGGCTTTGCCTACGGCCTCGCCAAGCGCTCGCCCTTCGGGCTCACGCATCATACGCTCGGCCTTCGGCCTCGCGGACCGAAAGTTCGGCCTTCGGCCTTACCAGGAGCTCGCCCTTCGGGCTCGCTACTACACTAACGTAGGACAGTAACTCCAAATTCAGTCAAAACTCCCACAAAAACTCCTAATACAGTTGAAAATAAAGGTAAAACACTCCATATGCAGTATAAAGAATGATAGGAGCATGTAAGACACATCCAAAATGTCGGATTTCAAGACGGCCACCATACAAACTGCTCCGCCCCTACTGAAGCTCGGCCTAACGGCCTCGCTTCAGCAGGCTCGGATCAATTTGTATGGCGGCCATCTTGAAATCCGCCATTTTGGATTTTTGACAGATGTCATTCGACTGCTCTCCTTATTCCCTATGACATTTGTTCAAACACCCCCTACCTATCTCTTACCGTTTTTGAGATACGTCATCCATCTTCACTTGGCAGGCGTCTTTTTAATGATTTTCGATTTTTCTCATACTCATCAAAACCCCTCGAACATTTCTGCCATACATCATTTTAGCCCTACTATGCTCCTTCTAGGAGAACATTTATGTCAATCAGTCAGTCAGTGAGTCAGTGGTAATCGAGCCTTATATATTATAAACTAGTTTTTCGGGCAGTGTGCGGGCCGCATGCGGCCCGCATTTATCGTTATACAGTACTAAACTATATCAAAACTCCTGATACGTTGGAAAAAAGTATGTTCAAAACTCCAATAGAAGTATGAAATCCCATATAAACTCTCAATACAATAAAGAACCATACTGTAGCCACAAAAAACAAATTCACCCTACTACGATAAAAAGGTGATACGGGCAGAATGGGACCAAGGTTCTGAGTCACTTTTGTTAAGGAACCCCACTCGTAGGTGCTTCGGTTACCGCAGGCAGTTGCCATGGAGACCAGTCGGTGACGTGGAAAATACTCTCAAGTCGGAGCTCGGCCTTCGGCCTCGCAAGTTACTAACACGGCTCGGCCTGCGGCCTCGCCAAGCGCTCGCCCTTCGGGCTCGCGCATCATACGCTCGGCCTTCGGCCTCGCGGACCGAAAGTTCGGCCTTCGGCCTCACCAGGAGCTCGCCCTTCGGGCTCGCTACTACACTAATGTTGGACAGTAACTCCAAATTTAGTCAAAAATCCCACAAAAACTCCTAATATATTCGAAAATTAAGGAAAAACACTCCAAATGCAGTATAAAGAATGATAGGAGCACGTAAGACACATCCAAAATGTCGGATTTCAAGACTGCCACCATACAAACTGCTCCGCCCCTACTGAAGCACGGCCTAACGGCCTCGCTTCAGCAGGCTCGGATCACTTTGTATGGCGGCCATCTTGAAATCCGCCATTTTGGATTTTTGACAGGTGTCATTCGACTAAACTTCCGATTCCCTATGACATATGTTCAAACACCCCCTACCTATCTCTTACCGTTTTTGAGATACCTCATCCATCTTCACTTGGCAAGCGTCTTTTTTATGATTTTCGATTTTTCTCATACTCACCAAAACCACCCGAACATTTTTGCCATACATCACCTTGTTCCTACTCGTCTCCTTCTAGGAGAACATTTATGTCAGTCAGTCAGTCAGTGAGTCAGTCAGTGGTAATCGAGCTTTATATATTATAACTAGTATTTCGGGCAGTGTGCGGGCCGCATGCGGCCCGCATTTATCGTTATGCAATTTTGAACTATATCAAAACACCTAATACATAAAAAAAAATTTTCAAAACACCAAAAGATATACGATTTCCCATACAAACACTTAATACATTAGAGAACCGTACTGTAGCCACCAAACCAAAGTCACCCTACTGCCATAAAAAGGTGGTACGGGCAGAATGGTACCAAGGTTCTGAGTCACTTTTGTTAAGGAACCCCACTCGTAGGTGCCTCGGTTACCGCGGGCAGTTACCATGGAGACCAGTCGGTGACGTGGAAAATACTCTCAAGTCGGAGCTCGGCCTTCGGCCTCGCAAGTTACTAATACGGCTCGGCCTGCGGCCTCGCCAAGCGCTCGCCCTTCGGGCTCACGCACCATACGCTCGGCCTTCGGCCTCGCGGGCCAAAAGTTCGGCCTTCGGCCTCACCAGGAGCTCGCCCTTCGGGCTCGCTACTACAATAACATAGAACAGTTACTCGAAATTCAGTCAAAAAACCTACGAAAACCTCTAATACAGTCGAAAATATGAGGTAAAACACTCCAAATGCAGTATAAAGAATGAGAGGAGCACGTGTGACAGGTGTCATTCAACTGCTCTCCCGATTCCCTATGACATTTGTTCAAACACCCCCAACCTATCTCTTACCGTTTTCGAGATACGTAGTCCAGCTTTACTTGGCAGGCGTCATTTCTAGGGTTTTTAATTTTTTCCCTACTCAGCTTAACCCCTTAGTCATTTTCGTAATACATTACTATAACCGTACTCAACTCTTTCTGGTAGAACCAGCTACTTTTTTAAGGGATCGAAGGATTTTGTATGGCGGCCATTTTGAAATCCGCCATTTTGGATTTTTGACAGATGTCATCCGACTGCTCTCCCGATTCCCTATGACATTTGGTCAAGCACCCCCTACCTATCTCTTACCGTTTCAGAGATACGCCATCCAATTTTACTTGGCAGACGTCATCTTTGAGTTTTCGGATTTTTCCCATACTCAGACAAACCCCCTCTACACTTTTCCCATACATCACTTTCTTCCTACTCGACTCCTTCTGGGAGAACAATGATGTCAGTCAGTCAGTCAGTCAGTCAGTCAGTCAGTCAGTCAGTGTACGGTAATCCAGCTTTATATATTATAAATAACTAGTTTTTCGGGCAGTGTGCGGGCCGCATGCGGCCCGCATCTATCTTGAGTCAGTAGGAACTGTCATAAAAGCACGTTATACATTAAAAAAAAGTAATATCCAAAACTCCAATAGAAGTATGAAATACTATATAAACTCTATATACAATAAGGAACCAAACTGTAGCCACCAAATCAGATTCACCCTACTGCCATAAAAAGGTGGTACGGGCAGAATGGTACGAAGGTTCTGAGTCACTTTTGTTAAGGAACCCCACTCGTAGGTGCTTCGGTTACCGCAGGCAGTTGCCATGGAGACCAGTCGGTGATGTGGAAAATACTCTCAAGTCGGAGCTCGGCCTTCGGCCTCGCAAGTTACTAATACGGCTCGGCCTGCGGCCTCGCCAAGCGCTCGCCCTTCGGGCTCACGCTTCATACGCTCGGCCTTCGGCCTCGCGGACCGAAAGTTCGGCCTTCGGCCTCACCAGGAGCTCGCCCTTCGGGCTCGCTACTACACTTATGTAGGACAGTAACTCCAAATTCAGTCAAAAATCCCACTAAAACTCCTAATTCAGTCGAAAATAAAGGTAAAACACTCCAAATGCAGTATAAAGAATGATAGGAGCACTTTGGTCACATCCAAAATGTCGGATTTCCAGATGGCCACCATACAAACTGCTCCGCCCCTACTGAAGCTCGGCCTAAAGGCCTCGCTTCAGCAGGCTCGGAGCATTTTGTATGGCGGCCATCTTGAAATCCGCCATTTTGGATTTTTGACAGATGTCATTCGACTGCTCTCCCGATTCCCTATGACATTTGTTCAAACACCCCCTACTTATCTCTTACCGTTTTCGAGATACGTCATCCATCTACACTTGGCAGGCGTCTTTTTAATGATTTTCGATTTTTCTCATACTCACCAAAACCCCCCGAACATTTTTGCCATACATCATTTTAGCCCTACTCGTCTCCTTCTAGGAGAACATTTATGTCAATCAGTCAGTCAGTCAGTCAGTGAGTGGTAATCGAGCTTTATATATTATTAATACTAGTTTTTCGGGCAGTGTGCGGGCCGCATGCGGCCCGCATTTTTCGTTGTGCAGTACTTAACTTTACCTTAACCCCTTATACATTTAAAAAAAATAAGTTCAAAACTCCAATAGAAGTATGAAATCCCAAATAAACTCTCCATACAATAAAGAACCATACTGTAGCCACTAAAGCAAATTCACCCTACTGCCATAAAAAGGTGGTACGGGCAGAATGGAACCAAGGTTCTGAGTCACTTTTGTAAAGGAACCCCACTCGTAGGTGCTTCGGTTACCGCGGGCAGTTGCCATGGAGACCAGTCGGAGATGTGGAAAATACTCTCAAGTCGGAGCTCGGCCTTCGGCCTCGCAAGTTACTAATACGGCTCGGCCTACGGCCTCGCCAGGCGCTCGCCCTTCGGGCTCGCGCATCATACGCTCGGCCTTCGGCCTCGCGGACCGAAAGTTCGGCCTTCGGCCTCACCAGGAGCTCGCCCTTCGGGCTCGCTACTACACTAATATAGGACAGTAACTCCAAATTCAGTCAAAACTCCCACAAAAACTCCTAATACAGTCGAAAATAAAGGTCAAACACTCCAAATGCAGTATAAAGAATGATAGGAGCACGTGAGTCACATCCAAAATGTCGGATTTCAAGACGGCCGCCATACAAACTGCTCCGCCCCTACTGAAGCTCGGCCTAAAGGCCTCGCTTCAGCAGGCTCGGGTCATTTTGTATGGCGGCCATCTTGAAATCCGCCATTTTGAATTTTTGACAGCTGTCATTCGACTGCACTCTTGATTCCCTATGACATTTGGTCAAACACCCCCTACCTATCTCTTACCGTTTTCGAGATACGTCATCCATCATCACTTGGCAGGCGTCTTTTTAATAATTTTCGATTTTTCTCATACTCACCAAAACCACCCGAACATTTTTGCCATACATCACGTTGCTCCTACTCGTCTCCTTCTAGGAGAACATTTATGTCAATCAGTCAGTGGTAATCGAGCTTTATATATTATAAATAAACTAGTTTTTCGGGCAGTGTGCGGGCCGCATGCGGCCCGCATTTATCGTTATGCAGTAGTAAACTTTACCTTAACCGCTTATACATTTTAAAAAAAAAAGTTCAAAACTCCAATAGAAGTATGAAATCCCAAATAAAGTCTCCATACAATAAAGAACCATACTGTAGCCACTAAAGCAAATTCACCCTACTGGCATAAAAAGGTAGTACGGGCAGAATGGGACCAAGGTTCTGAGTCACTTTTGTTAAGGAACCCCACTCGTAGGTGCTTTGCTTACCGCGGGCAGTTGCCATGGAGACCAGTCGGAGACTTGGAAAAAACTCTCAAGTCGGAGCTCGGCCTTCGGCCTCGCAAGTTACCAACACGGCTCGGCCTGCGGCCTCGCCAAGCGCTCGCCCTACGGGCTCGCGCATCATACGCTCGGCCTTCGGCCTCGCGGACCGAAAGTTCGGCCTCCGGCCTCACCAGGAGCTCGCCCTTCGGGCTCGCTACTACACTTATGTAGGACAGTTACTCCAAATTCAGTCAAAAATCCCACAAAAACTCCTAATACAGTCGAAAATATAAGGTAAAACACTCCAAATGCAGTATAAAGAATGATAGGAGCATGTGGGTCACATCCAAAATGTCGGATTTCAAGACAGCCACCATACAAACTGCTCCGCCCCTACTGAAGCTCGGCCTAACGGCCTCGCTTCAGCAGGCTCGGATCATTTTGTATGGCGGCCATCTTGAAATCCGCCATTTTGGATTTTTGACAGGTGTCATTCGACTGCTCTCCCTATTCCCTATGACATTTGTTCAAACACCCCCTACCCATCTTGCACCGTTTTCGAGATACGTCATCCATCTTTACTTGGCAGGCGTCATTTTTATGATTTTCGATTTTTCTCATACTCACCGAAACCACCCGAACACTTTTGCCATACATCACGTTGTTCCTACTCGTCTCCTTCTAGGAGAACATTTATGTCAATCAGTCAGTGGTAATCGAGCTTTATATAATATAAACTAGTTTTTCGGGCAGTGTGCGGGCCGCATGCGGCCCGCATTTATCGTTGTGCAGTACTAAACTTTACCTTAACACCTTATACATTAAAAAAAATAGGTTCAAAACTCCAATAGAAGTATGAAATCCCAAATAAACTCTCAATACAATAAAGAAACAAACTGTAGCCACCAAACTAAATTCACCCTACTGCCATAAAAAGGTGGTACGGGCAGAATGGGACCAGGGTTCCGAGTCACTTTTGTTATGGAACCCCACTCGTAGGTGCTTCGGTTACCGCGGGCAGTTGCCATGGAGACCAGTCGGTGACGTGGAAAATACTCTCGAGTCGGAGCTCGGCCTTCGGCCTCGCAAGTTACTAACATGGCTCGGCCTGCGGCCTCGCCAAGCGCTCGCCCTTCGGGCTCACGCACCATACGCTCGGCCTTCGGCCTCACGAGCCGAAAGATCGGCCTTCGGCCTTACCAGGAGCTCGCCCTTCGGGCTCGCTACTACAATAACGTAGAACAGTAACTCCAAAGTCAGTCAGAAAAACCTACAAAAACTCCTAATACAGTCGCAAAATTTGAGGTAAAACACTCCAAATGCAGTATAAAGAATGAGAGGAGCACGTGTGACACATCCAAAATGTCATTCGACTGCTATCCTTATTCCCTATGACATTTTTTCAAAAACCCCCTACTTATCTATTACCGTTTTCGAGATACGTGATTTATCTGCACTTGGCAGACGTCATCGAAAAAAAAAATTCATATTTAGAATGAGGACGTCCAGAACAACCTAGATATCGAGTTTCAGCCAAATCGGAGTAACTTTTTTTACTTGGCAGACGTCATCGAAAAAAAATTTTTAGATTTGGAATAAGGACACCCAGAACCACCTAAATATTGAGTTTCAGCCAAATCGGAGTAACTTTTTTTACTTGGCAGACGTCATCGAAAAATTTTTTTTTGATTTGGAATAAGGACGTCCAGAACCACATAAATATTGAGTTTCAGCCAAATCGGAGTAACTTTTTTTACTTGGCAGACGTCATCGAAATAAAAATTTCATATTTGAAATAAGGATGACGAGAACAACCTATATATCGATTTTCAGCCAAATCGGTGCAAGTCTGAGCTCGGCCTTCGGCCTCGCCAGTTACTAACATGGCTCGGCCTGCGGCCTCGCCTAGCGCTCGCCCTGCGGGCTCGCGCACCGTCCACTCGGCCTACGGCCTCGCGGCCCAAAAGTTCGGCCTTCGGCCTCACCAGAAGCTCGCCCTTCGGGCTCGCTACACGGCCAGTAGGACAATTACTACAAATTCAGTTGAAAATCCCACAAAAACTCCTAATACAGTCGACATTGTAAGGTCAAATACTCCAAATAATGTATGAAGAATGAGAGTAGCACATTTGACAGGTGTCATTCGACTGCTCTCCCGATTCCCTTTGACATTTGTTCAAACACCCCAAACCTATCTCTTACCGTTTTCGAGATACGTAGTCCAGCTTTACTTGGCAGGCGTCATTTCTAGGGTTTTTAATTTTTTTCCTACTCAGCTAAACCCCTTAGTCATTTTCGTGATACATTACTATAACCGTACTCAACTCTTTCTGGTAGAACCAGCTACTTTTTTGAGGGATCGAAGGATTTTGTATGGCGGCCATTTTGAAATCCGCCATTTTGGATTTTTGACAAATGTCATCCGACTGCCCTCCCGATTCTCTATGACATTTGGTCAAGCACCCCCAACCTATCTCTTACCGTTTCAGAGATACGCCATCCAATTTTACTTGGCAGACGTCATCTTTGAGTTTTCGGATTTTTCCCATACTCACACAAACCCCCAGAACATTTTTGCTATACATTACTTTCTTCCTTCTCGACTCCTTCTGGGAGAACAATTATGTCAGTCAGTGAGTCAGTCAGTGTACGGTAATCCAGCTTTATATATTATAAATAAACTAGTTTTTCGGGCAGTGTGCGGGCCGCATGCGGCCCGCATCTATCTTGAGTCATTTGGAAATTTCACATAAACCCCTAATACTTTAAGAAAAAGAATGTTCAAAACTCCAACCTGGGACCTTTTCTGTTTCTAACATATATTAATGATCTGCCTTGCATGGTCAAAGATTTCTGCGATATTGTTTTATTCGCAGATGATACCTCTCTGATTTTTAAAGTAGATAGGAAAGACAGTGAACTGACGCATGTAAATAATGTATTATCTAAGATTTGTAAATGGTTTGCCGCTAATAATCTTCTCCTAAATTCAAAAAAGACGAAATGTTTAAAGTTTTCTTTACCAAATGTTCCTTATGTTGAACCAAACATAAAGCTTGGCCCAGATAAACTCCCTATTGACAAAGCGACAGTCTTCCTGGGAATCAAAATGGATTCCACTTTACAATGGGATCCACATATACATGATCTCTCCGGAAGACTTAGTTCTGCTGCATATGCAGTTCTTAGGATAAGACAGTTAACAGACGTAGCTACTGCTCGGCTAGTTTATTTCGCGTACTTCCACAGTATTATGTCGTATGGCGTATTGCTGTGGGGAACTGCTGCTGAGATAGAGACAATCTTTATCATACAAAAGCGTGCAATTCGAGCCATATATAAAATGGGTCCTAGGGAATCTGTGAGGGATCTTTTTAAAGAAATTGATATTTTAACTTTACCAAGTCTGTATATATTTGAAAATATTATGTATGTTCGTAAAAATTTGAGTAAATTTAAATTAAACAGTGACAATCACGATTACAATACTAGGAATAAAGATAAAATAGTGGTGCCAGGTTTTAGATTAGCAAAGACAAATAAAAGGTCCTTCTTAGGTAATTGTGTGCGGTTTTATAATAAAGTTCCCAAACATATTACAACGCTCACAGAAGGGAAATTCAAGTTGCATGTGAAAAACATATTGATTAAAAAATCCTACTACACAGTTTCTGATTACATAAACGACAAAAATGCCTGGACAATTCCGCCTCCGCCAAGCTATTGCCTGTCACCTACATAATTTAAACAAATATTGTAATAACTCTATTATATAGTATGTATGTAACACATTGTTAAAAGATGTTTAAAAGAATGGCCCCGAGTTTCTTGCCCGTTCTTCTCGCAGTGGCTCTATACAATTTATTTGCTGAACGTGGCAGTACAATGTAGAATATTTCAATACTAAAATTTGTAATTGACCTTCATAAGAGCGTCGTAGACGCCTAAATTGAATAAATGATTTTGACTTTGACTTGACTTTGACTTTGACCAATGGAAGTATGAAATCCCATAAAAACTCTCAATACAATAAAGAACCATACTGCAGCCACTAAAGCAAATTCACCCTACTGCCACAAAAAGGTGGTACGGGCAGAATGGGACCAAGGTTCTGAGTCACTTTTGTGAAGGAACCCCACTCGTAGGTGCTTCGGTTACCGCGGGCAGTTGCTATGGAGACCAGTCGGAGATGTGGAAAATAATCTCAAGTCGGAGCTCGGCCTTCGGCCTCGCAAGTTACTAACACGGCTCGGCCTGCGGCCTCGCAAAGCACTCGCCCTTCGGGCTCGCGCATCATACGCTCGGCCTTCGGCCTCGCGGACCGAAAGTTCGGCCTTCGGCCTCACCAGAAGCTCGCCCTTCGGGCTCGCAACTTCACTAATGTAGGACAGTTACTCCAAATTCAGTCGAAAATCCCACAAAAACTCCTAATACAGTCGAAAATATAGGGTAAATCACTCCAAATGCAGTATAAAGAATGATAGGAGCACGTGGGTCACATCCAAATTGTCGGATTTCAAGACGGCCACCATACAAACTGCTCCGCCCCTACTGAAGCTCGGCCTAAAGGCCTCGCTTCAGCAGGCTCGGATCACTTTGTATGGCGGCCATCTTGAAATCCGCCATTTTGGATTTTTGACAGGTGTCATTCGACTGCTCTCCCGATTCCCTATGACATTTGTTCAAACACCCCCTACCTATCTCGTACCGTTTTTGAGATACGTCATCCATCTTTACTTGGCAGGCGTCTTTTTAATGATTTTCGATTTTTCTCATACTCACCAAAACCCTCCGAACATTTTTGCTATTCTTCATTTTTACCCTACTCTGCTCCTTCTAGGAGAACATTTATGTCAGTGAGTCAGTCAGTCAGTCAGTGGTAATCGAGCTTTATATATTATAAACTAGTTTTTCGGGCAGTGTGCGGGCCGCATGCGGCCCGCATTTATCGTTATGCAGTACTAAACAATACGTGAACACCTTAAACATTAAAAAAAAAAAAACATATTAGTATCAAATCCCATATAAACTCTTAATACGATAAAGAACCAAACTGAAGCCACCAAACCAGATTCACCCTACTGCCATAAAAAGGTGGTACGGGCAGAATGGTACCAAGGTTCTGAGTCACTTTTGTTATGGAACCCAACTCGTAGGTGCTTCGGTTACCGCGGGCAGTTGCCATGGAGACCAGTCAGAGATGTGGAAAATACTCTCGATTCGGAGCTCGGCCTTCGGCCTCGCAAGTTACTAACACGGCTCGGCCTGCAGCCTCGCCAAGCGTTCGCCCTTCGGGCTCACGCACCAAACGCTCGGCCTTCGGCCTCGCGAGCCGAAAGTTTGGCCTTCGGCCTCACCAGGAGCTCGCCCCTCGGGCTCGCTATACACTAATGTTGAACAGAAACTCAAAATTAAGTGAAAAATCCCACAAAAACTCCTAATACAGTCGAAAATGAAGGTAAAACACTATAAATGCAGTATAAAGAATGATAGGAGCACGTAAGACACATTCAAAATGTCGGATTTCAAGAAGGCCACCATACAAACTGCTCCGCCCCTACTGAAGCTCGGCCTAACGGCCTCGCTTCAGCAGGCTCGGATCACTTTGTATGGCGGCCATCTTGAAATCCGCCATTTTGGATTTTTGACAGGTGTCATTCGACTGCTCTCCCGATTCCCTATGACATTTGGTCAAACACCCCTTACCTATCTTGTACCGTTTTTGAGATATGTCATCCATCTTAACTTGGCAGGCGTCTTTTTAATGATTTTTGATTTTTCTCATACTCACCAAAACCATCCGAACATTTTTGCCATACATCACTTTGCTCCTACTCGTCTCTTTCTAGGAGAACATTTATGTCAATCAGTCAGTCAGTCAGTCAGTGAGTGGTAATCGAGCTTTATATAATATAACTAGTTTTTCGGGCAGTGTGCGGGCCGCATGCGGCCCGCATTTATCGTTGTGCAAGTTTGAACAATATCAAAACACCTTATACATTAAAAAAAAAACAAAATTCCATAACAGTATGATATCCCATATAAACTCTCAATACAATAAAGAACCATACTGTAGCCATTAAAGCAAATTCACCCTACTGCCATAAAAAGGTGGTACGGGCAGAATGGTACCAAGGTTCTGGGTCACTTTTGTTAAGGAACCCAACTCGTAGGTGCTTCGGTTACCGCGGGCGTTGCCATGGAGACCAGTCGGAGACGTGGAAATAACTCTCAAGTCGGAGCTCGGCCTTCGGCCTCGCAAGTTACTAACATGGCTCGGCCTGCGGCCTCGCCAAGCGCTCGCCCTTCGGGCTCACGCGCCATACGCTCGGCCTTCGGCCTCGCGAGCCGAAAGTTCAGCCTTCGGCCTCACCTGGAGCTCGCCCTTCGGGCTCGCTACTACACTAACGTAGTACAGTTACTCCAAATTCAGTCAAAAATCCCACAAAAACTCCTAATACAGTCGAAAATAAAGGTAAAATACTCCAAATGCAGTATGAAGAATGAGAGGAGCACGTTTGACACATCCAAAATGTCGGATTTCAAGATGGCCACCATACAAACTGCTCCGCCCCTACTGAAGCTCGGCCTAACGGCCTCGCTTCAGCAGGCTCGGATCACTTTGTATGGCGGCCATCTTGAAATCCGCCATTTTGGATTTTTGACAGGTGTCATTCAACTAAACTCCTGATTCCCTATGACATTTGTTCAAACACCCCCTACCTATCTCTTACCGTTTCCGAGAAACGTCATCCATCTTCATTTGGCAGGCGTCTTTTTAATGATTTTCGATTTTTCTCATACTCACCAAAACCACCCAAACATTTTTGCCATACTTTATTTTTACCCTACTCTGCTCCTTCTAGGAGAACATTTATGTCAGTGAGTCAGTCAGTCAGTCAGTGGTAATCGAGCTTTATATATTATAAATAATAAAATATAAATAACTAGTTTTTCGGGCAGTGTGCGGGCCGCATGCGGCCCGCATTTATCGTTATGCAGTACTAAACTATACCTTAACCCCTTATACATTTAAAAAAAATAAGTTCAAAACTCCAATAGAAGTATGAAATCCCAAATAAACTCTCCATACAATAAAGATCCATACTGTAGCCACTAAAGCAAATTCACCCTACTGCCATAAAAAGGTGGTACGGGCAGAATGGTACCAAGGTTCTGAGTCACTTTTGTTAAGAAACCCCACTCGTAGGTGCTTCGGTTACCGCGGGCAGTTGCCATGGAGACCAGTCGGAGACGTCAAAAAAACGCTCAAGTCGGAGCTCGGCCTTCGGCCTCGCAAGTTACTAACACGGCTCGGCCTACGGCCTCGCCAAGCGTTCGCCCTTCGGGCTCACGCAACATACGCTCGGCCTTCGGCTTCGCGGACCGAAAGTTCGGCCTTCGGCCTCACCAGGTAATTGCCCTTTGGGCTCGCTATACACTAATGTAGGACAGTTTCTCCAAATTCAGTCCAAAATCCCACAAAAACTTCTAATACAGTCGAAAATATAAGGAAAAACACTCCAAATGCAGTATGAAGAATGATAGGAGCACGTGGGGCACATCCAAAATGACGGATTTCAAGACGACCACCATACAAACTGCTCCGCCCCTTCTGAAGCTCGGCCTAACGGCCTCGCTTCAGCAGGCTCGGATCATTTTGTATAGCGGCCATCTTGAAATCCGCCATTTTGGATTTTTGACAGGTGTCATTCGACTGCTCTTCCTATTCCCTATGACATTTGTTCAAACACCCCCTACCTATCTCGTACCGTTTTCGAGATACGTCATCCATCATCACTTGGCAGGCGTCTTTTTATTGATTTTCGATTTTTCTCATACTCACCAAAACCACCCGAACATTTTTGCCATACTTCATTTTTACCCTACTCTGCTCCTTCTAGGAGAACATTTATGTCAGTGAGTGAGTGGTAATCGAGCTTTATATATTATAATAACTAGTTTTTCGGGCAGTGTGCGGGCCGCATGCGGCCCGCATTTATCGTTGTGCAATTATAACTATAACGAAACACCTTTTACATTAAAATAAAAATATTTCAAAACTCCAATAGAATTATGAAATCCCATATAAACTCTCAATACAATAAAGAACCATACTGTAGCCACTAAAGCAGATTCACCCTACTGCCAAAAAAAGGTGGTACGGGCAGAATGGTACCAAGGTTCTGAGTCACTTTTGTTAAGGAACCCTACTCGTAGGTGCTGCGGTTACCGCAGGCAGTTGCCATGGAGACCAGTCGGAGATGTGGAAAATACTCTCAAGTCGGAGCTCGGCCTTCGGCCTCGCAAGTTACTAATACGGCTCGGCCTACGGCCTCGCCAGGCACTCGCCCTTCGGGCTCGCGCATCATACGCTCGGCCTTCGGCCTCGCGGACCGAAGGTTCGGCCTTCGGCCTCACCAGGAGCTCGCCCTTCGGGCTCGCTACTTCACTTATGTAGGACGGTAACTCCAAATTTAGTCAAAAATCCCACAAAAACTCCTAATACAGTCGAAAATATAAGGTAAAACACTCCAAATGCAGTATAAAGAATGATAGGAGCACGTGGGGCACATCCAAAATAACGGATTTCAAGACGGCCACCATACAAACTGCTCCGCCCCTACTGAAGCTCGGCCTAAAGGCCTCGCTTCAGCAGGCTCGGAGCATTTTGTATGGCGGCCATCTTGAAATCCGCCATTTTGGATTTTTGACAGATGTCATTCGACTGCTCTCCCGATTCCCTATGACATTTGTTCAAACACCCCCTACCTATCTCTTACCGTTTTCGAGATACGTCATCCATCATCACTTGGCAGGCGTCTTTTTAATGATTTTCGATTTTTCTCATACTCACCTAAACCCCCCGAACATTTTTGCTATACATCACGTTGCTCCTACTCGTCTCCTTCTAGGAGAACATTTATGTCAGTCAGTGAGTCAATGGTAATCGAGCTTTATATATTATAATAACTAGTTTTTCGGGCAGTGTGCGGGCCGCATGCGGCCCGCATTTATCGTTATGCAGTACTAAACTATAACAATACACCTTTAACATTAAAAAAAAATATTTCAAAACTCCAATAGAAGTATGAAATCCCATTAAAACTCTCAATACAATAAAGAAACAAACTGTAGCCTCCAAAACCAGATTCACCCTACTGCCATAAAAAGGTGGTTCCGGCAGAATGGTACCAAGGTTTTGAGTCACATTTGTTAAGGAACCCTACTCGTAGGTGCTTTGGTTATCGCGGGCAGTTGCCATGGAGACCAGTTGGAGACGTGGAAAATACTCTCAAGTCGGAGCTCGGCCTTCGGCCTCGCAAGTTACTAATACGGCTCGGCCTACGGCCTCGCCAGGCGCTCGCCCTTCGGGCTCACGCCCCATACGCTCGGCCTTCGGCCTCGCGGGCCGAAAGTTCGGCCTTCGGCCTCACCAGAAGCTCGCCCTTCGGGCTCGCTACTACACTAATGTAGGACAGTTACTCCAAATTCAGTCAAAAATCCCACAAAAACTCCTAATACAGTCGAAAATAAAGATAAAAAACTCCAAATGCAGTATAAAGAATGATAGGAGCACGTAAGACACATCCAAAATGTCGGATTTCAAGACGGCCGCCATACAAACTGCTCCGCCCCTACTGAAGCTCGGCCTAAAGGCCTCGCTTCAGCAGGCTCGGAGCATTTTGTATGGCGGCCATCTTGAAATCCGCCATTTTGGATTTTTGACAGGTGTCATTCGACTGCTCTCCCGATTCCCTATGACATTTTTTCAAACACCTCTAACCCATCTCTTACCGTTTTCGAGATACGTTATCCATCTTTACTTGGCAGGCGTCTTTTTTATGATTTTCGATTTTTCTCATACTCACCAAAACCCCCCGAACATTTTTGCCATACATCATTTTAGCCCTACTCGTCTCCTTCTAGGAGAACATTTATGTCAATCAGTCAGTCAGTCAGTCAGTGAGTGGTAATCGAGCTTTATATATTATTAATAACTAGTTATTCGGGCAGTGTGCGGGCCGCATGCGGCCCGCATTTATCGTTATGCAATTTTAAACTATATCAAAACACCTAATACATAAAAAAAATATGTTCAAAACTCCAATAGAAATATGAAATCCCAAATAAACTTGTAATACAGTAGAGAAACATACTGTAGCTACTAAAGCAGATTCACCCTACTGCCATAAAAAAGTGGTACGGGCAGAATGGTACCAACGTTCTGAGTCACTTTTGTTAAGGAACCCCACTCGTAGGTGCTTCGGTTACCGCAGGCAGTTGCCATGGAGACCAGTCGGTGACGTGGAAAATACTCTCAAGTCGGAGCTCGGCCTTCGGCCTCGCAAGTTACTAACACGGCTCGGCCTGCGGCCTCGCCAAGCGCTCGCCCTTCGGGCTCACGCACCCTACGCTCGGCCTTCGGCCTCGCGAGCCGAAAGTTCGGCCTTCGGCCTCACCAGGAGCTCGCCCTTCGGGCTCGCTATACACTAAAGTTGGACAGTAACTCCAAATTCAGTCAAACATCCCACAAAAACTCCTAATACAGTCGAAACTTAAGGAAAAACACTCCAAATGCAGTATAAAGAATGATAGGAGCACGCAAGACACATCCAAAATGTCATTCGACTGCTCTCCTTATTCCCTATGACATATTTTTAAAAACTCCCTTCCTATCTATTACCGTTTTCGAGATACGTGATTTATCTGCACTTGGCAGATGTCATCGAAAAAAAAATTTCATATTTGGAATAAGGACGTCCAGAACAACCTAGATATAAAATTTAAGCCAAATCGGAGTACTTTTTTTTACTTGGCAGACGTCATCGAATAAAAAAATTTTGATTTGGAATAAGGACACCCAGAACCACCTAAATATCGAGTTTCAGCCAAATCGGAGTAACTTGTTTTACTTGGCAGACGTCATCGAAAAAAAAAATTTTGATTTGGAATAAGGACACCCAGAACCACCTAAATATCGAGTTTCAGCCAAATCGGAGTAACTTTTTTTACTTGGCAGACGTCATCGAAAAAAAAATTGTAGATTTGGAATAAGGACACCCAGAACCACCTAAATATCGAGTTTCAGCCAAATCGGAGTAACTTTTTTTACTTGGCAGACGTCATCGAAAATTTTTTTTTTGATATGGAATAAGGACGTCCAGAACCACATAAATATCGAATTTCAGCCAAATCGGAGTAATTTTTTTTACTTGGCAGACGTCATCGAAATAAAAATTTCATATTTGAAATAAGGATGACGATAACAACCTATATATCGATTTTCAGCCAAATCGGTGCAAGCCTTAGCTCGGCCTTCGGCCTCGCAAGTTACTAACATGGCTCGGCCTGCGGCCTCGCCAAGCGCTCGCCCTGCGGGCTCGCGCAACGTCAACTCGGCCTACGGCCTCGCGGTCCGAAAGTTCGGCCTTCGGCCTCACCAGAAGCTCGCCCTTCGGGCTCGCTACACGGCCAGTAGGACAATCACTCCAAATTCAGTTGAAAATCCCACAAAAACTCCTAATACAGTCGACATTGTAAGGTCAAATACTCCAAATATATGAAGAATGAGAGTAGCATATTTGACAGGTGTCATTCGACTGCTCTCCCGATTCCCTATGACATTTGTTCAAACACCCCAAACCTATCTCTTACCGTTTTCGAGATACGTGATTTATATGCACTTGGCAGACGTCATCGAAAAACAAAATTCATATTTGGAATAAGGACGTCCAGAACAACCTAGATATCGAGTTTCAGCCAAATCGGAGTAACTTTTTTTACTTGGCAGACGTCATCGAAAAAAAAAATTTAGATTTGGAATAAGGACACCCAGAACCACCTAAATATCGAGTTTCAGCCAAATCGGAGTAACTTTTTTTACTTGGCAGACGTCATCGAAAAAATTTTTTTTGATTTGGTATTTGGACGTCCAGAACCACATAAATATCGAGTTTCAGCCAAATCGGAGTAACTTTTTTTACTTGGCAGACGTCATCGAAATAAAAATTTCTTATTTGAAATAAGGATGACAAGAACAACCTTTATCTCGATTTTCAGCCAAATCGGTGCAAGTCTGAGCTCGGCCTTCGGCCTCGCAAGTTACTTACACGGATCGACCTGCGGCCTCGCGCACCGTCCACTCGGCCTACGGCCTCGCGGCCCGAAAGTTCGGCCTTCGGCCTCACCAGAAGCTCGCCCTTCGGGCTCGCTATACGGCCAGTAGGACAATTACTCCAAATTCAGTTGAAAATCCCACAAAAACTCCTAATACAGTCGACATTGTCAGGTCAAATACTCCAAATACTGTATGAAGAATGAGAGTAGCACATTTGACAGGTGTCATTCGACTGCTCTCCCGATTCCCTATGACATTTGTTCAAACACCCCCAACCTATCTCTTACCGTTTTCGAGATACGTAGTCCAGCTTTACTTGTCAGGCGTCATTTCTAGGGTTTTAAATTTTTTCCCTACTCAGCTAAACCCCTTAGTCATTTTCGTAATACATTACTATAACCCTACTCAACTCTTTCTGGTAGAACCAGCTACTTTTTTGAGGGATCGAAGGATTTTGTATGGCGGCCATTTTGAAATCCGCCATTTTGGATTTTTGATAAATGTCATCCGACTGCTCTCCTGATTCCCTATGACATTTGGTCAAGCACCCCCTACCTATCTCTTACCGTTTCAGAGATACGCCATACAATTTTACTTGGCAGACGTCATCTTTGAGTTTTCGGATTTTTCCCATACTCACACAAACCCCCTCTTCACTTTTCCCATACATCACTTTCTTCCTTCTCGACCCCTTCTGGGAGAACAATGATGTCAGTCAGTCAGTGAGTCAGTCAGTCAGTCAGTGTACGGTAATCCAGCTTTATATATTATAACTAGTATTTCGGGCAGTGTGCGGGCCGCATGCGGCCCGCATCTATCTTGGGTCAGTAAGAACTGTAAAAAAAACACCTGATTCATTAAAAAAAGTATGTTCAAAACTCCATTAGAAGTATGAAATCCCATATAAACTCTAAATACATTAAAGAACCATACTGTAGCCACTAAAAAAATTCACCCTACTGCCATAAAAAGGTGGAACGGGCAGAATAGGACCAAGGTTCTGAGTCACTTTTGTAAAGGAACCCCACTCGTAGGTGCTTCGGTTACTGCGGGCAGTTGCCTTGGAGACCAGTCGGTGACATGAAAAATACTCTCGAGTCGGAGCTCGGCCTTCGGCCTCGCAAGTTACTAATACGGCTCGGCCTACGGCCTCGCCAAGCGCTCGCCCTTCGGGCTAACGCACCCTACGCTCGGCCTTCGGCCTCGCGAGCCGAAAGTTCGGCCTTCGGCCTCACCAGGAGCTCGCCCTTCGGGCTCGCTATACACTAATGTTGGACAGTAACTCCAAATTCAGTCAAAAATCCCACAAAAACTCCTAATACAGTCGAAAATTAAGGAAAAACACTCCAAATGCAGTATAAAGAATGATAGGAGCACGTAAGACACATCCAAAATGTCGGATTTCAAAATGGCCGCCATACAAAGTGATCCGTAGTGAAACTGCTCCGCCCCTACTGAAGCTCGGCCTAAAGGCCTCGCTTCAGCAGGCTCGGAGCATTTTGTATGGCGGCCATCTTGAAATCCGCCATTTTGGATTTTTGACAGGTGTCATTCGACTGCTCTCCCAATTCCCTATGACATTTGTTCAAACACCCCCTACCTATCTTGTACCGTTTTCGAGATACGTCATACATCTTTCCTTGGCAGGCGTCATTTTAATGATTTTCGATTTTTCTCATACTCACCAAAACCCCCCGAACATTTTTGCCATACATCACGTTGCTCCTACTCGTCTCCTTCTAGGAGAACATTTATGTCAATCAGTCAGTCAGTGAGTCAGTGGTAATCGAGCTTTATATATTATAACTAGTATTTCGGGCAGTGTGCGGGCCGCATGCGGCCCGCATTTATCGTTATGCAGTACTAAACTATATCAAAACTCCTGATACGTTGGAAAAAAGTATGTTCAAAACTCCAATAGAAGTATGAAATCCCATATAAACTCTCAATACAATAAAGAACCATACTGTAGCCACTAAAGCAGATTCACCCTACTGCCATAAAAAGGTGGTACGGGCAGAATGGTACCAAGGTTCTGAGTCACTTTTGTTAAGGAACCCCACTCGTAGGTGCTGCGGTTACCGCAGGCAGTTGCCATGGAGACCAGTCGGAGATGTGGAAAATACTCTCAAGTCGGAGCTCGGCCTTCGGCCTCGCAAGTTACTAATACGGCTCGGCCTACGGCCTCACCAGGCGCTCGCCCTTCGGGCTCGCGCATCATACGCTCGGCCTTCGGCCTCGCGGACCGAAAGTTCGGCCTTCGGCCTCACCGGGAGCTCGCCCTTCGGGCTCGCTACTTCACTTATGTAGGACAGTAACTCCAAATTTAGTCAAAAATCCCACAAAAACTCCTAATACAGTCGAAAATATAAGGTAAAACACTCCAAATGCAGTATAAAGAATGATAGGAGCACGTGGGTCACATCCAAAATGTCGGATTTCAAGACGGCCACCATACAAACTGCCCCGCCCCTACTGAAGCTCGGCCTAAAGGCCTCGCTTCAGCAGGCTCGGATCATTTTGTATGGCGGCCATCTTGAAATCCGCCATTTTGGATTTTTGACAGGTGTCATTCGACTGCTCTCTCGATTCCCTATGACATTTTTTCAAACACCCCTTACCTATCTCTTACCGTTTTCGAGGTACGTCATCCATCTTCACTTGGCA
Source organism: Plagodis pulveraria (assembly GCA_963890685.1). NCBI lineage: Eukaryota > Metazoa > Arthropoda > Insecta > Lepidoptera > Geometridae > Plagodis > Plagodis pulveraria. The sequence goes on from OY982975.1 coordinate 17,837,311, forward strand.
GGCGTCATTTTTATGATTTTCGATTTTTCTCATACTCACCAAAACCCCCCGAACATTTTTGCCATACTTCATTTTTACCCTACTCTGCTCCTTCTAGGAGAACATTTATGTCAGTCAGTGAGTCAGTCAGTGAGTGGTAATCGAGCTTTATATATTATTAATAACTAGTTTTTCGGGCAGTGTGCGGGCCGCATGCGGCCCGCATTTATCGTTGTGCAAGTTTGAACAATATCAAAACACCTTGTACATTAAAAAAAAATATTTCAAAACACCAAAAGATGTACGATTTCCCATACAAACTCTTAATGCAATAAGGAACCAAACTGTAGCCACCAAACCAGATTCACCCTACTGCCATAAAAAGGTGGTACGGGCAGAATAGTACCAAGGTTCTGAGTCACTTTTGTTAAGGATACCCACTCGTAGGTGCTTCGGTTACCGCAGGCAGTTGCCATGGAGACCAGTCAGTGACGTGGAAAATACTCTCAAGTCGGAGCTCGGCCTTCGGCCTCGCAAGTTACTAATACGGCTTTGCCTACGGCCTCGCCAAGCGCTCGCCCTTCGGGCTCACGCATCATACGCTTGGCCTTCGGCCTCGCGGACCGAAAGTTCGGCCTTCGGCCTTACCAGGAGCTCGCCCTTCGGGCTCGCTACTACACTAACGTAGGACAGTAACTCCAAATTCAGTCAAAACTCCCACAAAAACTCCTAATACAGTTGAAAATAAAGGTAAAACACTCCATATGCAGTATAAAGAATGATAGGAGCATGTAAGACACATCCAAAATGTCGGATTTCAAGACGGCCACCATACAAACTGCTCCGCCCCTACTGAAGCTCGGCCTAACGGCCTCGCTTCAGCAGGCTCGGATCAATTTGTATGGCGGCCATCTTGAAATCCGCCATTTTGGATTTTTGACAGATGTCATTCGACTGCTCTCCTTATTCCCTATGACATTTGTTCAAACACCCCCTACCTATCTCTTACCGTTTTTGAGATACGTCATCCATCTTCACTTGGCAGGCGTCTTTTTAATGATTTTCGATTTTTCTCATACTCATCAAAACCCCTCGAACATTTCTGCCATACATCATTTTAGCCCTACTATGCTCCTTCTAGGAGAACATTTATGTCAATCAGTCAGTCAGTGAGTCAGTGGTAATCGAGCCTTATATATTATAAATAACTAGTTTTTCGGGCAGTGTGCGGGCCGCATGCGGCCCGCATTTATCGTTATGCAGTACTAAACTTTACCTTAACCCCTTATACATTTAAAAAATAATAATTTCAAAATTCCAATAAAAGTATGAAATCCCAAATAAACTCTCAATACAATAACGAACCATACTGTAGCCACTAAAGCAAATTCACCCTACTGCCATAAAAAGGTGTTACGGGCAGAATGGTACCAAGGTTCTAAGTCACTTTTCTTAAGGAACCCCACTCGTAGGTGCTTCAGTTACCGCGGGAGTTGCCATGGAGACCAGTCGGAGATGTGGAAAATACTCTCGAGTCGGAGCTCGGCCATCGGCCTCGCAAGTTACTAACACGGCTCGGCCTGCGGCCTCGCCAAGCGTTCGCCCTTCGGGCTCACGCACCATACACTCGGCCTTCGGCCTCGCGGACCGAAAGTTCGGCCTTCGGCCTCACCGGGAGCTCGCCCTTCGGGCTCGCTACTTCACTTATGTAGGACAGTAACTCCAAATTTAGTCAAAAATCCCACAAAAACTCCTAATACAGTCGAAAATATAAGGTAAAACACTCCAAATGCAGTATAAAGAATGATAGGAGCACGTGGGTCACATCCAAAATGTCGGATTTCAAGACGGCCACCATACAAACTGCCCCGCCCCTACTGAAGCTCGGCCTAAAGGCCTCGCTTCAGCAGGCTCGGATCATTTTGTATGGCGGCCATCTTGAAATCCGCCATTTTGGATTTTTGACAGGTGTCATTCGACTGCTCTCTCGATTCCCTATGACATTTTTTCAAACACCCCTTACCTATCTCTTACCGTTTTCGAGGTACGTCATCCATCTTCACTTGGCAGGCGTCATTTTTATGATTTTCGATTTTTCTCATACTCACCAAAACCCCCCGAACATTTTTGCCATACTTCATTTTTACCCTACTCTGCTCCTTCTAGGAGAACATTTATGTCAGTCAGTGAGTCAGTCAGTGAGTGGTAATCGAGCTTTATATATTATTAATAACTAGTTTTTCGGGCAGTGTGCGGGCCGCATGCGGCCCGCATCTATCTTGAGTCAGTAGGAACTGTCAAAAAAACTCCTGATACATTAAAAAAAATGTGTTCAAAACTACAATAGAAGTATGAAATCCCATATAAACTCTCAATACAATAAAGAACCATACTGTAGCCACAAAAGCAAATTCACCCTACTGCCATAAAAAGGTGGTACCGGCAGAATGGTACCAAGGTTCTGAGTCACATTTGTTAAGGAACCCCACTCGTAGGTGCTTTGGTTATCGCGGGCAGTTGCCATGGAGACCAGTCGGAGACGTGGAAAATACTCTCAAGTCGGAGCTCGGCCTTCGGCCTCGCAAGTTACCAACACGGCTCGGCCTCCGGCCTCGCCAAGCGCTCGCCCTTCGGGCTCACGCACCATATGCTCGGCCTTCGGCCTCGCGGGCCGAATGTTCGGGCTCGCTACTACTATAATGTAGGACAGTAACTCCAAATTCAGTCGAAAATCCCACAAAACTCCTAATACAGTCGAAAATATAAAGTAAAACACTCCAAATGCAGTTAAAGAATGATAGGAGCACGTGGGTCATATCCAAAATGTCGAATTTCAAGACGGCCACCATACAAACTGCTCCTCCCCTACTGAAGCTCGGCCTAAAGGCCTCGCTTCAGCAGGCTCGGAGCATTTTGTATGGCGGCCATCTTGAAATCCGCCATTTTGGATTTTTGACAGGTGTCATTCGACTGCTCTCCCGATTCCCTATGACATTTGTTCAAACACCCCCTACCTATCTCTTACCGTTTTCGAGATACGTCATCCATCATCACTTGGCAGGCGTCTTTTTAATGATTTTCGATTTTTCTCATACTCACCAAAACCACCCGAACATTTTTGCCATACTTCATTTTTACCCTACTCTGCTCCTTCTAGGAGAACATTTATGTCAGTGAGTCAGTCAGTCAGTCAGTGGTAATCGAGCTTTATATATTATAAATAATAAAAAACTAGTTTTTCGGGCAGTGTGCGGGCCGCATGCGGCCCGCATTTATCGTTATGCAATTTCAACTTAAATCAAAACGCCTAATACGTTAAAAAAAGTGTGTTCAAAACTCCAATAGAAGTATGCAATCTCATATAAACTCTCAATACAATAAAGAAACATCCTGTAGCCACCAAACCAAATTCACCCTACTGCCATTAAAAGGTGGTACGGGCAGAATGGGACCAGGGTTCCGAGTCACTTTTGTTATGGAACCCCACTCGTAGGTGCTTTGGTTACCGTGGGCAGTTGCCATTGAGACCAGTCGGAGACGTGGAAAATACTCTCAAGTCGGAGCTCGGCCTTCGGCCTCGCAAGTTACTAACACGGCTCGGCCTGCGGCCTCGCCAAGCGCTCGCCCTTCGGGCTCACGCAGCGAACGCTCGGCCTTCGGCCTCGCGAGCCGAAAGTTCGGCCTTCGGCCTCACCAGGAGCTCGCCCTTCGGGCTCGCTACTGCAATAACATAGAACAGTTACTCCAAATTCAGTCAAAAAACCTACAAAAACTCCTAATACAGTCGAAAATATGAGGTAAAACACTCCAAATGCAGTATAAAGAATGAGAGGAGCACGTGTGACACATCCAAAATGTCATTTGACTGTTTTTCTTATTCCCTATGACATATTTTCAAATTCCCCCTACCTATCTATTACCGTTATCGAGATACGTGATTTATCTTCACTTGGCAGACGTCATCGAAAAAAAAAATTCATATTTGGAATAAGGACGTCCAGAACAACCTAGATTTAAAATTTAAACCAAATCGGAGTACTTTTTTTAACTTGGCAGACGTCATCGAAAAAATTTTTTAGATTTGGAATAAGGACACCCAGAACCACCTAAATATCGAGTTTCAGCCAAATCGGAGTAACTTTTTTTACTTGGCAGACGTCATCGAAAAAAAATTTTTAGATTTGGAATAAGGACACCCAGAACCACCTAAATATCGAGTTTCAGCCAAATCGGAGTAACTTTTTTTACTTGGCAGACGTCATCGAAATATTTTTTTTTGATTTGGAATAAGGACATCCAGAACCACATAAATATCGAGTTTCAGCCAAATCGGAGTAACTTTTTTAACTTGGCAGACGTCATCGAAATAAAAATTTCATATTTGGAATAAGGATGACGAGAACAACCTATATATCGATTTTCAGCTAAATCGGTGCAAGTCTGAGCTCGGCCTTCGGCCTCGCAAGTTACTAACACGGCTCGACCTGCGGCCTCGCCTAGCGCTCGCCCTGCGGGCTCACGCACCGTCCACTCGGCCTACGGCCTCGCGGCCCGGAAGTTCGGCCTTCGGCCTCACCAAAAGCTCGCCCTTCGGGCTCCCTACACTGACAGTAGGACAATTACTCTAAATTGAGTTGAAATTCCCACAAACACTCCTAATACAGTCGACATTGTAAGGTTAAATACTCCAAATAATGTATGAAGAATGAGAGTAGCACATTTGACAGGTGTCATTCGACTGCTCTCCCGATTGCCTATGACATTTGTTCAAACACCCCCAACCTATCTCTTACCGTTTTCGAGATACGTAGTCCAGCTTTACTTGGCAGGCGTCATTTCTAGGGTTTTTAATTTTTCCCCTACTCAGCTAAACCCCTTAGTCATTTTCGTAATACATTACTATAACCGTACTCAACTCTTTCTGGTAGAACCAGCTACTTTTTTGATGGATCGAATGATTTTGTATGGCGGCCATTTTGAAATCCGCCATTTTGGATTTTTGACAAATGTCATCCGACTGCTCTCTCGATTCCCTATGACATTTGGTCAAGCACCCCCTACCTATCTCTTACCGTTTCAGAGATACGCCATCCAATTTTACTTGGCAGACGTCATCTTTGAGTTTTCGGATTTTTCCCATACTCACACAAACCCCCTCTACACTTTTCCCATACATCACATTCTTCCTACTCGACTCCTTCTGGGAGAACAATGATGTCAGTCAGTCAGTCAGTCAGTCAGTGAGTCAGTGTACGGTAATCCAGCTTTATATATTATAAACTAGTTTTTCGGGCAGTGTGCGGGCCGCATGCGGCCCGCATCTATCTTTACTCATTTGGGAATTTCACAGAAACACCTAATACGTGAAAAAAAGTGTGTTCAAAACTCCAATAGAAGTATGAAATCCCATATTAACTCTCAATACAATAATGAACAATACTGTAGCCTCTAAAACAGATTCACCCTACCGCCATAAAAAGGTGGTACGGGCAGAATGGGACCAAGGTTCTGAGTCACTTTTGTTAAGGAACCCCACTCGTAGGTGCTTCGCTTACCGCGGGCAGTTGCCATGGAGACCAGTCAGAGACGTGGAAAAAACTCTCAAGTCGGAGCTCGGCCTTCGGCCTCGCAAGTTACCAACACGGCTCGGCCTGCGGCCTCGCCAAGCGCTCGCCCTTCGGGCTCGCGCATCATACGCTCGGCCTTCGGCCTCGCGGACCGAAAGTTCGGCCTTCGGCCTCACCAGGAGCTCGCCCTTCGGGCTCGCTACTACACTTATGTAGGACAGTAACTCCAAATTCAGTCAAAAATCCCACAAAAACTCCTAATACAGTCGAAAATATAAGGTAAAACACTCCAAATGCAGTATAAAGAATGATAGGAGCACGTAAGACACATCCAAAATGTCGGATTTCAAGACGGCCACCATACAAACTGCTCCGGCCCTACAGAAGCTCGGCCTAAAGGCCTCGCTTCAGCAGGCTCGGATCACTTTGTATGGCGGCCATCTTGAAATCCGCCATTTTGGATTTTTGACAGGTGTCATTCGACTGCTCTCCCGATTCCCTATGACATTTGTTCAAACACCTCTAACCCATCTCTTACCGTTTTCGAGATACGTTATCCATCTTTACTTGGCAGGCGTCTTTTTTATGATTTTCGATTTTTCTCATACTCACCAAAACTCCCCGAACATTTTTGCCATACATCATTTTAGCCCTACTCGTCTCCTTCTAGGAGAACATTTATGTCAATCAGTCAGTCAGTCAGTCAGTGAGTGGTAATCGAGCTTTATATATTATTAATAATAACTAGTTTTTCGGGCAGTGTGCGGGCCGCATGCGGCCCGCATCTATCTTGAGTCAGTAGGAACTGTCAAAAAACACCTGATACAAAAAAAAATGTGTTCAAAACTCCAATAGAAGTATGAAATCCCATATAAACTCTCAATACAATAAAGAACCATACTGTAGCCACTAAAGCAAATTCACCCTACTGCCATAAAAAGGTGGTACGGGCAGAATGGTACCAAGGTTCTAAGTCACTTTTCTTAAGGAACCCCACTCGTAGGTGCTTCGGTTACCGCGGGCAGTTGCCATGGAGACCAGTCGGAGATGTGGAAAATACTCTCGAGTCGGAGCTCGGCCTTCGGCCTCGCAAGTTACTAACACGGCTCGGCCTGCGGCCTCGCCAAGCGCTCGCCCTTCGGGCTCGCGCACCATTCGCTCGGCCTTCGGCCTCGCGGACCGAAGGTTCGGCCTTCGGCCTCACCAGGTGGTTGCCCTTTGGGCTCGCTATACACTATTGTAGGACAGTAACTCCAAATTCAGTCAAAAATCCCACAAAAACTCCTAATACAGTCGAAAATGAAGGTAAAACACCCCAAATGCAGTATGAAGAATGAGAGGAGCACGTGGGACAAATCCAAAATGTCAGATTTTAAGATGGCTGCCGTACAAACTGCTCCGGCCCTACTGAAGCTCGGCCTAAAGGCCTCGCTTCAGCAGGCTCGGAGCATTTTGTATGGCGGCCATCTTGAAATCCGCCATTTTGGATTTTTGACAGGTGTCATTCGACTGCTCTCCCGATTCCCTATGACATTTGTTCAAACACTCTCTACCTATCTTGTACCGTTTTTGAGATATGTCATCCATCTTAACTTGGCAGGCGTCTTTTTAATGATTTTTGATTTTTCTCATACTCACCAAAACCATCCGAACATTTTTGCCATACATCACTTTGCTCCTACTCGTCTCTTTCTAGGAGAACATTTATGTCAATCAGTCAGTCAGTCAGTCAGTGAGTGGTAATCGAGCTTTATATAATATAACTAGTTTTTCGGGCAGTGTGCGGGCCGCATGCGGCCCGCATTTATCGTTATGCAATTTGAAACAATATCAAAACAAATTATACATTTAAAAAAAAAAACAATATTCTATAACAGTATGAAATCCCATATAAACTCCTTATACAGTAGAGAACCAAACTGTAGCCACCAAACCAGATTCACCCTACTGCCATAAAAAAGTGGTACGGGCAGAATGGTATCAAGATTCTGAGTCACTTTTGTTAAAGAACCCCACTCGTAGGTGCTTCGCTTACCACGGGCAGTTGCCATGGAGACCATTCGGAGACGTGGAAAATACTCTCAAGTCGGAGCTCGGCCTTCGGCCTCGCAAGTTACTAACACGGCTCGGCCTCCGGCCTCGCCATGCGCTCGCCCTTCGGGCTCACGCCCCATACGCTCGGCCTTCGGCCTCGCGGACCGAAAGTTCGGCCTTCGGCCTCACCAGAAGCTCGCCCTTCGGGCTCGCTACTACACTAATGTAGGACAGTTACTCCAAATTCAGTCAAAAATCCCACAAAAACTCCTAATACAGTCGAAAATAAAGATAAAAAACTCCAAATGCAGTATAAAGAATGATAGGAGCACGTAAGACACATCCAAAATGTCGGATTTCAAGACGGCCACCATACAAACTGCTCCGCCCCTACTGAAGCTCGGCCTAACGGCCTCGCTTCAGCAGGCTCGTATCATTTTGTATGGCGGCCATCTTGAAATCCGCCATTTTGGATTTTTGACAGGTGTCATTCGACTGCTCTCCCGGTTCCCTATGACATTTGTTCAAACACTCCCTACCTATCTTGTACCGTTTTTGAGATATGTCATTCATCTTTACTTGGCAGGCGTCATTTTTATGATTTTCGATTTTTCTCATACTCACCAAAACCCCCCGAACATTTTTGCCATACTTCATTTTTACCCTACTCTGCTCCTTCTAGGAGAACATTTATGTCAGTGAGTCAGTGAGTCAGTGGTAATCGAGCTTTATATATTATAAATAACTAGTTTTTCGGGCAGTGTGCGGGCCGCATGCGGCCCGCATCTATCTTTAGTCATTTGAAAATTTCACAGAAACACCTAATACGTGAAAAAAAGTGTGTTCAAAACTCTAATAGAAGGATGAAGTCCCATATAAACTCTCAATACAATAAAGAACCATACTGTAGCCACTAAAGCAGATTCACCCTACTGCCATAAAATGGTGGTACGGGCAAAATCGGACCAAGGTTCTGAGTCACTTTTTGTTAAGGAACCCCACTCGTAAGTGCTTTGGTTATCGCGGGCAGTTGCCATGCAGACCAATCGGAGACGTGGAAAATACTTTCAAGTCGGAGCTCGGCCTTCGGCCTCGCAAGTTACTAACACGGCTCGGCCTCCGGCCTCGCCTAGCGCTCGCCCTTCGGGCTCACGCACCATACGCTCGGCCTTCGGCCTCGCGAGCCGAAAGTTCGGCCTTCGGCCTCACCAGAAGCTCGCCCTTCGGGCTCGCTATGCACCAATGTAGGACAGTAACTCCAAATTCAGTCAAAAATCCCACAAAAACTCCTAATACAGTTGAAAATAAAGGTAAAACACTCCATATGCAGTATAAAGAATGATAGGAGCATGTAAGACACATCCAAAATGTCGGATTTCAAGACGGCCACCATACAAACTGCTCCGCCCCTACTGAAGCTCGGCCTAACGGCCTCGCTTCAGCAGGCTCGGATCAATTTGTATGGCGGCCATCTTGAAATCCGCCATTTTGGATTTTTGACAGATGTCATTCGACTGCTCTCCTTATTCCCTATGACATTTGTTCAAACACCCCCTACCTATCTCTTACCGTTTTTGAGATACGTCATCCATCTTCACTTGGCAGGCGTCTTTTTAATGATTTTCGATTTTTCTCATACTCATCAAAACCCCTCGAACATTTCTGCCATACATCATTTTAGCCCTACTATGCTCCTTCTAGGAGAACATTTATGTCAATCAGTCAGTCAGTGAGTCAGTGGTAATCGAGCCTTATATATTATAAATAATAAAATATAAATAACTAGTTTTTCGGGCAGTGTGCGGGCCGCATGCGGCCCGCATTTATCGTTATGCAGTACTAAACTATACCTTAACCCCTTATACATTTAAAAAAAATAAGTTCAAAACTCCAATAGAAGTATGAAATCCCAAATAAACTCTCCATACAATAAAGATCCATACTGTAGCCACTAAAGCAAATTCACCCTACTGCCATAAAAAGGTGGTACGGGCAGAATGGTACCAAGGTTCTGAGTCACTTTTGTTAAGAAACCCCACTCGTAGGTGCTTCGGTTACCGCGGGCAGTTGCCATGGAGACCAGTCGGAGACGTCAAAAAAACGCTCAAGTCGGAGCTCGGCCTTCGGCCTCGCAAGTTACTAACACGGCTCGGCCTACGGCCTCGCCAAGCGTTCGCCCTTCGGGCTCACGCAACATACGCTCGGCCTTCGGCTTCGCGGACCGAAAGTTCGGCCTTCGGCCTCACCAGGTAATTGCCCTTTGGGCTCGCTATACACTAATGTAGGACAGTTTCTCCAAATTCAGTCCAAAATCCCACAAAAACTTCTAATACAGTCGAAAATATAAGGAAAAACACTCCAAATGCAGTATGAAGAATGATAGGAGCACGTGGGGCACATCCAAAATGACGGATTTCAAGACGACCACCATACAAACTGCTCCGCCCCTTCTGAAGCTCGGCCTAACGGCCTCGCTTCAGCAGGCTCGGATCATTTTGTATAGCGGCCATCTTGAAATCCGCCATTTTGGATTTTTGACAGGTGTCATTCGACTGCTCTTCCTATTCCCTATGACATTTGTTCAAACACCCCCTACCTATCTCGTACCGTTTTCGAGATACGTCATCCATCATCACTTGGCAGGCGTCTTTTTAATGATTTTCGATTTTTCTCATACTCACCAAAACCACCCGAACATTTTTGCCATACTTCATTTTTACCCTACTCTGCTCCTTCTAGGAGAACATTTATGTCAGTGAGTGAGTGGTAATCGAGCTTTATATATTATAATAACTGGTTTTTCGGGCAGTGTGCGGGCCGCATGCGGCCCGCATCTATCTTGAGTCATTTGGAAATTTCACATAAACCCCTAATACTTTAAGAAAAAGAATGTTCAAAACTCCAATGGAAGTATGAAATCCCATAAAAACTCTCAATACAATAAAGAACCATACTGCAGCCACTAAAGCAAATTCACCCTACTGCCACAAAAAGGTGGTACGGGCAGAATGGGACCAAGGTTCTGAGTCACTTTTGTGAAGGAACCCCACTCGTAGGTGCTTCGGTTACCGCGGGCAGTTGCTATGGAGACCAGTCGGAGATGTGGAAAATAATCTCAAGTCGGAGCTCGGCCTTCGGCCTCGCAAGTTACTAACACGGCTCGGCCTGCGGCCTCGCAAAGCACTCGCCCTTCGGGCTCGCGCATCATACGCTCGGCCTTCGGCCTCGCGGACCGAAAGTTCGGCCTTCGGCCTCACCAGAAGCTCGCCCTTCGGGCTCGCAACTTCACTAATGTAGGACAGTTACTCCAAATTCAGTCGAAAATCCCACAAAAACTCCTAATACAGTCGAAAATATAGGGTAAATCACTCCAAATGCAGTATAAAGAATGATAGGAGCACGTGGGTCACATCCAATTTGTCGGATTTCAAGACGGCCACCATACAAACTGCTCCGCCCCTACTGAAGCTCGGCCTAAAGGCCTCGCTTCAGCAGGCTCGGATCACTTTGTATGGCGGCCATCTTGAAATCCGCCATTTTGGATTTTTGACAGGTGTCATTCGACTGCTCTCCCGATTCCCTATGACATTTGTTCAAACACCCCCTACCTATCTCGTACCGTTTTTGAGATACGTCATCCATCTTTACTTGGCAGGCGTCTTTTTAATGATTTTCGATTTTTCTCATACTCACCAAAACCCTCCGAACATTTTTGCTATTCTTCATTTTTACCCTACTCTGCTCCTTCTAGGAGAACATTTATGTCAGTGAGTCAGTCAGTCAGTCAGTGGTAATCGAGCTTTATATATTATAATAAACTAGTTTTTCGGGCAGTGTGCGGGCCGCATGCGGCCCGCATTTATCGTTATGCAGTACTAAACTATATCAAAACTCATGATACGTTGGAAAAAAGTATGTTCAAAACTCCAATAGAAGAATGAAATCCCATATAAACTCTCAATACAATAAAGAACCATACTGTAGCCACTAAAGCAGATTCACCCTACTGCCATAAAAAGGTGGTACGGGCAGAATGGTACCAAGGTTCTGAGTCACTTTTGTTAAGGAACCCCACTCGTAGTTGCTGCGGTTACCGCAGGCAGTTGCCATGGAGACCAGTCGGAGATGTGGAAAATACTCTCAAGTCGAAGCTCGGCCTTCGGCCTCGCAAGTTACTAATACGGCTCGGCCTACGGCCTCGCCAGGCGCTCGCCCTTCGGGCTCACGCATCATACGCTCGGCCTTCGGCCTCGCGGACCGAAAGTTCGGCCTTCGGCCTCACCAGAAGCTCGCCCTTCGGGCTCGCTACTTCACTTATGTAGGACAGTAACTCCAAATTTAGTCAAAAATCCCACAAAAACTCCTAATACAGTCGAAAATATTAGGTAAAACACTCCAAATGCAGTATAAAGAATGATAGGAGCACGTGGGTCACATCCAAAATGTCGGATTTCAAGACAGCCACCATACAAACTGCTCCGCCTCTACTGAAGCTCGGCCTAACGGCCTCGCTTCAGCAGGCTCGGATCACTTTGTATGGCGGCCATCTTGAAATCCACCATTTTGGATTTTTGACAGATGTCATCCGACTGCTCTCCCAATTCCCTATGACATTTGTTCAAACACCCTCTACCTATCTTGTACCGTTTTTGAGATATGTCATTCATCTTTACTTGGCAGGCGTCTTTTTAATGATTTTCGATTTTTCTCATACTCACCTAAACCCGCCGAACATTTTTGCCATACTTCATTTTTACCCTACTCTGCTCCTTCTAGGAGAACATTTATGTCAGTGAGTCAGTGAGTCAGTCAGTGGTAATCGAGCCTTATATATTATAAACTAGTATTTCGGGCAGTGTGCGGGCCGCATGCGGCCCGCATCTATCTTGAGTCAGTAGGAACTGTCAAAAAAAACACCTGATACATTAAAAAAAGCGTGTTCAAAACTCCATTAGAAGTATGAAATGAAATCCCATATAAACTCTCAATACAATAAAGAACCATACTGTAGCCACTAAAGCAAATTCACCCTACTGCCATAAAAAGGTGGTACGGGCAGAATGGGATCAAGGTTCTGAGTCACTTTTGTTAAGGAACCCCACTCGTAGGTGCTTTGGTTATCGCGGGCAGTTGCCATGGAAACCAGTCGGAGACGTGTTAAATACTCTCAAGTCGGAGCTCGGCCTTTGGCCTCGCAAGTTACTAAGACGGCTCGGCCTGCGGCCTCGCCAAGCGCTCGCCCTTCGGGCTCGCGCACCAATCGCTCGGCCTTCGGCCTCGCGGGCTGAAAGTTCGGCCTTCGGCCTCACCAGGAGCTCGCCCTTTGGGCTAGCTATACCCCAATGTAGGACAGTGACTCCAAATTCAGTCGAAAATCCCACAAAAACTCCTAATACAGTCGAAAATATAAGGTAAAACACTCCAAATGCAGTATAAAGAATGATAGGAGCACGTGGGTCACATCCAAAATGTCGGGTTTCAAGACGGCCACCATACAAACTGCTCCGCCCCTACTGAAGCTCGGCCTAAAGGCCTCGCTTCAGCAGGCTCGGATCACTTTGTATGGCGGCCATCTTGAAATCCGCCATTTTGGATTTTTGACAGGTGTCATTCGACTGCTCTCCCGATTCCCTATGACATTTGTTCAAACACCCCCTACCTATCTATTACCGTTTTCGAAATACGTCATCCATCTTTACTTGGCAGGCGTCTTTTTAATGATTTTCGATTTTTCTCATACTCACCAAAACCCCCCGAACATTTTTGCCATACATCACTGTGCTCCTACTCGTCTCTTTCTAGGAGAACATTTATGTCAGTGAGTCAGTCAGTCAGTCAGTGGTAATCGAGCTTTATATATTATAAATAACTAGTTTTTCGGGCAGTGTGCGGGCCGCATGCGGCCCGCATTTATCGTTGTGCAATTATAACTATAACGAAACACCTTTTACATTAAAATAAAAATATTTCAAAACTCCAATAGAATTATGAAATCCCATATAAACTCTCAATACAATAAAGAACCATACTGTAGCCACTAAAGCAGATTCACCCTACTGCCAAAAAAAGGTGGTACGGGCAGAATGGTACCAAGGTTCTGAGTCACTTTTGTTAAGGAACCCTACTCGTAGGTGCTGCGGTTACCGCAGGCAGTTGCCATGGAGACCAGTCGGAGATGTGGAAAATACTCTCAAGTCGGAGCTCGGCCTTCGGCCTCGCAAGTTACTAATACGGCTCGGCCTACGGCCTCGCCAGGCACTCGCCCTTCGGGCTCGCGCATCATACGCTCGGCCTTCGGCCTCGCGGACCGAAGGTTCGGCCTTCGGCCTCACCAGGAGCTCGCCCTTCGGGCTCGCTACTTCACTTATGTAGGACGGTAACTCCAAATTTAGTCAAAAATCCCACAAAAACTCCTAATACAGTCGAAAATATAAGGTAAAACACTCCAAATGCAGTATAAAGAATGATAGGAGCACGTGGGGCACATCCAAAATAACGGATTTCAAGACGGCCACCATACAAACTGCTCCGCCCCTACTGAAGCTCGGCCTAAAGGCCTCGCTTCAGCAGGCTCGGAGCATTTTGTATGGCGGCCATCTTGAAATCCGCCATTTTGGATTTTTGACAGATGTCATTCGACTGCTCTCCCGATTCCCTATGACATTTGTTCAAACACCCCCTACCTATCTCTTACCGTTTTCGAGATACGTCATCCATCATCACTTGGCAGGCGTCTTTTTAATGATTTTCGATTTTTCTCATACTCACCTAAACCCCCCGAACATTTTTGCTATACATCACGTTGCTCCTACTCGTCTCCTTCTAGGAGAACATTTATGTCAGTCAGTGAGTCAATGGTAATCGAGCTTTATATATTATAACTAGTTTTTCGGGCAGTGTGCGGGCCGCATGCGGCCCGCATTTATCGTTATGCAGTACTAAACTATATCAAAACTCCTGATACGTTGGAAAAAAGTATGTTCAAAACTCCAATAGAAGTATGAAATCCCATATAAACTCTCAATACAATAAAGAACCATACTGTAGCCACTAAAGCAGATTCACCCTACTGCCATAAAAAGGTGGTACGGGCAGAATGGTACCAAGGTTCTAAGTCACTTTTAATAAGGAACCCCACTCGTAGGTGCTTCGGTTACCGCAGGCAGTTGCCATGGAGACCAGTCGGTGACGTGGAAAATACTCTCAAGTCGGAGCTCGGCCTTCGGCCTCGCAAGTTACTAACACGGCTCGGCCTGCGGCCTCGCCAAGCGCTCGCCCTTCGGGCTCGCGCACCATTCGCTCGGCCTTCGGCCTCGCGGACCGAAAGTTCGGCCTTCGGCCTCACCAGGTGGTTGCCCTTTGGGCTCGCTATACACTTATGTAGGACAGTAACTCCAAATTCAGTCAAAAATCCCACAAAAACTCCTAATACAGTCGAAAAAATAAGGGAATACACTCCAAATGCAGTATAAAGAATGATAGGAGCACCTGGGACAAATCCAAAATGGCGGATTTCAAGAAGGCCCCCATACAAACTGCTCCGCCCCTACTGAACCTCGGCCTAACGGCCTCGCTTCAGCAGGCTCGGATCAATTTGTATGGCGGCCATCTTGAAATCCGCCATTTTGGATTTTTGACAGGTGTCATTCGTCTGCTCTCCCGATTCCCTATGACATTTGTTCAAACACCCCCTACCTATCCTTTACCGTTTTTGAGATACGTCATCCATCTTCACTTGGCAGGCGTCATTTTTATGATTTTCGATTTTTCTCATACTCACCAAAACCCCCCGAACATTTTTGCCATACATCACGTTGCTCCTACTCGTCTCCTTCTAGGAGAACATTTATGTCAGTGAGTCAGTGAGTCAGTGGTAATCGAGCTTTATATATTATAAATAACTAGTTATTCGGGCAGTGTGCGGGCCGCATGCGGCCCGCATTTATCGTTATGCAATTTTAAACTATATCAAAACACCTAATACATAAAAAAAATATGTTCAAAACTCCAATAGAAATATGAAATCCCAAATAAACTTGTAATACAGTAGAGAAACATACTGTAGCTACTAAAGCAGATTCACCCTACTGCCATAAAAAAGTGGTACGGGCAGAATGGTACCAACGTTCTGAGTCACTTTTGTTAAGGAACCCCACTCGTAGGTGCTTCGGTTACCGCAGGCAGTTGCCATGGAGACCAGTCGGTGACGTGGAAAATACTCTCAAGTCGGAGCTCGGCCTTCGGCCTCGCAAGTTACTAACACGGCTCGGCCTGCGGCCTCGCCAAGCGCTCGCCCTTCGGGCTCACGCACCCTACGCTCGGCCTTCGGCCTCGCGAGCCGAAAGTTCGGCCTTCGGCCTCACCAGGAGCTCGCCCTTCGGGCTCGCTATACACTAAAGTTGGACAGTAACTCCAAATTCAGTCAAACATCCCACAAAAACTCCTAATACAGTCGAAACTTAAGGAAAAACACTCCAAATGCAGTATAAAGAATGATAGGAGCACGCAAGACACATCCAAAATGTCATTCGACTGCTCTCCTTATTCCCTATGACATATTTTTAAAAACTCCCTTCCTATCTATTACCGTTTTCGAGATACGTGATTTATCTGCACTTGGCAGATGTCATCGAAAAAAAAATTTCATATTTGGAATAAGGACGTCCAGAACAACCTAGATATAAAATTTAAGCCAAATCGGAGTACTTTTTTTTACTTGGCAGACGTCATCGAATAAAAAAATTTTGATTTGGAATAAGGACACCCAGAACCACCTAAATATCGAGTTTCAGCCAAATCGGAGTAACTTGTTTTACTTGGCAGACGTCATCGAAAAAAAAAATTTTGATTTGGAATAAGGACACCCAGAACCACCTAAATATCGAGTTTCAGCCAAATCGGAGTAACTTTTTTTACTTGGCAGACGTCATCGAAAAAAAAATTGTAGATTTGGAATAAGGACACCCAGAACCACCTAAATATCGAGTTTCAGCCAAATCGGAGTAACTTTTTTTACTTGGCAGACGTCATCGAAAATTTTTTTTTTGATATGGAATAAGGACGTCCAGAACCACATAAATATCGAATTTCAGCCAAATCGGAGTAATTTTTTTTACTTGGCAGACGTCATCGAAATAAAAATTTCATATTTGAAATAAGGATGACGATAACAACCTATATATCGATTTTCAGCCAAATCGGTGCAAGCCTTAGCTCGGCCTTCGGCCTCGCAAGTTACTAACATGGCTCGGCCTGCGGCCTCGCCAAGCGCTCGCCCTGCGGGCTCGCGCAACGTCAACTCGGCCTACGGCCTCGCGGTCCGAAAGTTCGGCCTTCGGCCTCACCAGAAGCTCGCCCTTCGGGCTCGCTACACGGCCAGTAGGACAATCACTCCAAATTCAGTTGAAAATCCCACAAAAACTCCTAATACAGTCGACATTGTAAGGTCAAATACTCCAAATAATGTATGAAGAATGAGAGTAGCATATTTGACAGGTGTCATTCGACTGCTCTCCCGATTCCCTATGACATTTGTTCAAACACCCCAAACCTATCTCTTACCGTTTTCGAGATACGTGATTTATATGCACTTGGCAGACGTCATCGAAAAACAAAATTCATATTTGGAATAAGGACGTCCAGAACAACCTAGATATCGAGTTTCAGCCAAATCGGAGTAACTTTTTTTACTTGGCAGACGTCATCGAAAAAAAAAATTTAGATTTGGAATAAGGACACCCAGAACCACCTAAATATCGAGTTTCAGCCAAATCGGAGTAACTTTTTTTACTTGGCAGACGTCATCGAAAAAATTTTTTTTGATTTGGTATTTGGACGTCCAGAACCACATAAATATCGAGTTTCAGCCAAATCGGAGTAACTTTTTTTACTTGGCAGACGTCATCGAAATAAAAATTTCTTATTTGAAATAAGGATGACAAGAACAACCTTTATCTCGATTTTCAGCCAAATCGGTGCAAGTCTGAGCTCGGCCTTCGGCCTCGCAAGTTACTTACACGGATCGACCTGCGGCCTCGCGCACCGTCCACTCGGCCTACGGCCTCGCGGCCCGAAAGTTCGGCCTTCGGCCTCACCAGAAGCTCGCCCTTCGGGCTCGCTATACGGCCAGTAGGACAATTACTCCAAATTCAGTTGAAAATCCCACAAAAACTCCTAATACAGTCGACATTGTCAGGTCAAATACTCCAAATACTGTATGAAGAATGAGAGTAGCACATTTGACAGGTGTCATTCGACTGCTCTCCCGATTCCCTATGACATTTGTTCAAACACCCCCAACCTATCTCTTACCGTTTTCGAGATACGTAGTCCAGCTTTACTTGTCAGGCGTCATTTCTAGGGTTTTAAATTTTTTCCCTACTCAGCTAAACCCCTTAGTCATTTTCGTAATACATTACTATAACCCTACTCAACTCTTTCTGGTAGAACCAGCTACTTTTTTGAGGGATCGAAGGATTTTGTATGGCGGCCATTTTGAAATCCGCCATTTTGGATTTTTGATAAATGTCATCCGACTGCTCTCCTGATTCCCTATGACATTTGGTCAAGCACCCCCTACCTATCTCTTACCGTTTCAGAGATACGCCATACAATTTTACTTGGCAGACGTCATCTTTGAGTTTTCGGATTTTTCCCATACTCACACAAACCCCCTCTTCACTTTTCCCATACATCACTTTCTTCCTTCTCGACCCCTTCTGGGAGAACAATGATGTCAGTCAGTCAGTGAGTCAGTCAGTCAGTCAGTGTACGGTAATCCAGCTTTATATATTATAATAACTAGTTTTTCGGGCAGTGTGCGGGCCGCATGCGGCCCGCATTTATCGTTGTGCAAGTTTGAACAATATCAAAACACCTTGTACATTAAAAAAAAATATTTCAAAACACCAAAAGATGTACGATTTCCCATACAAACTCTTAATGCAATAAGGAACCAAACTGTAGCCACCAAACCAGATTCACCCTACTGCCATAAAAAGGTGGTACGGGCAGAATAGTACCAAGGTTCTGAGTCACTTTTGTTAAGGATACCCACTCGTAGGTGCTTCGGTTACCGCAGGCAGTTGCCATGGAGACCAGTCAGTGACGTGGAAAATACTCTCAAGTCGGAGCTCGGCCTTCGGCCTCGCAAGTTACTAATACGGCTTTGCCTACGGCCTCGCCAAGCGCTCGCCCTTCGGGCTCACGCATCATACGCTTGGCCTTCGGCCTCGCGGACCGAAAGTTCGGCCTTCGGCCTTACCAGGAGCTCGCCCTTCGGGCTCGCTACTACACTAACGTAGGACAGTAACTCCAAATTCAGTCAAAACTCCCACAAAAACTCCTAATACAGTTGAAAATAAAGGTAAAACACTCCATATGCAGTATAAAGAATGATAGGAGCATGTAAGACACATCCAAAATGTCGGATTTCAAGACGGCCACCATACAAACTGCTCCGCCCCTACTGAAGCTCGGCCTAACGGCCTCGCTTCAGCAGGCTCGGATCAATTTGTATGGCGGCCATCTTGAAATCCGCCATTTTGGATTTTTGACAGATGTCATTCGACTGCTCTCCTTATTCCCTATGACATTTGTTCAAACACCCCCTACCTATCTCTTACCGTTTTTGAGATACGTCATCCATCTTCACTTGGCAGGCGTCTTTTTAATGATTTTCGATTTTTCTCATACTCATCAAAACCCCTCGAACATTTCTGCCATACATCATTTTAGCCCTACTATGCTCCTTCTAGGAGAACATTTATGTCAATCAGTCAGTCAGTGAGTCAGTGGTAATCGAGCCTTATATATTATAAATAACTAGTTTTTCGGGCAGTGTGCGGGCCGCATGCGGCCCGCATTTATCGTTATGCAGTACTAAACTTTACCTTAACCCCTTATACATTTAAAAAATAATAATTTCAAAATTCCAATAAAAGTATGAAATCCCAAATAAACTCTCAATACAATAACGAACCATACTGTAGCCACTAAAGCAAATTCACCCTACTGCCATAAAAAGGTGTTACGGGCAGAATGGTACCAAGGTTCTAAGTCACTTTTCTTAAGGAACCCCACTCGTAGGTGCTTCAGTTACCGCGGGAGTTGCCATGGAGACCAGTCGGAGATGTGGAAAATACTCTCGAGTCGGAGCTCGGCCATCGGCCTCGCAAGTTACTAACACGGCTCGGCCTGCGGCCTCGCCAAGCGTTCGCCCTTCGGGCTCACGCACCATACACTCGGCCTTCGGCCTCGCGGACTGAAAGTTCGGCCTTCGGCCTCACCAAGAGCTCGCCCTTCGGGCTCGCTACTACACTAACGTAGTACAGTTACTCCAAATTCAGTCGAAAATCCCACAAAAACTCCTAATACAGTCGAAAATATAAGGCAAAACAATCCAAATGCAGTATAAAGAATGATAGGAGCATGTGGGTCACATCCAAAATGTCGGATTTCAAGACGGCCACCATACAAACTGCTCCGCCCCTACTGAAGCTCGGCCTCACGGCCTCGCTTCAGCAGGCTCGGATCACTTTGTATGGCGGCCATCTTGAAATCCGCCATTTTGGATTTTTGACAGGTGTCACTCGACTGCTCTCCCGATTCCCTATGACATTTGTTCAAACACCCCCAACCTATCTTGCATCGTTTTCGAGATACGTCATTCATCTTTACTTGGCAGGCGTCTTTTTAATGATTTTCGATTTTTCTCATACTCACTAAAACCCCCCGAACATTTTTGCCATACTTCATTTTTACCCTACTCTGCTCCTTCTAGGAGAACATTTATGTCAATCAGTCAGTCAGTCAGTGAGTGGTAATCGAGCTTTATATATTATAATAACTAGTTTTTCGGGCAGTGTGCGGGCCGCATGCGGCCCGCATCTATCTTGAGTCAGTAGGAACTGTCAAAAAAACTCCTGATACATTAAAAAAAATGTGTTCAAAACTACAATAGAAGTATGAAATCCCATATAAACTCTCAATACAATAAAGAACCATACTGTAGCCACAAAAGCAAATTCACCCTACTGCCATAAAAAGGTGGTACCGGCAGAATGGTACCAAGGTTCTGAGTCACATTTGTTAAGGAACCCCACTCGTAGGTGCTTTGGTTATCGCGGGCAGTTGCCATGGAGACCAGTCGGAGACGTGGAAAATACTCTCAAGTCGGAGCTCGGCCTTCGGCCTCGCAAGTTACCAACACGGCTCGGCCTCCGGCCTCGCCAAGCGCTCGCCCTTCGGGCTCACGCACCATATGCTCGGCCTTCGGCCTCGCGGGCCGAATGTTCGGGCTCGCTACTACTATAATGTAGGACAGTAACTCCAAATTCAGTCGAAAATCCCACAAAACTCCTAATACAGTCGAAAATATAAAGTAAAACACTCCAAATGCAGTTAAAGAATGATAGGAGCACGTGGGTCATATCCAAAATGTCGAATTTCAAGACGGCCACCATACAAACTGCTCCTCCCCTACTGAAGCTCGGCCTAAAGGCCTCGCTTCAGCAGGCTCGGAGCATTTTGTATGGCGGCCATCTTGAAATCCGCCATTTTGGATTTTTGACAGGTGTCATTCGACTGCTCTCCCGATTCCCTATGACATTTGTTCAAACACCCCCTACCTATCTCTTACCGTTTTCGAGATACGTCATCCATCATCACTTGGCAGGCGTCTTTTTAATGATTTTCGATTTTTCTCATACTCACCAAAACCACCCGAACATTTTTGCCATACTTCATTTTTACCCTACTCTGCTCCTTCTAGGAGAACATTTATGTCAGTGAGTCAGTCAGTCAGTCAGTGGTAATCGAGCTTTATATATTATAAATAAATAATAAAAAACTAGTTTTTCGGGCAGTGTGCGGGCCGCATGCGGCCCGCATTTATCGTTATGCAATTTCAACTTAAATCAAAACGCCTAATACGTTAAAAAAAGTGTGTTCAAAACTCCAATAGAAGTATGCAATCTCATATAAACTCTCAATACAATAAAGAAACATCCTGTAGCCACCAAACCAAATTCACCCTACTGCCATTAAAAGGTGGTACGGGCAGAATGGGACCAGGGTTCCGAGTCACTTTTGTTATGGAACCCCACTCGTAGGTGCTTTGGTTACCGTGGGCAGTTGCCATTGAGACCAGTCGGAGACGTGGAAAATACTCTCAAGTCGGAGCTCGGCCTTCGGCCTCGCAAGTTACTAACACGGCTCGGCCTGCGGCCTCGCCAAGCGCTCGCCCTTCGGGCTCACGCAGCGAACGCTCGGCCTTCGGCCTCGCGAGCCGAAAGTTCGGCCTTCGGCCTCACCAGGAGCTCGCCCTTCGGGCTCGCTACTGCAATAACATAGAACAGTTACTCCAAATTCAGTCAAAAAACCTACAAAAACTCCTAATACAGTCGAAAATATGAGGTAAAACACTCCAAATGCAGTATAAAGAATGAGAGGAGCACGTGTGACACATCCAAAATGTCATTTGACTGTTTTTCTTATTCCCTATGACATATTTTCAAATTCCCCCTACCTATCTATTACCGTTATCGAGATACGTGATTTATCTTCACTTGGCAGACGTCATCGAAAAAAAAAATTCATATTTGGAATAAGGACGTCCAGAACAACCTAGATTTAAAATTTAAACCAAATCGGAGTACTTTTTTTAACTTGGCAGACGTCATCGAAAAAATTTTTTAGATTTGGAATAAGGACACCCAGAACCACCTAAATATCGAGTTTCAGCCAAATCGGAGTAACTTTTTTTACTTGGCAGACGTCATCGAAAAAAAATTTTTAGATTTGGAATAAGGACACCCAGAACCACCTAAATATCGAGTTTCAGCCAAATCGGAGTAACTTTTTTTACTTGGCAGACGTCATCGAAATATTTTTTTTTGATTTGGAATAAGGACATCCAGAACCACATAAATATCGAGTTTCAGCCAAATCGGAGTAACTTTTTTAACTTGGCAGACGTCATCGAAATAAAAATTTCATATTTGGAATAAGGATGACGAGAACAACCTATATATCGATTTTCAGCTAAATCGGTGCAAGTCTGAGCTCGGCCTTCGGCCTCGCAAGTTACTAACACGGCTCGACCTGCGGCCTCGCCTAGCGCTCGCCCTGCGGGCTCACGCACCGTCCACTCGGCCTACGGCCTCGCGGCCCGGAAGTTCGGCCTTCGGCCTCACCAAAAGCTCGCCCTTCGGGCTCCCTACACTGACAGTAGGACAATTACTCTAAATTGAGTTGAAATTCCCACAAACACTCCTAATACAGTCGACATTGTAAGGTTAAATACTCCAAATAATGTATGAAGAATGAGAGTAGCACATTTGACAGGTGTCATTCGACTGCTCTCCCGATTGCCTATGACATTTGTTCAAACACCCCCAACCTATCTCTTACCGTTTTCGAGATACGTAGTCCAGCTTTACTTGGCAGGCGTCATTTCTAGGGTTTTTAATTTTTCCCCTACTCAGCTAAACCCCTTAGTCATTTTCGTAATACATTACTATAACCGTACTCAACTCTTTCTGGTAGAACCAGCTACTTTTTTGATGGATCGAATGATTTTGTATGGCGGCCATTTTGAAATCCGCCATTTTGGATTTTTGACAAATGTCATCCGACTGCTCTCTCGATTCCCTATGACATTTGGTCAAGCACCCCCTACCTATCTCTTACCGTTTCAGAGATACGCCATCCAATTTTACTTGGCAGACGTCATCTTTGAGTTTTCGGATTTTTCCCATACTCACACAAACCCCCTCTACACTTTTCCCATACATCACATTCTTCCTACTCGACTCCTTCTGGGAGAACAATGATGTCAGTCAGTCAGTCAGTCAGTCAGTGAGTCAGTGTACGGTAATCCAGCTTTATATATTATAAACTAGTTTTTCGGGCAGTGTGCGGGCCGCATGCGGCCCGCATCTATCTTTACTCATTTGGGAATTTCACAGAAACACCTAATACGTGAAAAAAAGTGTGTTCAAAACTCCAATAGAAGTATGAAATCCCATATTAACTCTCAATACAATAATGAACAATACTGTAGCCTCTAAAACAGATTCACCCTACCGCCATAAAAAGGTGGTACGGGCAGAATGGGACCAAGGTTCTGAGTCACTTTTGTTAAGGAACCCCACTCGTAGGTGCTTCGCTTACCGCGGGCAGTTGCCATGGAGACCAGTCAGAGACGTGGAAAAAACTCTCAAGTCGGAGCTCGGCCTTCGGCCTCGCAAGTTACCAACACGGCTCGGCCTGCGGCCTCGCCAAGCGCTCGCCCTTCGGGCTCGCGCATCATACGCTCGGCCTTCGGCCTCGCGGACCGAAAGTTCGGCCTTCGGCCTCACCAGGAGCTCGCCCTTCGGGCTCGCTACTACACTTATGTAGGACAGTAACTCCAAATTCAGTCAAAAATCCCACAAAAACTCCTAATACAGTCGAAAATATAAGGTAAAACACTCCAAATGCAGTATAAAGAATGATAGGAGCACGTAAGACACATCCAAAATGTCGGATTTCAAGACGGCCACCATACAAACTGCTCCGGCCCTACAGAAGCTCGGCCTAAAGGCCTCGCTTCAGCAGGCTCGGATCACTTTGTATGGCGGCCATCTTGAAATCCGCCATTTTGGATTTTTGACAGGTGTCATTCGACTGCTCTCCCGATTCCCTATGACATTTGTTCAAACACCTCTAACCCATCTCTTACCGTTTTCGAGATACGTTATCCATCTTTACTTGGCAGGCGTCTTTTTTATGATTTTCGATTTTTCTCATACTCACCAAAACTCCCCGAACATTTTTGCCATACATCATTTTAGCCCTACTCGTCTCCTTCTAGGAGAACATTTATGTCAATCAGTCAGTCAGTCAGTCAGTGAGTGGTAATCGAGCTTTATATATTATTAATAATAACTAGTTTTTCGGGCAGTGTGCGGGCCGCATGCGGCCCGCATCTATCTTGAGTCAGTAGGAACTGTCAAAAAACACCTGATACAAAAAAAAATGTGTTCAAAACTCCAATAGAAGTATGAAATCCCATATAAACTCTCAATACAATAAAGAACCATACTGTAGCCACTAAAGCAAATTCACCCTACTGCCATAAAAAGGTGGTACGGGCAGAATGGTACCAAGGTTCTAAGTCACTTTTCTTAAGGAACCCCACTCGTAGGTGCTTCGGTTACCGCGGGCAGTTGCCATGGAGACCAGTCGGAGATGTGGAAAATACTCTCGAGTCGGAGCTCGGCCTTCGGCCTCGCAAGTTACTAACACGGCTCGGCCTGCGGCCTCGCCAAGCGCTCGCCCTTCGGGCTCGCGCACCATTCGCTCGGCCTTCGGCCTCGCGGACCGAAGGTTCGGCCTTCGGCCTCACCAGGTGGTTGCCCTTTGGGCTCGCTATACACTATTGTAGGACAGTAACTCCAAATTCAGTCAAAAATCCCACAAAAACTCCTAATACAGTCGAAAATGAAGGTAAAACACCCCAAATGCAGTATGAAGAATGAGAGGAGCACGTGGGACAAATCCAAAATGTCAGATTTTAAGATGGCTGCCGTACAAACTGCTCCGGCCCTACTGAAGCTCGGCCTAAAGGCCTCGCTTCAGCAGGCTCGGAGCATTTTGTATGGCGGCCATCTTGAAATCCGCCATTTTGGATTTTTGACAGGTGTCATTCGACTGCTCTCCCGATTCCCTATGACATTTGTTCAAACACTCTCTACCTATCTTGTACCGTTTTTGAGATATGTCATCCATCTTAACTTGGCAGGCGTCTTTTTAATGATTTTTGATTTTTCTCATACTCACCAAAACCATCCGAACATTTTTGCCATACATCACTTTGCTCCTACTCGTCTCTTTCTAGGAGAACATTTATGTCAATCAGTCAGTCAGTCAGTCAGTGAGTGGTAATCGAGCTTTATATAATATAATAACTAGTTTTTCGGGCAGTGTGCGGGCCGCATGCGGCCCGCATCTATCTTTAGTCATTTGAAAATTTCACAGAAACACCTAATACGTGAAAAAAAGTGTGTTCAAAACTCTAATAGAAGGATGAAGTCCCATATAAACTCTCAATACAATAAAGAACCATACTGTAGCCACTAAAGCAGATTCACCCTACTGCCATAAAATGGTGGTACGGGCAAAATCGGACCAAGGTTCTGAGTCACTTTTTGTTAAGGAACCCCACTCGTAAGTGCTTTGGTTATCGCGGGCAGTTGCCATGCAGACCAATCGGAGACGTGGAAAATACTTTCAAGTCGGAGCTCGGCCTTCGGCCTCGCAAGTTACTAACACGGCTCGGCCTCCGGCCTCGCCTAGCGCTCGCCCTTCGGGCTCACGCACCATACGCTCGGCCTTCGGCCTCGCGAGCCGAAAGTTCGGCCTTCGGCCTCACCAGAAGCTCGCCCTTCGGGCTCGCTATGCACCAATGTAGGACAGTAACTCCAAATTCAGTCAAAAATCCCACAAAAACTCCTAATACAGTTGAAAATAAAGGTAAAACACTCCATATGCAGTATAAAGAATGATAGGAGCATGTAAGACACATCCAAAATGTCGGATTTCAAGACGGCCACCATACAAACTGCTCCGCCCCTACTGAAGCTCGGCCTAACGGCCTCGCTTCAGCAGGCTCGGATCAATTTGTATGGCGGCCATCTTGAAATCCGCCATTTTGGATTTTTGACAGATGTCATTCGACTGCTCTCCTTATTCCCTATGACATTTGTTCAAACACCCCCTACCTATCTCTTACCGTTTTTGAGATACGTCATCCATCTTCACTTGGCAGGCGTCTTTTTAATGATTTTCGATTTTTCTCATACTCATCAAAACCCCTCGAACATTTCTGCCATACATCATTTTAGCCCTACTATGCTCCTTCTAGGAGAACATTTATGTCAATCAGTCAGTCAGTGAGTCAGTGGTAATCGAGCCTTATATATTATAAATAATAAAATATAAATAACTAGTTTTTCGGGCAGTGTGCGGGCCGCATGCGGCCCGCATTTATCGTTATGCAGTACTAAACTATACCTTAACCCCTTATACATTTAAAAAAAATAAGTTCAAAACTCCAATAGAAGTATGAAATCCCAAATAAACTCTCCATACAATAAAGATCCATACTGTAGCCACTAAAGCAAATTCACCCTACTGCCATAAAAAGGTGGTACGGGCAGAATGGTACCAAGGTTCTGAGTCACTTTTGTTAAGAAACCCCACTCGTAGGTGCTTCGGTTACCGCGGGCAGTTGCCATGGAGACCAGTCGGAGACGTCAAAAAAACGCTCAAGTCGGAGCTCGGCCTTCGGCCTCGCAAGTTACTAACACGGCTCGGCCTACGGCCTCGCCAAGCGTTCGCCCTTCGGGCTCACGCAACATACGCTCGGCCTTCGGCTTCGCGGACCGAAAGTTCGGCCTTCGGCCTCACCAGGTAATTGCCCTTTGGGCTCGCTATACACTAATGTAGGACAGTTTCTCCAAATTCAGTCCAAAATCCCACAAAAACTTCTAATACAGTCGAAAATATAAGGAAAAACACTCCAAATGCAGTATGAAGAATGATAGGAGCACGTGGGGCACATCCAAAATGACGGATTTCAAGACGACCACCATACAAACTGCTCCGCCCCTTCTGAAGCTCGGCCTAACGGCCTCGCTTCAGCAGGCTCGGATCATTTTGTATAGCGGCCATCTTGAAATCCGCCATTTTGGATTTTTGACAGGTGTCATTCGACTGCTCTTCCTATTCCCTATGACATTTGTTCAAACACCCCCTACCTATCTCGTACCGTTTTCGAGATACGTCATCCATCATCACTTGGCAGGCGTCTTTTTAATGATTTTCGATTTTTCTCATACTCACCAAAACCACCCGAACATTTTTGCCATACTTCATTTTTACCCTACTCTGCTCCTTCTAGGAGAACATTTATGTCAGTGAGTGAGTGGTAATCGAGCTTTATATATTATAATAACTGGTTTTTCGGGCAGTGTGCGGGCCGCATGCGGCCCGCATCTATCTTGAGTCATTTGGAAATTTCACATAAACCCCTAATACTTTAAGAAAAAGAATGTTCAAAACTCCAATGGAAGTATGAAATCCCATAAAAACTCTCAATACAATAAAGAACCATACTGCAGCCACTAAAGCAAATTCACCCTACTGCCACAAAAAGGTGGTACGGGCAGAATGGGACCAAGGTTCTGAGTCACTTTTGTGAAGGAACCCCACTCGTAGGTGCTTCGGTTACCGCGGGCAGTTGCTATGGAGACCAGTCGGAGATGTGGAAAATAATCTCAAGTCGGAGCTCGGCCTTCGGCCTCGCAAGTTACTAACACGGCTCGGCCTGCGGCCTCGCAAAGCACTCGCCCTTCGGGCTCGCGCATCATACGCTCGGCCTTCGGCCTCGCGGACCGAAAGTTCGGCCTTCGGCCTCACCAGAAGCTCGCCCTTCGGGCTCGCAACTTCACTAATGTAGGACAGTTACTCCAAATTCAGTCGAAAATCCCACAAAAACTCCTAATACAGTCGAAAATATAGGGTAAATCACTCCAAATGCAGTATAAAGAATGATAGGAGCACGTGGGTCACATCCAATTTGTCGGATTTCAAGACGGCCACCATACAAACTGCTCCGCCCCTACTGAAGCTCGGCCTAAAGGCCTCGCTTCAGCAGGCTCGGATCACTTTGTATGGCGGCCATCTTGAAATCCGCCATTTTGGATTTTTGACAGGTGTCATTCGACTGCTCTCCCGATTCCCTATGACATTTGTTCAAACACCCCCTACCTATCTCGTACCGTTTTTGAGATACGTCATCCATCTTTACTTGGCAGGCGTCTTTTTAATGATTTTCGATTTTTCTCATACTCACCAAAACCCTCCGAACATTTTTGCTATTCTTCATTTTTACCCTACTCTGCTCCTTCTAGGAGAACATTTATGTCAGTGAGTCAGTCAGTCAGTCAGTGGTAATCGAGCTTTATATATTATAATAATAAACTAGTTTTTCGGGCAGTGTGCGGGCCGCATGCGGCCCGCATTTATCGTTATGCAGTACTAAACTATATCAAAACTCATGATACGTTGGAAAAAAGTATGTTCAAAACTCCAATAGAAGAATGAAATCCCATATAAACTCTCAATACAATAAAGAACCATACTGTAGCCACTAAAGCAGATTCACCCTACTGCCATAAAAAGGTGGTACGGGCAGAATGGTACCAAGGTTCTGAGTCACTTTTGTTAAGGAACCCCACTCGTAGTTGCTGCGGTTACCGCAGGCAGTTGCCATGGAGACCAGTCGGAGATGTGGAAAATACTCTCAAGTCGAAGCTCGGCCTTCGGCCTCGCAAGTTACTAATACGGCTCGGCCTACGGCCTCGCCAGGCGCTCGCCCTTCGGGCTCACGCATCATACGCTCGGCCTTCGGCCTCGCGGACCGAAAGTTCGGCCTTCGGCCTCACCAGAAGCTCGCCCTTCGGGCTCGCTACTTCACTTATGTAGGACAGTAACTCCAAATTTAGTCAAAAATCCCACAAAAACTCCTAATACAGTCGAAAATATTAGGTAAAACACTCCAAATGCAGTATAAAGAATGATAGGAGCACGTGGGTCACATCCAAAATGTCGGATTTCAAGACAGCCACCATACAAACTGCTCCGCCTCTACTGAAGCTCGGCCTAACGGCCTCGCTTCAGCAGGCTCGGATCACTTTGTATGGCGGCCATCTTGAAATCCACCATTTTGGATTTTTGACAGATGTCATCCGACTGCTCTCCCAATTCCCTATGACATTT